>CM068583.1:20789340-23189340 GCA_035048485.1 Pteria penguin | reverse complement strand
GGATTTTCTATGGATTTTTTAAGACTTCCAAAAAAGGGTGTATAGGAACAAATCAAACACATTTTTCACTTCTGCTGTTATACCACATGAAAGATTTTAATGAAACATGGAATACATGAAGTACTAAAGGTCCTCTATCAATTTGGTAAATTTCATCCAAATTGGTTAACAGATAATGCCACCATGTCTAAAAAGCAGTTCTCACAATGGTACATATACCACTTGGTAATTGAAATATGGAGGAAATTTTTTTTTTCATTTCTTTACACAACTAAATAAGTTTTTAGATGTTTCTCAACACTCAACATATGAAATTAGGCAATTTTAAGTTAGATCTGGACAATATTGAAACAATTGTTGTTTATGACCCAGACTTGAAATCAGTCAACAAAAGGCCCCACCTAAAGAAAATGACTAACTTGTTGCCCTGAATGACTTCTTGCAGAGACAAAGGAAATGCTTAATATCAAAATCACCTGAATGGATGTGCAAAAAAGTGTTGTTTTTTATTCTAGCCTGAAACAAAATTTGACATATTTTCCACATCTGTGTTGACTTAGTCACATTAATGCAAAAATAAATGAATTCTTCCTTCATGCATGACTGATCATCTAGGTACTCAGGTGAGCGATATAGGCCCACTTGGGCCTCTTGTTTTTTTCAAAGGTGCTTGTGCCTTTCATTTTAGGAAAAATAAATGGTGTAAACAACAGAAATTGGGAATATTCTTTATCAGTTATTTTCATGGAGGCTACATGTCTTTGTGATTTGAATTTCTTGGTATTGTATTTCTTCCTTGTATATATGGGAACAAGACCTATACAGCACTACTAGTACTAATAATACTTATACACATGTATGTAACATGGAATATCAGTCTTTCATTCTCAGTGTATTTCATCTTTAAGGGATGATTTCAAAAGATTACTGTATACATGTACAGTACCCGGTATTAAGTACTACATGAAATATAAATGTTATAAAGGTCATAAGGTACACGTAAATGGTGACCAGCTGATCCTGCAAACATTCAACTTATTGAGTGTAGTGTTGAAATAATGGAAGTACACGTAGGACCACTTACTTAGGGTGTTTCCGAAACCGACCTGACAATCTGACGGTTCTGGTAAAAATTGGCTTAGTCAGGTAAAACTTTGACTACATGTATCCTTTCATTGAAATATGAAGCTTTACCAGACAAGTGACATGTTGAGCCTAAGAAAGTTGTGCACACACTGCTGGTCAGGGAGATAGATTTAACAATCACTTGTTCAACATGTAGATACATATATCATAATACAAATAATTAATCGTAACAAATGATTTGTCTGGTTATTTTTAGATACTATGTCATAATCTCTATGTCATTTTATTCTGACTTAGTATTTACTTATTTACAGATAGGTCAGGCTGGTGCACAAGAATTAAAAAAAGCTATAGAGCAAGGGGCAGTGGGTCAAAGTAAAATTAACATTGCTGGGAAAGGTTTTATGGTGCTTAGAAATGATACAGATACAAATACTGTTATGGCCAAATGTGGCAAAGCTGGATTAACTGCCTGCAAGGGAAATACATGTAAGTCCAGTCATTTTTATTCTTGATGAACACTATCTGTAATATGATAAATTATTTGTCTTTTATACATATGACTTGTAATATAGAGGTCTTGATGACAACTGTGTGAGCCAAAGGACAACTAGGTCTATCTCATATCATGTGTATATGTAATGTTTTTAATTCTTTGGCCAACATATGGTGCCACACAATGATCTTATAAAGTATTAGAATGAAAACCATAATAGCAGGTAATGATAGTTAAAATAAGAACTCAACAAAGTTAGTGTTAGGTTACATCATTCTACTTTTGTTTTCAAGGAATGCATGGAGTAAAAAACTATCAAAAGATAATTCCAATAGCTGACTATGGCCAACCATGTGTACTTTGAGACAGGGTCATTTATTCAAAGTCACATTAGGCTTTAAATATTTAGATACTGTTTACATGAATGTAATTTTTCTCGAGTCTGAAATAATTGCAGTTTGTAAACTATTCAGAAATGTTGACTGCAACTATTTGACCAATGTATTAATTTGAAGAGAGAGATTTTAAGAAATAACAAACAACACAGACTACCGGTACATGTAGCTGTTCATAATATTGATTGGTTGGCTATTGTTTTATGTCACTCCATGATTATTTCACATACCGTTATATGGTGATGACTTCACCTGTTGCATTGCATAGAAATCTATACCTTTGTAAAAGACCCACCTGAAGTAGTGAGGTATCTGGTAGTACCACGTCTACCTTGACAAGGGACCTCAGTTTTTACTCTCTCATCTGAAATACGGGACATCAGTGTGTCCACAGCAGTTGAACCCAGTACCTTTGGTCATGAGCTGAGCACCTCATGTACTGAGTTGCACCGACTTGCTTACATGTATGATATTACATTTACATGATTAGGGTCTTAGCGGACAGTACTGGTATGGTGTTAGGTCACTACTTCACAATTCCTTTTTTTCCTGAATGAATATTAAATGATATCTTAAGTTTTGTTTTGTTTTTTTTTTTTGCAGGTATCGTAGTTAGCGTATACAATGGTGATGATGTACAACCAGGAAATAATGCAAAACAAGTTGAATTTGTTAGAAATGAACTGATTGTAAAGAATAACTATTAACGCTCACAATTGTAAGTGGAAAAATTAAAACTACATTGTACCAGTAAACTTTTTCACAATATTTGTGTTTAAATAGTGGGTTAAATTTGGCATCACTTTCAATAATTCGTCAGTCATATAGTATTATGGCTGTGTTTAAAAAGAGATGTATGGAATAATAAGTAAAGCATGACATGTGTGTTTATTTTAGTATACAGCACTTCTACATCGTAATGTACCTTATAAAGTCCGTCACTGAATTTCACCTTAAGGCGTATGCCCTGTTGTAAGCTAAATCAGTGGTACATATAATATCCTAATTGACGTTAATATTGTTTTAACAATTTTAAAAACATTATCCCTTTCAGAAGGCATTCTTAGTCAATAAAAACACAATTTTTGATAGGAAATGCATACATGTATACCAAAACTTATAATGATCTATAAAGGAAAACTTCCTTAGAAATGTAAGTTATTTACAGATTTTAAAACAGTCTTGCACCCTTTCATAAAACCTTACCTTGAAGGTGTGTCATAATTTTGAACTAATGACATGTGAAAATGACAAGATCAAGGTAACTGGCAATAAATGTATGGACTGATGTTCTGTTATAAAAACTTCGCATTATGTAATAACTTCTAGGAAAATCAAAAGAAAAAAAAGTTGCTGAAACACAGGTGATTATTAATGCCTATAGTCATTTTCTTTCCTTGTAAAAGTCAAATCATTTAGTCCTTTGATACAACTGTTTCATTTCTAAATTTCAGATTTCGTTCCCACTCCAGTTTGAATGTCATTTTGTGCAATGAATAAAAGGAAACTATGCATGTAAGGCACAAACTAAAGAGACCTGAAGAAGGAAGTGGGCAGTGTTACTTCATTGACGTTCGCCCAATGGACATTATAGTCACTACATGGGATGCAGACAATTAATTCAGACATTAATATATAGATTGTTCAGGATTACTCCTTATTATGTGCCTTACAGACTTCACAACTTCTGTTAGTTGTAGCATTATGAATGCAGTTGGATGGGAAATGCAGTCATTAAGTTCTTACATCAATACATGTCACAGCCAAAAATGTTCTTTGGGGTGGGGGTGTTATATCTCCCTTGTATTGTACATTTTCTAGTATAATGTACCATTTATTACAATTAGTGCTATGTTAAGAGATTAATTTATTTCAGGACGAACAATTACAATTCCCTTTTTTTTTTTCTTTTCTTTTTTAAATCATATCATGTTTTCCATAGAATTCCTTACATTGACAATTTAACAACAGGGATGCCAGAAGACTTTCATATGATTTCAAACATGAATAGAACATTGTATCTTTAGTTTAGATTATGGTTGAAAATTTTTTCTTTGATTGAAAGTTAAAGATGTAATGTTCATGAACATTCTATTTAATGTAAGTTTTATTTAAATGCTATTTTGAAGGTGTTGAATTATTCATTATGCTGAATGAACCTGATTTTTTTGAAACATGGAATTTCCATCATTATGCTACCCACCTATTCTAAACACATCCATAGATATTTTGCGAATAATATCTAGTCGAATCCCATACCAGTCTGACGGTATAGATGCAGATAATAATTGTACCGAAATCATTGCAAATTGATAACTTGTCCATATACAGCAGTTAATGAGGTTTTTCTGGACGACAACAGGAAAGGGGACAAAATTGAATTAAATCCTGTGTAACCTCATTTAAGCTTGAAAATTTTAACACTGCATAATCTTAATATCTTTTCACGTAATGATTAATATTTTACTTCTATTATTACAACATAGGTCATGTTAATTGCTTTATTTCTTTTCTTATATGCACTTCAGTTACTTTTCGATCGCTTATTATATCAATAAAACTTCATGTACACATTTTATGACTTTATTGTTACCTTTGATTTCCTTTATGATAAGGAGTCATATACAACATCACTGAAAGGACAGCAATAGTAAGAAGGTTGTTAGGTCAAATTTTGCATGACCCATGGATCCACAGACATTTTAAATTTGGCATGTATAAAAAAGGAGATACACATGTACATGAACTAGGAAATAAATTCCATTAGTACATTAAAATCAATATACACATATGTAATTCCATCCATAGAATGCTTAGATATGTTTGCAATTGCTTTTTTTATTTCATGGGGACAAACGTCCGGAGAGCTATTGTCATACCTTTGACAACATTGTTTTTGTCTTGATCCATAGACAAAACTTTAACCTGGATCATAACTTTAGAACCACTAGAGAAAGGGCTTTAATATTTCATATGTGTATTCCTAGAGCTAAGACATTCCATTGGGTACCAAAATTTTTGACATTGTGACCTAGAAGATTCACCTACTTTTGAAAAACTTCAACCTTGGTAATAACTTGTGAACAGTAAGAGATCAGGCTTAAATATTTTATAATTGTATTCTTTGTGAGAAAAACTTTCATTTTTTCACATTTTGACCTTGTCCTTGAAGATTGACCTATTTAAAAAACTTGTGCTATTTAAATTTGTTTGCCAGCGGCAAGCTCTGTTGTCTATCGACAACTCATTTTCAACTCTACTGGTGAAAGACTAGCCAAACTTGCACAATATCCCACCATCCAGATGGCAGTAAACAATGTTTGGCCTGGTTATGATTGTGGTTCTGGGGTTAAGAAAAGTGGCATGGTCACTTGGTGGAGCTCAGCAAAGAAGGTGCTCAGTTTGTGACCAAGAGATGCTGGATTAGACTCCTACTATGGGTGCACCAGTGTCTTGTCTTTCAGATTAGAGATAAAAAATCAAGGTCACGTGGCACAGGCATCCATAGACAAACTTCAGTCTGGCCAGTATCTTTTAGAACTACAATAGAGAGGACTTTGATTTTTTAACATATTGATCCCGTATGATTAGTGCCGACTTTTGACCTACTGGCTTTGGACTAAATTTTAATTTTGCCAATATCTTTTGAATATAGGAATATATTGCTTGGTTGATAGGTGTTTTATGTCGCTTTCAACAATTTTTCAGTTATATTACGACATGGCAGCAGGAGGTAGAATATAGGAATAGAACTTTGATATTTCACCTGTAGGTTCCTCTTGACCAGAGGTTTTATTTATGGTCATGAGGTTTGACCTTGGACTTAAAACTACTTTCCCAATATATCAACTTGTGCTAAAGCTTTTGAACGACAAGGAATAAGGTTTTGACCATGGCTTTGCCTTTAATTCAAAGTCCAGGTTTCTGACTAAGTGACCTTGACTTTTGGCTGCCCTACATTGTAAATACATTATATAACCCGAGCTTTAAGAGATAGGGCGTTCATATCGACCAATACATTGGAGTATCTTTTGGTACCTTGTCTTTTGACCTAGTGATCTTTCAAAAATTTTGAAATGATCTATATTCTTTGAACCGTAAGGATTATAGTTTTCATATTCTTCTGATATAAATTCAACATGGCAATCTGTAAATCGCTTACATTTGGAACTTTTGATTTTGTGGTATTGACCTTGACATTTGACATATATTTGATTATGATTTTCTACTGGCATTAAAACTTTTTACTGTGTCTGTAATCCCTGAATCTAGAACGCCTTTCATTTTTATTTTTGGTCATGTAGTGCAATAATATCTGATTGTTCTTGCATTTTAAAGTCATGTCATTCAGGCAGGCTTTGTGGTCTTCTGACAACTCATAGTAATTGGGTCTTTTCGTTTTGCAGAGTTATTTCCCATATGAGCAGGTATCTGATGTCAAATCATTGTGACGTCATATAATTTCTATATCATTTCCCCGAAATTTTCACCAGTTTCCACACAACTGGTTGACGTCTTGATGGTTTGACGTCAGATACCTGCATATATGGGAAATAACTCTGTATAATGAAAAGACCTAATTGCAATGCAACTGGACATGGATGTTCTACTGATAATGTTATTACTAGGATTGAAACTTTACATTGAAATGCAGCCGACAGAACCTCTGTCTTTTGATTTAGTTTTAAATAGCTAAGATATTACGATATGTAAAAACACTTTTCACTTGCAAAGATAAGGTAACATCTTCCACAGGGAAGTCAAAATACAAAAAAATAATGTATAATAAATAAATATCAACAAGCAAATTCAGAGAATTGTGGTCCCCCGCTTTTTGGGTTCTATCAGTAAGGGTGTAGTGATCTGTGACATACATTTATGGTTGTGCAGACACACATGCCAAATATGAAAGCCCTACGTTTTACGGTTAAAAAGTTATATTGAAGTAGATTAAAGGTCATGGTCAAGGTGACATAAAAAATTCTGGTACCACCGGAAACGTATTGCAATTAGGGACAAACATGCCAAATATGAAGGCCCTATATCTTACGGTAAAAAAAAAGTTAAATTGAAGTAGGTCAAAGGTCACGGTCAAGGTCACATGATAAAAAGTTTGGTACCAACGGAAAGGTATTGTAATTAGGGACACACATGCCAAATACGAAGGCCCTAAGTTTTGCGATTAAAAAGTTAGGACCAGGTTAAAGTTTTTGTGACAGACGGACAGACGAATGAGATTTAATGTCCCCACGCTTTCGTTAAAAGCGGGGGACAATGACGATTTGCTAAAATTTTATATTTTCTATATAGCCTATAAAAATTTGTCGGCCCTTGGGACATGGCTAATTATTACCATACATCTTCCCTTGAACAAACTTGATACATTTACTCCATGTCATGGGGATGTTTTATGCTCAACATGAAATCATGTCTTGTAGTTCTCGAAAAGTTTTTAAAAATCCCTAAATAAACCTATATGAGCTCTTGGGGCGGGGCCAAATATTGCCACATAGCATTCCCTTGGATAAACTTAATTCTATGCTATAAGGATGCTGTATATAATTATTATGTCTTCTGGTTGTTGAGATGACTTTTTTATGCCCCCGCCATGAAACGGCCGGAGGCATATAGTGTTACCCTGTTCCGTCCTCATTTAGGCCTAGTTTCCGCTCATTTTCTCGGGGAAGGTTTGATGGATTAAATTGATATTGGGTATAAAGATATATTAAGGGAAGATGCAGGTCAAATTCGATTATGGGTGTGGTCCGGTAACTTTTAACAGAGTTATTGCCCTTGGATATAGAAAATTTCTTAAAAATGACAATTTCCGCTCATTTTCTCCGTGGTTTGATAGATTAAGTAGATATGGGGTATATAGATGTGTCAAGGGAAAATCTAGTCGAGTTTGAATATGGGAGTGTTCCGTTAATTTCTGACAGAGTTATTGCCCTTGAACATAGAAAATTTCTTAAAATTACAGTTTCCGCTCATTTTATCGAGGAAGGCTTGATGGATTAAATTTATATTGTATGTATAATTATATCAAGGGAAAATGCAGGTCAAGTTCGAATATGGGTGTGGTCCAGTAATTTCTGACAGAGTTATTGCCCCTGAACATAGAAATTTCTTGAAAATGACAGTTTCCGCTTATTTTCTCGGTAGAGGTTTGATGGATCAGAGACATACATACACATATGTGTGTATATATGTCTCTGGGTGGATTAAACTGATGTTGGATATATAGATGTATCAAGGGAAAATGCAAGTCAAGCTCGAATATTGGGGTGTTCCGGTGATTTTTGACAGAGTAATTGCCCTGGAACATTAGAAATTTTTGAATTTTCAAATATTACTTCTCTGGCTATTATATTTCACTACCTTAGCTGCCAGTGGGGGCATCTTTGTTGCACAGAAACATTAAAATTCTAGTTTACAAGACACTTCCTATACATGTCTATGGAAAAGCTGTCAACTCTTCGATCAGGGCCAAATATAGCTGTAAGGACTTTCCTTTAACAAACCTAATACTGCATGTCGAAAGATGTATACTAAAACGAAGTCGTTGTAGCTCGTAGTTCTGTAGGACTTATTTCTTGTAGCTCTTTATGTGAAGAAAAAAAACATGTCGGATCCAGAGTCGGGGGCCAGCTATTGCTACACACCGTTCCTTGTAAAAACGGGATACTGCATGTCATAGGGATGTTTTATACTAAATTTTGTGGCTTATTGTTACAAGCCACATTCAAGGGCAATAACTACCATCTTACAAAACTGCTTTTCCTTTCATGAAGAATTACATACATAAGATTTCATTTAAATTCATGCAGTATGAAGTCGAAAATGTAAATAATTCACGGACGATGGGCATGGCACCGTCATACCAGCTCACGAGCTTTCGACGTGGGGCGAGTTCAAAGTGTCCTATATATAGTCCCTTCTGATGACTAGACTGGTAGAGCTCCGTACTCGACATAGTCTCTGGTTTTGCAAAACATAGCATGATCATCAAAACAAAACAAACAAAAAGTAAAGGATGAACTTGGAGATGTCCTCAAATTCAGAAAAATGGATTTTTCCTTGATATGGCACATGACAGGACATCGTGTTTGTTATTAGCTGTACTGCTCGAAGACCAGACGAGCTCAATGGCATGCAATATCTCCTCGTCTGGCCGCAAGCAATAGTTTGTTTCTGTTACCTATCCATCTATAGTCTCATCTTGTCAGGTGATCTAGCTGTGCAAGTGCAACTTTGATCGTGGGCATTGAAATGTGTCATTTTATATGCAAGTTAGCAATCTTTTATGAATACCACGCTCACATTTCGATCAATTCTGTTATTAGATTTGAATTTGGCTAGGGTACTTTGCGGTCTTACCGCATGTTTCATATATATGTATTCTGATGGAGAATGTTCCATACATCGTTATGTTACTTTTCATAGATATACTGGTCATAAAATCTTTGTCATGTCATGACAGATTGAATTTTTAGCTATTTGCACTCAAACCAAAATCATTTTAAATTACTTCTAAAAATATTTTTAGTCATGGAAATCCCCTTCTTTTGATAAATATAATCTCATTCAGTAATCAGTACTAAAGTGACAACAAATTCTCATGTAATTCCATGATACCGCCTTTTTATAACGAGTTGTCGGTAGACAACAGAAAGCGCCGGTGGCAAAGGTTGGGAGAGGGTGTTGTGTGTGTTTGTAGGTCAATGTTCAAGGTCAAGTAAAAAACGTAAAACTTTTGATACATAATGAAAGGTCTTGTCACAAGGAATACAGACAAGAAATTTTTAAGCTTTATCTCTTACTGTTCATTAGTTATTACCAAGGTTAAATTTTTATAAAAGTAAGTCAAACTTCAAGGTCAAGGTCAAACATTTTGGTACCCAACGAAAGGTCTTGGTACAACGAATGTACATGTGATGTTTCTAACGTTATGATCCAGTTAAAGGTTTTGTCTACGGATGACGACAATAACGACGACGACGCCGGGGGTAGGACAATAGCATTCTGGACACTCGTCCCGGCGAGCATAAACTTTGAAAAAGAGATATTTTATTACTATATAAGCCAACAATAGAAAGCCAAGCAGTGGCGTACCTAGCTTAAAATTTTGTGTATTGAAAAAAAAACCAAAAAGGAAGGGGCTCTTGCGCCGTCATAAAGTCCCAAGCGAGTCCAGTGTGAATCTTTCGTAAAAGGGGGAGGGATGGGGGTGTTCAAAGTATGAGGGGCGAAACTCCTTGAAACCTCCGAGATTTTAGCATTTTGATATAAACAAATTCTACAAAGTAATGCCAGCTGTAAAATTTCACAAGAACTGTACAGAAATTCAAATATATGTAAATATTATCTATAACAGATCCATGTTCTAATTTCTGTGTACTAATTTGCGTAAAGGGCGCTACGCCAATGCCAAAGTTAGGAAGAGTTGGATACTTGTAGTCCTTCTTTTTTTAGGAAATGATGTACTCAAGAAATCCCACAAACGTAAGTGAAAATAAGTATGTAATCCAACATGACGACCATCTTGAAATTTTAGAACTGGACATTCTCTATTTTTTTTTAACAATTGTGAAGAATATCTACAGAAGTCATTTATTCAAGAGACAAGACGAACTTGATAAAAATATGATATTACATAATACAGTATAGCCGTTTTGGTTGCCATCTTGAAAGTCTTGGAACTATATATTTTCTCCCTCATTTAGTACAAACTTTATAGAAAGGATCTACTCAAAACCCCCATTAATTTTTGTGAAAAAAATGGTACATGGTCAATGTGGCCACAATGGGGGCCATCTTGAGAATTTAAAGAAAACATCTTCGGCATTGTCAACGCAATTACGATGAAACTTGACAGCAATGATCTACTCAATATCTTGGACTAATACATGTGAAAAAGTGTTAAAATATGATGCAGAATTATTACCTGCAGTGGTAAACAAGTTATACCAGTTAGATGAGTTTTCCATTGATTTTTTTTATTTCATTTATTCATTCAGGGTTTTGTTATTTGTTTATTTATTTATTTATATTTTTTATTTATTATTTTTATGTTTGTTTTTCTTTCTTTTTTTTTGGGGGGGGGGGGGGGGGAGGTTCTGTCTGCTTCTGGTGTAAGTAAATAGTAGACAAATCACATTTTCTAAACCGTAATGAAGTATAATTGACATATATGTACTTCTCACTACTGTGTTTAATTCAAAGTTAATTTTCTATTTCTATAATATATGAGGACTGAATGATATGTTGTGATCCTTACATTGCAGTATTTGAATTTTGTCGGACATATTGCATTATTTTTCAACCTAATCCCCTTCAGTATACACTTTTGCCAGCGGTGTTTAAGGGCCTCAATGCCACTTTTAAAGAACTCCTTTTCTGGCTGTTCAGAAAGTCATCCACTGCATGTATGACATCATCATCGGACTGAAAGTGGGTGCCGGAAATAGCTGTTTTCAGTTTTTGAAAAAAAAAATGAAAGTCTGGTGGAACGAGATCTGGTGAATAAGGCTCAATCTATTTAAAGCCACAGTTGTGAATGGCAGCCATGGCAATGACAGACTTGTGAACAGGAGCAATGTCCTGTTGGAACAACACACCTTAAGTGAGCTTTCCGCGGCGCTTAAGTTAATATTTTCCCGTATCTGCGTCAGAAGTGAAGCATAGTATGTACCATTGATTCTTTGTCCCTTTTGTAGATAATTTATCAGCAGAATACCATCTGCATCCCAGATAACCGAGGCCATAACCATCCCAGCTGATGGAACCGTCTTTTCCTTCTTTGGCGGGGGCGAGTCAGGGTGCTTCAATTGTTTCGATTGTCGTTTAGCCTCTGTGGTAAAATGATGGACCCATATTTCATCCATAGTGACAAATCTCTGAAGAAATGTGGCAGGATCTTCCTCAAAATGGTTAAGATGAGCACGCGATAATGTGCGCCTGGTGTGCTTCTGATCAACTGTCAGAAGTCTTGGTACACAACGGGCCGAAAGCTTTCTCATTGCAAGATCCTTGGTCAGAGTGGAATGTACTTCTTCCTGTGAAATGCCAACTGTAACTCGTTTGTCAGTCACAACAATATCATGGACTTTATTGACCATTTCTGGGGTTGCAACAGTGACAGGCCTTCCAGGACGGGGGCCATCCTCAAGGCTCTGTCTGCCGCGCTTAAATTCCGCCACCCACCTTTTCATTGTAGCATATGAAGGGGCAACTTTCCCTGGTGTTGCTACCATATCATTATGGATATCCTTAGGTGTTAACCTTTTTTTATATTGGATCACTGCTCTTTCACCGATTTCGTCCATTTTGCAAAAACCACTTGTTTACATTAGACTGCTACCTCGTAGGTATAAACTGACCAAATGAGACCAGTCCTTGGGTACGCAGCTTTATATAGTCAGAGAATAGTAGGACTTAAACAGAACATTCCTGCATACCCCTTCAATACGAGGCTCACAACATATCAATCAGCCCTCGTATTTCTTCAGTTACACAAACAATGCGACAATTTCCTGCAATGGAGATCATCTCTTGTATCGAGACTATTGTTCGTATGACGATGATAGTTAAACAAACAACTATATTAACTATATTTGCAAAATTCCCGACAGAAGCACGAAACAGAACATACTCTAAATTATATCGATAGGTGTTCACATTATCTTGAAACTCTGATTTTACATAATAATAATAATAATAATAATAATAATAATAATAATAATAATAATAATAATCACATTCGTGGATATTCGATTTTCTTCACTGCGTTAAAAAGATTTTAGTCACATACCTGTATAATGGCGATTCCTATTCTCAAGTGAACTACAGGAACGACTCTTCTTCAACAGAGAACTTGCTATTCACCCTCTTATGCAATGCACAATAGTGTTGTAACCAGGGACAATTACATAAAACGAAGCGCATTGGTTTAAACTTCAATAAAAAGTATGCCAAATTTAAATTATAATTACGGCAGGACGTGGCGCATGTTAAAATCTTGTGAATACTTAGATAACATTGGCAAAATTAATTGTATGTATCTACTAGCAATATGATACATAAACTTTGTTGTCGTCGCTAAAAAGAGATTTTCAGTGTTTGCTTTGTCTACCATTTGCATTCAATTCACGGTCATTGTCACGTGATCAAATTGCAAGCTAGTCTACATTGTCTGTTGATACAAATATATCAAAATGCATATACGTCCCTGAGGTAACACATCGCGATAAATATGTGTACGTACAAAAGAGTGTCCGGTGGTCCTTACGGGACAAGTACACCCCCTTCCTCCCAGTAGCGGCACAAAGCTACCTGCAAAGCATTACTTAAGATCCCAGTCACCAATATTGAAGGAAATACCTGGGTTCAACACTGTAACACACTTTGTGTTATGGGTAAAACTTGAGTAAAACAAAATGAAGCAGAACCATAGTTTTATGGATCTGTCTAATTTAAGTGATTGTCAATCTGTAACTTCCACTTTAAAGATATAGCACTGGGTCAAGGACATGGCACATCTTTACGTGATTCATGAAATTGATCAACGTCGCTGCTAAGCTGTGGGTTTTAATATCTTTGTTATTTCCATAAGTCAATATAAACAGTATCACTATTATTTTCTCTTTCATGCGAATTCTAAAAGAATGTGTAAATGTAATGCATATGTGAATATGCCCATACATGTTATGAAAATGCAATGAATCAATAATATTCTGTCTCCTATGTGTATATATAATTTTTATTTACTTTGCACATTTATTATGACTGGTGTTGAGCGTATTCTGAAATGGCTACTTTCTTAAAAATCTCAAAACTTTACTTCTCACTCACCTTCATCGACAGTTGATTCAACTTTCAACAACTGAAAATACCCTGCGAACGCAAACTAAAACAAATCTTTCTCCTTCAACTTTGATGAACTTTACAGAATAAATGCTTTTATAGTAAATGCCTTGCGCAAGTGGAGAGTGTTATTTCTTGTAATCGTATACGACAGCCATGGTGGTCATCTTGGAAAATTAAAAACTTATTTTCTTGTTGATTTTGCTGAAAACATGGATAAAACACACATTCTACGTATTCAGAAAAATCCAACCTTGTTTATTACAAAGGTTTCTCGATTTTACTTATCAGAATCCTCCTTCTATGACATCCAACATTTATAGAATTAGAAATGTTTTTCTTTTTATTTTCATAATAAAACATACAGATCAAGTATTAACATTAACAATTCAACGTTTGATACACCAGTGCTTTCACTCCTTTCATATTTTTATGGAATACCACTTTCCCTTGGACCAAGATGCTCGCTGTAAATTTGCGTTCCAGCTTTGACCTACACAGCAAAGTATATTGGTTTCGGAGAACTATGTGGCACACGAGGTCAGTATCCTTGACAAAGGTTGAACTTCCCGAGTCCGCTGACTGGCCTTACTAGCTGGCATGATCCGTCTCTTTATAATGTCTATATTCTGGTTTCAGTTCCCACATATTACGATGTGGCGCCTTCATGTTGTACACGCAGATTTCTTTGAGAATTTCTTTCAAGTATGTCTGAAACGACAAAGTTATGATCATCAAAGCAAACACTTTATGATTTCTTTCGATTTGTTTTACACTGAAGTTAGTTGTCATTACACTTAAGTGATTAGTAGAGATTCTATGGACTTTCAAATATTGACGAGTTACCAGTCGAACACCATTTGAATATCTTTAATTGTCTCCTGTTTCCCTGGCTGCTCTCGCAAGAGGGAACACATTTGCCAATAGCAGTGGTGGATCCAGGATTTTCAAATAGGGAGCCCCACATGTGAAAGTCAAGTATTAGCCAAAATACTCAATCAATTTGGGTGTCAAATCTGAAGTTATACGGGTGGCGAAAAATCCCCCCTTAAAAATGAATTGGAATTTAAAATGATGACGTATGTTAAAAATATAGATCTGTGTATGAAAATTCACAGTCTACCTTTGAGTTTGAAGGTTTGGTCATGGGCCAGAGTTATGGTACCGTATTTGTATGAGAAACATTTTCATCAAATACGGACTTTCTGTAATATAGGCAAATCCAGGCCATACAAGATGTTACCTGTCCGACAATATAGAGAGATTGCATTTTTCTTATCGGAGATGCATATTTATGAATATTTTCTGGGATAATATTAAGCTGATTGCTATTGGACCTAGCTGTCCCAAACATCTGTTGCGAACCATAACGTATTATAGACTCCAATGACGTGGAAAAGCTACCAACATTCTTGTACGCTATCCAATAGTATTCTGATATAATGCTGTATATCATTTTCATTCTCTACAAATATCTTCATGGTACAAAAATAGGACACTATATGCGGCTACGAAATACGCCTACAACATGTTTATCTCTTCCCAGGTTAAACAAGGTCATACCTATACCAGTTTCAGATAGCTATAGACAATGGAGAAGTTTATACCTACACTTAGTGTATATGCATATTTACTAGTAAAATCCACATTTGGCACAAAAAATTGCCGAGTAGTTTGGTTAGTACACATGTGACCCCCCCCCCCCCCCTTTTTTTTTGAAATCCTGGATCCGCCACTAATATGGCACCATCATTTCGAACTTATACTGCTGAAATGCAGACTAATATATTTTACCAAGCTTATTTGCATATCTTCAGAGATGAAATTGTTTCAAACCTATTAGTGTAACAGTGTAACCTCATCTTCACAATGTTGAGGCCATCGGAATTCCTCGCCCTTTTTCGTCGCACACTAAGACTCTCTGGTAAGTGAAGTGATAATGCCAAATTTGAGCAATTTAGTGGAAGAAAACAACGTAATGAGATACCAAATAAACCCTTGTAAAAAGTAACTACAACATGTTATTACAAAATGCAGTGTGATATTGATTATTATTGAATGGTGTAGATATAAATCATTATGTTTTTCCCTTTCGAAGCGTTGAAAAGAGTAGATTTAATTCACCACACGCAACGCAAGCAGCATCCGACTTTTTGTTACGGAATTATGTCTACTACTCACTTCCAAGTCTTATTTCCAAGTGTGCGACGGAAATGGCCCAATTGTTCCGACTGAATAATAATGTGGACGCTTTGCAATTATGTGTTTACAGCTCTCATACAAGCTATTGACAAAAGTCGCTATTCAAAAACCGGGTTCGGTAATATACATTTCTTTCTTTGTTATCTTATTATATAAACATAGTTTAATCAAAGATTACGAAGCACACTTCATGGGTTTTGACCACGACAAGTTTATTTCTTTGCATATTTCATTCAAGTAGTCACAGAGAAATTATTACGCGGACAAGGTTTAATGAACTGACGGAAAGACAAGTTCACTCCAGTGGAAACTATAGGTTAAACACAACAGATGAAACAAGATTTCCTTTCTACGCATAAAGATGCACCTTTGGTGTAAATTTGGTGCAAGGCCATCCTATGACTCATTTTAAAGAAATGAAACTTTTTAACATTACTATAAGAATCTACTAAACATGTTCAATCAACTGGAAAATATAAGTCAGGCACAGCATCTGAAACTAGATTCCTCCTTAACACTTACAGATGCATCATAGATGTAAGTTTGAACACTGCATGGCTCATATTAAAGAAATAAAACATTTTAACATTGTGGACGTGGACGTGGACGAAGCCGCCGAGAGGGCAATAGCATAAGCTTCCGCTCATTTCATGAAGTAAACTAAAACAATATAAAACATTCACAAAAACCGAGTTTTATTAGTAAGCAAACATCTTGATAATTGTAGTAATGAAAATTTTAAAATCATACCTATATAACAAATGCAAACAGACAACTATTTGATCATTACGGTCAAAGATCAAGATTCTATTAATTCAAACCCTCCAATAACAAAACATAACATCATTCCAAGTAGTGGAAGAAGGGATTTTTCACATTTTTTAGCTCACCTGAGCCAAAGGCTCAAGTGAGCTATTGTGATCAATCACCGTCCGTCGTCCGTCGTCTGTCGTCCGTCGTTAACTTTTCACATTTTCGACTTCTTCTCCAGAACCACTGAATAGAATTTGATGAAACTTGATAAGCATGTAGTACTCATGGTCCCCTACAAGTGTTGTTGTTTTTCGTCCGGATTCATCAACAGGTGGCGCCACCACAGGCAAAAGTAGGTTAAAGAGGGTACCCTCCTTTGACAAACTTCTTCTTCAGACCGGGGGCATACAGAGACAAACCGAATGCATAGGAATGATCTAGAGGGATGTGTGAAGAAGTGTTGTTATTATTGGTTCCGTTCCGAAATCAAATTTTTGACGTTTTTTTGTACTTGGTAGTTTTAATGCAGAAAAGAGGATTTTTTTTCTTTTAGTAAACATTGATGCATTAATTTGGTTTAATTTGATCATTTTGATGGTAAGAAATACTACTGCGAAGAAAATTTTTCAATATTTTATGTTTTGGATTTTTTATGAATTTTTTAAGACTTTCAAGAAAAAGGGGGGTGGGATAATTGGTGTAAGCATTTCACAGTTTGAACTTTTTCTTCGGAACCACGTGCTGGAATTCAATGAAACTTGGCATGCATCAAATACTCAAGGTCCCCGACAAATGTGGTCATCTTTGTCAGGATCCATTAACAGGTGGCACCACCACAGACAAAAGTAGGTCACACAGGGTACCCTCCTTTGACAAACTTTTTATTCAGATCGGGTGCATACAGCGACAAACCGACTGCATAGGAATGGTTTAGAGGCATATGGGAAGAAGTGTTGATATTTTTGGTTCCATTCCGAAATCAAATTTTTGACGTTTTTTCATTTTTATTTTGGACTTTGTTATTTTAATGCATTAAAGAGTTATTATTTTCTTTAAGTAAACATTGATGCATTCATTTGGTTTCATTTAATCATTTTTATGGTAAGGAATGCTGGTGCGAAGGAATTTTTTCAATATCTCGATTTTTGAATTTTTTATGAATTTTTTAAGACTTCCAAGAAAAGGGGGGGGACAATTTTTCATATCTTCAACTTATCTACAGAACAACTTGAAGGATGCAAGTACTCATAGTCCTTTTCAAAGGTTTTGTTTTTTGTGCGGATCATCCAAATTGGTTAACAGATAATGCCACCATGTCTAAAAGTAGGTCTCACAATGGTACATATACCACTTGGTAATTGAAATATTGAGAGTAGCGGTTCAAATCCAGCTGTGGTCAAAAAAATTTTTTTTTTTTTACACATCTAAATAAGTTTTTAGATGTTTCTCAACACTCAACATATGAAATTAGGAATTTTACGTTTAAGACTTCCAAAAAAAAGGGGGTTGGGGGGGGGGGGGGGGTTTGGCCATTTTTCAAATTTTCAACTTTTTCTACAAAACTGTTTGAAGGATTTTAATAAATCTTGGTAGAAATAAGTCACTTATGATCCTCTTCAAATTCTGTTGTTTTCGTCCAGACCTCTTTACAGGTGGCGCCACCATAGCCAAGAGTAGGTCACAAAAGAGTTCCCTCGTTTAACAATATTCTTTTTCATACGGGCTGTATACAGAGACAAACAGAATGTATAGAAATGATCTAGAGGGATGAGTGAAGATGTATTGTCATTTTGGTTCCCTTCCAAAATCAAATTTTAGAATCTTTTTCGACATTTCTTTGGACTTGGTGATTCAATGCAGTGTCATATTTCCTAGTTAATTGATAATGATGATTTCTTATGGACTATGGTGATCATAATTAATAAATTATGGTAAGGATTGTTACTTTGAAAGAATTTTGTCAATATCTCAATTTCTGGATTTTCTATGAATTTTTAAGACTTCCAAATGAGGGTGTATAGGAACAATTCAATCACATTTTTTGCTTCTGCTGTTATACCACATGAAAGATTTTAATGAAACATGGAATACATGAAGTACTAAAAGTCCTCTATCAATTTGGTAAATTTCATCCAAATTGGTTAACAGATAATGCCACCATGTCTAAAAAGCAGTTCTCACAATAGTACATATACCACTTGGTAATTGAAATATGGAGAGTAGCGGTTCAAATCCAGCTGTGGTCAAAATTTTTTTTTCATTTCTTTACACATCTAAATAAGTTTTTAGATGTTTCTTAACACTCAACATATGAAATTAGGCAATTTTAAGTTAGATCTGGACAATATTTGAAACAATTGTTGTTCATGACCCAGACTTGAAATCAGTCAACAAAAAGCCCCACCTAAAGAAAATGACTAACTTGTTGCCCTGAATGACTTCTTGCAGAGACAAAGGAAATGCTTAATATCAAAATCACCTGAATGGATGTGCAAAAAAGTGTTGTTTTTTATTCTAGCCTGAAATAAAATTTGACATATTTTCGACATCTGTGTTGACTTAGTCACATTAATGCAAAAATAAATGAATTATTCCTTCATGCATGACTGATAATCTAGGTACTCAGGTGAGCGATATAGGCCCACTTGGGCCTCTTGTTTGTTGAAGTACTTAGGTAACTATATATTTTAACAGATATCCTGCTATTGTCACTTTTATCTAAGAATACGTGTATATGTATTTTCTTGTTTCATTATTATGATTCAGTACCGGAAATTGCTCATAACGCTTTTTAACGCTTAAATTGAAGCGGGGAACATAAAGCACTGTGACCCTGAACTTGCAGATATGACCTTGGTTCAAGGTCATTACATACCCTTGGGTCCTGGGCAACAATTCCGTAAAATATTATTTAAATCAATGCAAGGGGTAAAAAAAGTTATGGCCCGGAAAAAGATTTACCCATCATATGCACTGTGAGCTTGACCTTGCAGAAATTACTTTGGTCCAAGACAAGGTGAATTTACCATATATGCATAGACATCGAAGTCCATGGGGCATAACTCCGTCAAAAATAGGGCACCGCTAAATCACCACATAATACAACTGCACTTTATCCTAAGTGTCATACAAACTAGAAATAAATATCTAATCTGTGGTAAATTTAGATTACCTTTGATACTGGTGAACTAGTGCAGTCCTTTCTTCAATTGTTTGTAGGTTAATTGATCTTCGCTCATCCATCCGTGTTGAGATCCACCCCTACCCTCTCCTTTCCTAAATGCACCAACTACAGTTGTATTTAATTTTGAGAAGATGTGAAAATTCCTGTTCAATATGCTCATCTTCATTATGTGATCTTCCTTTGCAAAAAGATTCATCAAAATCCACCAAAGGGTTTAGGAGGGGTTACAAAGACATTGTATTTTGCATAAAAAATCTAAGTCCAAGGGTCATAACTCCTGTAAATGTTTTTGGACAGTGTCATTTGATAACTTTTGAATTTTTGTCATGTAATCACTTTTGATCCGAAAAATCAAAAGTTATCAAATGACAACAGCATTCCCCTTCCAATATGCACATCTTCATATGATGTTCTTTCTTTGTACCAAGTTTCAACATAATCCCCTTAAGGGTTTAAAAGGAGTTGCAAAGCCAAGATAGTGCAGACAGACGGACGACAATATGTGCATTCATTACAGAAATAGAGCACGGAAACTATTATCATAATTCATTGGAAATTTTCTTAGTTCAAAATGAATAATCTCATCATAATCTATTCGACCGTGACCAAATCAAATCTTGACCTAGATTTGACCAAAATTCAATTCAATATGTGTATCCGTTGCAGAGATAGAGCAAGGAATCGAAATGATAATGGAATGCAGAATTGCGGAAGGACGGAAAAGGGTAACACTATAATGCCAGTTTCAATGGCGGGGCATAAAAATAACTTTGAAATATAAAACATATATATTTATGACTCTGTACATTTCACCGTGTTGTTAACTGTTTGCTAATTAGTTTCATGTGTTTCATACAGAACCAAAGGAAAACAATTAAATATATAAGATCGTGAGTCTAGCTGTTGAACAGCGAATTTTGTCAAGGGGTTGTGTAACAGACGTTATTACTAAGCCCTGAAATTGTGAAGATGGTATCACCACTGCATACTGATACTGCACTATGAAATCACGGTTACAACTTAGACTACTGTAGTTGTCACTAAGTGACAAAATGCTAGTTGGTGTACTGGGTCTGAGTCAGAGTCCGAGATACAGGATTCCGTAAATATAAGTAAGATTAGTAACTTGTTATCATATCGCAATATTTCACTTACTGAAAGATCTTAAAAGCTATATTCATCCCTGATGAAAGACCACTGAATATATAAAACACTCTGGCGGTTATAAAGATCTTCATAACTGCCTCTTACTGTGTCAATGAGGAAATCCTCTTTAAAACTATCACAAACATCTTATCTTCAAAATCATGGTCACTGAGTTACTGATTCATCTCTTGTTAGTCCCTAACCTGTGAAACCCGATGTGTAGGCTAAATGCGATTGTGGTCTAGGTGGATATTGGAATATCTTGATATTTGTTTACACAAATGTGAAAACAATAAAAGATACAGATACAGATAAAAACAAAACATCCAATAGAGACTGCAGGAATTAGACGAATGGCTATCGGTTCCAAAAGCTGATCCAGCATAAGTGGATTTTGACAAACATTAGCCGTTATAGAAGGGGAGTGGAGGGATGATTACGCCTTTTTAAATGACTCAAAATGACCTTTAAAGCTGATATTTTCTGGCAAAAAGGAATCTCGACGATGTCCTATCTCCGGAGTTCATCTCACCTACCCTCCGAATCATAGCCCTGATCTTGCTGTGTACTGTGGACTATGCTAGATTGATTGATTATTGTTTTATGTCACTCCACGGTTATTTCACGTATATGGTGACGGCATTTGCCTGATGCATTGCATAGAAATTTCTACCTTTACAGCAGACCCACTCGAAGCAGTGAGGGATCTTTTACCTATCGTGACAAGGGACCTCGGTTTTTACCGCCTCATCCGAAAGACACAACACCGGTGTGCCCAGGGCAGGAATCGAACCCCGGACCTCTAGGTCATCAGCCGAGCACCTCATCTACTAGGCCACACCGGCTTGACTATACTAGAACATGCTGGTATTTGGTATCTCCCTGAATACACATGCATTGCTCATTTTAGAACCCTTCATATCGAGGAAACCAGCGTATAAAAGTAGAATCCACTATCCAATCACTTATTTCATGATGGAGGGAGCATACAATGTGACACCTTGCGGAGATGACAATGGGGAAATGACAAGTACACTAAGGATGTGTTTATACAATTGAGATAATTACGCGTTTCCTTTGTGATTCACTTACGACATCATGATCATCTGCATCGGCAATTTCGGCCCTAACCCTGTAATTTACAATCCTTTATTGTAATGTACATAATGCCAAAATCGCTTAACCTGACCATTTACAAGACCTGTTTAATTGCCGCATACGGCGTGTACTCAATAAACACAACGACCACAATGTACATATGATCATACTTATGTTTGACCTGGTAGATCCACGCAACAAAAGGTACCTGTTAACAGTGCATAAATTCGCAATATCAACACATAACACGTATAAATAGGGATTATTTCTTATCCTCTGTTCTTTTTTATTGTAAGATATTATTTTAAATCACCTACAACAATTAATAAATAATATACACGAGGCAGTAAAAATCGGGGTCCTTGACCTCTCACCGCGGTAAATATGTTACTTCAATTGGTAATATTTTACGTAACTGTCAATGCACGTATTACAGTTTGCTGGTCATTTATGTTTTCAACGTTTCTCATTTGGACAGCGCTGTTCTATGAAATTTTGCAACTAATGAAATGTAACTGAAATATTCATAATGAAAGTAGTCATTATGAATATTTCAATTACATATCATTAGTCATTATGAATATTTCAGTTACATTTCATTAGCTGCAATATTTTATAGGATAGTGCCAAATGAACGCATTCCAGGGATGGAAATTGGATCGCCTGCACTTGGAACAAAGTTCTATCTCTAAGTTAACACCCATCCTTGCTTCTTCACCTCGTATGACCATGGACTTCTAAAATACAGAAGACAGGGATGAAACCTGGGACTAGGTGTGACTTGGATACATCACCAGGCCCGTTGGAACGAAATTGATATTTAAAACGGGTGGGGGGAGGAGCTGAACTTGAAAACCATTTCTTGACGAGCAAAAAACAAAAAGTATTTAACTTGCAGATCCTTAGGTTCAAAGCAAGTAGCTTTGCCCTTTAGACGACATCATGTTTTTGGAACATATATCCCTAGTATTCCATGTTTCGTAAATAAAAAGAAAGCCGAACGATATGTTATTCTATGTTGAATGGACACTACATATATACGATAAAATTTTACCATGCCCATGCAAAGAGTTTATAGCTCTGCTCTTGCTGTGTAATCTGGACGATACTAGTACAGGTTTGGTTTTCCCCTGAATACATATGCATTGTTCATTTCAATTCCCGTTTATTAGAATAGAGTCCACTTTCCAAGCACTTGTGATGGAAAGACATGAGAGTGTGGGAAATGACAATAACACTTGCATGAAGGACGTTTTATGTAACTCAGACAAATACATATTTCCTTTGTTATTCATCTATCAATCCACCCAACCGTCCGTCTATCCATTCACCATTCATCCATCCTCAATTTCCAAAAAAAAAAAAAAATAATAATAAAATAAAATAAATAAAATTAAAGAACATGAGAAACTCATTCTAAGCAATTTTGCTATGACAAAAACTCTTTGAATGTAATTTTAAATATTATTTGTAATACAGCAATATTCCATTCTCTAGCTGCACATGATCTTCTATATTTATGTACTGACTGCATGTGTTATTATAGATGTTATGCATATCTATGAACTGTATGAATTTTGATACATAAACAAACATATACCTCTTATCCTCTACTCCTTGATTAGATTTTATTTCAGCTTACCTATTGTATTAAATAACTACTATACACGTGGTCCCTCAGGGACCGATCCCGAACTGGGGGGAGGGATGGGGGAGACACTATTCGAGGCTCGAAGGGACGATTAGGGGAGGTTATGGGAGAGGTGTCCCCCTTCCATAGGGGGGTTTCGGGGGACCTTCCCCGAGAAAATTTGGAAAAAATGGAGCAAAAGTATAGCTTTTGGAGCATCTTTTTGTGCAATTTTCTCACTTTTTCACTCTTAGATTCCATTGAATAAAGAACAAAATCAATTGGTTTAAGTACCAGATTGTAATATCGAATCAGTTTAAAGTGCCACTTTTGGTGTATAAATTAATTTGTTTCACGTAAAAAACTTTTCAGGGGCGAAGGCAGAAAGGTGAATATCGCATAGTAGAGGTGGATGCAGGAGGGGGTCACACCCTCCTACTGATGGGGGTGTGGGTGTCTCCCCCAGGAAAATTTCGGGAAAATGGTTCAATGGAGTATTCTTAGCACATTCTGAGATGATAAATACACATTTCGAAAGTGAAATTAAAAAAAAAAGGGGGCGGCCCTCAAAACACTTTACTGTGAAAATGGGCAGGTTTCCAGACGATCCGTCCACTGACAAGTTCTGGCGTCCCTAGACGATCCGTGCCATGCGTTCAGTAATTTTACCATCTACGCCAACCGCAGTCTATCAATCCGTCGTTTGCAAAGAAATCAAGTCACATTTAACTACTTATACTTTATCTGTAGCCCAGCCATCTACTGTTAATATCAATGATAATAACATATGATAATAATTATATTTGACTTGATTTTAATTTCATTCTCTAAAGTTTATGACTTTTTCTTCTACATTTTATATTTTATAAAAACACACAACACATGTCGTATGTCTCTGTATTTTATTCTCTCGCCAACAACGAGGTACGATTCTATTGCAATACAAAATATATATACATGTATGCATTCGGGGGGGTGGGGGGGGGGGGTTGGTTCAATATATATATATATCACAGTAAAAATAGAAACGATTGTTACGTGTTTAAACTAAGTATACAGACAGGATATATTTACTCATTGGTATGTTTATTACAGATACAGAAGTGGAATTAACCAAGTGGACGGAGTATATCGATTACGTAATAAGTTATGTTGACAGGGACAGAGACATAAAATACTTTTCGAAAAAGTAGTCTCTGTCTCTGACTGGGGACTATCTCTGGTATAAATGTATGTGGAGACACTTAAACTGGGGACGGTGTTAACAATGGACAGTGAAGCCAGTGGACGGCGAATAAGGTGTATGTATTGTCCTATAGTCGGGGAACTTCTGCTTGGCGCGGCTGCCGGGGGCACATGCCCCGTGTCCCCTCCCCGGCTGGATCCGCGCCTGTCCCTCATCTCTCACAACACTGACTCGGTTACTTTAATTGGGCATTTTACGGATACTAAAATTCTGGAAGAAGGCAGTTCATATTGGGTGAATTTTCCCAAAGGATACAGGCCTTGTAGTACAGATTTACTTATTTGAAAACAACTCCCAGTTGGACAGACAGGCGACGGACAAATTGATCCCTTTATGTCGCACAACTACAGGCAACACAAAAGAATCATGAAAAGTGTCTTGTGCTGAAATTCATCACAAAGCGGGTCACGGGCCCCAGTGTCGATCCCTGAATCCGCGCATGATAAATGCATTAGAAAGTTATACGAACCTCAAGTGTTTGAATTTTTGCCGAGGTTCATGGTGAGTCTAAGCAGAGTAAGGTGCCTGTGGCTCAATAACACAAGAATGCTCTATTTCTTTGACACGTGAGCTTTGAGAACGCTTACTCGTGTGGTCGCCATATAGGATATTAAATTAATAATCTATTCGTTTCTCTGCTGGCGTACATTAAGCTATTTGATAAATATCTCCTACACTTCAATACAGGACATCATAAACTAGTATGCAATCTAATATATTTATATATATAAGATCACATAGCTGGTTTATCGTTAGTTTGTTGACACAATGGCAAGATTGCCGAACGCGTTGCCGTAGACGCGGTTTATTGGACATCGATTTAACACACTTATCTATTTGAGCTGATCTCGACTTTACTGTAAAGTCCGAAAAGACTGAATATTGTCCAGTCTCGGGGGATACTGGTAAGTCAAATATACAACCTATGCTTCTTCGGTCGCGAGTCGAAACAAGCAAGCAAACCTTGCTCTAGTGGAAAGATAGCGAGTATTCTGTCGCGTTTATACTGTCATGTTCTAATTTTTGAAATTACTTGAGGGGTAGTAAATACAAAAATTAGAACATGACAACTGATTTTTTGTATCTACCACCCCTTAAGTAAATCAAAAAATTTCAACATGACAGTACCGTAACTGTACATAGTGTTAAACATGGTATGGTATGGTGGTATGATGGTATGCTGGTATCATAATGTGATGGTACAGTGGTGTGACGACGCAGATCTGTGAAAGAGGTGCTCGGCTCGTGACCGGGAAGTCCCGAGTTTGATTCACGCCGTGGGCACACCGGCGTTCTGTCTTTCGGATGATACAATGAAAACCTATGACCCGACACGCAAGTCATGGTAAATGTGGCACATAAAAGATCCCTCACGGCTTCGGGTGAAAGGTTGCAAAGTTTCTGTGCAATGCATCACGCAGATACCGGCACCATATAAATTATGTACGTGAATTAATCGTGGACTGGCGTGAAACAACAATCAATCAACCAATCAAATCAGTCAATGATATGGTGGTGCGATGGTATAATTCAGACTTGTCTTTCCCCAATCAGTCAATGATATGGTGATGCGATGGTATAATTCAGACTTGCCTTTCCCCTTTTTCCAGAATTATCTGTTATATTAAGTTTTGTTACTCTTTATTCACCGCTCCCTCTAACTTACCATTTAGCCTGAACTTATGTATTCTGTTCAACATGTGTGGGATAATGATGTTGTACATACACTGCATGCACATCAAATTTAACATTTTTCTGAATTACCATACGATGTCCTCCTGAGAAGACTTTGGACAAGGTCATATTAATACATATTCGAATCTTCTTTCTTTGGGAGAACTACTTAGGGACGGAAGCTTTTAGAGATGGTATTTAAACAAGCAAATTCAGAAAATCGTGGTGCCCCGCTTTCGGTGTTCTATCAGTAAGGGTGCAGTGATCTGTGACATATTGTCATGGTTGTGCATGTTTACAGATACACATGCTAAATATGAAAGCCCTATGTCTTACGGTTAAAAGTTACATTGAAGTAGGTCAAAGATCACGGTCAAGGTTTTTTTTTTTCAAAAATTTTGGTACCAACGGAAAAGTATTACAATTAAGGACACACATGCCAAATATGAAGACCCTACGTGTTACGGTTAAAAAGCTATGACCAAGGTTTAAGTTTTTGTGACCGATGGACAGACAGACGGACGGAGGAAGGACGGACGGACAGACAGACAAATGATATTTAATGTCCCCACGCTTTCGCGAAAAGCCGGGGGGGGGGGGGGGGGGGGGGGGGGGCAAAAAGGCGATTCCTTTGTTCCAACAAATTTTTTTTCATTTATCAGAGAGAATGAGTTACACAACATTTGACTCTCTAAAATCTGCTTTTTACACTAGACCGCGTTCATTTTATATCAGTTAAAATATTTAAATTAAATATATAGACATTAGAGATTCACAATAAGTATTGTTTAGCCGTCAATTGATACGATATTGCTTTATTGACATTTTATATTTTTAAGACCATTTTCTGATTTTTACTAATATCTAAAATACAACAGAGAGCAGAGAATAAAAAGTAATGAAATTATAAAGAGACCTGCTGGCATTTGTAACACAAACAATCATACGTAATTCCTTTTACGTACCCATCAAGGAATCCGTACGTAAAAATTTAGGGAAAACTTACGATTCTTTGTAGTCCACATAATTCCATCATACCACCGTGTCATCCTGTCACAATACTACTATACCATTATGCCACACTACCATCATACTACTGTTTCATCCTATAACGATACCATCATACTATCATGCCACGGTACCATCGTGCCATAGTATAGTTCTCTCACGGTACCATCATACTATCATTCCACAGTGTCATTGTACCATCATACCATCGTATCATCTTATCCTGATACCATCATGCCACGGTACCATCGTATCATTATACCGCCATATCATCCTTTCACGGAACCATCATACCATCATACTACCGTATCATCCTGACACGGTACCATCATACCATAAAGCCATAGTACCAATTTATACCACTGTATCATCCCATCATAAAACCATCATACCATTATGCCCCTGTATTATTCGAATCTGATTCATCCTGTCACGTTACCATCACACCATCATGTCATGGTACCATCACACTATCCTGTCACGGTACCATCACACCATCCTGTCACGGTACCATCACACCATCATGTCATGGTACCATCGTACCATCATATTATCCTATCACGGTACATATTCCATCATGCCACGGTACCATCGTACCATCATACCTCGTATATCATCCTATCACGGTACCATCATACCATCGTGCCATGGTACCATCGTACCATCATACTTCGTATATCATCCAATCACAATACCATCATACCATCGTGCCACGGTACCATCGTACCATCATACTTCGTATATCATCCAATCACAATACCATCATACCATCGTGCCACGGTACCATCATATCATACCATTATTCCTACAATGTTTTACAGGAATAGTATGCCCTGTAACTAGCTATGGTCAACATTCGGCATCGCCGTCCTTCTGATGGTAACTACGTTAAGAATCCTCTAACACAATCTCCACTTCCGACCTTCAAAATCAATAGCGCTTTTGTCTTCTATCTGGTATCATAAGCAATTCATGCATCGAGTATATGAATTTCCATTGAAAGATGTGTATTCTAGAAAATCCACAATGAAAGCTGCACAACAAACAATGGAAAGAAACCCCAAAGAAACAAAGTCACTGGATCCTTTCGGCAACAAGCTGCACGAAGGAACAGTAAGTGATATAACAAGGGCATCGACCATTTCAGAGAAATAAAACCTCCCCAACACCGTCAGCTCTGACACAAATGGATAATTCTCGGAAACATTGCTGCTAATATTTCTTACACTGCATACATACTACGCAAACAAAAGGAAAATGTGCTGTTGAATATGGACATCTATATTGTAATGTAAATGACATCGGTTAGGGTATTTACCAGGTAGGGAAATGACCAATGAACTAGGTCGAAGATTGACCTGATACTATTTCATAAGAAGGCAAATAAATTTACTTTAATGTGGAATGCGCGTAAAGTTCAGATGAAATACCTAAGTATTTAACGCATTATATATGCCGATTATCTGAAGCTAGATATACAGATGTGATTTTAGAAAAATAAGTGGATAAAATGAGTATCATCATAAAAAAACCCAAAACAAAACAAGTTGCAAATACAATTAATATGGCCACATTCAGTTTTACATGAAGTCAAAACAGTCAATATTTATACATGTATAATTAGTCGTACCTAAAGTTAAATACAGTTGATGTGGACACTTATGATTGCATGTAAAGTCAAACATAGTCGAAATGGTTATAGTCGACTGAAAGTTAAGTCAAACACAGTTGACATGGTTACATTCGGTCGTGCGTAAAATCAAACACAGTCGACATGATTCCACTGGATCGTAGGTAAAGTTAAACACATTCGACATGCCTACACTCCGTCGAACGTAAATTCAAACACAGTGGACATGCTTTCACTCGCTTGTACATATGTTAATTTTATCATTGGTTATTGCTGCACCTCGAATGTTTCAGAGGCAAAGGAAACAAATGTAACTAAAGTAACCACAGACCTTTTGTAGACTGGCGGACATTCCCACTTCACTCAAACTCAGATCGGACTGAGATGATAGAATACATTGAAGTTACAGTGCAGTGTGTTGGCACTTTCAATTACCAATAGCATATAATTTCATGAAAAATACGAAAGAAAAAAGAGGAGTTACTGACTCGGTTATGTGGCAGAAGTCACCATGGAGTATTTTATTACTTATGAAAATAACCGGTGTCATGTGACTCTCTACCATGTAACTAAGGTACTCACTACCATGTGACTGTGGTACTCACTACCATGTGAATAAGGTACTCACTACCATGTGACGTGGTACACACTACCATGTGACTATGGTACACACTACCATGTGACGTGGTACTCAGTACCATGTTACTGTGGTACTCACTACCACATGAACGTAGTAATCACTACCGTTCACGGACCTCTGTTAACAAGAGCCGAGACCAGGTGCCCGGAAGGAGTAAAAACATTCAATGCCCTCTCATTCAGTTGTAAACGTAAAGTCAAGCACAGTTCAAGTGTATGCAACAAGTGCAGTTGATGGCGTGACATCAGCACGAAGTTGATACACACGATATGAACAATTACCATGTAAACACTTCATACGCTGCAGTACGTTATCAGTACTTATGTTCTTTATCTACCCCCTTGTTCGTGTACACACTACTCTTCTTTTTACGCATAACAAGTAGACAGCAGACAAACAATGACTACTTTGTGCGCTAAAAAGTATTACATTTGCTCCCCGAATTACACTAGTGTTAAAACCAGCAAATATAATACAGGATTTATGTTGACGCTGTGTTAAGATATCCGGACTGACAAACATCCTACATGTTATTATCGGAAACTTACTAGCGGTACAGTCGGATGTACTGAGTATCGTAGACGGAAAGCTTTCTTATTCTAGTGTGGCTTATCAGCCCACTACTTACTGATAGATAAAAACCACATCGCTAAGTGTGCAATGCGGTCGCAATCGACGTGTGATAGGCGTAATGCTCAAGAGAGAGAATAGCTCTTTATATTGATTTTTTCATGCATAATTCACCAAAAATAATCATTTCTTAGCCAGAATTCTCAATGTCAAATGTAAAACAGGAGGTTCAAATGAGTACAAAGACTGCTCTTTACCGCTTCTTTTCAGGTTCAAGTTCTCAACTTCTCTTCGGCAATTTTATCTTACTTTTAAATTCTGACACTGTTGTTCCCTTTAAATGTTATATATACATGTATAAATATTTCCCAAATTGTATGGTTTATAAAAAAAAAACCCCATTATTTATACCAAGTAGTTGAAACAACTTAAATATACTTTGTTTTTTCCATAAGGTTTTATTTTAATTTTATACTGTATATCTCGAAACTAAGTATATAAGATGATAATCTTTAACTATGCATTCCTTATATTTACCAAAAAACCGACACAGAGCCCCCCCCCCCTTTTCCCCCCTTGCGTGACCTTGACCTTTGACTCCAAAATCCATTGACATGTTCCGCTAATTATTTTGCATCTGAATGCGAAATTTGAAATCTATAGGTCGAAAACCTCAGTTATCGCATATCAAGCAAAAGGTTGACAGACAGACATACAACGTAATTCCAGTAGGGCATCCGCATCTATGAGGACCCTTTCAATTTAGCTATTGACTTCCGTCGACAATGTTGCATACAAAAATTGTCACTTGAATGCTGGTACCTGTCAACTCTTGATGTATTAATATTATGCATCGTTGACAGTATACCTTGTTTATATACATAAAACATCTAGGATACGTATTGTATATAACTTGTTATTAAAGTGATACTCATCATATGTACATGGAAGCCCTAATGTACATAACTATGCTTTGATATTGAGTGCGCTATGCTTAATTAAATTTTCTTTCGTATAAACTCTTTCTTGCATACAAGAATTAAGAATACAATTGTCACAGTTCTATGATTTTAACTTCCCATAATTGTTTGTACCTCGACGTGCGCTTAAATATAAGATAGCTAAAAAGAGGGCATGACTCTTAAAATATGGCTTGCTACCCCTGAAAGTAGCGAGAAAACAATCAAGGAGGCAAACTCTGTACGACACGTGTTCTACTTATATGATAAGCTTACATTTCTGAGTCACAATAATAACTCCTGTTATTCTTATCTCTTATCAACATGGGTTAATAAATGTATATCTACATTCTGTATTTACATTAGCAGCCACCCGCTTCATGCCACACTCTAACGATAAATGCCAAATTTCACCTTGACCTACGTGTAAATTCTGACTATCTGCAACCTTACATAGATCTAAATGTTTCTTTCATGTATTTCCATTCGACAGCAAATTAACTTGCGTAAATAGAGGGAAAACCTTCATTTTATACCAAATGCTAGAATGGAAATTTTTATGTGAATACCAAATGCTAGAATGGGAATTTCTATAACCCCCACCTTCTTTTTTTCATTTCTGATGAATGAACAGACACATATGCTGAACAGGCCTTCAATAAATGAAAGATCAATCAACCACATTCACGTCACTTGTAAATACTGAAGTCAAAAGTCTTCTTTGTTGCTCTCGACTTTGCATAAAATTTATGTATTTGCTCGCGTTATGTTAAACAGTCTGTGTGCCATAAGCGTGCTGTTATAAATTACCCGTTACATGAAAAAGGAGGATGGGGTTTAGTATACAACCCCCTTTCTCTATTCTTGAGTATTTTAGTGTGACAGTGCTTCAGTGTACAGGCAAACACATGTGTGTAACGCCCGTTGCTTCAAAGAAAACGAGTCCAACCAGGTTTCATTCGTAATTATAAACCAGACATCGCTGAATGTACTACTTCTTTAAACTCACATGCGGATCCAGAACGGAAATAAGGTGTCAAGACCCGCTCTAGGAATCGACAAATATTTCGAATTTTATGGTTAAGATTTGCTTGTATTATATGTAAATTTAACATCTCGACGTTACTGGACCCCTTCTGGAAAAATATGTTTAGATGACCCCCTCGATTTCTGAATCGGCGCCTGTAGGCGGTAACTTCCGAGTTTTCAGTGCACCTGGCGAGAGATTGCCGGTATATGTAAACGGTAGTAGGTCTAAATAGTCGGACAATTGACTGACTGCAGCCAAGCAACACCTATTTATCCTCACAGATATTTGTGTCACGCTTTCAATTGAAAAAGTATACAATATCTCCGGCTTTTGAAATAAATTAGGTTTCTACACGTACAAGATGTTTTATTTATGATTACGACACGGAAATTGCAAATACTGGTCTTGATGGGTATAATCTGGTATGTATTTTTCTCTAATGATATTTTGGGCTACAGAGTTATCCACCCGTAACTAAAAAGTATGATAATAAACGGACTCAATTCTGTGGATTGCAATGATTTCTGCAGTAGCGAATTCTGAGATGTGGAGTTGCCATGCACAATAATTCATGATGGCAAAATAAGACGGTTCAAGATGTTTCATGACCTGTTATATGGTACTGCAAAACGCCATACATGAAAACACTATTCACTTTACATACGACTTTATTGTCCATTACTAAATGACAGATCAACTTTTAGTTCAAACCTCATAAAACTAGACAATGTATCAAGGGAAACCACACATTACATTTTGAACAAATACGAAGATAATTACATGTATATTGGCGCTACACAATGCCGGCGTTAACACAGGATGAACCCAATGAGGAAATCGAAAGCCCAAGATATGCCAAGGGGAAACAATCGTTGATCCCTGATACAGGACTGAGATGAACTTTATGATAGTTGATATTCGAGCACAGCTGAAGCCTTGCAAATTCAATTTTACTTCCTTAATCCCATAAAAGGAGACCAGGATGTATGTCATAATGCAGCTGAGCTGTATCAGACAAAATTATCTCTAACAAGCTTTACGATGTAAAAGTATGCTCTTATATAGATGACACGTGGATGCATCTTTTTTTCCAGTTAAAATATGTCCTATCAGGGCTTTTCTACACCATGCGAATAGCTAAAATACAAGCATGCATTGTACGAAGTTGAACATCTGATTTTCTTCTCTTCTTCCATACTGCTTTTCGGGGAGGGAGGGAGAGGGAAACAGAGAAAGAGAGAGAGCTTTGGAATAGATGGAATATGGAAATACATGTAATCAAATTTCTATATGATTTATTCAAAATTACATTCAAAATTTGTAATACTCGGGGGGGGGGCGTAATAATATGAAGAACCCAGAAATTGACCTTCATGAAGGTTTTGCCCTTGACCCATCAGGGCGTAAAGATGATCTCAACCCAACCGAGCCTGGAAATGCATCCACAACGTGAGACCCCTGGGTACACAAAGTAATAAAGGGTTTTTGTTGCAAGAATATTCACCAATACGGCGATTAAAGTTTTGATGACTCATACTGACAAAGGACATCATAATACAATATACAATATATGTAAGATGGTCAGTTTTCCTCAATCATTAACAACTAAAATATCTGGTGAGTGTGTACGTGTGTGTTACATTTTTCCGACAGCATGTTTCAGAATTCACCTTATATACTGGAAACTTGATGGGATGGGTTTAAAGCGCTTTGACTGCTCTGCAGAGGATCCGGGTTCGATTCCTGGATTGCATCATAATGTTTAAGAGGTTGGTGAACTCCTACTTCCAGGTCACTAAACGACTAAGAAATTGATGAAAGATACGTGAACCCCCAACCAATCAACCGACCAACCAATCAGCTTTAAAAGGACAAAATGCATTAAATTCACAGAATTTAATTCAGATATTGGATCAAGTAAGCACATGGAATTTCCTGTCCCAGCAAAAACTTCGTTATAAAATATTCCATACCCCTCCCCCAATTGTAGACTTCTACATACATCACTGATAGGAGTGAAACATTACTATCCCCTTTTCAACATATTTCTTTCCTAAATTAATTCTTCCCCTTCCGCTTGATAGAACACGATACATTATGGCAGCGTCGAGGAAAAGAAAGAATGCTGACTGAGATAAGAAATCTGTACTCGCCAATCTCAGATTATTCTCGAAAGTTATCTCTTCCGCCTTTTCATTTCCTTTTCACAGCCGGGACTATTTCACCAGCAGGAAACGCCCACAAACGACGACTTGTACAAAGAAAGATCACTCTTATTATAGACAATGACACATCAGCTAAAATACAATGGAAGGTAAAAGTGAAATGGTTTATAACTGATACGCTTTAATGTCTAAAGTGGCGAATCCAGGATTTCTGAAAGGGGGGGGGGGGGGCATATGTGAAAGTCAAGTATTAACCAAACTACTCAGCCATTTTGTGTGCCAAATCTCGAGTTGTAATAGTAAATATGTGGCAAAAGGGGGGGGGGGACGGGACAGGGCCCTAACCTCTAAATCTGCAACTGGTCTAAATTGCCATTACTGCAATGCTACTTAAACTTTGTAAATAAGTTGAAATTTTGAAAATAAAGGAAGTTGAATGAAGTTATATTCCACAGATAGGCAGGTTATATATATACTAGTATTAGACATATCATATGATAACAAAATTTATAATCAAAATTTAAATTTAAAAAATTAGATGTTTGCCAGAAGACAACAAAGCTTGTGAGATGAATCTAAACAGATGAAATTTGTCATTTCCGAGGATAGGGATAACACTGTTGCTGGAGTATGACCTTAGAGTTTTGGAATTTGTACATGTACCTGAAATTTTACAGTAAATTTATACATCTATATTTACTGCACATATCTATGTAAAGGTATTATAAACCCTGTTCAAATATAATTGATTCATCCAAAGAGCCACTCCTGAGATTATGTATCAATTAATAATTCATTTCTTGTTATCAACACTATATCAAAATGATGCTGCTCTAATTGCAAGACAGCTGCCATGCCCAACTAAATCACATTCTAGATGACAGACATAGATACATGTGGACTTTTCGTGATGAACAATTTCTGAGTAATACAGTCAGACAGCAGGACAAACAATGAATGAACTGAAGTCACATTAATTTGTTTGATCATATACATCATTTTAATTTACAAAGCAGAATGCATGGAGTATTACTAACAAAATATTTCTGGTAATTCATGATGTTTAAGTGTTATTTATACTATTCACACTTGTTTTAAGAGCAAAAGAACATGTAGACACTTCAGGTGTTTCTTTTAAAAGCACCATGCAAGAAACTGCTTCAGTTCCCAGGCTGTTCACACTCATAGTGGAGCCTGTGTCTTTTACAGAATCTCAGTGTGATTCTAGATTCCAGGTCACTATATATACCGGAATCTATATGTACCGGTATACATGCACTGTGAAAAGAACAAATGATTTCCAGAAGACAGGCCTTTAATAAATACATATGTTGAGATCAAGAACCTTGTACTAGTAAAAGGATGGAGGACACCTATGAAATTGGTTCACACTACTAAAAATAATTCTGAATAGATTCCATTAATAGTATACCAAATACTACATCTAAACACTATTTACACACACAGCATCTGTGTATGTCAAGGTCCTCTATAAGTTACAGATGACAAAACTAGATAACAAATGAAAGGACAAAAAATGATGACAAAACTAGATAACAAATGAAAGGACAAAAAATGATGACAAAACTAGATAACAAATGAAAGGACAAAAAATGTTATCATTAATACTCTCCTATAAACTTCATACGCAAAAACAGGGATCCAATCAGACAAAAATTATCTGACATTTTACAGCATATGTACTTTTCAGAGGTATCTATACTTCAACAGAATTATGGTGGCCCTTGGTTTACTTACTCCTAACTATGCTGATAAAATGTATTTCAAGACCATATTAAAAATTGTCAAAAGTCACATTTATCATTAAATCATTAAAACTTCTACCCTTTGCTTTGTAAAAGAATTGGTTGCACTAAAAAGTACTGGTGTGTAACTAAATACATTATATTTTTCATTTTATCGCTAGAAATTCCTCGAAGTGTTAACACCACAATAAAGTAACCACAAATAAAACTCATGTATTTTTATTTTGGATTTTACCCTGCATTGACTGAAAAATGTAAACTAAATTCTAGATATTTGCCTATACATGGCAATGATGAAGCAATCAAAATGTAAGCAGATGAAAACACACATTTGTTTGCATACAATGTGGGTGCCTCTAGGTAGTTTGTTACCGTGGTTACAATGTGGGTGCCTCTAGGTAGTTTGTTACCGTGGTTACAATGTGGGTGCCTCTAGGTAGATTGTTACAGTGGTTACAATGTGGGTGACTCTAGGTAGTTTGTTACCGTGGTTACAATGTGGGTGCCTCTAGGTAGATTGTTACCGTGGCTTCAATGACATAAATTTACCTTTTTCATATCTTTCATGTGAAAACGATCAAATTAAATAATTTTCAACAAAACTGGGCTTTCATCATTACTGAAATCACCAAACTCTTTATAGTGTATTTGACTTTACAACAGCTGATTTATGCATGTCATTATCTACATGCACATTATCTGAATAATGTTATCAAGGAACACAGAAACAACAATTTTAATCTAGAACTACTTGACCTTGACAGGGATAAATGCAATATGTATGTATATAATGTATATGCAATCTTCTCAACAATTTCAAATGTGCATATACTGGTATAATATGTACTTGATATCTGGTTTTTCACCAAATGCCACAGTGCAGTATATTTGAACACCAAGCTTCTTAGCAACCTGAACTTGACAACAGACACAGAAGGAGAGTTAAATTGAAAAAGAAAAAAAAGGAAAAAAGTTGAATGTAAATGTATGAAATGAATGTTTTTATTTCCATCTGGATCTTTATAAATATGTCATGATACCCTCCTGGGTGTCATTCAGTTTATCAAGATCCTGATGGCAATATAAACCTCCATAACGAAAATCTGAATAACATTCAATTCCTCACCATATTCATATATATATATTTCATGGAATTTATTTGTAACAAAATATTCATGGGCATATTTTACGTACACTTCATAAGCTGTTTATTCATATGCTTTACGAAGGAGAAATCCCAGTGTAATGGCTGATTTTAGGTCACTCACTTCTATTTTTCTCTGTTTTCTTTTTTTCTTTTTCTTTTTTTTTTTTTTTGCTGCAAACTGTTTGTACATTGCCCTTATGTCAGTGGTCAAAGAATGATGGATATGCATCTGACCCCGAACTCCACAATCTCAGGAGGTCCCCCCCCATCACAGGACCTGTGCCTGTATATGATGATGTGTACAATAAAATTCAGTTGTATAAATGACAACAACTTAACTTCTCCTGAAACAAGCAATACTGGTAAAATAACCCCATCTTTATGTACCGGTACACTCTACTTTATCATGAATTTGAAACTTAAGAGCAAAACTTACAATAGGTTGCTTTGTGATGTTAACCAAATCTTTAACATTGTAGTATTGATGCTTTTCAAATGCAGTAAACAGGAGATCCATGACTGTTTCTTTGCTTTCTCGCTGCCTCTTTTCTTGATCCCGGCCTTTCTCTTTTGTACCAAGCTGTTTGTCATGATATTGAATTACATAAATATGTATTAATAAATTCTTGCATACACCTGACAAACTTGTTGTTTTATGTTTTTCCTTTTATCATCATGGGATCCATTTATGATTTATCAGGATTTACTTTTATTTCTTAAGAGGGGAGGGGGCTTATCTGTCAGTTTATCAGGAAGGAATTATAATATGCACAAAACTTTATAAGGATTTACTGGACATTTGGTCCTGTAATTGTCAGAACCTTACTGGATCGAACCAAAAATTACTGGACCGACAATCTCAATATATATTTAGTATATACTGATAAGGTAAACATTTAAATGGTTAAGTTAAAAACTGTTAATAGAGAGTGGAATTAAAACATGATTTGTACGAATAATGGAAAGTGGAATTAAAACATGATTTGCATGACTGATTCTACAGTTTTCGGACAATCAGTCCAGTAATTTAGGCAAATTTAACAGACCACAAGGACTTTCATTAGATATGTGTGGCAAGGTTTGGGTTTCACTGAAATCATATATGTCCGTCAGTCCATCAGTCCTTCAGACAGCGGCCAGACTCCAGACATCAGAATAATTTAACGAAACAACCTATGTAGGATATCAGAGATACATGATTGTCACAAAGTTTTGACAAAATTTTACCAATTTAACATCAGCTAAAGACAAACTTTATAATCAAGTTTGTAACACTAGGGTTTAAGCCCCACAGGAAGATGGGTACTTCTTGATAAAATAAACTGCTGACCAATGGTTCTAAAAGGGTACTGAAATTTGATGCTCGATGAAAACCAAATTGAATATACGTACATTATAACCATGTCCTTTGACTGGTTTGTAATTTTGCACCACAGAAACTAACTTTTGCACTTCCCGCTGAGGTTTATTTTTTGCTTCTAACTGTAATCTGTAAAATAAACAATTTACTTTTTTGCAATTCGTTCCTAAAAAGAACTGTTAATCATACAAGAAGTGCAACTGGGCCTATTTCACTCACAAGAGCACACAAGAAGCTTCTAATCAGAATGTTCTCTTATTTGACAGTTTTCTTTTCTTAAATTTTAGTTAAGAAATGAACAAAAAAAAATATCACATCATTCTTAAACATTCTAATACATTAAATTTCCATTATAAGGGACCCCTCTTAAATTTCTCTATACAAAAGACGGTACCATCCCCTGGAGAGATCAAACCACAGCAGCTACAGTAGTTGTCAAGGACATTAAGTATTTAATTCATGCCAAGTTTCATCAAAATCTGGGGTTTTTTAATCTCAAAAAGATGTCTCTCAAAGCTATAAACATGCATATCATACAGTTTCATAGATCTCCACCAATTTCTGCATTCAAATTTTTCAACTTTTCATCATTACAATCATTTCAGTGAAATCAGATAAAATACACAATATTAAGACATTATACTTTATAGTTATCCTATAGCTATCAATATAAAATCAATGAAATAACCTGATAATCTGCAAAAAAAAAAAGACATTGAAAAAGCATAAAAACTTTGACTTCAGAATAGAAGCTAAATCCATAACTCTCCTTAAGACATCTCTTTAGATCACTCTGATGTTTTCAATTAATCAATCTATAGAGATGGTCTTAAGAAGTAGTTTCTCAAAGAAAAGTACCCACTTGGGTCTGTGTCTCCCCTCAGTAGATTCACCCCTTGAAAGATATGACTGAAAACAACTACACCTGTTGGAGACCTTGAATACTTCATCCCCGTCTTTCTGTAGGTTCTCAATAAGTCTATCAAAGCTTATTATTACAAACAAATAGTATATCCATCCCCCATTTTTCAATCTTGAAGAAATAGCAAAAGAAAAACCTTAAATCTATTTTTGCTTTCCATTTCTTTCCATCTACAATGTATATTTCTTTCAATATTTCAGATGAGAGATGAAATACACAGTATATATATATATATATATATATATATACATTTGCATTATAAGCAACCTACCATCAGTAAATGAAAGGAATTACTAGAAGGTGCAAAACAACACAATCCAGTAAGACATCCAAAAAGATGTCAAATATTAATTAAGACACCCTTCTAGATCATGTGTATTCCACAGGGACAAAGTTCGCTTGAACCCGGGATTGATTTTCTCCGTATATATACGAAAATTGATCCCAGATTCAAGCAAGCTTTGTCTCTGTGGTGTATTCAATTGTCAACATATGCAGCTGGTCTGGAGACGAAGTTGTTGGATTACGGTAGCCCCTTTGGCCTATTTTGCCTGCCATGGATCCACCCTTTGATGGATCTTGCTGGAAAACAACAGCAATGGTAGGGGACCTCGAGAACTTGATTCTTAAGAAGTTTCATCAAAACCCCTTCAGAAGTTCTGAAGAAGAAGAATTAAATGTGAAATGAAAATTGGTGCCTTGAGCATTTGGCTCAGGTGAGCTAACAAATATAGAATAAGTTTATAAATTACAAATGTCCCTAGTGACAATGTATTTACCGAATAAAGCAAAACTGCTAAATGTGAGATGAACAGACAGGCTAAACAGATCTTTCTGACCATTGAATACAAAACTTATTGTTAAATGAATAAAATTTGGTCTTGTACCAATCATGATCTTCTATGAAAAAAAACCCCACTATTAGAAAAAGAGTGTTAAAAATATTCAAAGAAATCGTTTGATTTGATGAGAGCAAAGGTCACTGGAATGTGCATACCATCAGAGTCAACTCAAATGTAAGGGTTGCAGTATGTAATAAATGGAACTGAACTAGCAGCTGTAAGATTGCTGAGAGAACTAAATTCAATCAAATGGAACATCTTGATTATTGAAACAGACCTGTTTTTCCAATTCAAATGATGTGAAAGGCCTAATTTTGGACAAACCTATTTTTACTGGAATTTTTATTGTGATATTAATGTTTGGATGTTTCATCACAATAACATGACACAAATCTGAGTGACAAAACCTCAACTGTCTGATATTGCCCCAACATCATGTAAAATTATGAAATGGTCTATTTGCATGTATTCAAGATAAACATGGTATTTGACATATCGCTGTTTAGGGTAAATTATATTACCGGGGCAATATCAAATTACAGATCAAGAACACTGAACTTATTCTTTTTTTGCAAGGTCACTTTTGAAATTTGCAGTTTCTTTATAGATCAGTTTGGAAGTAAGAATTCCTATTTTTTAACAATGTGCTTACCAGCTAAGTGAATGTTATCTATAAAATATGCTATTGCTTGGGCAATCTGACTATCAAAAAATTACATTCTAATTACCTTTTTAATTTGAGGTAATTGGGATTTGCTTCTGGCCGACAATCTGCCCTTTGCATCACTTTGCCTTCAATAGCCAATCTCTCTGTAAAATTTTCATATGGAATCCTTATTAATTGAAAATTCCAATAAGAATTGTCAGAATACAATATAGGTTGCCAATAGGGGCCATAATCATCTCATAGACATTAAAAGCATAGATTTATAAATCTGTAATGTGTTTTGAATAGTAAGTCAAAGTTCAAGGTCAAGGTCAAGGTCACAAAGTCAAAAGGGATGGCAGAAAATGAAAAATTTGGTCATAAGGAATTTATACAGGAAATATCAAAGCCCTATCTGTAACAGTTCAAAAGATGAAAAACCCCAAATTAAAGATTTTGAAATCTACTGTAGGTCAGTTTTCAAGGTTAAAAGTACGGTAATGGCACCAAATGAAAGTTCCTGTCATAAGGAATCTACATGTGAAATATCAAAGGCCCATTTCTAATGGTTGAAAAGATATAGCCAAAGTTAAAGTTTTTGAAAAGAAGGTGAAGGTCTAAGGTCAAGGTCATCAGCTACAAAGTGATGGCAATAATTAAAAGTTCTACCTTTAAGAAAGTTCTAACTTTAAGAAATCTACACGTGAAATATAAAAGCCCTATCTATAATGGTTGAAAAGATATAGCCAAAGTTAAAGTTTTTGAAAAGTAGGTTTAAGTCCAAGGTCAAGGTAATGAGATAAAAAATGATAGTAACAAATGAATGTTCTGGACATTTAAAATATCGTGTGAAATTTCAAAATCCTATCTTTAACAGTTCAAAAGATATAGCCCGGATTAAAGTTTTTGAAAAGTAAGTCAAAGATTGAGGTCAAGATAATGAGGTCAAAAACTATCGCAACAAATGGAAGTTCTGGTCATAAGGAATCTACATGTGAAATATCAAAGTTCTATCTCTAACGGTTCAAAAGATATAGCCAAGGTTAAAGATATTGAAAAGTAGGTCCAAGTCCAAGCTCAAGGTCACAACGTCAAAAGTGATGACACCAAATGAAACATCTGGTCATGAGGAATCTAATAGTCAAATATCAAAGTCCTATTTCTAATGGTTCAAAAGATACATCCAAGGTTAAAGTTTTTGAAAAGTAAGTTAAAGTCCAAGGTCAAGGTCGTGAGGTCAAATGTGATGGCATACAATGAAAGTTTTGGTCATGAAGAATCTACTCCTGAAATATCTAAGTCCTGTCTCTTGTGGTTCAAAGTTTATATCCCAGGTTAAAGTTTTTCAGACGACTGACGGCTGATGCAGATTTCAGGTTTGACATCAGCTCCCCGGACATTTGTCCCGGCAAAATAATAAAACAAGAGGCCCAAGTGGGCCTATATCGCTCACCTGAGTACCTATATTATCAGTCATGCATGAAGGAAGAATTCATTTATTTTTGCATTAATGTGACTAAGTCAACACAGACGTTGAAAATATGTCAAATTTTATTTCAGGCTAGAATAAAAAACAACACTTTTTTGCACATCCATTCAGGTGATTTTGATATTAAGCATTTCCTTTGTCTCTGCAAGAAGTCATTCAGGGCAACAAGTTAGTCATTTTCTTTAGGTGGGGCCTTTTGTTGACTGATTTCAAGTCTGGGTCATGAACAACAATTGTTTCAAATATTGTCCAGATCTAACTTAAAATTGCCTAATTTCATATGTTGAGTGTTGAGAAACATCAAAAAACTTATTTAGATGTGTAAAGAAATGAAAAAAAAATTTTGACCACAGCTGGATTTGAACCGCTACTCTCCATATTTCAATTACCAAGTGGTATATGTACTATTGTGAGAACTGCTTTTTAGACATGGTGGCATTATCTGTTAACCAATTTGGATGAAATTTACCAAATTGATAGAGGACTTTTAGTACTTCATGTATTCCATGTTTCATTAAAATCTTTCATGTGGTATAACAGCAGAAGTGAAAAATGTGATTGAATTGTTCCTATACACCCTCATTTGGAAGTCTTAAAAAATTCATAGAAAATCCAAAAATTGAGATATTGACAAAATTCTTTCAAAGTAACAATCCTTACCATAATTATGATCACAATAGTCCATAAGAAATCATCATTATCAATTAACTAGGAAATATGACACTTTTTTCTGCATTGAATCACCAAGTCCAAAGAAATGTCGAAAAAAATTCTAAAATTTGATTTTGGAAGGGAACCAAAATGACAATACATCTTCACTCATCCCTCTAGATCATTTCTATGCATTCTGTTTGTCTCTGTATACAGCCCGTATGAAAAAGAATATTGTTAAACGAGGGAACTCTTTTGTGACCTACTCTTGACTATGGTGGCGCCACCTGTAAAGAGGTCTGGACGAAAACAACAGAATTTGAAGAGGATCATAAGTGACTTATTTCTACCAAGACTTATTAAAATCCTTCAAACAGTTTTGTAGAAAAAGTTGAAAATGTGAAAAATGGCCAACCCCCCCCTTTTTTTTTTGGAAGTCTTAAACGTAAAATTCCTAATTTCATATGTTGAGTGTTGAGAAACATCTAAAAACTTATTTAGATGTGTAAAAAAAAAAAAAAAATTTTTTTGACCACAGCTGGATTTGAACCGCTACTCTCCATATTTCAATTACCAAGTGGTATATGTACCATTGTGAGACCTACTTTTAGACATGGTGGCATTATCTGTTAACCAATTTGGATGATCCGCACAAAAAACAAAACCTTTGAAAAGGACTATGACTACTTGCATCCTACCCAGTTTTATCACAATCCTTCAAGTTGTTCTGTAGATCAAGTTGAAGATATGAAAAATTGTCCCCCCCCCCTTTTCTTGGAAGTCTTAAAAAATTCATAAAAAATTCAAAAATCGAGATATTTAAAAAATTCCTTCACACCAGCATTCCTTACCATAGAAATGATTAAATGAAACCAAATGAATGCATCAATGTTTACTAAAAGAAAATAATAACTCTTTAATGCATTAAAATAACAAAGTCCAAAATAAAAATGAAAAAACGTCAAAAATTTGATTTCGGAATGGAACCAAAAATATCAACACTTCTTCCCATATGCCTCTATCTCATTCCTATGCAGTCGGTTTGTCGCTGTATGCACCCGATCTGAATAAGAAGTTTGTCAAAGGAGGGTACCCTCTGTGACCTACTTTTGTCTGTGGTGGTGCCACCTGTTCATGGATCCTGACAAAGATGACCACATTTGTCGGGGACCTTGAGTATTTGATGCATGCCAAATTTCATTGAATTCCAGCGAGTGGTTCCGAAGAAAAAGTTCAAACTGTGAAATGTTTACACCAATTATCCCCCCCCCCCCTTTTTCTTGAAAGTCTTAAAAAATTCATAAAAAATTCAAAACATAAAATATTGAAAAATTTTCTTCGCAGTAGTATTTCTTACCATCAAAATGATCAAATTAAACCAAATTAATGCATCAATGTTTACTAAAAGAAAAAAATAGCTCTTTTCTGCATTAAAATTATCAAGTACAAAAAAAACGTCAAAAATTTGATTTCGGAATGGAACCAAAAATAACAACACTTCTTCACACATCCCTCTAGATCATTCCTATGCATTTGGTTTGTCTCTGTATGCCCCCGGTCTGAAGAAGAAGTTTGTCAAAGGAGGGTACCCTCTTTGACCTACTTTTGCCTGTGGTGGCGCCACCTGTTGATGAATCTGGACGAAAAACAACAGCACTTGTAGGGGACCATGAGTACTACATGCTTATCAAGTTTCATCAAATTCTGTTCAGTGGTTCTGGAGAAGAAGTCGAAAATGTGAAAAGTTAACGACGGACGACGGACGACAGACGACGGACGACGGACGGACGACGGACGGTGATTGATCACAATAGCTCACTTGAGCCTTTGGCTCAGGTGAGCTAAAAATACATTTACAATGCATGCAGATTTGACACTTTCTAATATTTTTGAAGTCTCTCCAAAAACTCAACTGTGACTTGACTTATCTTCACTTAAGGTAGTAGAAGCAATCTATGGAATGTAATTCTGAAAAGTGTTTAAAAGGTTTACATGTATGGGCACTTTTCGAGCATATTTCAGATCTAGACCTATATCGTTTACATTACAACAGTTACCAATGATCTTATCTAGAACATATACGCGTACGCATGTTTTTCAGGCATGTTTTAGATAAAGATCTAGGATATTTGTAAACATAACAGACGATCATTTCTCCCATATTCGCAGAGTTACCCTCAATATTTGTCTAAATGATCAGCCTTTTATCCAGAGGGGAGTGGAAGATAAGTGACACACGTTTTACTGGAAATGACACTGACCCAGGCTGATACAGGCACCTAACTGACGTCATTGTGTACTGAATGTGACATAAAGCATTTGTGGCATTGTAGAGTTTATGGTGGTTGATTATGTAGGGTGAAGTACAACGTCAGTATTTTCAAATGTATGTGTATTCTGTAATTTTATGTGTTTCAAATGATACTCATTAAAGTTGTTTGTTTTTGGCGGCTTAGTGAATAAATTTAGTGATGGATTGGCTCTTCTGTGAAATGCGCCAAACGTGTTGTTCTGCATGGAAAACCATCTATATGCACAAAAAGCACATGTCAATGTTTGCAAACAAACCTTGTTGGTAATAGTACATATGTAATTACGGAGACTCATAATTCAGTTAAGATCGTGAGACCTTAATGTCATCAGAAAGGGTTTCATAAATGAAGTAGACAGATCAAGAAATTTTTGAAAAGGGAAAGGGGGGGGGGGGGGGGGGGGGTTGCAGCCATAAAATGAAAAAATTTCCAAACCTTAAGTTGCAACCCACATTTAAATCTCCCAATGCATACCAAATATGTCTTTGTCTTTTAAAATTTTTAAGTAATGAGCAAGATATTAATCATTTTGACATTAAGGTCAAGGTCACAAGGTAACTGACTTTGGTGTCATTTGAATGGGTTTCATTAGTGGGTTACACCTCTCAGATTTAAAGTGTGTTACACCTCTGAGATTTAAGTCTCTGTCTCTTGTGTTTCAAAAAATGTGAGCAAAGTTAAGTTTAACTAATTCTAGCATATGGTTCATGGTCTAGGTGACAAGGTCATTGACTTCAAGGTCATTGGTTGAAAGGCTTTATAGGTGAAGTACACATGTCATATATGATGTTTTTACTTTTATAGTTCAAACGTTATGGACAAGGTAGATGTTGCACACTGACACGTGAAACACAGATAAGGCAAATGTAATATACATGGACCCCAGACGCTACATATTTCGATCCAGGGGCATACAAAGAAAATACCATATGTAAATTGTTGTATTGTATAGACATTTAATATTTTCAAACATTTTCTGAATAGATGTTGTTTATGAAGTAATCATTATACATATCACATACAGACATTTGAGCATAGTGAGAGAAGAAAGGGAGGGTGTTAATTTAACTTTGAATAACTTAGCAACCTTTGGTTAAATTTTCTTTAAACTGATATAGAAGAAAGCTGTTACATTGAAAAAACATTCCACAGTTTTTTTAAAAAATTAAACGGTAGAATATTTTTACAGATGGATAGAAATAATATTGTGAGAGACTCAGTAATTAGCAATTTTTGTCACATCAATCAGGGAATAAGTTCATTTTACAAGGATTAAGCAAGGAATAAATATGATGATGCCTTTTAATTATTGCACATATCCTACAAAAGCATTGAAAGTTTTCATATACTGATCTAACCTTTTGTTATCAGTTTTCATGAACATTTGAAATATCTTGGCATCAATTCAAAGCATGCCAAAAAGGGTTGAAAATGCCTCATTTTGTGCTGTTGTCAAAAGATAATCCATGGATCAATTCATTCCAGACTGTGTCATAATGTGTATCTAAATAAAGGCTACTGTAACTACTGTACCCTTTTCAGTGAAATTGATTCATAGGAAAATTTTGGATACCTCGAGGCTACTACCTTAATTCTTATGACAAAGTTAAAGAAATAGGATTGTTAAAAAATGTGTTTAGATTTCATTTACCAAGGTAACTTATAATTAAAAATTCATGGCAACAGAATTGCATAAATGTGGGACAAGGAGATGTAAATGTGTATTTATCCATATATAATTGTCTATTGATACAGAACTCTCCCACCAGGTAGATATATATAAAGAAATATTGTGCCATAACGTTACCTGAAGCAACCTCTGTGGAGACACCAGTACTGGATTCTGTCAAAAAAAAACATAATTTGGCAATCACATGTTTTAAATGTTACAGATATACTGCATAATGACATAAGTGCAAGTGATTCACCTTCATTCAATAATCAATGAGAACATGACGTATTGACTAATCATCTTTTTATGCCACTATAAGTATAGTTGCAGCACCTCAAGAATGGATTGCTTCCCCTATGGAATGGACCCATTCAAAGCAGTAAGAGTTCCTCTACATGTCATTGTTTACTGTGACTCAAGACTTCGGATTTTAGTGTCTAATACAAATGACAAGACACCAACAAAACTTTGGTTGGATTTGAACCTCAAACCTTCATATCCTTATGAGTGAAAATGGCTCAAGAGAGCGTGATTTAACTACAACTATCTCTCAGGTGAGGCAGAAAAATTACGGAACAATTCTCTTTCTTGTACACCAGTGCCACCATGTCTACAGGACATTAGCAACATACACTTACAACGACTGATTTTCAAATACTAGTTGATTCTGGATAAAACCTCATGGCCAAGAATATACAAGGTAGTTGTTTTAATCATTTCATCGTTCAAGAAGGTGCACAAGTATCTGTTCCATTATAGACTTTACCAGTGAATGTTTTCTGCAATTACCATCCTGCAACAATATCTGTCACAAGGAACACATACTTAATTCATATAACAATATCTATCCATTTAGTGCAAATATAGTTTCTTTTGCCAAGTACACAAACCTGATTTAACCATTACTGGTGTCTTAGAAAACACAACAAGATTCTGATTGGCTAAACCTGTCAGCACCATTTTGTGTTCTCTTGGAGAAAAAAATTCCCCTGGTCCGGCTTTAGCTAATGACTCGTCTAGACAAAATGTCACCTCAGGTTTCTGACCAGGGAATCTAAAACAATACATACAATATTATTACAAGTGAAACTTCTTCATATCTTTTAAACAAAATGAATCCATAAGAACTTACAGGAAAATAAACCTGATCAAAAAACCTACAGCATACATGTAAATAACAATATAAAAGAACACTAAAATTCTGCAGAAATGAAATAATATCACTCACTATACTAAAAATATCATGATGAGGTTGCTTTGAAGTTAAATACTTTTTGTCCTAACATGTATGATAATGATATAATACTAAAGACAATGAAATACAACCTAACTTTCAAGTTTGATTACAGTCAAATTACATTTTCACATTGCTGTTTGCAAAAGTAAGTTCACTTCACAATAACTACAATAATTGTCTCGGTCTACAATAATACATGTAACTAAAGAGTACTCTTATAAGGAACATACCTACAAAAATGCAAATATAGTATAAACAGATATGTGACAGAGTCAGACAATGACATCAAAGTGATCCCTTAGTCAAGTTAGTTTTCCTATGCCTTAAATGTAACACATATATATGAAAATGTAGTAATCAAGTAAGGAATGTCATGCAGCAAGTGAAAACACAGATTGGGTATACGAGATACTATTGCCCATCTGAATGACAGGACTGAATCCATAAATCTCTTAATTCAGATTGAGGTCAGAGTCACACAAACTATGCAGTGTACCTATACATTAGCTGTCCAGTGTTTTTTTTTTTTTTTTAGATTTTTTTCAAAGGTGCCTGTATCTTTGCATTTGGGAATTTATGACCCATTTGCATAATGCTAAAAGATCGAATTCTGGGATAAATTTAGATCAATTTTGGGAAAAATCAATGAAATTTCCATTGGGAAGGGTCCTTATAACGGACCTGATTTAAAGAAAAAAATCACTGGCTGTTTAGATGAAAAATTGTTTAATACTTACTTTGATCGAGTTATTTTCATCTGTCCTACTTCACATGATCCTGAAGCCTTCTCCCATTTTTCAGATAAATATTTAGGTACCTGTTTAAATAAAGAATTCATTGAAATCTGTTTAAAGATTCTGATTACATATTCTACGAGTAAAGTGTTACTTTCAGTATATCTTAATATTATGTTCAATTTACTATGAGGCTAAGTGGGCCTATATTGCTAGTCTGAGTACCTTGAGCTCAGTCATGATAAAATTTAAACTTTATGAGAATCTTTTTAAGATTCAGTTTGCTTCAAAATATGTCAAATGTTTCATTTCAGAATCAAATCATAAACATTACAATTCCTTCTACAACACTCTGATACATTCAGTTTTTCAATCTATCATTATCTTTGCTGTCAATATGAATTTTCTTCTCTCAAAAGAGGATATACTAGCTCCTGGACATACATTGCACTAAGTACTATGCCTTATCCTGGATCCATTCCTGCAGGAAAACTTAGCATGTGTAACCATTGTAGGGGTACTTGCGTATCAGTACGTCTGAATAAAAACAACACATGTATTGTAGGGTATTATAAGTGGTTCAATCTTTGCAAGTTTCATTGAAATCCTTCCACTAGTTCTAAACAAGAAGTTCACCAAAGCTTAGCATATATATGATGTCTAACATGTAAAAGTGTATCATTTATTACATGTACCTTGTTATCTGATAAAATACACACAATTAATGTATAATTAGTACCTACTACCAAAAACAAAATCAAAGAAATCACATGAGAAAAGAAAATAGTCCAAAAAGTCATCAAACTAATTAAAGTACAGTCAAACCTGTCTTCGCAGCCACTCGTTATCAGTGGTCACTTCCTTCTAATGGCCAGTTTCAATTCCCCCAACAACATTTGCTATATAAAACTACCTTATTCAACAGCCACAAGTGTAACACAGTAAGCGGCCACTAAAATTGTAACCAATCGTCTCCTCCTACTGTTTTCAACAGCCACTTTGTCAGTCACCTGAATCAATCAGGCCATGTTATATTGAATGTGAGCTAATTTTATTGATCAGCTGTTTTTCACACCTTCAGTAATTAATGTGTACAGGTAGGTCTGTTGGCCTGCTATATTTTGCCTTTAGGCAATTATGAAATTTAATCACAATACACATACAGGTAATAAAAAAAAGTCAGTGATTTGGTTTTGTCCACTTAAAGTTGAAACATGGCTTCACCAAATATTAAGCAGAAAATTTTAATGTTATCCAAAAAAATAAAAGTGATAAATATGGATAAGCAAAGGTTATCATCTAGGAATATTGCTGAAGAGTTTAGTGTTGGTTAAACGTAAATTCAGAATATGTCTCTAAACTCAACCCAACAAAACTCAATTAAAGACCTCTTTACGTCATCATCTAATTCATGAACAAAAAATAAATTTTTAAGGACTGATCCCATTGTTTGTTACTATATACATGTATCAGTGTATCTATAAGCTTACCATGATGCTGCCCCTGCTAGAGGACTGATCCCATTGTTACCATATATCAATGTATCTATAAGCTTATCATGATGCTACCTCTGATAATGATTTTAATACTGTACATACAAGGTATTATGCATATTGTATTTTGATTAATCAAATTTTTTGATTGTATGTGTATATCCACATTGGTGATTCTAAATTTCCAATTAACCTATACTCAAAGACCGCCTGTCTTAAGCAGTCACTTTTTACTTCTCCCCAAGGAGACCACTCAACACAGGTAAAATTTGATTGTATAAAAAATGATATAGAATGGAACCAAAGACATCACTTTATAATACATGTACAAACCATCTGTAAGAGAGATGCATTCATTTTGTATAACTGCAGTCCTTGATTGCTTATTCAGTTATTGTTAGCAAGTATTTAAATTCATTCAGTTCAGAGAATATGAAGATTTCAAGAAGAATGAATGTTAAAAGATTGCGAACAAACAGACAGATGCTGACAGTAATGGAAAGCAAAGTGCAAGTACATATTAATTGAAACATGGTTTGGCAATGACGCTTGCAAAACATTTTTAAAATAATAAAAATGAAAATGTCATTATCTAAGTGTATCTGTCGACACCCCTATTTGTTACTAAAATAAAAAGAATAAATTAGGGTATAAACCTTCACAAACACTAATTGCAAACCTACAGGTATATATCATACTACCTTCACAAGCCACACGCCCCTCCCAGCAGCACCAAGATCAACATTTCTAGATTCATGTGCTTTCTCCAGGCTTTGTTGACCAGACATTGCTACAATATATATTGTTGGAACTCTCCGCTATGAAAACCACAAATAAAGATTGCGCAAAACAAAGTGTCTGGCGGGAAAAGAAATCAACAGAAATATCGTTTTATCGTGAAAAAAGTAGGATTTGATTTATAATACGTATTGAATAGTTCTTTCCTATATATCTTTTAATTTTGTTTAATTAATTATTTTATTTGACTAAAAGGTAATTTACATGAATTTCCTCTGACCGAGGAGTCTGGTTACGTCGCTTTGTTGGGATAAAACTAAAATAATCCTAAAACACAGGGTTTATCGTAAGCCACAGTGCAACATTAAGTTTGTCTGTATCACTTCAAAAGAGTCTGTCTCATAAAATGCGAACGGAAATGTGTAAAACAATCTATTCAAAAATTACCTTTTTGAAGCATGAATGATAAAATTGTGCCTTGTGAAATCAGGTGTGTGTAGTGGATTTTTTAAGACTCGGTTACTAAGATGTCTGTTGATGAGACAAAACACTAAAACGTCACCCAAACGGCAAACACCGGAACGGCACTTACAGGAAATAAACTTAACAGAAATTCTTACGAGACATGTGGGCTAATAAGTCTCAGAATCTACGGGCCCACATGAATCTTTATGAGCCCACACTGAAACCATTCAAAAAGTGCAAGAAAAAGTAATCAATTATTAATTTTTCTGAATTTTATTACATTACACAACAATTTCTCTCAAATTTTACTCCTTGAAGTATAAATCGCCCCGTTTTGTCGGCGATACAATTTTCGTTTCATGGGAACGGCGTAAAAACTTCCTAACTGGGCTTGTCGAGCCATAATTTAAATTCAGTGAACAGTAATTAACGAGAGTTGTGATTGGTTGATGTGGTGTAGGGGAGAAAGGGACTTAACTATTTCAATGTATCAGGAGCTGTGATTGGATAAAAATTATTTGAACAGTAATTAACGAGAGTTGTGATTGGTTGATGTGGTGTAGGGGAGAAAGGGACTTAACTATTTCAATGTATCAGGAGCTGTGATTGGATAAAAATTATTTGATCTATCTATAAATGAAGTTTGATTATGCTCTAAAATCATGAATTTTTACCTCATTTCGCTAATGTAGAAATTTTATAACCTAAAAAGGGGTGGTTGTTTACATTTGAATTTTGGCCAGTTTTGGGGCGTGACCCCCTTCCAGCATGATTTTCTCAAAATTAAGGTGGGTAGCCTATGGTAAACTGTTAAAATTCTGACAGAGGACGGTCTGACAAACATTTTGATTAATGAATTGTATATAGCTAAAATGCAGGATGTTGTGTAAATCTTGCTGGAAGTTTGGCAATTTAACATAGGACCTTATGGGAAATGGAATTACTATGCTTTGACCAATATAAACAAACGTGAAACCGGATATTGCTAACTAACAAATAAAAAGAACCTGTCAGGATTTGAAACATCTAGACGCTTAGTTTCTAGTACTCAGCGTCTAGATGATTCAGATTAGAATTTTAATTTCTATTGAAACGGTCGGCTCTGCCGTTTCAATAGAAATTAATTAGAATTCAACAAGGAAATGGCCGATTCGTCTTGCAGATTTTTCGTTCGCCATGTGGGCGAGTAGGAAGTGTTTCTTGGTCGTCCACAACAAGTTTTACTCGTCTTGGGCGAGCGTTAAGTTTATTCCCTGACTTATAACGTACCTCATTACAATGATTTATAAGTCAATTTCTTATTTTATACAGACTTAATGACGTTAAAAATGCTGAAAAAAATTCAATATCAACTTTTAAACTAAGCTTGACTTTTTTTCCCGAATTTCCTGTTTTATATATTTTATGTTTCATCATTAGGTTACAGTGAGTTCAGTTTATTGGGATTCAGATTTATTTTGATATTGTTTTCTATACTGACTACATATCATAAGGATGCATACATTAATCATGCAAGTTCACTGGAATGGAACCCCAACCCCCCCCCCAACATACATGCGCCTCCCAAGGTCCACAACTGTCCCAATTATGGTAGTTGTTGTTTAAGTTTCACACTGTTGTACATGTTACGATATATACAACTAACATTTGTAATAAATAAAGAACAACTAATTTTTCACATTTTATTTGTTCGTGATATGAAGACAGCCATATTTCACAACTTGAAATGGCAGGAAAAATAAAATGTCATAAGTGTGTTAATTATGTATCAAATTAAACTGTAACTTGGTCATTGTATAATGTGTATGGCTAACATAAAAAAGTTGTTTTATGCAATATGGGTCATTATAAAGTGCTGTTCCATTGTTTACATAGGTGCCAACCTTTTTCACACAAAAGAGGGTCAATCACCCTCTTTGGGAAATGAAAAAGAGGTCATAGCACATGACACCAATTTGCGACATTTTTATGTGATGTCACATGAACAGAAAAATATACAACTAAGGATAGTCAATCATTTTTATTGTCATTCATCTCAACATTATAGTGCATTGCGGCATATTTAGCAGCTTTTAGAATGAGGATTATAATTATAGCACAAGGCCTTTTGATTGAATTTACAAGATAAGAAAGCATTTATTGTATCATTGCTAAGGTCAGATCTAGACTCTGTGTGAATTTTTTTCACAATAAAAAAAGTCCACTCTGAATCTGCATAACTGTTAGGCAACACAAGAACACTTTTTGCCACTTTGGACAACACATCAAATCTTGGCTTTGAAGTAAGTAGATCAGTAACAGATTGCATTTTATGCCAGAAAGCATCTATGTCATCATCTTCAAAGTCAGGAAGGTCATCAGCAGATGTCAGTTGATAGTCTGTATATTGATCTACAAAGGTGTTGTCCAAATCTCTGACCAAGGCTCAGTACTGCAAGACAAAAAATATTTTCTTAATCTTCATTTTCACATTATGGGTATAATGAAGCAATTTAACCTAACAAATTTTTATACTTATATATTTAAACTTACCTCAGCCTGACTGGTGCCTGGCTTTTAGGGATGGGTTGATGAATCCAATTGTCTTCAGTATGTCGTGATTGAAGGGGAACTTTGTTATCATTTTGCCTACAACTGTCACATAAAATTGTCTCACTGCTCTGGAAAGGAAATAGAAAACTTTAGTACCACAGTAAGAATTTTTTTATGAATACAATATATACAAAAATGTTAAATGTATATCTTATTACGTGGAAAAATCTGTCTACCTTCTCTTGGTGAAATAGCTCTTTTAACTATTTGAGTTGTCTTTGTTCTTCCATGGGAAAAATCTGCAGCAATATTGCTATCTGTGAACATTTTCTTACAAAGTTTTGTAAAGTGGTCAGAAACTTTAAAAGGCAGGTTATGCTCTGCAATAAAATTTGAAAACATTGTCTCTGCCTTTATAGTTTTCATCTTAAGATCACTGTTCGATGGTATAAATATTTTCAGAGACTGAGAAATGCTCTGAGCTTCTGTATTCTTCAAATAATTTTGAGTTTTAGCATTTTAGAGATCTTTTTTTGCACCAGATCCAATTGAAATATTTGTTTTACATACAATACAATAAGCATCATTTTGCCTGCTATCACTTGGCTCCATCCAGTTAAACTCCGTTTCCCAGACTTTTTGATAAACACAAAGATATCTTTTTCTTTTTGTCAGTGTAGATTGCACAGGACCAGACAAAGACCTCTTCCTTTCGGACGCCATGTCATGTTCCTACTAACCTAAGCCCGATTGTTAAATCTACTCAGTTAGCTAATTGCTTCACACATTCATATACATACACGATATACACCAAAACTTACCTGTAAATAGCCATCGGCAATCAGCTGATCGTAACTACAACAGGTGTTGAAAATAACGGGAGTGGAAATTTAAATTGCCGAGTAATTGACGGAACCAATCTGAAATAGTGTGATTTACGGGTCAATGACAAAAAGTCAGGAATATTACATGACCGGATTTGGTAATACATCTTATCAGGTTTAGGAGTGAAAAATCGGGTGTAACCCGCCGAAATCGGGCGAGTTGGTACCTATGGTTGTTTACCCTGCCGTTTGGGTGCCGTTTTGGTGTTTCAATTCACCACTTCTCTGGATATCTCTTTAGCTTATTTGGTAGTATGCAGGACTGTAAATCCTGGGTTTCCTGGATCAAGACTTGCGTTCATCCTTCATTGTTCATCAGATCACTTTACTGGCAACAAGGTGTACAATGAAGGATGGGTTTAAGTGTGCCAGAGCAGGTCTCAAAGACACCAGGAGGATCGGCATTCATCCTTCATTGTTCATCAAATCACTTCAAAATATTTTGATTAGATCTAGGTCTGTTTCTTTATGACCAGAATTCTTCCAGGAGTACCAGTATGCATTGCTTTCTATGATAAAGTCCATTGTTTTACCCCTAATGCTCCAAGTGCCTGTTATAAATACCCGGATGTCCAACTTACAGAATAGTAAATAAATGATTATTCAATCTCTGGTCGCTCTGAGTTTTGACATTTTGTGTTATTCGAGACTGAATTTTCAAAATCGGATTGGACCCAGTTTGCGCCATATATTTTGGGGGCTTTTTCTGGGGAATTATAATTGCTTTCTACAAAGAACTGGATAGGTTGAAATCCCACTTTTGCAAACTGCAATTATATAAAATTTAAAGAAGAAAAGAGGATCAAGCTTTGCAAAGGTGCCAACTACCCCGATTTTGGCAGAGACTAAACTTCCTCTGCAATTTTCTTTTAAAATTTGCTCAAATTAAATTTCTCTAATTTTTTTTCAAACTGCCCCCCCCCCCCCTCAAAAAAAATAAATAAATAAAGAATACTAAATTGATCTTATTTTTGGAATTGAGATTGACCAAATCAGGGTCAGTCAAGCACTGGTTCGTTCCAGTAAAGAGGACAAAATTGAAATGGAATTCCTGACATTTCAAGTGGACAGTATGATCCCTAATACTGTATTGTAAGAGAGAGAATGGTGAAAGCCTGGACAGAGTTTGGACAAATTTGAAATGCTTCAAGAGGTTTTGAATGCAGACAATATTGGCTCAAAATCAGTCAAATCATCCTGGCTATTTTAACTATCTTTCATTCTAACTCAGAATGCGAGAGAATCTCCAGTATCGTGACAAAGAACAAAAGTAAATACACACCTACATTTTGTAATAATAGCAGCTCAATTCTGAATGCCATTATAACTCATAAAACTTTATGTCAAATACCGATATGCAAATGCACAGTCATGATTCAAATTTGTCAAATGACTGGTTGAGAAAACGTACATGTAAGATTGCAACTTACCATGCTCTGAATGAATAAAATGAAAGAGAATAAAAGAGAGAGACAACTGTTTATCAAATTCATTTCAGTTTTATCATATGTACCGTATCTGTACAGTGCTTGTAGAATAGCTTGAAATTTGATAAAAATTTGTGAAGTCTCATATTTACTCAGGGGCCTGCGGTCCTCTTAACCCCTACCAGAGGCATTGTCCCTGGACCCCAATGGGGCCCTCAGAAGGCCCCACACCTCTGGTTTTTTTGAATTACTCCTTAAAAACATTTTAAGGGGTTGGCATCTCTTGCTTGTAGAATAGCTTGAAATTGTGATAAAAATTTGTGAAGTCTCATATTTACCAAAGGGTTGGCATCTCTGTCTTTGTAAAAATTTCTCAATGAATTTCAGCAGTTTCATTACTCATGCAGCTTTTTTGCTCAAATATAATTCAGCAAATTTGCATTATTATCTATGATAAATCCCAAGTTTATCACCCAGGCCATCCTCAAAGTGTTTTGGGGATTATCTTCATATAGATCTTGGCATGATGTCATGTCAACTTAGAGAATCCCATATATGGAGTTGTTTATTATTGTACCGGTATTTATTGCATTAAGTCATACATATAATCATCTTTGATCAGTAGTTGATGTTTTGATTTTCTGAACTCCCTATACTATACATGTACATGTAGTTAATCAGACAAATCGCCTGCCCTAGAAAATGCTTATATCTGCAGTGGTTGAATCTTTTCCATTCTAAAGTAAGAGAAATTAATACCTCTACATGTATATGTCGGAGTCAGGAATCAGAACATTAATCATTGCTTTATAGATGATTATATATATGATATAATGGAATGAATACAATAATGACCCTGTTTGCAGCACCATTTGTTGTGTTATACAAATATATCATATAGGCCTATACAGTTATATACAATACAGACAGGTACTCTTTAGACTTAGTATGATACTTAATAGTAAGACTTATCATTTACCTAATTGTTATTATGGTATCTATAAATGATGCTTTCAATCTAAGGTGGAAAAGCGCATTCGAGTAGCTTGAAGTCCATGCAGAGTAAGGGTTCTTTTTGTTCTTCACACTCAAATTCTAATTATCTTACTGTTTATTTAATAACAAGAAAAATAATGAATATAATAAAGAGCCTCTATTTTTCTAATACACCACTTAAAAAAATTTCAAGACACTATGATAGAGTGGTCCTTATAAAAATTGGGTGAGGATAACAGAAGAAACTCTTTCCAGATTTGGATATTTTGTAATGTACATTTATCTTGAACTTCACCACAGTATCAAAGTCAGCTAGTTCTAGCCCAGAAATTGATAATAAAGATTTCATACATGTACTCAAATTGATAGAATCTTGAGTTGTTGCTATTAATTATCAACATGAATATGCTACATATTTTCACCAACATTTTACACTTTAGATGTCCAAAAATCATATTTCAAATCAGTGTTTACATACAACGACTTTCTTTTTGACAATTATATGTTTTAAATCACTTTGAAGCAATGGGAAGAAAACTCTTGCTTAAAATACTGAAATTCAAAGAGTATTTAGTGTCTTTTGGATGAGACAGTAAAAATTTGAGGCCCCGTGTCGTGGTATGCACAGGGCTCGAAATTAACTTTTTCAAGCACTAGTCTGGCGGACTAATAGGTTACAAAATCCATTAGTCTGCACAAAAGTCTATTAGTCCGCAGAAAAATAGACTATTTATTCATTTGAAATTGATTTAATTTCAGGGTAAACAAATTTCATTTGTCAGATTTAACATTTCAAGACACTGTGGGGTACATATGCCTCTAGCTCCTTCTCGTCCATAAAGGAAGGATGGCTAAATATATCGCCACATTTCTCTGTGGCCCCACTATCACCATGCAAAACAACGTCAGTGTCATTCGAAAACATATTGAAGCTGTTCTATAATCTGATTCAACGAAGCGCACCAGCGACTCTGTCGCTCGTCACTTTCCATGTACTTTTCAGCGAATATGGAATATGGCAACTAAAATAACGTCAACATACACACGCATTTTGTAATTGTTACGACGTCATATAATCGTGATGTAAGTTGCCCACATAAAAAAGCCCACATCGTGGTAAGTTACTAAATGCAAATCGTGAGGGATTGTAGTAGTTGCGATACTCCGTATTGTTACTAAAAATAGGTTACGGGATTTCCAGAAAAATAAGTTTTTAATCGTTTGCAGGGCGGGTGAGAGGATTTGAGTGGGTATCACAGAGTTTTCATTAGTCTGTTGGACTTATACAGTAAGAAATCTGTTAGTCCGTGGCATAATTAATTAGTCACAGACTTACAGACATACTTTAATTTCGAGCCCTGTATGCATGGCACGCTAAAGATCCCTCACTGCTTCTGATGGGTCCGTTGCAAAGGTCAAAATTTGTATGCCCTGCATCAGACAGATGCCGTCACCATATACATGAAATATTCATGGTGTTAAACAAAAATCAATCAATCAGTCTTCTGTATCCGTAAAATGACATTATCTACATTTTTACTTTTTTTACTTAATAGAATTTAATCAGTAAATTGTTTGATAAAGGTCGTGAGGCTGAAAATTTGCAATATAGAGTGTTTGCGTTCCTTTACTTTTTATGAATCAGACTTCCCTTTGGAGGAGCACTTTGAATCTTTATTAATCAAATTTTATATCCGAGATCCACAGCAATTGATATTTACCGAACATTTGGTCCAGCCAGATTCTAAAGTTTATCAGACCGACACTATCTTTATTGGACTTGTCTGACGAACCTTTGGAAATACTGGTCTTGCAGCACATCATACATGTATTTTTTACAACTACTGAATGGTGTTTTAACAACTGTCTCCAAATATTAATCAGTCTATCATGCATATTCAATGCCAGTGCTATATAAATGGTGATTTATTTCTTAAAGCAGGGCTCAAATAGGCAAAAATTTTGGGTTGTCAAAGTGGCAAGAAAATTTGGACAACCTCCATTATAATTTATATTAACTGAAAGTTTAGGTTGCCCAAAGAGATTTTAGGTTGTTTTTGACGACCGGACGACTGCTAATTTAATACCCTATTAAAGTGTCAAAAAGCCACAAACAGACAAAAAACATTTGGTTGTTCACTTTTTAACTATAATTAAAAAGTTCAGTTTTGGAAATTATAGTCCATTTTTAAGTGAAAAACTAACTTTTAATTCTTTTATTTTAGGCGTCATGCATCCTTTTTTTAAAGCACGAGAACAAGCTCAGTCAACATCAAAAGAAAAACAGGCAGTAGAAAAAGATGCAAAAACAAAGAAACATATTCCTTGGGTAGAGAAATAGTGAGTAGCTACAATTATGCGTTATGTTTATACTTTTGACAGAATTAAAACATATTTTCATGTATTACATATTCTAATTATGTATCCATTACCATAGTTACCTGTGTACATGTATAATGCCCATTGCCAAAATTTAGAAAAATTACAGAAAAAGCCTGCTACTCATGTAAAATGTGCAGGTTAAAAATCAATCAACAATGAGCACATGTAAAGCTAACATTCCTGAGGTAAATGTAGCACAAATAATGTGTCACTAAGTTTGTCACATAGCAACTAATACAAAATGGTGTTTCGTCATCTTAGATATATCAATTATCAGATTAGCTATACAGTTATGATAATGATACAGCGATGATATGATTTCTTCTTTATCCTCTTTGCCCATATTGTGAACTAAAATTTACATTTTATACAAAATTCCATAGCATCATAAATGAGAACAGTTATTACAAAGTATTGAAAATATAGGAATAGTATATAGACTGTTATACTCCCCAAAAACTTTCGGGGTAGCATATAGTCGCTGTGGTGTCGGTCCGTTTGTCAGAACGAGCTCCTATCTTCTGTATCTTTCATCAGAATTTGATCTTACTTCACCAAAATATTTTTTAGGTTAAGGGCTTTGGGACAAAGGTCACTCAAGGTCATTTCTGAAAAGTCAAGGCCACTTATTAACTATGACTTAAAGTAACATGAAGTACTTATATCTCCTATACCTTTCATCAGAATTTGATCATACTTCACCAAAATGTTGTTTAGATTAAGGATTTTGGACAAAGGTCACTCAAGGTCATTTCTGAAAGGTCAAGGTCATTTATAAACTATGACTTAAAATACAATGAAGTACGTATATCTCCTACACCTTTCATCAGAATTTGATCATACTTCTCGAAAATATTATTTAGGTTAAGAGCTTTTGATAGAGGTCATTCAAGGCCATTTCTGAAAGACCAAGGTCACTTATTAATTTTGACTTAAAGTAACTTGAAGTACTTACATCTCTTATACCTTTCATCAGAATTTCATCATACTTTTCCAAAATATTATTTAGGTTCAGGACTTTTGGACAAAGATCACTCAAGGTCATTTCTGAATTGTCAAGGTTACTTATTAACTATGACTTAAAATACCATAAAGTATTTATATCTCCTACACCTTTCATCAGAATTTGATCATACTTCACCAAAATGTTATTTAGGTTAAGTGCTTCTGGACAAAGTCCACTCAAGGTCATTTCTGAAAGGTCAAGGTTACTTATTAGCTATGACTTAAATTACCATGAAGTACCTATATCTCTTACATCTTTCATCAGAATTTGATTATACTTCACCAAAAATGTTATTTAGGTTACTCAGGGTCATTTCTGAAAGGTCATGATCACAATAAAAAGTTTATTTCATAACTAATCAAGGTCAACCTTACTCAGTTTAGTTTAAGATACTGTGATCACTTGTTGTTCTACAGTTGACTCAGTTATATATCCCTATATGTATATATATATCTATTGAGATTTGAAATCATCATTAATTAATGCAATGATTTTCTATATACTGAGTCATTCATTCTCTTCATTATTGCTGTGCTTCTTGAAGCATCTATCAGTTTTACTCATTTTTTGTATATGAATTGAGTCATCATTTTCCTGCATTATAACTGCCGTTCAGGGAGCATACATCAGATTTACTGATACTCTTGTTGTGGTTCATTATTATGTTTCTCAATATTTCATATTCAGTTATTAGTAATGTATAAGTATAATATTTGTCTTCTATTATACACCCTCATTCTTGATGTACTTTTTATTTGCTGAATACACACAATTGATTTAAATTTCTGTCTGATTGATATATGTGTGTATAATGCTTAGCGGTCAGTTGACCAAGTATTGATAGATGCTCTACAAGTATCTGACTGTATATGTGAAAGGTATGCAACGGGCCAACTACCAGCAATTGTATGACAGTTTTAAAAAAAATTGCATCAACATCATTGTAACTTATATTTAGATACATAACTCTAATAAATACATCAATACGGAGATTGTCTGAATTATCGGACATACAAAAAAGGGGCCTGTATATTCATTTTATGATCATTCAACTCTCTAGGGTCAGTTGTTCCAAACTTTAACCACTGGTTAAGCTTACCAATGGTTAGATTTCATCTGATTATATCTTTGAAATCAGAAGACTTTGAGTCATAATCTGTATGCTGATTTGTAGCATATGAAACAAGCTTTGTAGCGTAATTTAGATTTTTATATATAAATGTATAGGGAGATAGCAACAAGGTGTGGCCCTGTTTTGATGATAGGGCCACAATTCCTTATGTTAGACATGCACTTCTGATAACTTGACTGGCCACCAGTATTCAGTGCATTCCAGCATCTAACCAAAAATATCATTCAAACATGAGAGTATTTAACCGGTAAATTGATGTGGTGTTGTTTCTGTTTCATCATTAACATTTCAAAAGGAGACTCTTATTAGAGAACTTTTTTTATATTTTCAATATATCTCATATACTCAAGGTGCCCAGGTGAGTAATATAGGCCCATTTGGGAATCTTTTGTTGAATAAAATAGATTTATTTTAGATAAGAATTGAGAAAGAGTATATTTAGGGCTCAATTGAAACAAGAATATAAAACACTTTCAATTGACATGTTTCTTGGGTATCTAAAATCTGATAAACATTACATATCATTACTGTATATACCGGTATGTTTCACAAATGTTTACCTCCATTCTTCTCCTCATAAATCAACTGAAGTTATAAAACTTCACAAGAAGAGGTGTTGCATTATGGGGGAAAGGTAAGAGGTCAGGTGAACTGGAGAGATGGGGGTGGGAGAATTGAGATGGGAATACATGAATCATGAGAGATTGAAGCAAGAGGTGTCAGGAGAGGGATAGCCTGTCTCTCCTCCCTCTGAACGACTTACATCTGACTTCATTCTACCATTATAAAAGAGACATGTATTTATGAAGTTGCTTCAAATTAATCAACGAGATTTATAACTTCTCTCAAATAACTCGCATAGCTGATTCTAATTTATAAAGCATATATATATTATTAGTGCAGTGCAATCAGGTGTTTTGGAGAAAGTACACAATTTAACACAATGAGAAATCAGGTGTAAATTTACCTATTCTAGTTCACATCTTGCATTTGTGCAATTCCTAAATTTAAACTGTATTGCATTTGCTGTGTTTTGTTTAAAAAACACCTTACACCTGGACTACACTGTGTATACATGAAATAATAATTAAACATAAAGTTTTTAGATTATGCAGGTGAGAGTTAAAACTTAGCAAGATTTGACTGGAACACCTGAAATTTAGCTTGGATTCACCGTTTTCAGAAGTGGTGAGTCCTAGGACCGTCTCATCATTTCACAAGCCTACCAAAAACTCTGATCAATAGAATATCTTTTGAACAAGCAACACTATGATTTCCGTTTAACCTTAATTTTATATTTAGATCAAGTTTATAGAAACTACAGTATGATAGAGACACTGCTGAAAGTATAATTTTAATTATTTTTTATATTGTGTTATTTGTGTTTCAGTCGTCCCCGATCAGTAGATGATGTTGCACACCAAGATGAAGTTGTTGGGGTACTGAAAAAGTCACTAGAGGGAGCTGATGTAAGTCTGGTCAATTATCAAATAGTCTATGGGAGTGGTGATACATTACAAAAAATGTATATCAATCGGTAGAATAGATTTATAATACTAAAGAAAGGTCTGAATTAAGAATCAGAACTAAGGAGATGTTAAAGCAAGCCAATCTTTTCTCACATAGTAGTAGTGCACTGGTAATTAAAAATAAACATAGGATTCTTTTGAATATAAATATAAGTAACATTAGCAGAGTTAATTATGACCTAAATTTGGTCATTTAACAGAGAGATGCATTGAAAGGCTGCAGTATTTTTCAATTGCACAAACCACATCACTGAGTACCTGTGGCATAAATATGTAAATAGCGTGCAGTATTCATTTGTACGAGTCTAGTGATGCTAATTATAGCAATCTATTTACATGTATAACATGCAGGTCACAGGAACAAGGAAACATCGTCAACATAAATTTCTATAAAAGACATGTAATGGAATTAACTAGAAAATATAAGCAAATTTCTTTTATTGTCTCTTAAAGTACCAGTATTTCACTTTCAACTATCTGTATTTGGTTTGTTAAAAATAGAACTCCTCAGGAAAGTTGATCTTAATGCCCCCAAACAAAAGTGAAGGAGGGAGGGGGAAAGATAAAAACAATAATACTAGAGAATGATTCTTCATAGAAACAGTAGCCGCATTATGCCATTTTGCTGTTTTTAAGGCGTCAAGCATTTGCTCGACAGTCTTCTAGCAATCGTAAAAATTTTACCTCTGCACCGCCTTTTTAATTCACGTAACAAAGTAGTACCTTCTTTAAAGTGCTAAACGTGGTAAAAGTTCTTGCAAAACCGGCTTTGTTATCCTTGTTATTGAAATTTCATTGCACAGAAATATGTTTAAGCATAGGTCTGCTTAACTTGAATTATCAATATATTGCCCTAAAACACGTATTATTCTGTCGCTTATTGTGTGAGTTAAAATATTCATTCACCGTGCTGACGCAAGCCGATTATGAATTACAATCGCACTTCATGGGAATTTTTCCAAATATGGGGAAGACCACATGACATATTGCCTTATTTGGAGAAATCGTAGTAGAACGCTTGCAACACACGCGATCAAGGCCTAATTTGAAATTAAGCGCCAATATGGAAACTGATCGCGCTATCTTCGATATCTAATAATATAATAATAATATATGTAGATATAAATTTCAGTCTAAAAAGGAACAAATAAAATATTTCATAGAATCCTAAATATAGACTGGCAATGCGTATCACAAAGATATCTAAACAGGTGACCACTAATTCATAACGAGGCTGACCTAGGTTCAAGTGACGCGTTATCGGTTATTTTTATCTCACTGGATTTCGCTTTGTTTCATTCATTTAATCTAGAATCAACAAATATCGACAAAATTAATTACTTCCTCCAGGCTAAACATCATGAGCCTTTCGTAAATTACATTAGGTACTGTATACCTATGCTGTGTATGCTACTGCAGACGAATTTTAAAAATAACTGCACGCAGTATGTAAAGCTTTTTATCTGCCCTTACCATCTGTGCTATAAATAACACTTGCTGGACAGGGAATAGCTCTACAAAATGGCGGTGGTCACTTGTCTCTTTGCGCAGCGATAGCAAGCAAGAGCAGGTAACTCCAGTTGATGTTGATGGGAATTACTTATTTTTGCACAGTTGTGAATTTTCCCGCAAAAATTTCTAAAGCCACGCCTCATTTTTTCCTTATTAGGGAAGTAGCATGTGTATATATCACATGGTCTTCCACATATCTGGAAAAGTTCCCACGAGGGCATAAAAATTGGCAGCTGAGAAAGTTTTCAAATCGCCTACAAAATTTAATGCGGATGTAAAGGATGATAGCATGGATTAAGACAGAATTTTAGATTGAATGCATTAAAAATAAATCACGTAGAACTTACATGTGAAGATTTTATTCCAAATCAACCGATAAAGTGCGATTGTGATGCACAATCGGCTTGCGTCATTACGGCAAACGGCATGGCATTGTAGCCCTTACACGTGCACATACAATAAACGACCGAATAACTAGTGTGTTTGGACGATATATAGAAGCTGTTGGCCCTAGTGTCAGTGTTAGTAGCGTAGAGAAAAACAGTAACCTAGACCATATCTTAAAACAAATTAAGCATAAGGCTTCCATATTTTACAGGCAATGGTAACAACTCGTCCATTTTTTGTAAAAAAAAAAATGGCAATGGTGTTCGATGGATTTCACATGTACATTATTTGTGAAAAGATATTTGACATATTTCTGCAAGAATGATGTAAAGAACAATAAAATGTTATGATGATATATTATATGATATATGGCTGTTGGTCCTTAAGCTTTGATTTTTACTCTATTCAAAAAATTATCGGAATTCAACAAAAAAGATGAACACAACTGGTAATTTCTGCTACTTTTGACAGCTTAAATCAAATTTAGCTCAACACCTTTGTGGCTCTTCAAGCCTTTGATTAATGAATTTGTGATCTCATCATGTGAGTCAAGTATCTTTTGTAATTTGGCAATGGTGTGTAACGTTGAATGAACTTAAAGAAAGGAGTTTATAACTACCGGTAGATACATTTATATACAAGTTCCTGGTCAATACATGTAATTCTAACCTTTGGGACTACTCAAATCCTTCTATTTTAAAATGTGTTTTACATGATGTTGGAGGCAAATCAGGTTTAGGACTATAACTTAATTTGCTCCAACCAATTGAAAGGACTTTTGGAAAGGTAATGGAAACATTTTACTTCTGCAGCAAAAGTCTTTGGGGGAAGGGTATAATGGAATGTATCTGTTTTTCTATCCATCTGTCCGTCCATCCATCTGTCTGTAGATGAAGGTACTGGTATTAATTTATTACAGCATGATCATCAATTAAAAGAAATTACCAGCAATTACTTAAAAATGAAATCACCTTTGAGGTGTAACAGGTAAATTAGAACTTCGAGACTTGAACACATCACTGTTTGATGAATGCATGATAGATTTAATCACATTATTAAAGGAAAATTCAGGACCAGCATTTGACTTCAAGATAGCCCTGGTATTAGAGATATCAGAGTCAGAGATATCAGAGTCCGAGATAAAAAGTTTGACTATGATTACTGAATACCGGTATGTATCTCCCTCGAGTATAATTTTAAGCATTTCTTTGCTCAAAGTTAATAAGTGTCCTAATTTCTTTTCTTCTCTCTTTTTTCTTTTTCAGTTGCCCAATCTCTTATTCTATGGCCCTCCGGGTACAGGAAAAACTTCAACTATCCTTGCTGCTGCACGCTCCCTGTTTGGGTATGTGACCAATTTGTAAATTATTTTTATGCTTTCAAAGTGTAGTCCAGGTGTTTTGGAGAAAATACAGGAAATAGTGGGAAAATCTTCCTCAGTTATGATGAATTATTTACATTTTGTAGAGCTGAAATGATGAAACTGAGAGTCTTGGAACTGAATGCATCAGATGAAAGAGGGATCAATGTAATACGAGAGAAAGTCAAGACTTTTGCCCAGCAAACCGCTAGTGCGCATACTCCAGAGTAAGTCATTTAAACTTGATATAAAATGTTGAGACAAAATTGGGCTCTTAACTTGCCACGCCATTCATCATGGATTTAGGAGTTTAGGTTATTATATCAAGAGTTTCAGTTAAAACCTCGATGAAGTCTTGTCATAGTCCTAGAAATTCATGTGTAGATTTGCATGAAGGGAGATTGACAGCCTTAAACGCATAGAATTCGTATAACATTACATATGTTAACCTGGTGATTGCATCTGCTCCCTAACTATTGTGAGGATTGCAACAAAACTTGGCACACAGAAAGACCATATTAAGAACTGCATAAAGGGATATAATTGTGACACCTTATATGTTGGTTCTTGATAGTTGGAAATCTTATTAAGAAAAGATTAAGATTAAAGATGTTATCCTTGTCATCACAACATCTCACTAAGCATTGTATGGATTAGATTTTAAATATGGCAAATTCTGAGAATTATTCCCGTTAACAGAAAATTCTAGTTCACCTTCTTTTCTTTATGACCACAAATGTTCTGTAATAATCTCTTTTCAGAGGCAAACCATGTCCTCCCTTTAAAATTATAATACTTGATGAAGCAGATTCCATGACATCAGCAGCTCAGGTATGTCAAACTCTCAAAAACAACCATGTATTATTCCTAGCTTTCATATGTTGGAATTTTACCTATTGATATACACTGATTAAAATTTTGATAGAGGATTGACAGATTTGTATGATCTTTCTATACTGTCCACAAGTCATCACATTGTTAGAATGTTGCAAAACAGTACAATTTGGAAAGTTATATGGGGATATTTATTTTCAGGTTAATTGTTTGGACACTGTTGCAATACTGTTGTAATTTAGGAGACACTGTTGACTGATCATCCAGGGGGGAAACGTTGTAAGAAAATCTGAGGGGCCAAGTGGGCCCCTAATTTTTAAAATTTAGGAGCCCACTAAAATTTTCACGGGCCCACATCTTTTCAGTGTACTTGTTCAGTTATACAGATGAAATTCCTGAATAATGAATGCATGATTTGTATAAGAGATATTAATTTATTCAAAATACACAATTTTTTTCCAATTCTATCTCCCTCTCTAATTCCAATAATCTGTCATTCACTTCACTTTCATCTCAAAAAAACAATCAAGGATGAAAGGGCAACTAACGAAATGGCTGATGTGATTTCGTTTGGTTGCCACTTCATTCTTGATCGTTTTGAAATTGACCAATTGCATTTAATCGTAGTAGTCAAATATTCTACTAGGGATATATTTTATTGATAGAACTACCTTATCTGTACAATATTTTCTACAGAAAAAAGGAATCCTGCCCTTCCTGATAGATTTTATTAAACCTTACGCATAAATCGATAAAACGCCTATGATCGAAAAGGAAAATGAGCGAGACGACTTTATGTCTCCATCGACGCTTTAATCATTCGGAATTATCTCGCACTTTACTCGAAACTCATTACGTAGGAAAAGGTCAATGTTATACGAATGACATTTTATTGAGTGTAACAGGAACTTCGCACATAAACTGCCATGCTGCGATGAGCAAAGACCTCTCGATGAGAGTGATAACTGAGTGGGCGATTTATTTTGAGATTTCACGAGCCCACACCCAAGAACTGGTCGCCAATGCGAGTGGGCGAGTGGAAAGTTTCCCCCCTGTCATCAAATGCTCAACATCTCACTTTTGGCACACTTTTTCATTATAACGTCATAAATAAGTGGCCTGTCAAAGGTAAATTAAACTGTGACATCACAATGAAACAACGAAATGGTCATGGTTAAAGTTGGATCTGGCGATCCCTCTATTAGGGTTTTGCTGTATTTGGAGAAAATGTTTATAATAATTCTGAATTGGCTAACCTAAGACGGCAACATGCCTGGTGCATGATCAAGAGGTCCAGGGTTCAAGTTCCCTTGCTGCAGCTCATCAGTGTCTTGTATTTAGAGTAAGACGGTAAAAACCAAGTACTTATGTCACTATACAGTACGATCCAGATGTTTTGGAGAAACTGCAAAAAAAAAAAAACAGTGGGAAAAACACTCAAAATCACAGTGGAAACCCAGTGGAAATTTACCTGTGCTTATTCACACCTTTGTTAATTACACTGTGTATTGCGTAATTCTTGAAATTACACCTGGAAGTGGCCCACTGTGGGAAAGTTACAAAACACCTAGACTGCACTGTACATTGACACATAAAAATCCCTTGCTGCATCAGGTGGGTCTGTTAAATAGGTCTTAATTTCTGTGCAACACATCTAATAGATAGATACCTGCACCATATAGGTGAAATATTCTGGATGTAATGTAAAACAAGAAACAAATCAGTGTATCATGGTTGTTGATTTTTATACCCCCCGGATCAATAGATTGGGGGCATAATGTTTTTGTCCTGTCTGTTTGTTTGTTTGTCTATTTGTTGTCAACTTAAACCTTGGCTAAAACTTTTGAACCATGGGGAATAGAGACATTATATTTGACATGCATACTCAACTAATGAAGCCCCTTTCAAATGACACCAAGGTCGATGAGCTTTTGACCTTGACCATGACCATGCTAAAAATAGCTTTTTGGACTTTGGTGCTGCTGGGGGCATTAGTGTTTCACAAACAGCTTGTTCTGTAACATTTGTCATCGGATCCTTTCTAGATAAATTCTATTCACTTTTAATATTGTAGGCAGCTCTGAGAAGGACAATGGAGAAGGAATCAAAGACGACACGATTCTGTCTCATCTGTAATTATGTGAGCCGAATTATAGAACCCATTGCTTCTAGGTGTGCGAAGTTCAGGTTTCAGCCATTAGCAGAAAACATTCTCTGTAATCGCCTTAAATATATCTGTGAACAAGAAAATGTCAGCTACGAAGAAGAGGTAAAAAGTACTGTCACTGACAATAAATTTTGTTTCATATAGTCTTTATATGATATTTATTCGTGTCTTTATTTCATTTCCCAGAAGTGTTGTTAGGGAATATGAGAAGTGTAACTGCCAAAAGTCAGTGGTGTCATCCAAGTGATACTATACAGTGGCCAACATCATACAAGGGACATTCTCCTGGTGTTACATGTTTAATCATCAAGCATGGGTTAAATGATACACTAGAATTCTTGATAGTCTGTCACATCTTGTGAACTGTTGTTGGATTCCTCTCTGAATGTTTCTTGTATAATACCATATCATTTGCTGTACAGTTGCAGATAGCCAAAATGATATTAAGTATTTTTAAAGAAAATATCCAGTTCTCTTGTCTTTTTCTGTCATCCACCCCCTCCTCCATATATTGAAGTTAGCCCCTTGATCACCCCACATAGCAGATTTTGAAGACTTTAGTAAAGCACTGCATGTACATGACTCTTATATTGAATTTTGCAGTGTTTTAGGCCTTGTAAATGTAAATTTCTAAATTATGATAAATTCTAATCATATAATGAATTCTAGTACAAATTCTGTCACTTGCAAGAAATATGTGTAAGCTAAACACTATAAGAAGTGTAGTCTTTGAATTTATCTAGGGTGTGAAGGCTTTAATGTACACATCAGAGGGTGACTTAAGGAAGGCCATAACCTACCTCCAAAGTGCTTATCGACTCAAAGGAGAGGAGACTATCACCAAAAATGACATCTATGAAATAGCAGGGGTATGTGGTCTTTAGTGAAATGAAAATTTATATTCATAATGAAAACACAGACTTCCTAATTCTTATTTCTAACAACAGTGTATATATACAGTATTATATGAAAAATATCATTATTTTCTATTCGCCATTCCACAAAACACAATTTTTCATTGTGATGACTTCATCAGAGGTCCGACAAACTCTGACAAACAACGCATATGTTTATGACGTCATAGATATATCAGTCAAAAATAGACTGAATGTCACATTCTTTTAAGAACCGTGGAAGGGTGAATTCTTAAATATTGTCGACCAATTATGAAGATATTTGATGTCAGTCATATTCATGGCTATGACATTCAGCAATTACAAACTATTGTAAATGAGTACTTCTTCACTGAAGGGATAGTAGTTCATTGAAAGAAAAAATAGGATTATGATTTGTTAAAAGTAAAATAATGCTTAGAAAAGACAAAGGAAATTTAAATACAGTTTGTATGTAAAAATACATTATGTACTCCTTTTTATGTTCAGCAGTTTTGAATTTTGTAACTGTTAACTACATTAATACTTTTTAGGTTGTTGAAGATGAAACGATTGATCAGGTCTTAAAGACCTGCCGTGCTAATTCATACGAAAAATTAGAAAAAAATATTCAGGTAAGATATTGCTAATACAGTGGATTCCGTTTAATCTGATAGTCTATTTGCATGAATGAAATATCAGATAAAGCGCGCTATCAGATTAGACGAAATTGCGAAACTTGATGTTTTATGTTGCGTAACATGTTATAGATGTCTACTCCTATGGACGTTTGATAGCAGTTGTTTTCATTTAGAGATATACGACTGCTTACATGGTGTTAAAGTACCTAAAGCCATCAATCAAACCTACTGGGTGTGAGATATGTCTATTGCCTGTATACTGTCTGCTCCCCGTAGTAAATGCCCAAGGCAATAACAGATGTAATGTCTACAGAGTGCTTTTCAGAATAATACAATAGAAGAATTGCGCTGTGCAATGGTTTCTGATTAGCAAAGTGTATGGGTGATATAGTGGTCTAACCTTAATTGGTGAATCGATAGTTATGCAACAAGTGAAATTACTTGACCGTAACGGCACAAGCATCAGCAGTGTGGCTTACTATCATAAGAATGTTAGATTAATTTAAGAATTGTATTTGAATTGGACTATGTCTGCTTATAACACTTGATTCATTCATTTTTTCTTTACCATGTCTTCACCAACATGGATGATACACGCATACAGTTCGCGAATTTATGTGGACACGCACATTCATTCTAAAGAGAAAAAAATTGAAGTAGTCATTTGGGATGAAGATTTAACTACTAGTACGGCAGCAATAGTTAAAAAAATTGAAGTCTATGCGAGTTTGATCGTAAATGAAGTGAATCAGAGAAAAGCGTTGATATCACACAATGAATAAAGGCTGGTCGTTCTGTGCCGTTTTTGATGATAATACATGTAACGCCATTACATTGTAATAGAGATACGGCAAAACAAATTCAATTGACAGCATCATCGATAAAATAAGAGATTAATTGAGGAGGTACACAAAAAATGAATCACTAAACATCAAAACAAAATCATATACATGTGCTAAGCAATATTGATTGCATCTCGCAGTCTTGTTTCATTACGAAATTAACCTTATTTCTTGGAATTTTTCCCTGCGTATTATACACCGAGTAAGACATTTTTTCATGATTTTGGAGGTCATTTTTTTAGGTGCATATTATACTCGGGTGCGTATTATATTCAAGTATTTACTGTACATCTACCCTCTATTTCAGTCATCAACATATTTCATTAATTACAAATGATGCTACAGCAATCACTAATTAAACCTGTACAGGTACTTCAATAAGATGTCAATCGTTGTGTACACAAACAATCAATTATTAATCATTAGTCATTGTATTACCGTAGGTATATGCCTATGTTGTCACAGCTGGGTGGTTTCACAACAATATCCGGGCTTAAAATAGGCTAAATTCTGGGTGAAATATTTTATCAATGGTAAATTTGCCATCAGATAATCAGAAACTTGGACTTTTCACTATCAGATAAAAGAGACAAATTATTACAGAAATACATAGAAATGGTTTGGTGTTTTAATATCATATCAGATAAAATGAAATATCAGATAATATGATAATGGAGTCCACTGTATAATGTATTATAACAAAAACAATGGAATAAAGTATTGTTTTATTTGGATCAATCATGAAAGATTTCTCTGTGTGCAAATATGTACATATTATCATAGTTTCATTTAAGTTGAATATGTCTAATGTAACAAGTTATTAAGAGGTTAAGGTAGAAACCTCTCCTATTCCATGGTTGTGTTTGATGTACTCTCAGATTAGCCAAGATACAAGAAAGGCCAGTATCAAGCCAAAGCATGATTTTATTTATAGCTACAAATGACAAGGATTGACTTAGTGGTCATAAAAAGCCAGTATAGCTATGTTGGTAGAATGCTTGTCTTGAGACTCAGCAGTGCTGGGTTTGGGTCCTATGATTGGCTATTCGGTATGCTTTTTAATGGATGGGGACAGTAAAAGCTGAAGTTAGATATCAGTATTGATGTTTACACATAAAAGGTTCTTCAGCAAGTGTATCTAGTTCTATGTGATATGCGTCGGACAGATGCCATCATCATATAAGAAAGTCTTTGTATAAAGTAAAACGAAAAAACAAAATAAAACAAAAGCCTAAGGTATCCATATTGTTGAAATGCACTGATAGTGAAAACATACATAACATTTTTGGTTCTTGGAATTGCAAGTTTTTCAGAACATGACATTAATTCTTCACCAGGTATTGAAGAAATCTTGGTATGACATTCAACAACAATCAGAGGTCACTCAGCTTGATCTATAGCATATTTTACTTAAGGCTAAAAGGTCCCAGGTTCAAATCTTAATGTCATATCGTTGGTGTCATATTTCTGATACGAAAACTGTAAGCTTATTGACAAGATACAATTAAACCTTCACACTTACAAGATATCTTAATACTTAATTTCAGTCTGTTGCATAATTCGACAATTTTTATACCAGAATCTCTGATCAGATGGGTAAATGATCACTTAATTCAAATATTGGTCACAAACTTCCTGTGCTTGCATTTAATTTTTCTCAAAGATAATTGAACTTGGACTTTAAACAGTGATGCAAGACTCATTTTTATGAATGAATTCAATCTGAACAACCCACGCATAAGGATTTGTGAAAAGTTGGTTTATAGAAAGAAAGGCTCTGATTAGAAATTTCTGTGCAATGCAGTGCTGTCGACGCACGTAAATTAATCGTGTGGAAACAACTTACATCAATTGTATTTTAATATTTTGTTGTTTTTTTTCGTTTTAGGACATAATATATGCGGGGCATTCTGCTTCTCAAATAATAAATCAGCTTCATGACAAAATAGTACAGTTAGAAGATCTTGGTGATAAACAAAAGTCGATAATCTGTGAGAAGTTAGCAGTAAGTGCCGATAAAGCTTTCTACCTATGTAAACCATATATCTGTTAATTACTTAAGTATTTGTAATACAAAAGTCTGTTATCAATGATTACTGTAAAGTTTTGTTGTCGTGTCATACAATCGGAAACTTTTTTGCAATCAGATTGTATATTATTAGCCGAGTTCCAAAACTGCTTTTAATTTGATGTGAGGTTGGCTGGTAAGTGTCTGTCAACAATTTGATTTCTGGACCATAAGTCCAATATGTTTTAAGTACTATTGCAATGAAACTTCATACACTTACTCACCATGAGTGGAAGATGTGCCTTATTGTTTCTGGGGTCGAAAGGGCAAGGTCATAGGAATGGGGTATCAAAAATTTGTTTCTGGACTATAAGTCCAATACGTTTAGTGCTATTGCAATGAAACGTCATACACTTACTCACCGTGAGAGGAAGATGTGCCCTATTGTTTCTGGGGTCAAAGGTCAAGGTCCTAGGAGTGGGAAATCAAATATTGGTTTCCAGGCTATAAGTCCAATACGTTAAGTGCTATTGCAATAAAGCTTCATACACTTACTCACCATGAGGGGAAGATGTGCCCTATTGCTTTTGGGGTCAAAAAGGTCATGGGGGTGGAATATTAAAAAAATTGGTTACCGGACCATGAGTCCAATACGTTTAATCCTTCATACACTCAATCAACATGATTAAAAGATGTGCCCTATTGTTTCTGGGGTCAAAAGGTCAAGGTCATAGGAGTGGAGTATCAAAAATTGGTTTCCAGACCGCAAGTCCAATACTTTTAGTGCTATTGCAATGCCTACACTTACTCACCATGATTGGAGGATATGCCCTATTTTTTCTGGGGTCCAAAGGTCAAGGTCGTAGGAATGGAGTATCAAAAATTGGTTTCCATACCATTAGTCCAATACGTTTAGTACTATTGCAATAAAACTTCATACCCTTACTCACCATGAGTTGAATATGTGCCCTATTGTTTCTGAGGTTTTCCAACTTAGCATATTGCATCTGTGATGCAAATCTCTTTTTACTTATTAAAATTAGACACTTTCTTTCTGAAGGAGATAGAAAATACAAATTTAAAAGTTGGAAGCAACCAAAATATAACAAAAAGAGAGATAATGTAAAGACAGAAGAACACAATTCAGTTACTTTATAAAGTGAAATTTTCACTGTGTAAAAAAACCTTCACTTTTTACAAGGTCAAATAAAAACAGCAAGGGGTAAGGTCGTATTAGTGAAAGTTTAAACACATATATTTTTAATCTTGTCCCTAATACTCTTTGGAAGTGATTTCAAGTATTGATGCAAACCTTTATTCACGATTTAGATGTCAGGAGTGACTTAGAAAATAGCCAACATCATCAATGTCAACAAGTTCCTTCACCATTAGAAGCATATCAGTGTCTGTAAATCGCAGTACACCTAGTCGACTGTAACAGTAATGACACCCCTGTTTGTAATTATAATGAGCAAAGAATTGCAGTTGGAAGTACATTAAGTTATAAAATTAAGATACAATATGCTTGTGTATATAGTAATTTCATCTGAAGGTGCTCTACATTAAATGTTGGCAATTTTGTTCAATGGAAAGTTTGCATATGACAATTTACACTCAAACCAGAAGTTACTTTTATACTTACGTTTATTCTGAGTTGTATGCCTTTGATAATGTCATCTAATTGCTGTCCTTCACTGAAAACACTTCACTTGCAATCTGATGAGAACAGTATCATTTTGTTTTGTTTATAATTTCTTTTCATGACAGAGTGAATGTTTATACCCATACTAATTGCCTTAACTTTAAAAAATGATAAAAAAAAAATTGAACAAGTGTAAATTTCATGTTACACAATATATGGAAATGTATCAACATTGTCATCAATGATAAATTGATGAACAGAGTTCAGGGCCATAAACTGAGAAAATATGTAAGTCAGTAATTTTATTGTATGCCACAGTTTATGGCCCCAAACCTTTATCTAACTTCCCAGGTAGGTTACAGATATTTTTGTGTCGCATGCGAAGTATAGTGGCACATGGGGATCACTTTTTCCTGTGTCTCTCTGTACGTCCATCCATCTGTCTGGTAGTCACACTTTTACATTATTGTTGTATGTTTGTTATTTAATATGGTAGGTTGACAAACTTGCAAGAATTGGTAAACAAAGACCGTTTAGTTGGCACCAAAATTTGACCTTATGATCTTGGAGTTTGGCCTTTCTTTCAATAAATTTAACTTTGGCCATAACTTTTGAATGGCAAGCGATAGGGCTTTGATATCTCACATGTATATTTCATGTGAAATGGCCTTTTTGTTGACATCAGAATTTTTGACATTGTAACTTTGACCTTGCCTTTTGATCTACTTTTTGAAAAAATTAACATTGGCCTTAATTTTCAAATTACAAATGATAGGGCTTACATATTTCACATGTGTATTACTTATGACAATACCTTTCTATCAACACAAATTTTTATACCTTGTGACGTTGAGCTTAGAGTTTGACCTACTTTTACAAAAACTAAACTTTGGCCAAAATCTTTGAATGGCAAGGGTAGGGCTTTGGTATTTCATGTGTATATTCCTTATGACAAGGACTTTTGAACTTGACCTCCCTTTTAGGATTGTCCAGTAGTCACACTTTTTTTTCACATTAATAGATTACAGTTTTATCTCTAAAGCCAGTGTAGCCTAGTAGATAAGGGCACAACCGTGTTTTGTCTTTCTGATGAGACAGTAAAAACCAAGGTCCCATGTCATGGTAGGCATGGCACGTAAATGATCCCTCACTGCTTCGGATGGATCCGTTGCAAAGGTTAAATTTGTATGCAATGCATCAAGCAGATGCAGTCACCATATACGTGAAATAATCATGGAGTAATGTAAAACAATAATAAATCAAACAGTTTTATCTCTTAGTCTACACTGATCCTTAGTTATTCTGAAGGTATTTATGTCAAGCTTTTTGTTTATATGTCAGTAGAAAAAATGAAGCCATTTCAAATGAAATCAAGGTCGATGACCTCATGACATTGACCGTGACCTCTTTGCTAAAAATAGCTGTTTTTGACTGTTGCAGTAGTACAGTAAGCCCCACAGGCAACACAAGTATTCACTTAAACACCCATTCTGGTCAGAAAACTTTTCGTAGCAGTGTACCCATATATTTTGCAGTTTACAAAGGCATATTCAAATGTTTTTTTATTTCATTTCTGTCATATAATGTTTACTTTTGACAAGTGGACTTAAGATTACCATACATTACACATTATGTTCTTGTTTTACCATAGTTTTTAGATCATTATTATTAGTGAGAGTAACTTAATCCTGTTTTTGTGACTTTCAGATAACAGATAAATGTCTGATGGATGGAGCTGATGAATACATACAGATGATGGCTCTCTTTTCCGTTGTCATGAAACAGATGTGCTCATAATTCATCAATAACTGAAGGCCACATAGTATAGACAATTGTGCTATGTAGCATGTGATGTGCATATACCAAACCCCTATTAAAAAATATGTATTACATGCTAAGTGGAGAAAGTTTGCCAGTTTGAATATGGTAGTTTTACTTCCATGCCACGTAATGAAGAGAAATAGGATGCAGTGAATAGACTGAATATTGTATTCATTTTCAAATGGTGATTTTCACCAACTTTCACTTCAGTTATTATTGATTTATTGCAATGTAGATATTTTAAAAGAATGTTAATGTAACCATGACTATTTAGAAATTGTGTAACTCTCTGTAGAAATCTACTATGAGGATGTACACACATAAAAGAAAAATCTGGTAAAAGTGCTACAAGAATTTTTTCTGTATAATGATTGTTTCAAGATACACAAGTCTTTGACAATAAAAGAATTCTGCGTGACTGATCACAAGATGTATACAATGATCCATAAACAACTCAGTGGATTTTTTCAGCTGTTAATCTCAGTAATATGTGACATCGGAAGTTTTTCCCTGAGTTTTAATTATGATGCTTATGTTCGAATAGTGACGTCACAGTAAAATGACGTTAAAAGTTGTGCTCAAGTTTTCCCCATAAAATTGGGCAAGTAGGTATTCTAGATATCTCTCAGAAATACTGAAGCATAAGGAATGATAATTTTTATGGATTTTATAATAATTCAGATAGGATTTTATGAAAATTCAAAATCTCCCGGCATTTAAATACCACTTGAAATACTGATTTATCTCTATTAAAGTATAAAATGTTTTGTATTGAAAAATATGCATGAAGTGTTTACTCTTTGAAATTAAATGATAGAATCAGTGGATACTTCATTGCCAATGAAAAGTGCAAAATACAATGAACTCAAAATTAATTGGGGTAGCTTTGTCACAAACAAATAGCTTGCAGAGCAAGAATCAAATAACATATCAAACATTGTTATCTCTAAGGCATAAAGCCTGGAACTATTGCTCACGGACAAAAGATTTTGCTTATGGTCATACGGATTCATCTTACAAATAGAAATGAATTAATGGTAAAGTTTTTCTCTGGTTTAAAATGCACAATTTTAGCCTTCTTCAATAAAGTTGGAGGCAAGAATTAAGTTGTACTTTTTGAAAAAAAAAAAATCTTGCAGGCATGGTCTACCAGGCCATGCCATGCTTGACCTAAGATTCATATAATGAGGTTCACCTGAAATTGACTAGATTGGTCATAAGGTTGTAAATATCATTCAGTTTTGGATCAGTTTTTATTTCAGTGCTAAATGACATGTACTCTCATTAAAAAGCAAACATAAGATTTAAGTTGCAAGTATTCAATGAAATACTGTTTTGAGCAAAAACAATCAAGCAAGTTGCAACCTTATTACAGATTTAGTTAAGATTATAAGAAATTACATCCAGGTACTGTTTATATAATTATGATCTAAAAGTAATTTCTACAGTTTATTACATAGGAATAGTTGCTTTATATAGCTATTAAAGAACTTAGTTTTTAAAATCCTGTGATTATAAAAAGTATTCTATGATGTGGGGTTGTTAGCCATTATGAGGAAATTATGTGAACAAAATGGACCAAATCATACACATCATGAGGTAATTCAAACTTTATACAAGTAATGAGAGAGGACATCTGCTGTTTATGAGGGTCAGAGAAACAAATTGTTCCAGATTGATTCAAATTTCACAGAAAGTTTGTCATAGTGTTTTGCATGTTTGGGGTTTTTTTTTTCTTTTTTAAAATGAGTTTCGAAGAAAAATTAGAGATTGCTATAGTGGCATTTTATTGACAGCTATTGAAAACAGATTATACATTACGTATACAGTATACTAACTTGACTCCTCTTAGGAAAGAAAGGTGCATCAAGGGTGAGTCAAAATCTATGATAAATATTCGGCATCTCAAGGAGGAGTGAGTTAAACCTCAAAATAAAACTGAGTTCAAAAGTAGGATCTAGAAGTCGATATCGAAGACTGAGTCAAAATCTGTTTCCAAAAGATCGGTGACTAAACGCAAGCTGAGTCAAATTCTATGACATGCCTTAGATTTTCCAACTAAATGCAAGGTAAGTTTTACTATCTACAACTTAGAGGTAAGTTCTATTATCTACAACTTGGAGGTATGTAGGCATGTTCACAAAGAATCCTTAAGACATTAAGGAAACCGTACGTTAAAAAAAAAAAGAAAAAAGAAAAAACAAACCAAACTTCTGGAAAAACTTACGATTCTTTGTGAAAATACCTGCAGTTCTTAAACGCAGTGTTTGTCAAAATCTAAGTCTGTACAGAAACGGACTCTCAAAGCTCTGAGACATTTTAAGGCAAGCAACCCCCCCCCCCCCCCTAAAGGTCATGATGGTTCATGGTCGTGTCAAACACAGTGAAGGAATATATTGAGAACAAGACACAGACTAACCATACAGTGGCGGATCCAGAATTTCCAAAAGGGGGCCCACATGTTTATTAGCCAAACTACACGGCCATTTTTGATGCCAAATCCGGATTTTTACTTGTAAATATGTGGCAAAAAGGGGGGAGGGACAGCCCCCCTCTCCTCTGAATTCACCACTGCCACATGCACCAGGATTTTCAATATCAAGTTGATGCAAATACTCCCTCATGAAAGGAAAACGCTCATTGTTAATGAATGACAAAAGGACTTCTCCGGCCCCCCCCCCCCCCCCCCCCTTCAGTTTTCACTAAGAATTTTTCTTGAGTAAAATTAAGAAGTTCTTTATGTAAAGTTTGCCTTTTCCCAGTGTTTATATAAAAGGTGGTGACCACACTGTTTATAAGCAGTATAAATCTAAAAATCACACTATTTATAAGCAGTATAAATCTAATCCACATAATTATTTGCAGGCTTATATTATCAAGGTCCATCTATCTGTTTACTAAATATCAGCTTGTGTACGAACCACAGTTTTAGTCAAGGTAAAACCAGAAAATATTTATAATTGAATCACTAGGTCAAACTTTCAGTATTAAGTGATATCTTGTGTTTTTATAAAAACAAAAATGGATCAGTAGCAAATCAACAATGTATAGAGACATAGACTACTTTCAAGTAGTCTGTCTCTGACAATATGATGATGTACATAAAATATCAGATGAGAACGATAGTATCTATAAGGAAAACATCAAAATTAGGCACAACCTTTGGTTTTCAACATTCAAAGGATAAGACAATGTTAAGAGTTTTTAAAGAGTGGGTCAAAGAGATTGTTACTAGGTCCAGGATTATAGACCAATTGAAAGATAATGTTTGTAGCAAGAATATGTGTGGGAGATACGTCATGTGTCAAAAACTTGTATGAAAAATATTTCTTCTTTCAAAGATGTTAAAAAACATTCAAAAATCGAGAACACTTGGGTTAAAGGCCAATGAGAAGGTCATATCTCTGTGAGTGTACAAGAAATGCCACAGGTTGTACTAAAATTAAATTTGATGTTTTACTTATAAACTAGACAAAACTATAAGCTGTAAATTATAAAAAAAAAACTCTTTACAGAAGAGTTTGTTTCTTTTGGTCTGTTGTAGAAAGAGAAAAAACTATTTCACTTCAAACGCTTGTTTACCTAGCTGAGAGAACAATATATGTTGTTACGAATATAACCTGATGTGAACAAGCGCGTTAGCGATTTGACCAATCGTACATTTAGCAGAAAGAGAAGTATGACAGAACGGAAAGAATCTAGTGAGTTGACACGCTTATTCTCGATTATGTATGAAATAGGAGTTTCAGTGTCTGATATCACTAAATTACACAATGGATTTTATTGCTTTTTTTACCGTATTTACTCGAATTTCCTCTGTCATTTCGCGCCAAATTATTGTCTCCCTGACCTCCATCTCCTGTAAATTACTGGAACACTTCATCCACAGCCAGGTAATGGACCACTTCGACCAGCACTCTATCCTCAGCAACAGTCAACACGAACACGGCTTCAGATCCAAGCGTTCCTGTGAAACTCAGCTAGCCATCACCATAGACAGTATTGCCCGCACTTTAGACCAGGGAGGCCAAGTCGACATTGTTCTGCTAGACTTCTCGAAAGCATTTGACAAGGTGCCACATAAGAGATTGCTACATAAACTGCAGTTCTATGGTGTACGAGACAACACTCTGCTATGGATTAAGGACTTCCTGAACAACAGACAACAAGAAGTTCTTCTAGACGGCCATGCCTCATCTAGTGCAGATGTCCTATCAGGAGTACCACAGGGAACAGTACTTGTCCCGCTGCTCTTCCTCACATTCATCAACGACCTCCCAGAAGCCACCAAGTCAGAAACCAGGTTGTTCGCAGATGATTGCTTACTGTACCCCGCGATCAACAACACAGCTAGAGGACAGCAACAGGCTACAGCAAGACCTTACAGCACTTGAGAAGTGGGAAGAAGAGTGGCAGATGACCTTCCATCCGGAGAAGTGCGTGGTCATACAGGTCTCATCAAAGCGGAAAACAATCAGTGCAGACTACAGACTACACAGCCATAGGTTAGAAGTAGTGGACTCGAGCAAGTACCTGGGAGTTACTATCAGCAGCAATATGAAGTGGAACAAGCACATTGATGCCATCACAGCGAAAGCCAATAGGACTCTAGGCTTCCTGAAGCGAAATCTCCGAGGTTGCAGAACATCAGCACGGATTAGAGCCTATGAAGCCATTGTACGTCCAACGCTGGAGTATGCTGCCTCCATATGGGACCCTCACACTAGCGGACAGATCAACCAGATAGAGAAAGTCCAACATAGAGCAGCACGATTCGCTACAAGGAACTACTGGGATAGGAAAGCAGGCAGTGTCACCAACATGGTCAACTCCTTGGGATGGGAACCGCTACAGATCAGAAGAGTAAAGATCCGCCTTCTGTTGCTATTCAAGATCCAGCACAATCTAGTGGCCATTCCAGCAGAACAATACCTAATCCAGACAGACTCCAGGACAAGGGGACAACATACCTTTCGCATCCCAACAGCGAAAAAGGATGTATACCGTTTCTCCTTCTTCCCGCGAACCATCAGGGATTGGAACAGACTTCCATCAGCAATGACATCAGCATGTACCTTGGAGGACTACAGGACTGCAATGTGCAACATACCACCTGCCCACTTCAGCTTAGGATGAGGACAAAAGATTTTAACTTTTTAACTGTATCATACTGCCCTGAGAGGCTTTTATCTTGACTGCCACATGAAGTATAACGCTCAACTTTTGAGTACACTTCGTATTGGAAGAAGAAGAAGAAGAACCGCCAAGCACTATTTTATAACAGAACATATATTTTCTATGTATAATACAAATAAGCAAACTCCTAGTCAAATTTCAATCTGGTGATGAATAATGTTTCTTTTTGGAGAGATTCATCAAGGGTGAATCCAGGGCGAGGCGACTTCTAGTCCGACAAATCTGACGATGGGCATTTTTATCATTTTATACAACAAATGTTAAAAATGCCCTTCATCAGATTTGTCGTACTAGGCGACTTCGATCTACAGGCAATCGTATAGAAATGAGGTGGGGGAGAGCTGATTATGGGTTGGAGTAACCAGCTCTCCCCCCACCTCCTTACTATATGATTGCCTGCAAGCTGCAGTGCTTCGATCCTTAACTTGCTTGAGGGTACATTTTTCTTCTTCCTGTTTAAGTGCAGGACTCCAAAGGGAGTGTAAATATGCACTGGCACATGGCTAGTAAAAACACGGTAGTATATACAATTAAAAAAGATGAAAACAGGGGCCTCTACAGCATTCAACTGGAGCATGGTGCTTAGCATGTGGAACGTCTCAATGGATTTGGCTGTTCTGACAGAAGTTGGTATTCCATACCAGTCTCTAATGGTACGGGGGAAGAACGAGTTGTTGTAAGCTTCCCTTGTGGCTGTTGGAGTTTCAGGCAGTGAGCGCACCTACCTTGAGAGCACTGCATGCGCGGATACAGAGGGGGGGTCAGGGGGGTCTGGACCCCCCTGGAATCCGAAAATTTTACCAAAAAAAGGTAATATTTGGGCATTTTTGGGGTTGGAAAACACCCCCCCCCCCCCTCGTTTAAGAGAAAAATTTACCTTTTTTGGTTGGACCCCCTCTGACAAAACTTTCTGGATCCGCGCATGCACTGTATCAGAGACACCACCAGTTAGACAGGATTCATCACAGAACCAACATGTTGATACTGAAGTTGAAGATGTGCATCTGACTGAGTGTGGTCTGGCAGGTCATTTATTTAGGTAAAGAACAACAGTGGACCTAACACTGAGTTCCCTGTGGCACCCTGGATATCAGGGGGGAAACTTTGTAAGAAAATCTTGAACTTTTAAAATTTAGGAGCCCACTAAAATTTTCACGGGCCCATATCTTCTCAATGTACTTGTTCAGTTATGCAGATGAAATTCCAGAATAATGAATGCACATTTTGTATAAGAGATTTTAATTTATTCAAAATACACAATTTATTCAAATTCTATCTCCCTCTCAAATTCCAATAATCTGTCATTCACTTCACTTTCATCTTAAAAAAACAATCAAGGATGAAAGGGCAACTAAACGAAATGGCCGATGCGAGTTCATTTGGTTGCCACTCCATTCTTGATCGTTTTGAAAATTGCATTTAATCATAGTAGTCAAATATTCTACTAGGGATATATTATATTGATAGAACTACCTTATCTGTACAATATTTTCTACAGAAAAAAGGAATCCTGCCCTTCCTGATAGATTTTATTAAACCTTACGCATAAATCGATAAAACATCTATGATTGAAAAGGAAAATGAGCAAGACGACTTTATGTATCCATCGACGCTCATTCGGAACATCCTCTCCCTTTACTTGTACCTACGTAAAAAGATTTTTTTTACGCAGGAAAAGGACGAGGATGTCCGAATGCATCGACGCTTTAATCATTCGGAACTATCTCGCACTTTACTCGAAACTTATTACGTAGGAAAAGGTCGATGTTATACAAATGACATTTTATTGAGTGTAAGAGGAACTTCGCACATAAACTGCCATGCTGCGATGAGCAAAGACCTCTCGATGTCTTACGAAAATTACATTCGCCAAGTGGGCGATTTCTTTTGAGATTTTACGAGTCCACACCCAAGAACTGGTCGCCAATGCGAGTGGGCGAGTGGAAAGTTTCCCCCCTGGATATGACGTCAGCTTTGCTTGAGTCCGTACCATCCAAGTTGACATGTTGTGTTCTCTTTGACAGGAAGTCTTTAATCCATTGTCAGGTGGTCCCACGTACTCCCTAGGAATCAAGCTTGTGCAGCAGGTGTTGGTGTGGCACTTTATCAAACGCCTTGCAGAAGTCGAGCAGGATAAATTCCACTGGTTCTCCATGGGCGAGTGACTTGGCAATGCTGTCTGTGGTGACTATCAGCTGGGTTTAACACAGATATCTGTTTCTAAAGCTATGCTGTTTGTCTGTTAGAACCTTCAGCTTGTCAAAATGATCCATACTCAGACTGTGTATCACATGTTCCAACACCTTGCATGTGACAGAGGTTTGGGAGATGTGGCGGTAATTGGATGCCTGGTTCCAATCACCTTTTTGGAAAATTGGCAGCCTCTCTCCAATCATCAGGTATATATATAGCTCCTGTGTTAAGTCATCTTCGCAAGCCAAGGCTTCGTTTCGTTCTACTGCACTGCAGTAGAACGAAACAAAGCCTTGGCTTGCGAAGATGGTGTTAAGTGATCTCTGGAAGATGGCAGTTAAGTTTGGGGCCATTACGTCAGCGAAGTTGTGCAAGAGCCTCATTGGTATCTTATCCGGACCTGACGCCTTGTGGATATCGAGACCATGTAGTAGTTTCTTTACATTGTTGGTGCTGACTGAAGTATTGGCCATGGAGTGGTGTGGACTTTGGCCTGTGGTTGGGATGGTACTACATGTAATGTCCTCTTTTGTAAAGACAGAGTGAAATTGATTTTTAAGTATGTTTGCCGGAGTTGGTGCATCGCTGTAAAGCAGACCATCTGACCTCTTCAGGGGTGCTATTCCATTATTATCCTGTTTTTGATGTTTAACATACGACCAGAATCTCATTGAGTTATCTTTCATATCCCCTGTAATAATGAGCTTCTTCTTCACTCCGGCTGCATACATCAGTTAACCAAATGCATCAGAGTGGTCTAGTAAATGTCTTGAGAAATCCTTTCCAAACTAAAATTTTTGAAGCTTTTTTAACTTTGTCATAGACCCTTTCACAATAATGCAGGACTGCTGTCTAAGGGGAAGAAATGATCAGTGTTCCTGCAAAGTGACCAAAAATTAGATTTGACCTGCAAAAATCAGGGGTCAGTCAAATGCTTATTAAACCTAAAATATCGTATTGTATAGGCCGTGTAAAAGATCAGCAGCAAAAGCGAGTGTTAGATGATGCAGCTCGAAGGAGACGTCAGAGAAAGGCTCTAGAAGCTTTAGAACAAGACAACTTCCAGGAGGACCCACATGCTGACCTTAAGATGAGTAAAAAGGCTCCCAAATTTGAAGAATCCATGGATGTTCAAGGTAGTGTACTAAAATCAGTTAGTGATACAAATCTATATAAATGTATCTAAGTAGTACAAAAATGTTAGTGTGTTCAAATGATTCACAGATTTTGTATTTTTTAAGTAAAGTACACTTTTTTCGAGAATTTACATGCAAGGCCACAGTTGTTCAGGAAAATCAGACTTGAGGACATCTAAATGGAATGTATTTTAATATGAACATGATAAATGTGATGACTTTAGGTTTACCTGGTAACAATGAGTATTTAATTCTGTACATAACAAAGATACGGAAGCCCAACTAGGACCTATCAAAAAATATTTTTGAATTTGATGCAACAAATTCTTGAATTTGTTAAAATGGATTAAATTTGTTTAAATGAATTCTTGAATTTGTTAAAATGGATTAAATACGTTTTTAACAAATTCAAGGAATTTGTTATTACGAATTCAATCTTTTATAACAAATTTGTTGATTTCGTTACAGCAGATTTTGATATTCGGTTTAACAAATTAAATTCGAAATAACGAATTCAAAAATATTTTTTGATGGGTCCTAAATGGGCTTCCGTAGTAGTACAGAAGCCCATTTAGGACCTATCAAAAAATATTTTTGAATTTGATATAACGAATTCTTAAATTTGTTTAAACAGATGAATTCTTGAATTTGTTAAGACGGATTAAATTTGTTTTAAAAAAGTTGAGGAATTTGTTATAACGTATTAAATCTGTTATATCAAATTTGAGGAATATATGAATTGAAGAATTTGTTATTTCAAATTTAATGTGTTAAAACGAATTTCAAAATCTGTTAAAACGAATTCAACAAATTTGTTATAACAGATTTAATTTGTTATAAGGAAATCCTCAAATTTGTTATAACAGATTTAATTCTTCGTAACTTTACGACTAAATAATAACAAGTAAGTATAAAATATTTGTCGTAAGATGAAAGTTACAGTAAACAAAGATGGCTGCGTTCTTTATTTTGTTTCATGAAGATTCGAGGATTAAGACGAGAACACATTCGTGAAAAGAATTCACTTGCGACGTTTGTAAGTTCTTAAGTTTATTTGTGAAAAGGGCTGTTGGTTTAGAGATGTGGAAGGAGGTAGACTAGAAAAGAAGATAATGAGGAAAGAGAATGGATTAAATAACTTGCATGTAGAATAAATTTTATGAAAATCCAGCAGTCATTCGGTCAAAGAGATATATGTATATTAAATTTCGATAGTATATAAGGAAAAAGATAGATTCATTCATAATACTTCATTACTTTCAATATTTTACAAATCACGTCAATCATTTGTACATAAAACACAACACAATGAACCGTTTATTAGGCAACTTGACATCATGGGGCAATTTAACCTATACAGAACAACTTTACTTTGGAATGGCTTAACTTTGGGGTGAATTTACTGTAGACCAATACTGTCAAATATCACTTACATATGTCAAGTATATGTTTTGAATGCTGCAGACTGCACAAGATTTTGGTAAACTTTGGATAGCATAATTAAAGTTTTGTTTAAGATTTGATACACATTTTATTCTGATGGTTTATGATCACAAGGATGATACCTTTTAATCATTTAGACCTAAAATTGCCAGGTAGCTCAGCCAGAACAAAGTTTGAGTGTGTTTCTACCTCCTTTTTGTATTGTTACTTTACAGTGCAGGGCTCAAATAAAAAGAAAAGAAAAAGTAAAGCAGACAACTTTAAATTCAGATATAAGAAAAGCTTTTCTGCGTTAATGGAGGAAGAGGTAATGCCTAGAATACATTTTGATAAAAGTTTTCTCTAATCCTGGAGATAAATACAATTTATACATGTACTATATGAATTTTCAACTACAATTATGGCCAAAAATATATTGATCTGGTTGATTATTTTTCAAGATACAGACCTTTAAAGATGAGTATGGTAAAGAATGTTGTAATGTCAATAAACCTTCTTTATTCTATTTTCAAGTTCTAACAAAAATATATCTGTATCTTTAATATGGGCAACATGTACAAATTCAACAAGAATATTTATCTTCATAAAAATTTTGAATGTTGGAAATTTTATCAGCATTTCTTTGTTGTAGCATTGCTAAACAATTTCCTGTAATCCATTTTTATTTAGCATGGCATTTGGGATACATTGGTACAAGAGTGGAGAAAGCATATCCATGCATTACTTTATTTCATGTTCTTTATTGTAGCACATGCTGAATAAGGATCCACCAAATTATCAGTCTGCTGGTGTTCCATCCTCTAGTATTCCAGACAGAAAATTCTGTGCTGTTTGTGGATATCCTTTACATAAAAAGAAAAATGAATCTAGCGCATGTATATAAAAGGAATTAAGTTTTATCACAAGTATATATACAATAGATTATAACACTAAAAATTCATTTGAACAATACACATACATTGACTCATATCCTTATTGCATTTAAACCATTTATAATGCATTCTGCAACATCAAGAATACCTTTGGAATTATATACTGTATTAAATATAAGTTTCATTATTGTAGTATTTTGATTAATTAGCCAGATTGCAAAGTATTTCCAGTCTATAGATTGGCACTGTCTGTCTGTCTGGCCATCAACATGTTACTTACAGTTTCTGGTTGAAGCGAAATCTCAGCAACTTGGAGGAGTATAAACATACTGGTAATACTTCACACTGGTTTCTTATGACCAGAGCTTTCAAATCATGTCATGACTTGTGACCTTGACCTTGGATTTTGACCTTCTTTAAAAAACTCAACTTTAACTACATCTATTGAATCAGTAGGGGTAGAACTTTGATACTTTACACATAGGTTATCAGCTTTCATTGATTCCATGACTTCTGACGTTGTTACCTTGACCTTGTTTCAAATTTGCTATACTGTGATAAGCAGTTTCTTGTTTTATGATTTATAGTTGCAACATATTGATGGCACCAAGGTAAAGAGTCTTTTTACAAAATAATAGATTTAGTCTTTATTATCCTTAATCATATCACATTTCCTTCTAATTACACATGTGTGCAGTGTGGAGCTCGTTATTGTTGTGTACGTTGCTTAGGAACACATCAAGATACAAGGTTTGTGATTTCTATTATGCCTCACCTTTTAAAATGATAGTAATTAGATAACAGTTTTCTGGAATTAGATAACAGTTTTCTGGAATTAGATAACAGTTTTCCTGGTGGAGTAATTGCAACGTAAATGCTACCAGTTTGAGAAACTTTCAACTTAAATCATACAGAAACAATCAAGATAATGTATATCTGTAGAAAATAGAAGATTAACTTTTTACTTCAGTATCACAGCATGATATTTACATATATATACATGTCAATTGTTTTTGTTTTTCCAGATGTTTGAAATGGACTGCATGATGTTTTCAGAGGAGAATATTTCTATATTCTGACTTAATCGGAGCAATCCCAGGAAGCAGATGGAAATTGTTACCAATTGGCTGAACAACCAATGGGACTGAACCCAATGGTTCATGGATGGTATCCACAATAAGTTCCTGGTGGACCTGAATGCTACCATGATGGTGAATAATGGAACAGTCCATGATTTGATGAAATGATATTTGTATGATGTAGAAAGAAACTGTCAAATCTCTTATTTATTGGAAGATGTGCAGGTCATATCTTTTGTTAGACTGATTGACAATACAAATTAAAGATCTCATTTTTAATATGTACAAAGATGCATTGGTTTTGAGAAAGAAAATGTGTGTCAAGGCTTGGCCACATTAGTTAACCATTATTTCATAAAGATCATTGTGGTGAAATGTCAAGGGAGTTTGATGTGTAATTGTAAGATCTTGCCCTGATTCGAAACATTAGACAAGTGCCATTTTTATGGAGAGCAAAGGTGTATTGAAGATAGCATATCTTGTGACCTGCCTTAATTATAATGAATTCCTGATTCTGAGTACAGCGATTTAGATGGTTTGCATATACAAAAATAATACTGAGTGAAGTATTGGTACCCTTTTTTATATGCAAGTACATGTATCTTAGTACGATATCACTTCACAGAATGAACCAAAGTGAAGAGTTAAAAGTAACTATGTAGCAGCTTTATGATGGGTTATACACTTTTGCTGTTTCAAGGAAATGCCCTGGTTAAGAATTTACAGAAACGGCATTGATTGATAGATTCTTTTTTTGTGTCACACCAAGATTATTGTATTTGTGTAATGACAGCATCTGCTTTATGCAGTGCACAGATTTATACTTTTGCAACAAACTTGCAAACGTGCAATGCACCGAAAGAGGGTGGATGCAGAAATGGTCACCACCTCCTGCTGGTGGAGGCCTCTCCCAGCAACATTTTGGGAAAATGTTGCATTTTAGGCACATTCTGAGATGATAAATGCACATTTCAAAAGTGAATTTCATAAAGAAAATGCTTCAGATCTAGTGAAATGTACAGATTTAGAAATTTTTAAAGGTGGCTCTGCATGAAGCTTGTAATGTACTGTACTTAACAGTGATTTGAGTACAGCGCAAAAAAAAACCAAAACAAAACAAAAACAAAACCATGTGGAATGGCCTTTTCACAAGGAAGAAAATACTGCAAATATCACAATTACAAAATATCATATTTCAAGTTTTGGTTATCACTATACATCATAGTGACTAGTTCATATTAAGCATATAATCATGATTACAGATCTATAGTTTGTAATATGCATACGATAATGATTATAAAACGAAGATAAACATCATTAATTCATGAAAGAGTTCTCTCGCTTGGCTACACGAGTCGAGACGAACGCGAGCTCTTCACTGTCATGGGGCAGGGACACCCGATATGCTTGGCGCCACTGCGAGGAGAGGGGGACACGGCTGAATCCGCCACTAGCAAACATGGCAGACAACCATTCAGTTTGAATTACAGTGACTTTAAATTGGTAGGCATGACTTGGGAGTAAAAGAAGAATATTTCAATATGTATTTTGTCTGTGCGAGATATGATCAAAAGGTTTGCAGCCCGATATTCTTGGATACAGTAAATAAGTGTAAATCCCCAATCACACCATTACTCAATCACACTGAACGTTTTGGCAGAGATAGTATTTCAGAGCTTTTGATCAGACACGGAGTTAAAATGTTGCATGGTCAAAACAAGAAAACTCGCGTTAGAGTAGTGATAAAATATCAATGTAAGAAGGGGATGACTCCAAATGAAATTCATGAGGACCTCATGAAAAGCCTTAAGAAGGAGTCGCCTTCACTTCTATTAAAAATTTGGGAGGTAAGGGAGTGCATCGGAGATGATGAACGGTCTGGACGTCCTTGATAGAAGGCTAGTGCAGAATACGTTGATATTGTCTACACTTGTGTGTGACAGAAAGAGAAACCTCCCAAGATACAGCCAAAGGAGTTGGCGAAAGGAACGGGGCAGTTCAATCAATTTTCACCGACATCTTGTGCGTGTCTAGGTCTTGGCTTGACTGAAGATCAAAAAGAGTGAAAAGGAGAAGAAGGTTAATCAGAAGCGTTCTGCTCTTGCAAGATTATGCACTCGCTAACACTTCCCATGTTGTCGATGACGGCTGCGACGGTATGAAGTTTCGAGGTTCTTCCTCATATCTCCAGACTTCGCCCCATCTGATTTTCATCTGTTCCCCAAAAGTAATATCTTATCTACGGGGTTAGAATTTTGGAAGCAATGAGGAGGGCGTCATCGATGCTGTAAATGAGTGGATCGTTCTATTTTGAAGGGGATTAGATATTGGAACAGAGATGAAGCGAGTTCCTATAGAGAGAGACTATAGTAGAAATAATCACGTCATTATTAAACATGGTAACATATTTCATAATTCTCGATCAAAAAAAAAGATCAACGTACAAAAACATACTTATGCATATTTAGTATAAAGAGGGATCTATAAGGCATACGTCCTAAGGTAATATCGCCCCCTTATGTCCTATCGGTATTTCCTTGTTCGATACGGTGTAAATTGCTGTTTGTATGGTAGAATACAAGTCTTTCTAATTATCATAAGATGGTTTAAAAATGGCGGGGTGGGGGATTAGTGACACTGAGCCAAATTTTTAAAATGTAATCACCACCTAATATACGGAAAAGTTAGAGATCTGACTCTATTAAAAGGCACATTCTGTTCTAATATTCAAAATATGTTTTCCTAACACATTAATTTTAGAAGGAGGGTTGCATCTCTCCATGACTTTAATTTTCTGTTTATTTATGTAATTTATTTATCTTTTTACCTAGTGTAAATTACAATGACTTTGTTCTGAGGGCTAGGCGACTTTCAGTTAAGCTGCTCAACCAGGTTATATATGTGCTAGACTAGCAACGTCACTGAGGAAGTTCTACGGTCGTTACGAGACTCTTACTACTCCATATGATATCTCGTTATCCAGACTTTTAAATGATATTCTGGACTGAGACCGATTCCGATCATTTTACACAGATTTGACACCTTCTGTACTAGAAGGTTACCTACTTCGACTTCTCCATATATAAATACATATGGAATTTACACGATTTGACTCTTTCTACTGGGGTTTACATATGCTCTTCAAGTAGACATATTTTGTTATTTTTCATTTGTTTTTCAGTTTCACTGATTTTGTATGTCCTCTGGTTTCATGATTTTTGGACTAGTGGTTTGGATTTATCCATCATCTTTACATTAAAAAGGCTCGGCGTCGGTCTAAACGTACACTTAAATCTGGAATTTATTGAAAAAGTGTTGACATTAATTAATTTCATGTCAGTTCTGAAGCCGGCGTGGCCTAGTGGTATCGCGTCGGACTCATGATCGAGAGGCCGGGGTTCGAGTCCCGCTCTGGTCATGTCGGTGTCGTGTCTTTCGGATGAGACAGTAAAAACCGAGGCCCCGTGTCGTGGTATGCATGGCACGTTAAAGATCACTCACTGCTTCGGGTGGGTCCGTTGCAAAGGTCAAAATTTGTATGCCCCGCATCAGGCAGATGCCGTCACCATATACGTGAAATATTCGTGGTGTGACGTAAAACAAAAATCAGTCAATCAATCTGAACCACCTGATCTGTTTTCGAGAGTGTCCACCATTACCCATCTTCACAATGTCAAGGCTAGGTGACACCACACATGGAGATACTGACTCGTGAAGCTTTGACATTGTTTACATGACAAATAGCATAAACGCATAGGCGGATGTAGAAATTTTCGAAAAGGGGGTGGGGGTGGGGTTGCAACCCGTTCCCCCTCTAAATCCGCCAATGATACGGTAAGTTACAGTCTGACTGTGAACTCCCCTTGTACTGATTTTCTTGTTCCGGAAACTATCAGAACGACCTTTTCCGTACAGTATTGGACGATGAGACACAATCCTGAAAATGTGTTTCACCCTCACTACCTGGCTTTTTACATAGCAATATATCTTTCTTTTATTTTAGCTTTCATATTCTCTATCAATATTTGAAAATATAAATAACGCTAAAACACAAGTTATTAGATCTATCGACTACCAATAAGACGTCATGAAAATATGTCGTTTCCACGTTTGACAATCGCTTATTGTGTGATCCGTCTCCCCTGAGTCATTTACATCATGTACGGACGATTGTCTTAAGGTAAGAGTAATAACTTTAAATTCACGTAGAAGTGATTCATCATCTTGGTATAACAATTAAGCAATACAAATTGATTGGGTGAAAACACTGCCGCATTTAACAAAGTAAAAACTATGACGTCACTTTGACGTACGGATTAGGAAACTGCGGTAAGACTATACAAATATGTCTTTACTTTATATAGGTTTGAGAATCGCGCTCGGTTATTTTTATGTATAATTTTAAGGTTGCCGATCATTTACAGATAAAGTAATCATCGTAGACGGATTGCATAGCGAATGGTAAGATGTTCCTACCTGTATCTACAGTGCATTTCGTGTTAGATATAAATTATTTTAGGATTCCTTTTTCATAAGAACGACTAATGAATTGAATGCTATTTCACTGAGGATCGTTTAGGTTTACTATTCCATGGGAAGTTAAATTACATTACAAATTTCATAAGACAGAAATCACATAAAAAGCTGTTCTACACATCTGTATGTTGAGTACATGTAGTTAGTATTTTCGGATGTAAATAAAGTTATAAGGAAATTTACAATACTGTATGTAAATACACAGAGCTAACGTGCAGTGAGTAAATTTTAAAAGAGAGAGAGAAAGAAAAAACTCAGATGACATAACTTCCATATATGATTTCATTCTGAAGCATGTACACTATGATATCCTAAGACTTCATGATTTGTAGAAAACGGACTAATATAATAGATATGGTCCATATTGCTATATGTAAATCTGTTTTTGATTTCTTGCATAGTCAGTAAAACGGCCATTTACTGACCTTATTATTGTAATACCCTTTAATACTGAAAGTATTTACAAAAAGATTTTCAAATCAATATAAAGGCTGTCATACAATATTGTAAGTAAAATCAAAAAATAGAAACATGTACAAGTGAACATTACGCATTTCGTTTAGATAAGTCTAATGTATTTGCGAATTGTTGGCAACAGATATCAATCTGATTTTAAAATCCATATCTTAATTCCGCTTCTCTGTACGTCCCATTGCTTTATCCGCAAAAGGACAAATAGAGAAGCGGAATAAAGATATGGTTTAAATTAGATTGCAACAGAATTCATATCTCAAACCTTTTTTGACTGGTGGTTATAATGTTCTTGGTTGAAAACTAAAATCGGTGTCTGTATCAAGAATAGATCTACCACGTGAGGATCTCTATTCGTACAAATTAAGGTGTTTGTAAAATATGAAAAATTATCTCTTTACAGAGCCTAAATTGTGCTAACGGTATTAAGTATAAGTGAGACGTCATTCTTGTATAAAAAACATTTTATGCAAATAGGTGTTAAAACTTGTTAGTTTTATTTTATGAATGAGTATAAAAAGAGTCTATATGCTATATTTTGAAAGTCCAAAAACACAAATATTAATAAATTAATAAAGTAAAAAAAAAACAAACAAACAAAAACCAAACACCCCCTCCCCCAAAAATGTGGATATCACTTATATTCCCTCTATAATACCTAACAGTGAAGGGACTTCTCATAAATATATTACATGCATATGAATTTCATCGTTTTTTGAGGATACCATTACTTCAATAATATATCTTTTTCAGACCATTTTTCCTGACCATGTGGAGAAAACCTTTACTTGTGGTTATTCTGGTGACATTTAAGCAAAGTTTTTGTAAGTATTCGTTCTTTATCAAGTCGTTTTCATATCCTTTTATGATATCTATAACGCTATATTCGCTTGAAGCAATTTTCTTAAATCAGATATTTCGATATTGATAACGGGAACCTTCATCATCTAACAAGAGAACTTCGAAGTTCAGTTTTCTTGCCAGATCCATTCTTTTGAGTATATGTATATACAAATGCAAGATCGCAAAGACTCATCCCGTGCATGTTTTGTCTTTTAGTCACCTTTCAAAATCAAATGTTCTAAACTTGGGCAGATTTTCAGCCCCACTGGAGAGCAAAAGAATAGTGTGTATAAAAGCACGGTCTATCAGTTATCACGATCTTGCGTATTATTTCTCACAACTACGAGGACTACATGCCTAAAATAGTTTTTATATAATATGCAATACATTGTATATGGTATTGTGATTTTAATTGTTTAAATCAATTGTGTAATACACACGTGGTTAATTTACTTTAAAATTGTATTTTACATATTTGTAAAAATCATTTTAATTTTGTTTATTTTCTTCTTTAGCTGTACCTGTTTTAACGGACACGGACACAGACGATACACCCCAAAATGGAAGAAAATCAAATGACCCAAATGCTACTTATCCGGGACATTTGGAGCTAAAACCGACCTTTAATATCGATATATTAAACTCACACTTCTTGGGATCCCAGCCCAAGTCAGCATCAAAACACGAAATCCTGGATATACCTCTACCTGCTCACTTAGCAGGGCTGAAACCTCAAGGGGCAGCACACCAAGTAAACGATGACACCTTGCCTGAAGCGTTCGGTCCTACAGGGTTTCATTGGGGTGAACCAAGTGGCCAAGAACATAATCCATTGTGGCATCTAGACGGAACTCTTAGTTCTGGACATGGAAAATCCGAACTAGGGTCAGTGGCGGACAAAACAAGCACTGCTCAAAGCGTAGACCACTTTCCAAATGATACTGGACTGAGACAAAATAATACAGACGGAGTGAACCAAGTACATCATAACGGACGTGATGTGCCTCTTCCCGAAAACATGGGAGTTGCCGTCCCTCCAAATGGCATAACGAACGTAGAGACTGCGAAACAATCTAATGATGTGAATGGAGTAGCACAGCCGATTGGCATTGGTCAAGGTGTACATCCTATCAATTTTGATTCAAAAACGCCACCAATAGACTTTGGTCCAGGAGCACAACCTATTGATTTCGGCTTGACAGTACAACCGTTTGACTTTGGTCCAGAAGTACATTCCATAGATATCAGTTCAAAGGCACAGCCGATTGACTTAAGTTCAGCAGTACAAACAATTGATATCAGTTCAAAAACACAACCGATCGACTTTAGTTCAGCAGGACAACCTATTGATATTAGTTCAAAAGCACAACCGATTGACTTTGGTTCAGCAGTGCAACCTATTGATATAAGTTCAAAGGCACAGTCGACTGACTTTGGTTCAGTAGTACAACCACTGGATACCGATTCAGTTGCACAACCAATTGACTTAAGTTCAAATGCTAATTCTGTAGACACATATCCTTTTCTAGTTGATATGTCTCCAAATGACACATTAGCATTGAATTCCGAGAATCATAAAGAAAATTCATCACAAATGATTGACGTCCCTCTTCCTGAAAATATAGGTCAAGCGGTACATCCCAGGAATGTGGGACAAATAACACATTCTAATAACTTAAACGAAGCTGATCACCGTAGTGGAGTCAGAAATGAGAATATAGCTCCTAGTGTTCACCCAGTGGGTACAGGATCAGCTGTACACCACAGCGAGGTCATGCATCTACCACTTGGTACCAATTTGGGCACTCGTAATGCAAATAGTGCTACAAATAATTTTGCAAATTTTATTGGAACGGAAGGTTCGTCACCCCAAAAACCACTTGATATCATTGTGGACAATCATGCGCATGATGTCGGAAGTGGGTTAGAACATTCTATTGGAATAGGAGCTCAACCTCCTCAAAATATCGCATTACCTATTATACCTGCAAAAAATGGTGACATTCCTGATTCTATAAAAAGCCAATCAAATGCCGCCGTTGGTATAGTTCCGCCATCTAATGTCAAGGCACTAGACAGCGACCATGAAAGTCATGCGCATGACATCTTAACCAACAATGATCACATGCAAAATGAAACAAAACCGTTCAGCGGTAATGATCCTTTCAATGTGAAGGGAGAAGTTTCATCACCACAGAATGCTGATTCAAACACTGCTAATGAAAACCATAATATAATTACTAAAGTAGTGCAAAGTAACGACCCTTTTGATACAGGAGCCGCGATAGATATAACCGGTAAAAATCTAGATCAAGCCCATGCACATTTTATTGATTTCTGGTTGCAGAACCCTGATGCTATGTTAACCGATGAATTTGGTCCTCCCGTTCCATTTGAGCCGTTCGAACCAATAACCACTACCACTGTACCTACCACAACCGTCTTCAACTCGAATACAGATCATGGAACGCATGATCACCATGACAACGGTCACCATGACGTAAATGGAGACTGCGAAGGCGTAGTGCGGGATGCTGACGGTGTCATCACTCATATAATAGATGTGCATGATTGTTCCTTATTGCCAGTTATTCAGAGTGAAATAACAGGTGGACATGCCATTGATCCACACAACAAAGAACTCTTGCTTGCACTGGATTCACAAAATTTTGCAAAACCAAATAACAAAAATAATGCGAGAAACCAAAGACAGCAAACAACGACAATACTCAATACAGTGCCGAATACAAAACTGACTACAACGACACAAGCTCCTATGACTCGGCGCCAAACAACGGTAGCACCTACTACAGCCACTGTCCTGGTTAAGTCTGAGCTTTCAATTTCAGAAATCCGTGCACAATTACGACGCGCAAAGCAGAAACAACGCAAAGAGAGATTGTTGGCTATCAAGAAACAGAAGCAATTACAAGCACAGAAAAGACGGATGGAGCGCAAACGTGCACAAGAAGAACGAATTAAGAAAAGACAGGAAGCAAGGAGAGAACAAGCTAGAAAACGTAAAGAAGCCCGTCTGGCACAGCTCAAACGACAAGCAGACAGGAAAAAGAAAATGGCAGAGCAAAGAAGAAAGCAAAAACAAGCAGCAGCACAAAGGGCCAAGCAGAGAAAACAAGCCAATAAACGGAAACAACAACAACAGATGATTAAAAAAAGAAATCAACAAAGAAAATTACAAGCTCGTCGTCGAGCCCAATTGATGCAAAAGAAAAGAAAACAAAACAAAAATTTCAGATTAAAGAAACCACTAACACAACCAAGAGCTCGTAACCAAGATAGGCAAACAAAAACAGTTACCGAAAATCCGGAAGATGATTCTCCTGCGAAAAGTAGTGTACTTGCTTTCCTCCAGAAAAGAAGACAAGACAAACGAGACAGACTAAGACACTATGCAGGATAATCAATGGTGTAATATATATGTTTGATACTTTATGGAAAAGAAATTCTAACAGTGAAATTGTGACCCACTGTATTTTATTGTATGCTTCTATAAGAGTCTGAACTGGTATTACTTTGATGTTGGGTTTTAATAATGATTCAAGCGATATCCTTTGTGATGTACACGTTTTGTCCATTTTTTTTTTTTTTTTTTTTTTTTTTTGTCAACGTTTTTTTTCATGAATGGGCACCGGTTATTAGACAAGATTTAACTGTATATCAATTGGTTGCGTCAAATACTGCAAAGTTGATGAAATTTTCAAGTTCATATATATAGATATGTATGAAGTTACATATTGATATATATTCTCTTACTTTCTACAATCTATGGAATTTGGATATATTATGTGAATTATTGAAAAATTATTATAATAACACAAAAACTCCGATTTAATTTTGTGATGTGAATGGATCCAGAATTCCGCAGTTGTTGTGATCTTTTTACCTCTCTCTGTATTTATTCATATTTCTTATAACTTATATACATTGTCATTCTACATTTTTTTGTGATGTATATACATCATGGTAATAAAAGATTTATAATGATAACGCCTGTGTCGACAATATTTATTGTGCAGAATGCTGTAAGGTACGGTAGAAATAAGTGGGAAATTCTGGCAGTGTAGTTGACTAAGATTGGCGTTTTGGTTTTGTTTGTTTTGGGTTTTTTTAGTTTGGTTGATTGGGGAGGGTATTTCTTTGGGGGTTTTTTTTTTGGGGGGGGGGTGGTGGTTGGTTTTTTGATTTTGTTTTTGTTTTTTGTTTTTTTTTGGAGGGGAGGTTACAGAAAGCCAATTTCTTCAACCGCAAGATTTACATTGACTGATCCCATATTGATGGATAAACATGAAATGGGATATAACAACAAACACATCCCCTCATCAATATTACATGTGTTGAATAAATTCAAATCCTACAAACATTCTGCTGCTGAGAAACAATTCATGGTAATATTTTGCAAAACAAATAAATTAAGTAAAATATCGACACCTTACCATATTCAGATACCCAGCTTTAATGTCTCTGTGATCAGTTTCTTTCATAATTTTTATTTCAATAGGGTGCCTTAAATTTGAAAAACAGAGAAAAGTATTAGTTTAACTTGAACATTTTAAACTACACCTAAAGAAAATAAACATACAGTATTTTAGGCCGTAACACATCCTCTTGGAACTAAACACTATCGTATGTACGGAGAAGTACAATAACTTGACATAATAGCATGTAATAATTTGATTGGATACATAGGACAGGAAATATGTATGTACAACGTAGATCAAGAAAAGAAAGTGCACTTTCCCTTCATTAAAAATAAGTATATTATTCCGTAGACAAAAACCAATAAAGACAGAAAGGTGAAATTTCGAGGCAATAATAACACGATGTTATTATAAGAAGAAAATTTAACTTAAAGTATCATTACAGAATCTAACTAAAGACAACATTACGTTCTCAAACACTCTCATAACTGATGTATTTAATATTTCAATAAAAAGTCCGTCAGAAATTAACCTACAATAGTGCAATTTTTCTTTCTTTCTTAGCCTAAATACGTTTTCTTTCTCTTACCGTTTATATCCTTATAATCAAATAAATTACGTAAAACGCGCAAATTATATGCAATTTACAGTGAGAGAATCAAAGAAAAATCTACAAGAATTAAAACATGATAGGGGAGGCAAATTGGTTCAAAGGTATCGCAATGGATTCAAAACCTGAGGACCCGGATGCGATTCAATCAAGCTTCTTCAAAGCATTTTCAATAGTTCTGAAAGTCGGAAGTTAACAAACGGACGGTGTAACGGATTATTTGAACCGTCGTCTCGGGTGAACTTAAAAGGATAAATCCAGGGAAAATGAAAATAAATAAATAAAAATCGAAAGCCAACACGTTTAGTTAATTTTCTCAGAACGTCACAACATTCTATATACAAAGTGTGTATTATGACGTCATAGATGTTTTGTAGTGCATAGCGTCGCCGGTATTGAATATGTTACCAAAATAGGAACATAATTTATTGACAATGCAGTCCTGAAGGTTCCAGTTTCTTATTTAAGTATGTACATTAAAATTATTTCAAAATACATTTCTATCATGAATAAAACTAGCCGCAAGTAGTGGCCCTATATGATCATTCATATAGGGCCACTACTTGCGGCTAGATTAAAACAAATGTATCTGATAAATAAATAGTCTTTAGTTTATTTGTATCTCTATAGAATAGAGATATGAAATGTGTTTTCTTTCTTTAACTTTCTATATATATATATATATATATATATATATATATATATATATATATATATATATATATATATATATATATATATTACTTAGATTTATCTATTACCTTTATTGATTGATTTAGTTATTTTCATATTGCATATTAGAAAATGATCATTAAAAAATTCCCTCTTTTTACTTGTTTATTGCATCATATTTAGAGGCTCTGAATATGCGACTCAGTAGCAAGGAATACAATGTTAAGCGTTTTAAACAATTTTGTTATTTTTACTAAAAGTTGATTTCATACTAACCTATTACAGCGATAATTGTAATGGATATTTTATGTTCGATACAATTCGCTTTATTGAATAATTAGTTATGTGATGATCGTGGGTTCGAGTCCCGCTGGAAACCCCCCCCCCCCCCTGTCCTATTGATAGTACGCATAACACTTATTTTAAAATGATCATTTAATAGAATAATTTGTATATGATGTATGAATATTAAAATGTAAGGTCGTAATTCCATCAACGTCTTTCGGCAGTGACGTCAAGGTAACCTTGTTTGTAATGATTTTAATACGTTGTTTCAAGAGCATCTCATCATGTATTTCGGGAACCACAGGAGCTTTAAATACGTGTCTTGTTATCGAACTCAATCGTTGTTTAAACTAAGTATTCTAAACATGGATTCAGATTTAATGTCCATGTAACAGGCATGCAGCTGGCATGTCTAAGGGTCCATTTAAGTTCGAATCCGCAAACGTCTGCACATGAGCAGTTCGTGACCACTCACTCACTAACACCAGGTGTCCCACACACTCACTAACACCAGGGACCAGTTGTTCGAAACTTTAACTACTGGTTAAGCTAACGAACGGTTAAATTTCATCTGACTATATCTTTGAAATGAGAAGACATTAAGTCATAGTCTATGTACTGATTAGTAGAATATTAAACAAGCTTTGTAAAGTAAATGTAGATTTTTATACAGAAATCATGTAAATTAAATTCATTGACTCTCAAACTTTAACCACTGGTTAGCTTAACCAGTGGTTAAAGTTTTGAACAACTGGCCCCAGATGTCACCACTAACTCACTAACACCAGATGTCACCACTCAATAAAAAAGATGTTACCACTCACTCACTAACATAAGATGTCACCACTCACTAACACGAGATGTCACCACTCACTCACTAATGTGAGATGTCATCATTCAATCACTTACTCGACATATCACCTCTCACTCACACGAGGTGTCACAATTCACTCACTAACACGATGTGTCACCACTCACTCACTAACACAATGTGTCACCACTCTCTCACTTAAGAAGTGTCACCATTCACTCAATAGAACGAAATGTCACCGCTTACTAACACGAGATGTCACCACTCTCTAACACGAGATGTCAACAATTATTCACTAACACGAGGTGTCACCACTCACTAACTAACACGAGATGTCGCCACTCACTAACATTAGGTGTCACCACTTACTCACAAACACCAGGTGCCACCACTCACTCATACGAAATGCCTCCACTCGCTCACTTACATGACTCAATCAGTAACACGAGATGTCACTATTTACTCACACGATGTGTCAGAAATGTTCGCCTAATGCTTTATATTATTAGATATGGAGACAAAGCATGCTTTTACTGAAGAACACGAGGTAGCGGAGGACTTTGACTCGGACGCCTCAGAAAACGATCATGCAGTGGAACTTCGAACGAAAATACAGGCGTCCGTGTCAAAGGAAATGTCGCCAGGCCATAAAGATAATAGAAAAGATTCTTCTTCCGCAGCCTTAAGTACACGTCTTTTATAGATTTTAATTTCAAATACACTTATTTTCACATGATAAAGAGTGGACCACTGTTCAAACATAACGTCCATAAATTCAACATAAAGATAAAATCTTAAGTACATTTCTATTTGAAACATTAAGTTAAAAGTGTTAAATAGAGAGGAGTGGGTTACCCGATTTATTTATTAATTTATTTTGTACGAGTTAATTTGCTATATTTTCTGTCTGTCCGTCCGCCCGTCCGTCCATCCACCCACCCATCTGTCTACCTACTTACCTACCCACCTACCTATCTAAATTGGCATTTTGATTACCTCTTCTTAAATTGAAGTCTATCCAAAACAAGATGAACAGATGATATCCAAATCCCCCTTCCAAAAAGTATTTTAATATGTTTGTTCTTGATATTGCATTTATCTACAAAGTAATTTTTTCTATATATTTTTTAATTTCCAGTGAGGGATGAATCATTCAGTCGATCACACAGTTCCATGAGCCGGGCGACCAGTGCCAGCGAGTCTTTGCTATACCAGACATCACATTCTTCAAAGTACTTAGCAGAGACACCCTGGGGAGTAAGCATATTCCAAAACACATACTATTCATGATAAAAAAGTATCTTTTTGAATTATTTCAAACTATCCTCTATCGTATACTCTTTAGAGGTGATTTCCAAAACCGGCAATATCGAAAAGACAGGTGAGAGAAAAATTCAGCCAGCTGGAAAATACGTGTACATCCACGAAAAAGCAGACAAAAAAAACCTTACAAGATTAGAACAAATATGTATTAAATATCACAAATATTTTCGATTATGCAACTCATTGCACTGCATTACGTTTGTCTTTTGTAAATATTTAAAACGAAATCGGACGTCAAAGACTGCCTATAATATACACATTTATGAGAATTCTGCAGTGTGGTTTACATGTATTGTAACAGAATTCGAGACACATCTAATTCAACTTCACATCTCATTTATTTCCAGATCCCACTGGAAAAAAAATGAAAATGCCTTCTATTTCAAAATAAAGTCTTTCGTAACAATATGTACAAACAGGGATTGTAACTTTTAGATCGAAACTTGTATTTATATTTCCGTAGATGACACGATAAAAGAATCATCAGATGAAATTTGCAACTTCCTCTCTTCAAACATGTCATAAGATTTCAGAACTTACGCTCTTGTCTGCTGTCTTGGCGTTAACTACACAATTGTTATTAAAAGGTGCGGCAAATACAACCCATATCCGAAGGAGAAAACGCCTCTACACATAAAATGGATGAGGCCAAATTAAATCAGCGCGTCCCTACAGAGGAAGAGAAGATAAATCTTCGTATTCAGATAGGCAATATTAGGAAAGAATCGGTTAAAGATCTCAAAAATATATGTGAAGAAGAGGAGGAAAGTAAAGAAGGTATGAAGAAGTCGTCATCCCATGGCGACTGATCACAGGTTCAGCCGAGCTACATGTAATTTATCTATTTAGTATCAACGGCATTTCTACAGTTAATTATACATGTATTTAGTCAATCACATCCAGTATTAACTGCATTTCCGCAGTAAAATTCAATAAATACGAGCTACAAACGGACTGACGAGAATTAAAATAACATAAGGAAGGCAACGTGTAAGACTATTGTTTTGTAGATAATGTTAATACAAATATGAGAAGTTTATAATCGGGAAACTGAAGTGATGCATAACATTTGTTAAAAGTGTGGCGGTAATTTTAGATTTTATGAGGGCGCGAAGCGCCCGAAATGAAATATTAATTATATGATATAATTGAAGTGAGATATAATAATGCATTGACCTTCAATTCAACTTAAAAATCCAGCTCTTTAAAGTAAAAAATAAACACCCCTATATACCTCCAAAGAATGGGATATTCCCTAACACTGCGCATGCTCCAGGTAACTATATACCCTTGTACCGACTGAATACATGCTGACTTTCATAGCGAGCAAATTAAATGATAAATAAGAATACAAGTTCTAACTTCTACTTAATTCAATATCAAAATTAAATATAATTATTCATAAATCATTATATAATTGAAATTTTCATAAATTTGATTTGTCCATATTTTTAAAAATGAATATTGTCCATCTCAGAGATCTGTTTCCTCATCTGTTCTGTTCACACGTCTCAAGATTCCTCAGAGTGATCATCCCTAAAAATTTAGAGAATAAAGAGATCAATTTGAAATATTACATTAATATGGATGATTTTGTAGATGTTTATATCAACCAAAAAATTCAAATCATACATAAATGTGAGGGATAAGGGATGGGCGGGAATGCATTATTATATCTCACTTCAATTATATCATATAATTAATATTTCATTTCGGGCGCTTCGCGCCCTCATAAAATCTAAAATTATATTTCAACAATTTCGTGAGATATAATAATGCATGTTCAAAGCCGCCTTTTAAATACTCACTAAGTCTATAACTTTTTCAGAATGATATCCCTTTCGATACAGACGGTCTATAATAAAACCTATTAAATGTGGACACGTTCGTCCAATCAGCCATCTGTAATATATCCTCGATGGGAACCCCAGCATTCGCCGCTTTAGTAGTAGAAACCATTCTACATGAATGGGCATTAAAACGAGTTATATCAACCCCAGATTGTCCCATAACCCATTTAATCCATCTGCTAATTGTTTGAGGGGACAGACCATTATGTGGTTTTCGTATGGAACGCAAGAGAGGATCTGACAAATTATCTTCTGTCCTAAAACTCTGAGTTCTTATTTCATAATGTTCTATACAACTTAAAACACAACGTTTAGAGTCGGCGATTTTTGAGTATATAACTGTTTTACAATGTGAATCTTTTTGTGTCTTAGAAAAACCAGGCAAAGAAAAAATAACAGAGTTATTTCGTTTGGTCATGAATTTCCTATCTAAACGAGAAATTTCCGAAACACGTTTCGGAGCCGCAAGAGCTAAAAGAATAGCTAATTTCCTACTAAGTAGTTTTAAAGATAGATTTTCATTATCGGGAAGACCTGTAAGATAATTCAAAACTTTATTTATGTCCCATGATTCAGAATGTTTAGGGACAGGTGGAGTGTCTAAGAGAATTGCCTTCATGAGCTGTTTAACTAGAGGTAGATGGCCTATCGCAATACCCTCAATATTAGGCAAGACAGAAGAAATAGCTGATCGATGGACGTTGATCGTCCTATATTGAAAATTGTTTGAGTGCATCCAGTTTAAAAAGTCTAGTACAGAGGCCAGAGGTGCTGAAAAGGGATCAATTTCCCGTTGTATACACCAGCTATGCCACTTCTTCCAGACACTATCATAAGCCGATTTTGTACCTGGACGCCAGGCGCGGAGAAGTTGTTTAACTTCCTCCGATAATCCTCTTGTAGAATAGGATCGCTTGAGACCTTCCACCCTGCTAATTGTAATGTTTTGTTCATTATGAGAGGGTGAGTGTCGCCTTTCGGAGATATTAGAGTTTTCAGATTCATTGGCAATAGAACCGGCGTTTCTATTAACATGTGAAGTATCAAAGGATACCATGGCTGAGTTTGCCATGTCGGGGTTACAATAACTATTTGACATTTTTCCTCCCTCACTTTCATAAGACATCGACCTATTAGGCAAAACGGGGGGAAAGCATAAGCTAGGCCCGGAGCCCAAGGCTGGACTAGAGCATCGGTAGCTTCCGCGTACGGGTCTGGTTTCCAACTGAAATACCTGCTCATCTGAGCATTTGTTCTGTCCGCGAATAGATCTATCGAGAAATGACCCATGACTTTTTGTAGACTTGTGAAAAAACACCGATTTAGTTTCCAACTGCTTGAATCGGTAAAATTTCGACTTTGCCAATCCGCATTTGTATTCAAGTGCCCTGGTAGCCTGGTAACCGAGGCCTTCCGATGTGCCAAAGCTTCGTACTTTTGGCACATCGGAAGGCCTCGGGTACCAGGCTAGTGCCCTGGGAGATATTCCGCTGTTAGAGTTATCGCTCTTTGAATAGCCCAGTCCCATAGATGACTTGCAAGATCTAACAAAATATGAGACCTTGTACCTTGTACCCCCCCCCCCCCCCCCATTTTGTTTATGTACGCTGCTACTGTTTTGTTGTCCGTTTGCAACAATGCATGTTTGTTTTGTATTGATTTTGTGAAACTTTTCAGAGCCATCAACGCCGCTTTTATTTCTAATGCGTTTATGTGGAGACTTTTCTCCTCTGGGAGCCATATGCCCCCTATTTTTGAATTTTGACAAGTCGCACCCCACCCAGCTTGACTCGCATCGGATTGGATAGTTAAATGGGGATCGGGCTTTATCAAAGCTTTGCCGTTCCACGACTGAAGTTTTGTTTCCCACCATTCTAATTCTATTTTGGACTCTTGATCGAGTAAAATTTTGTGATCGTAATGACCCCCTTCGAATAAGGCTCTTGTTCTTAGCATTTGAAGGCTTCTGTAATGTACGGGTGCAGGGAAAACTGCTTGATTTGTCGATGTTAGACGGCCAATTAACTGAGCTAATTCTCGCACTGAAACCGTTTGACTGTTTAACAATTCTCGACACTGATTTCGAATTTTCAAAACTTTTTCCCTCGGGAGAGCTAATGTCATTGTAATCGAATTCACTCTGAAACCTAGAAATTCTACGTTTTGTTGAGGGGTAAAAAGAGATTTTTTCATGTTTATTATGAACCCCAATTCCCTCAAGAGGTACACAGCTGTCGAGAGATCTGATTGAATTCCCTCTAGTGACTGATTCATTAGGAGCATATCGTCTAGATATACTACAAGACGAATTCCCAGACGACGGAGCACCGCCATAGGGACTTTCATGAGCTTCGTAAATAATCTTGGAGCTAAAGCAATTCCGAAAGGGAGGGAGCAAAACTGCATTACTTTCTCTTGCCATTGAAACTTTAGATATTTTCTGAATTTGTCCGCAATTGGAACTGTTAAGTAAGCATCTTTTAGATCTATCTTTACCATCCAGTCTTTTTCTAACAAGAGATCTTTTAGTAATTGGATTCCCTCCATTTTGAAATGCTCGTAGGGGAGAAATTGATTGAGATTCTTTAGATTGAACACCGGTCTGAGTTCTCCCCCTTTTTTGGTACCAAAAATATGTTGCTGTAAAAAGAGTCCTGTGTATGTATTGATTCCTGAACCGCATTTTTCTCTATCAGAGCTTTTATTTCTAGATCTATCAAACTTTGATCTTTTACATTGAACTTTGGTTGAATGTGAATTTGTTTTTGAAAAGGAATCTTTAGAAAATTTAACGTTATTCCGCTGACAGACGCTATCACCCAAGGATCCTGACTTATAAATTTCCAGTTTTCTAAAAAATGCCGAATTTGGCCTCCAACTGGAATATTCATTGTGTTTTGATTCAATAGACTGCGCGGGAAACTGAATTTGGAAAGACTCAGATTGATGTTTAATTGATTTTGACAAACATTGTCTTGACTCGCCTGACTTATTTGGTAGGTGATTTCTTGGATTGAGGTATGCTTGTCGAGCCTCTGCTCTCATAGTTGTGCCTCTGGTTCCGATAGGGCCTCCTGTACTGGCTTGATTGGCCTCTCCTCGGACCCCCATACTGGAGGCTTGATGGGGGTCCACCTTGAAAAAACTGGTTAGATCTATGATTAACCTGTTTATAGGTCTGAGATTTTTTTGTGATTGTATCACTTGATAGGAGTTCTTTTAGTTCTATGTTATTTTTATTTTCTTTAGCAACTTCTTTCAAAAACCTATGCCCAAACAAATTTCCATGGCTTTTGCTAAGAGCTTTTGTTATCTTCTTATTAGAAAGAAGATCGATCACTTCAGGCATAGATGTTGCTAGTATAGATTTCCTTCTATCAGTATTGTAAAGGAAATGGGCGTTGCCCAATAAAACAATAGCTTCCCGAACAAGTTCAATGACATCACTCGGATTCATGCCATGGCCCGATTTATTAATTCTCTCTGCCTCTGCCCACTAGAAAGATAGGGGACCTAAGAGATCTAAAATGCGCATTTGTGTATTAATTTTCCCTTTTTCTAATTTTCCATTCCATTTTTTACCCTTAAGAAAACTTTTCTTGAAAAAGCGATCTAAACTTAAACCTTTAAGTTTTTTAGATTTAGGAATAGGCAAATTATTTGAAACATTATGCCTCAATTTTTTACTAATTCCTAATGATGCATATTTGGCAACAAAGCGCACGATCTTTTTGGGAATGATATGTTTAGTTTTACCATCACTTACAGGTTTGAATATATCATCATCCTCATCAGAGGAACTTGAACTAGTAGACGAGGAGGAAGAAGAGCTACTCGAGCTCGAACTGCTAGTACTATTTTCTGAACTACTAGATCGTCTTCGTTTACGAACCCGTTTCTCACCTGCACGTTTACGCTTCGGTGATCGACCTCGTGTTTCGCCTGTATATGTGTTTCCTGTAGACCATTGCCTACGTAAATCGTCTTCCGTATTATCAATAATTGAAACACTATCATTATATGGAGAGTCCACAGACTCAACTACCCTCTCAGTTCCCTCCGCCTCTGCGGACGAACCATCATCCTTATCATCATATTGATGTACATCCCCCCGCTCATCTGTAGACGGGGTGCGCTGTCCCGGTTTCGGGCTGTTAAGTTGTGCACTAGCCATTCGAACACTTTGCGAGCTGAATTGAAAGTCAGCATGTATTCAGTCAGTACAAGGGTATATAGTTACCTGGAGCATGCGCAGTGTTAGGGGATATCCCATTCTTTGGAGGTATATAGGGGTGTTTATTTTTTACTTTAAAGAGCTGGATTTTTAAGTTGAATTGAAAGTCAATGCATTATTATATCTCACGAAATTGTTGAAATATAATTTATCGCCTTTGTAATTATTCAGAAAATCTGAAGTATGAATTTCGGCGTATTTCCAATTTTCAGCATTTCTGTTAACATCTTTTTGTTTATGCTTCGAACACCCAAAGATCCTTGCAAGCAAGTTGTGAACACCACTCATGTCTTAATATTTTTCGTAGCTTTCAGAAATCACACTCCTAAAATGAAACAAATGCATTTTAAATAGAAAATTAGTTTATGTCGTATATATCTTGAACGACATTTTAAAAAGGCAATTTTGTGTAATGTATTCTCAGAGACATTCATATTAATTGTGTTTTCTGAAATTATGGGAAGTCATTAAATAATTTTTTTGTAATACCTTCTACTTTTGTCGCTTCAGATCAAACATCGCCTTTAACCGATACAGCTAGCCTCCATCAGACACGAAGTCAGCGATTGGCGGGAGCCATGCACAGAAGTTTATCTAACCTAGCTAGTAAATTTGTGTGTGGGGCGAAAATTTCGGAACCTTAAGACATTCAATATTGTAGCATGTTGTCGTGATGTTAGGTCATATGTTTCTTCTAATTTCTATCTTATTTTGAGATAAATTTAAATCATGTATAAAGTTCTTCAGTTCATTCTGGACAGAAACCACCATATTTTACTAGAAAATATGGGCAGAGATAATTCTTAAAATTTGCGAGATTCGAAACAGATGTAATTTAACATAAGCGGTCGTTTTGACAACAGCATTATCATATCCAGGTCAAATACTATTAAGAACTTTATTGCTTTTTGATTTTTGTAGAGGTTTTCATTTATTTTTTAAGGGGATGGGGGCGGGGTGTTGTTTGTAATTATTGGTTTGTTTGTTTGTTTTAAGTTTTGCCCAAATTATTCCACCGACATGATTATTCATCTGCTTGAAGCACAAATTTGTATACACCCCTGCAACAAATGCAAGCTGTAAGAAATGTTTACGTGCCAACATCTTAGGCGATATGAGACCGTAGTTGTTACTGTCTGAACACGGACGAATCGTCAGTGGGATTCGAATCTGGGACCTCCAGAGCATGAGCAAATCACGCTACTGAGACACATCTGCTCCGATATTCCTTTGATGATGAATAATTCTTGACAATACTTTTAATATTTAGAATCGATTTGTGATCGATATATCAATTTCTGTGTTTAATGCAGCATCATAAAACCTCACCTACGAGATCGTATCCAGTTTTACGTAATGAAAGAAACCAGAAATCTTAATGGAAAGAAAACCAGATTCCTGAAAGCTCCAAACGAGATTCGAATCGCAACCAGACGAAGAGGTACAGTGACTTCCGATGATTATTTTTTTTTTATCTCAATGACACCAGGGTCATGTTCGATTAATGTCTTTATGTCTGAAACGAATTTACTGCAGTCCACTATAAGTTCATTTTCGGACGATGCTGCACGTTAGAACAAATGTTTTCATTGTAATATTCTACACAACAGATTCTGCCACAAGAAAAACAAAACCAGAATGGATGACATAACCGTTTATACATATATTTCCATAAAATATACTCATCTAAAAGAAATTAACAATATATAGAATAACTGCAAAGTATACTCTCAGTAAAAAGTTAACACTGATTTAAAATATCAAGAAAAGTCCCAAGTGGTACTACATCGTCTCTCTCTCTCTCTCTCATTCTTCAAGAAAACATTTCTAAACTATTGTTTGACAAGAAGCCTTGTTAACAGTGGCATCTATATCGCTCACCTTAGCATCTTGAGCACATGAGAATATATCAGAATTTTTTTTCAAGTAAACATTTATCTTGAACAACTACAATCTCTAAACACTGTGATATATTTAGAGTTTTACTCTGTGACATTTATAGAAGTTTCTCTTCATAAAGTAGAGTGCCATTCCAGATCTACTTTGTCCCACTCTTAATTTCCCCTTAAGCAGATATACCCAAAATACAACAAAGTCCGAAATGCAACTTGAGAACTTTATTCCTACCAAGTTTCATGAAAATCTTTCCGTTGGTTCTGAAGACGTTCGATGAATGAAACATAACCTGCAATGAAGCATTCCATTCCTTTTTTAAATCTCCAGGGAAAAAAATCAATTTTAGAGTCTTATTCTTTACACTTATTTCCTTTTACCATGAACATAATTAATGTATTATAAGCATTCTATAATGAAAATTTAACGAAATTACCTAAAAACAACAAACCTGACAGTCTGCAAAGACATCAAAACCATTGCAAATATTTGATATTCAAAAATATTAACATTTCTTCAGACAACACCTCAAATCACTCATACAAATTCTGTTTGTCAATCTACGTTGTCGGTCTGAAAAAGAAGATCGTCAATTGAAGATCATCAAAGGAATATTTCATTTGACAGATCTGGTAAACAAATTAACAGAAGTCGAAAAAAACTCGAATACTTTACTCCTACCAAAATTCACTGAAAATTTTTAGTTCTGGAAAAGAGAGAAATCAACATTTAATGCACCACATCCCCCTTCCTTCCTGATTTACAATTCACTACATCCCCCTTCCTTCCTGATTTACAATTCTATTCAAAAGTTCTTAAAATTCATGTTGTATGCTGTCTTTACATAAAACATTTATTTCCCTAAAGTCAAACAAAATACAAAAAAATTAATGCAGTACAAGGAATCAAATTCGATTCAAAGAAATTACCTGAAAAGACAGCGAACAAAAGGCCAAAGAGGGTCTTTATGGTTCACTTGAGAAACTTGAGCATATTGCTAAATGAGAAAGTATCAAACTTTTTGCAAGTTAAATTCAGAACCCTGCTAAAAACAACACTACATCCTTTTAGAACTTTGTAATACATGTATTTATTTTTTTTAATTCTATGCAGCTTATCTAAATTTTAACACAGTAAGTTAAATGTATAAAGGGATATCAGCATAGATTAAAGTCTCTTTACAACCATTAACAAGATGAAAGCAAATCCAATGTACAAAGGGATGACAGGACAGTCTCCTCAGAGAGAAAATGAACTTAAGACAGATTTACATTGAGATATATGATAGTCAACATAATTATAGTGTCAATACTTTACTATACACTGGGGTATCAAGGCTTTACTACATATGCTGGATAAGCAAAAAGAAAATGTTATAGACTAATATGTAAACATGTTTACTTAGCCATCATATAAAGGATGAATACAAGTCAAATGTACACAGGGGTGTCAGGATAGTCATTTTACCATCACACACTATGACAAGTGTAACTGCTATAACATATAACATTTGATGATATATGACTTTTGAGTCATGTTAGAAATGGCATAATCGTACAATAAACATTTATAATCAAACAAAAATTTTAAAATAGTAAAATGAATGAAACAAGCAGTATTATGCTGTAAACAAAATAATGTAAATATTATGCTAAAACTACACTTAAAATATGATAATATAAAAACATAATAAAACTGGGAAAGGAACAAGATGTCATCGATCTTGGTGTCATTTGATAGGACTTCATTGAGTATACTTGTGAAATATGAAATCTCTATTCCTTATGGTTCAAAAGTTATGGCCAAGGTTAAAGTTGACAACAGACAAACAAACAAACAGACAGACAGATGGGACAAAAACAATATGCCCCTGATCTATCCATCCAGGGGCATTAAAAGAAAAAAAAACATAGTACACCTTATATTGGGCATTGACTGATTGGCAAGAATTCTAATCAGGAATCAATAATTATTTGATTTATTTATTTCAAATCAATATCTTCAGTTCATTTAAAAGCAAAAATATTACAAGTACGTATTAACAATGTATTTAAAGTATATGAGACATACTTTATGATAAATCAGCAAAAAGTAAAAGTTTCTGCAACAAATCCACAAACAGAATAAAACTATATGCCTCAGAATCTTTCATTTCAGGGACATATATAACTTGAAATTATTATTTTTTAAGAGCTCACTGTTTCTTCAATATTATAAATGCATATTTTCAATATCTGAGTGTAGACTTCAGTAAAGGAATATCATGAGGCCAACAAGATCTATGACTTTTGCGAAGAAAAGCCAGAGATTCTAACTCCACTGTCTAGGATTTGCAAGCACTACAATTAATTCATTGTACAATTACTGTCTAATGTAATTCTGCTGTCTGGAGAAAACACACAAAAGACAAAAGGAAAATCATACAAAATACTGTGAGAATTCAGGTGAAAATTTACCATTGCTATATTTCTCACCTCTATATAAAATCACAGTGTAATTTCTAAATCAACACTTGTATGATTCAGATCCACTGTCTTTAGTGTGAAAATAACAAAACACCTGAGCTTCACAGCACATGTATATATACATGTATAGCAGACTCACACAATGAACCCCAAACTATCAAAAGAAGAGGTTTACTTTAACCAGCGTTGTCATAAATTAGTATGACATTTGCAAATGCCATAAAGATACCATCGCTTGACAATGCAAAGATGTCATCACATAGCATTATGATTAATAGCAATAAATTTGTAGACCATGGATGATGTTAGCTGGAAAAACATGAGTCATGATCAAATGTGAACACATACAGTATGACATCATCAATTTCTTTCTTAATTTTCATGATATTGAAATAAAATAATAAAATATAATATAATATAGACTATTTAAACATTGTATGCCACACAACGTTAAACTGTGAAAAAATACACTTAATATGTTGTCAAAGAGGTATATTAATAATGCATTCATATAACTGTCACTTTTTTTCCTGCTTTAATTATCTGACCATCCTGGTATTGAACAGTTTATGCACATATTTTATTCTGCATCATTTCTGTCCTGTGCTATGGGAACATTATCTTGATTAAAGGAAACTTGGACTTCCTGAGCATCCTGACCTATATTTTTTATGATCGGATACAGGAAAATAATCAATCCACCAAATACCATTGCTATACCATTTATCAGGTTGAGAGACAAGAAGGTTCCTGTTGCATCACGTATCATTCCTAAAAATGAACCAAGTACCAACATTTAATTGATTGACTGATTGATTTTTGTTTAACGTCACACCATGAATATTTCACTTATATGGTGACGGCATCTGCCTGATGCGAGGTATACAAATTTTGACCTTTGCAACAAACCAACCTGAAGCAGTGAGGGATCTTTAACGTGCCATGCATACCATGACACGGGGCCTCGGTTTTTACTGTCTCATCCGAAAGACAAGACACAGGCATGACCAGAACGGGACTCGAACTCTGGCCTCCCGATCAGGAGGCGAATGCGATACCACTAGACCATGCTTACTTATCAACATTTAAAAAATCAGTATTCTGAAATAGTTTCTAGCTTCAAAATAAGTTTCTGTACAAAAAATACAAATAATAAACATGATCACATGTGTTGAACCATGTAATGTAAAAGCTGTGTAAAACATGCAATATCTTTAATGAGTAAAATGTTTCATAACGTTTTAATTCTCTACGAATTTTTGTTCTGGTAATGATTGTGTAAAACAATAAAAATTAACCTTGTTAAACCCAAAAATCTGTTTGCAAACCAGTATTTATGATATCTGGTACAAATAATGCAGCCCAGTAAACCCAATTAAAGTAATGAAACGTTACCTTCCAGTGGTTGTCCTACGCCAGCACCAAGTCCCTGAATGAAAAGTACAATGCCTAAGGCCTTTGGCATTAATTTAAGACCCACAAAATCTATCAATACTAAGGCATTCAAAGCTACGAAACCTCCTCCAAAAAATCCATACAAAGCTACATGTATGGCTATCCACCAGTAATGAGATGCAAAGCTGAACACTATTATCTGAATACCACAGGCTACACAACAGATACCAAGTAAAACATATCGCTGCACAAAATCAAGGTTACCAAGAATTCCTGCTATTATTCGACCAATCAAATCACCTATGCCCACTATAGACACCATCAGAGCTTTCTCATACCCTGTTATGTCTCTTGTTACTAAATCTGTAGGCAGGAAAATAACAAAATTAAAATAGCCAATAAAAACAAAAAAACTGAAAACTGCAAAAAATATGACAACTGGAATTTTGAGCACATATAATGGAATCACTTTAACAAAGACAAAATGATAAACTATAGTAATTTTTTTCTGTTGTTTATCTTCTTTTTTGGATTCAATATCCAAGGTTTCTGCATGTAAACTTTCCATAGATCCCATAATCATGTTTGTAGCAGTTTTTGACCCAGTATTACTCATATCATCATTATCATTCTCCAGTAATTCTTCCTGCTCCCCTGAACTTTTAGCAGTGCCATTATCATTGACTGTTTCCAAAGGTATATCACTTTTCTTTTTCCTATTGTAAAAACTGGTTGGACGGTATAGAGCACCACAAATGCAAACATTGAAGTAGATACCACCAATGAGGAGTAACGTTCCATGCAGACCAAACTTATTCAGAAGAAACTGTAGGAGAGGTGGTATAGCAAATGTTCCTATACTTGAACCAGACAGAGCTAAACCGTTTGCAACTGACCGATACTTGTTGAAGTACTGTCCAAGAATTACAAGACCATTCCCAAACATGCACGCATTTGCAATACCTAAAAATGATAAAAGAAAACCATCAAATAAAAACAAAAACTTATATTTAAAACAAGAGATGTTTGTAAAACACACATGCCTCCCTTCTGGAATATTACTGTAAATTGCATATAGTACTACATGCACTTGGTTACCTTTGAGCTTTTGAAAATTTCATTGCAGAGGTCATGAACGGAAACTGCAAATTATTGGAAATTTTTTAAGTTCTGAGGGGCTTTAAAACTTATGAGGGGAGGAAGCATAAGTGTGTATGTATCCCAAACCTAGAATAATTACATTAAAGTATGAATCAGTAGTGATTATTTATCATAACATTCTGAAAAATTTTAATAAATTGCCCAAAATGAAAGTTACAAAGTATGACTTTCCACTTTTTCAGACTCAGTAATGCCATTGTTCAAGAAAACAACATCCAACTATTTGTTTGTTCCAATCATTTTGATACATTTTTTGCTTTACTGTTTTTTTTTTTTACAATGTGATTTTACAAACTTGAAACTGAGTTTCCATCAGTTTTTCTGAATTTCCTTTACCTCTGCTTAATTCTGTATACTGATATGACAGCAATACACTGTACATGGCCATGGATTAAAGTTATAGAACTGCATATTTTCTGAAAGCCATTAAATAAATGCCGGGTGGCTGAAACTCCGTAGATACACAGTGTTCTTGTTCTTATACTGTTATCAACTTCCCTAATGGAGGATTCTACAGAATATTGCCTATCTTTATCTTCAGATTCCAGATAAAATCAAGTTAACTTCAACGTGCAATACTTACCTGCACCAAATCCATACATCAAGTTGACATACTCCATATTGTACATCAACGACGACAATGATATCAGGATAAACCCTACACTAGTTCCAATCATCACCACCTTCCTTTGTGTGAAATGCTCACCCAGAATAAGTGCAAAGGGTGCTGAAATGGACATCATAACCTCCTATTAAGGTACTGTTTTTTCAGTATATCACTTAAAGAGTAAAAACATCTGCCTGATGCCTTATGACATCTGCAGGCGACCGAATCAGGTGTTCTGAGTGAGTTTTTATATGTCAACGTCTACTGTGACTCAAGATCTCAATTTTCAATGTCTCAATTCGAAAGACAAAATAGTGAAAGTCACCATGAGAGCTTAAGTCCCAAGACCTCTGTGCTCAGAACCAAACACCCTGCCATCTAAGCTATACTTACAAATTACTAAGAGTGCAAACAGAGCTTGAATCCCTAGACCTTGAATCCTTGGACCTCTGGCTTTTGAACAAAGCACCCTGCCAACTAAGCTATATTTACAAATTATTAAGAGTGAAAACAGAGCTTGAATCCGTAGACTTTGAATCCTGAAACCTCTGGGTTCTGAACAAAGTACCCTACCAACTAAGCTACACTTACAAAGTAGTGAGAAAATCGATACACAGTAATCCTGTGAAATCATAGAAATTACTCTTACTTCATATGTTATTTAACAATACACAAGTATCATTTCACCAATATAGTGAATGCAAGTGTTATGTAATGGAAGAATCTAGAGTTCTGTATAAAATCCACTATCTTTTGGCAGGTTTATTGGTAACTCAAACTTGGTAAGCTGATGCATATAAATTTTTATAAATCAATTCATAAAATGTTGTATAGAGAAAAGAACAGCAAGACAACACTTAAATTGTAAGATTTGTACGGGAAACTCGAGAAAAGTCAAAATTATGATTTGTCTCCCTTCCAATAACACTGATTTAAGAAGAGGCCAAAGTGGGCCTATATGGCTCACCTGAGTATCTAGATGATCAGTGATGATAATGTGACTAAGTCAACACAAATGTTGAAAATATGTCAAATTTTATTTCAGACCAGAATAAAAAACAACACTTTTTTGCACATTCACTCAGGTGATTTTGATATTAAGAATTTGCTTTGTCTCTGCAAGATGTGATTCAGGGCAACAAATTAGTCATTTTCCTCAGGTTGGGCCTTTTGTTAACTGATTTCAAGTCTGGGTCTTGAGCAACAATTGTTTCAAATATTGTCCAGATCCAACTTAGAATGGCCTAATTTCATATGTTGAGTGTTAAGAAGCATCTAAAAACTTATTTAGATGTGTAAAGAAATGAAAAGAAAATTTGACCACAGCTGGATTTGAACCATTACTCTCCATATTTTAATTACCAAGTAGTATATGTACCATTGTGAAACCTAGTTTTTAGACAATGGTGGCATTATCTGTTGACCAATTTGGATGAAATGTACAAAATTGATAGAGGACCTATAGTGCTTCATGCATACCATGTTTCATCAAAATCTTTCATGTGGTATAACAGAAGAAGCTAAAAATGTGAAGAATTGTCCCTAAACACCCTCATTTGGAAGTCTTTAAAAAATTCATAGAAAATCCAAAAATTGACATATTGACAAAATTCTTTCAAAGTAACATTCCTTACCATAATTATGATCACAACAGTCCATAAGAAATCATAATTATCAATTAACTAGGAAATATGACACTTTTCTGCATTGAAATCACCAAGTCCAAACAAATGTCAAAAAAAAGGGAACCAAAATGACAATACATATTCACTCATTCCTCTAGATCATTTCTGTGCATTCTGTTTGTCTCTGTTTACAGCCAGTATGAAGAAAAATATTGTCAAAGGAGGGTACTCTTTTGTGACCTACTTTTGAGTATGGTGGCGCACCTGTAAAGAGGTCTGGACGAAAACAACAGAATTTGAAGGGGATCATAATTGATTTATTTGTACCAAGATTTATTAAAATCCTTCCAACAGTTTTGCAGAAAAAGTTGAAAATGTGAAAAAAGGCCAAACAACACCACAACCCCCTTTTTTTTTGAAGTCTTAAAAAATTCGTAAAAAAACGAAAAATTGAGATACTGACAAAATTCTTTCACAACAACATTCCTTACTATAATTATGATCAAAATAGTCATTAAGAAATTATCAATATCAATTAACTGAAAAACATGACACTTTTCTGCATTGAAATTACTAAGTCCAGAAACACGTCAAAAAAGCGTAAATTTCTATTTGATGGATCTTAACCCTGAACTCAATTTTTGATAACCCATCTTTACAGATTGTTGAAATGCAATTAGTTTCCCCATTTATGCACTGGTTCTGGAGGAAAAGATTTTTGAAGAGGGGTACCATTTTGGGCACTTTTGGCCCCGCCCTGGATCCATCCTTAAGGGAATCTAGATCCCAAACACAATTTTAGTAGGGAACCTTGAGTACATCATTTATACAAAGTTTGATCAAAATCTGCTATGCAGTTCCAGAGAAGAAGTCGAAAATGTGAAAAAGTTAACGACGGACAGACGACGGACGATGCACTATGACTATAGCTCACTTGAGCCTTCGGCTTAGGTGAGCTAAAAAAAATTACACTGTTTATGTTGTTCTTTGGGTATGCGTTATAGACTGAATGAACAATACTACATTGAAAATTTTTTGTCGAAATTCTCTAAATGAATTTGAGACAGCCATTACAGAGGCAGGAAATCTTGGTTTGCACTATTTTTAATATTTCATACTACAAGTGGCTATAAGAAATAACAACCACCTAGCCGTGGTTTATTGTTCAGTAATTCCTCGAGTTGCATGAACCAATCAAGTTATCACCGAGCCACAAAGCGGCGAGGTAATAACTTGATTGGTTCATGTGCGAAGGGAATTACTGGACAATAAACCACAGCTAGGTACATTTTTTTTTAAAATATGTTTCTGCAGACGAAAGTACTGTTGCTACATAAAAAACAATAAGTTTTCAGTAAATGAATCGAGTGGAGCATCAAAAGCTGTGGTTATATAGTAGGTATGGTGTATCTGAGTGGGAATGTATTGGAGAAGAATCACTAGGCGAGCTTTATGGAACATATAGGGAGAAAATCTCAAGGCATATTGGAATAGAACATAACCATATTGCTGCTTAATTCATAAACATTTAACAATACATAGGCCTACTGTATTAAATCACAATGATTTCTAACCAGTTACCATACAGTAACAAGTATGACCCACTAATTTGATTACAATACTAGTTTTACTTACTGAATATATCCTTATAATCAAGAAAACTGACAAAGTCATTAAGGGTCCTCTGCTTGACTTTGACTTTTGACTTTAAATTAAAAAATCTATAGGTATGTTTTTCTCATCATTCTGTAGATTGAAAACCTTTCGAGTTACCATATCAACACCAAAGTGCTAATGGACAGACAGACAGAGAGAAAACGGATGACAGACAGACATGATCCCTATAAGGTAAATATATCCATGCAGGGTCCTTACTATAACAACTTTAATGACATCATTATATTAATATATTTTCTAGCCACAAAAACAAGATGCTAGGCCCAATTGATTCAAACTAGATACTGTTGAATGTCATATTCAATTCAACTTTTTTCTAGTACAATTTTACTTCATTCAATGTATGCTGTAGAGGTATCAGAACACAGTATGTTAGATTATGTTTTTGTTTTACCACAGCCACAACAGATGGTCCTATTTTCAAATGATGCTGTAGGTAAATCGGGCCAAAATTCCTTAAGTGATATAAGTTATATAAACTAGCACTTCTGAAAAACCAATAGGTGGGCACATATTGGTGCATTTCAGCATAAGACAGAGCAAATGTCCTACATAATCTGAAAATACGGTCAAAACTTGAGGCTAGTTTTACCCTACTTTCGAACTCTCTGATCATATAAGCACTACACTGTATCAGGGCAATATTCAGCCTCGGATGTACATTACAGTCTAGACTCTGTAATGGGTAGCTAGAGATTAATGAAAACCAATTCTAGACACCATCTCTGGATTTGCTTTCCAAACAATAAACATGTTAAAAGACTTTGTAAATAAGCAAACTGATTTCCTTTAAAACCTGCCATTTATAATACTATATTTTATTGTATGATTCAAGAAAAAAAGTAAATAGATGATATCATCCACCCTAGGCAAAGGAGAAATGAAATTACCCAATAATGATGCAGATTTACACTTTAGTGTCATAGAAATCTCTGACTACATGGTAATCAAGATATAAATATACTACAGTAAATTGAAACACCATTGCTGCAGTTATCCAACTTTAAGTATATAATGCATGATATATCATAAATATAAGAATAATATGTTTACACTACATGTAATACAACGTGATCTTCACCTGGAGATAACTACATGTATATCATAATTATATCCTAAAGGTATTGATTGGATGTGCATCTTGAACCAACAGAGTAACTTTATCATATGTGTCATTTAAAAATCAAGCACAAGTATGATACCCTTTCACAACAGAGTGTGAATCACTGTAATGTAAATTAAGGCAAAGTGACAGGAAAGCAGGAAAGAAGCACTTCCTGAACACTGCTATTTCAGATTATGATACATAATTTTTGTTACTACATGTATGTATGTATGTTGATTTGGATTCTTTCATCCTTACCCCCAATATACTGGACTATTGCATGACATAAATTCATAATGTATGGACAGAGTCATATTATTCTCCTTTCAGATTACTTTTGTGTGCTGCAGAGAATATATACATAGCATGTTTGTCTTGTACTTACTACATGTACATACCAGTACTAATACAGGAATGGTTTTCTCTGTTTAAAATGAAAATAAACAAACATGAATCTATATATACAAGATTTTTTTCATAAAAATAGGGCACCACTAACGGGTGCATGATACGCCCGCATCATGTTTAAATGTGGTCTACAAGCCACATCCTTCATATGACACTATCAAAAGTTTTGTTCCCCTTTAGATAAGGAGCAGAAGCCCGGAAAAACCTTTCCGACCCTGCCCATTTTCCCCCACCCCAGGGGTCTGACCCCAACTTTGAAACCCACATGCACAAATACAAACCACATCCTTTCATATGACACCATCAAAAGTTCTCTTCCCCCTTTAGATAAGGAGCAGAAGCCTGTACAAGCTTTTCTGACCCCACCCATTTTCCCCCACCCCAGGGGCCTGACCCCAACTTTGAAACCCACATGCACAACTACAAGCCACATCCTTTCATATGACACCATCAAAAGTTTTGTTCCCGCTTTAGTTCAAGAGGAGAAGCCCGGGCAAGCTTTTCCGACCCTGCCCATTTTCCCCCACCCCAGGGGCCTGACTCAAACTTTGAAACCCATATGCACAACTACAAGCCACATCCTTTCATATGACACCATCAAAACTTTTATTCCCCCTTTAGTTAAGGAGGAGAAGCCCGGAAAATTTTTCCAACCCCGCCCATTTTCCCCCAACCCAGGGGCCTGACCCCAACTTTGAAACCCACATGCACAACTACAAGCCACATCCTTTCATATGACACCATCAAAAGTTTAGTTCTCCCTTTAGTTAAGGAGCAGAAGCCCAGAAAAGCTTTCCAACCCCGCCCATTCTCCCCCTCCCCAGAGGCCTGACCCCAACTTTGAAACCCACATGCACAACTACAAGCCACACCCTTTCATATGACACCGTCAAAAGTTTTGTTCCCCCTTTAGTTACAGCGTATAAAAAACTTTAATTCATTTTTATGCAGGTTCTATACTGTACTGAATTTGTATTTATCACAAGCATTCTGAAAGTATTATTGAAGCAATACCTGGTATATGTAATCTACTTGTCCTAGCAAAGTTTGAGCTTATAGTAGGGCAAATACACTCATACTTGACTGATGATGTGTAAAAAGGGCACATACTATTTTTGTTCAAATATCTAATGCATAATAAAAAAAAAATGTTTTGGAGGGGCATATGCCCACAATACTCAACCAAAAATAAGTAATAAGTCAAATATAAACCTGATATTTTACTTACCATAACTAAAGACTGTTTGTAAAATATTTTGTGAGGTATATTCATGTCTGCTGTAACCTGAGTAACTTGTACTTTTTCTTCGATGATCTTGCATTTCTCTAACATATTGACTTTTAATTTTATGACTATAAATCAGATTGTTATTACAATACATGAATTTATATTTCACATGATACAAGGGGGCTCAATGTCTGACAAACTACTTTTTGCTGGAATTTTCATTATGAAATCAAGGAGTGGATTGTTACATCACAATATCAGGGTCAGCCGTATTTGATAGGGTGGTTTCAAGATCTTTCTAAATTTATATTTATTTATATTAGCTGAAATTTCCACCACTGTTGGTCATTTACACCCACCTATCTTCCATATCTCTCATCTGGCTACTCACTTTAAGAATTGGTTTATGCCTCTGAGGTATTTAAGATAAGTGATAAGGGTTTGTTACATGAGTTAAGTATGTATGGTCCACATCGTAGATTCTAGCTGAATTACATTAGATATGTACATATGGTCCATATTGTAGATTCTATCTGGATTACATGAGAAATGTAAGTATGATCCATATTGTAGATTCTATCTGGATTATGTGAGATACGTAAGTATAATCCATATTGTAGATTCTATCTGGATTATGTGAGAAATGTAAGTATGATCCATATTGTAGATTCTATCTGAATTATGTGAGATATATATGTATAGTCCATATTGTAGATTCTATCTGGATTACATGAGATATGTAAGTATGATCCATATTGTAGATTCTATCTGGATTATGTGAGATATGTATGTATAGTCCATATTGTAGACTCTATCTGGATTACATGAGATATGTAAGTATGATCCATATTGTAGATTCTATCTCGATTACATGAGATATGTATGGTCCATACTGTAAATTCTATCTGGATTATGTAAGATACATGTATGTACGTATGGTCATTATCGTAGATTCTATCTGGATTGCATGAGATATGTACATATGGTCCATATTGTAAACTTTACATTAACCAATACTGTGAAAATGAAGTCTTAACAATAATAATGGTGAACACATAATGCAATAACCATAGAAGTTTAACACTTTCTCAGTTACACAAGAAAAATCTGATCTCTGAAAACAGGTGAATGTACAGGTGAAAATGTCCCATCAATACATGTATGTATTTTTGCTTTTGAAACATTACCTAAACTCTGGGGTGTATAAATTTATTACAAATTATGAAATACATTTATTAATGCATGTTCTGCTTTATATAATTCTACCAGATACATATATTTTGCTTTTGCCATGACCATAATGTTTTATATTTATTTTGGTAATTACCCCTGTATCTATAAATATACATGTATATTATATGTCTAATGACTATAAAGCTTCTGAAAAATAAGTAAAACAATATTTATTTTTTGGTATAAAATCTCTTTCAATATTACTGTGGAATTAAAATTTGGTTGGACTTTCAAAATTACTGCTGGACTGACATTTCGGTTGGCAAAATCATCGGTGATCCTTCAAAATAGCATCAAAGACAATCAATCAATGTTCATGCAAACCATAACTGTTTGCCAACCAAATGTTTAGCTCTCCAGTGAACATGAAAGGCTCTACTGTTACATTGTCTGACCTATACATTAGCAGTCTGTGTTGAGTGGTGAAGGTAACTACAGTTACCATGGAAAATCACTGATCCTTCCAGATCGAATCCAAATGTAATCCACCTAACACCTGGAAACCAGATATAAGCCTCCACCTTATTAGCCCTTAAAACCCCTCCTAGTTTGAAGAGGGATTAAACACTTAAACCTGACTGATAAGAACTACTGGTTACATCCCTAAAAGTGTGAAACTGTATAACTCTCTTACCTAAAAATGTATAAACAATCCCAGCTAAAGTCATTGCTAGTCCAGCACGTGCAGTTTCTACTTTAAACATTGATTGAAATTCCTTGAGTAAAATTCCAAATGTCTTTGCAATGCCAACCATAACAAAGCAACTCACAAAATAACCTGAAATTGAGAATACTTAGTAAATATACAAACATATCATTTTATGAAATTTTTAGCAAGTTTGCCACTAATGTTCATTTTTGTTTTTTGGTGCGATTTCACCATTCATTGCTCCACAGATCTGACAAAGGATATTTCTCTCTGCTAAATCCTATCTTTCTGTTCAAAATTAAATACTCATACAAGTATGTTTATCAAACAGTTTACTGCACATCTTAATATAAAATTCTACAAAAATGCCCCCTCCTTTCCAATAACCAACATTAATGTAATAAATTTCCCTCAAAACCCTTATATAAATGTATATCCACAATAAATGTCTTAAAGCAGTAAAAAAAAAAAAGAAAAATTAGAATTTTAATGCGTTGGTGCCACACAAATGCCCCAACCGGCAGCTAAGTTAGTGAAATATAATTGCCGGAGAACTAATATTTGAAAATTTAAAAAATTTCTAATGTTCAAGAGCAATTACATGTTCTGTCAAAAATTACCGTAACACTCCCATATTCAAACTTGATCTGCATTTTCCCTTGCTCCATCTATATACCCAACATCAATTTAATCCATCAAACTTTTACCAAGAAAATGAGCTAAAACTGTCATTTTTAAGGAATTTTCTATGTTCAAAGGCAATAACTCTGACAGAGACTACCAGACCACACCCATATTCAAACTTGATCTGCATTTTCCCTTGATACATCGGTATACCCAATATCAATTCAATCCATCAAACCTTCAGGGAGAATTTGAGTGGAAACTGTCATTTTTAAGAAATTTTCTATCTACAAGGGCAATAAATCAGAAATTACCAGACCATACCCATACATGTATTCCAACATGACTTGCATTTTTCCTTGATACATCTATACACCCAATATCAATTTAATCCATCAAACTTTTACCAAGAAAATGAGCGAAAACGGTCATTTTTAAGGAATTTTCTATGTTCAAAGGCAATAACTCTGACAGAAATTACCAGACCACACCCATATTCATCCTTGACCTGCATTTTCCCTTGATACGTCGGTATACCCAATATCAATTCAATCCATCAAACCTTCAGGGAGAATTTGAGTGGAAACTGTCATTTTTAAGAAATTTTCTATCTACAAGGGCAATAAATCTGAAATTACCAGACCATACCCATACATGTATTCGAACATGACTTGCATTTTTCCTTGATACATCTATACACCCAATATCAATTTAATCCATTAAATCTTCACAGAGAAAATCAATCTCCAAAACAGAGTTGTCGTTCCTCTACAATCCACACACACCTCTGCCAACATCTCAGGTTTTACAAGATTCTTGTAAATTCAAAGTTTTGCCTCTAGACGATATGACTTGGTCTTCAATGGCTTTAGTATTTAAATTTAAAGCATTTACCATGTTACATTGAGTTTTGATCGGGCTTCTACAAGAAATAAACCTTGAATTTATACCGCACTATATTTTCTAAGCGTACAAATCAGTGAACTTATGTAATACAGTTTGTCAGTAACACTATCATTTGCACCTCATTGTCTAATTTTTGCCCACATAACTTGAATACGACGACATTTTTCCCTAAACACGCAAAACAGTCTATACTTTCTGCCTTCTGACTAGGGACTACTTTCAGTAGTTGGCAGAGATTAGAGGGAGTGCAAGGACCATAACTCTGCTTTGGAGATTGAGAGAAAATGAGCAGAAACTGTCATTTTTAAGAAATTTTCAGTGTTCAAGGGCAATAACTCTGTCAGAAATTACCAACCACACCCATATTAGCACTTGACCTGCATTTTCCCTTGACACATCTATATACCCAAAATCAATTTAATCCATTGAACCTTAAGGGAGAAAATGAGCAGAAACTGTCATTTTTAAGGAATTTTCTATGTTCAAAGACAATAACTCTGTCAAAAATTACCAGACCATACCCATATTTAATCATCACCTGCATCTTCCCTTGATACATCTATATACCCAACATCAAACCTTCTGAGAGAAAATGAGCGGAAACTGTCATTTTTAAGAAATTTTCTATGTTCAAGGGCAATAACTCTGTCAAAAGTAATCGGACCACACCCATATTTGATCATCAACTGCATCTTCCCTTGATACATCTGTATACCAATATCAAATTTAATCTATCAAACCTTCAAAGAGATAATGAGCTGAAACTGAATGATGACAGAATGACGGAACAGTTAACACTATATGCCCCCAGCCATTTCATGGCGGGGGCATAAAAAGTATTGACTTTGAAATTTCTCAAACAAAATGTCTCATTTAGGGTGGGTGTTTTTGTATTTTGGGGTTTTTTTTATATAATAAAGTTTCATTTTTTTTAAAGCAGAAATGGATATGAAATACTTACTTAAGAGGACTACCCAAGCCCAACCTCTGTCTAACGGAACTCCAGGCATGATGATTTTTTTCTGTACAAGGTGCTATTTCTAATGCACTGCCATTAAGTCTCTTCAACTTATTCTGTTGTTTAATCTGAAAAGGAATCATCAAGTCTATAATATTTTCAAGAGAAGGAAAAATTAAGATTGTTGTCATCTATGTATGAAAAGTTCTTTTTTAAGCTATTTTCATATTTTTCTCTTTAGCAAGAAGCCAATGTGAAAACTCTTTAAAATACTACCATTATACATGTATTAGATAATAACTGAGTCGATGTGACAATTCTATAAAACATCAGTACATGTATCATATGAAATCCTGTGTACGCCACTGTTGACAATTTTTCACCATACCAGTATCATATGAATGCTAAGTTGCAACGTGTCATTTGACTGATAATCATAGAAATGAAAATATCAATAAATTGTTTCAGCAAAATATTACTAAACTCATCAGGCTAGAAATAGGGTTTGTGGGTCCGTATCATTTCAGACATGTATATATGTATTTCTTTACAGATTCCTTAAAGAAGCTATAACTAAACAGCTACTTAAATCACACTATAGGTCTTTAAGAATTCCCTATCATCAATGACAGCAGGGATTTCCATACTTTAGTAGCACTTAGACTCGCATATCTGATAATGGTATGGAATACACCAGTATTTAAAATCCATGTTGTGTGTATTCAGATCAATTTTCATAGAAATCATTTATTATACAGTCACATGACCAGTTTTTGATATAATGTAGGACAATGGATAGAGTGTATGACCAGTTGGGACAATCTGACCATTTATTATATGGTCACATGACCAGTTTTTTATATAATGTAGGGCAAAGGATAGAGTGTATGACCCGTAGGGACAATCTGACCATTTATTATATGGTCACATGACCAGTTTTTGATATAATGTAGGACAATGGATAGAGTATATTACCAGTTGGGACAATCTGACCATTTATTATATGGTCACATGACCAGTATTTTATATAATGCAGGATAATGGATAGAGTGTATGACCAGTAGGGTCAATGTAGGGCAATGGATACAGTATATGAACAATTGGTACTATCCGACCATTTATTATATGGTCACATGACCAGTTTTTTACATAATGTAGGGCAATGGATAGTGTGTATGACCAGTAGGGACTATCTGACCATTTATTATATGGTCACATGACCAGTTTTTGATATAATGTAGGGCAATGGATACAGTATATGACCAGTTGGGACAATCTGACCATTTATTATGATGTAGGCAATGGATAGAGTATATGACCGGCTGGGGTTATCTGACCATTTATTATATGGTCACATTACCAGTTTTTGATATAATGTAGGACAATGGATACAGTATATGACCAGTTGGGACTATCTGACCATTTATTATATGGTCACATTACCAGTTTTTGATATAATGTAGGACGATGGATACAGTATATGACCAGTTGGGACTATCTGACCATTTATTATTTGGTCACATGACCAGTTTTTGATATAATGTAGGGCAATGGATACAGTATATGACCAGTTGGGACAATCTGACCATTTATTATATGGTCACATAACCAGTTTTTGATATACCGGGTAATGTAGGACAATGGACAGAGTATATGACCAGTAGGGACAATCTGACCATTTATTATACAGTCACATGACCAGGTTTTAATATAATGTAGGGCAATGGATAGAGTATATGACCAGTTGGGACTATCTGACCATTTATTATACAGTCACATGACCAGTTTTTGATATAATGTAGGACAATGGATACAGTATATGACCAGTTGAGACTATCTGACCATTTATTTTATGGTCACATGACCAGTTTTTGATATAATGTAGGGCAATGGATACAGTATATGACCAGTTGGGACTATCTGACCATTTATTATATGGTCACACGACCAGTTTTTGATAAAATGGGAGGCAATGGATACATTATATGACCAGTAGGTACTATCTGACCATTTTATCTCTGGTTATCATTCACTGAAATAACACTAATAGCTGTGATATCATATCACATAAATTCTTATCTTACATGTATCATGATCCAGTCTTACTTTATTATGCCAATTTCTGCAAGTATAGCAGATATTAATTACCACATAAAATAAGCTGAAAGAGTAAAGTATACACTTGTTCCTCAGTTGTAATTTCTATCTCTTCCTATAAGAATTTTGATGCTGTAAGTCCCTATTAAAAAGCAACAAAGAATGAAAAACCACAAAGAACCATAGTTTATTATTGGGCTTTAATTCTGCATTTTCCATTCACTGTCACTACTCTCCCACTGGCTGGCTGAATTGGTATCATGACTTTTAATACTGATGATGTATATCACAGTGGAGGTGACCCAGTTGTCAATAATCTTCTTTAAATACCATAAACAGTCTAAATAACATGACAGATGGTGTATCTAGCAACTGCATTGCTGAATTCTTATATTTTTCAAGCTAGATTACCTATAGTTTATACATGCTTGCAGCATTTCATCTAACAGATGGGATGGGAAGGTACATGTACATGTATGGAAGAAGTTTATCTGGCACAAGCATTAGTGTACAGTGTTCATTTTTACCAAGTCATTATGCTTGTTATGGAATATGATCTATTTTAAAACACATAAGGTGTTTGAATGGGGTTCATTCATAAACACTGAGACGATTTAGACAAATGTTTGCTGTACGAGTGATATCTCTCATGATTTATCATCAGTTTCTAAGTAAAATCTTTTCTTTTTTTTTACTATGATTATTGCCTAACGTGAGAAAATAATTAAGAAAATTTCATCTATGTGTGCTGCTCCAGTGAATTACAATGCTAGCTGATGTTCATATGTACATCTTAATAATGTATGACTGTAATTTTGCATTATTGCTTTTGATAAGTCCAAATTCATATACATTACTTAATACATTTGGATTGTTTTACACTACTTCTCATGAAAAAAATAGGCTACCATTGAACAACACAAAATATGCCCACATTTTATCATCCTATGTGTCACAGCGTTTATTGGGAGTTGTGAAGACAAGGTATTCTAATAAAATTTAATTCCAAAGACCATAATTCCTGTAATTCTTTTGGACAACATCTCCTTTCCAATATGCATATGGTCTTCTTTTCATTGTGCAAAGTTTCATCAAAGTAACCCAAGGGTTTAGGAGGAGTTGCAAAGACAAGATAGGTGGGAAAGATGGACAGACGGACAGCAGTGGTATAATCATAATATGCCCACAATTTTATACAGGCATATAAAAAAGGGCAGCATAATGTATAGTTTGAAAGTAGACATATATAGCTGGTGAACTCAATCATCCTGCTGTCTCTGATTAAACACTACAGTATTATGGTAAATATATCAAAGTTGGTCTAAATGAGGTAATTGTGAGATGATGTAACATAAACGGTCCTTCACTTAAATGAAAGAAGACTGCATTACTTCATCATTGCACTATGTCATATGCATTAAATAAAATATTATTGTATAATAAGTAGTCCTCAAAAGGGAAGTAAAATATACTAAAAGAAATAACACAAACACTCTATGCTGCAAATTTTCAGCCTCCTGGCCTTTATCAAACAATAGTTAGAATAGTACAGTAGATCTACGTAACATCCATGTTTACATGTCTAATATAAACAAGCTTGTTTATATTAGACATGCAAAGATGGATGTTACGTAGATCTACAGAGTGTTTGTGTTATTTCTTTTAAAATATTATTTCTGATAAAAATAAGTATCCTTATTAAGCAATCAAATACTCCATCCACCAACCTACAATGAAAATCTTTTTCCTGTAGATCTATATAAATTGTTTCAATGAAATAATATTTAATAACATCCCCCTTTCCCCTTCCAAAATAAAACAAGTAAAAACAAAAAACACAAACCAAAAAAAAAAAACAAACAAACAAAAACAAAACCAACCCTTCCCCTTTCCAAAACTGCAAAAGGAAAGAAAAATAGAAAAAGAGAGATAGGGGAAAAAATCCAGGCAAATACTAAAATCCATCGTCCTATCCATCCTATCATGGAAATTAACGCACCTGAAAGTTTGTTTAGCCTTAGACTACAGAAATCATGTAAAGCACTAGCACTTGGCTTGTGCTCAGTATAAAGAGAATTGATGCCACTTTCCAAAATGTGTATTCCATAAAACCAGGGACGTACATATCTAAATATATAGATATATACGTCCCTGATAAAACATAATTAGAAAAACAATAATGCATAATTTACCTGTGATCATTCAGTGAATTCTGCACTACAACGTTACAATGTACAACGTTTATAACACAAAACGAGTTGTCTAATATTTGCGAATTGTATTCGTTGTTTAGTATTTCGTTCTTTATAAAATCTTTTTAAAACAAAACATTATTTGTTGACAGTGTTTCATTCCTTTCAAGTTTCATTCAAATAAGTACAATAAGGCGTTTTTCAAATGCTTTAAACATATTTATTGAAATGTAAAATAAAAACAAACAGAACTTTAAAATGAGAACAACAGAAAAAAACACAGGCTGTCTTTGTGAAACACTAATGCCTCCGGCCAATCTCCAAAGCAGAGTTACGGCCCTTGTACTCCCTGCTTTGGAGATTGGCCCCCGGCGGCAACAAAGTCCATAACGTTATTTTTAGCTTGAGAGTCATTGTCAATGTAAAAAGGTCATCGACTTTGGTGGCATTTGAAAAGGTTTTATTAGTTGAGTACGCATGAAATATGAAGTCTCTATCCTCACGGTTCAAAATTAAGTTATAGCTAAGGTTAAAGTTTACAACTAGACAAACAAACAGAGAGACAAACACACAGACAAAGAAAAACAAAATGCTCCTGATTTATCGATCCGGAGGCATAAAAATGTGTATCTTCACATGACATACATGATAACAAATTAAAGTAATAAGAGGCCAAAGTGGACTTATATCATTCTTCTGAGACATAGGAAACATTGCACAATTATATTGAACAATAGTTGTAGATGGCCATAAGTCTTTGATTTCTTTAAAACTTTTAAAACATCTAAAATTGCACAGGACCATCTTTGCTTAATACCTACCAGGTTTCATCAAACTCGGCCCGGAAGTAGTGAAGAAAACGTTGAAAATGTGAAAAATCAATATGTCAAATACATGTGTATAAAAAATATTTATATATTTTTTTGGGGGGGGGGGGGATTAAATGACATAGTTCAAAGTAAGAAAAAAAAGGAAAAACTAATAAAATATTATCATTCGCACAAGAATCCAAAACAGCAACACTTCTTCACACAGGAAATTCTCACCCTGGATACCAGAGATTGAGAGAGATTATGCAATTCATTATAGCTAGAAACTAATACTGTACGAATCTATGCCATTAAAGTAGTGTTTGTATGTTAATTGTTGAGTTTACTTTATATTAGCATGTGTTTTGTTAATGATATATATACAATGGAATTCTAACAAGTATTTATTGACGATCAAACAAAAAAAAATTGCAAGAAAATAAATACTCTGTCCTAGGATATCAAGGAAATAAATATTCCATCATTCAAAGCTCTGAAAATAAAAAGTCTGACTTGACAAAATTTGCTAGCCCCCTCCCCTCCCCCTTAAAATCAAATGGTCGTCTCCTAAACACAGAAATCGTGAAAGCCACTAGTCTTTCATTTTGATTAACATTTAGTAACACTCTCTATTTGCATAGTACCAGCATCTGCAATTAGAACACTCTGCTTAAATCAACTCAGATGTTAATCTTCACACATCTGTGTATTCAAAAAATGAATAATAAAAAGTAAAGCGATTAATTAAGTATATAAAGAATCCTTACTTTGGGTAGCTACAGAAGTTTGCAGGGATGTATAACCTGTTACGGAGAATCCTTACTATGGGTAGCTACAGAAGTCTGCTGGGATGTGTTACCTGGTACGGAGAATCCTTATATTATGGGTAGCTACAGAAGTGAGCTGGGGTGTATTACCTTGTACGGAGAATCCATACTATGGGTAGCTACAGAAGTCAACTGGGATGTATTACCTGGTACGGAGAATCCTTATATTATGGGTAGCTACAGAAGTGAGCTGGGGTGTATTACCTTGTACGGAGAATCCTTACTATGGGTAGCTACAGAAGTGAGCTGGGATGTATAACCTGGTACAGAGAATCCTTACTATGGGTAGTTACAGAAGTCACCTGGGATGTATAACCTGGTACAGAGAATCCTTACTATGGGTAGCTACAGAAGTCACCTGGGATGTATTACCTGGTACAGAGAATCCTTACTATGGGTAGCTACAGAAGTCTACTGGGATGTATTACCTGGTACAGAGAATCCTTACTATGGGTAGCTACAGAAGTCACCTGGGATGTATAACCTGGTACAGAGAATCCTTACTATGGGTAGCTACAGAAGTCACCTGGGATGTATAACCTGGTACAGAGAATCCTTACTATGGGTAGCTACAGAAGTCAGCTGGGATGTATAACCTGGTACAGAGAATCCTTACTATGGGTAGCTACAGAAGTCACCTGGGATGTATTACCTGGTACAGAGAATCCTTACTATGGGTAGCTACAGAAGTCACCTGGGATGTATAACCTGGTACAGAGAATCCTTACTTTGGGTAGCTACAGAAGTCACCTGGGATGTATAACCTGGTACAGAGAATCCTTACTATGGGTAGCTACAGAAGTCAGCTGGGATGTATAACCTGGTACAAAGAATCTTTACTATGGGTAGCTACAGAAGTCTACTGGGATGTATTACCTGGTACAGAGAATCCTTACTATGGGTAGCTACAGAAGTCACCTGGGATGTATAACCTGGTACAGAGAATCCTTACTTTGGGTAGCTACAGAAGTCACCTGGGATGTATAACCTGGTACAGAGAATCCTTACTATGGGTAGCTACAGAAGTCAGCTGGGATGTATAACCTGGTACAAAGAATCTTTACTATGGGTAGCTACAGAAGTCAGCTGGGATGTATTACCTGGTACGGAGAATCCTTACTATGGGTAGCTACAGAAGTCAACTGGGATGTATTACCTGGTACAGAGAATCCTTACTATCGTTAACTACAGAATCTTAATAGTCAAAACACTGGCGTGATACTTTCAAATAACTCTTGAAATGGATCATTCTTAATTTTATTAATTTTTTTATTTTGGATAAAATTTTTAAAATTACACATAAGTATGAATATTTTCTAAGTGAAAGAAGGATAACAAGACCAAGAAGAAAAGGGGTCAAGCAAAAGAACAGAATTTTTGAAGACCATGTTATAGATTACTCTGATACATTTTGTTTGTCGATCTATGCAGTCGATATGAAAAAGGTTGTCAAAGAAGGGTGTCCTCTTTGGCATATGCCATCCGCCCTGGTCTACCCGCCGGCGGGTGAACCGAAAAACAACAATACTTGTTGTTTCACATCAATACCAAGTTTCATCAAAACCTTTACTTTTGTATGCAGGAAGTTAAAAATACAGAAAGCTATTAGACGTCTTACGAGCGTCAGACACAGAAACTTTTTTCTTATACATAATTTTCCTTGCGACACTGGCTGTAGTCGGGAATCGCATTCTTGCTTTCAATTTCGTTTTCTTTTTTTATGGCATAAGAATCATTTGAATTAAAATTTACAGTGAATAAACGTACATTTGAATGTTTCGAGTTTTAAAAGTTTTAAAATGGCATGGAAACCTCAAATTAAATTTGGAAGGGAAGAAGATTGACTTAAGGTCGGGGCCCCAATAGTTGCTAGGCCACCAGTGCATTTAGCAATAAGTTCAAGATTAGTATTTTAGTTTGGTCATCATTTTTTCATATTGCCTGATCACACGGCTTTCGGCTCGTTCGCCCCCCCCCCCCCCCTTCCTTAATTATACGAACATATCGGTATAATTGGTGGGGGTACTAACGAGCCGAAAGCCCCGTGGCCGATCTTAAATACACCTTTTTAACGTTATGGTATTTCAAGGGGAAGAAAAATCCTATGCTGAATAAAGAACAACAGGAGTCAATACAGACGCTTTGCAAGATCAGTGCATATTTATATGTATATGATGAGCACTGAGAGCCTCTTATTCCGAGTTTGAATAGATCTAGTAGAGCTCTGCAACAAATTCATGATGACAGAGTACTGAAGCAAAACAGAAAGGAAGAAAAAACCCAAACAATTTCTGTTAAAATGTTACTAGATAACTGAATTACTCATCACAAACACAAGTTTTAAAGTAGTCTATCATTTCCTGAGTATTCGACCACTTTTCATGGAATTTGATGACGATAACTACAGATTGCTGTCAAATACCGTCCCAACGGGAAGTTAAAACTGTATAACAGAAGGACCGAATACACCCACATATTATGTGGGAAGTTTAAGAGTAGATCTATCTATAGTGCTAATATCCGTCCATCCACCGATATGAATGTTTCCTCTGACACCAAAAATAATCTGAAGATTGTATATGCTGGAGTATACATGCAGCAGTGCAACTTGGGTTCCGGTGAGGGAGTGGGGGTGACAAATGGGCAAGGTCAAGAAATCTTGTTTGCGCTTGAAAAATGTATTTTCTAATTCATTTTAAAAGGAAAACCAGTACTGCAGTAACATATGGGAAAAGTACTCACAAGAAAAGGTCCTTTTGGAAGCGGTTTTTATATAACGAAATATTTATATCCTTTGGGATAACCCATAAGACAAAATCCTAACGAGATTTGATTTCATGGAGGAACTGTGAATCAGTATACAGTTTTAGTTATCAATCTTACCCAGTGTCAATATCATACGTATTTGTATGCAGACCTTTATTCGCAGAGCAAACAGACATGGTATTGTGGCTTCTCAAACCTAATCAACCCTGAGATAGATATTCTAGATTAAAGTGATAATTAAATCTCAAATTAAAAGAATTCGCGAATCTCTTTTGTTTAAAGCGTACTTAACGTATACTTGCTTTATGCTATGGGACAAGAAGAAGTTGTTGTTAACATTCAGTATACAGAAATTCTATTATCTATCGCTACAATTTTCGTAAAAGGTAAGTAAACGACATAAATGATTTCATTTATTATTGATGGAGAGGGGAAAGGGGGGGGGGGGGAGGAAGGGTTAGAACCAACATATTGTAGTACAATTGTCATTTTTCCTTTTATGGCTATGATAGGAGTTTACAGGCATTGGAAACCAGACTGGAAAATGATAATGTGAAACATCTACCACCAGTGCACGAGTAGGCCTTCCCACCTACTACCAGTGCACGAGTGGGCCTTCCCACCTACCACCAGTACACAAGTGGGTCTTCCCACCTACCACCAGCGCACGAGTGGACCTTCCCATATACTACCAGCGCACGAGTGGACCTTTCCACCTACCACCGGTACACGGGTGGGCCTTCCCACATACTCGGCCAACACAGGCAAGATAATCAGTTCCATAAAGTGGCAAATTTAGCGGCCAGTGTAGCGTCATCGCTTATGTGCTTGGCTTGTGACACAGAGGTCCCGGACTCTGTCCCGGCTGCTGGATCATCGGTGCCTGGTCTCTAGAATAAAACATAAACTCGAGGTCCCGTGTGACGGTACACGTGACACATAAAACATCCCTCATTGCTACTGGTAAGTCCGTTGCATAGGTCCAAATTTCTGTATATTTATTTTGCATCAGGCAGATGACGTCACCGTATAAGCGCATTAAGTTTAAAACAAGCTTCTTTATATTAGACATGTAAAGATGGATGTTACATAGTTCTTTCGTACTATCCTAACTATTGCTTGATAAAGGCCAGTAGGCCGAAAATTTGCGGCAAAGAGTGTTTGTGTTATTTCTTTTAGTATATTTTACTTCCCTTTGGAGGACTACTTATTCTATCGTTTGTATTAAGACAAAAACATAAAGACAGATTGACATGATGTTAAGCTCTTTTGACATCAAGTAAGTAACTTAAAGCTGTATGTCATAATGAACGTGCAACATAAAACAATGGTAGTTGGATGGAAAGTTACTTAAACACTACATTAAAAAGCAGTAAAGGCGTCCCATAAATATATATAATAACTATCAAAGCCGATTTACAACATCCATTGAAACTCTGTTTCCCATTTCATTCTCATTCATGCATGATAACGTCATAGATGGTATATAGATTTGGTCAATTACCACTCAAACATGTCGAGCTTTATTCGAAAATCAGAAATAAGTACATGTACGTTATAATTACAGATTTCTGGGAATGCTTCACGTCAAGAAACACCATAAACTTGTTTCAAGAGTGAAAGTAAAACATGAAACAGGCGTATAAAATACTACACTCGTCGTCGTCATCATCATCATCATCATCATCATCATCATTCATTCATTCATTCATTCATTCATTATTCATCATCATCATCATCATCATCATCATCATCATCATCATCATTATTATTATTATCGTGATTGTTTTGAATCTAAATTTCAAAACCCAACATTACAGATATTGAAAGCTACAGCGTTATTCAATACGGCACTTGGCAATCTTCCGACTAGACCACCGAGGTCCATCTTATTAAGGATTTGATAATGCTTACAGAAGAAGCTTGAATGTCTAAGAAATCTAACGTAACTGAGAATATTAATTGATTACCATACCTTGTGTGGGACACAATCGCGTTATGTCGAGGAACCTCCTAGCACATTAATAAGTAAAGAAAAATATCGTTATCTTGAGACAATGTCACGATGTTATCACTCTTTACTGGCATTACATGCATGTATGTCTATACACTGCATAAAGTCATTCTGAATGTTGAACATTAGTCGCATCCGTTATATTATAATTAAAATTCCTTATGAAAGCGGAAACACTAGAAACTAAACTTGTAAACGCTATATCTGGGGGGAAACTTTCAGTTACATAAAGAGTGTTTTGGTTTTCGGAAGCTATACTTGTAATCGAGCACCAGATGTTCACTATAAATCAAATGTAGCGCTTGATAATATAATAAATTATAGACTATACGAACACTCTAATTTCACCATATTTAGTCATCTGGTTTTTATGGAGTAATGGGATACCAAATAATCGCTTCTTTGTGAAATCTAACATCAATGCTATAACTTTTTAACATTAATTAATCATATGAGTGACAAACAGAGAGAGAGAGAGGGGTGGGGGGAGTAACCACACACTGTTGTCTTCAGGATGCATGTACAAATATAATCGACACATAAAATCCAAATAAGAATTCATTTTGTGAGACCGTTTATTTTGTACTTTGTGTATTATCACCCGGAATACCCCATTAATACTCAGTTAAACGTGAGTCGTTAACTAAAGTAGCATGGTGTGTTGTTAATACCGGTCAGCAGACGATGTTTACACTTCCATGATAACCAATCACATGCTATTGAAATGATTAAGGTAACGGTCACGAAAACACATACGATATAGCATTTTCTTTCAAAACCTAGGCGTACACAACTAAAAGCAGATAAAAGTGACATATAATGTGAGAAGATTTGAAATACGTCTAAGTAATCTAAAATTTATTTGAAAACTTACATGTACATTCCCTTAAATGCCATCTTTAATAACTTCGAATAATTTGCTTCACCATGTTTATAGTACCAAGATATGTTTTAGGCTAAACGCTGTCTTTTTCAGTTTTATGGATGTGATGAAATGGGTAACAGTTGCTGCTGTTTACACAGAAGTACGGAAGTATCGCACAGCGACAGCGAGGACATTCTAGATGACAAGACAACCAGTATAGACGGGGAGACCACGTGTCAGTCCACCTGCCAACGGACAGACTACTGGTCAAGATTTCTCTCCGATGGCTCAATCAATGTTAGTCTTTTTTCTTCACACACAGACGTACCGACAGACTATAAATGTATCTCAGAATTCTGTGTAGACGACCCTATGGACCACAAGCCATGTCACGTGACTGGAATGACCAGCCTGCCAGATGGAAGTATAGTCATGATCGACTCGAATAATAAGAAAATCAAAGTGTTCTCTCCCGAGTTTGAGTTTGCCTTTGTGCAGAATACTCGCAGTGGAATAAGAGACGTAGAGTACATTGGGGAATATGAAATCGCTGTCACCGAGGGCAAATCCGTATGCTTTTATAAAATAGAGAATAGATATATCACAAAACGGGTCAAGAAATTTTTATTTTGGGAAAGAGTAGGATGCATTTCTTACAACGGTTATTGGTATGCTGTGCAATGTTTAGGTAACGGTCACCTTCATATAAAAGTGCTGGACACAGAAGGTTCGGAAAAATTTGACATTCAGATTACCAGTGTGATGACGTCTTCTAAATGTTTCAGTACAAGTATTGCATTAGATAACAGAGAAGACATTGTATATGTTACAGACACAAAAAGTAAATGTGTAAAGTGTATAGATTTCAATGGAAACGTCCTTTGGGAGACCCCTTCGAACGGATTTCAGATCCCAAGGAGTCTGGTGGCGCTTGATCATGTGTTGGTGTGTGCCGATTGGGCGAAAAATCGAGTGTTAAGAATATCACCAGATGGCAGCACTCTTACTGACGTCATAGCTAAAGGTCTTCGTAAACCATCCTTTTTGGCATTTCAACTGTTACAAAACAGACTGATCGTATATTCCAATAGCAGACGTTTTGTTCAAATCTTTCAGATTCAAGTGATACAAAAGCAAGTGCAATCAAACAGAAGTGTTCATAGCAGAGAGACAAAGTCAAATTCAAGCAAAGAATGTTCAACAGATATGCAGTTAGATAAAATACCCGAGATATCGTAACACGATATTGGCATATAGCTGTATTGCATCGAGAATCATTCTCTCTATTGTTTTATGACGTCTTCCTAATTCCATAGCAAATCATATCTATAGATGTACATAAAAAGAATAATTAAAGTTAAGGTAATATATAAAAATAGTTCTCATTATGTCCGTATCACAAAGTTATACGTACACATGCCTTTTCAGTGCCTCTTCTTGCACATGTATCCCACCACTCGCACTAGCAATTTCTTCTTCGCTTTCGCTCACGGTGACAATGAATGTCAGAACGGAAAGGGGACGAACGTTTGCGTTCATTTGATGATTGTTCTCTTACAATGAATTGTGCCACACGTTGGAGTGCTCTCGTCGTGTCATCGCACCGCCCCACAGTGGAATACCCCCCCCCCCTCCCCTTTTCACTGTCAATTGTTCTACATATACTGCCTGTCTCCAGACGATACCATGTCACTTTGTACGAAGTTCTTGCTAGAAATGTGAAAACATTTTCATTTTTATTTGTATGTTGTTGTACATGGCAGCAAGATAATTACACTACTATGGTGACGGCGCCTGCCTGATGCAAAGCACAGAAATTTAGACCCATCCAATACACTGAGTACCCTTCTACGTGCCACGTCTACCGGAAATCAGTTTTTACTGTTTCACCTACTAGACAGGCCACCGCCCACGGTGCTCGAACCTGAACACCTATCCGATTTAGCTGTTTTGGGTCTTAGAGCACTCTGAGAAGAATAAGAAAAGACATCATTTTCAATTCTTGTTTATTCAAAACATCCTTTACAAAATGCAAAATAAAAACAAACGTCGTACAAAATAACTTGTTAGATGTCATTGGCCAGACCTTTTGATTATCAACACACCCATATATTAAAGAGAATATTGCAGGGATTGTCATTAAGGATATAAAAAATACTAGTATAAAGGTCACAGTCTACGACAGGTCTCTATTTTTTCAATATTAAGCTACAACTGCCAGAAGCTCCACTGTACCAGACAAGAAGTTGGGTATGAGTAATAGAAGAAAGAAATATACCTAGTTGAGAAGGGAATATACATCTCAGCATATGAAAATATATTGATAAAATAAGATACTTAGAAATGAATTGTTTTTTAGAATTATCACGATAGGATAGAAACGCACATGTCTTCTGTTCTATTAAATGATTGAAAGTACAAGAATATATATTGTCAATCTTATATGATATAAAAAATAGAATGAAAGAAATATCATGTCTTGAATTCAAAATCAATTGGAAATTGGTAATAAATGAAAGATGAATAAAACAGAAGAATTCTAAAAGCATACTGTTTCAAACTACATACACTTAACAATGTACAAATGATTTACAGTATCTACGTTTCCAGCAATCATAATCTAATATGGTAAAAATTATTGCAGTCTCAATTTTAAGCATAACAATAATACTGTAAACAACACATGCAAATCAGTATGGTATATCAATTCCTGCTCTGATATTCAACCTTTGACTATGATATGGAAAAATATCGCGTAAATATACATAAAAGTAAAAAAGGAAAAGAAAATAGTTTTTATAAAAAAATCCCCACCTTAGTATCAAAATTGAATATTCTCACTTCCTGCATTTCTTTTTTTTTTTTTTTTACATGTATATTCTTATTTCTACCAAGTCAGAATTCGATAATGTATTCAACATCGAACATTGTTTATTTTTGATGAGAAAAAAATCCAAGATACATATATATATATGTATAGACTGTTTTCAAATGCATGAGATTTGGTTGGAGTTACTTCCCTTTCTGCCATTTTGGCTGTGAAGCTTTAGTTTTTGCTTCATATTCATACCAATTGAATTATTGTGAGAAAGTTGTCTATATTTTCACTCATATGAAAACATTTTAACATTGTTCAAAAGTTTTATTATTGCATAACAATTGCAAAAATTCAAAAAGCATCCTTAGTTTGGAGAAATTCCTTATATATTTTGGTTGACTTATGCACAAATATTCAGTCATTCACTTCCAATATGGTAGACAAGGGAAGCAAATTTTATGCATTTGATGAAAACTATTTATCTATCTATCTATCTATCTATATATATATATATATATATATATATATATCTATATCTATATATATATATATAGATATATATATATATATATATATAGATATATATATATATATAGATATATATATATATAGATAGAGAGATAGATATATATAGATATATATATATATATATATATATATATGTGTGTAAAAGACCAAAATTACTGATGTATTCCCCCTTTTAAAGTTTAAAAAATTCTTATGAAAATCAAAAAGTTTGTTACTTGAATTAATCCCATTTTACAACGCTAAATCCAATTCTATTTGTAGAGTTACAAATGAGATCTAGAGTGGAACAATGCAAAAACATATAGAAATGATTTGGGTGATATGGATTTCTTTGTCATTTGCATTATGTACATATAAATAGAAGATCTATGTACAGAGTTGGGACTATGTCTACTACAGGTTATATAGAACATCACAGTACCTGTAATCATAGGATACATTTGACGATAAATACTCTGCAATAGGAACTACTGAAGTGCATGTATCTCAAAACTACAATATATGAATTCTGTAACATTGTAAGTATGAAGGTACCTTGTTCAGGTACAAATTAAATCTTATGCAAGATACATAACATAGTAAAGGAAAAGTGTAAAATATGAAACATATATTAAAATAAAATTGATCTGGAAATTGTAAATTTGTATTAAAAATACAGTAGCAAGGTTTTCAATAAGAATTATTTAAGGAAGTGATTTAGAAATTTGAGGTGTATCATTTTGAGTGCTGTATGTGCGAATGTGAGTAGCAAATTTGAGATACGAGGAAATTCGAATTGGCAATTTCCGTCATTTGAAACGGCAGTATTTCGCCGGGTGCCAGCTCTTATTGAAATCCTTGCAGTAGAGATTTAATCAATTATAGAGCTCAAACTTGTGTTGACATTTTAAATTCAAATCTATGACATCATCATTGCTAAGCAAGTCCTTTTTAGAGTTCCCTAAATTTTAAAACATAGTCATAAAAAAAAAAGGAAGAAGGGTAGAAATCTTCATATTTGATAATCTTAAACTGAAGAACCAGCTTAGACTCTGTACGACCAACAATTGACAAATATTACCACTTAAAAGTTGGGATTTTTATACTATAAAGCAAACTCAGTAATTGCATGTTTCTGTTGACATCATTTGGATAAAGTGGATGGAAAGAAATTCAGCATGATTACCAAGATAAAGGATTTTTTTCCCAACCAGATATAAAAACCTACAGTAAACATTATATTTTCTATAATCTTTATGAATGGCCTTAGGGTCAAATTGCTGTTATGATGACACAATATGTGAACTGTAACAGAAAAGAGCACTATAAAACTATTGCAATAAAAGGCATAAAGCATAAAATAAGAATAAAATAAGTATAAGTCCAGATTACTTCTCGATCTACAATCTCATGACAGTGAAATGACAGATATTTTGATTCGTGGAATCTCAATGGTACATCATATAACCATGTCATGAAGCAAGAGGACAGATTAATTCTTCGATGTTCTGATTTACAAAAAATCTTGTATCAAAATAAGAGGCAGAAAAATATGCCTCAAAATATTCTCATTCACATTCTATGAAATTTTACATCTTGCATAGAAAAAGAATTATAAATAATATATACTATATTTGGCACAAACACGATACATGCACTGTCACAAAAATATTATGCATCTCACAAAATGTCATGAGATAAAAATCATCTCCTATTTACAAAAAATTGAGTAACACATCATTACACATAAACTGTATAGGAATAATATGGTATGTTCTGAGAGAGCTAAATTTACGAAATGTATACTTTAATCTTTGAAAATTTTTCCTCTCTAAAAATCTAAATCCTTTTATGATTACAATAAAAATTCCTATGAAAACTGTAATATTTGTAGGTATTATTTTATTTGCTTTGGCAAGATCTTTTAAAATTGAAATATGAAATTTATACCAGCTTTTAAACACAATTGTTTTTTGCATGCATTGGTAAAATAGAATGAGGAAAGTATGTTTTCATAGACCCTTTCGACATCTGCAGGACTAACATTTTGGTTGGCAAAATGATGACTGCTCACGCAATATGACATCAGAGACAATCAATTTTTTATCATGACATCAAAATTTTTATGGGAAACGTTATCATTTGCCAACCAAAATGTTAGTCCCGCAGTAACAGTGAAAGGGTCTATTGTAAAATACAGTTTGTACAATTTCTTAGAAATTACACTAGGATATAAATCTAAGTTCATCATAAAGAACTAATGTATATATATATATATATAATGAGATACACACAGGAGACACATTTATGCACAAAGTGTCAGCTACGGTAAACATGAAGGAATTCTTGGGAGTAAACATTACACATTACCTATTGCAAACAAATTTTGTGAATATTTAATAATATCTTTGAAATGCATCAAGTCAAATCTTTATCATTCCATTAAGTGCTGATTTATTTTGTCATTTAGAAAACCCATAGTAGCTTTAAATATCTGCACATGAGTTTTTAAAGAATATTCATTCAAGCGACTTAATCTCAAAACCAGATTATTATTCGAAGGACGACCAAAATTTCAAATGTAATGTAATAAAGAAAAAGTAAAGTAAGTTTTACGGTTGAATTTTTACACTCTATTGAAAATTGTGCTTCAGCAAATCTTTACTAAGACTGTTTCTTTTGAAATATTTAACAGAACCTTGTGATATTTCACTAATGATTGAGTCTTGTTCAATTTACGCATATATTCAACCATCATTTAGGTACCAAGACATAAAACACATTTGTCAGCATGAAAATGATATGACAAGCTCCATCTCTGCACAAATCACTGATTTTGAAATTACACAATATTCAACAAAACAAAGAAGCATGTTTCTAACAACCATGCAGTACTAACTATTAGATTGTGTCATAGAATTCTTAATTGATGTAAACCATAAAGTCAACAAAAGAATCTCAGATTGACTTGACACCTAGCTATCACTATAAAAATGTAACATGAAAACTATTACACAAAATATTATATGCTTATAATATCTACTTAATTAAATACATACCCTGATGATCACACAAATCTTCATACAATAATCAAATCATCTGTATCTAAAGACTACCATACTGACACAAAATATTTACAGTAAAAAGACCAAGCCTTTTCCATTTCTAATGTCAATGCTGTATGTACAAGCATACTATACATTTTGCCATGGGAAAACTGTCAAATCCCAAGTAATATGATTATAATAATAAATCCTGGAATTTGACCTTGATCAGAATGTTCTGAATAGATTGCTGCTTGATAGATGGGGTCGTCTCAAAAGTCATGGAACTGCTCTAGATCTGGGCCTGATACTGGACTGGCATCCTGCCAATTATCCTCAGGGTAATCCTCAAAGTTCTTAGTGTCACCAGCATGAGACAGTTTAGGAACAATGGGAGCCTAAGAATAGGAAACAGTTTGTGATTTACAGTGACCATAACTGTTGCAGACAATGTAAATGTGAACATCCAAATAGATATAAAGTTATCCCCCCTGATTATTTTTGTAATGTGGGCATAACTCACATGACCTAATTAGAGGTCATCTACTCCTCATAATCACCCACAAACAAAATTTTTCCATTCAAAAGTTTGTGTCTAATGATTAACAAATATGCCACTTATCTTCATTTAATTTAGACATCAGTATTAACTGACACAAAACAAAATCAAAGTAAATATGCCAAAGACAGGTATCATAATTATAACTTATTAACTTGACCTAAATATCCTTAGGATATATCTTTATACAAAATATAGATTCAATATATCTAGCTCTTTCTGAGATAATGAGCGGAAACTGCTAATTTTAAGAAATTTTCTATGTCCAAGGGTAATAACTCTCACAAAAATTATTGAAATATAACCATATTTGAACTTGACCGAAATATCTTTTAGATGTATCAGTATATAAAATGTAAATTCAATATCTTTATCAGTTCCAGAGAATATGTGTGGAAACTGCTAATTTTAAGAAATTTCCTAAGTCCAAGGGGAATAACTCTGACAAAAATTATTGAACCATAAGCCAATTTGAATTTGACATAGATATCCTTAACATGTATCTGTATGCAAAATATCAACTCAATATCTCTATCCATTCCTGCATGAGTGGAAACTGCTAATTTTAAGAAATTTTCTAAGTTTAAGGGAGATAACTATGACAAAAATTATTGAACAATAACCAATTTTGAACTTGACCTATTGATTCTTGAGATATATCTGTATACCAAATATCTATTCAGTATCTTTATTGGTTCTAGAGATAATGAGTGGAAACTGTAAATGGACTGAAAGACAGACCTATCGACAGCAGCAAAACAATATGCCCCTCCCTCTTCGAAAGGGGGGCATAAAAAGTCTATTATTGGGTGAATGGTTTTGCTCCTTTCATAAATTTTGCATCTATAAGCAGGTAACACATAAATGTTTTAACACAACAACAGGATCATCCACATCAGTCTCTCATATCTTAGTTATATAAAACCCAAAATTTCAAAAGGGATGTTGAAATCAGGAGACAATAATTTTTGACAAGAGAATCCATAGAACCATTGGATGCTCCCCATATATACGCTAGTTCCAAATGGGCTAATTTACACTACTCTGCATCTAAATCTATCTACCTTTTGTCCTATGAAGTTTCATGTTGATACCTCTTACAGTTTTTCTGTTATGCTCTGGACAAAATTAATGTATGAAAAATAACAAAGGGCAATAACTCCTAAATTATGTGAAAGAGAGTTATGGTTCTTATGCACTACACTTCTTCTCATTGAGATCTATCTACCTATGAAGTTTCATGCTGATACCTCTTATACTTCTGTGTTATCTTATGATGGATGGATGGACAAACAGACAGATGAACAAAGAAGCAACTATATGCTCTCCTTCAGGGAGCATAAAAAAATATCTAATATAATGAATATATATAAGTATAATCATATCGTAAATACGTAATTTCTTTAGCATATAATGAATATATAATATCTCATAACGAACACTTCTAATTTCAGATTATTGTATAAATACATATACATCAAATGCAGTCAAACTTCAATCCTTTGAACACTGACATCTTCGATACCTATGCTTAACAGCAATATGTTGAATACTTATTATACTATGCTTAATTTGAAACCATTTTTAGGTAGAGAAGCTCGAATTTACCTGGTTTAATTGGAAGTAGGTTTGTTATTGACATATTTGTTGTTGTTTTCCTTTAATTCTTTATTGTGGGCATAGTGAGATTAACTGGCCATGTAGACACACATGACAGGATTTGTCTTATGGTATATGAGGCCATTGCAGTTTTGCATACTACATTATTCGTAATAATTGTGACTGAATTATGATCGTAAATTAAACACGAAATTGAATTCAATACAAATATATTTAAATGTTAATGAACATGGCAAGTCACAAGTATTGCTAGTAAGTCTGGTATTGTAAATTACTGAAGAATAAGCTGTTAAATTAGGAGTGTTTAACAAAAAAATTTCTGAATAATTGACACGCTTTAATAAGAAATTTGCAAAATTATGGTACTAATAGTTTTTCAATTCTATTAAAAGAATTTTAGATCCATCAAGAAAACATACGTGACTTATCAAGCTTTAGAAGATATTTTCTTGAATTTTATCAACAAATGGGGTGACTGCTCTAAGATTAAATATTTTATTGAGAATAATGTACACTTTATATGCTTATATTAAAATCAATAATTCTCATACAGAATGTATAATAACAATGTCATATGTCTAGCACTTGTTCATAAACATGTCCTCACTGCATGTAAAGTGAAATTTTTTAAATTTCAAAATACACATATCTCAAAGCACTTCTACGATTCTTTTGACTTCCAGATAATTAAATCTGAGTGGGTATCTAATACACTCATGTATAATTCATCAACGTAAATTATCATATTTCAGATAAGATTTTTGTAAATCTCCTTTGGTTGATAGCTAGCCATCATAAATGACTGTTGACTCAAATATGGGCTATGTGACAACGTATGACCTGTTTAATTCTCTTTCTTAAAATTATTACTGGTGAAAATATTGTCACTATAATAAAACAATGAATTACTTTGATGAGGTCACTATTAGCAAAATGATGACTTTTGACCTGACATTCTCTTTGGCCTGACCTAACGTCATTAGGAGCACTTAACTGTATAAAACATATATGTTACCTGGAGTTTTCTTAACTCCACATCTTCCCAGTTGATACTTTTAAACCACTTATGCCTCTTGACATCATCTGATCCATTCTGAAATAAAATTCAAAATTGATGAATATTCCCATTTCTAATTATTAAGTTTAATACCTGAAATACTCATAACTCATAAAAATCATGAAAAATTTTTGGTACAATTCTGTATCAGGAATAGCTAAATTCTGTAAACCTTTGCTACATGATGACAGAACTCATGACAATGGAAATACACTGTATCTGTATTCACAAAGATTTGTCTGTACCCTGACTATATCGTAAATTAACTCTGTCATGCAAGCATGGCCTTGAGTGGAAGCCAGAAAATGAAGGAAACTTTGGTAATTCATGTGCACACACTAGATCTGAGAAATTACACCTGAAATGTTCCTGGCAGTTTGAGACAAACACATCCTCTGATGTAGCACCTCCACAAATATCGCAGACAAATTAACCTACAACACTTCATGTCAAGTCCAGTAACCTCTGCATGTTTCATGTTTCAGAACACTTCATGCTCCATGACTGTCTTATGCAATTAAGGAGATCTGCATTGACATGTACATTAGCTGCTAAGGTGATATGATTAATGGAATTTGGAGTTAGTGTGAGTTACGAGACTTGATTCATCATTTACATTACCTTCATGTTTCCTAGTCGTCTCGTTCTGTCATGCACCAACAATTTCTTCACGAGATCTCTGTAAGAGATAAAAGAAAATCCAAGTAACAGCTAGATTTTCATGCAATTGAATTGGAAATATACAGTACTTATAGCTCATAACTTTTTTTTAAATTTAATTATAATATATGTTAGTTTATAATAACTGTATTTACTGTCAGGCAAAATTCTGTACTAATTGATAGATCTTCTTATGAGGAATGCATATATAGAATATGAGCACCTTTTTTTTATAAAGTAGAAGTGCCATGGTTAAATAAAAAAAACCCCCAAAACCCAAAACATTAACCTAGCTGTCTTCTCCTTTTGATGCTGGAGTGTACACTAAGGGTACACATTTGCTGTCCCCAGACATTTGTCAACCTAAAATACTACGACCATATCCTATGCTTTCTTGTTAAGGTTCACAGAGTTTGAGAAGTTCAACTGTAGAACTCTAGATTGAGATATCAAATATCTATTTTAGTTAAGTACTTACTTGGCTGCTGCATCTAAATGACGGGGCCAGTCTATTCTTCCTTCAATAATCTTCTCATAAATCTTGAATGGATTGTCATCAAACCATGGAGGATACCTGGTATAATCAACAAAGAAGACCAGTTATGAATTTCCTAGGAACAAAGTACAAAATGCTACAGTGACAAATTTTCTCATATACACTGTTTTGGGATCAAATGTCACAGAGGTTAGAGGCTACAGTAATTTTCAATACCACTCAGCCAACCAAACACACGCATGTTTTAAAATATGTACACTTAGTACACATGTGAACCTGCAATACTATATAGGTACAATGATACATACCCGACCAGCATTTCATAAATGAGAATTCCTAAGGACCACCAGTCTACAGCTTTATTATGTCCTTTACTCTGTATAATCTCTGGGGCTAAGTATTCAGGGGTGCCACACAATGTCCATGTCCTATAAAATAATTGTAAGTCACTTCAGGAAAACTTGTCAGAGTAGACACAACTACTTGTTTTTAATGTTGATTTTATTTGGTACTCATCCATATTGTTAAATATATCTTTTATGAAGCATAGAAACTCTTGCAAAAATTTGGCATAAAATTCTAGCACCATGTGGCTTGACAATTAAATGAACATTTAAATGAAGTACATGCCTCATAAACAAGCCCAAGAGTACAAATGGAGCTAGTTCTGCAGCTAGTATTTGACAGAACATATACTATTACAAACATTCATCACCTCAATCTACCATAATCAGTTGATACATCTATAAAGCATTTTGGACACTAGGTGTTATCATTGGCAGTGACTCAGATACATATCACAAGGAGCAGATAGGAATGGTGAAGCTAGAATCTAGTGAAACCAGTATATATCACAGAACATAATGTAGAGGAAAGGGAACTGAAGTCAAGACATTAAACAAAAGATAAAGGAAAAGTAAACAAAGGACCAAGGTGAAGCTGACATAGTGAGATTGAAATCTTTATGCTTATGTGAAGAGATTGTGTTGCCTTAGTTGTTTCTATTTCTAATATTTCTTCATGACTTGTTTTGTTGGTCAAGAAGTAGGGTGGGAAAGGGGGGGGGAGAAATAGAACTATTACCTCCATTGAAAAATCGGAACATAAATAAGTAAGCATACGTTGTAATATCAACACCACCAAACATCGAGTATCGAGTTCTAGTACACTGATTCTCCTTAAGAACGCTGTAATATACAGAATACCGTTGTAATATCAACACCACCAAACATCGAGTATCGAGTGCTAGTACACTGATTCTCCTTAAGAACGCTGTAATATACAGAATACCGTTGTAATATCAACACCACCAAACATCGAGTATCGAGTGCTAGTACACTGATTCTCCTTTAAAAACGCTTGAATATACGAAATACCGTTGTAGTATCAACACCACCAAACATCGAGTATCGAGTGTTAGTACACTGATTCTCCTTTGAGAACGCTGTGATATACGGAATACCGTTGTAATATCAACACCACCAAACATCGAGTATCGAGTGTTAGTACACTGATTCTCCTTAAGAACGCTGTAATATACAGAATACCGTTGCTTTAGTCAATGGAGATTGAAATATACTTCCTTAAAATCGACGACTATACTTTTTTATGAAGTGAGTGACAAAGCCAACAATGAAAGAATAATACACGGCCCTTAAATCATTAACAATATTGTCAAATGAAAATATATATTTTTATGTATCTCTCCACAAGCTGTCGTTTTTTAAGTTTGTAACCATTTGTATACACGAGAAATTATACTCTTTATTTATGCAATTTGGGTGCAGCTAACCCAAAACAATATAATCATTATTTTAATACATACTTCTTTTATACATTTTACTTTTAGCCCTTATTTTTACTTTTATTATTTACTCTTATGCAATATTTGGCCCTTAGTGTTTGACCCTTATTATTATGTTCTTTCCAGTATACATATGTTCTTAAAACCCAAAATAAATCCTTATTTTACCCATTTGGGGTGCTCCTTAACCACGGCAGGAAGTTCCAAACTGAAACTGAAACTGATATACTATATCTTGGCCCTCGTGCAATCCTGCAGATGATGAAACCCCTCACCAGGGGAAGTAAAAGAAGTAGGAATCTAATGCAAGCTTGCAGATCAAAACAACAGATGGTAGTGAAATCATTACGAAATTTTGGTCATGCCTGGTACACCTCGAGGAAAAATATCTCGCTCACAATAATAGTTACGTAGGCTCGATTATTATTTTCTTTGATAATTGAATGTATCTATTTTTATATCTCGACGATTAGTGTGCATTCTTTGATGTGTTTTCGTTTATTTCCATTCCATTGTATGTATGATATGCACTATTTTTATACCACTTCACTAGTTCGGATAAAAATAATCCAAAATGTGAAAACAAGACATTCTTCAAAAATCCTTACTTTTAACGTATCTCTCTCTTTCATTTTAGAAAACCATTAAAAAGTTGATAAAAGTACCAAAATTTCCTTTCTCTACAGAATTTTGAATAAGATGCACGGATCCAGTTATAGGGACTAGGAGAAAAGACTGGCTTTTGGGGAAGAGGGTGGTGTTTTGTTTTGTTTTTTTTTTTTTTGTCTTGTTCCTCTCTCTCTTTCTTCCTTTCTTCGCTCTTTTTATGGGCGGGGTTTGTTTTTGTTTTTCAGATAATCTATAATTGTCCAAATTACGAGTCTGAACATCTTCCAGTGTTTCGATAATACATCGTTAGGCGATTTGGCGCATCCGGGTTCGAAGCCGAACTCATTATCTTTGACATGTTGGTCCTTCGACAATGCCAATTAATTTAAACTGAATGGATGCTGTGAAAAACAACAAACAGACAATCAAACGGAATAATGCAAAATGCGTTCTAGATACATGTAGCCAAAATGCCCCTCTGGGTGTCAGATGTGTAAAGTTAACATGCCACTATTATGTTCTGCACTGCCCTCATTTCCAGACCCATGCCTAATAACACGCTACATTTCATACATAAACGACGATCAAATAGTCCTGGAAGGTCCATCTCACTTCGTATTGTATTTACTTGTTCTATTTTGGTAATAATTCCAAAACAAGTCAAAGGATTATGACACACTAGTATTACTACGACTAAAATAGCATTTATATAAGACAAGGCATGACCCGGTCTTTTAAAGTCCAAAGAACAATCAGATAATCGGGAAATGGCGCCTTTGTCACAATGTTACATATAAAGGGGCGACCTTTGGTATGGCAAATATGTACACAGTAAAGACTGAAAACATACTCTTAACACTCATTGCCGTAAAACGCGTTCCAATATTCGAAATTATTGACCGCGTTTTGTGGCTACCTGTTTTCTTACCATAACGAGGAAATAACTAGAACGTGTTGTCTATGATTCATAGGCAATGCGTTCTATCTATTTAATTTCCTCTTCTCTACTACAATCTATTGGGGACTAATACGCTGTACAAAAATGCATGGAAAATTTGTTTACGGAAGAACAAAACGACTCCAAATGCATGATATGTAGAACGTCATACAGTTAATACAAAGAATGAATGATACAGATTTCAAATGTAACTGATACACGTAGGAAAGGGGAATGGGAGAGGAGTGGGCAACATTAAATTTTCCTTGAGGTCCCATGCTAAAATATTATTCTAATACACATAAAAAACTCTGAATATTTATGTTCTAAGGGAAAAGTTAAAATGTATTGAAATGCGTGAAAGGATTAAGTGATTTCCTAAACAGTATCAGTATAATATAGCCTTCTTTATCATTCCTTCATACCATACCTGTCTTCGAGTTTTTTGGCGAATCCGAAGTCAGTAATTTTCATGTGGCCCTCTCGATCCAATAATAAATTTTCGGGCTTTAAGTCTCTATACACAATATGTTTCCCGTGTAAATAGTCCAAGGCTGATACGATTTCACTTGCGTAAAAATTCGCCATGGAATTCGAGAATCGTCCATAGTTTCTGAGGTAGGAAAACAACTCCCCTCCTGGGACATACTCCAGTAGCATATACAAAAACTTATTGTCGTGATAAGCCCATATCCTGAAATTGAAAATAACAATGAAATAAATAATAGTAGTATTATTTTTGCATATTGCATAAATGATATGGTATGTGCTGCGTCCACACAGAAAATGAAAATAACAAAACAATAGTTTTGATTAATGCATATATGATACGGTATATCAATCGCTTATATCCTGAAAATGAAAGTCACAATACTATCAATGAAAGTAGAACAGATCTGCAGACGAACGGACATCGACAATCTATAGACCGCAATTGTTTTGCAATCCGGCCAATAAAAATAAGTCATAATGCATAACGATCTATCTGAACGTTTGACAATGGAATAAATCAAAATGAAGTAAGAGATTTAAGTATTTCCTTCATCTTCGTTTATAACCCCGAACCCGGAAGTGCTGCACTGCTGATGTTGCATAATTCAATATCTATAGACACCTTAAAGCGTCACAGGACTGTCATGATTCTTTATACAAAGTGTATTTTTATGTAATTTTAGTATACTAGTGTGTCACCCTGACTTTCATAGGTTTACAGAAAAAAAAATCAAAGCAACCAATTAATCAAGCAATTTTAAACAATAAACCAAACAATACTTGGAAATATCACTATATATATATATATATATATAAAGATATACTCAAATAACTAAGTTTTTGAAATGGAGGTACAAGGTCACGGTCAAGGTAAGGAGGTCAAAATTATTGTACCGACGGAAAGGTTATGTCAAAAGGAATATGCATGTGAAATATGCAAGCCCTGCCTCTTACAATTGAAAAGTTATGTGGAATGTTCAAATTTTGCCACAGACGACAAATGGACAGACAAAAAGGAAGGCAGACTGGTCAAAGACTAGATGCCCCAAATATTTGATTCCGTGGGGGAGGGGGGGGGGCATAATAAACATCACTGCATTAGATGTAGACTAAATAATCCAGCCTCTGGCTATGTCGTGTTATCTTTTAAGAAAAAAGGCAGGACTCCATTATGGATGGAATATAAACGACATGTTGTCCTCGAACAATATGTAATGCAACATCCTTTCCGAGCGTGTTGCTCATGTGAGCTAAACTATGGATGTATATCCTTCAATACGCAAATTCCAAATTACTCCAACTTATATATCAAACCGAGAGACAGAGCACATGAGTAAGATTCGTTGGTTTCTTGTATCCCAACGTACCTGCCGCTATCACAAATTATACAAGATATAATACCAAGTACAATGGCAATAAAACAGACGTAAAAATCATACACGTTTTGTAATTGCCATGGCGACTTTTGTAATGTGTAAGTAAATAACAATCCATACTGGTGTAGATAGCCACAAGAGAAGCACATGCATTGACATGGTATTTGATTGAGGGGGGAATGCAGATTGACTAAATGCCTTTTTAATTGTTAGTAAATGAAAGCCAGAGTTGAGAGGTAGAAACGACGTCATAGGGTGGGATCTTCGCCAGAGGTGAACATTACAGCACCAAAGTGCACCGAATGACATGATGCCTCTGCGTATCTAAAATCACTACGGATTGGCGTAAACAGGAGCGCGAACAAGTTCATTTGGCCGACCCCATCTCTTTCGATTTTTTTTAACTCAGGTCAAAATTAACCCACTCAAAACTATACTGTATTATAAGTTTATTGTATTTTGTTCTACTGCATTATATCATTTATTATTGATATCATATAATATTATATGCATATGTTTCTATTAATAAATATGAGCCCTACGATATCTTTTCTTTTTGATGCACAAAGACACGACTACTCGATTAACATTTGAGATATAAAACACAGACAACATAATACACAACATATTAAGATAAATATCATTTGTATTTTAAGGAAGGATATAGAGCATAGTGTGACTGGGTCTGGAATGCACAGCCAATTCTATTCGTTAGGGTTGCGTTCTTATCAGCATCTTTATTCACCAAAAACCAAAAACCAAAAAAAAAAAAAAAAAACAAAACAAAACAAAAGAAAAACAATAAAGATTATCTAACCGACAACGAAGGACTTGAAAATACTCTACAAGAATCTTCAGTGCCACTTATTCCAAAAATAGGCAAGATCTGTGAGTTCGTCAAAAGTTAATCGACTTTAATCGTAAATTGCCCTTTAAAACAAAATAATCAGGTCCAATATAATGTACCATACATCGTTACATGTATTTGTGAAAAGTCTAAATCCGAGGGATAGTAAATACAAAGCAGAAGTAACAGAAACAAACCGATACAGGCAACAGATTAAGGTTAGAAGTGGAAAAACTATGTATCTTAATGGGTGAATTCGAGTTAACATCACTCTTTTAAACTTACTCACTTGGTAATCTAAAGTTGTCTCTTATTTAAAATCCTGAGATTGCAACAATATATATGACGTCATTGTTGAGTATCATTAATTACACTGTCACCTGACAGGTGACCATTTTATGAATTTACATCACCTTAGGTCTCAAGTATTTGATCAAAAATATAACTTAGGGAACATTTTAAATGAAGAAATTAACGTCAATAGTCAACGTAAAACGCAGAGGCATTTCCGATCCATACTGGGTCACAGTACCGGAAAATAAAAAGTAATCATGTGACGTGTATATTCCAATCAAAGCAGTTACAATTTTACCAAAGTTGGTGTAATTGCTAAGACTAAGACAGCACAAAGGAAAGTGGTACAAAACTATATGGCGTCACTACATAGTATTCACTAAGGCATTCTGTAATGGCATAAAACTATGGTGTCACTGCCTAGTGTTCACAAAGGCATTCTAAAATGGCATAAAACTATGGTGTCGTTGCCTAGTATTTAGTAAGGCATTCTAAAATGGCAAAAAACTTTGTGTCACTGCCTAGAATTCACTAAGGTATTCTGAAATGGCATAAGATTATGGTGTCACTGCCTAGTACTGCCTAGTATTTACTAAGACTAAGGCAGTCGAAAGTGGTAAGGGAATACACGAATCATCATACGACAATGGGGTCACATGTCCAAGATGAGTAAAAACATCTCTTGCCGGCTGTGAAATACATTCACTGACTGACAACAGTTAGGTTGTTTAGTTGGTTATCATTTTAAATATTTGGTACTTATAGTAATGATAAGCAAAACCAATACAATATTGTTGCTGATACTGACATTGTAGGTAAGACCACAGGTTTGGTAGTTAATAGGTTGGTCAAATTTGCAATAAATCTTCTATTACGAGTATAACTTAATTCATATCAAATGGTCAGTGGTCTTCTTCATGTTGACAAAGGCCACTGACCGAAAATTTATATTTGAATACTTTATATGAAATATATACCAACCTCCCCTTTGGGATAAAATTTGGCAACAAACTCAATTATTGCAAACTTAAAAATGACTTAACCATCATTCAATAAGATATTCTTGAAACGTCAATGATATCAAACTAAATGGAAGTGACCTGAGCTGGATCCTCTTTCCGCTGCTGCACTGATCGAAGTCTAAACTGATACTCTAGCGACAAGTATATGTCGCAATGTTATCCTGAATCCAGAACGCTGGCACTTAAGCTACGCCTCTTCAAATTTCTATTTAAAGAAATGCAGATTAACGAAGCTTCCGACTTTATATTACGGGTAAAAACTCTTATACAATATTTACAGAGGACTGAGTACCATATGGATTTCAAATTAAATACACACGTATAACACTTTCTTTGTTCAAAGAATCAAGACAGTAAAAAAGCAGTGATAATAATCTTGCGCAAGTAACGTAAATAATGGTAAATATATGCTGTAGATCTGATACATCATCAACTAAGCTAATTCCCATCTTATTCGCGATGTCAAAAACATTCTCTGTTGCTCTCCAGACATAAAAAGTGACTGTCATCACAATAACATGGCGGCATCAAATACTGACACGTGTTAACGTATTTTTTATTTAATTGTTTAACGTTATGTTCATTTATTTTTGCGTATAAAGTACATAGTGAGAGTAGACGGCTATGCGGAACACCCAGTTGGATCTTTATACTACATTACAGTAAACAGACAAAGACCATCCGAAACACCAAGTCAGATCTTTGCACTAAGTAACAATAATCAGAGTAACACCATCCGGAACACCAAGTCGGATCTTCGTACTATATAATAATAATCGGACTAATACCACCCGGAACACCAAGTTACATCTTTATCCTACGTCACATTAGTCAGACTAGGGTCATCCAGAACACTAAGTCAGATCTTTATACTACATTACAGTAATCAGACTACGATCCCCGGAACACAAAGTTAGATCTTAATACTACGTTATAGTGTTCGGACTAAGACCACCCGGAACACCAAGTCAGATCTTTATACATGTACTACGCTACAGTAATCAGACTAAGACCATCCGGAAAACCAAGTCAAATCTTTGTACTACGCTACAGTAATCAGACTAAGACCATCCGGGCGAACATCAAGTCAGATCTTTGTACTATGCTACAGTAATCAGACTAAGACCACCCGGAACATCAAGTCAGATCTTTGTACTACGCTACAGTAATCAGACTAAAACCATCCGGAACATCAAATCAGATCTTTATACTACGCTACAGTTATCAGACTAAGACCATCCGGAACACCAAGTCAGATCTTTGTACTACGCTACAGTAATCAGACTAAGACCATCCGGAACACCAAGTCAGATCTTTTTACTACGCTACAGTAATCAGACTAAGACCATCAGGAACATCAAGTCAGATCTTTATACTTTGCAACAGTAATCGGACTAAGACCACCCGGAACATCAAGTCAGATCTTTATACTACGTTACAGTAATCAGACCAAGACCACCTTGAACACCAAGTCAGATCTTTATACTATCTAACAATAATCAGACTAAGAGCTTTCGAAACACCAATTCCGTTTTATATACAATGTGACGGTTTGCGAAGAAAATCGTCCCACTTACTACTCTATGATAAAATAATGAAGGGAAAAAGATTTGACGATTGCCGGTGATCCGGATTAGTTGGGCGGGAATTCAGATGAGTTGTTGCTGGATTTGTGCCGTTCGTAGCTGCGTCAACATTTATGTAATGTTCAGAATTTGACCCGAAACCGATCTTCCTAGCCAAGGGCAGACAAGAACTTTTGATTTAAGACACTATACCAATGCCATCTTTCAAGAAGTGTCTTGTTTATATCATGGTCATCATAATCATAAACACTTCCGACCAGGTTCGAGTCCATTATTTTTGATAACAAGTCGAACACTCTAAGTACTCGCCCATTCTGGGGTTAATTTCACTGGATGATATGAGTAGTAACTGGTCACAAAATCGATTGTGTGTAAGGAATATCTCCCTGCGTTTTCCCCTTAGAATAAGAAGTCTCACAGGCTAAATCAGGAAGTTTTCATTTGTTACACATGTATTCTATGCTATTTGCCCATATTAAACACAATTCAGTCAGTTTCTATTTATAGCCTTCATGAATCATATCCAATTGACAAAATCGAAAACACTCAACTATGGCATACCTAAAAGAAAATCGACTGTGTTCTGTATGCGTCTTTCCGTTGAAATTAATGACCGGTAGCGTTTGATGTTGGAGAAAAAGGAAATATTCTTGAAAATAAATAACCTCTGTTATCAAAGTAGTCGATTGTCAAGTTCGTTTGAACGTCAAACAGACTAAAGTCTAAATCAGGAGATAAGTGTATATTACACCATAATCAGACCAACACTCTCTTTGTCCTGAATCGAGCACAATAGCACCGCAGCTACGCAGTCACAAGTTCCTACATAAAGTAACCCTAACCGAGCTTTGTATCATGGATCCCTATGAAAGAGAAAACAGACGACATCTGACAAAGCTGTATGACAAAAATCACCAAGGACATGCACAGGGTATAACTACAATACATAACGAGGTTTTACTACTAACATGTTATAGCGAAATTGTGTGTATAGCAACACAAGAAAGGCTTTGGTTCGAATTGCACATTTTGTTCATTTGATGAGTCAATACATATGCCGTCGACCAAAATAAAATTTGACTTGATAAAATTTCCCTTTGGGTATTTATGGCGGGATTGGCTAGTAACTCACTCCTCTCGGGAACATGGGCTTACTTCAGGTATCTGGAAGTCCATGAATGTCCACGTGCTACATTGCTGTGAGTGTCACAGTGATAATGCATGGATTACGTTAGTATGTTTTTTAGATGAGTCTTTTTAACTAAAATTTTGACAAATGTAAAAATGAGTAGATGACTAGTAGTCAAGTTTAACATAAGCACATGAGTAACAGTCACATATTCACTAGTAGTCATGTGCTCATTTTAATATTCGCAAAATTTGAAAATTAGACAAGACACATGTATCATAACCATTATTTTCAATCATTCTATTTTAAACAAATAAAGGATAAATGATTGAGTTTTCTCTTTCATTAAAAAGTTAAAAAAGAATTAAACACAAAATTATATAAAATCCATATAAATCATTAAATGAATGATCATGTTTCTATTGAGTCTTTTCCTTAAATAGAGTTACATCCCATTTGGGGACGTAAAGCAATCATGACATCATCTAATTCCTAAGAAAACGTCATTTGTGGACTATCATTTCCTTGAGTTTTCGATCAATTTCCCTAGAATTTTATGATGTCATAACTGTTTTACGTCAGATACCGTCCAAAAGGTAAGTAACTCTATATATCGAAAAGACAGAATTCTTTGTCCTAAATCAACGGATCAAAATCCAAATTGCACATAGGTCACCTACATTACACAGCCAACACATACATGTATAACTGTTCTGATAATACTGAAAGGAAAAGTTATACACACACAAACGTGTTCCTGGAAGGACGACCAATCAAGTCATGGGATACTTCTAGAGTCCGACTGATCTTCGACCACCAGAACCACAGGGGCTCCACGTTCTTATTTTCTGTATTGATTTAGATTCATGGACACAAGATACAGTGTACATTTCGTGTATATGATAAGATCGCACTCGATGCAGACAAGTTGCGTAATGAGTTCCTGTGGTGGAGCTAATAAAATTGCTCAAGAAACGGTGATCGTTTACAAACAACATCTAAATTACATAGTAAATAAGTAATGAAAAACATCAATGTTCTTATCAATAGCCGCAACAATTTCCGAACGGCTCTGACCGATATCCTAATTTCTTTAGCAAGAATTACCCACTTCTGTAACCGATATCCTGAATACTAACGCAGAACGTGTAGTTTTGTTTTGTTTTGTTTTTTGTTGTGTTTTGTTTTGTTTTGTTTTGTTTTGTTTTGGGGGGGGGTGTTTTTCGGGGTTTTTTTTTTTTGGGGGGGGGGGGGGGGGGGGGTGGCAGTCATTCCAAATAAATTTCGGTCCCCATAGGTCATTCGGACCTATGTAGTGAAGTTACACACAGGTCTGAAACAAAAATTGTCCGAAAAAAAAAGAAGAGAAACATATATATATTCTGATATATTTAATCTCATCTAACAAAATCATCGATCATCCGCCAATTAGCTCGAATAACATCTCCGAAAAAACTCTGACCGATTCCTCAATGAGACAATCACAGTTACGGTTTACTTCATCATGGTCACCAAAACACTTTAATTTGAGGGAGTATAAATAAACGAAACTCTGCCGGACCCATCGGTCATTCGAACCGGCAATGTGACAGTGGGACATCGGTCCTTACGTAAATGTGTCGGTCAGGACAGACGGACCGATGTTATTGGGAATGACTGGGTTGGGGGTGTTGTTTTTTTGCTTTGGTTTTCTTTTTCGTTTTTATTTTGTTATTGATTTGTTTTTTGGTCCTTTTTATGATTAGTTTTTTTTTCAATTTCGGACCCATGCCTTTACTTTAGGAGAAATACAGATTACCACGAAAATCATCTGAATAATGAACACCTTAATTTGAATGATCAGGTCCTAAATTCTATCATAATATTAAACAAAAATATTTAATCACTTCTTATACTGTTTTAAATGTGTCTTTGTAACGTGAACTACTTGTATTACACTTAATCCCTTGACCAATGTCACAATATTATTTACATGTTTTAAATGTGTCTTTGTAACGTGAACTACTTGTATTACACTTAATCCCTTGACCAATGTCACAATATTATTTACGCCAGCATGTAAGCTTTACCTTGAACCATGTCGCAATATTAGACTAGCGCCTGGTCGCTAAAGACCGATCCAATACACAACAAACCTAATCCGAGGCACCCAGTCCACACAACATGTACTATAAAATAAGCTTTAAAATATCTCAAATCGACTGTAAGCTGAACCGCACCTAAATTTGTTCCTTTAGGTGATAGATTTTTTACGGTTTTGTTTTGTTGATATACTGATATCCACTATGTTTCCCATTCAGGATTATTATAATCATCCATTCAGGTGGTACCTGCATTTGTGCAAATTCTTCATGAATGACCTGTTATCGACTACCCTTGTTTGTGGGTCGTTGGGGCGTGCTTTGGCTTGCTATTAATTAGGCTTTGTCATGGGCACCTGCTTAATCAGAGACATAGAGTCCTATGCCTCTGGCTTAATGTACTCATCAACTGAAGTACATCCAATAGGATAGAAAAAGTAAAGCGAAGTCGAACTTGTTTTGCAGTTACGTCGACTTTTTTTCTTCACTCAAAAGTCGATAAAATCCCAAAAGCTAAGTTATACTTACATATTAACGATAAAGGGATGCGAAACGGCCGCTAATATTTCCTTTTCATTTTTGACATGTTCTACTTGTTTTAGTCGTATAACTTCCGTTATCTTCAGAGCTTTCAAAGCAAAATATTCTTTTGTTTCCTTGTGCCTGCATGTCACCACTCTCCCGAAAGTCCCCGTACCTACAATATAGAATCATAGGAATAACTGACTTCATACAGTAACACTATGGACGGCATACCTCATTTAAGAACTGCATATATTTTACGATAGATGCCAAAACATCGGGGATATTAATCTATCCAACCCTCCTGGTAGACTTAGACCATCGCAAGCATGTGTCGGGAGGTTTGTCTTCGGTCGAGACCCTTGTGTGTTTATTTCAAATATAAACCATATAAATGTGTATTCTCATACAAATAAAACTGCTTACCTCATAACATTTTTGCGTAAGTATTACTTATTACATCAACGACTGATTGAAATGTTTTGGTAGTTTTGGGTTAAAATTTTGGAACGTCTATTTACCTGAAGTGTTGTCATAAAAACAAGGCATAATTTTGCATACTGTGAGACGTGTTAAATCGATCTGGATTGCGGCAAAATTGCACGAAGAAAACTAATTTCTTTGGTGTTTCTATTTTTACGAGGAACTAGTAAATGTTCAACAATTTTTTGGCATTTCTTACTACAGGGGGCAACAACTTGTCTGTGATTTACACCACCCAATGGGTCAATGACTTTCTGTATAATGAATCCGGAAGACGTTGACACATAAATGACGGTATTATGGAGGATTCCTGCCTTATCTCCGGCCTTTATCATCTCTTTCATACGATATCTGAGAACCAATTACTTTACTGCGTTTCATATTTCCCATCTAACTCAGTACAGATATTGTATACATAAACTGCCTTTTTACCATATTTTTGACAGTGACGTCAAACTCTCATACTCCCTCGAAGTATACAGCACGCTGCATAAAACTTTAAGAAGACTACATTGTTTCCATCGTCTCTGTTTTTCTCATTTTAACTTGTGACGGCTGCAATATATTTTTACTCAAGGTAATATTATATGGATAACTGTGCAAAAAATCATTAACCCCTTACGATCGTATTCTCGATTTAAAATATAAATGTATTCTCTTTATATGAAATATGAAACGGGTACAGTGACATTGATACGTTTGCACGAAAATGATAAAAGTCTTTATTTTCAATGCTTATCGCAAAACACTGTTGCTAGGTTGGTTTTGATGGAAGTTTTAAGTCGCTTTCAGCCATTTTTTAAATCATACATATATCGCGACATGGAAGAAAGAGGTGACATTACCTTTAACAAGGTGGTGCAATCCGGAAATCAAACCCGGATCGCCTCCGCCACAAAATTCATCGCTAGCGCGACGAAACCCAGAGGAAACTGCGTGTTGACTTCCCTTAAAAACCTAATCCTTTTGACTTTGACCTTTGGTGATATGACCGAAGTCATGTTACATTTTTTGGTCAAAATGGCTACACCATACTTAACTTCGATAACCACCGAAGTAAAGTTTGTCTAAATATAGTTCAGACAATAGTGGCCTTGTCTTTGGAAATGTGACCTTATGTAAAGTAAATGACATTACTTTTGGGTCAGGGGTAACACTATATGAGCATATATGAAAGGATTGACGAGATATAGATCTTAAAATTCACCTTAATATCATCTAAACGTTCACCTCATCATTTCAGTACACGTAGAGTATCACCCACAGCGCCTCACCCATTGCTAAGTGATTGTTTTCTGTAATCAAGTATCGTATTACCAAAGCAAACATAAACACTGAAGAAACTGGAGTTTAACTGTATATCATACGCACCCGCTGTGGGTTAATTTCATAGCAGTAACAAAACTTTCCTAGCTGACATATTTTAGATATAAGTTTCATGGACCATAGCTCCTATAAAATATTACCAGTACCAGAAGATACCTTGACCCTACTGACCCCCAAATCAATAGGCATCCTCTCTTTTTGATAACATCCATTTATACACCCAACTATGGGTTGAAAGGGATGCATGGTAAATTATTTATCATCAAAAGCAAATTACTTCATTCTATTTTTACCAGTGGCGACCTTGGCCTTTGACCTATTGACCCCAAAATTGAAAATCAATAGACATCTCCTGTTTTTGATAAGCAAATATGTATAGAAATTTGATGTTGATAGTATGAAAGAAACTTGAGTTAGCATCCGGAAACCAATAATTGCAATATATCTTTATCATTAATGATCTTGACCTTTGACCTACTGACAACAAAATTGATAGGCACATTCCCTTTAGAAAAGTGTCCATATGTCCAATATTGGTTTGGATGTAATAATCAAACTTATTGTCAGTGTACAATTTTGAGAAATCACTAGTTTATCTATATCAGCCATTATCAGCAGATCTAGAGTTGTTAGTTGAAGAAATGAACCAAAACTGCATACAAGTATCAAAATTTGATCTCTTTAATTTATGATTTCTTTTAGGATTTGCTAAATCCTTACACATAAAAGCACTGCATTTCATCTTGATTTGCGGTCGTATGACCTTCAAAAGGTACATTAGCCGACCTTTCAATACGTCTCTACCAGGGGTCGAATGCAAAAAAAATGACGTAGATGAAAAGCTACTGCGGGTCCCATTACTAATTCAGCCACTGAGGCAACATGCCTATACATATGGTTGACCTAGCACGCAGACCTGAAATGATTGCAGTTGTCATACAGTCTGACATTGTCAATGACACATATTCGAGATATGTTCCCGATATATCCATGCGGTACATGAAGACAATGACAATTTATGCTAGATTAAGATAATGACTGGTAGAGTTCTTTTATTCTTAAACGTTCGTGCAAGCTTGAATGCTAATCGAAGGAATTTATAAACGTAATGTTAAATTAAAGACACTATCCAGTGGGTAATTTTGCGATCCATCTTTTGATTGAGTAACACAGTTTAGAAGAACCAATTTTATAGTTCAAGCAGAAATGATCATCTTAAAATAGAATTGGTAACTTTGAAATTCATTTTCCATTTCGTGGCCGTAAGACACTGATGTAACAAATGGTAATGCGATAATAAGATCTGTTCTATGTTTTGCATAGCAGAAGGGTGGGTAGGGTGCTTAGCATCATATCTTACCTTGCATGTAGCAAAGGTTTATATACATGTACATGTAAGTTTGTTCACATTTTATCGATTCTAGATCAACTATAGATGTTCAAAGTTATACATAATGTCATGTTTTAATTTTTGAATTTACTTAGGGTGGTAAATACAAAAATTAAAGCAATTTTTGCATTTACCACAAAAATAAGAGAAATCTGAAATGTCTCTTATCTGTCAGTCAATGATAACAAGAAGTTATCAAGGGATACCTCATGGAATATGTATCAAGTATGATGACGATGTTAGTCGAAAGATTTTCGACGATACAATTTCATCATTCTTATCCCCTAAGAGGTAAGTCTGCATATATATGTAATAGAAGATTGACCCACACATTTCAGTTACATTACCATTATCAAGTGACATACATGTAACGTACCATGTCCGTAAAGATCAGGTGGTGGCGTATTACTATTCACCTACTGGGTGATAACTTTGGAAGAGGTGTTCATGTCTTGCGTCATTCGTTAACACTGAATGACGATACAGTTGAATGTGTGTTCGAGGATTGTTCAAATGATGTAGGCAGAGAGCAATCCATCCAATGAGGATTTTAGTGTATCAGATCTGTTAACTTATGCTCACAACCATTACACTTTATATCCTTGTATACTTCGCATAAAATAATTTGACGTTTACTTATACCGGTAGCAATTAACATGTAATCAAAATACAGTGGGATGTTGTAGTTAACGAACAAAAGAAATCGATGTAATGGGTCACAATTCTTAATTTTGGATTGCCTCAGAGGCGTTTAAAAGGTTTTTTTTAACATGTCAGTCATTTTCAGTGATTTTGAAAATTTCTTCGATCAGGACAATGCAATATACAGAAACAATTTCTGAATTTTGCCAGTCCCAATGAAATTTATCAGTTAAATTCCTCGGACTGACATCCCTGTTGCCTAAGGAATCTTGAAAAAAAAAGTTATCGTGGATTCGCGCATTATACTTGTTATCGTACTGTTAGCGAGTTGTACTTGTAACCGTTGTCTTAGCGAGTTATACTAGTTATAGTGGTGTTAAAGAGTTATACTTGTTATCGTTGTTAGCGAGATGTATTTGTTATTGTTGTGTTAGCGAGTTGTACTTGTTACCGTTGTGTTAGCTAGTTATACTAGTTATCGTGGTGTTAGAGAGTTATACCTGTTATCGTTGTTAGCGAGTTGTATTTGTTATCGTTGTGTTAGCGAGTTGTACTTGTTACCGTTGTGTTAGCGAGTTGTACTTGTTATCGTTGTGTTAACTAGTTATACTAGTTATAGTGGTGCTAGAGTTATATTTGTTATCGTTGTTAGCGAGTTGTATTTGTTATCGTTGTGTTGACGAGTTGTACTTGTTTTCGTTGTGTTTGAGAGTTATACTAGTTATCGTGGTGTTAGCGAATTATACTAGTTATCGTGGTGTTAGTGAATTATACTTGGCGAGTTATACTAGTTATCATGGTGTTAGTGAGTTACACTCTTTATCGAGGTGTTAGCAAATTATTGTGAAGTCAGTGAGTTATACTGCTTATCGAGAGGTGACAGCTTCGAGTCTTGTTAGACTTGTGTTCATGGCGGTGTAAAAGACGTAAAGCAGGAAACCATGCCATTCATATACACAACACCTTAAAGATCACCTAACTGCCAATACGGAAACAGCAAGTGTGATCGACAGAAGGTCATCGTATGAACAAAGCTGTGACAGTGCCACCACGACAAAGGACTTTTTAAAGTCCAGGTTTCTGAAAGAATCATTACTTGTACACTGACCTACTTTGTGACCTGTTGACGCACCGTCAATGATTCAACCCAAGTCCTTTATGTTCAAATCCTCGAACGTGCACAGATTTGACCACAAGACCGGTTAATTTCGAACCCAAAAGTTTTCTATTCGCTCTCATTATCCCTTTCGTTACTTCTATCTTCAAAATAGTATCCTTATATTATAATTAGAATTTACGAGCATTACAGTGAGTGTTCTGTTACCTGTACATGTATTACGCATCATACCTCTTAAAATCATATGCCCCCCTGTAGCTCACTTTCAAATTTAAGGATCGTTAACGGTTTTAAAAGTATTAATACTTTTATAAAACGTAAGTTAAACCAAATCCCTTTTCAATGAATTGATTTGAAATACATATATATTTAATTTAATTGCCTATCCTGATATATACACTTTAATAATTAATTTCAATTTATTATTAATCTATGATTATTATAGTCATTTCAAACACGATAGATCATTAACTGCTAATGGGAAGAACTCTTGCACACATATATCAAAAAATTCAAAATACTACAGTATCGTATTCATATTTATGTAACATATCATAACTACGTATGGCTGCCTACGTGGGAGTATGCTCGTACCATAGAATAAATACAGATATTGATCCGCCCCCAGTGATGGGCATTTTCCGGATATCATCTAACACACGTGCCACAATAATCCAATTGATTCACCCCTATATACCATAAACTTCTCTAATCGCTAAACATTATACATATGCCGATGTAAGACATTGATAAAATAAAAAGAACAATAGAGGGTTTTTTCTACAACAGTGATCTCTTGATCCGCCCTTGTGATTTCTATTTTCAGGAAAGCAGGTGCGCGGAGTATGACCGGGTTCCTAATTTGTTTCCTTGTCGACCGGAGCAGGATAATCACCGTCTGGTTTTGCTCGAGTCAGCAGCAGTATATTTATATATATATATTAACATGATTAATAATATAAATAGCTACCCTCAATGTCTGAGAGAGTGTTTTGACATTGAGGTTCTGTTTATATATAAACTACGGGGCTAACGTTGCGTTTGATGTAACGTAGTTTTATCGTGACCCTATCGTGAAAGGTGAATGCAGCGCAAGACCATTCTGTATATACTGCTACGCGTAGCTCATTATTTACACAATGTAAATTCCACTTCATTGTTCCATGTGGTCTAATTGTAGACAGATACGAACGATACCTCCATAAAAAAGGGCTAAATACATAACATTTTAATGTACAAAGAAGGATAAGGAATTTAACTACAATCGTATTGTGTGTACTGCTACACTATTTCTGTTGAAAGAAGCCATTATGTAGCAGATATTGGTATTTATTTGTATTTCATGACTTGCTGCCACTGTTCGCAATAATTTTTAATCTCTAAAGTAGGTGAATCCCGGATTTTTTCGTGGTATGATGTGAGACAGGTGTTACGGCTGTGGGATATGATTTAGTCATGGTGACCGAAGAGTAAAAGATATCTGGGTGGTGGGGAGAGGGAGTTAAAATATCATGATAAATGTATATGAATGGAATGTCAAATGTAAGAACTACAAAAATGTAAATACTAGTACATGTATTTATACTACGCATTCAATATTAGAATGAATTTTCAATGCAGCACTTTATCTATACCATGCATGAATGCATCCTACAAATACAGAAAGGAAAAGCGACTGAACCTTTAATTGATTTTTGTTTAATATAGAATAGAAGATCGACTTAACTTATCCCTTAACTGTCCTAACATAAAAATGGAGTTACACTCACAAACGGGAGATAGAAACCTTTAGCAAAATTTTGATGAAAAGGGAGGAATGCTTCAGAATCTCCCAGGCTTTATTGAAAGACATTATCATCATAATGTCTTATTTGTATAGCATAATCACAAGACCAATGTTTTAAAGTTCATGATAAAAATTTGCAACTACATGTTCAAGTATATCATGAAGGTTAGGAAATACCCTTGCACTTATTAATTTAAGGATAAACAAATAATAATGCCCTTTAATTAAAGTAGTTTTTCAATATATACACATATATACTTCTGTATTTGGAATATAATTTTGTGTATTCAAGTTTTGGCTACATGCTAGACATTTTGTCTCCTTCTACAAAATAAAACGAGGATTATAGTGTCTACATGTATATGTATACATGTATTAAAAGAGATATTTCTGTAATGAAAGAAAAAACTCTTTAATTGTGCTGTTGAATGTCAGTGAGGGATTAAAGATCTTCAAGAAGGAGAGGTGGAGGAAGGTAGCTTGATGAGAATTTGTTACTACAACATGTATTATGTATTAATGTCTGGTTGAAGATTAAAATAAAACTGTACAAAAGAACACACACCTGTTTTTGGTCTTTGGGGGGGGGGGGGCTTGTCAAGTGGTTGGGATCCCTTCTGAGATTTGGCTAAATGACTTTATTGGGGCATAAGTTTTAGATATAAATTAAGTAAGTTTGCATCCATAACATAGTTGGACCCCCTCTTGAAAAATTTATATGGGATGGACACCTTTTTAGTCACATTCCTGGATATGCACCTTATAATTAGTATTTACATGTAAGATTTGTAATTATGTGATAAAAATCTCCCTATTTGGACTTCTTAAGTGCATGTAAACTTCAACATCTGTCAATGTGTAATGTTAATCAGCTTGGGGGCAACCTTTCACTGATATAGATGTATAGCGATTGCTATTTTGCAGTAAATATAAGTATGAGTAAAGAATTTCAATGACTGAACAGTAACAAGTACTATAAAAATTGTTAAAGATGAGCTTTGGATTTTTATTTCTGAATCAAATGTCACAGCTTTATAACACACTTAAATAGAGTTTTCAACAAGTTTACCTACTACATGTAATTGTAGCAGTAACATTTGTGCAGCTATAAACTCAAAAACTGCAAGTCACAAAGAGAATGAACATTATGCTTGCATTACTATAGGTTGATTGTAACTCAAATAAGAAGTTGTTAACAGTTTGTTACACCATCAAGAGAGTAAAATTAATCATCAAAAAATAAAGATTATGAGTAAAAACTGTAGCTAGATTACAAATACTCACTCCCTAATCCACCCTCCCCAAAAACAGATCACACCTGCACAGGTTACAAATAGATTGAATTTATCAGATATGAACGATCGAGAATTTCGTATCATTTCACTTTCAGAAAAGCAGTGAATAAATTGAAAGGGAACGAATAAGAAACACTTGAATATACAAGACATGTACAAATGTTTTGCTACGACGTGAGAGCTCGATTTACGAACCGATTCCGATATGATACTATCAGTGAGAGAAGTTGGGGACTTTTATGTATCTCATATACAAAAATAACACTTATTTTACTATTTTACTTACCAACAGTTGTGAGAAGTTCATAACTATTTAATTTGGGAGGCCCTTTATCATCTTCCACTTGTTTCGTCGACACTCGACTTTTCAACTTAGAAACCTTCGCAGACGCCATTTTTATCAACAAGTTAAATAATCACAATAAAGAAAAAACTCCATCCTTAAAAATCTGAAACACGAATCACTCACAAAAGTTCCTCATATATAACACAATAAGCCCCGTGTGTCCGAATCAGTCTCATCATTACAGTAGACATGTTCTCTACGAGCCTGCACAGCGACCGAGCACCTGTGTTTTGTTGTGATGACAATTTACCTCGAGTTATCTCGCATGAAATGTTGAAATTATCGTTCTTGCATTTTCAAAAAACCTAAATGCATGTTGTTTTCTAATCATTTATAATAACGTTTTGTGTAACTTAAAATTCTGCATACATGTATATCATAAGTAAATGATTTTTGCAAGAGGAGGGGAGGATTTTATGAGATAACTGAAAATAGAAAGAAAATATTTTTGTTAAAAATTTATTAATATTTTATTACCTGCATCAAATAAAAGAAAATAAGATGAAGTAAAACAAAAACAGCAAGACAAAAACAAAAAGCAAATCTCACATTCTAGAGCAATTTTGTCTCTTTTATAGTTTTATCTTTATTCTATTTTACGCTTCTATATGGGAATGACGGCTGTGCTGCAGCATTCAACATGGTATCATACCTTCGTTGTATTTATGTGGGATATCTGACAATTTGAATGGTGTGAAAAAAAAGAAATTACTTGGAAAATTTCTTTTCACATTTACCAGATCTGTTCTTCAAACGTATAGCTTTATATTTATACATTCTAGATTTGTAAAAAAAAATGTACTGGACACTGCAATAAAAAAAATATCGCTCTCTCTCTCTCTCTCTCTCTCTCTCTCTCTCTCTCTATATATATATATATATATATATATATATATATATATATATATATATATATATATATATATATATATGAGAGATCGTGGAGTGACGTAATACAATAGTCAATCAATCAATCAGTCTGACATTTCAGACAGATCATCCGTCCGGCACTGGTACATCCATGAGGAGTTAACGAGAAAAGAAGATTTACTGACCAGTGGCAGTCAGGCTACCTATATAATTTTTTTTTAATTTCGGCAAAAACGAAAAAAAAAAAAAAAAAAAAAAAAATAGTGACCTTACGGTAAAAGCGCATGCGAAGGACCATAATTATACACAGATAGAACAAACAGAAAACGATCTCATTGTTTTGTGAGCATATGTATAATTATTATTTTCTCAGTAATTACACCATGAGTAGGGGCAGTGAATTTTGTAACAGATTTGGTCAGTAAAACTTGACCAATGCAGAATCAGGCAAAATCAGAGCGGAACAATCAGTTATTATTCAGAAAATATGGCGATTTTCTTTATTTCAGTATTTAAGTTTTAGTCTGGCTTTAATACTACAACTTTACATCAGTGATGTTTTTTCAAGAGATGACTGAGAAAATTCTTTTCGAAAACTGAACACCGTGAATTAATCTACTCAAGTTCAGTGTTTCTTCCCGGTCTTTTTAAAAATATGTATACATGTACTTTTGTGCAGATTTACTATACATGGTAGCAAAGACAATGAAGTTATTTAGTCCTTGGTGGTGGCCGAAATATTTTCTTGTCAGCTGTCATATGGGGTCAGACTATTTGGAAGAATGCAAAACGAGCTAGCCTAGGACTCCCTCTTCAGAAGCAAATAGTCGTCTCCTAAATCAGAGACATAACATGTTATATGTCTATGCCTAAACATGCGCGGATACAGAGGGGGGGGGGGGTTAGGGGGGTCTGGAACCCCCCCCCCGGGAATCCGAAAATTTTACCAAAAAAGGTAATATTTGGGCATTTTGGGGGTTGGACCCCCCCCCCCCCTGTTCTAAGATAAAAATTTACCTTTTTTGGTTGGACCCCCTCTGACAAAAATGTCTGGATCCGCGCATGCCTAAATCCATACTTGATTCAATTAGTTTGAAATTAGAAAGTTATCTACAGGCCCATTAGTAATGCATATAACTAAAGATCTATGTACCTGTATCTATATATATAAAGTATACGTAACATTTTTCAATATCCAAAAAACGCGGGAACAAACAAAACCGCGGGTCAAGAGGTCAAATCTATTTACAGGAAAAGAGACATGGCGGACGATCAGGCACAGTTCGAATCTCTTCTCGTGACACTACTAAGTACTGAAAATGAAACTAGAACTCAAGCTGAGGTATTAATATATTAGATAAACAATGAGAATCTTATGAATTACTTGCTGTGCTATGAGTGACGTTACTGAAAATGCGAAGAAAGTGAAAACACGTGTTCACGTTCCCCGTCACTCACATACTTGTACATGATAGGTTTACTCTCAAACAATAACTGGTAGAGTTTTAATATTGTAAATAATGACAATATAAGAACTAAGAAAGAAGTTCATATTCGTCATACCGTATATGCCTTAAGTTATTAGGACTAGATACAGAATTTACTCTGATCATAATCACATGGAATGAATTTGGGTTTCTTGCAGTTTTTCATAGTCACTTTCAAGTCGGAGTATTATATGAAGTGTTATACATCACTGATACATCCATATATAGTTTCAAAGGTCTTCGTAATGGGTCAGCATCCTATTACCGTTTGGCCTGTCACTTTAACATGAACTGCGGGACTGAAGTAAAAAAAGTTTTTGTTAACATTTCCCATAAAATTTTTGACCTAATTTTCAATGTTGGTTTGACATCACGCTGAGATCTAACGAGAATAATACCCGAAACATTCCAAGGATCACCTAGGGGATGAACTGGGTGTTTATCATAGACTGTGAAATGCAACTTTGCAGAATTATATTTTGAGCACAAGAGTAACTAGCTGCAAGTAGTGGCCCTAAATGAATGATAGGGCCACAATTTCTTACGTTGCGTAAACTTGCATTTTTGATAAACGGAATGGCCGGCATGATTCTTCGCATTTAGGCATCAAATGGAGCAAATATCTAACATATATAAACATAAAGCAAACGATCGGCAACCTTAACTTACCCCCGATCTGTCGTTTGAAGGCTCTACACCCATTTTTTCCCAACCTGTTTTAAATTTGCCGGTTTCTGTGTAAGCCATTCTGTTTTTCAAAAATGCAAGTTTACGCAACGTAAGGAATTGTGGCCCTATCATTCATTTAGGGCCACTACTTGCAGCTAAAGAGTAATGTGTGCCATAAAACTGCTGAAATTCATTGAGGAATCTTACGAATATTGACCACCTTTCTTCTTAAGATTTTATATGTCTACATTTTAAGAAATGAGATTTCACAATATCAGACTTTTCCTATTTTGTCATGTGACCAATCCAATATCCAGAATAGTAGTCTATATTGTTATGTCTTGAGTTATGTTTGTGGGAACAGTGATGATTTTTCCACCTAAAACGTCAGTCTAATATTTAACATAAAAGGGTCAATAAGCACATTGAAGACAACCTCTCCTCTGAGAGATAATACATCAAAAGCATAAGAAAATTTCTGTTTTCAGCAATTAGTTTCAGGGACTTAGGAGAAACAGACAAGTATTAGTGATAGAAATTGTCAAATTCACTCAAACGCTTAAGAATTTCTGTTTTCAGTGATCATTGTCTAGTATAATCAAATACTAAAATATAGAATTTTGACATCAAACTTAAAAGGTCACATCTTTGTAACATATTGTATATACTGTAAATACTCGAATATAATACAGATTTATTTTACCCAATTTGTCTTATCAATTGTTGACTGCGTATTATACATAGAGTTAGACATTTGTATTCCTTTTTCCACGCTTTTAAGCTTCAATGGCAGATTTAGAGGGGTGCATGTGTTAGTTAAAGTATGTAAAGCTGTCAGTCAAACCCACAAGGTGTGAGATATGTCTATTGTCTGTATACTGTCTGATTCCTATAGTAAATGCCCAAGGCGATATTAGGAGTAATGTCTACAGTGTGCCATTCATTGAACACAATAGAAGACTTGCGCTGTGTTATTTAGCAATGGTTTCTGATTAGCAGATTGTTAATTTATAGTTACGGAACAGGTGAAACTACTTGACTGTAACGGCACGAGCATTGACAGTTTGGATACACTCATTCATTCTTTCTTTATTTTGTCTTCATAGACATTGGCAACCTCCGCGTAAAGTTCATGTAATAAATGTAGACATGCATGCTCATTCTAACGAGAAAAAAAATTTGAAGCAGTCATATGGGACGAGGGTTAAATACTAGTACTGCCGCAATAGTTAAGAAATTTGAAGTCTATGCAAGTTTGATTGTAAATGAAATGAATGAGAGAAAGCAATGAGTAAAGGCTGGTTGTTCTATGCCGCTTTTGATGATAATACATGTTATGCGATTACATTGTAAAAGGTATACGGCAAAGCAAATTCAGTTGAAATCATCATCGCTGTCATATACATGTGCTGAAAATCTCGATTGCGTCTCGCAGTCTTGCTGTTTCAACACGAAATTGACATTATGTTTTGGATTTTCCCCTTTGTATTATACACAGAGTTAGATGTTTTTTCACGATTTTCGAGGTCATTTTTAAGTGCGTATTACACTCGGGTGCATATTATATTCGAGTACTTACAGTAGTTTCTACTAACTGTTTTGCAGTTTATAGGTGCGTAATATGCTTGCAGCTATAAACGCCAATTTGGTAAATTAAAAGTATCAACATCTTTTGAAAGCTATACATGTAGGCCTAGTTATCTTGTTATAAAGATGTGCCCTTTCTAAATAAGTAATTTTATATCAAAATTTCTGAATTTTATTTTGAAGCATTTGATTATACTTTATGAGGATATAACATTTAGTTGGAAACTATACCTTCTTTTGATGTATATCCATACCAAATCTTAATGTTTCATGTTATTTATACAAGTAAATAATGAGCTCAGGTAAGTGAAGCCCTACTAGGTCAATGTTGATTACATAAACTTATTTATCTCTATTCAATAAAGGTATCTGCTTTTAAAATTTGTTGCATTAGCAACAAGATGGCAGTCCCATCTATATAAATTAACTCACCATTCAAGTTTAAATTCACCAGTTGGTCTTACTTAAGTTCTAAGTTGATCAACCTACATAACAGATACTGGTATCTAAAAACCAAACCTGATTCAGATGTAAGTACTTAAGTGATCAATTTATTTTCTTTTCATTACAGGAAACCTATGATAAAGTTCCTGGAGCAAACAAGCTACCATACCTAGTCCAATCCTTAAAGAGTGTCAACACATCAGTTGAGGTAATTGATGTCAAGCTAGTGGTACATGTAGCTTATCAAAACTACCTGTATGTGTTTTATTTATATCAATAGACTATTTCTGAGTTATATCCAAACTAAGGACATTGTATACTTTGGTAATATTTTATTTATGATGTAATAATCTTATCTTTGGATACATAACGTCAATGCTTCTGCCAAGTATAACGTCACAATCAGTTGTCTGTAGTCTGACGTGTTAAATCTAGATTTGTAACGATCCTTTCCGCTTACTTGAAAATAGCCTATTATGGAAGGAACTGGCTTATACTTTATTCCATTCTGGGCAGTGTGTCAGATTTGAATTACCTGTATTTGTAATCCTGTAATAATATGTTGAAATTCTTTGAGTGTGACATAAAACAGCAAAAAGAAGTTAGTAAAGCTAAAGTATACAATTATTTACTTTTACCGAGATTAATGTCCCTGAGAGAAGCTGGAGGTGAATATGGTCTCTCAAAGTGAGGTCAACCATAATTGTCAATTGCATTAACCTTGGTAAAAGTAAAATAGTTGTTTTTTTGTGTGAATTTTGTGACAAAATTGTTTTATTTTGTGAATATTGTCGAAGTCATTATAAAAAGTTCTATAATTTTCTTTTTCACATCTATGAAAATCCCCTGTTCTATTTTGAGCACACACTTTCCTGTGTTGGAATGTTATATTTTCTTGGTTGACATTTTAGTTATTTACTTAGCTGTTTTAGCCAACTGGAGAGTAGAAAATTTTGCATTCATGTAATAAGATGATTTTTTCCCTGTACTTGTACATTGTAAAGGCGATTTGTCCCCTTTGATTGTTCTCATCTCTGAGTCTCTAATTTCAGGTTCGCGCTCTTGCGGCAGTTTTATTAAGAAGGCTGTTTTCCAACTCCTTTGAAGAAGTTTGGCCCAATGTGACAATTGAACTACAAAATGCTGTCAAACAGCAGCTCATGTTGATCATTCAAGAGGAAATAACTCCTCCAGTCAGGAAAAAAGTATGTGATGCAGCTGCAGAGTTGGCAAGAAATCTTATCGGTATGTCCTCTTTGTATTAATAGGTTAACATTCACTCTTTTAATATGTATTTTATTTAGTGTTAAAGATGGACTAAGCTAAAGTGTACTCCTGAACTTTCCTCAATTAATTGTCCCCCGCTTTTCGCGAAAGGGTGGGTACATTAAATTTCATTCGTCTGTCTGTCCATTTGTGTCCATCTGTCTCAAAAACTTTAATATTGGTCATAACTTTTTAACCGTAAGATGCAAGGCCTTCATATTTGGCATGTGTGTCCCTTATTGCAATATCTTTCCATTGGTACCAAAGTTTGACCTGCTTCAATGTAACTTTTTAATCGAAAGATGTAGTGCTTTCATATTTGGCATGTGTGTCCCTTATTGCAATACCTTTCCTTTGATACCAGAATTTTTTACCATGTGACCTTGATCGTGACCTTTGACCTACTTCAATGTAACTTTTTAACCGTAAGACGTAGGGCCTTCATACATGTATTTGTCATGTGTGTCTAGACATGCATAACCATGACAATATGTCACAGATCACGGCATCTTTACCGATAGAATCTCGAAAACGGGGAACACAATTTTTCGAATTTGCTTGTTGATTTAGCAGGCAATCTGGGTATAGTCTTTGTAGATCATGGGTCATGTTTTAAGATTTGCCAGTGTTTCTCTCCAAGGTTTCAGATATCAGTAGCTTCTGGTTCAGTGGTTGCAATCGTACAGGTGAAGTATGCCTGATGGGATATTGAACATCAAACAAGTAAACAAATAAGAATATCATTTCAGATATTTTCACCTTCTTTCATTTTGATTTCAGATGATGACGAGAATATGCTGTGGCCAGAATTTCTGAAGTTTATGTTTGATTGTGCAAACTCTGAAGATGCTGGTCTGAGGGAAAGTGCTTTACATATATTCTGGTATGTACTTCACAGAGAGTTGTAATTAATGTCAGATTTCTCCTGATGTACCTGATATACTTGAATGTCTGTCTATGAATATGTTGTAAGGTCATTTAGTATAAATCATGTTCCACTTCTGTTTTCTGTCTTTGTCTTTTTATGCCCCCGGATCGATAGATAGGGGGCATATTTGTTTTTGTCCTTTCTGTTTGTCTGTCTGTTGTCAACTTTAACCTTGGCTATAATTTTGTACCCTTAGGGATAGAGACTATATTTGACATGTGTACTCAACTAATGAAGCTCTTTCACTTGACACCGAGGTTGATGACCTTTTGACCTTGCTAAAAATAACTTTTTGGACTTGGTGTTGCTGTGGGGCATTAGTGTTTCACAAATGCAGCTTGTTGATCTGATGTTTTGGGTTTGTTCAGTTCATCTGAAAATGAAAATTATTAAGATACTTTTGTGAGACATCATGGTTGTATACATGATGCTGAAAAGACTAGGGTTATCTAGAGCTTAATAATGATGTGATCATAGAATTGGATAAATAATGTAAAATAATTGAATATGTATTTAAATGACCGAAATGTTTGCCTTGACAGAAGCTTAATATGATTTACCATGCACTTTATAACCATGTAAGTAAGGCATTGAATATTACGTTAAAGAATAAATAAATATGGACAAAGGTGATGTAGAATCAGTAATTATGATGCAGATAATTTACATTTCCAGCCAAGTACCAGGAATATTTGGTAATCAACAAAATCACTACATGGATGTCATAAAGCAGATGTTGTCCAGGTGTCTTCATGACAGCAGCCATCCTGATGTTTGGAAGGAAGCCATCAAGGCTACAACTGCTTTCCTTGTGGCTAATGACAAGCAAATGACCATCCAGAGTCATTTTAGGGATCTGTTGCCTCCAATGATCAAGGTCAGGTCTTAATTTCTTTTAATATTTTTAAAATCATCTGCAGGTGAATTAGCTATATCCCTGCACTGGAACTTACTGTAGCTTATAATAATTTCTGCAGTTGACATTTAATTATCTTTGCAGGTAACATATGTTCATCTCATGGATGGAGAGGGGTCTTTTGTTATTGTGTGTTGCATTTGTGTATTAGGCCTAAAAAATATGCTTGTGTCCTGTTAACCGACCGACCTTGTAAAATTTGCATGGATCCTAATTTTTTTTTTTCAAATTTTCGAGATCGGTGATTGCCCACCTCTGGAAATGCAAAATACGGTTTCTGTTTTATCCAGTTGGCATGTTGTACGGTGTCTTAGAGGGATGGATGGCTTCTCCGTTTGGCATCTCTATGTTTTTGCCATGCAAATCCAAAAATCTTGGCATATGGAGGCTAGGAAGCAAGCTTTTGTTGCCAGACCTTATGGGAAGCATTAAATAATTATTGTATAATCGTGTCTTCTTTTTTGTTCTTGCTTGAATCACATTGACAAATGTCTGTTGGTAACACTTTATAAGCAAAGCTAATTACATGTGCCACTGCCACACTAAATCACAAGTCGTGTCTTTATTACACTCACACACACCCTCAAAGAAAAGAAAAAGAAAAAGAAAAAAACCTACCTACCAACCCTCTTTATTTTGGATATGTAACATGAAACAAACATTTTTCTAGGTCTTATGCTGTTTTTCTTAATCATGGATTTTGACCAGTGTTTATGAAAGTTACACTATCATGAAACATATCATTATCAAATATAATATACATCTTTGTCAAAGGACTCTGAGTATGCTAAAATATTGGTGGACCTGATCTAAACATTACATTTTGATTTGGCTTTTTTTCTAAAGATACTGAATACTAAATCAAATTGTATGAAACACAGCTTAGGTACGGCATTTAAAACTTACACAATTTTTTTTTTATAAACTTTATTTCAACATTTTTTACCTTTGTTACAAATATATAAAATACTTTTGAAGCTAAGGTGTGGCCCTGTGGATGAGGTGCTCGGCTTATGATCATTAGGTCCTGGGGTTGACTCTCGCTCTGGGTGCAGTGGTGTTCTATCTTTCTGATGAAACAGTAAAAACTGAGGTCCAGTGTAACAGTATGCATGGCATGTAAAAGATCTCTCACTGCTTTGGGAGGGTCTGTGGCAAAGAAATAAATTTCTATGCAATGCATCAGGCAGATACTGTCATTATATATACATGGAACTCTTGTGGAGTAATGTAAAACGATATTCAATTAATCAGTCAATTGAAACTAACAAATACACATCTGGTCCTTGTTTGATAGGTGTAGAAGTTAATATATTGTGTTTTGAATTATAGGGAATAGCTGATTCTGTGGAGGAACAAGATAGTGATTCTATGCTGACATGTCTGATAGAGCTAGCAGAAAATGTTCCTAAATTTCTCCGACCACAGATTGAAAGTATTTTTACGTTTTGTTTAAAGGTATGAAAAAGATAGCTGATGCTTACAGTTGTTTATGTCATAATGTATTTATATTATCTTAAATACTCAGTAGAGAAATAGATTTGTCCTTCAATTTATATGTTTCACTTGAAATTTCATATTCTAAAGAATTTGCATTTATCCCATCATACAACTTGTTTTGGAGTAGATATCGACACCATCATGTGATTGTCTTCCTTTTTGACCGGATTGCAAAGCGATTCCGGTCTATTAATTGGCGAAATCCGTCTGTCCGTCCGTCCGCACGGCATTAACATTTTTAAAGGGTCCTTCTGTCAAAGTTGGTAGGTTTGTAGATACTTGAATGTTCTATCCAACCAATACAAAAATTTAGTAACCTTGACCTTGACTTTACGCTTCAGTGAACACACACTTTTTTGCCTTTAGGGTGACCACTTGCATACATGTATTGTTAATGTTAGTGCAAAGCATTTCCGGTGTATAAATTGGCAAAATCCGTTCGTCTGTCTGTCTGTCCATCCGTCTGGCATCAACATTTTGCGTTTAGCATTTGCAATCCGGTCATACTGTACTTGATGGTTTCTTGTTTTTCAGGTGATCTAAATCAAGATGTCTTGATGGTTGCACTACTATGCAGTGCTCTTATGAAAGATTCTGTTGTGTTTACTATATATATAGTATGTACAAATGTAGAATCACATTGGTATTCTTCTTGTGTATTGTCTCAAAATCATCAGAATAACTCCAAAGGTTAGATAACCCTGGCAAACTGTGTTTGATGTAATTATTGTACAGAATGAAATAATAACTCAAATTTAGAGTCAGCCCTCGTAAACTTTCTGAATACAGGTATTATCAGAGACCAGCCTAGAGGATTCATGGAGACATCTTGGTATGGAAGTCATTGTAACATTGTCAGAGACAGCTCCAGCTATGGTTAGGAAACATTCCAAATTTATGCCTCTCATAGGTTTGTAGAATATTCATAGTAACAATATGTGAAGGGGAAAAATGTAAGAAGGTAAAAGAGTTGTGTAAGGTTTTAGTCATAAAATTATAGTTTTGCAAAGTTGAGCTCACCTTGGCATCCATTATGATAATCCTATGCTTACAAGAGTTATGGTAATTACAGTGCTTTTTGTGCACCTGATCAAAATTTCAGTCTTGTTTTTTATTAATTTTGCCTTTTGGAAAATTATCAAAATTGCTGGTATGGGCATTGATTTTCATAAACACGTCCTGTATTTTGTTTCTGTTCCCTTCTTACAGAAATAACAAAATAAGTTTATCACATCTCCTCATTTAATCAGTTTTGGATGTATCTAAAATATGTAAATATTGCTTAAAAATGTGAGATGTGAGTTAAACACATCATTTGACAGTAGAGATTTACCAAATGCAAGCTATCATTGCATGTCCAAGTTTTAGTGCAGAATTTTAAATGAAGATGTTTAAGATGTGTAGTCATGATTAATGCAACATGGATTGTCCTCCTTCAAATCTTTGAGTGCATCTGTATCAGTATAGACATCAATAAGTGAAGGACCGACACTGCTTACATGTGAGTCCTGCTACAATAAGTACCCGGTATGTGTTTAGTATTATGAGGTCTGATATATGTTTTTTCTAGTGCCTCAGGTGTTGGCATTAATGGTAGATTTAGAGGAAGAGCCTGATTGGTCAATGCAGGATGCACCTGAAGAAGAGGATACTGACAGGTTTGTATAGTGTATTATGTGTGGTACGATAAACAATGATTTTTTTTTTAAAAAATCTGATACCTCATCATTGATTAAAGTTATTTTTGAATCAATTTATGTGCAGAGCAATAACGATGTCTGCCTGTGTTTCTGTTGGTGTAAACAATTTCAGTTTAGTTTGATCTCTTGCATGCCATTAATGATACTCAGGTAATATTGGTGGGCTTGTAGGCAATAATAAGTGCTTCGCAAATGATGCAAAATATTTTGATCTTGACCTTGATTTCATGCTTCATTGAACGCATACTGATTTTTCATTTAGCATGATCTTTTGATTATATTAATGGTACCTAGTTTGGTCAGTTTGTATTCATGAGTTCTTCCCTACTGGTTTGCAATATGGTGATCTTGCATGACATCAGTGATACCTGTGGAGCATGATTGGTTTGTAGACATTGACTAGTTCATCCTGAAGCAAATTATTGTGATATCTTGTATACCATTATTGATACCTACATTTTTTTTGTAGTATTTCTGCTTTGCAATCTGGTCATAGCATCTTTAATGGTTTCTTGTCGGTAAAATAATTTCCTTTTGAAAGTGTGGATATTATTTTTGAAATGTTGATGATTGAAATTCTTATTTTCAATATATTCACCTTTATGTACCTCAAATAAAAAAAACTTATGAGTATAAAATCTTGGCAATCTTGGCCATATCATGGCAATTTTTTATGTTTTAGTAATGCCATAGCAGCGGAGAGTGCACTTGACAGATTAGCTTGTGCTTTAGGAGGGAAAACTATGTTACCACACATCCTGTCTAATGTACCACAAATGTTACAGAATAGTATGTATAATATCACTGATCACAGATGATGAAGTGTGATTTTAGCAATCAGAATAGAGTATCACTGATTTGACTTTACATCTGGTTAGCAATATCATATTTTATGTATGTCAATGTGTATTTAGATAGGACTTATTATAGTAAAGCTTTGTCTATTTTTCTGTCTAGAGCTACCTGTTTGTCTTTAAATGAATTGTTGACAGGATTCAGAAAGACAATCTAACATGGTTTGTATAGACCTTGGAAAGGTGCTTTAATTTAGTATCTGTCCTTGGAATGTACTAAAAATTTCTTTACCTGTGCTGTATGAACCATGATCTATAACCATGAAAAGTATAACACAGAATCATCATCCTCTAATTTTTACATAGCGATAGGTTTCTTCTCTTAGTTCTGGCTAGTTGGAGACATCTGCAGATTACCAGCATTTTCAGCACTGGCTGCTTACATTTATAAGTGAAAAATTTGTGTTGTATAATACAGTAACTAAATAGAGTATTCGTAGAATAAATAATGGTTAATCCATTTTTCAAGCCAAGATAGCAAGAGATACATTTTTATTTCTATCACCAAGTGCTTGATTTGTCTATACTTCTATAATTCCATTGTATAATTGGTTTTGGGATGATAACACAAGTTCCTTCCATCTTATCCAAATTATAAATTTGGATATATCATATGGATACTTATCAAAAGATCAGTATGTCTGTAGATTTTGGGGTCAATAGATGAAAGGTCAAGGTCACTACTGGTAAAAATAGATTCCAATTATTGGTTTCTGGATGATAATTCACGTTTTGTTCATTTTATACAAATCATATGTAGACATATGGATACTTACCAAAAGCGAAAGATTTCATTAGGTCAAATTATTATTATTATTTGTTCCAGATGATAATTCAAGTTTCTTGCATGTCCATACGAAACACTTCTGGTAAAAATAGATTGCAGTTATTAGTTTCTGGATAACAACTCAAGTTCCTTGCATCTTATCTGAACCAAAGTTGGATATATGGATACCTATCAAAAAGGAAATATGTATTTTGATTTTCGGGTCAACAGATCAAAAGTCAAGGTCACCACTTTTAAAGATATTGAAATTACTGGTTTCAGGATGATAAATCAAGTACTATTCATTCTTTACAAACCATATTTTTAATAAAAAGAATGGATGCTTATTGATTTGGAGTCAATAGATGAAGGTTACTACTGGTGATATTTTACTGGAGTTCTGGCAGACATACCGTATTTACTTGAATATAATACGCACCCGAGTATAATACGCACCCCCTAAAATGACCCCAAAAATCATGAAAAAACGTCGAACTCTGTGTATAATACTCAGGGGAAAAATCCAAAACAAGATGTCAATTTCGTGTTGAAACAGCAAGAGCGCGAGCTGAATTTGCTTTGCCGTATTCTTTTTACAGTGTAATCCCGTAACGGGTATTATTATCAAAAGCGACACAGAACGACCAGCCTTTATTCATCGTGTGATATCAATGCTTTTCTCTCTTTCATTTCATTTACAATCAAACTCGCATAACGATCGCTTCATTTTTTCTCTCTCGTTAGAATGAACGTGCGTGTCTAATATACTATCAGGGACGTAGATATATACGTCCCTGATACTATGTGAACTTTACGCGGAGATCGCAAATGTTTGTGAAGACAAAATATATAAAAAAAAATCCCCCAAAAACCAATGAATGAATGTTATCCAAACTGTCGATGCTCGTGCCGTTACGGTCAAGTAGTTTCACCTGTTGCGTAACTATCGATTAACCAATTAAGGATAAATCATTATATCACCCGTACAGTCTGCTAATTAGAAACCATTGCTAAATAACACGGCACAAGTATTCTGCCACATTGTAGACTTTACTCCTTTTATCGCTTTGGGCATTTACTGCGGGAAACAGACAGTATACAGACAATAGATATATCTCACGCCTCGTGGGTTTGATTGACGGCTTTAGATACATTAACGGAAACATGCACTCCTCTAAATCCGCCACTGAAGCTTAAAAGCGTGGAAAAAAGTTCCAGATTTCTAACCCTATGTATAATACGCAGTGAGAAAATGAGGGGTCAAATTGGCAAAAAAAAGTGTGTATTATATTCGAGTAAATACGGTATTTAAAACATTAGTCAAGAACTGTGTTTAAAACGTAAGCTAGGAAAAGCTTTGTTGTTATGAAATAAGCCTATAGTATGAGCATATGTTTTTATATACATACTCTAGTTAAGTATGTTTATGAAATTAATATTATAATAACAAGCTTATCTTCAATTGTAACAGGTGATTGGCGTTATCGACATGCTGCATTGATGGCTATATCTGCATGTGGTGAAGGCTGTCATCAACAAATGGAGGGCATGCTGGGTAATATTGTGGAAGCAGTATTGCCATTTCTTAAAGATCCTGTAAGTATTGACAAAAGGTAAAAAAAATTTCTTCACATCCAAGATGCATAGTTTACGACCAAGATACTCATAAAATAATAGATTTAACACCGTTTCTGCAATTAAAGCAATATTCAAATATGAATAAACACTTCTGTACATTGTATCTTTAACATGTATTTGTTTATTTGATATGCTTTCCATTTTTAGCATCCAAGAGTGCGTTATTCAGCTTGCAATGCACTTGGACAAATGTGTACAGACTTTGGACCTGTCTTTCAAAAGAAATTTCATGACAAGGTACCAAATAAGTTTTGAAAAGAAGAAAATACATGTAATTTGATAGCAGAATTCAGGATTTCTTGTATTATTATGATAATGGTTGCTGATCAAGCTAAAAAACTGTGCTTAAACTGTATAGGTTTGATCGTAGACTTTTCCAAATAGAGAGGTGTGCCAATATACTTGGTCAATGTTGTTCACATAATATATAACTCATTGTAATTCATATTTAACTCCAGTGAGTACTGCCCCTTATGCACTAAATTATACACGCAGCTACACTTACAGAATTGTGTTTAAAGACACACACATGAACAGTCGTAGGTCACACTTATTAACGAATATGCTTATATACCAGAAATCTCTACCTGTAACATTTTGTGTTGAAATTTCATTCTGTTAGAATAGGTACATGTTCAGTATATTTGAAGTTACTAAATCGTATGCTGCCATTGTCATATAATTCTAGAGTGGCATTACACCTTGACAAATCCTTTCTGATTTCAGTTAGTAGTAAACCTTCTTGGCATAATGGATGATGATGCCAATCCTAGAGTTCAAGCTCATGGTGCTGCAGCATTAGTAAACTTTTGTGAGGATTGTCCAAAAAATCTCCTGGCTGATTATCTTGATATTATCATCTGCAAATTGGAACAAGTTCTCAACAGTAAATTCAAGGAGGTATGGCATGTAAATCTTCATCTAACGGCTTGCTGAGTGAAAATAGCATGTTTTAATTTCCTCTGATCCTTGGTCTTGAGTGCATTCCACTGTGTGACATAAAGCAGGAGTTGATATCAAGTTTAAGCCTTGCAAGTTAGATCGCTACTTGCGGATGGTTCAAGTGCTTGATATAAAGTTCTATAGTTACTGGGGCCTTGGATTGATATCCATGTGTTTGTGTCATTTTGGCAAGCTGTCGGCATTCCTGTTGTAATGCAGTAATGTAATGCAATAAATTTTCAACCTATTGGTTTCAAATTTCATATATATTGATAGAAGAAGCATGCATATAGAATTCAGTGTCAAAGGTCAGGATCATACAGTAACAGTTTTCAAGTATTTACTCTAGAATTGATACTTTCTCTCTGTGTTGATGGAATGGTCCTGACCATGACATTAAATATAAAAAAACCCACTAATTTAAATATATAATTGATATATGCTAAATCATATCCAAGAGTAAGACAGACACTGGGTCTTTGTAAATTTTTTAAAAGTAGTACCATATGCTTATAAATATGTAAACGAAAGTATATAACATATAAAGTCATCTGTGAAGTGTGAATTATTATTAGCAGAGCTGATAATAAAATTTTATACAATATCATGGTGAATTTAGAAAAGAAACTTTTACTTTTGCAAGTATGTCTATAATGTAAAAAAGAAAAGTTCTGACAAAGTCCTGTTGTAATTTACAGCTTATGGAGAAAGGAACAAAGATGGTTTTAGAGCAGATTGTTACCACTCTGGCCTCAGTAGCAGACACATCAGAAGAAAAATTCACTGCATACTATGACAGATTTATGCCATGCTTGAAATACATAGTACAAAATGCCGTCCAAGATGAATTAAGGCTTCTGAGAGGGAAAACCATAGAGTGCATCAGTCTCATAGGATTGGCTGTCGGTAGAGAAAAGGTGAGAAGTTTCTTCTAATTTGTAGACATTGGATTTGTGCTTCATAAAAGTGTATATTTAGAGCAATTTTAGACATGTATATGTGTGTAATACTTGAGTTTATTTTGTGATTGTTCCTTTACAGTTCCTCTCAGACTGCACTGAGGTGATGCAGTTATTGTTGAAACATCAAACAGAACAGGTTGAAATGGCTGATGACGATCCACAAGTAAGCTGACATTCTTTCAGTCTCACTTTAAAACTTACCTGTTTTTACTACCGATGTAGTCAACTCATCATCCTAAGAGCCCTGAACTGATGTATTGAACTTGTTGGCTTTCAGGTCTTATTGTATTGAATGTTTGGACCTTTCGGATTTAATTCTGTAATGATGTTTGTATTGAGAGCTGCTTACTCCATTCTGTACCTCATTGTTCCCTTTAGTGTACAACATTACATCCGCAGAATGCATCTTTCATATTGTTATTATTGAATGCTTTTTTAATGTGACACCAGGGTTATTTTACCAATATTGTGGAGTCATTTGCCAGATATGTTGCCCCCAAATTGTCCTGTGTAATGGACTCACTTAAAAGTGAGGAATAATTTACCAGTTGGTATATGTTATTATTTCCCTTGAACTCTGATTCCAAAGAAAGATAAGAAGGAAGCTGATTTTTACTCACCACAGAGATAATCCCAATCTTTTCCAATATTTGGATACAAATGCTGGTCATCAGATTAGAAACCCAGTATGATAGTGCACAACCAATCTGTCCCAACGAAATCAAATCGTACCCTTGAATCATTTTTCTGATAAACCTTTACAAAATATCTCATTTTCTTAAACAGATATCATACATGATTTCTGCCTGGACAAGGATGTGCAAGATAATGGGGAAAGATTTCCAGCAGTACTTGCCTCTGGTTATGGGTCCAGTACTGAAAGCAGCATCACTTAAGCCAGAGGTGGCTCTCCTAGACAGTAAGTAATCATTGCAGTTCGTTGATGAAATTTATTGTAGTGACCTCATCTAAAGAAACTGGATGATATACTAGCGGAAGGCAAAGTAAATAAAACTCCAGATGAATACATGTTAAGTTTAAATTGTTTTGTGTGTTAAATATGAATCAGTTTGTATCACAAAGCAAGATCCTTAGACTAGGTAAAGTTACTAATCTTATGCACATACAAATTAGCAGTGAGGGTATCAAGAACTCTTCTGACTGTGGTCGTTTATTCTTATAACTTTAGTGCTTATTGTGAATTGGCACAATGTTATTGTTGTGACTTTAACCCTAGTCATGCTGGACCCGGAATAATCCGGGCATCGAATACACGCGCTGTGAGCTGAACCCGGAATAATCCGGGCAACAACTAGGTCGACTATAGCTTATTTTTAGATCGTATTTATAGCCTTCCAATCGTTGTAAACGTTATAAAAAGACTTTCTATATGTGAATACAGAATTCCTATCTTTAAAAAATTCCATGACGTCACCTTCAATTTGATTGGTTCGTATATTAAGGTACGGGAAAAAGTGAGATCAAAATTTTTATTTCAAGATGGCGGATTTATAAATACAACTCGATTCTTTCTTCAAATAAGTCTTTGGAAACGATGATAGTGATGTGGAACTTGATGCACTTAATGTCGCAGATATAATTGAAGACAATGATTACTAAAAAAAATATACGATCGGGTAGATTTCATGAATAATCGACGCGCACGTGACGGCGGCCGGCCACGTGTTGACCTGGGATTTAATCGATTTTACAGGTGTTTGTAAACATCACTGAAGACCGTCGATCTTCTTTGGATTTCCTCAATTTGTTTATCAATGACAATGATTACAATGACACATGAAACTTATCGGTGTGTATACCAGTATCTACGGAAAATGCTGGCAACTTAAAGCATACCTGCGTTTGTCGTAATTGAATTTTCACAAAAAGGAAGGGGGAATAAAGGTGTTTACCGATTAATTATTATGATGCCGATGGGCCTTATGGTTACTGGACAACATGTTTAGTAAACGTGATTCATTCTTTTTATCGGTGATCACTAGATATCGACTCTGGCACTTTTAATTATTTTTCACCTGGCCGATACTACCTTACAGGTACGACGTGGAAACCGGGATTTTAATCGGTTATTCAAACTAGTTCAGTTATATAACGAAACTGGGCATCATTTTGGTGCAGTATATACCCTAATCAGCATCTGTCATTAGATATACTTTATATACTTTTAAATGTTACCTGAGTTTTACCTGAGTAGTAACTACTGGCCTACTGGTGTGTGACTTTTATTATATTATTATTTCATATTTCATTATTTTCAATCTCTTTTATTGTATTTTTGAAAATATATGCATATATTTATTGCTAAATCTAGCTTTTTGTCATTTTACCTGTATTTACCTGCAGTTTACCTTTACTGTGCATAAATTGTGGTCAAACTTTTACAATATTCATAAACTTCAAACATTCCTTAACATTTTGGTATATGATATGCCTATATTATTATGCAAACATCCTTCATAAAACAGCATACAAAAACATGCTTTTATTTTTTAAAATACATAGAAAAATATTCAGCTCAGAGCACTATTTCTGTGTATTTTATGTAGCATGACTAGGGTTAAAAGATCATGCTGGTATATTTACTTAAATGAGATGCAAAGAGTCGGTTATTTGTGCTTTGTCATAGATATAAGTCTATATTTGTCATAGTTGTAGTATGTTGGTACCTACATGTATTTCTCCCCATCAGTGACACCTCAGGGGACTATAGGTTTCCGCTTTGTCTGTTCGAGACACTTTCGTTTTCTGGCCTTTTTTTTGCAACCATTGAAGTTACTAACTTGAAATTTGGTATGTAGCTTGTGTCAGTGGATTACAGATCAAGTTCGAGTTTGGTCTTGATTGACCTATTTTTGGAAGAGTTATGGCCCTTGGACTTATGGAAACCAGTAGGAGACATGTATTACTTCAGGAATACTTATATGCTTGTTATGAATTATGCATATGAGTGCCACCATTTTTGAAATATGTAGAATAAGCTAAAGAGATATGTAATACACAAACTAGCCTTCCTAGTATTAATATTTGAGAAAATTTTCATGATTTTATGTGACTTTGCAATAAGCCTTATCAGAATCTTGTTTGCACATGTTGGCGATACCATTATATACTTCCGGGTCAGAGTTTAAGCAGGATAAAGAATACAGATATATAAATGCATTATCAAAATACATGTATCACCTGCTATTTTAAAAGATGCAGATGACAAATCCTTTTCATATATCAATTTCAAGTCTTAATAAAAAAGTTTCACATTGATATACATCGTTTTCATAAGATTACACCATTTTCCTGTTTTTAATGACACCATTATGCTTTTCCTTGATTAATCATTGAAATTTTTGAACCTATTATAACAATTTGATAAGTGCGAAAGGTATGAAAAGTATGAAATACACCTTTACCTACAAAATGTCGTAAAGTTTGGTAACATTTGATTTCAATTCCTTTTCTTTACGTCTCCTTCATGATAATCCTTCACAATGTCTTATAAACAGGAAACCTGGTAATAAGTCATTGTCTTTCATTACTGTAAATGCCCAGTTTACCGTATTAAGATCGCTAATTAATATCTTGAACGATGACAAAAGGTATGATATTTGCTTGGTCAAACAGCTGGTTGAAGTGACATTACATAATAATATACCCACACAGGTGACAAGTGAGCGACTTAGACAACGTTACCCTGATTTACCCTTGATATTTTGAAAATCTAGTAACTTGATGAAGTCAACTATTATAGATATTATGTTGCTGTTTGGGCATATTGTGATACACATCTTGTCTACATGGACTTCATGTAAAATATTTGCATTAAAAATAACACCTAATATATGATATATAATATAAATGAATTATACAATAATATTGAATATTGAAATACAGTCAAACTTCGATATCTCGAACACTGATATCTCGAATACCCGGGATATCTCGAAGTCAAATGTCGGTCCGGAAAAAAATCCTTCATATTATGATTAAATTCACCCCGGATGTGTCGAACACTGATATGTCGAATACCATGCTTATCTCGAATATATTTTCAAGTCCCGATGTTCTTAATTACCCAGTTTATCTCGAAGTTGGCTTCTTATTTACAGCATTCCCAACGGTGTTTACCATAAATGACAGGTCGATCGCATGGTGTGATCAATTGACCGTGTCGGTGTACATAGCCGCAGTAATTACATAATCGATCGCGTCCGTGCATACCCTGTTATTTATACAAAAAATGATGATAGCTTATTAAACTCAACACAAAATTAGAAAATTAACATTAACTGTAATTAGTGCTTTTTCATACTTGCGTTGAAAAAAAAATTTCTTTGCACTGTTCATTAATTATTACTATTTCCAGTCCGTGTGTATGTCTATGTATTTTTATGCAAAGTAATAGTAATTAAATCAAATTATGACGTGTGTCTTTATCTTGTCTTACGTGTTAGCCCGTCCTCGGTTTTAGGTATAGTATATGACAGTTATATCCAGTATTGGATTTAAATTACGTTGTTACTGAAAAGGAAACATGACGTTTTCAGTTTTTGAGTATATTCTCTATATATTCATAAAATATAAAAGGTATGATAAGTTTTAGATTAATTATTTAGGAACAATACAATATGCACATCTTCATGCATATTTATTGATAAATACATGTATATCTCGTACATCTACTATTATAATCACAAATGTCAAATGAATCGGCGTACATTAACAACTGCAAGATTTGTGATCCTAAACTCGAAATTTGGATATCTCGAACTACGGATATCTCGAAGTATTTTCCACGGTCCCTCCGACTTCGAGATAACGAGGTTTGACTGTATGTCAGAAACAATACTTGTTGTCAGAGACATACATACACCTGTGTATATATGTCTCTGTTGTCGTATGACAGAGCTGAACAATAGGAATTATGATTGCTTTAATCATGCAGTTTATGGCACATAATGGCTAGTGCCAAATTCAGTTATTGTATACAGACCTGAATTTTAAAAAGTGGGCATAAAAGTCAATATATAGTATTTATGATTAGCCACCCCAGCTCGGCGACATGAGTTCAGTGAATTTTCCAATCATCATTACCATACTTTTCTGAGTATTTGAAATCCCAATAAGGCTTATTGTGGATTGTTTTACAGCTGATGAAATGAAAGACTTGGAAAGTGATTCTGATTGGCAGTTTGTGACAGTTGGTGACCAGGTAGGTATATAATCACCTCATCCTCATTTCTTACATCTATAGTGAAAAAAGATCCATTCAAATTATATTACAGACAAAGCATAGGTACATTTAGGGTGTTTGTAGGCCACATATTCTTTGGAACTTTACATTATAGATTATTATAAGGAAGATAACTCAGTAAAATTTGATTTATATAAAGAATACTAGGGTGAATTTCAGATTTTATAATTATTACATTGTATTTGGCTTTAAGTGTTAGGTTTGTAATATAGAATTCCTATTTGCCTATAGTTTTCTTGGAAAATACTTTATAAGATGAAGTAGAGCCAGTTGTAATGAATATGCAAAAATTCTGCATGGTTGAATTTATACTTGTTTTTGAATTTACAGCAAAATTTTGGTATTCGAACAGCAGGACTGGAAGACAAAGCAACAGCTTGTCAGATGTTGGTTTGTTATGCTCGAGAACTTAAAGAGAGCTTTGCTGAATATGCTGAGGAGGTGGTCAAAATAATGGTCCCTCTTCTCAAATTTTACTTCCATGATGGTATCCTTCAAACAAGTAAATTTTGATTTTTTTTACTGTTTAGATTTTAATTTATCAAATGTAGATTATAATCCATTTGAGTAATGGGATACATTTGGGTATCATCTACATTGCAGGTGAGCAGGTGATAGGGTTTTAAGGTTAGCAAATCATATTTTGCACTCATTTTCAATAACTTTTCATGGGATTTAGATCTAACTTGTAGTAGATTGTATTTATCAATCTTGTAGGAGGTTGATAATATTTCATAAACTGAAGCATAAATGTCTCGCACTTTTATTTACTTTACATCATACACTGAATCATCTTGTTGTAAATTCATTACCCTTAAAAGGCATGATATAGCAAGTTCCTTGACTCTTGAAAGACATTCGGATCGCAGCCTCAGAGAGTCTGCCATATTTAATTGATTGTGCCAAAATACGAGGGGATGGTTATGTTGGTGAGATGTGGCAACACATTTGTCCCAATCTGCTAAAGGCTGTAGAAATAGAGCCAGAACAATCTGTTTTACCTGAACACCTTAACTCGTTAGCAAAGGTATGTGGTAGGCTCAAGTTTCTTAAGATTCAAGTACAAAGCACTTTTTGACTCTGAACTTTTGAAAAAAAATTGGGTCAAGTATGAATATCAGAATAATTACCGTAATTTCTGGACTATAGGTCGATGCGGACTATAGGTTGAGGGTACCTAAAATTTGGTATTTTCATCAGATCGCCGTAAATAGGTCGAAGCGTTGGATAGGTCAAAGAAGTAACGCTATGACGAACCAGTTTTGCCAGTACAGAAAGATCGATAATCTCAATTTGAACACTGGTCAGTTTTGATTGCAAATGTAAACGATGCGGTTTTGTTGTCTTTCAGTATTTTGTGAATACGATACATTCCGTTCCAATACATAGCAGTCAAAGTAATTTTGAATACCTGTACGTGACATTTACCTAGACATCACATCCTGTTTGTTTGTTTAATGATCAACATGAAGTGTGCCATGCAGCGATAACTGGGTCACTTGGGGATTAGTGTGTGGTGAAGCATGGAACATTTTCATTGATTACACGGCCGCACAGTGATATACACTTTAGAGAAAGGACTCTAAGTTTAAATGTGGCAGATAATTTAAACTCAGCACCGGAGCGATACTGCTATAGTCAAGATATAAAATATTGTTTCAGAATTGCCGTACAGATACTAGAACTATCGTTCGAGTTACAATACCAGTAGCACACATTTCAATTTGAAAGTTTTTTTTACGTGTAAGACGAGTTCCCATAATGATTAAATTAGCAATCAACACACATGAAGACATGTATGTAATTTAATATGCCACGGCCACATAAAACACAATTAAATAAATCATCGATCGGGAGACATCTAAATTTCGCAACTTATCCTTTGAATTTGTGTTTCTATTGTCAGCGGTACCTGGCAGTTAAAAGGCCATTAATGTCAAACATTGACAAAATAGCCATCTATAACTCTTAGCCAAGCCTCAGATAGGTCGAAGCCTTGTATAGGTCGAGGGCTTTCCTGACCGGAAAAAAATATTGACATATAATCCAGAAATTACGGTATATTTATACTGTTTTTAGCCAGTAATTTGATCATGTTTAATACACATTCAGTGACTTATGTGTAAAGCTGAATGCTGTATATAGACTTTACACATCACAGATTCCTAGTTGTCTGTCATTTGGTAGCAGGACTACATTCAGATCTTATCCTATCAGCCTGTTCAAGGTAAAGATGTAAAATTCAATTGATAATGTGCAGAAAATAAAGCTGATCTTGTTTTTGATAGTTTTTATGTGTTAAGTCAGTATGAGCATAGGACCATTTACATTGAACAAGCATGGGTCTGAATAAACCAGAACAAGCATGGGTCTGAATAAACCATATCTTAGGTGTTTGTATCTCTTCATATGGAATGAAATCATTGAATTTTGATTTTTACTGTGTACAGATTTGATGCATATTGTAGGAAAATTGCTTTATTGTCAAGGGATATTGTTATACTCTTTAGTTACGTGCTAATGTTTTGTATTCATTATAGTGTATAGAGAAGCTGGGCAGAGGATGTCTGTCAACAGAGAACATGCAGACTCTTATACAGCTTTTAGAGAAACAGTTTCAAGCACATTTCAAACGACAAGATGATAGACATGGTAGGTTTCGTCCTATTCAGTCTTTTCAAAGCACAGACGTTTAATGCCGGTATTGGCCCTTATGGTAGTCTTTAAAAACAAAGCTTTGATATTTTAATTTGTACTGGTATATCTTTTGATTGGTGACCTTGTTTGTGATAGTTGTTTTTCCAGATATTTTCTGGATGTTGCCACAGTAAGAGGCTTCATTGTTTAAATTCTAACATTGAATTGATGTATCTTTGAATGAGAAATACATGGGATGCATCAGATAAAGAGCTTGACTTGCATCTTCCACAAGAATAATCAAGTTCACTGTTTAGAAATCACAGAGTAATCAATATTATAGGCCAAATTTTTTACTGGGGTGTGGGGGTTGGTGGGTAATTGCCCCTTTTAATACACTGCTGTTTTTATACCATAGGTTCAAGCAATTTGATAATGGTATATGAAAGCATTGCAGATTCTTTCAATAAATATTGGAAGCAATGATTTGATTCAAGTGAATTTTGATTGCTTGTGTTGATCTTTGATTACTCTTTGTTGATCCATGAGATAAGTCAGAATTTCATTACCATGTATTTAGAAAATTCTGTCACAATATGAGTGAAAGTTTTGAAGTGACAAAAACAAATTGACTTCATATTTCAATAAACCTCATGTCTTATTCAGAGAAGAGAAAAGATGAAGATTATGATGAAGATGTTGAAGAATCTTTGCTTGATGAAGTAGGTTAAAAAATTTCACCATAAGAACTTAAAATTATCTAAGGAAATCATGAAATTCATGTCAGAATTCATCAATATGTAACACCCCTTTATATTTCTAAATCCATTAATACAATTAAGGAATGACTGTAAAAAAAATTCTGTCTATCGGTGTTTAGACAAAAACCAAGGCACAAACTGTATAATTTGCTTTGCGGATTATATTTAGTTTGTGCCTCGGTTCTTGTCTATAGATCGTTAAAGAGAAATTTTTTTGACAGTCATTTCTTATAAATTGATTACGGGTATTTTAAAATAAAACTTTTTTTCAAGAACAATAAGGCTACATCTTGTATTTGAAACTGATAAATCAAATTTCGCGCATCATTCTTACATTAGCCTATCAGAATAACAACCTGATGGCGGTCCCATCAGTATGTATGAGATTGAAAGAAATCACTCGATTTATAGATCTATATCTAGACCGAACCAGAGCTGAGTTTATGTGCGGCCCCATTCATGTATTACTTGAAGGTACATTGTCTATACAGAAATAGACTAAATTTTTACTAGGTGCATTTATATGTACGTTATACAGTCAATGTGGAAATAATTAAATCATTATACAATGGATATTTACAAATGAAAGTGAACAATTCAATAAAAATTAGATTTCATCATCAAATTGATCAAACTATATCTTTTCAACTGTCTAAAGATGGGTATATCTCTGTTAACAATTTCATTTGTAATCATTTATAGACTGTAGGCCTTGTTGAACTGTAAAAATTTAGCAATGGAGTCGGTAACATGATACTTTGTTTTTATTTTCAGGATGATGAAGATGTGTACATACTCAGTAAACTATCTGACACATTACATTCACTCTTTGGAACTCATAAAGAAGAATTTTTCCCTATCTTTGATCAGCTTTTACCATATGCTGTAAAGTTAGTGGTAAGAGTCTTAACTATATCTGTATGAACTAATGACCTTGCTTTTAACCTTGTAAGAATAGTCTGAGGGCATAAAAATATATAGATTTTTTGGCATATTTAGGTATATCGCTGCTGCCAGAGGCGTTTGTGTTTCACAAACATTTATTTTATTTTTGTGTTATGTCGTTTGGTAGGGTGGTTAAAGATTTTAGTCATTATTGAAATGTCATATGTTTGAATCCTAACTAGATTCATGTTATGCTAGGTGTATTGATGGTAGCTAGGTGGTAAAGTCTGAGCTGGCACCCATGATAGACCTGACATGTTTTAGATTCCTGGCTGCTGATACTGAAGTGTGTGGCAGTAGGTGATTCACTGTGGTACCTCTGCACGTTAAAAGTCCTGTCAAAAAAACCCTTTTGTACCCACCTGTCGACCTTTAAATTTTGTGAACAAAATAATTGAATGTAATGTGTAATTTCTTTGCAATGGAGGTTCTGGTATGGTCTCAGGATCACTGCACTATGAAGATGTTGGTGAACAACTTCCTTGTTACAGACTTCATAGACATTTTCAAATTGTTGGGTGATTGATAGATGACACAATAGTTACTGAAATTAAATGTGTTATGTATTACTATGATTTATAGGGTCCTGACAGACCTTGGCCAGATAAGCAATGGGGCTTATGTATTTGGGATGATGTGATAGAACATGGAGGTCCTGTAAGTATATTGATTGTCTCATTTTTGCACTAAAAAGCTTTCTTTTCGCTAATTGCATAGATTGTCAAAGAGGATTTCTCTTTGGAGGAAGTGATGCCGAGATGGTTGCATTCTTGACTTGGGTGGAATGTTGCCAACTTGAGCTCAATTTTTTCTGAGAAAACCCATATTTACAACATCAGACTCACTTGATGAAAAGGGCCTTGTTTGGGCCAAAGCATTGCATAATGTGGCCTCTCCCTTTTTTGGCCGGATAGCAAAGCAATTCTGGTCTATTGATTAGCAATGGCTGTCTTCCTGTCTGTACATCTGGATGTCTGATGTCAACATTTTGGTCAAATTTCTGGGTGAAGCAAATATTATATTTATATTTATTTTTACTTAAATTATATTTTACTTATATTTACTTATATTTATAATATTTTTGTTAAATTTATCACTATCGTCTACTTTAATATTAGAAACGTTTCCTTCTCACTTTCAGCATTGTGAGTAGCTAAGTCTTCAGTAAAGGTGTTGGTTTTCTAATAACCTTTTTTGCCAATTTTACATGATGTAGGGGCAATACCGGACAAACACAAAATTGCCGCTTAGATTTGTGTCATATTACTGTGACGTCACATTCCAAGCGCTGACGTCTTAGTGAAAATTCCGGCAAAAAGTGGTTTGTCTGGTATAAGACCCCTAAAATCATTTAAAATTGGCAAAAGCTCTACCGTATTCACTCGTGTATAGTACGCATCTGTGTATAATACGCACCCCCAAACCTTGGGAAATAATTGGAGAAAAAGTCTACATCTCGTGTATAATACGCAGGTGAAATTGCCGCATAAGCAAGTGGTCAAGAACCTTAAGTTTACCTAGAAAAAATCTCTATATTACAGATTTCACTTTACGGAAAACACAATTGGTTACGCGTCTGAACCTTAGGATATTCAATGAATGGAATAAACCCAACTTCCGTAATACAATTAATTTGTGATCCAAAAACTGTGTTGATAGAAGGAAAACTAAAGAATGGTTAATAAAATTGTAATTAGTATCAGGGACGTGTATATATGTGTTATATACTTCCCTGTTAGTACTCTTGATAAAATACCGATAATGAATCTATATATTTTACACTCGTTGTCCCGAAGTGTCAATCTTTGTACAAAATAAATTGATTAACACAGCAGTAAAGGTAGAAGAAATGCGAACAACCAATTATCCAAGCGGGGTGTACGGCGATGGCTGATTGTTAGACCGCGAAGCCATTTCACCTTGATTGACGATGATAAGATAATTGGATTGCATCGGCACTTGTTATTTTAAAATATGCTCTTCTCATTTGTAAAAACATCTTCATTTCAGCGCATATTGTAAAGTGTTCAACACAAGGAGGTAAAACTGAAATGATAATCTCTTTATCAAGTGTCTCAAATCCATTTCAGTGGTCAAGTGGGGGTTCCCAAACTCTAATGGTCATGTTCTGATCGTTGTCAGCGGACATTTACGGCAATATCGCCACGGAAATATGAATTCTTATGTCTGGAAAAAAGGTTCTTGTTTTAGATCTTATGTATAATACGCACCTGGAAAATCGAAGTAAGATTTTATGAAAAAAAGTGCGTATTATACACGAGTGAATACGGTATTTAATCATGCAACTTCTTGAAAAATTTTGAAAAGAAACTTTAGATAATTTCATGATCTTATTACTTCTTTATATTTTTTTAGCACTCCATCAAATATCAAGATTATTTCTTGCGGAATATGTTAGAATATATATGTGATAAGCAGCCAGAGCTACGCCAAGCAGCAGCCTATGGAATAGGTGTCATGGCTCAGTTCGGTGGAGAAGTTTACGCATCAACATGTGCAGGTAATTAAATAAAATATGGAATTGATTTTTATAGTGAAGATGCAGGACTGCAAAGCAACTATTTACAATGTTGAATGCTTATCCAAATCAAGGTTCAAGTGTAAAGGAAAGGAAAATATATTTGCCTAGAAAAGCTTATCCACACTATCAGTTGATGTCAAAATATTTTCAACATATTTAAATCTGCATAATTTGTAATATCAAGTGCTTGTAGTGTGTCATTTACATGCCGGCTATATGAAAAGGTGCTGTGTTTGTAATGCATACACAGTTAACCCTTATCACGCTATGCTAATTTCTATTGCTTTTTCTGTACTGCTGAATAAATTGCATATGGTTATGAAATGTCATGTCCAGTCATATTTCCTCTCTCATTTTCTTATCTTTTATCACAAAAAAAAAATCATACATGAATTTAATAAGAAATGTCATGGCTATCTATTCAAGGTTATGGTTTATATGCTGGACTCTGTCCTCATTATACTTTGTTAATTAAAGGTATTATCTCAGGAAAAAATATTCTAACTGGGTATTATTGCATAAACTAAAGAAAAACATGATTAAATCTGGTGAATTTGAGTAGAATCTTTTATTTTTAAAAATAAAGAAATGAATATGAAATTTGATTCTAAAATGGGAAAACCAAGGTAAACATTTAGTGTAGTGGTATGTGATTTCTGCAATCCTGACCCGCGTGTCGAGATTTTCTGCAATATTCTTATAAATTGATCGATAGGGGCAGAATTAATTATTATACACCCGTCAAATAGACGGGACGTATTATGTTATGGCGCTGTCCGTCCGTGTGTCCGTCTGTCTGTCCGGGGTCATGTTTTCCGGACTTTTTATGGACGTCTTTCAAGATATTACGATGAAATTGCTATATAGCTTTATTTCAAGCGGCGTCAGTACCAGTTCGAGTTTTATTACGATTGACTTACTTTTGACAGATTTATGGCCCTTGGACTTATAAATTTCAAAATTTTTTCAACAATTCATTAAAAATCTATTTTTTGTCAAAACATTATGAAATTTCTCATGAACCAAGTAAAGTGTACCAACTATCACATATGTTACGGTTTTTAATATCTTTTTCTTCATTTTTGAGAAATTTATGATTTTAGGGGGGGGGGGGGTTGACCATATGTCCTAGGTCATGTTTTCCGGACTTTTTTTGCCGTCTTTCAAGACATTGAGTTGAAATTTAGTATATAGCTTTATATCAAGCAGCGTCAGTACCAGTTCGAGTTTTGTTACAATTGACCTACTTTTGACGGGTTTATAGCCCTTGGACTTATAAATTTCAAGATTTTTTCAGAAATTCATTAAAAATCTATTTTATGTCAAAACATTATGAAATTTATCATGAAACAAGTAAAATGTACCAACTATCTCATATGTTACGGGTTTTAATATCTTTTTCTTCATTTTTGAGAAATTTATGATTTTGGGGGGGGGGGCGGGCGGTTGACCATATGTCCTAGGTCATGTTTTCCGGACTTTTTTTTGCCGTCTTTCAAGATATTGAGTTGAAATATGATATATAGGCTTATTCGAAGCGGCATCAGTACCAGTTCGAGTTTTGTTACGATTGACATAATTTTGACGGATTTATGGCCCTTGGATTTTGTTTTGAAAATTCATTAAAAATCTAATTTTTGTAAAAACATTATGAAATTTATCATGAAACAAGTAAAATGTACCAACCTCCACATATTTTACAGGTATTGATATCTTTTTCTTCATTTTTGAGAAATTTATGATTTTAGAAGGGGGGGGGGGGGCTAGTTCTAAAAAATTTCAAGTTTTTTTTGCAGGTCAATTTCCAAGATGGGTTGCATAGGACCGTTTCTGCAGGAGATATTGCCTTTGGACTTATTCCTATGATAAAATGCTATGAAACGCAATTAACTTCAGTAAACGTCAGATGTTTTTCATGAAAATCATGCCAAATGCGAATTGATCCTGTCCCAATTAAGCGACGGGCGTATTATGCCACGCTAGGCGTTGCTCTTGTTTTCGTATGAGCTAACACATTTTCAAGCACAAATTTCTCAAAATCATTTTCAACATAATCAAATTATTCGAAGAAAAACATGAAAGTCTTTCCTCATTATCAAAAACTTCGACGGACGCTGCCATGTTTGATAATTGTAAACATTGCGTAGTATTTAGAATATATTTATTACATCCTTGACCTATACTTGGAATATTTTACTATGAATCATGGGTAAATGTCATACCATGCCAGTACATATTTATATTTAGCCTTGGAAATCCCCCAGAAAGGAAAATACATGCATCTATTGAGAAATATATATGCTTTACCCAGCTTATTAGCTAATTATGCCAATAGTTATTGTTCACTTGTCTGTCATCAGTTTGTTACAACTCTGTTTTGACCATGTTTACAAGTGACATATCTATTCCTTAGAACACCACTTTCTCATTATTTCAAAGTCTTTTTGTTATCTAATTTATAGAAGCACTACCAGCCTTGATAAAGGTTATACAGGATCCAGAGTCACGGTCTGTTGAGAATGTCAACCCCACAGAAAATGCCATCTCTGCAGTCACAAAGATTTGCAAATACAATGCCTCTAGGATAAATGTAGATGAAGTGTTACCTGTCTGGCTTATGTGGTTGCCAGTGTGGGAGGATGAAGATGAAGCCCTTCACATTTATAATTACCTCTGTGATCTTGTTGAGATGTAAGTCCCTTCCTGTTTTCATTGGTTTTCTTGTTTGTTGATGTTGGATATAAATTAAAATTAAATTAAGAGCATCTTTTTCTCAAAGATAAAGGCCTCTTATTGAGTGCATACACCTTAATCATACAACACTTAAATTGAGACACTGCTTAAATGGCAAGAATTAATAAGTTCAAATCCAGTTCCTAGTCATCCATTACACACTGGTTTCATTAAATTTTGTCAATGTTTAATATGAATGGGAAAGAAAATAACACATTTCTTAAAAAACAAAATGTTTTAATCATGAATTTCCTTTTGCAGGAATCATCCCGTGATTCTAGGTGCAAACAATGTCAATTTACCACGATTAGTTAGCATAATTAGTGAAGCCTTTAACAAGGAGTGTGTAGAAAAAGAGGAACCTGTATATACTAGAATGGTCAATATTGTCAAACAAGTACAGGTAGGTCACTGATATTTACCACACATAGTTCAATCAAATGATATTCAGTCAACTACTATATAAATACTGTTCTCCGTAAGTCACAGTTCATATGACCAAGAGAAATCGCTCAAGTTTTTAGAAGTTTTATTGAAGCTGGTGTGGCCTAGTGGACGAGGTGCTCGGCTTGTGATCTAGAGGTCTTGGGATCAATTACTGCCCTGGGTACATTGGTGTTCAGTCTTTTGGATGAGACAGTAAAATCCAAGGTCCCATGTCATGGTATGCGTGGCATGTAAAAGATCCCTCACTGCTTCAGGTGGGTTCATTGCAAAGGTAAAAATTTCTATGCAATACATCATTCAGGTGCCGTCATCATATACATGAAATAACTGTGGAGTGATGTAAAACAATCAGTCAATCAGGTGTTTGATTGTTATGTTCAGTGACTCTTCAGATACTTGAGTCTGTACTTAATGAGTAAGTTTGACGTGACCTGAAGCTCAAGTTATTAATGTTTGAGCTGATGACAGTCAACTTTATTGTTTGGTTATTTCCGCCTGAACAGATTTAAAGATAGAGGGAGTTATTGTTTCTAACTGGGTTAAACAGATCTTGGGCATGTAGAAGTGCATTCTTTTATAGATCGAATACTGTGCCTTACCTACTTTAGTACTATTAGGTCTGGTGATATTGTAAAAAGTACAGACTTGTGATGTTCCTGAATAGGGATAGTATTTGACAGACCTTTTTTGTATTTGTAAAAACATTTGTATTAGAATTGTTATGAATTGGTGCACTAAAGATAGTGCTAACTTTGCTAAGGTGTGACTCTCGCTAGGATGAATACCCCACATTACTATTTTTACCTATTTTAAGGTTCAACTCATATTTAAAACAAAAAAGAAGGTTTATTAAGATGCTTGAAAGTCTAAATATATATTCAGGATCAAGTTTGAAAATTGATTCGGTTTTGTGATTAAAACAAACAAAAAAAAATTGAATCCACATCCAGTTTTATGTACTAGCATTCACATTAAAATGTATCTTCTTTATTGTATGTAATTTATGTCTTCATTCATAGGCAAATCAAGAAATGTTCCAGCAATGTATTGGCATGTTGTCAGAGGATCAGAAACAAGCATTACATACAGCCATCACGCAGTGACATCCCTTCACAAATTATACTGTGTATGACCGTTTCCTGCAATAGAATTATCCCCACTTCATGTTCAGGAGTTGCCGCCTCCTCTTTTTTCCAGTGAAGGAGTTGTCTTTTCTTGCTATGTCTGAGCAGTCTTCACTTTCTGAGGAGTGATCCTCCATTACTATTTAGCATGACTGCTTATTCCCATCACCTTTATAAGTGGAGTGTATTTAATGAGCAGAGTTTCTCCAACCATCCTTGACTGATTTGCATTGAATGTTTTAGGACCAGCAGTGAAGCACATCATTTCTAATTTAGAAACTTTCATCATTCAGTGTTATCTTTTAATGGTCATTGTTACAGTAGTTTTTTTTTCCCTGCTGATTTTGATTGCGAGATTTCATGGATAATGTGTATGTATGGTGTATTTATCTATGCATGTGATTATGTTGGGGTTGACAATATGTTTAAGAAGTTTTTGTATTTGTTGCACCTTTAATCTCTGCTTGAGCAGTAGTATCATTGACCCTCATTGGAGGCGTTATAATTGAGACAGGTCACTTCAATGAGCAAGTTTTCATCAGTTTTGGAGCCAATATTGCTCAGTTGGCAGCCAGCTTGGTTCCGAGTGAAGATGTTACAGGTTCAAGCCTCACCAGTAACTTGTATGTCCTGTCTTGCAGATGAGACAATAAAACCAAAAACCTGTGTCAAGGTAAATGTAGGCATATAAAGATCTCTCACTGTTCTGAGTATGTCCATTGCATAAGTAGAAATTTCTGTGTATTGTATTAAGAAGTTGTCATCAATATTTACTAGAATAATTTTGTTGCTACATGAAACAGCTATCAAAATAAGAAACATATTTTACTTCAAAATATGAAAGTAATGCATGATTGAATTAGTTCCAGGTATACACTGAATGGTGTAGCAACACAGAATGTTCAATGTAATTCAGTAAATGTTGCCTTGGAAAACTTAAACCATCAAATATGCTTGATTGTAGTGTTTATCCCTTCATAGTTTGAGACTTTCATAGGAATATCAGTTTTATGAACAGCGAGTTTCGGGCACATTCATTCATACATAGAATATTTGCTCCAAGTATGGAGCCTGATGGACAGAGATCACAGTACTAGACGTTCTTCCAATTAAACATGATATAAGGGGCTTTATGCCAGACATGCTACTTTTTGCCAGGATTTTCATTACATTGTATAACATTAATGCTAGCATAGTGACGTCAGATAAAAATGACGCAAATTTTTACTGTAAAATATCGTATGTCTGGCATGGAATGAAATATAAGGTAGGAAAAAATTCTATTGTCCACAGGCATGTTCTTGATGCTATTTATTGTGTTTTTGTTATTTGCGTTGCATTACGACATGGTTTTTGTTTAAAAGTTGAAATGTATGTACATTGATAGCATGAATTGAAAATAATAAACAGGTACTGAAGTGCTTCTACCAGAATATTTTTTTTATCCATCATTACTCGATACTATACTTGTTGATGTATTATTAAGAATGTGTATTGGACATTTGATATCCCATATAGTATTAATGAGTGCATGTTCTGTTCAGATACAAAATTACAGTGTACAACAAACTTTTACCTACAGTAGCAAAGTAAGTTATCTGATTTATTTGTGAAATAATTATTCCAGTGGAGATTCATTTTCGTAACGAACAATCGACTGACAAGTTTCAAAGTGATGATAGTTTGCATAGTCTTACCAAAGCAATTGTATTGCTTACTGTACTACTATTGGAATTTTGATGGAATGTACTGAATTAAATGCTGTGGGATGAAGACATTTTTTAATCATTCATCAAGAATTAAATTCATGCAAGGTGCTACTCTGTACATAAAGTGATGCAGTATTTTTCGAAATCCTCTTTAGTGTCATAGATGAGGCAAGAAGCTTTATACACAAATTTGGTAACCAAGATGTTGACTAGAAAAACTTTAAAAGTCTATCCAAATATTGTCAGTTATCTTTCCTATGTTTTGTTTAAGTGTATAGAATTTTCTAGTTAGTATTAAAAAATTTATTGATTTTTCATTTTTTTATTTATTTGTCAGGAAAACCCGTATAATGAACATTTGATACCCATTTCAGAGCTGCATGTCATAACCATTAAGTATTCTAGATTATCCCTTTGCTGAGTCTTTCTATTAGACAGTGGTTCTTTTGAAGTGTTTTTGTTTTGTTTTGCTTGTTTTAGAGAATACATCTTCATACTTGCAATCATATGAATCCCCTCCCTAATTTGATACTGCTACTTTTTCACAAATTTCTTACTTTCAACTCCCTCTTTGCTGGTTTCTGCTATTATTTATCAATATTTGGGCATTGTAAGCTAACAGGTCCTTGAATTGAGTAAATCAGTCTTAGCCAAAGTCTAAACATTTTGACTTGATAACTCAAGAGCTAGAATTTGAGATGTTTTCAGGATGATGTTTATTCAAAACACAGTCACTCTTGAACAATTTATATTTCTGTGTAGAAAAATATCAATACAAGCTTTGTGTTTAATACTTACAATTTACAAATACTATTGTAGACATAAACGTTTTCTAAATACGATTTGTTTTCTTGAGGAGTCTGTCCTTTTTATCTGAGTCAAGAAATAATAGTTTCACATGTTGACCGTTACTCACCAAGGTTATTACACTTGTTTGTTATTTCATGTATCATGAACAGGTACATTTTGTTATTGCATGATGGTAATTTTCTTTGTATTCTTTGAATATATGAATAACATGTTGTCAGGATGTCTTTCATATTAATGCTAATAATAAAAGTTATATTGATTACTTGTGCTACTGAATACTTTCTTTTTTAATAACGATTACATGTATACAATATATTGTTATTTAGTTGAAAAAGAAGCAAGAACAACAAGGTAAATAGACTATTAATTATATATAGAGCAACAATGATTTGAAGTACTGCTACAAAAAGATTTCTTTCTGGTTTTGCATTATATACGTTGCAAGTTTTATGCTAGCAAATCATTGTTTTAATCATTGTTACTATCAATGCCTAAATAAAACAAATTCTAAGAGCAAATATTTTTTTTCTTATAATTTCATTTTAAGTTGTGAATTATAAGGGAAGGTGGATGTTGGCAAAGTGGGCAGATGTGGTTTGCCGAAACTTGCTACTTTCATTTTGATCCCTGGTAAAACAAAATGAGAACGATTGTGCCTGCACAAAATCAGTGAAGTAAGCATAACCTAGTTGGTAGTAAGCTATGCTTGGGTTTGGTAGGTCTTGGGTTGGAGCACTTGTCCACGTCTTGCCTTTAGGATGAAAGTAAAAATTGAAGGTTATGTGTCACAGTATACATCAGCATGTATAAAAGCTCTTTCTGTTCAAGTGAGTTCATTTCAACACTCATACTTCAAGTTCATGGTTTTCACTTGATATCCTCTTTTGCTCAAACATTTACCACTAACTTCCATCATGTCAATATTCTGCATCATTTACCTCTAGCTACTGTTGTCCATATTTTCCATTTACCACAAGCTACCGTCGTGTCGGTTTCTCCACCATTTACCAGTAGCTATCCCGATGTCAATATTTACCATCATTTACCACTACCTACCATCATGTCAGTTTTCTCCACCATTTACCAGCAGCTGGTAATGTAAGTATTCTCCAACATCTACCACCATGTCAATATTCTCTACCATTTACTACTAGCTACCATCATGTCAATATTCAACATTTACCACTAGCTACCATCATGTCAGTATTCTCGACCATTTACCACTAGCTACCATCATGTCAGTTTTTCCACCATTTACCAGTAGCTATCCCCATGTCAATATTTACCACTACCGGTAGCTACCATCATGCCAGTTTTCTCCACCATTTACCAGTAGCTACCATCGTGCCACTGTTCTCCAATATTTACCACTAGCTACCATCATGTGAGTATTCTTTCTCTGGCACTAACAAGTATCACGAGATGGATTTATTTATGGTATACACAATTTCTCAAAAAGTTAAATCCATCAGCATTTAGTCACCTACCAAATCCACTGTTTACAATGTGGGAAACATTTCCCACATGGTTTTCATTTCGTACCATGGTTTGCACCATCATTTACCACATGCATTAAATAATTAATTTGCTTTTAAACAAGGGGAGTAATTCTAAGATCTGAATACCATAAAGAAATAGTCATTGGGATTCATCTTTTTAAACCGATATTAAGTGTCTCCCTTGGCACTGGCACCCACGAGAACCTGACTCCTGTGGAGTAGTTTGAGAGTAAAAGTCAACATCTTTATTCAATGCAACAGATACAATTCTTCAATTCGCAGGATATCGAAGATAAACTACATTAAAAGCATTAAAAATTTTGTTTAAATTTTGATAAACAAATGGGAATTTGAAGGACAGAATGAGAGTCCTGATTCACTTTAAAAACCCTGGCAATATACCAGTAGATCAATATACCCAACAAAGAAAGATCATGTCTTCATGTGATTGGCTATAATGAATTATAACAGTTAAATGATCTACAATAAATATCCTGGTTATATTTAAAAAATTAATGATGATGTCTGCTTACAATAGGGTAGAATAATTCATAACAATTACCTGATCTACAATAAATACCCTGGTTACATGTAAATGACAATGGAAGTGCAGTACAGATTAGTATAATTTATACTGATCTGTCAGTAATGAAGTAGGAGTTTTTCCCCCATGTATTATAATTTAACTTTGGTAAGGATCAAGTCTACTGCTGCAGCTAAGTTATCTGTATAGACGTCTGGTTTGACATTGGGATGGTCCTCGTCTTCAGGTCTGAAAAGTGTAATGAAAACTGTACTGTTTATTGTTTAACATTGTACCAATAGAATTTCACTTCTGTGGTGACATTATCTGCCTGATGCCTTGTGCTGAATTACTGATGTACTAGATATGCAAATGACCCATCTCGGCATCTGAAGCTTCTACATGCCAACATTTACACTGACGTAGTGCCTCATCCTAAAGAGAAAAGCGAGACCAGGGTCTGACGTCACAAACTGAGAAAATACTTGAGTCAATTATTTCATTTTTAATTTTTTCCATTATCAAACGCTTAAATAAATTGTCATGCAGAATGCTTTAATTCTAATTATTGATAGAATAAAACTCAGTAAAATCCAAATCCCAGTTACTAATTCACTGTTGATCGGAAGAATTTGAAATTATGGCTTGAGTTTTTTCTCAGTTTATGGTATTTGACCTAGTCACATGTCGAGCTCAAACCCATGACCTCTCACCTTCAAGCAAACCATGTTACTGACTGAACAGAACTTAGCTGGCTCATCCAAGTGAAAGGCTACAGTGGGTTGGAGCACATTGTAGCTTCCTCAGTCACTATGTCTCCACTCCATGTTTTAACCTGTAGAACTGCTTATGATAAGCTTTTAATTTTTCTAGAACGTCTAAAATTTGCCAATACAAGGTTTAAAGCATTAAGATGGATTAATGTTACATTGATCTATTCCACTGGATCGAAAGAATACAAAGCTGGAAAAATTTCTATGACAGATTGCTAGTTTACTTATATCTTACCTAAATTTACCAGTCCTGACCTGGATTCCCATCATGCCACAAACTTGAGCACCCCCTACATCATTTACAATGTCATCTCCAACCATCACTGCCTATAAGATAATGGAGCATTAATGGGCATCTTGAAGAAAGCTGTAATGCCACAGTGTTGGTTTATACCATACTTTGCAATTTTTGCATAGTGACTCCTAGGGTTCACTTTTCTGTTATCTGTATGTCTCCGTTATCTGTCTGTCTGTCTCAGTGGTCTGTTGTATGTCCATCTGTTATCTGTCTGTCTCAGTCCTCTGCTGTCTGTCCATCTGTTTGTCTCAGTCTTCTGTTGTATGTCTGTCTTTTATCTATCCGTCTGTCTGTCGTCTGTTGTATGTCTGTCTGTTATCTGTTTGTCTCAGTCTTCTGTTGTATGTCTGTCTTTTATCTATCCCTCTCAGTTGTCTGCTGTATGTCTGTCTGTTATCTATCTGTCTCAGTGGTTTGTTGTATGATTGTCTGTTATCTGTCTGTCTCAGTGGTCTGTTGTATGATTGTCTGTTATCTGTCTGTCTCAGTGGTCTGTTATATGTCTGTCTGTTTTCCGTCTGTCTCAGTGGTCGGTTATCTGTCTGTCAGTTATCTGCCTGTCTCAGTGGTATGTTGTATGTCCGTCTGTTATCTGTCTGTTTCAGTCAACTGTTATATGTCTGTCTGTTATTTTTCTGTCTCAGTGGTCTGTTGTATGTCTGTCTGTTATCTGTCTGTCTCAGTTGTCTGCTGTATGTCCATCTGTTATCTGTCTGTCTCAGTGGTCTGTTGTATGTCTGTCTGTTATCTGTCTGTCTCAGTTGTCTGCTGTATGTCCATCTGTTATCTGTCTGTCTCAGTCGTCTGTTGTATGTCTGTCTGTTATCTATCTCTCTCAGTGGTCTGTTATATGTCTGTCTGTTATTTGTCTGTCTCAGTGGTCTGTTATATGTCTGTCTGTTATCTATTTGTCTGTCCATATATCTATCTGTCACATCTCTGATATATTATCTGTGAAAGCAATACAACTGTGTTCCTGGGAAAATTAAGCAGACGTTTCAAAACTTAGTATTGCTCACATAAAGTCATATACGAGTTTCACTTTATGTGATGGATTAACCTAATAATGCAACACTGATAACCTGCCAAGTAAGAACTTCAAACAGGACCTCAGGATATACTGTTTCAATTATTTCGTGCTTTACTTATTGTTTTACATCATGCCATGATTATTTTGCTTATATGATGCACCGCACAGAAATTTAGACCTATACAATGGTCACACCAAAACCTGTGAGGAATCTTGTATGTAGCACGTCTATTATGAACAGCTGTGAGGGGTTGATGTTGGCACATTAATGACATATCTCATTGTAATTCAGTAAACTGATGATATACCTTATTTATTTTGTGTTTGACAACAAAACATAATTCATTATTGACAGCTCAATCAATAAGGTACTTGGCTCATGACTGATCAAGCCAGCATGGTTCGGTGGATGAGATTCTCAGCTCATGATTGATCAAACCCATGTGGCTCGTGACCCTGAGTTCCCTGATGCATCCAGCAGTGGGCACACTGGTGTTTTGTCTTTCTGATGAGACAGTAAAAATTGAGGTCTCGTCACGGTAGATGTGGCACGTAAAAGATCCTTCATTGCTTTGAAAGAATCTGCTTTGGCAGAGTCAGCTTTGGGAGGGTCAACTTTGGGATCTTAATTTATGTGCATAGCATATGGCAGATGTTGGTACCATATAAGGGCATAGCATATGGCAGATGTTGGTACCATATAAGGGCATAGCATATGGCAGATGCTGGTACCATATAAGTGCATGTATCTTGGCATGACGTAAAACAAAAATCATACAAACAAAAAACACAACGTATCCTGAATGTGTTAAAATCCATATGCTGAAAAGTTATATCAAATAGAAAATACATCAATAAATGATAAGGAACTTACATTTTCTGATGGAACCCCCATGTCCTGTAAAGCTGTATTGAAAAACACAGGTGAAGGTTTCCCTACAACTTCAGCTTCTAAGTCACAAGCATACTGTAAATATATTTTTCTTCATTATTATTCCGAATATACTGCTCAGTCAATCAAGTTCAAAGCTCAGTTGAGATCAATGGGAGGTACTGTCCGTTGGGTGGCGCTTGTGTACTATCAGTCGGTAACATTGATTAAGGTTAGCAACCTTATGACGTCACAATAGCGTACCATTGTTCTTTACGTCATTTTTGTGGGAATATGTTTTATTTCCTCCCTAAATACTAGGACCACAATTAATGGCAGTATCTCCCATTACTGTGAATACTTCATCACAGTTTCAGCTACTCTCTTCCCTTTAGCAGTTCCACTTGGTAAGCTATATATACTGAAAAACCAATTTAGATGAACTCCAATATAAAGAGTTCTTTTCAACAACAGATGATATTATTTGTCAAGGCTTACTAACATTCCAAATCTGACAAGAAAGAACAGCTTGCATGTATCAACTATGAAAATTTTTAAAACAAAGTTGTTTTTAATGTATATGCATGCATGATTTACCTCTAAAGCCTTCATATACGGCCCTACATCCAATGACAATCCATCTCCTTCCTTATAATACTTCCTGCAAAGGGACATTATGATTTGTAAATAAATCATACTACAGACATGAAGTAGTGCAGTCAGATTGAAATATATGTTTTCTATATAAACACATTTAGATGAAACATTTTATTGTTCTATTACATCAGTACGATATTTCTTTAGTGTATGATTTTTGTGTCATGTTTTACATTATGCAATGACTGCTTTGGTTATGTTGTAATGATGTCTACCTGATTTTAGAAATTTGCAATGGATCAACCCAAAGCACTGACAAACTGTTTATGAGTAAATGTGTACCTTAACCTCAAGACCTATAAGGACTTAGATCTAAGGGTAATAAATGTATATTATGGATAAATTATGATCACAAGGTGGGGCTTAATTATTCATAAGTAACATTTAAACTGTATCATTTCATTTATCACACTTTACTATGCTGTAATGCAACCTGACAGCGAAGGCCAAAGCACAAGGTATCTTTTACATTAAATACAAGTTGTACACCTGATAAGGCAAAAATTTCTAAGGAATAGTTTTTTATTGATTGATTAATTGATTATTGTTTTATGTCACTCCATGGTTATTTCACATATATAGTGATGGAATTTGCCCGATGCATTGCGTAGAAATTTCTAACTTTCTGCAACGGACCCATCCGAAACAGTGAGGGATCTTTTGCGGGATCTCAGTTTTAACTGTCATATCCAAAAGACAGAACCTGAGCCAAGCACCTCATCCACTAGGCCACACAGGTATAGCATGAATACAAGTTGAAGCATGAATCCTCAACAAACTATGTATAGATAAGATAAAATTATTTATCAATTCTTGAGTTATTTAAAGCACCGATAACAAAACTTACCCTCTGCCTAAAGAGAACAGAACAGGTTCTTTAAGAGACATCAACAGTTGAAATGCTTTGTTAAGGTGTTGATATGAGAGGTCGTCGGTGGCATCCACAAGTACCACACAATTTGGATCTGTTTGATCAATATCCTTAAAGTCTGGCAAGGCATCTAAAATGATCAATTTCAAATTACCTACATGAAATCAATATGATGTTCTTTTTTCCATGTGACTGATATTCATTGCAAATATATATATATATACCGGTATATATAGAAAAGGCACATCAGGATTGCAACAAAGATCTACATCCAAGATCGTTGGATTGGCAAATGTCGATACTACATGTTATATAAAAAGATTTATGTAAAGCACAAAAGTATAACATGAACCACCATGTAATAAATGATCATATAATGTTATAAATTGTGGTCAATATTTCGGAACTATCTGTTCCTTCATCAGGACTATGTATGGTGTTTATCGCACAAGGTGTGTAACAAGAATGACTGGTGAGAACTGTTTATATATTAATGTTCCACTTTTTTTATATAAATTGACTTTAAACAGTTCTCACCTGTCATTCTTGCTACACATTTCTCACCAATCATTCTCATTATACATATGTTACGAGGTTCCTGTACCTATAATTTTTATTTCACTGAAATTTAGTGCTTTTGTATATAGATTTTTCTGTTTGTGTTTGTCTCTCTTTGTGTTTGTAATTATTGTGTCCTGAAAAACGGGCAGGTCACCTAAAAAATTGACAATTTATTTATTGTTTCAGACATATAGCTCACTATAATGTTATGTTTCTTTAGTTATGCATGAGCTGTAATTCATACTTCAAACAGTATGTGTTAATTCAACCAAATATTACACATCGATTTAAAACACAAATATATATATAAAAATAACTAATTTAAATATCATATCTATGTCATGAAGGTCTAAGTATACTCAGCTTGCTGCTTGGGGTTTTACGACCAAAAAAACCCAATTAATTAATTAATCATTGTTTTGTGTCACTCCATGGTTATTTCACATAAATGGTGACGGCAACTGCCTGATGCAGTGCACAGAAATCTAAACTTTTGCAAGAGTTTCTCTAAAAGCAGCAAGGGATCTTCTACATGCCACGCCTACTGCAACACAGGACCTCGCTTTTTACTGTCTCATTCGAAAGACAGAACACTAGTGTGCCCATGGCAGGAGTTGAACCCAGCACCTCTTGGTTACGAGCTGAGCACCTCATCCACTGAGTCACAATGGCTTAGGACTGATTGAGCTTTATGGCGGTAGCTCTTGTTTAACAAAAGAGAAATGGTAATAACAATGGAAAATGGTAATAACAATGGAGAAATGGAGAAACAGTTAAAACAATGGAAAAATGGTAATAACAATGGAGAAATGGTAATAACAATGAAGAAATGGTAATTACAATGGAGAAATGGTAATAACAATGGAGAAATGGAAGCCAGAGAAAAGGTATCATCTTCTGCAGTTACCTTGGTGTTACATACATGTATCCACTGAACTTGCCTAGAGAAAGAACTCAATATTGACAGAAATAAGTGACTGAACCGAATTGCAATGCAATGTTTGAGCTAACTCAGTCATCAAAGCCTCATTTACTGCTCTAAAATTATGTCACATTCTTCAATTATTTCCTGTTTATATATACATGTATCTAGTTATCAAACTAATTACACTCTTTTCATTTTGGATCCAAATATTGCTATTTATTGACTTACCTGAGTTAACAAAAAGATGAGGACGTAATCCTCTATTTTGAAGAATATGACAAACAGCTGGTATTGGAGGAAATATCTCTTTTTCATTCAAATTAAATCCAAGCTTTTGGAGTTTTCCTTCCAGTTTTTTTCTGGTTATTGTTGTCTCATTTGTGCAAAATCTGACAGGTACCCCAGCATCTTTCAACCTAAATGAAAGACCTTGTTTAATCTTTTATAGATAACACCCAGTGTGCATGGATATTTTGCCAACAGAATGGCAGAACCAGCCCTTGTGTGGTGTAGAGTAGCTGCTCTCTGTCACCATATATATTGCAGCTACATGTATAAAGAAATTGTAACATGCTAAGTCAGTCCTTGATATGGTTACCAGCAAAGAGACTTAATAACAAGTGACATGACCAACACTGTCAAGTGGAATTGTAACTTTTCAGTGTGTGCACATGCTTGACTTATAATTCCAATGGTATGTTCAGGAGGAAGGAGGGTGAAGAGCCCTCCTCCTCTCTCCTTAATAGTGATAAAATCCTTTTAATGAAACCTCCTTATTCTGGAGAATTTTTATTCACAAATGGGTACTTGATCAGCCACTGAAATCACTTATCAGTATTTGAATTATGCTGGGCTTACCTGAAAGGAAGGTAATGATCATGTCAAAAAAACAAAAAACAAAAAAGGAAAAAAGGATGTTACAACTCCTTACTAGAATCATTGTTATGTGAAAATTGTAATTGTAAAAACATGAATCTGAATGGAAACACTTTTATTGACACTAGTGTGAACTGTAGCATGTATGGACCTTTTATAGTTACCATTATCATGAATGCTTTGTGACAATAAATATTGTCTATAACTTACCCTCTATCTGGCATGATCACTTGACAAATTCTTAAAAACCCAAACCTCTGAACCAATGCTTTGCCTGTCCTCTGGTTAATCCTCTATTTAATATAATTTACCTATTAATAGCCTCAATGGAACCTGGTATAGCTGATCCTCCACTCTCGTATAGTACACCTGTGATATCCAGCAGTACACCTTTGACATTGTGCTGTAGTGATGTCATCCCTATATCAAAATCAAAGCAGACAATATTGATAAAAGCATTGGCTGCAATGGTGTCGGTATCTCTTTTTTTTAGAAATTTAAAGAAAAAACTGTTTTCTAGTAAAATGAAACGTAAAATATACGAGTAACATGTGCATATAACTATATTAAAGTAATGCTATATATTTATGTATACTACGCAGATATATATTACACTGAATGGCTGTTTTGACAAGCAAGCATATATAGTTGGGAACCTAGCTTGCAATCAATTTTAGCTCCCTCAATAAGCGTTGCTGCTCTTCGTCATGGATATGGTGTTTACAATTGAAAGTAAAATTTGGGGCAATTCCACACTTGGTTGAAATGTCTGAAGCCAAAGGAAAACTGCCTCAAACATTAGTCACTGACTCAAGTACTAGATTATAAATTTAAATAAATACGGAAATGTGATATAAAATAAAGAGAGAAAATGCAGACTTACTGTGTATATTAATGATTTGATTTCTGTGAGTTTCTGATGAAATATAATGTCTTTCTGTACTTAATAATCTGCTGTTGAAATACGGTGTCCGCAGATACACATGTCTATATCAAAACTGACCACTGTCCGACAACATAATCCCGTCAAAACAAAACCACGGAGATTGTTAAATCAAATGTCAAAGGTCAACACAGTCGATGAATTTCAAATTAGTTGTAATTACTATTAGTAAATAAGATTCATAAAACATGCAGTTAATGAAATTGCTGTGAAAATGATGATTCGTTGATAATGGATATATATATATATATGCATATACAATGCGGCAAAAGGGGAAAACAGTGCAAATGATTGAATAACACTGATGTATTGAATTTATATAATTCATTTATTTAATCATTATACATATAAAACACACTCTACCACAAAAGTATTAAAAATTTTATGTAAATTTTGATAAATAAATGGGAATTCGAAGGACAGAATGTGAGTCCTGATTCACTTTAAAAACCCTGGCAATATACCAGTAGATCAATATACCCAACAAAGAAAGATCATGTCTACATGTGATTGGCTATAATAAATTATAACAGTTAAATGATCTACAATAAATATCCTGGTTATATTTAAAAATTATTGATGATGTCTGCTTACAATAGGGTAGAATAATTCATAACAATTACCTGATTTACAATAAATATACCCTGGTTACATGTAAATGACAATAGCGCAGTACTGATTAGTATAATTTATACAGATTTGTCAGTAAAGAAGTAGGAGTTTTTCCCCTGTGTATTATAATTTAACTTTGGTAAGGATCAAGTCTACTGCTGCAGCTAAGTTATCTGTATAGGCGTCTGGTTTGACAGTGGGATGGTCCTCGTCTTCAGGTCTGAAAAGTGTAATGAAAACTATACTGTTTATTGTTTAACATTGTACCAACAGAATTTCACTTCTGTGGTGACATCATCTGCCTGATGCCTTGTGCTGAATTACTGACCTACTGGGTATGCAAATGACCCATCTGAAGCTTCTACAAGTCAACATTTACACTGACGTAGTGCCTCATCCTGAAGACAAAAGCAAGACCAGGGTCCCACGTCACAAACTGAGAAAATACTTAAGTCAATTATTTCATTTTTAATTTTTTCCATTATCAAACGCTTAAATAAATTGTTGTGCAGAATGCTTTAATTCTAATTATCAATAGACTAAAGCTCAGTAAAATCCAAATCCCAGTTACTAATTCACTGTTGAACAGAAGAATTTGAAATTATGGCTTGAGTTTTTTCTCAGTTTATGGTACTTGACCTAGTCACATGTCGAGCTCAAACCCATGACCTCTCACCTTCAAGCCAACCATATTACTGACTGAACAGAACTTAGCTGGCTCATCCAAGTGAAAGGCTACAGTGGGTTTGAGCACATTGTAGCTTTCTCAGTCACTAGGTCTCCACTCCATGTTTTAACCTGCAGAACTGCTTATGATGAAACTTTTAATTTTTCTCAAATGTTTGAAATTTGCCAATACAAGGTTTAAAGCATTAAGATGGATTAATGTTACATTGATCTATTCCACTGGACTGAAAGAATACAAAGCTGGAATAATTTCTATGACAGATTGCTAGGTTACTTATATCTTACCTAAATTTACCAGTCCTGACCTGGATTCCCATCATGCCACATGCTTGAGCACCCCCTACATCATTTACAATGTCATCTCCCACCATCACCGCCTATAAGATAATGGAGCATTAATGGGTATCTTGAAAAAAGCTGTAATGCCACAGTGTTGGTTTACACCATACTTTGCAATTTTTGCATAGTGACTCCTAGGGTTCACTTTTCTGTTATGTGTCTTTGTTGTCTGTTGTATGTCTATTTGTTATCTCTCTGTCTGTCTCAGTGGTCTGTTGTATGTCCATTTGTTATCTGTCTGTCTCAGTTGTCTGTTGTATGTCCATCTTTTATCTGTCTGTCTCAGTGGTCTGTTGTATGTCCGTCTGTTATCTGTCTGTCTCAGTGGTCTGTTGTATGTTTGTCTGTTAGCTGTCTGTCTCAGTGGTCTGTTATATGTTCGTTTGTTATCTGTCTCTCTCAGTGGTCTGCTGTATGTCCATCTGTTTGTCTCAGTGGTCTTTTGTATGTTTGTCTGTTATCTGTCTGTCTCAGTCGTCTGTTGTATGTCTGTCTGTTTTCAGTATGTCTCACATGTGTTGTATGTCCGTCTGTTATCTGTCTGTCTGTCCATATGTCTATCTGTCACATCTCTGATTTACTATCTGTGAAAGCAATATAATCATGTTCCTGGGAAAATTACACAGAAATTTCAAAACTTAGTATTGCTCACATAAAGTCATATACGAGTTTCACTTTATGTGATGGATTAACCTAATAATGCAACACTGATAACCTGCCAAGTAAGAACTTCAAACAGGAACTAGGATGTACTATTTCAATTGTTTCTTGCTTTACTTATTGTTTTACATCATGCCATGATAATTTTGCTTATATGATGCACCGCACAGAAATTTAGACCTATACAATGGTCACACCAAAACCTGTGAGGAATCTTGTATGTAGCACATCTATTATGAACAGCTGTGAGGGGCTGATGTTGGCACATTAATGACATATCTCATTGTAATTCAGTACACTGATAATATACCTTATTTACATTGTGTTTGACAACAAAACATAATTCATTATTGACAGTAACAGTTACTGTAAAGCACAGCTCAATCATTAAGGTACTTGGCTCATGACTGATCAAGCCAGCATGGTTCGGTGGATGAGGTGTTCAGCTCATGATTGATCTAACCCATGTGGCTCAGTGGAAGAGGTGCATGGCTTGTGACCCTGAGTTCCCTGGCGCATCCTGCTGAGGGCACACTGCTGTTCTGTCTTTCTGATGAGACAGTAAAAATCGAGGTCCTTTGTCACAGTAGATGTGGCACATAAAAGATCCCTCATTGCTTTGGAAGGATCTGCTTTTGGAGGGTCCGCTTTGGGACCCAGCTTTGGGACGATTCATTACGGATGGGTCCGCTACAAAGGTATAAATTTCTATGCAATGCATTAGGCAGATGCCGTCACCATATATGTGAAACAATCGTGGAATGATGTAATGCAATAATCAATCAATCAATCATGACTGATTAGTCCTTGTGCTGCCAGTGATTTATCAGTAAACACTGAGGTTCCATGTCACCATAGATAAGATATGTAAAAGATCCCTTACAACTTTTGGTGGGTCTGTTGCATAGATTTAAATTTATGTGCATAGCATATGGCAGATGCTGGTACCATATAAGGGCATAGCATATGGCAGATGTTGGTACCATATAAGGGCATAGCATATGGCAGATGCTGGTACCATATAAGTGCAAGTATCTTGGTATGACATAAAACAAAAATCAAACAAACAAAAAACACAACGTATCCTAAATGTGTTAAAATCCATATGCTGAAAACTTATATCAAATAGAAAATACATCAATAAATGATAAGGCACTTACATTTTCTGATGGAACCCCCATATCCTGTAAAGCTGTATTGAAAAACACAGGTGAAGGTTTCCCTACAACTTCAGCTTCTAAGTCACAAGCATACTGTAAATATATTTTTTTTCATTATTATTCTGAAAATATTGCTCAGTCAATCAAGTTCAAAGCTCAGTTGAGATCAATGGGAGGTACTGTTTGTTGGGTGGCGCTTGTGTACTATCAGTTGTAACATCGATTGCAGTTAGCAACCTTATGACGTCACAATAACGTACAATTATTCTTTACGTCATTTTTGCGGGAATGTTTTATTTCCTCCCTAAATATTAGGACCGCAGTTAATGGCGGTATCTCCCATTACTGTGAATACTTCATGACAGTTTCAGCTACTCTCTTCCCTTTAGCAGTTCCACTTGGTAAGCTATATATATTGAAAAACCAATTAAGATGAACTCCAATATAAAGGGTTCTTTTCAACAACAGATGAAATTATTTGTCAAGGCTTACTAACATTCCAAGACTGACAAGAAAGAACAGCATGCATATCAACTATGAAAATTTTAAAAACAAAGTTGTTTTTAGTGTATATGCATGCATGATTTACCTCTAAAGCCTTCATATACGGCCCTACATCCAATGACAATCCATCTCCTTCCTTATAATACTTCCTGCAAAGGGACATTATGATTTGTAAATAAATCATACTACAGACATGAAGTAGTGCAGTCAGATTGAAATATATGTTTTCTATATAAACACATTTGGATGAAACATTTTATTGTTCTATTACATCAGTACGATATTTCTTTAGTATGATTGTTTGTGTCATGTTTTACATTATGCAATGACTGCTTTGGTTATGTTGTAATGATGTCTACTTGATTTTAGAAATTTGCCATGGATCAACCTAAAGCACTGACGAACTGTTTATGACCTAATGTGTACCTTGACTATAAGACCTATAAAGACTTAGATCTTAGGGTAATAAATGTATATTATAGATAAATTATGATCACGACAGGGGGTTTAATTATTCATGAGTAACATTTAAACTGTATCATTTCATTTATAACACTTTACTATACTGTAAAGCAACCTGACAGCGAAGGCCAGAGTACAAAGTATCTTTTACATTAAATACAAGTGGTACAACTGATTTGTACTGCATTGCATAGAAATTTCTACTTTTGCAACGGACCCACCTGAAGCAGTGAGGGATATTTTGCGGGATCTCAGTTTTTACTGTCTCATCCGAAAGACAGAACACGAGTTAAGCACCTCATCCACTAGGCCACACAGGTATACCATGAATACAAGTTGAAGCATGAACCCTCAACAAACTAAATATAGATAAGATAAAATTAGTTATCAATTCTTGAGTTATTTAAAGCACCGATAACAAAACTTACCCTCTGCCTAAAGAGAACAGAACAGGTTCTTTAAGAGACATCAACAGTTGAAATGCTTTGTTAAGATTTTGATATGAGAGGTCGTCGGTGGCATCCCCAAGTACCACACAATTTGGATCTCTTTGATTAATATCCTTATAGTCTGGCAAGGCATCTAAAATGATCAATTTCAAATTACCTACATGAAATCAATATGATGTTCTTTTTTCCATGTGACTGATATTCATTGTAAATATATATATATATATATACACAAAAAGCACATCAGGATTGCAACAAAGATCTACATCCAAGATCGTTGGATTGGCAAATGTCGATACTACATGTTATATAAAAAGATTTATGTAAAGCACAAAAGTATAACATGAACCACCATGTAATAAATAGTCATATAATGTTATAAATTGTGGTCAATATTTCGGAACTATCTGTTCCTTCATCAGGATTATGTATGGTGTTTATCGCACAAGGTGTGTAACAAGAATGACTGGTGAGAACTGTTTATATATTAATGTTCCACTTTTTTTTATATAAATTGACTTTAAACAGTTCTCACCTGTCATTCTTGCTACACATTTCTCACCAATCATTCTCATTATACATATGTTACGAAGTTCCTGTACCTATAATTTTTATTTCACTGAAGTTTAGTGCTTTGTATATAGATTTTTCTGTTTGTGTTTGTCTCTCTTTGTGTTTGTAATTATTGTGTCCTGAAAAACGGGCAGGTCACCTAAAAAATTGACAATTTATTTATTGTTTCAGACATATAGCTCACTATAATGTTATGTTTCTTTAGTTATGCATGAGCTGTGATTCATACTTCAAACAGTATGCGTTAATTCAACCAAATATTACACATCGATTTAAAACACAAATATATATATATAAAAATAACTAATTTAAATATCATATCTATGTCATGAAGGTCCAAGTATACTCAGCTTGCTGTTTGGGGTTTTACGACCAAAAAAACCCAATTAATTAATTAATCATTGTTTTGTGTCACTCCATGGTTATTTCACATAAATGGTGATGGCATCTGCCTGATGCAGTGCACAGAAATCTATACTTTTGCAAGAGACTCTCCAAAAGCAGCGAGGGATCTTCTACATGCCACGCCTACTGCAACACAGGACCTCGCTTTTTACTGTCTCAATCGAAAGACAGAACACTAGTGTGCCCATGGCAGGAGTTGAACCCAGCACCTCTTGGTTACGAGCTGAGCACCTCATCCACTGAGTAACAATGGTTTAGGACTGATTGAGCTTTATGGCGGTAGCTCTTGTTTAACAAAAGAGAAATGGTAATAACAATGGAAAATGGTAATAACAATGGAGAAATGATAATAACAATGAAGAAATGGTAATTACAATGGAGAAATGGTAATAACAATGGAGAAAGGGAAGCCAGAAAAAAGGTATCATCTTCTGCAGTTACCTTGGTATTACATACATGTATCCACTGAACTTGCCTAGAGAAAGAACTCAATATTGACAGAAATAAGTGACTGAACAGAATTGAAATGCAATGTTTGAGCCCACTCAGTCATCAAATCCTCATTTACTGCTCTAAAATTATGTCACATTCTTCAATTATTTCCTGTTTATATATACATGTATCTAGTTATCAAACTAATTACACTCTTTTCATTTTGGATCAAAATATTGCTATTTATTGACTTGCCTGAGTTAACAAGAAGATGAGGACGTAATCCTCTATTTTGAAGAATATGACAAACAGCTGGTATTGGAGGAAATATCTCTTTTTCATTCAAATTAAATCCAAGCTTTTGCAATTTTCCTTCCAGTTTTTTTCTGGTTATTGTTGTCTCATTTGTGCAAAATCTGACAGGTACCCCAGCATCTTTCAACCTAAATGAAAGACCTTGTTTAATCTTTTATAGATAACACCCAGTGTGCATGGATATCTTGCCAACAGAATGGCAGAACCAGCCCTTGTGTGGTCTAGAGTAGCTGCTCTCTGTCACCATGTATATTGTAGCTACATATATAAAGAAACTGTAACATGCTAAGTCAGTCCTTGATATGGGTACCAGCAGCGAGACTTAATAACAAGTGACATGACCAACACTGTCCAGTGAAGTTGTAACTTTTCAGTGTGTGCACATGCTTGACTTATAACTCCAATGGTATGTTCAGGAGGAAGGAGGGTGAAGAGCCCTCCTCCTCTCTCTTTAACAGTGATAAAATCCTTTTAATGAAACCTCCTTATTCTGGAGAATTTTTATTCACAAATGGGTACTTGATCAGCCACTGAAATCACTTTTTGAATTATGCTGGGCTTACCTGAAAGGAAGGTAATGATCATGTCAAAAAAAAAAAAACAAAAAAGGAAAAAAGGATGTTACAACTCCTTACTAGAATCATTGTTATGTGAAAATTGTAATTGTAAAATCTGAATCTGAATGGAAACACTTTTATTGACACTAGTGTGAACTGTAGCATGCATGGACCTTTTATAGTTACCATTATCAAGAATGCTTTGTGACAATAAATATTGTCTATAACTTACCCTCTATCTGGCATGATCACTTGACAAATTCTTAAAAACCCAAACCTCTGAACCAATGCTTTGCTTTGGCCTGTCCTCTGGTTAATCCTCTATTTAATATGATTTACCTATTAATAGCCTCAATGGAACCTGGTATAGCTGATCCTCCACTCTCGTATAGTACACCTGTGATATCCAGCAGTACACCTTTGACATTGTGTTGTAGTGAAGTCATCCCTATATCAAAATCAAAGCAGACAATATTGATAAAAGCATTGGCTGCAATGGTGTCGGTATCTCTTTTACTTTAGAAATTTAAAGAAAAAACTGTTTTCTAGTAAAATGAAACGTAAAATATACGAGTAACATGTGCATATAACTACATTAAATTAATGCTATATATTGATGTATACTACGCAGATATGTATTACACTGAATGGCTGTTTTGACAAGCAAGCATATATAGTTGGGAACCTAGCTTGCAATCAATTTTAGCTCCCTCAATAAGCGTTGCTGCTCTTCGTCATGGATATGGTGTTTACAATTGAAAGTAAAATTTGGGGCAATTCCACACTTGGTTGAAATGTCTGAAACCAAAGGAAAACTGCCTCAAACATTAGTCACTGACTCAAGTACTAGATTATAAATTTAAATAAATACGGAAATGTGATATAAAATAAAGAGAGAAAATGCAGACTTACTGTGTATATTAATGATTTGATTTCTGTGAGTTTCTGATGAAATATAATGTGTTTCTGTACTTAATAATCTGCTGTTGAAATACGACGTCCGCAGATACACATGTCTATATCAAAACTGACCACTGTCCGACAACATAATCCCAGCAAAACAAAACCACTGAGATTGTTAAATCAAATGTAAAAGGTCAACACAGTAGATGAATTTCAAATTAGTTGTAATTACTATTAGTAAATAAGATTCATAAAACATGCAGTTAATGAAAATGCTGTGAAAATGACGATTTGTTGATAATGGATATATATATATATATATACATATACAATGCGGCAAAATGGGAAAACAGTGGAAATGATTAAATAACACTGATGTACTGAATTTATATAATTCATTTATTTAATCATTATACATATAAAACACACTCTACCACAAAAGTATTAAAAATTTTATCTAAATTTTGATAAACAAATGGGAATTCGAAGGACAGAATGAGAGTCCTGATTCACTTTAAAAACCCTGGCAATATACCAGTAGATCAATATACCCAACAAACAAAGATCATGTCTACATGTGATTGGCTATAATAAATTATAACAGTTAAATGATCACAATAAATACTCTGGTTATATTTAAAAATTAATTATGATGTCTGCTAACAATAGGGTAGAATAATTCATAACAATTACCTGATCTACAATAAATACCCTGGTTACATGTAAATGACAATGGAAGCGCAGTACTGATTAGTATAATTTATACAGATTTGTCAGTAAAGAAGTAGAAGTTTTTCCCCCATGTATTATAATTTAACTTTGGTAAGGATCAAGTCTACTGCTGCAGCTAAGTTATCTGTATAGGCGTCTGGTTTGACAGTGGGATGGTCCTCGTCTTCAGGTCTGAAAAGTGTAATGAAAACTATACTGTTTATTGTTTAACATTGTACCAATAGAATTTCTTTTCTGTGGTGACATCATCTGCCTGATGCCTTGTGCTGAATTACTGACCTACTGGGTATGCAAATGACCCATCTGAAGCTTCTACAAGTCAACATTTACACTGACGTAGTGCCTCATCCTGAAGACAAAAGCAAGACCAGGGTCCCACGTCACAAACTGAGAAAATACTTAAGTCAATTATTTCATTTTTAATTTTTTCCATTATCAAACGCTTAAATAAATTGTTGTGCAGAATGCTTTAATTCTAATTATCAATAGACTAAAGCTCAGTAAAATCCAAATCCCAGTTACTAATTCATTGTTGAAAAGAAGAATTTGAAATTATGGCTTGAGTTTTTTCTCAGTTTATGGTACTGGACCTAGTCACATGTCGAGCTCAAACCCATGACCTCTCACCTTCAAGCCAACCATGTTACTGACTGAACAGAACTTAGCTGGCTCATCCAAGTAAAAGGCTACAGTGGGTTGGAGCACACTGTAGCTTCCTCAGTCACTATGTCTCCACTACACTTTCTAACCTGTAGAACTGCTTATGATGAAACTTTTAATTTTTCTAAAATGTTTGAAATTTGCCAATACAAGGTTTAAAGCATTAAAATGGATTAATGTTACATTGATCTATACCACTGGATTGAAAGAATACAAAGCTGGAATAATTTCTATGACAGATTGCTAGGTTACTTATATCTTACCTAAATTTACCAGTCCTGACCTGGATTCCCATCATGCCACATGCTTGAGCACCCCCTACATCATTTACAATGTCATCTCCCACCATCACCGTCTATAAGATAATGGAGCATTAATGGGTATCTTGAAAAAAGCTGTAATGCCACAGTGTTGGTTTACACCATACTTTGCAATTTTTGCATAGTGACTCCTAGGGTTCACTTTTCTGTTATCTGTCTCAGTTGTCTGTTGTATGTCTATTTGTTATCTCTCTGTCTGTCTCAGTCGTCTGTTGTATGTCCATTTGTTATCTGTCTGTCTCAGTCGTCTGTTGTATGTCTGTCTATTATCCGTATGTCTCCATCGTCTGCTGTATGTCCATCTGTTTGTCTCTGTGGTCTGTTGTATGTTTGTCTGTTATCTGTCTGTCTCAGTCATCTGTTGTATGTCCGTCTGTTATCTGTCTGTCTCAGTCGTCTGTTGTATGTTTGTCTGTTATCTGTCTGTCTCAGTCGTCTGTTGTATGTCCATCTGTTATATGTCTGTCTCAGTCGTCTGTTGTATGTCCGTCTGTTATCTATCTGTCTCAGTGGTCTGTTGTATGTTTGTCTGTTAGCTGTCTGTCTCAGTGGTCTGTGGTATGTCCGTCTGTTATCTGTCTGTTTCAGTTGTCTGCTGCATGTCCATCTGTTTGCCTCAGTGGTCTGTTGTATGTTTGTCTGTTATCTGTCTGTCTCAGTCGTCTGTTGTATGTCTGTCTGTTTTCAGTATGTCTCACATGTGTTGTATGTCCGTCTGTTATCTGTCTGTCTGTCCATATTTCTATCTGTCACATCTCTGATTTACTATCTGTGAAAGCAATACAATCATGTTCCTGGGAAAATTACACAGAAATTTCAAAACTTAGTATTGCTCACATAAAGTCATATACGAGTTTCACTTTATGTGATGGATTAACCTAATAATGCAACACTGATAACCTGCCAAGTAAGAACTTCAAACAGGACCTAGGATGTACTATTTCAATTGTTTCTTGCTTTACTTATTGTTTTACATCATGCCATGATTATTTTGCTTATATGATGCACCGCACAGAAATTTAGACCTATACAATGGTCACACCAAACCTGTGAGGAATCTTGTATGTAGCACGTCTATTATAAACAGCTGTGAGGGGTTGATGTTGGCACATTAATGACATATCTCATTGTAATTCAGTACACTGATAATATACCTTATTTATTTTGTGTTTGACAACAAAACATAATTCATTACTGACAGCTCAATCAATAAGGTACTTGGCTCATGACCGATCAAGCCAGCATGGTTCGGTGGAGGAGGTGCTCAGCTCATTATTGATCAAACCCATGTGGCTCAGTGGAGGAGGTGCATGGCTTGTGACCCTGAGTTCCCTGGCGTATCCTGCCGAGGGCACACAGCTGTTCTGTCTTTCTGATGAGACAGGAAAAATTGAGGTCTTTTGTCATAGTAGATGTGGCACGTAAAAGATCCCTCATTGCTTTGGAAGGATCTGCTTTTGGAGGGTCAGCTTTGGGACGATTCATTACGGGAGGGTCCGCTACAAAGGTATAAATTTCTATGCAATGCATTAGGCAGATGCTGTCACCATATATGTGAAACAATCGTGGAATGATGTAATGCAATAATCAATCAATCAATCATGACTGATAAGTCCCTGGTTCAATTCCCACCAGTGATTTATCAGTGTATTATCTTTCAGATGAGACAGTAAACACTGAGGTTCAATGTCACCATAGACAGGACATGTAAAACTTTTGGTGGGTCTCTGGCATAGACCTTAATTTCTGTGCATAGCATATGGCAGATGCTGGTACCGTATAAGGGCAAGTATCTTTGTACAACATAAAACAAAAATCAAACAAACAAAAAACACATCGTATCCTAAATGTGTTAAAATCCATATGCTGAAAAATTATATCAAATAGAAAATACATCAATAAATGATAAGGCACTTACATTTTCTGATGGAACCCCCATATCCTGTAAAGCTGTATTGAAAAACACAGGTGAAGGTTTCCCTACAACTTCAGCTTCTAAGTCACAAGCATACTGTAAATATATTTTTATTCATAATTAATCTGAAAATATTGCTCAGTCAACCAAGTTCAAAGTTCAGTTGAGATCAATGGGAGGTACTGTCCGTTGGGTGGCGCTTGTGTACTATCAGTCGATAACATTGATTAAGGTTAGCAACCTCATGACGTCACAATAACGTACCATTGTTCTTTACGTCATTTTTGTGGGAATATGTTTTATTTCCTCCCTAAATACTAGGACCACAATTAATGGCAGTATCTCCCATTACTGTGAATACTTCATGACAGTTTCAGCTACTCTCTTCCCTTTAGCAGTTCCACTTGGTAAGCTATATATATTGAAAAACCAATTAAGATGAATTCCAATATAAAGAGTTCTTTTCAACAACAGATGAAATTATTTGTCAAGGCTTACTAACATTCCAAGACTGACAAGAAAGAACAGCTTGCATATCAACTATGAAAATTTTTAAAACAAAGTTGTTTTTAATGTATATGCATGCATGATTTACCTCTAAAGCCTTCATATACGGCCCTACATCCAATGACAATCCATCTCCTTCCTTATAATACTTCCTGCAAAGGGACATTATGATTTGTAGGTAAATCATACTACAGACATGAAGTAGTGCAGTCAGATTGAAAGATATATTTTCTATATAAACATATTTAGATGAAACATTTTATTGTTCTATTACATCAGTACGATATTTCTGTAGTATGATTTTTGTATCATGTTTTACATTATGCAATGACTGCTTTGGTTATGTTGTAATGATGTCTACCTGATTTTAGAAATTTGCAATGGATCAACCCAAAGCACTGACAAACTGTTTATGAGCTAATGTGTACCTTAACCTCAAGACCTATAAGGACTTAGATCTTAGGGTAATAAATGTATATTATGGATAAATTATGATCACAACAAGGGGGTTTAATTATTTATGAGTAACTTTTAAACTGTATCATTTCATTTATAACACTTTACTATACTGTAAAGCAACCTGACAGCGAAGGCCAGAGTACAAAGTATCTTTTACATTAAATACAAGTGGTACAACTGATTTGTACTGCATTGCATAGAAATTTCTACTTTTGCAACGGAACCACCTGAAGCAGTGAGGGATATTTTACGGGATCTCAGTTTTTACTGTCTCATCCGAAAGACAGAACACGAGTAAAGCACCTCATCCACTAGGCCACACAGGTATAGCATGAATACAAGTTGAAGCATGAACCCTCAACAAACTAAATATAGATAAGATAAAATTAGTTATCAATTCTTGAGTTATTTAAAGCACTGATAACAAAACTTACCCTCTGCCTAAAGAGAACAGAACAGGTTCTTTAAGAGACATCAACAGTTGAAATGCTTTGTTAAGATGTTGATATGAGAGGTCGTCGGTGGCATCCCCAAGTACCACACAATTTGGATCTGTTTGATCAATATCCTTAAAGTCTGGCAAGGCATCTAAAATGATCAATTTCCAATTATCTACATGAAATCTTTATGATGTTCTTTTTTTCCATGTGACTGATATTCACTGCAAATAAATACATATATATATATATATATATACACAAAAGGCACATAAGGATTGCAAAAAAGATCTACATCCAAAATTGTTGGATTGGCAAATGTTGATACTACTTGTTACATAAAAAAAAGTATATAAAGCACAAAGGTATAACGTGAATACCAATGCAATTATAGATGATCTGATAATGTTATATATTGTAGTCAATATTTCGGAACTATCTGTTATAAATACTGGACTTGTACTGAATTGTGTAATGCCATCACATTTTTGATGGATAATATTTATGTACAATTTAATGGCAAGACTTATCAACAGATTATTGGGATTCCTATCGGCACTAACTGCGCTCCCCTTAGAGCAGATTTATTTAAGCATTCTATTCAAACCTCTAAACGTTTCAACCTTATTGATAAGTTCAATGACACCTCTACATGTAGATATCTCAATGATGTCTTAGTTATCGATAACCATGAGTTTGAAAACTACATTACTGACATTTATTCATCTGAACTTCAAATTAAACAAAGCCAATACTTCTGACCAGGAAACACCTTTTTGGACTTAAATATTAAAATTATTAACAACAATATTCATATCAACATTTATGATAAACGTGACGACTTTGGATTTCCTATTGTTAATTTCCCTTATCCCTTATCTAGATGGTGATGTCCCCAGACTCACATCATATGGTATATAGATTAGTCAAATGGTTTGGTTCGCTAGAGCCTGCACTAATGTTTTTGGATTTTCAAGCAAAAAATTCTCAGATTATTTTTAAACTTCTTACTCAGAGTTATAGATATTATAAACTTCTAAAAACTTTTGGTAAATTTTATCTAAATTTGGAAATGTGCCTTTTCAACAATACGTATCCAGCGGAATATCCCATCCCAATTTCTATGGTGATCTAGTGTACAAACTAAGAAGGGTCAAAGGTTCCGATAATTTCATATCGGCAGGTTCTAGAATTATTAAATGCCTTCAACATCGACAGTATGACACCAAGATCATCACTAAGACCATAGTTCTAGTATTGGGTCCCTCTACCACCCAATGCAGACTTTTGCATGAGTATTGCATGCTGACTAACAAGGCAGTAGGGACTCTATGAGGGGCCTTGTCCAAACCTTTTCAGAGGAGACAAGGTCTTGATCCTCGTCCCTTCTGACTGTTAGTCGGGACTCCTATTGATCAAGGATCTGAGCTAGGCTTACAGACGGGCAGAGCACGGTTTACTTATGTTGATGTCGCCTTACATATTTTTGATAGCAACAATTATTCTATAAACTTTTCGGGTGTAATAAAATTTTTATGACCTCTCTTTTTGAGAAACCTGTTGATCTTTGTTCTCTATATGGAGGATTATTTATAAATTTTTAAATGTATGTCCTTTGATTGTGCTGCTTTTGCGGTGAATGGGAAGGTGGGCACTAGTAAACCAGTTAACCACATCAATTAAATGATGTTTGTTACTTCAATTGACCGTCCTAAGTCGGTATCTTAACCGTAGCACAATCGAATTTTTTTTAATGTCGTTTTTCAGTGTATATTCTATTATGATCATGTTTTGTGTGCATGTCCTTGATGATTTCTGTCATACAGCTTTGTCAGATGTCTTCAGTTTTCTCTCTTCATCAGGACTATGTATAGTGTTTACCGCACAAGGTGTGTAACAAGAATGACTGGTGAGAACTGTTTAAAGTTTGTTTATATATAAATGTTTTACTTTTTTTATATAAATTGGCTATAAACAGTTCTCGCATGTCATTCTTGCTACACAGTTCTCACCAATCATTCTCGTTACATGAATGTTACGCAGTTCCTGTACCTATAATTTTTGTTTCACTGAAGTTTAGTGCTTTTGTGTATAGATTTTTCTGTTTGTGTTTGTCTCTCCATGTGTTTGTTATTATTGTGTCCTGAAGAACGGGCAGATCACCTCAAAAATTGACAATTTATTTACTGTTTTCAGACATAGGTCACTTTAATTTTATATTTCATTAGTTATGCATGAGCTGTAATTCATACTTCAAACTGTATGTGATATTTTAACCAAATATTACACATGGATTTCTTAATATGCATATATACATATAAAAATAACTAATTTAAATATCATATCTATGTCATGCAGGTCCAAGTATCCTCAGCTTGTTGTTTGAGGTTTTAAGACTAAAAAAGAACCAATTAATAAATTAATCATTGTTTTGTGTCACTTTATGGTTATTTCACATAAATGGTGATGGCATCTGCCTGATGCAGTGCACAGAAATCTATACTTTTGCAAGAGACTCTCCAAAAGCAGCGGGGATGTTCTACATGCCACGCCTACTGCAACACAGGACCTCGGCTTTTACTGTCTCATTCCAAAGACAGAACACTAGTGTGCCCATGGCAGGAGTTGAACCCAGCACCTCTTGGTTACGAGCTGAGCACCTCATCCACTGAGTCACATCGGCTTAGGAGTGATTGAACTTTATGGTGGTAGCTTTTGTTTAACAAAAGAGAAATGGTAATAACAATGCAGATATGGTAACAGTAGTGGAGAAATAGTAATAACAATGGAAAAATGGTAATAATTAACAATGGAGAAATGCTAAAAACTATGCAGAAATGATAAAAGTAGTGGAGAAATGGTAATAACTAAATGGAGAAATGATAATAGTAGTGGGGAAATGGTAATAACAATGGAGAAATGATAATATATGTATATATCTACTTATCAAACTATTTACACTCTTTTCATTTTATTACTACATGTATTACTATTTACTGACTTACCTGAGTTAATAAGAAGATAAGGACGTAATCCTCTGTTTTTAAGGATATGACAAACAGCTGGTATTGGAGGAAATATCTCTTTTTCATTCAAATCAAATCCAAGCTTTTGCAATTTTTCTTCCAGTTTTTTTCTGGTTATTGTTGTCTCATTTGTGCAAAATCTGACAGGTACCCCAGCATCTTTCAACCTAAATGAAAGACTTCGTTTAATTTTTTATAGATAACACCCAGTGTGCATGGATATTTTGCCTAATGAGTGACAGAACCAGCCCTTGGTGGTTTGCTCTCTGTCACCTTGTATATTGCAGCTGTATAAAGAAACTTGTAACATGCTAAGTCAGTCCTTGATATGATTACAAGCAAAGAGACTTAATAACAAGACCAACAGTCCAGTAAAATTGTAACTTTTCAGTGTGTGCACATGCTTCACTAATAACTCCAAAGGTATGTTCAGGGGGAAGGAGGGTGAAGAGCCCTCCACCTCTCTCCTTAACAGTGATAAAATCCTTTTAATGAAACCTCCTTATTCTGGAGAATTTTTGTTCACAAATGGGTACTTGATCAGCCACTGAAATCACTTAACAGTTTCTATGCTGGGCTTACCTGAAAGGAAGATAATGATCATGTCAAAAAAAAAAAAAAAAAAGGTGGGGGGGGGGGGAAGAAGATGTTACAACTCCATACTAGAATCATTATTACATGAAAATTGTTATTGTAAAAATATGAATCTGAAGGGAAATGCTTTATTGACATTGACATTAAAATTAAGTTTCATGATCAACTTTATGATTGAGCTTTTGATATATCAAAGTCTTTATTGTTGCTAAATTCAAACTCTTGTAGCATTAAAATTAGTATCAAAGTTCATGTAATTTAGTCGAAATTAAAAGTAATTTTGATCAGTAAACTAAAATATTTCATGATAAATTATTTCATAATCAATTAATATCTTGTGTGAATTGTATAGCTTTCATTGACCTTTAATAGCTATTGTCATGAATTTTTATAACAATAAATATTGCCTATTATTTCCCCTATATTTGGCATGACCAGTGATTTTAGGAAAAGTAAGCTGCATGTAGTTCTTAGAAGAAAAGCAGACTTCAACAGGTAAAAATATTTACCTTAATTATTAATTATACAGCAAAACAGAATATATACCATGTTATAATCTATGCTATGCTCTTCTCTTTAATTCTCAAACATTGTGATAAACAAATTCGTAAAAACTCAAACCTCTGACTCAATGTTTTAGCCATGTCCTCTAAATTAATCCTCTATTCAGCGTGATTTACCTTTTAACTGCCTCTATGGAACCTGGTATAGCTGATCCTCCACTCTCGTATAGTACACCTGTGATATCCAGCAGTACACCTTTGACATTGTGCCGTAGTGAAGTCATCCCTATATCAAAATCAAAGCAGACAATATTGATAAAAGCATGATCTGCAATGGTTTTGGAATCTCTTTTACTTTAGAATAAAAAAAAAACCTGTGGACTCTGGTTTAAAATAAAACTATTAAAATATACGCGTAACATGTGCACTTAAGTCTTAACTACATTAAATTAATGCGACACATCGATGTATACTACGCAAATATATATTGCAGTGAATGGTTGTTTTGACAAGCAAGTATATAATAGTTGGAAACCTAGCTTGCAGTCTATATTCGCTCCCTCAATAAGAGTTGCCGCTCTTCGTCACGGACACAGTGTATACAATTGAAAGTGAAAGTAAAATTTGGGGCAATCCCACACTTGGTTAAAATGTCTAAAACCAAAGGAAAACTGCCTCAAACATTAGTTACTGACTCAAATACTAAATTTCTTGAGAACGTAAATGCATATTTATTAACCGCTGGTATAGAAAAAGCTCGACTACAGATATTTAAAAATCAACTGAGTAAATTCGGGGGAAATGTTCACAATGAGATTGAACCTAACACGAACTACGTCATTGTAAGTGAGAGTATGGACGCTGAGAGGTTTTTAAAACTTATGAAATGGGATGCAGTTCTCACAGGTATAAACGTCGTGAAGAGTACGTGGTTAAGTGCTTGTCTTAAAGAGAAGAATAAGGTAGATGTTAATAACCATGAATTAGATTTGTCAGTTTTAAGGAAAAGAAAATTATCATTATCAGAAGATGAAGCTAAGGAAGAAGAGAAAAAAAATTTGGAAAGTAAACCTGCCAAAATGTGGCATTCTTATAAAAAGCCGAAAGTTGACACAAATGAATCTGAAGAACCTCGGAATAATGTAGACTCCGATAGTGATTATGAATGCAGTGACCCAGAAGATCAGAGAGGCGATTTGAGAGATAGTCCTGTATCAACATCAGGGACCAGTAATAACTCAACACCAAATACCTCCCCACACAAACCCTTACCTAAAGGAAATTGGATATGTTTTCAGAGCTCTAAAAATTTACAACCAAATTGTAATCAGCATATTACGGACAAACTTGAAGAAATGGTGCAAAAATATAAAAGTACAAATGATCAGTGGCGCGTATTTAGCTATCAGAAAGCTATTCAAGTTCTGAAAAAGCAGGAACAGCCAATAACGACTTGGGAGGTAATTCATTTTATGCTGAGATCTGTGTTCTAAAATTAAAAGAAACTGACTTTCTTCTGTAACAGATAGTTTTCAATCAGCCAGAATTCATTGGAGTTACCTCCCATTGTCGACTATCTTGTGTGTCGGACCATAGTTTTTCCTTCATATTCTTACTATTTTCAAACAGCTTATTTGAAACAAGTATTGATGTAATGTCTCATTTAAGATACAATGCACTATGAAAATATTTCAAAATAAATTAATTGGACAAGATTGAAGAGAAATCAGCAGGTTTACTTTTTTAACCCTGCATCTTGAGAAATCACCAACTTTGGTTAAATAGACGATTTGCTGATCTTGATAATGGCTGTCTTTTTGTCTGAGCTAACACTGAATAACATCTTGTAGCATTGTTTTTCATAGTGACGTCATAATATGTGACATAAATTCATTAATGTACAACAAAAAACAATGCTAAAAGGTAATAGCTCTGATAAGAAGACGGCCATTATCAAGATTGGCAAGTGGTCTATCATGCATGAAAGTACAGAGATTGACGCACAAGATGGCCACCAAGTAAGGTAAATCCCATCAATCTTGACCTATTGAAAACTATCTATTGTACTAATTATGTGCTGATTTGATCCTTAAGGTTGAGGTTCGACCTGAAATAGGATATCTAGGAGAGCTAGGAGATGATAACTTGTTTAGAAATACATACATTTATAAGATTTTAATAAGCATATGCACTTATCCTGTGCAAATTCTTTGATATTGTAACGAGCAGGGTGAAAAATTGTGGTCGAACGCAGGAATCCAACCCAGAATATTCTAATCTCAGGATTGACACTCTCAGCATTGAGCTATCCAGGTTGATTCCCAACATCTATCACACTTCCCCCCTGCCAGAGGTTTCCAATCCCAAAGGAGAAATCAACCCTGGTTCACCTTCACATCCACATTACGGTCACTCTCATGTCACCAAATCTGGATCAGGCAGGATAAAAAATAGTGTCCGTTCCTGGGAATTGAACCCAGAGCCTTTTGCTTTTTGGTTAGACGCTCTCGTCATTGAACTATCCAAGTTGATACTCAGTATCTGTCACAATATATTTATTTGTACATCAATGAAGAGTTAACAATGCTGTAAATCACTGATATTTTGTATGCATTTATTTTCATGATTATCTCACTTTTGATTTAATTATGAGACCTAATTTTCAAGAGATACCATACACAATATAAGAGTATATGAAATAGTCAAGAGAGGATAGCAACGGCTTTATTTTCATGAGGATCATCCTCACAAAATTATGAAAAAGAATGTTGTGATAAATGGAAAGTTTTAACAGTACTTTTTACTCAGACTTTGAATATTTATAAAAACCTTCGTAAATGAGAAGGTTTTACATAAGTCATGTACATGGTATATAGATAAATATTTTAGTGGTGCAAAGGTTCCTAGAAATGTTTGATTGTTTGTTATGAAGACTTTACAAAGTGTATGATATGTGGATGAGGAAGTATTCCAGACAGAGATACAAATCAAATTCAATAACCATGTCTCAGAAACAAATAGATGTAACTGTGGGGAAATTGAGACATCAAGTCATTACTTACTACACTGTCCAATATATTCAGAAATTAGACAAAACACTATCAAAAACATAATAAAACCCTATAATATTAACATTCTTATGAATGGCTGTGATTCATATACATTAGAGGAAAACATCCAAATCTTCAAAAAAGTCCACCTATTCATACAAAAAAGTAAAAGATTTTAAATTGATTTATTAATGACCTCAGTGTCAAACTTCAAACTTTATACTATTGATTATGTCATTATGGTAATTTTATAAATATCATAATATTCTTTATTGTGTGTGCTTACCGTGTAAATTGAAGCCAATTAACATGTAAAATATGCATAAAGTACACAACCTTATACACAAGTTAATTTAAATATATACATTCTGAGAAACATGTTTTAGTGAAATTGTATAGCGAGTTTGTAATAGTACTTCTCGAAATTCTGTACACTACACGTTTTCCAGTTGTATTTTTATACTTATAATAACTACTTGTATGTATGAGTTGCTTAAGTACAATATCAAGATCATAACATTCACACTGATATAGTATAATGAGTATGTACATGTAAAATATGGTACGAAATGAGTATGTACATGTAAAATATGGTACTATTCAAAATTTTGCACAGAGACAGTGACAATGTACCTCTTCATATGTATCTTTATACTTAATAGCAATTACCAATATATATGATTTGCCAGAACAAAATCAAGACAATAACTCTCATATTGTTATAGAACTGGATAGAATAACTTGTTAGTATCCAGTAACTACATCCTTTGGCTTCATACTCTGTTTTCTTTAATGGGGGGGGGGGGGGGGGGGGTTGGTTGGGTATTTTTTTTTATTATTATTTTTTTCCCTTTGTTTGTTTGGTTTTCTTTTTTTTTCCGTCTCAATTTTTTTCTTATTCATTCTCAATTATTGTTCTTTTTTCTTCTGTATGTTTGGCTTTTTCTCTAGAATAGTTTTTGTTTTGGATTTTGGCTTAAACATGTATCTAATGCTTATGTAATGTTGGCATGCACATAATCTGTTGTAAATATTCTTAGGAGACGGCTTTACATAAGTTTAACGACTTGTTGCCGAATCCTACCACTGACATGCTGTAAATACATGCTTAATGAATACTCACAATAAATAATGTTTAAACCAATCAAAAGGATATAGTTCTTGTATGACAGATTTCTAATTCCATATGTTTACCATGTGTATATGGCATTTATGTATTATATTGATATAATTAAACATGTCCATCTGATATGCATTATAACCAGAATATATAAGTGATAATCTATATTAAAACAGCAAGCCAAGAACCTTCCAGGAATAGGGTCAAGACTAGCAGATAAAATCTGGGAGATAGCAGAAAGTGGAGATTTAAGAAAATTGAATGAATTGAAATCTGATGAAGATCTGAAGATCATGGAGTTGTTTACTAATCTGTGGGGAGCTGGAGCCCATACAGCCAGACATTGGTTCCAGCAGGTATGCTCAATGTGTGTTCTGTCTTAGAGTCAAGGTCAATAGTTGGCTTTCAATAGGTCAGAATCTGTTGAAGTTACCTCTTGTTGTCAACCAGAGTCTTTCCTTCATATTCTTACCATTTCTGATTAGCTCATTTAAAACAAGCATTGGTAATTTCACATTTAAAGTACTGTGACAATAAGATAAGTGATGTAGAAAAATTTCAAAGAAAACAGCAAATTTACTTTTTGAACCGTCTTGAAAATCATCAACTTTGTTTGAATTATGCATGGAAGTACAGAGTGTGACACACAAGATGACCACCAATGGGAAGTAACCCCATCATTTCTGGTCTATTGCAAACTATCTATAGGATGATATCTTCATCCTTAAACATTATGATATTCATGATCCATTGTGAGGTTTGTTTTAAATATAAATAATTTGTATCGCCCATTAATACATCATGGCTAAAGCCAAGAATCAGGTAATCAATTTCACATCATGGTCATGGGACAGTGAAAATGAAATATTGTCGGATGATCGACGGACAAGTCAGGCTATATTGACGCTGGTTTGGTAAATAATCTTAAATTTCTGGACCATTTGTCTGATATTTTCCTTCTGGGTTGTGCCACTTTGTTTAAGAGGTTGGTAACCTCCTGCTTCCATGTCACAATATAACTGAAATATTGTTGAAAGCGATGTAAAACACCAATCAACCAACCAACCGATGTTTTCTAGAAGTGATTCGGTTTCAAACTTATTTTCAAACGTATTTCTAACATCATCATGATGTACACTTTGCTTACAGTCTTGTAAAAATTGCTTTGGTCTGGAGAATTGTCCTAGTTTACCAGACAAAATGTCCTGTAAATATTTTTACAATTCCATACTCACTGATAAGATATATCTGCTATTGCTACAAATACGGCAAATGATGTTACAACAGAAACTTAATGAAGCAATTATTAAGTGAAATGATGTAAGATGAAAAGAATCAAAACTTCAATGTGGAATAAGAAAAAGGGGTAAATGGAATCCCTGGAAGAATTCGTGGTGAGATCAGATGTCATAGAGAGACAAGCATTCTAATTCAGTTCTTGGGGATGATGATAGAGTGACATCCTAATGGTTTTAATGTAGCATAAATGATGAAGCTAGCAGAACTGTGTAGTGTGCTTGACTAGGCAGAGATCCCAGGTTTTTATAATGATACATTAGAGACCAAGCCCCTTGTCATATTCAAGGCTTACTCATAAAATCCCTCACTGCTTCATACAGGTTCATTGCAAAAGTCGAATTTTTTTTTACAGTTCATTAGGCAAAATATAAAGGAAATTGTCTTGGCATGATGTTAGTCGATAAAACAAAAAGAAATGTAGGAGTGATGTACTTATCCATTTTTTATCCATTCATGTGATGGGTCAACCAATTCTTTACGGATTATCAACATAGATGTACTTTGACTTCTTTAATAAGAGAATAAAAGAAATGAAAAAAAATATGCTGTATGTAAAATCTGTTTTCTCATTACTTTTAAAAGTGGGAAGAAATATGATATATACATTGTATATATCCTCATGAAGGAGAACAATCATGCTATTTGTCTCATATTCTTAATCATTCACATAGAAATATAGATTACATACATTATAAAGAATTCTGGTATATCAAGGAGAATTTAGCATTGATTTATATCTTATCTTTATTGTTGAATTTGACAAGACCTTTTGTTGCATTGATAGAGTTTTTGTAACAGGGTTTAAGGACTCTAGAAGACCTGAGAACGAAGGCGAACTTGAATCACCAGCAAAAGATTGGACTGAAGCACTATGATGATTTCTTAGATCGTATGCCACGTGAGGAGGCCAGCCAGATTGAACAAATGGTAACAATTATTTCTTTTTAGTAAAACATTTTCCAGTGTAACAGGCAGGGTTAAAAATTGTGGCCAGACGCAGGAATCAAACCCAGAACCCTCTGCTTTCAGGGCAGATGCTCTTGTTGTGTGGGCAGATACCAGCATCCATCACACTTCCCCCTGCCAGAAGTTTCCAAACCTGGAAACCTAGCGGAGGAATTACCCTGGTTCTCCCTCACATGACGGTCACTCTCACGACACCAAATCTGTAATTGGCAGAGTGAAAAATTGTTGTCAGACTGGGGAATCAAACCCAGGACCTTCCACTTTTATGGAAGACGCTCACACTTTTCAGCTCTCTGGACCAATACTGGCATCTGTTACACATGTATTAGACTGAAGGAAATTCTAGAGTATAAGTGATTTAAAAACTTAATTTTTCCCATCATCTTAATTTTTCTGACATATGAAAGTATAAATATCATGTTCTGGTATTTTATATTAGTTTGATGTTTATTTATTCTTTTTTTATGAGGGAATTTACATGTATTTTGTGTATTTCCAGGTGCGCGAAGCGGCAGAGTCTCTCCAGGAGGGAGTGATTGCACAGGCTTGTGGGTCCTACAGGAGAGGAAAAAAGACATGTGGGGATGTAGATGTTCTTATCACACATCCTGATGGCAAATCACACAAAGGCCTCTTTCAGAAGGTTCTCAACAAATTGAAAAATGATGGTAAGAGTAGGGTAATCATAATTTCATAATACAAGTTACTATTTAAACTTTAGATTTATTTGTCCATTTTTTCATATTTATCACTCTTTATTTGGTACCTGGTTTTTTATCATACCAAGCCGGTATGGCCTAGTGGATAAGGTGCTGGGCTTTTGATCGAGAGGTCCCGGGTTCGACTCCTGCCCTTGGCACACCAGTGTTCTGTCTTTCGGATGAGACAGTAAAAACCGAGGTCCCGTGTCACGGTAGGTGTGGTACGTAAAAGATCCCTCACTGCTTCAGGTGGGTCCCATTGCAAAGGTCTAAATTTGTATGCAATGCATCAGGCAAATGCTGTCACCATATACGTGAAATTATCGTGGAGTGACATAAAACAATATTCAATCAATCAATATGATCATACCATTTAATTTAACATGTAACATACATTTTGATTAGTTAAAAAATCAGTTGTATATTTCATCCACAAAATGTTTTCTCTGATGATGTAATTTCCTGTGATTTTGTAACTGTGACATCAGTATTCACACAACCGCAGCAGAAATTTAGAGATGTTGAGAAATAGTGCAGACATAACATACCAATTTCAGAGAACATACAACATTTACGAAAAGAATTAAATGATAAGGAATGAATTTAATTTGTTTATTTGTTAGATTGAGGTATGCCATAAAGAAAAAAAAAAGGATGGAAAACTTATGCATCATGCGCTAGGCATGATGATGCAGTTTTCTGTCCTTTTTTTCATGGTGTACCTCCATTCAACAAGAAATTCCTTGAAAACGAGGATTAAAACTTAATGCATGTATAGAACTTGGTAGACTGTTCGGAAAATTTGTATAACGTCAGACGATATTTGTTTTCCTTCGATCCGCTTATCTATAAGTAGCAGTTGTGTCTGATAAAAGAATGTGTTTCTTCTTCTTAATTTTTTAAGCTCATTTGAGGTTAAAGGTATTTATTTCCCATTTATTTTGAATTTCATTGTAATAGTTGCATCTGTTTGTTTGTCAGGATCATAATCTACATTTTTAAAAATAATTTATAATATGCTGTGTGCAGTGTAGGTCTATAATATGAATTGTACATTTGGAACAGTGGCTCTGCAAACATACATTTAAGGATAATGCAAACTATGTTATCTCTTTTTTTTCCATGACATCCAGATACAATAAATTGAGGAATGTACCTCTTATTTCCTAAGCATTCCTCATTTTCTCTTGGATAGTGTTTGATTACGGTTAATTAAACGTAATTAAATTTATTTGAAACTTTTTTTTTGGTGTTTGTATTGACAGTTAGTTATTCTGAATAGTGTGTAGAAAGTAGAATCAGTTGTATACACCCCTTGTTGAAATACAAATAGGATACTTGGATTTTGATATTGTCTGAAATTTTTCAAATGTTTTCTGTTTATTTTGATTATTTTTAGGTTTTCTAACGGATGATTTGGTCTCAGCTGAGGAAAACAGAAATCAGAAGAAATACCTTGGTGTCTGTAAACTTCCTGGAGAAAATCAAAGGGTATATTAAAAATTATATATCTCCTCAAAAAAACTGTTAATGACAACTAAAGATTTTGACTTTGGACTTGGTATATAGTATGCTAATTTTAAATCTAAGACTGCTACGTTGGACTCTGATTGGTTGATATATTTTTAAACTTAGAATGGAAAACAGTTGTGACATTTATTCCAAACCTGGTATATTTTATATTGACGTTTAATTCCATTACAGTACAGAAGAATAGACATAATTGTTGTGCCATATGATGAGTATGCATGTGCTTTAGTTTACTTCACTGGTTCTGCACACTGTAATCGCTCCCTGCGGCACCTTGCAAAGAAAATGGGAATGTCCCTATCCGAACACTCCCTTAATACAGGTGTTGTCAGAAATGTGAGTATTCAGATAGGGTGGATATGAGTGGTTAACATTGATACACCAAGTCTTTGATTGGTACTGGACAAATCTTTGAAGGAATAGAAGTATATGTATAAAACTCCATGATCAAAACATAATACATAATCATCATGCTATGATGTTGTCACCTGTTGATTTTTAAGTTTGTACATCAGTGTTTAAGTTCATGGAGACATTTATGCTTTTTTTAAAAGTCATGAATTCACCCAGAGAACTTGATTGAATTAAAAAGTTCTAATAACTGCACAGCTTAATATAGGCTATTTCAGAGGTATTGGGTATCTAGTCACTATCTTTTATATGTGGAGGTCTAGTTTATAATTGTCGTTTGGAGTGTAACACTGATTTCTTTCATATTCACAGAGTTGTGCAAGAGGTGTGAAATGATCAACATGGTTGACAAGCTACCTATTTCCCACTTAATTATACACCTCTCTTTGACGGGACGTATAATGATATGGCATTGTCCATCTGTCTGACTTTGTAGGCAGGATACAGACCAAACTGTTGGTGCTAAGACTGTCAGACTTGGTACACTTACTCCTCATGCCAAGACAAAGACACGTATTGTTTTTCAAGGTCAAAGGTTAAGGTCATAGTACTACTTCATAGGAAACCTTGTAGGCATGATACAGATCAAACCATTAGGGCTAGTGAACCTTTACTCCTTATACCAAGACAAAGACGTCTATTGTTTTTCAAGGGCAGAAGTCAAAGGTCAAGGTGGTGGTACTTCTTGTTAGGAAACAGTTGTAGGCAGGATACAGATCAAACGGTAGGGGCTAGGACTACCAAATTTGGTACACTTACTCCTCATGCCAAAACAAAGACGCCTTTGTTTTTCAAGGTCAGAGGTCAAAGGTTAAGGTTGTAGTACTACTTGGTAGGAACAACCTTGTAGGTAGGATACAGACCAAACTGTTTGGGCTAAGACTGTCTAACTTAGTATCTTTATTCCTTATGCCAAGACAAAGACGCCTATCATTTTTCAAGGTCAAAGGTCAAAGTCATAGTACTACCTGGTAGGAACCCTTCTAGGCGGGATACAGATCAAACCGTTTGGGGTAGGATTGTCAAACTTGGTGCACTTACTCTTTGTATTCCTCATGCCAAGACAAAGATGCCTATATTTTTGAAGGTCAGAGGTCAGAGGGCAAGGTCATAGTACTACTTGGTAGGAAACCCTTGTAGACAGAATACAGCCCAAACCTTAGGGGCAAGGACTGTCAAACTTGGTATGCTTACTCCTCATGCCAAAGCAAAGACACTTATTGTTTTTCAAAATTAAAGGTGAAGGTCGTAGTACTACTTGATTAGAATTTCTTGTAGGGGCAAGGACTGTCAAACTTGGTACACTTAAACCTCATGCCAAAACAAAGACTCTTATTGTTTTTCAAAGTTAAAGGTGAAGGTCGTAGTACTACTTGATTAGAATTCCTTGTAGGCAGGATACAGAATGAACTATTGGGGATGGAACAACTTAAGGGGGGAAGTTTCCATAGTTTCAAAATCGTCCCCTTTAAACTAAGCGACGAGTGTATTTTGCCATGCTAGGCATTGCTCTTGTTTTATTATGACATCATAAGTGAAAACAATATATTTTAATGCCTGGCGACATTTTTCTTTTTTCATTTTCCAACATAATGGAAGGGAAACATGACAATTTTAAGGGACAAATTAATCAATAGGAGAAAAAACAATCAACCCCTAACGTCCGATTATGAATGAGAAATCTGCAAACCCTCATGTCAAGTTTACTAGTCCATGCTTTGGCAAGTCTCGTCATGGACAAAACGAACCTTACACTGGTGTGTGGATTTCTCAATCATCATTGGACAATAGAGGTAGATTCTATTAATCTAAATGTTTTTCTTTATAACATGCACATGTGATGTATATATTGTTTAATTTAGGGAAAAGAAAAAGTGTATGAAGGAAGACCTATACCGACTCCTACAGAAGAGTCTGTGTTTACACAGCTTGGTGTGCCATACAGACCTCCAGAGGAGAGAGATCATTAAGTCAAAACTTACCTTACCATCAGAGTCATCTAATACTTACAATACAGTGTTATGGTATACCCTCAGAGAATCATGGCTCCTACTAGTTCTTTTTTAAACTTAGTAGGGGGGTACACTGGACGGTCTGTCCATCCGTCTGTCCAGCACATTAGTTTTCCAGACTTTTTTTTCATATGCTTTGACATATTGAACTGGAGCTTGATATATAACTTCGATGTGATGACCTACAAATCGAGTTTTACTTTTGTCATGATTGATCCGCTTTTCCAAGAGTTAATTCCCTTTGACAAAAATTTGTTTTCTGCACTTTTTTCTCGTGTGCTTGACATACTGAACTGAAACTTGGTATATGACTTCAATATGATAATCTACAGATCGAGTTTTAACTTTTGTTGAAATTTCTTGTGACGAGACCCTTTAATAAGCACCAAATATTCAGCTTCCTATCAAGCTATGTTGACTACTCTTCTTTACTGTCTTGTCATAAAGGGATGAATTACCGTATTTACTCTAATATGATACACACTTTTTTTCGCCAGTTTGACCCCTCATTTTCTCACTGCGTATTATACATAGGGTTAGAAATCTGGAACTTTTTTCCACGCTTTTAAGCTTCAGTGGCGGATTTAGAGGTGTGCGTGTGTCAGTTAAAGTCGTCAATCAAACCCACGAGGCGTGAGATATATCTATTGTCTGTTTACTGTCTGCTTCCCGTAGTATATGCCCAAGGCGATAAAAGGAGTAAAGTCTACAATGTGGCAGAATACTTGCGCCGTGTTATTTAGCAATGGTTTCTGATTAGCAGATTGTACGGGTGATATAATGATTTATCCTTTTAAAATGGTTAATCGATAGTTACGCAACAGGTGAAACTACTTGACCGTAACGACACGAGCATCGACAGTTTGGATAACATTTATATATTTTGTCTTCACAAACATTTGCGATCTCCGCGTAAAGTTCACATAGTATCAGGGACGTATATATCTACGTCCCTGATAGTATAGTAGACACGCACGTTCATTCTAACGAGAGAGAAAAAATAAAGCGATCGTTTGGGACGAGGGTACTAGTTAAAACAGTTTAAGTCTATGCAAGTTTGATTGCAAATGAAATGAGAGAAAAGCGTTGATATCACACGATGAATAAAGACTGGTCGTTCTGTGCCACTTTTGATAATAATACACGTTACGCGATCACACTGTAAAAGGTATACGGCAAAGCAAATTTAGCTCGCGGTCTTGTTGTTTCAACACAAAATTGACATCTTTTTTTGATTTTCCCCCTGCGTATTATACACGGAGTTAGACGTTTTTTCATGATTTTCAAGGTCATTTTGGGGGGTGCGTATTATACTCGGGTGTGTATTATATTCGAGTAAATACAGTATTGCATGTTTTAACTTTGTTGCCACAGATGGTACTTATCCCATTAGGACAGCTCTAGTTTTTGATTATTTCAACACGTAGCTATGTTTCTTGTCTGTAATATTTCATTTTCATTTTCTTTTCATATTATCAGTAATTTATTATTTGATTTAAACATTATGAATGAAATAACCTTATTAATATTAAAGTAATAAAGTAATTTCCGTCCATTTCATGTATTGTAGACTTTTATCCTTCATTTTGTTGTTATTGTCTTTATCATTAGAAAGCATATAAAGGAATTGAATATATGAAGCTTCAGGAATGAATTTTTATTTTGTAGGATAATACTATACATACATGTAGTACATATGTTATATCATGTAAATATTGTTATATATGGATAATATGTTTGTAGTAATGTTATATCTAGAGAACCATGCAATTTATTTATTTTTTTCATTTACTTATTTATCTGTTTATCTATTTATTTATATGTGTATATGTATATCTATCTGTGTACCTCAGTTTATGAACTCTTCATCTGATTTGGAAAATGAATTTAGTAATTGAATATATAATTTATAATCACTCAGGTATAAAGATTTTGTTAAGATGTTATTTTGGATTATACTCATGTTATAAAAGCTGTATGGTTTATATGGGGCTTTGTTACTTGCAATTTTCTTATACATGTGAGGGAGAATTTATAAATCCTATTGAAGACATTATTATAGTTAACACCTGATAAAGCTTTGTCTATTTCAGCAAAGTCTGGATTGATTATTGGATTTCTTTATCAGCTTCAGTATCCTTTCAGTGACCTTTAGAAATACATATATCAAGACTAGTTTTTTTAATATGCAATGAAAATATAATGACACAGTGGAGTCAAACAAATTCTCATAAATTGTTTCTTAATGGGGTACAGTTGCAGATCTAGGATTTTCCCCTCTAAATCTACCACGGGGGTAGTTTTCTATTCATCGGATAATGCTTTGGTAGCACTTAACTGTACATGTTTAATGATTTATTGTTTAAATTAATTAATTATTACATATTATTAATTAACTTAATGTGATACTCATTGTATTTTATATATTGACTGCTTTGTAAGGAATAATCCAATGAAAAATCTTCTTTGTATCTGCTTTCTGTGCTGTGAAAGGTTATACTGGTTTTTAATGCTCCTGGATCGATATATCAGGGGCATATTATTTTTGTCCTGTTTGTCTATTTGTCTTTTGTCAGCTTTAACTTTCACCTTCAATTTTGAACTGTGAGAGATAGAGACTTCATATTTTGCATGCCAATAATAAAGTCCTTTCAAATTATGCCATGATCATTGACCTCGTGACCTTGACTGTGACTTTTGACCTACATTTCAAAATATGCCTTATGTGGACTTTGTTGCTGCCGTGGACATTTGTGTTTCACAAACACCTCTTGTTTTATTTTTCCTAAATTATGTGGTTTCTTCATTTTAATATTTATCACCAATGTTGAGAATATGCCCACAGGGGTGACCTTACATTGAGAAATTCCCAAGACGTGATCGGTAATAGACTAGTAATACGTCAATAGGTAAAAGGGAAGACTCGTATCACAGGGATGACCAACATTAAACCTCAATATCTCCGCTAATTTTGCACGCATTGACAAAAACCTGGTACCGATCGATCGGGGAGAGTCTCTTCTCTTTGTACATATACACTTTGTAACTGTTTACCTATATAATCCATCTTTTTTTGCACTATTATTTCATTTTGCCTCCAAACGGACGGTTAATGGATACACCGTACTATAAATAACGCCGCAATGTCCTTTAACCCGAGTCCGCAGCAAATCTCCTAGCAGTGCATCGTTTGTGTTCTCTTGGGACATACAATTAAGAAAGTAATTGAGTCAGAAGATATACATGTACAGTAAAATCTGCGGAAAAAATGACAGCGATCAATAAATTATGGCCCTCGTCTGCTTTTCTCTAGATCGTCATTTTTCCCGCAGATTTTACTGTATATCTTCTGACTCGATTACTTTCTTAATGGTATGTCCCGAGAGAACACGAACGATGCGTTGCTAGGAGATTTGCTGCAGACTCGGAATAAAGGTCATTGCAGCGTTATTTATAGCAGGATGTATCCATTAACCGTCCATTTGGAGGCAAAAAGAAATAATCGTGCAAAAAAAGATGGATTATATGGGTAAACAGTAACAAAGTGTATATATACAAAGAGAAGAGACTCTCTCCGATTGATTGGTACCAGGTTTTCGTCAAAGCGTGCAAAATTAGCAGAGATATCAAGGTTTGATGTTAGTCATTCCTGTGATACGAGACTTCCCTTTTACCTATTGATGTATTACTAGTCTATTATGGATTAGGTATTGGGATTTCTCAATGTAAGGTCACCCCTGTGAATATGCTTGTGGTAAGCTATTTACAATGATTATATTGTTTATATCCAAGCTGTTTCTATACATACATATACAGTAGTTAAATGTATTGTAATCTTAACATGAAGTTAGTTTCATGTCATGTATTGTAATCTTAACATGAAGTCAGTTTCATGTCATGTATTGTAATCTTAACATGAAGTTAGTTTCATGTCATGTATTGTAATCTTAACATGAAGTTAGTTTCATGTCATGTGTTGTAATCTTAACATGAAGTTAGTTTCATGTCATGTGTTGTAATCTTAACATGAAGTTAGTGTCATGTCATGTGTTGTAATCTTTAACATGAATTTAGTTTCATGTCATATGTTGTAATCTTTAACTTGAAGTTAGTTTCATGTCATTGGACAATATAGACTGCATCATATGCTCACTGTTTACATGTTTTAGGAGAATATGACAATGGATAGAATAAAAATTAAGAATTTTGGTTGTAATCTATAAAATACAGTTTTCTGTATTTTTCATTAAATGACAAATTAACGAGACTCCATATCATTTATAAGCAATGCTGCAGGAAGCAACATCAAAAGCTAGATTATGAATCTGTTACATGAATGTATTAATTGTGAAAACCTCTTCAACTATTTGTTGCTTTCTATTTTTCAGTTAGCTGTAGTGTATTGATTTCAGTTTTCCAGTAATTTTAGATGTAGGTGTAATAGAGATAACAAAGTGAAATTTGCTTTATAGTTGTAGAATGAGTAGAAGCAGGTCAAGATTTAACTTGGTTCAAGCAGAGTTATGGCCCTTTGATGAAGATAAATTTCAAGAATTTAGAGTTCCAATAATTTTCTCAGTAATGAATAAAGACATATAAGTTAAATGTGTTAATGATATTAGTCGGAATAGAGACAGTGGCTCTCATGTCATTTGACTCAGGCAGTTGTGTATAATTGTAAAAAAAATCAGCTGTGTAGTTCAATGAATGAGGTGGTCGACTTGGAACTGGAAGATCCTAGGTTAGACTCCGGCTGTGGGCACATAGGTGTCATGTCTTTCAGAGGAGACCATGAAAACCGAGATCCCAAGATCCCTCGTTACCGTATACGTGAAATTATCGTGGAATGACGTAAAACATTAATCAATCAAAAACCTAACACTCATGATAAGATGTTTTTTTAAAATCATCGTCATTATAGATCTTCAATTTTGACATTGAAATCAGTAAGAAAGAAAAAAGAAAACAAAAACTGTGTCAGATGTCTGGCGTGAGATACTTATTAGTTTTGCAATCATATAAGGAACTGGTTTGGGAGTTTAAAGTTGCTTACAGTAATGCTGAGGGTACGTGTCAGCGGATGTAACACATATCTAAAACTTACACTTATACATGCACGTGAATTATCACTGGAGAGGGTGTAAGTAACTCTAAACAAAATATGTAAAATATTCTCATCTGTGGATTTCAGAATAATAGATAGATACCCCAAAACCTCCCAGACGGATCAAAATGTTACCCCAAGCTCAACATGAAATAAAACGTTTTAAGTCAACATTACGCAAATTTTACGGACAATACAAAGCTCTTGTGCACAATTATTGGATATCATTATCCGACATGTTGACTTCCTTATTTGGTTGAAGATGTTGTTTATCGTTTAGATTGTGGTATATTTCTATCGCAATATCAATACTATCCATGACGTTTCCCAAATGTGACTACGTTATTATACCGACTACTGAATGTGAATTCGAGTGGATAATAACTGGACTTATATTATGTGATTACGACAGGTGTTAATGGTCGGCAGGGGATGCTTACTCCTCCATGGCACCTGACCCCACGTTTGAATTTTTGTTTGGGGTCTATGATTTCCTTTACTTACTATTTTGTCTTTTCATATCTATTTCCGGTGGAACTTTACTCGTTATCTTATTGTTCTACTTCCAACAATTTCGGTTGTCTGCTTTTTGACCTTGGATAAAGCGGAAACTGTATTCGCCACTTATGCAGAAAATTTTGATTTATGTAGAAAATGTTGATTAAGTTTTATTTGAATCAGCATTGTATCATTTATTAACGACAAAGTTAACGAGTTTGATTCATTTACTCTATTCACACTCGAAAGGTTTCTTGATGATAGATGCGCATAAAGCAGGGCTAGCTCTGTAGACAGAATGCTTGGCTTAGGATTGAAAGGTTCCGAATTCAAACCCCTCCAGTGACCAGTTGGAGTCTAGTCTTTCAGGTGAAGTAGTAAACAAGGTTCTGTGTAATGATAGATGGTGATACTGGCAACAAGATCCATCACTACTTAGGGCGAGTCCGTTGATAGGGAAAAATCTATGCAGCATATAAAACAGTTTTATCACCGTTTAAATGAAGTAATATTGTTATAAAAAACAAGAGGCCCAACGGGCCAGATCGCTCACCTGAGACTGTTGGAACATTGACAGCAAATTTGATTAAAATGAATTTGGTGTGTAATAGTAAACTAATGAAATCACGCTTTGAATTGATATTAAAGTGGCATAAATTGTCATACATTTTCATCATAAAATTATAGTGACATTGATCACATGACCATGTGCCAAGGTGATGTGAAACCTTATCTTAATTACTTGCTTCCTGTAGATAACTATACCTTTGGCTAAATTCTGTGTAGCATTTGTGGAGAAGTAAAAAATGTATTGGCCAATCAGAGCCCTTGGCAACCATATTTGTTGACACATCAGGTAAAACACAAATTTGTTAGAGGACCTGAAGTCCGTAAGGTTTAATGAAATTCTGTGATGCGGTTGTGGAGGAGAAGTCAAAATGCGTTAGCCAATCAGAGCCCTTGGTGGCCATATTTGTTGAGGGATGTGATCAAATACACAATAGTAATAGAGGACCTTGAGTACATGCTTTTTGTAAGGTTTGATGAAATTGTGAGGATCGGTTGGGAAGAAGTAGAAAATGCATCAGCCAATCAAAGCTTCTGGCAGCCATATTTGTTAAGGGATTTGGGTGAAAAAAGAACACAAACTTGGTAGAGGACATTGAGTATTTGCTTCTTGAAAGTTTTGTTGACATTCTGTGCAATAGTTGCAGAAAAGTTGAAAATGTGTCGGCCAATCGGAGTCCTTGTCGGCAAAATTTGTTGAGGAATCGAGTAGTAAAACACAAACTTGGTAGAAGACCTTGCGTACTTGCTTTCTGTAAAATTTGGTAACATTCTGTGGTTGCGGTTGCAAAGAAGAAGTCGAAAATGTGTAAAAGTTTACGGACGACAAACGGACGCCGGACGACAGAGTTTGACAAAAGCTCACTTTGAACCTTTGACTCAGGTGAGCAAAAACCCTCAAAATAACCCCCATAAAAACCAACATACCCCAATGTATCATTTGTATGAAAAATAAAAAACAATGCGTTGTCAACTGCAAATATACTTCGATAATTACAATGCCGATGCAAGACACAGTCCTTGCGGTTCTTCTTATTTGAATGATCTTTACACTTGCTTTTTTTATTATTATTATTTATCTATTTGTAATTGTCACAAATTTCTATAGAGGTTTAACGTAAACGATTTCTATGGAGGTACAGTGGCGGATCCAGAATTTTCGAAAAGGTGGGCCCACATGTGTATTAGTCAAACTACTCGGTCATTTTTGGTGCCAGATCTGGATTTTTTACATGTAAATATGTAGCGAAAAAAAAGGGGGGGGGGAGAGGGGCGGCCCCCTCTAAATCCGCCACTGAGATACATGAATGAAAAATAAGTAAACAGTTTGTTCTTTGCGAAACAGATATATTTATATATATATATATATATATTCATATATCATTCATTATACAACAAAGGACAAATACATACCTGAACACCCAAGTAAGCCATGATGTAGATTCAATTCAACATGTACACATTGTTAGGGACTAACATTTCGCGATGCACATTTATCATAAAATTTTGAACTGTCTATGCTTATTGTTATATTCTGAATTCCTTACTCCAAAATTTCAAAATGTCTCTGAAATAGTAATGCTAGTATATATACGTATAAAGCATGATAATAAAGGTTTAATACCTTTGTAAACAAAACAGTTTATAAATATTAAAATGATATGCATTTGCTACTGTTATTGCATTTAACATTCATCTTGCGCCGCATGGTAAGATTCCAAATATGCATACACACACAAAGCATGTAGATATGTAAAATGTATTTGTTCAAATATCCTAAAACTACGCTAAAATAAAGATAGTCATTGGACTTGATGCGATGATGTGTAAATATAAATATGATGCAATAAAGGAGTCAAATGTTAAAAATCTTTGTAACATAATCTTGGAGGGTGGATAAAAGGTTTCTGGCCTGACATTTATCCGATTTCCGCATTATTATTAAGGCATAAAAAATATGAGCCGTTATTCCTACTGAATATAAACAATCTGTAAAGTGTACAAAAGCTGAGGGATTTCTTAATGGACATCTTGATATTGTCGAGTTTGATATCCTTTATATGGATAAACATCAGGGAAGATGGGTTACGGAGTGTAAATATGAAATAAAAGTAAAAGGTAACTGAGGTAACTTGAAGTAACTACATCCACTAAATTTGTCTTCCAACTATAACATTCTCAGTGTTACTTTCATCTTAACAACCCCCCTCCCCCTTTCCAGGAGTTTCAACCTACCGACCCATGTTGCAGGCATTTCAACAGTGATAATAAGGCTCCTGAAGTCTTATCTATAGGGAAGACTGATTCTTCCCAGACGACAGTCGGGATGTCGTTAGAGCCAATGCAGTGAAATCAAGGGTAATTATGTTAAAATATGATAAAATGATAATTAAAAAAAAGTCAATAATTAACCATTTTTGTAGGGCAGAAACTTTTTGAGCCACTCTCCTATGAATAAACTAAAGTTAATTGTTTTAAAATACAACTTTATGAAAAAAAACCTCTCATGTAATGTATCGTAGGAATCCAATGAACATTACTCTTTAGATCTAAAAATAGATTCAGACGTATCCGATTACTTAAATATTAATATCATGATGTATGAGTATTTTGAAAGGAATCACGCGATATACAATGGTCTAGCTTTGGACGCTTTTGTTGAAATCACGTAAACTCAAATGTGGAGAAAGGAAAACTGAAATCTAGAAAAAAAACCAAACAAACTTCCTCCTAACAGCCACGCATACATGACTGACATCTAATCATAGAAAGTCAATTTAAATGATGTAATATTTCCAGCAATCATTTCATTCTTAGTGGAATACGTTTGTTCACGATGTATGTTCCACCATTTAATGAATTATGTCAACAATGAGAGCATGAATACGATTGTCTCTCAAAACAAATGACAATAGTTCATTGGGCCGTTCATAATGAATATTATTACTATAGAAAACTTAACAATACATTTAATGTAAGAAGAAACTGTTTGTTTTTCTGTAAGTTTACACAATGAACTACTTGAAATGATGTTCCGAAGGTGGCTTAGGGAAGAACATTGGATAAAAGCAAATTTCCAACATGCCACTGATGTGTTCCATCTAAACGAATTTAATGTTGATTGCTACTGTTCCTCTTTAACCATACTAAGTTATCTCTAAGTTCCATCAATACACTAGTGGCCTACCAGGTAGAAATACTAACAGCAACATAGGATGAATATATCGTGATACCAGTTCCGGAAATCCTGGGTCACGTGGTCAGTAGTCATCATAGTCGTCATCATCTGACGTCACTTGGCTTTTACCCGTCTGATTATATGTGACGTATTGTACAGGACACTGGTCATTCAGTATGAGGGACTATAAAGAAAACGTTTGATACGAATAAAAAAATATTTCCCCGTTATAATATTAAGGCTTAGTTGGTTTATAAGTAATATGTAATCAACACAAAATATAATGGTAATATTAAGGCTTATTTTGCTTATGATTTAAGCAAAATGTAATCAACACAAAATATAATGGAAATATTAGGGCTTGGTTGATTTATAATTTATGCAAAATGTCATCAACACAAAATATAATGGTAATATTAGGGCTTGGTTGATTTATGAATCAAGCAAAGTGTCATCAACACAAAATATAATGTTAATATTAGGGCTTGGTTGATTTATGATTTAAGCAAAATGTAATCAACACAAAATATAATGGTAATATTAGGGCTTGGTTGATTTATGATGTTGGTTGGTTGATTGGTGTTTTACGTCGCTTTTAACAATATTTCAGTTATATTGCGACATGGAAGCAGGAGGTTACCAACCTCTTAAACATAGTGGCGCAACCCGGGAATCGAACTCGGATCGTCGGCGCCACTAGCCAAGCGCTTAATCACTACACCAAGCCTGTCCCTTTGATTCTGATCAAACTTAAATTAAGTAAAATATATTCAACACAAGATATAATGGTAATTACGAATATCACTGTGTTACTATGGCATAGTAAAACAGAAATATTAATTTCTAGTAATACGCACTAGAATTCTGTTTATAGTACACATTATTTAACATACTATTTGTAGGAATAATCACACATTATCTGGAAGATGACAGACATACAGACATCGTGAATACGTTACCATTTTCTCTTCTTTTCCTGGTGGATTCCTGATGAAGATCATCAGAGGAGCATACAGTATGTTTGTTCCGGCTATTATCCACAACATCCTGAAGAAATTACAATCCATGGATATCACACCAATTAATGCAACAAAATATCGACATTTATTCCGTAATTCTAGTAAGAAGATTTATTTCTATGTAGTGTTACACTCCCAGAAAAAAAGGTGAGAAAAATACCCTCATATTTATTCAAATATAATCTTTATAAATTAACAAATGACATCATAAAAAAAGAAGTGAAACTGGATAATACTTCCACATTACCGTTTAATTGATTATTAATTTTACACGTTACTTTTAATATCTTATAAATACATGTACATCACAACTTCATTACAATAAAATATCAGGAATTTGGCATAATGTGTAGATATTTCATGGAATTACTATCATATTAGAAGGGTGGCCCAATTTCTTACCAACTAAATCCAATTGCTTTTACTATTGTTCCACTCAGTGCGGGACCTTTTGAAGAAAAACAGCATAATTACTTTATTACAAAAATAAGATTTGAAAATATATTATCAAATGTAAAATGTACATTTTGTAAATGAGTTTATGAAAATGATATTTTTTACGTTTTGTTTAAAGAAAGAATTTTATTTTCAGTAATGCATAATTAGATATAATGCATTGCGGTTTATAGTTTGCTTACCAATAGCAAAGCCTAAACAGAATGCTACATCTGCTATCGCATATATACTGCCGTACACAGACACGTGACGTAAGTCAACCAAATACCCCATGTGTGGCATCATCGTAGAGTCGACCATTCCTGATGTATATAGAAATAAAGATCTGGGGCCTTATTCACAAAGAAACTTAAGTTTAAGAATTTAGACCTATATTGTAGCATGTGTCTTATACTAAGAATTAATAAAAAGTTTCTGTAAACACATTATCTGACAAGCTATTCACAGGAAAACTTTCGACAAATTCTTAGAGTAATGATTCATGGTATTTTAGGTCTTAATTCTTAGACTTAGACTTAAGTTTTTTTGTGAATATGACCCCTGGATTACACAGAAAAGCGTACATTAATGTTGTACTAACTTCCTAACTAAACTGTCTCAATATGAAAAAGTGTCATCAGATTTTTCCATTATTCATATGAGTTGTAATTAAAATGATATGTTTTGATAACTCTATACACACAGTCATCTGACATCAATCTTCCAAATGGAAGATTTTCATAGATTGGTTTTCTTGTACAACTAATAATTATGCAATAGAAGTAAATGTGAAACTATTTTCATATTCATGTTGTATGCAAACGTTGACTAATAGTTTCTAATAGTTTTCAAAATATTCATCAAATACTTTATACATACATGTTTTTCTCCTTTAAATAACGCTTACCTATTGCAAAACCAAGTCCAAAGTTGGGTGCTATCAAATGATATATATTACGCGAGAACGGTATCTGCAAAACAATAATAAAATTTAATTAAAACCCTTCATTATATCTTTCTTTAGTCTACTGGTAAAACGTCAGAGTTTGCTAACTGACACGAAACAGTTAGAACCATAAAAGATAAAATAAAAGCTAGGTATAAAATCTTCCAGTTTAAGCTACTTTAACTCAAAGGCGTAATATTAAGATAAGACATCTGGTTTCACAGAAATGACAAGTAAAATGCTTAGACAACGAAGTGCAGCCAATGAGGAACATCCAACATACTGCACGAAATTGAGATATAGGCTATGACGGACTCCTGGAAGAATAAGAGATTTGATCAGGTGCCATAGGGGGATGGACATCTTCTGCTGACCGGTCACCCGCCGTCATGCCAAAATATTATTAATGCTAGTATTATAAGAAAGTATAACTTTAACAGACAAAAACAAATTTAGTACTCGTCATTTGTACAAACACTCAGGTTTTCTGTATATTCCTTTGGAACAATTAATTCATACTATATACATGAAATGTTCTACAATAGATTTTCAATTACATGTAATCTATTAACCGATCATTTAATAATACTTACAGCTAGAAGACATACTCCAATCACTACCATACCAAGGAGAGCGCTCAGCCACCTTCAACAAAGTTCAACATTCTATTAACACAGAAAAAAGATATTTATTACAACAATTTTGGCTTATCATGATTTAAAGGTAAAGCGAAGTGAGAATGAAATTCAAAATTGTTACCAGTTGAACTTTTATATATTGCCGACTGAAGGATAAACAGAAATAGGTTACCTTCCAATTTTATTTCCTAGTGGACCAAAAATATTTGTTCCTAAGAGATATGATATACTGGCAGGCAAAAACGCCGCTCCTGTCAAGGGAAAAATATTTTCAAATAGATTTCGAATTCATTTTCTCACATACAGCACGCACAAAAAAGACAAATTTATTTAATGAATTAATATTCAATTTGATCGAAAGTGATTAATTCATTTAATTGAAGTATTTCATTTCGAAGTAATTAATAATTGTTAATAGAAAAATAATTAATAAGCGCTTCTAACCTTGCTGCCATTCAGGAGCATGCATAGTTTCGTACATCCAGATCGGTAGTGAGGGTTCCATCATTGCAATTCCCATGTTAGAAATTGTGATAGATCCTATGAAAGACAAGAGATGTATGACTTACAAAAGCATAAAATCAAAAGCTGAATGCTCTGATATGAAAGAAAAAAGAGGAGTTACCGGCTCACTTATGTGGCAGAAGTCACCATGGAGCTATACAATACATGAATATAAATAATATAATAGAACATTTAACACATTACAAAAATATTTGATTGTAGTGCAATTACGATACCGACTTAGGACGGTCATTTAATTTGACAAAAGCCAAACAAATGGTGTGGTTAACCGGTTTACGGGCCCACCTTCCCACTCACCGTAACAGCAGAACAATCAAAAGACGTACATTAAAAAAAATTTATAAATAATCCTCCATGTAAAGAACAAGGGTCAACAGGTATCGCATATTGAGAGGTCATAAAATATAAACACGTAAGGTATTGTAAAACACATAATGATGTAAAAATATATGCGACATCAACATGATAAACCGTGCTCTGCCAGACTGAAAGCGAGCTCAGAACCTAGATCTGTAGGAGTCCCGACTAACAGTCAGAGGGGACGAGGTTCAGGACCATGTCTCCTCTGAAAGAGGTTTGGACAAGGCCCGTCATATAGTCCCCGCCGCCCTGTTAGTCAGCGTGCAACGTTCAAGTAAAAGTCTGCATAAGGCCGTAGAGGGGCCAAATACAAGACCTATAGTCTTTTTGATGATCTCAATATCATATTGTCTATTTAGGAGACGTTTGACTATTTTATTACATGATAAAATAACGTTATCGGAGTCTTTTACTTTCCTTAGTTTATATATGAGATCACCGTAAAAATTAGGATGGGAAATTCCATTGGATACATACTGTTGAAAAGAAATATTTCCAAATTTAGATAGAAGTTCTGAATAAGATCTGAAGAATTTGCCGAATGTTTTTCTTAGCTTGTGATATCTGTAACCCTGAGTTAAAAGTTTAGTAGTAATTTGTAAATTTCGTTTATGAAAGTCCAAAACATCGGTGCAGCCTCTGACAAATCGAACTAATTGAGATATATAGATACCATATGATGGGAGTCGAGGGACATCGCCATCCAAGTAAGGGAAATTTACAATAGGAAATCCAAAATCCTCACGTTTATCATAAATATTAGTATATATTAGGTTGTTGATAATTTTGATGTTTAAATCTAAGAAAGGTGTAGATTTATCTCAAGTATTAGCTTTATTCAATGTGAGCTCTGGTGGATATATTTCTAATATAAATTGTTCGAATTCAGGGTTGTCGATAACAAAGACATATCAAATTACTTGATTAAAAGCAGTTGTAATTTATATTCTTAGAACAGTCACAAAGCCTCAAAATACTTGATTAAAAGCAGTTTTAGTGTATATTCTTAGAACAGTCAATTGATCACTCAATAGATGATGTACTGGATTACGGATCAGTTTTCAAACTCATCACAAGAGCATTATAGTCAAAAAGCTAAACAATGAATAAAGTGAAAGTTGACGACTTCAAAAAGATAATCAAAAATGAAATAAAAAATAAAATGTCCTATATCATAATTATATGTTTGTATATATAAAGTATAGGGATACATATTTATAAAGGCTTTATGCATATTTCAACAAAAACATCTCATCAGTTATGCGAAAGCATAAAGTTGTGTAAGTATTTGAAGAACAAAAATGATCAAACAGACAGGGCAAAACATCTGAGGGGTACAGAGTTACGCATTATATACAATGCAAGTATCATAAACCTGTAAATATAAATTGAGTATATAAACGCTTAAAACTCAAGTTTTACATACATGTTAAATGCTTCTAAATATCCAATCGAATACTACATTGTGTATGCTTTGATTGACTTTAGCATATAAGGATTTACAATATTATCAATTAATGTTGTGAATTATTATGTATTAAAGTCAAACACTGAAATCGAAAAAGATTCTTGAACGTTAATTTTCAATATACCATGTAATTATATCAACATGCAATGTTATAATGTCGATTGATCTTCTTTATTATGACAATCAAACACTTACCCGCGGCTATGAGTATATAGGGGTCTTTCAATAATTTAATCAAAGATGTACCCTCTTGAGATTCAGGCTTCACTGACGGCTGTAACATGCACATCTGTAATACTGAAAAAAAGTGAAATTGATCAAGATAATAGTTATTGAACTACATGTATTCTTTTATAATTTCATCGATTTTTTTTTCTAATAATTATCATGAAGCACTATACAAATTGCTGTATATTTAAAAAAAAAATGAAAAACAGACAATGTAGATTACTGAAGAATTTTTGCCTATGTTTTCAATGTTATGTAAATATGTCTAATGAGAATATAATATGTTTTCCAACTTACAGCCATCAAGCAATGCCAGACTGGCAAGGATGAGGAATGGCGCCTCTTTACCGAAAAATTCATACATAACACCACCAAAAGGAGGTCCCACTGAAACCAATGTGTTGCATCGTTAATAAAGAGGTAAGTTGCTGTAGCAAAGTCACATTTTAAAATCAAGAATATATACAAAGTTTTTAAATACTTCAACATGAATACGGGCCAAACGTTTTGTCCAAAACCAAAGTCTATGGAAATTTTGGGGATCTTTTAATTCATGAAAAAGAATGACTACTTGAATACTAGTACCATGCCATAGATCATTTTCATATGAACTTATGTGTTATTTGATATGAAACAATATTATATGACCATAACAACTGACGTCGTAAATTGAAAACAGTTCATACCATATAAAATATGAGAGCAAAAATATTTTAACAACTTGATGTTATCTAGAGCTCGAGTTTAAAATATCAAATAATCGATCAAAACTATGTGAAAGGATTTCAACATTTACATACGTACAAGTTCTTTTCACAGACACTCTCATATAAAATGATTACTACCTAACACTCCCATGGCAAGGCCTCCTAAAGCTATACCCATCGCGTTTCCTCTCTCATGGTCATCTGGATAACAATCTGCTAACATTCCCATACCTGTTAGAGAGAAATTCTGGTATATGTGAATTAAGTGGCTCATATAAATGATATTTAGAAAAAATGGCATATTTGGTATATCGTACATATGAAACATGCAGTGTATTGTTTTGAAAGGAAAAAAAAACCCCCAAGATATTCGCATAAGCTGCATAGTAAAAACCCACGACTGACATGCTAAAAATAAGAATAAGTGCGTATAAGACATCACGAGAATACTTGATTATAATGTAGCTGCCGTACTGACTTTGGACGGTCAATGAAAGTGAATACATTCGTTTTCTTGTTGTGTTTTTCACCGGCCCACCTTCACACTCAACGCAAAACAGGATAATTAAAGAGACTCATTCAAAACTCTATAAAAATCCACCATGTACAAAACAAGATCCAACAGGTATCTACATATAAAAAGTCACAAAAATATAAATGCACAGAAAATTTAGGTACAAATATGATTTATGCGACATTATTGCGGCATTTGTACCACTTATTATGGTGGACAATCATAGACCTATTAAATTCAGAGGCGAAACAATGCGCATGGAAGCGAAAATTTCTCATGTTTGGCTACTCACACCTACTAGAAATAATATTAAAGCACTGCATACTATATGTATGCAGACTAACAGTGAACCCTTTTGAGGGATCTGTACATGAGCTCCATACTGCAATGGAGGTAACAAGTGTGACAACATTGTAAAATTCGAATATCATAGATGCTATGTCACTTTGTAGTCAAAACACTGTATCAAGGAAAACATGGATCCCAGTCATAGAATAGTTTTCAGTAGGAGTGAGCGTCTCTTGTGTGCTAGCCATACTCGCCATGATATCCAGATCATTAAGACGATACAAACATATGTCAGTTATGCATTCGAGGCGAATCAATACATTGTGTTTAATTAACCCAGAAATAATTCATGCAAGTCTTTTCAAAATTAGCCGGTGAAGTAAAACTCAGTATGCACAGAATCTACAGAATACAAGAATAAAATAAATTTCTTACCAGCGACACTTGAACAAGATGAACCTATACCTTGTATAGCTCGAGCAATAAATAGCACCCAAAAGTTTTCTCCAAATGCAAAAACTGTAGAATAAAACATGTAATACCAATAAAAATGTGTGCTAGCTTATTCCTAGTTCGAGATTCTCTGCCCTTCTCCCACTTTTGATATCGGTGGTTAGTGGGAGAGGGTAAATAAAAACTATGTTCATTAAAACTTGGAATCTCAGCAATACCAGCTGGTATTGGGATGTACAAGCCTCTGTCGAAAAATAAAGTTTGCACAGAGAAATTGCAACCTATAACCTAATAAATGAACATTTAATTTACTCGATCATTGCGATATCTATTCCAAATAAGATCTATAACCTTTGCAAACTGCCGTTTTATCTGAAAACATGGCAACATTCTCCATTTCGCCATTAGGGTATATAGTATGACCTCAGATCTCGCAGAACGCGACTTTGCATTCGTGACACTTCAGCAACCGACACATTTTTGAAAGCAAAAGCACGAACAACCCCGAATTCGGCTTCTATGCCATTCGTCACGAATTTTCAATATGATGTCAAGTCTTGGACCTTATTTGCTCATATGATGTATCGTTGTCTGACATGTTGACTTCCTTATTTCACAGTAACTAAACCATCTGTATTACCTATACTATACAGCAGTATTCTTACTGCTTATGACATATACCTATTTTGACTACGGCTGTGCCGTTTCCTAATTCTGTGACAGCGAATAATACTATTTCGCTTATACTTATGGCATCACGACGGGTGTGACCGGTCGGCAGGGGATGCTTACTCCTCCATGGCACCTGATCACACCTCTATTTTGACAGAGGTTCGTGATTGTTTATATTATATTTGCATATATATTGTAGTGTTTCTTTAATTTCGAGTTGTGGATTTCGGAACAATATCTTGGATTTCTACTAATTGTGATATCAAAATAATATGACTCAAATTTGAGCGACAACGATATTATATGTCTGGTTTCCTCGTGACTGCATGACGCAGTATGACTAAAACTGTTGAAAGCGACTCTAAACTTTCACCAACAAACAAACCAATGTTATGAAACTGCAGCCTTCAAAATCAAGACAATTTATAATATTTTTCATAGATCTGTATTTCTTGAATACTGAAAAATTCATCAAAAACATGAAAACATCTACATGGTATGTTACTACACCTTAAAATAGCGTTGTCGTTATGGTGTTCGAAATAGATCAAGTATTGGAGTATTGTTTATAGATTTGATTCTGCTCATTGATAATTTTACCAAACCTCCGACTTCGATATAATCATGAATACGATTCATCTGGCGGGTTGATTTTTCTGATTTCTGATTTTTTAAAGTTAAAACAACGCAACTGATACACGAATTATAAAAAGTATCAATAAATGTCAGAAATATCGTAAATGAGGTATATATTGCATTTATTTCTCAACAAATTTTCATAAAAATTCCCTCCGGAGCTTCATCTTTAAGTTTATCTTCTTCGTGTTCGACTCAACAAACAAATTGCTTTTTCGCTTTAAACAACTTGCAAATTAATGAACTTGATTACGATTTAGCATTTACTTGGGATAATGATATCGTAACATTGATTATTGTGATCATTTTTGCAATTAGAAATACTTAAACTAAAGTCAAGAAATAAAAATTGCGTTGATTTTATCTGATAAAAAATCAATCAATACTTACTCACAGTCGATACAAACATTACAACGAAACCCGTAAACAATGGAATAGTATAGCCTATCCTGTATCAAAAGAAAAAGATACCCTTAACAAACAGTAAATATCATAGTCTTGCCAATGTAAGATATTACACAAGAAATGTAAATATATACAATGTGAGACAATGTAAACTGTATAAACAAATCTTAATTGCTCAATTAGAGTTTTAATATTATATAATATATAAAAATATATAAATATACCAAAGAGGCCCGAATGCCAAATGATCAATTTAATGTAGAATGACTACAGTTTAATTCCAGGTTAGGATTCTGAAACCGCTGGTTGTATCGAAGATGAAGCAGAATGTATGTATAAAGCTTGTGCATGCTCCAGGGAATACTGTATCTACCAGAAATTAGTCAAGTTGTATTAGGTGAATCGTAACAAATACGTACCTGCTTTATATTGAAGATGCATTATTTTAAGAAATCGATATGTTTTATATAATGGCATGAAAGGCTTATCAATGCAAATTTATTAATACTGACAAATACATGAAAAATGATGATAGGCCTTGTCCGAGTTTTTTTTTCAGTTTAATTTCAAAATCTTAAATTTAAGTGGAATTGTTTGTCCGTAGGTACGTGATTTGAACAATATTTGTTTAAGATTAGTGAAAGCAAAATGATAAATCAGCCAAAGATAAAATAGTGATATCTACTCAATACTTAAAACAAATTTGTACTTCGATTTGTAACAATTGAAATTATATTGCTGAAACGTCAATATTTGTCTGCAGTAATATGTATTTATGGTAATATTTTTAAGAATTTAAAAGCGTAATCGAAAACTCGGAATTAGTCTATTACACATATATTACTGGGGATTTCTTGTATTGAACCTTGAACAAAATGTCAGCCACATTACAAATCATTTTAAAGATAAGATGTTATTATTATTCTGTCAATATCTGGAAATATTTTGGAGACATGATGTTGGCGAGAAGTCATATATATGTTATTAAATGGTAGTTATGGAAATCGAGGACTTTATTATCGTACGGAGTCATATTCGCGAAAATGACTCCATTGACAAACGCTGTGCTAATCCAGATAATGTGACTTTGGATGGGGTATACCCTTCGGGATTTATCTATAGTTTCTGTGGAAATCTAATTTTTCGATCTTTTGTTTCACTATGACTTATGTCTTAAGTGAGAAAACAATTAAGAATATGTCATCTTCTAGTTTGCATCTCCAGTGAATTCAAATGCTGATACTTATACATTTACGATAATATTAATAATATATGGCTGAAAATTTGCATTATAAATTACGATAAAACCAAAGTCATACCTTATCATACATTCAGGATATTTCGGACCTCTTATCATTTAAGAATAGGGCATTATGTAAAACTTGGTGCGGACGAGTATAGGTGGTGAACACCTTTACGCGAAATTATTCTTTTACATATACATAACTCAAGAAATAATATAACATACCTGTTAGTAAGCATTCCAACAAAAGGGTTGAAGAGCAACTGAATAAAGGCTTTAGATGCAAACATAAGTCCCACTTTGACGTTTTCATTAGCTAGCTCTGCATGCCGTTCTGTCTCAAGAGTAACTTCCACCATGGAGGGTGTCGTGGTAATATTTTTGTTATAGGTTACATTGTAACAGTAGCGGCTAGGCGGAAGGGTTGACACTCCCTTTTGATAGTGGTTTAAGATATTTTGTATTGGTGTGTTAGGGGTGGTCGTGTCATTCAGAAAATCTTCACATACCACGATTAAATTACTAGTAGAGTTCGAATTCTTTGGTACTTTCACAACCTCGAATGGATTGTCGAGCTTTCGAAGGAAGTTTGGTACAATGGGAACTGTCAAAACAAAGAACGAAATAATCAACAAAGAAATAAAATAAAAGTTTTTATAATTTTTTTTTTGTTATTTAATACATTTTATTTGTTAGGTGCTTATAAAGCTTCTTAGACATGTAAATTGCATAATTGTTGTTAAGACTTGTTCTTTGCGTATAGTATCGTTTTACACAGTAGAAAGCTTAAAAGAGTAAACAAAAGACATCTGACCAATCTGTATGACACAAATCACCAAACCAAGGACATGAACATAAAACAGATTTATAGTCAAATAATTACAAAAACGATATTACAAATATATTCGATCGTATGCAGTTACGATACCGAATTAGATCGTTCGATTAAAATAACTGTCACTCAGGTGGGGTGGTTAACCGGATTATGGGCTCCTACTTCCCACTTCATCACAAAAGCAGCACACAAAGGACACACATTTAAAAATTTATAAATGATCCTCCGCAAAGAGAACAAGGATTAAAAGGTTTCTTAAGACGAAGAGTAATAAAAATTCAATACGAAACATTTTATAATATTTCAGTATCAAAAATATGTTAAGCAACATCAACATAAGGCAATCGTGCCCTGCCCGTCTGTAAGCGAGCTAAGATCCTTGATCTGTAGGAGTTCCAACTAACTAACATAAATACCAAATACTAAAATATTCAGTTCCTCATTCGATTTTCCATAATATGAAAAATTGTAGGTGATTGACATCCAGTATGTCTTAAACAGCCGTATCCCTTTTCTTAAATGAATGAAGTTATGATGATTAAGATATCTTGTTAAATTTTTGTTGTTTAAAATAATTCATCCGTTAAATAGATATAGTTTATAAACGTAAAATTACACTTGCAATATAATTTGTATATTCCTAGCAATGAATAATGCACGCGAAATATGAAATTTTATAAGCAAAATGGCGTGAGGTAATCCTCAAAATTATAATTGGATAGAACTTTGAATAGAATTAGATCTTCTTTACAACTATAGTGCTTTCAATCGAGATGATGCATTCAAGCAAAAAAAAGTTTTTCGGATTTGATGTATATCAATTGGATATGTGGTGCTATTAAATAATTGGGGGTTAAATGATAATATACTTGCTATTATGCATTGATTTTTACTTTTATGAGATTTAACTGCTACTTCTCTTTCTAATAAGAAATATAAAAATACAAAGCAGCATACCAACAACAGTAAGAAGCATGTTGTCCAGACACAGAGCGATGAAGACAATGACCAGAACGAGTTTCCGAGACCGTCGACATTGTGATATAATGTCCTTGAGTTTTTCTTTGGTAATGACCTCCTTAACTGTCATGTTGCAAATCAAATTGCTCTCAACTCACCGCTCAAAGTCATTGCTGTAAAAGGAAGGATATGTTATATAAACGATCTCATCGTTCAAAAAGTACATACAAAATATCACGAGTCATTAGTTTCTACAAGGACATTAATGTAAAGAAACTTATACAATGGTTCCACAACATCTTACCTTGTGGTAATACAGTATGGATTCTCTATCACATTAATATCTTAAATACCAGTCAGGAATAATTCGTGAGTGATTGAAATCTGTTATCTGTACAATATATATATCCATTCATTGCTGTATTCTTTTCTAGTGACGAGGTTGTAAGAGATGCACATTCATGAAAACAACAGCGAAAATAGTTTTAAGGATCTGATCGCCAGAAAACGGAAGTACGGAAGAATATGTTAGTAATTTGACCGGACGGTTATCTATTATCTATCTAATGTGATACCCAGTAATGTTGTTGATATATTGTATAGACATTAAATGTAAATGGTTATTTTGCCTACCAAGCACATTTGAACTCGGCATATCGAAAACTTCTCAATCCATTTCAATCCTCTACCCGGTCATCGAATTAACATCGCCCACGAACATAGTTTTTTTCTCAAATAGATGAACAAATTTCAAACCTAAATGAACAATTATAATGCCAGACTATATTGCCCTCTAAGAACCACGCCAGCAGTTTTTACTTATTCTTTTACATGGATTATATTACAATCAGCTCTCACCTACATTGAAAACTATCAAGAGGTAATGAGCAGTAATAACATAGTCATTGAATTTTGTTCACAGTTTGCAAGATCAATTGACGTTTACATGAAAAATCAATTCATCCCGTTAGAAATTCTCTTCGCTTTAACTCTGTTAAAAGATCTTTCATAACTGAAGGATAAATCTGATTTACCACAGATTCACTGAAATGTAGATGATTTTAATATCGCAGATTTTGTCTTTACACGCCATTGGAGATACAAGCGCGGGTGGACAATTAAGTAATGCGCTGAGAATATGAGAGAACTGCACCATCGATATTATGCTAAAAAGGGTAAAATAAATCTCTGCAACCTCTCGTAAAATCGTTCAGCTGGTAAACTATTCAGTTACATTTAACAAGAAATATGAATTAAGACTGTTTGAAAATGACATTACTTTGGGATAATTGCATAACTACAAAACTGCTTTCTTCTCTTTACAATAAATTGTTACTTGATACTACCTCAGACTATATATGTCGTCTGCTGGATTGATTTGTAGTAATATTATGCGGACATGGGTTCCTCGATAAATGATCCAGTCCTTTCATCTCTTGTTTAAAGCAGATGGACAAAGAGTTAAACAAACATTCATTAAGTAGTCATATAGATTCATAGATTCACCCAAATATAACAATCCCTTCTAGAATTGCCTCTCACGGTCAATCGATCTAAATTCGTTTCTGTGTGATTGTTTGGAGTACTTTACTAGCCATTGAACTTTGGTGTTTGATGCCGTATACACCATAACCAGTTACCCAGTCAGTGAACTGCCGATACTGTAACGTAGAATTTACCACGAATGGTTATGATATTTGTACTTTCTATTCTATGCTCATAAGCTGATTTTAGTATGGTAGGTAAACGATGGGACCGAAAGTCTCCGATTTGGAGATTCATAAGATATATATATATATATATATATATATATATATATATATATATATATATATATATATATATATATATATATATATATATATATATATATATATATATATATATAATGAATAAATAAATAAATTGTGTAATGATGCACTTAATGCAAAACTATGTACTTAATTAAAAAAAAAACAATAAAGATATCCAATGCACATCTTTGTAAAAACTACCCCAGTTCAATGCTAAGCAAATTGATGTTGGAAAATATGAAACGCACGGGTCTAGGTTTAAAAAATTTAGTTTGGTTTGTTCAAAAACGGGGATAGAAGTGAATACTGATTGTAAAAGTGAATAGAACACTTAAGAATTACAGGATTTTCATTGGCTTAAACGTGTTTTTAATCAATAGGCCACGACAATGTTTTTTTTTTCTATTATACTGACAAACTGTAGAAATTTTCTATAACTGAAGTTTTTTTTTGTACTTTGATACTAATAAAAACATATCTTTATTGCGATACTTAGATCTGTCCTTAGATATATTCAAATCTTCCCATAAGGTTACATTGGTCTTTTAGTTTACTCCATTAATATTGTAAACTCACAACTTTGGTCTTTTGAAAGACAAAAAGATATTTTCGGTTTCTTCGACCGCTTAACACTTTGTTAAACAGCACTAAGTATCGCAAATGCATGTATATCTATTCAGATTTAAAATTTCCACCGTTAGCGTGAAAGAGAAATGAAGTCAAATCAAAATTAGAAAATCCTATTGATTACCCATATTAAATTGACAGGCCGAATTCGGTGTCATAACTGTCGAATTGTCTAATGGTTGTGATAAACATTAGAACATATATACGTTATAATTTTGTGCACCAGCTGATGCGCATTTCGACAACTTATGTCTCTTCCGCGATGTTCATGAATGATTGGAATTCTAATAATATATATATATAAATATTTAAAGAGCTAAAAAGTTCAAACCGTGAGCCAAAGAATAATTCTAAGGATAGAGCTATGAGGGAGATACTCCATAGTTTTAGAGTGATTTACACAATTTCGTGACTGAAACTTTATAAATTTCACGTTTTTACAAAAGCACAGAAAACTAGAGTTCTGATGACCCCGGGAGCTATCAGTCCACCTGCAGTGACACCGGCCTAGTGGTTATAATATATATTATAGCAGACAAACGTTACAAGTCTGTGCACCAGATACACACCATTGTGACGTTTTATATTTTGTCTGACATTATTTTCTCTAATTTTCCTTCTTGTATTGCTTTGCTTTGTGGATTCTGTCACGTGCCCGAGATGTCTTACTTCCTCATTTAGGATCCCTTACCTCTTCTCTTACTACAATATAGAGCATGCTCATTGGCGGAAGGAAAATTACATATTGTTCTACTTTATATCTCGAATACTCTTTTATTTCATTTTGTCGAAATTGCCATTTGAAAGTTAACCATCAATGAATTGTTTAATGACATCATTGAATTTAATGCTAAAAGTGTTGTTACTGTACAATCAATACTATTTCAAAGGTCTGGTTAAATATCACCATTAACATAGTAAACTCTCTAGAAATTTTAAAAATAGAAATTAACAAAACAATATAAAGCACCATGAACAATCACAAAAATTATCACACTGCAATCTAAATCGTTCTGCAAATAACTGTTATGAATTCTGAGGAAGTCAATTTTAGGTTATACGTGCGTCGACGCAAGAACTTGTTAATTGCTATGATATCTGTTCATTTGATAACAACTTGGGAGGCAATGTGTAGACAAAGTGTGTAATCTACAGAGCATCAGTAAAAACCCAAAGCTTTTAATGTAACTAAGTCAACGAGTTTGTTATATGTTCTGATATTTTTGATAACTCAGTAACGATTTGATATAGGTATTTAAGTATCGTTATTTTGTCTAAAATTCATTTCTGTTGACAAGTAAGTATTACACTAAAAGATTTTAAAGATTTAACCCTCCCCCCTTTTTTATTAACACAAGAGACCTGGCAATGTAATAATAATAGATAAAGTCGGTATTAATACAATTGTAAAAAATCGCAGCTTGAATTCCTCATCGGCATAAGATATCAGTTGAAATAAAGAAAGTAAGATATCGATGTTACTACATAACTTTGTCCCCAACAGAAAGGGTTATACAAAACTAGAAACCTGTGAAAGAGTTTTATATAATAGTAATTAAATGAATGGGGAAACGGAGAACAGAGAGAACAGTCAATGAATAGAAAATCACGTTAATTCTATAGAAAATCCGACATATCGATGAAAAAGTGTCAAATAAAGAAATAAAGTACCATTAACGGCAAAATGAAAACTACTCTTAAGGTATGTTACTACCCCTGCGATATAGTAGCAAAAATGTGACGTTATATCCCACACACGTACATAAAGTATTTCAGAATTCCGCTTATCGAGTGAAGAATATGAAAGCATTGTTACATAATCTCACATTTCAAGAGAAACAATAAAATGATTGCAATCAGGCTCTGTTTCCCAAGTGATTATATGGTTGTAAAAGCAATCCATTGTGTGACAATTCGGAACTTCAGAGCGTATCAAGGGAAACTATCAGGTTCCATCGTAACAGCGACATCAGTTTAAAAGATATCCATAGACCTATTTGCTCGATTTCGATCGTGCGTTTTAGATTTGTTTTTAATTAAGCAAATGCATAAAACAGACTACTTATTCTACAGTCTTAATTATCATAGTGATTTAGACCTATACCCATAAAGTACAACATTTTATTTGAAGTTTAGAAATTTTTCAAATTTGAGTAATTTCACAGATAAGTTTTCAATACCACTGATGGAGATTTGTACCTAAAACAGTTACATTCTTGATTCCGATTTAAATAAATAATAATGCAAAATATGAGAGTATCAGGTGTCAAGGGATTATGGCACTAACAACAATGTACCACAGCGGACATAACGGACTCCTGAGATTCAGAAGTGAGACCAGGTGCCAGGGAGGAGTGAGCGTCTCCTGTCTGAGGTGAGACCTGGTGCCAGGGAGGAGTGAGCGTGTCCTGTCAGAGGTGACACCAGGTGCCAGGGAGGAGTGAGCGTCTCCTGTCTGAGGTGAAACCTGGTGCCCAAGAGGAGTGAGCGTGTCCTGTCAGAGGTGAAACCAGGTGCCAGGGAGGAGTCAGCGTCTCCTGTCTGAGGTGAGACCTGGTGCCAGGGAGGAGTCAGCGTGTCCTGTCAGAGGTGAGACCAGGTGCCATGAGGAGTGAGCGTCTCCTGTCTGGGGTGAGACCAGGTGCCAGGGAGGAGTGAGCGTGTCCTGTCAGAGGTGACACCAGGTGCCATGGAGGAGTGAGCGTCTCCTGTTTGAGGTGAGACTTGGTGCCAGGGAGGAGTGAGCGTGTCCTGTCAGAGGTGAGACCAGGTGCCAGGGAGGAGTCAGCGTCTCCTGTCTGAGGTGAGACCTGGTGCCCAAGAGGAGTGAGCGTGTCCTGTCAAAGGTGAGACCAGGTGCCAAGGAGGAGTGAGCGTCTCCTGTCTGAGGTGAGACCAGGTGCCAGGGAGGAGTGAGCGTGTCCTGTCAGAGGTGACACAAGGTGCCAGGGAGGAGTGAGCGTCTCCTGTCTGAGGTGAGACCTGGTGCCAGGGAGGAGTCAGCGTCTCCTGTCAGAGGTGACACCAGGTGCCAAGGAGGAGTGAGCGTCTCCTGTCTTAGGTGAGACCTGGTGCCCAAGAGGAGTCAGCGTCTCCTGTCAGAGGTGAGACCAGGTGCCAGAGAGGAGTCAGCGTCTCCTGTCTGAGGTGAGACCAGGTGCCAGGTTGGAGTGAGCGTGTCCTGTCAGAGGTGAGACCAGGTGCCAGGGAGGAGTCAGCGTCTCCTGTCTTAGGTAAGACCTGGTGCCAGGGAGGAGTCAGCGTCTTCTGTCAGAGGTGAAACCACGTGCCAGGGAGGAGTCAGCGTCTCCTGTCCGAGGTGAGACCTGGTGCCAGGGAGGAGTCAGCGTGTCCTGTCAGAGGTGAGACCAGGTGCCAGGGGGGAGTAAGCGTCTCCTGTCTGAGGTGAGACCAGGTGCCAGGGAGGAGTGAGCATTTCCTTTCAGAGGTGAAAGCAAGTGTAAGGGAGGAGTTAGTGTCTCCTGTCAGAGGTGAGACCACGTGCAAGGGAGGAGTGAGCGTCTCCTGTCAGAGGTGAAACAGGTGCCAGGGAGGAGTGAGCGTCTCCTGTCTGAGGTGAGACCTGGTGCCAGGGAGGAGTGAGCGTGTCCTGTCAAAGGTGATACCACGTGCAAGGGAGGAGTGAGCGTCTCCTGTCTGAGGTGAGACCAGCTGCCAGGGAGGAGTCAGCGTCTTCTGTCAGAGGTGAGACCAGGTGACAGGGAGGAGTGAGCGTCTCCTGTCAGAGGTGAGACCAGGTGCCAGGGAGGAGTGAGCGTCTCCTGTCAGCGGTGAGACCAGGTGCCAGGGAAGAGCGAGCGTCTTGAATTCAATAATTACCATATACAGCGGTATTTTCATACTACGTCAGAGACTCAAAGCGATATATCATAAATCAACTCTCTCTTACGCATAATCTCACTCTCCTTATATTGGTGCATGCACATTTATGAACAGTTGATGTTATGAACATTGCATAATGGTATTAACATTCAAAACTTTAAAGACTTGCTCAATTACAGCATTACATCATCAGAAATTTCAATGAATCAATGGTTTTGTTTTAATACTTGATTGATTTAGCTGCAAACTTTTTCCGCGGAATATTTTGTTAATGCATTTGCATTAAACTTGCATTGCAAATGTATATGATTCTGTTTATGGCCTATGCGGACCAGGTAATCAGAGAGTAGGTTTTCATGTCTCCATCACACACGATGTACCCTTAATACTTAATATATACGCTACATTTGTTAAGAGGATCGTGCATTCCTAGCTCATTCTGTTCGTAAAGAGTAAAATAGCATTCAAGTCCGAGTTTGCATCACTCATTTCCGGAATAAAAGATCAAGTAATTTTAGCCCTCTGATTTTCTTCCACTTTTTGTCCCAGCATTATGAGTGAAATAAAAAAAGTGCCTAAGTTTGAAAGAGATAGAAATACATGTGCATTTTACGAAAACAGAATTAATGAACAATTACAGAAACAGAGATCGGTTCTGATGCCATAGAGGGGAAAGCATCCCCTGATAATCAACCACATCCGCCGTAAGTCGGCAGTTATCAGAATATGAAATTTGTTAATATTCATAATCTGTATAAGCAACTTAGCATCTACTACTATGAAAATAATAATAATAATGATAATAAATAAATAAATAGATAAATAAATAAATAAATAAATAAATAAATGAATGAATGAATAAATAAATTAATAAATAATTAATAAATAAATAAATTTATTTATTAATATTATTATTAAAATTATTATTATTATTATTAATAATAATAATAATAATAATAATAATAATAATGATGATAATAATGATAATAATATGTCAACAAATTAGACAATTTGAACTGAACTCGCAAACCAGGTCACACTATTATAGGATCTGTAAAACAGAGAACTGTTTTCACAGTATAAACTGCAACTTTTTATTTATTTATTATAGTGCTTGAAAAGTTGCTTTGATTACATCAAATGCAAATAAATGGTTTTTTTCACTTTTAGCAATTCCGGTACATCATTTAACTCTCATTCCATCAACAAACAAAATAGGCTATAAATGAATAGAATTTAAAGAGATAAACAAAGCGTATTTCACCATAGAAAAAAAAGCATTTCTTTCAAATTCGAATCATGAACAAGAAAACATTCTGTAATTAAAATCAAAATTATATCAAGTCAGCAGAAAAAAAAAGAATCAAATTACTACGGTAATCGATCAGTATAATAAAAACTGATACATTATGACACTACACTATGCTCCGAAATTGTTATTTATACTGAAATATTGTATATTCTTTACAAATACATTGTTAATATCAACTTCCGTTTTATCTTCGCCTTACATGGAACGTTTCTGTACTTCTTTGTAACGATTTAGCCGTCTTTATCACGTGACTACGTATTGATAAAGGTCCCGCAGGTCATTGCAATCAAATCAAATACAGCACGGTGCTAATTCTATTCTGAACACGAAAGTACACGATTTTCATTCCAGAGATTCCAAATTCTCAGAGCCGTCTTCTGACCCTTTAGTTTAAAGAACACAGGTTTCTTAAAGCAATGCAAATAAATCAAGTACGGGAAGGTAATGCTTCCGGAGAGATCGTCTGCTTCATTAGACACAAGTGAGATTCTGAAAGTAAGGCCGGCAATAGATGGCGTTTCATGTCTGACTGGGGAGTGTCGATACCTATTGTTTGCTTTGGATTCCATCCATATGCGCAAAGATGAACATTCACACACTGATTTCTTCCACATTAATGCATTTGTCATTGCAGGATCTTAAAAGATCTTGACGTTCCAAACCAATAAAATTTGTTCAACCAAAGGAAATGGAGTTAACTCTCAAGCCCATTTTCAGGGAAATGTTAAGATCATTGTAGAAGTACTTGAAAATAATAAGGAAATTTGATTTGTTAAAAGTACGTCATGTGAGAATGACAGCAATTAATCTGAACAGAGGTTCCTATCGAATATAAAAGATTATCGTTATAGGTCGGCAAAAGAAGGTTGACAACAGATTTGCGTACCTCCCATGGCTATGTATAAGTATTGTGTATAAAATGCCTTTTTACAGATTCATTTTAAAAGCTAAAATTATTAATGTGAAGATAAAAATCATACAGCTATGACATGTATACTTTCTTGATGACATATTCAGCTATCGTCATGTTAAAACAAATCTTAACTCTATTTCCAAATACTGCAATTATGAAAAAAAAATGTCAATGAGACATAACTATTTTTACGTTACATGATTGGATTTCAGGTTTCCTATTAGATAATTTCCATCATAAGAGAGCACCACAATTGTCATCGGAACGGGTATAGAATTCTTTCCTATCATCTGAACACATCGTTACTGTTAGACAAAGACCAATTTATAGGGACGAGACGGCACATATATATGCGCGGTACAGATTGTTTGTTCAACTAATATGCATGCAATCTGAGCGGGGATCTGAGAATAGACATTTGTTTTGAGAGAGGATTGTAACGGGGAAGTTCGCTAAGCTCCCATTGATTGGTTGTGTCTTATGCCACACTGCAACGGTCGTCCCGATACCATCTAGTCTTTTGAGGGCTCCCGAGGATGAAAGAACCCGGATTACATGTGCAAGTTGGTGGTTACAACCGATTACAAAATCATAAGTATGGCAGTTTTGTTATACGATTTATGATAGCATATGCATATTTTGTTCGGGGATTGTGTCTTTGAGTAATCAACGTTTTATGCTAATATTTATCTTACTGTAGCAAGCACGATAAGATTACAATACATTTACCACAGAGTTTTAAGTAAACAACAAAATAAAAATATGAAATAAAACAAGATAATGATTAAATTCAGAAGGGTAATTAGATCTGCATTTCAATGAAAAGTAATAATATGCACGGCATGCGTGTTGTGCCCTGGTTACATTTCCAAAGGTAGTTAAACGATTCTTGGAGATGGGATGGTTTCGCCGATGTTTGGGCACTGGTGGAACCAGCAGACCAGGGACAAATCTTTGTAGACGTCATTATTGCACTGGTGGAACCAGCAGACCAGGGACAAATCTTTGTAGACGTCATTATGGCACCGGTGGAACCAGCAGACCAGGGGCAAATCTTTGTAGACGGCATTATGCCCACCCACGATTGTAGAACAGGTGGGTGTCATGGGATGCCACTTCGATTATCCGCCGGCATCCGTAAGAACACCGTGCGGTATACAAAAATCGAACGGGGTTCGAATTGACTACTTTTTGGTATCCGTCTCTTAATCAGATGTCCAAGTGGAACATCCTGCGCTATCATGTATTTCTGGAAAGTGTAACTATATGAAAACATGTATATTTGGAGTGTTTACAAGTTTGCTAACTTCTGAAGTAACTTTTCTTAAGAAATTGTTTGCTGACAGACAACTCCAAGCATTTATGTGCATTGAATGAACTTATGTCAGTGCCCTTCAGATACTTGTTTAGTGTAAAAAAAAAACGTCTAGCGGGACTCATCCGGTCACGTTAAGATAATCAACCGAGACTCGCACAGTTCTCCGTAGCTTGTCTGTAGTCTGTCGTTAAGATTATGGTCTCAAGAAATGATCAACCCCCCCCCCCCCCAAAAAAAAAAGGTGACCGGAGAGTCTCTCGGAAAGTCTTAATGATTCTAACAGAAAGAACTCCGTTATCCAACTCATCAAAAGAAAATATGTCTGCGCTATAACCTTTACAACATAGCTCTTTTTTATGAACTGGTATTCAATCAATACGCAACTATCCAACTCCCTTTATTTATCCCTCATACTAGAACACACTCAAAATTCTTCTTTAAGTCTTTAACATTTGCTTTTTCTCAGATGTGTTATATCTGGATGGCAGGGAGCGATCATTTTAATACACGTGGGAAATACCACCCAAATAAACTAACGGGCATCGCACACACGAACACGAAATCCTCAGACTTTCAAAATCGCAGTAATTGTGTGGTTATTATCTAAAAAACTGAATATGTTGTGCAACAAAAATGTCAGTTATTTTTAAAGTAGGACTCATCTCTCCTCAAAACAAGTATTACCATGCCAAGAATAAAGACTGCCTAACGGACAGCCCTTCAAATATCCAGCACAAGGAGATTGTCGTGCATAAGTACGCATACTGTCGAATTAAAATGTCAGTAAGAACACGAGGTTTCAGTTATCATTCTCACCCTGTGCCATACTTTTTTATCTTTTAGCTGCCTAAAAATGTGACAACTTCAATAGAAATTCATCATAAACCGACTCATTTATGATTTACATGTAGTTACACGTGAGAGCATGTAAACTATAGAATTAAAATGGGATTATCCCACTGTGTCTCATTATATATCGGATTAACCACGGGCTAATACGCATCTCCACACGGGAGTCATGATAAAAATATGCAATGATACAGATAACTTTTTTCTTACTTTACCATGTAAGATCAAATCGTTGACCATATAAGCGTCTAAATTTGTTTGAATATCGACAAGGGGAGGTGGGATTTAGGATTTTGGAAAAAAGGACAGGCTGTAAAATTTCAAGACAAGACACAAAGGGAATTATTTGCTGTCATTGTCAATTTAAAATCTAAAATTTTATTTATTTTACAACGATTAAGAAACTAGTTAACAAATTATTTAAATCTTGCTCGTTGGAACAGATCTTGGCGTAAGGGTGTCGTTTGTATGGGAAGAAACCGGAGTACCCGGAGAAAACCCACTAAGTCAGGTTGGTGACAGCCCCACCATCTCACGTACCACACCGGGAACTGTCAATTTGACTAATGATTATTCTATTTGTTTATTCATTTATAAGCTACTCCCATATTATTGCACTTATATGGTGGCGGCATCTGTCTGGTGCATTGCTTCATTATTTTTCCTATGCGACCGACCCAACCTAAGTAGCGAGTGACCTTGTACGTGCCATCGTGAACTGTGACACGGGGTATCATCCGAAGGACGGATAGGGAGGGAAAAATGGATAAATCACCTTACAAAAATCCTAGCCCAAAGCGGGAATCGAACCCGGGTCCTCAGAATGACATAATGAACTTTGGCTATAAAATTAGCTCTCCTTCTCTAAATCCGCCACTGATCATCGTTTCAATGGAATCAATACAAGTCATATTAACAGTTTCTGTTGTAAAGGTTTAAATAACAGTATTCCACATCCCTAAATTATCATCAATTTGATCAATAAAACACTTTAATTTCCATGTTTTCCAAATACGATATGTCTCTCTCGTTATTTAGTACCTAAGCTTAATGACTTCAGTTCTAAAGTCACTGCGTCATCAAATGTCACAACATTATTTATCACATTACTCGAGAAATGATCTGTTGGTTTGCTCGGCTGCTTTTGATTGGCATCATGTTCGATGCTGTCTGTCTCTCTCTCTCTCTCTGATAATGTTGCATAGTGGGTTGTGGGTTATGCAAATGTTTTACTATTAATGTTGGCATACTTCATAAACCTATAGTACTTTATAATGGGAAAAAAGACATCTTCAATGTTCCATGACTGACGTGTGTCCCAAATTATAAATTGTTCCAGCACAATGTTGTAAAACAAATAATAATAATAATAATAATAATAGTAATAATAATAATAATAATAATAATAATAATAATAATAATAATAATAATAATAAATGATAATAATCATAGAAAACAAACTGTGTTTGTAAAACATTAATGCCCGACGGCAACAAAGTCCAAAAAGTTATTTTTAGCCTGAAGGTCATTGTCAAGGTCAAAAGGTCATCGACCTTGGTGTCATTTGAAAAGGCTTAACTGGTTGAGTGAGCATGTGAAATATGAAGTCTCTGTCCCTCATGCTTCAAAAGTTATGGCCAAGGTTAATGTTGACAATAGACAAACAGACAGACAAACAAACAGACAGATAAACAGAGAGACAGGACAAAAACAAAAATGTTGAAACAATCTCTCTCTCTCTCTCTCTCTCTCTCTCTCTCTCTCTCTCTCTCTCCAAAATAGCATTCAATATTTTCACAAGGACCACCGCGCTTATGAAACCTATACCATTACTAAAACATTGAAAGGGGGTTTTATTTATTTATTTTCATTTTGTTTTAAAGCGTATCTTTCTTCGCATAGAAGTTTGATTTTAACTTATTATCATTTTCATTTATTTCATTATTTTTATTATTTTTCATCAGCTATTTTCAAAGGTTTAACGATTAAATGTATGATCTGATCGAGCGTAAGCCATTTGAGTGTATATCGGAATGTCTCGGGTTCATACCTTGAAGGATACATGGTGTCTAGCCTGATTCAACATATAATCCGGGATGTGTTTGAGCTTGACAAGTTAAAAAGATCCTACCTACACTTCATGGCGATGATACTCGGTGACAGCTCAGCATTTATTGTATACAAATATACAGTATTTATATAAGTTCGCAGAATATGTATTCTACTACTAATATTAATCATAGTTTCCTAAATAAAACTAGTTCAACGACAAGGTTTTTGGCTTATGACGTGATGTTTTTAAGTTCGAGTTTCCCCGGTCAGTCCTCGGTGTTCCGACTCTCTGACCCAGATCACTTGCCAAGGTAGACATGGCATGTGAAAGATCCCTCACTGCTGGGGATGAATCCGTTGCAAAAGTTTACATTTTTTTTTCATTTCTTTACAAGGGTTTCGCAAGATGTCGTCACCATAATAACCATAGTATGACACAAACACGACACAATCAAACTCTTAGTGTATTTTTATTTTCACCTGTAAATATAGCATGCTTTACACCATTAACTGGATGTTTGGCATAGCTCTAGGAAACATTTATGAAAACAAAGACACCGTATTTTGTCATTTAAGTAAATCTTTAATCCAATTAATATAGATAGAGCCATATTGCCTATATCATATTTGCTCAGTAAGAATACAAACATTGTATGTTTGAACCAAAACTTAACAAAACTTGATATAAGGCCATTTGAGAAACAGATCTACAAACATTAATAAATCAACAAATTATTTTAAATAAAGGAAAATATGAGACTTTCACCATAATGTCCAAAAACACCACTTAAAACATTTCATTTTGTAATATCATTACTTGTGTCTGCATGTTTCAATAACACGGATTGTAATTCTGTTATTTATCCATCAAGTCACTTGTAAATGTGTGAATCAATCCCCATTATATCAAAAACATACTGCTAATTATAGAACAATGTCTACATATCATGTCAAACCTAGATCATTATAGCACAGTTTCCGCCGGCCAGATACCTGACTCTCTACATGATGGTCCATAGCATGCAAGAAGTATTGGTTTAAACACTCTTTTTAGTAGGAACACATAATAACACATTATCGCTTTGACGCTTCATAATATCCATCAATATCAAGTTAATCAAACGTAAAAAAAAAAAACGAAAATAAAAGAATCATAATAAAATGGTATTTGGTTTCATTTATCTATCTGCCTTATACATCTACTAGTATTTCAGATAAGAGTTATGGTTCTTGATGGAGAATCTGCATTTATCAATATTCAACAACTTTTTTCGCAAAGCCCTCACCCTTAAAAAAAAGGAAGGGAAACTCCTAGCCATATTGATTTTTATTCAGATGTCTGTATGTGTTCTGTGTGTAGTTTACGTGTTTGTAACAAACGTCCTCGATAATACAGTTAGAATTCAATTTTGAGAACATTAAAATCGTTTTCTTTTCAACGGAAAAATGGAGTATAATATGAACTGATTCAACAATGTATTGACGATGTAGTACAAACCATGAGTGATTTAATGTACAAGCACGCATTTCATGTTTTTGGTAAAACGATTCGAACACGCTCAAATGAAAATAAGAAAAGAGTGAAGTGCAATGAAAAATGTAAACAATAAATACATTTTTAATTCATTTCGAAATAAATATCTAAAAGATCCAAGTATTGATAACAGAAATGCATTTTTGAGTATTAGAAAAATTTATTATCAAGTGAAACGGAGAGCAAAATTTTCACATCAGCAAAAGGAGGGTATTTTGCTTTCAGACTCCCTAAAGAGAAATCCTAGAAAGTTTTGGAGGGAAATAAAACGTGTTAATTCCAAAAATAATAATTTTTTAACAAGTTTTCTGTTGATGAATTTTATTACAGAGACAAGGTGATGAGGAAAATCAGTTTACGTATACGCCAGATACTGTAGATGATATACGTAATGATATATTGGATGATTGTATTTCCGTAGATGATATGAAATCTGCCATATCTAAGTTGAAGAGAAACACAAGTGTTGGTTTAGATAAAATATGTGCAGAAATATTTTGGAATGTAAGGATATTTTCTCTCAGGTTCTGGCTAAGTTATTTAATCATATATATTGTAGTGGTATTTACCCACCGGCATGGGTAGAATGTGTTATCGTGCCAGTACCTAAGAAATCCTACCCTAAAAATGTAAATGATTTTAGAGGTATAACTTTGATTAGTATTTTCAGTAAAATATTTTCTATTATTTTGAATGAGGGATTAAACTTTTGGTCACAATGTGAGAAAAACTTAATTGATAATCAGTTCGGATTTCGTCCGATTGATTGCTCATTTTTATTACATACTATTATCAATAAAGTTACGTCCTTTGGTGAAATATTATATACAGCATTCATCGATTTTAAAAAGGCGTTTGATCGAATTCCAAGAAATCAATTATGGATCAAATTACTTCTGCAAGGTGTATCTACTCGATTTGTGAATATGATTAAATCTATGTATAATATTGTAAAAGCAAGAATAAGGTACAATTCGTCCATCAGTGGCCAGATTTTTTCATACACTGGTTTGAAATAGGGGGAGTCATTATCCCCGATAATGTTTCTTCTCTTTATAAATGATCTTTTATTGTATCTTTTTGAGAATAGCAATGAAAGGGCTTCTTTCATGTTACAAAAAATTCAATTATTTTCGTTACTATATGCTGATGACACTGTTCTTCTTTTTTTTTTTCAAAAAGTGTGTCTGGTTTACAAACATTGCTGGATAGTTTACACAAATATTGTTTAGAATTTGGTATTTCTGTGAATATTGATAAAACCAAAATAGTTGTTTTTAGAAAAAGTCCAAGAGAGCTTGATGTAACCTTTTTATATAATGGTGTTAAACTCGAAAATGTTAATAGTTTTGTGTATTTAGGCGTTCTATTGAATTACAACGGAAAACAGAAAAATACTATAAAAAGGTTGTGCGAACAAAGCACTAAAGCTGTGTATGGTTTGTTCAATGTTTTCAAAGAAAAAGTTTTACCGATAAAGGAAATATTTCATATATTTGACAATGTTGTTAGTCCAGTTTTATTGTATGGTTCAGAAATATGGGGTTTGAATTGTAATTTAGAAATGATTGAGCGTATTCATATGAAAGTTTGTAAACATATTCTTGGTGTCAGACGTACAACAACAAATAATGCAGTTTTAGGTGAACTGGGACGAACCACATTTAAAATACAATCGCAGTTCAGAGTAATTAAATATTGGCTAAAACTTTTAAGTAACAGGCACACGCTGCAGTACAAAATGTATTCTTTACTGCGTCATGATGTAGAAAGCGGTAGAGTTGTAAATAACTGGGCTCAAGGTGTTAAAACTCGTTTGTTTAATATTGGATATGGTGACTTTTGGACAAATCAAGATGTTATTAGCATTTTCTATGAAGCTATAAAGCAGCGAATTTTGGATATTTTTATACAAAACTGGAGTCATGAAATTAGTATGTCACCAAAACTACAAGTCTTTTCTCAAATTAAAGATAATTTTTTGTGCTCTTCTTATTTGAATAATATTCTGAATAAAAATTTGCGTTGTGTTCTCAAGAAAATTAGGATAAGTGCACATGATCTTAACATCGAAAGAGGAAGGTCAGATAGAGAAAATAGAAAATGTAACTGCTGTAATTTAAATGTTATTGAAAATGAATGCCACTTTTTGCTTGTGTGTCATGTATATAATGATATACGAAGAGCGTTTTTACCAAAATATTATTGTCATTGGCCTAATGTAACTAAATTAAAATCTTTGTTAAATATATCTTCTAAATGAAAGCAGTTAAAACTAATTCGATTTATTAACACAGCGTTGAAACATAGCATCATTATTGAATATTTCTTTATAGTCTATATATATACATATATATGCTCTCTGGCAATATGTTGCAAATTATTTACATTTATCTTTTGTATTGATGGCTATGAACATTTGTTTAATGCCAATAAATGAATTTGAATTTAAATTTGAATATTAAAGTGTTTGCTAAATGTAATCTAATTATAATAACCGCATAAATCGAAAGATAATGTATCAGCTTGTGTGATGGTAACAAAGCATCGCACCCGAGCCAGCGTTGGCGGACACGCGAGAATTCCGATACAACGCATCAGGTCTGCTTGTGACACGTCACTTATTATCCTTTCATGTAAGTCCTTTCAATATATTAAACTATTTTCTCACAGTTGTACTGGTGGAAATACCAATAGAAGGAAAAGACATATTCTGTGTGAATAATTAAAAATCGGTCATTTTCGTACACAGCGGGCGTAATTTTAAATATTTTTGTTTGCTCATTCGGAACTACCTCGCATTTTCAACAGGTATCAGTAAAGGGCGAGGTAGCGCAGTTGGTAGCGCGCTCGATTCTCACCAATGCGACCGGGTTCGATTCCCGGTGTGGTACGTGAGATGGTGGGGCTGTCACCAACCTGGCTTCGTGGGTTTTCTCCGAGTACTCCGGTTTCCTCCCATACAAACGACACCCATACGCCAAGATCTGTGCCAACGAGCAAGATTTATATAAGTTGTTAACTTGTTTCTTAATCGTTGTAAAATAAAGTTTTTAAAATTTTTAAATGGCGAGGAATTCCGAATGATGTTTGCCGTTAAATTAATATACATGTACATTATATAAGTATAGAATATCATAAACACGGTTTCTCTGCCTTATACGCACCGGAAGTGGCCAGGTTGCTGGGGATTAACATCCGGACCGGGTTCAAAACGGGTGTTTTTTCACTAACATATAGCAAATATTTCCCATACATGAAAATGTAATCACTAAACGTCAGAATCATTCTAATGACTGTCAATTAACATGTCTTCTCAGTTCCATGCTTCAATTTAAACTGTTTGTGTGAATTATAAAAATTTACAGTATTTCCTTTAACAAAAAAAATGGGTTGATTCCCGTTATGCAGCAAGCACACAGAACGAACGTACATAAAAACAAAGTCGCCATAGCAAAGTCGGATGCGTGCTCGACCTATGGCCGATACGTACTGGGTTGGAATCCCACCTGTGGCTTGTCTGTGTCCTGTCTTTTGGATGAGAAGGTAAAACCCGAGGTCCCGTTTTATGATAGCCCTTGGCACGTAATTTAAGATCCCTCACAACGCTGCATAGGTTGGGATTCTGTATGTATACCGTCACGACATAACAGGAATAATCTTGGCAAACTTAAGACGTAAAAAACAAGCAAACAAACATCGACAAGTATGCTTACTTTTAGATCGTCCCTCCAGGATGTAACATATGCTGATGAAGTAAATGAATCCCGAATGATACAATGTTGTGTAAAGTTACTCAGTGGAGTCAATATTTGTATACTAATGTTCTATACCTGTTTTATAAATAATCAATCAGAGATTAATGCACTCTACTGATTTAACAAATACTGAGTGACTTGGGAATTGAATATGCGCGTACTTATACATAGAGCGGTATATAACACAAAAACTGGTTCTGGGTCTGGCGCCATATAGTGGGAAATCACTTTAGTCACTGCGTAAATACTTATTCAGTCCATTGTTTAAACATCAAATCAATTATTATCACGATGGCCTGATGTTATATCTTATGTTTGAATAGAAGAAATTTTTATAACATCCCTGCATGCTTATATTTTTCATCTTTTCCAAATTGTATACCATTTTGCACTTGATCTTTTGATGTTGTGTTATTTCTTAAATTCAGTTTTAAATTAACAAAGGTGATCACATAAGCCATGTGGTCCTTTTTATGTATGTTTGATTTGCTTGTTAGTTGTTTTCATTTTGTTTAGGTGTTGTTGTTGGGTTGTGGGGGGGTTGTTTCTTTTCTTTGCTGTTATTGTTGTTGGGGGTTTTTTTTTTTGGGGGGGGGGTATTGTTGTTTCTGTTTTTACACATTTGATAATAAAGATAATAATGATTTAAACTTTAGACAATGTTATAAACTTTCTGCATTTGTTTCTTTTATAAGATCGATTTGACTCAGTTTAATTATAATGACAGATAATGGTTTTGTATAGTTCCATACAATGGAAGTCATGCTCGGAACAATAGGAGTCATACTCGCAACAGACTGTATATTGGCGTCTATATTCGGTTCTATTGCATTAGATATCACTTTGTGAACATTTGTGGGAAAAGGTTGGTTGATTTGTTTGTTCCTTTGGCATATTATTTTAAGTCGTATCCATACACAAAGAACAGATGTGCCTATTTTGATTAACACTTTTGACATGTTGGCAAATCATCTATGTAATCAGTGTAGGAGATATTGACCGCATATTGATCACGGGCACTCTTGTTAATGTATGGAAATATATTTATTGGTTACGTTACAAAAAGACGATTGTCACAAATTCCATGTTTAACCAACGATCGATGAGGGATTTTAACGAGAAATGCCATTAAAGCTAGCTTAGCCGGCATAAATTAAATCTAATAGGTGATGAAGCCGGCACAAAAAAATTCATAAAGTCGAAAATGAAAACTTTCACTTAATTTCACAGCTGGAAATGTTTAATGCTTGATTTTCATCGCTTGCGACTTTAAAATATGTTAATTGTGAACTATAATACATTCATTTCTATTTTTGTACATGTATATGCATTATGGTATAGACAGGAGGCAGTCGAGGTGACTGAGTGCCAGTGGAACAACAAGTCCGTTTATTGTTTAATTTCCAGTTGTTTTTATCTTTTCATCATAGGGAACGGTATGAAATGAATGAATGAATGAAATGTGTAGAATGTTTCACTATATTTCACATTCTGACGGCCATCTGCATAGACCAGAAATACTTAATTATAATGTGCCATTGCCCACTAGCCCTTAAGCGATGCATTGAAATCATCGTAATCTCTCAGATATATGGTCTGTAAATCGTGTCATGTGACCTACAAGATTTCCGGAGAAGATCTAATTTCAGTATACTTCTGTAATGTATATGTATTAGCAAAGAAAAATAAAGGTCACTTATATAATTGGAATTTTGCTGAGTTGTATTTCCACAAATCAATGCTATTAGATAATTATTTACATGAAATAAAAAAACGAAATATCGAAGCTAAATTCATTACAACTTTGATGTACCTGGAAATGCTATTATTTCAACGAAGAATTGAACCATTTGAGGAAAATAAAATGAAAGTAAATGATATTTACAAATTCTGCGTTAAATTTGAGTTTGTCTAGGGTGAAAATCTACAGGTGTGTTAACTGCTGAAAATCGGTAAACATTTTTTTCAGGCACTCCGTGGACTTTCAACGCTGCCGCTTTTATATAAGTAAGTTTGGTGTTTAAATGCATTGATAAAAAAACCCCAAAAACAACAACAAATAATTAACCAATCCCAGCCCCTTCCACCCCCCCCCCCCCAAAGAGAGGTACAATAAGTAAAGAAGAATGCTGTTAATAACAGTTGGAGTTATTTTTCACACTATATGACAGTAATAGAGAAGAAAACTCGGTTTGAGAATCAAGGGTATAGTATAAATTAGTAAGTTATTGAGTCACGTTTAAAATGCACCTTAACATTGAATTCGATATTTACATATGTATAAAACATTTAATTAAATACTTTAATATTTATCCAAAATTTGAATGTCCACAATCAATTTCTTGATATTAGAAACAAATCATTTCATCGATCATTTAACAAAATTATTTTTTGCCTCTTAAAAATTTCAGGTTTTATGAAATTAAATAATCATACCCATTTACATAAAACAAATTAAGATGCCTTTCACGATGTCACACATCAAAGAGCAGGAAACACAATTTAATCATAAAAACTTACCTGATTGGAAAAGAAATTTGTTTTCATTTCCATGACATCATTTTGTAGAATTTCCCATTACTTTGTATAGAGCCACCGACTAACTGTCTCTACTCAAACCGACCTAACAAATAACAAGAGATTCGGAAGTTGTAAGCTTTGTCACGTGATCAGTTGATAAAAGCTGTGCTTCCGCTCCTGCGTTTGACGACTGTTTAATTGGAGAAGCAAACCTATCAATATTTATAGACAATATACAACGTCATATTCGTGACATCTCGGTCCTATCCAATGGGAGACTAGACGAAGCCTAAAACAACACGGTCGATTTCCCACTGATAAATAAGTGCTGTTTGTCTAATCAAAAGATATCGACAGCGTTTTATATTGGAATTAAGAAAACATTAGCAATGAAGCTGGCCTCATAAAAGCTTGTGAGTACCATTTATACAGTCAGCGCAATATCAGGACTCAACATGTCTCCCTTAAACCAGCAAGAATTGATTACGTTAGAGGTTGACTGGATTTTATTTCATTCATCGGGAATTTTTATGTTATACTGCAAGACTTAGGGGAAGACCCCGGATTTCGGCAATATTTTCCTTTGAAATACAACTCCACAAATCGAAAATACCAAATGTTATGTTTATTAATTTTTGAAACAAAAACCCTGATCCCTTTGTTTCAGATTAGTAAATATTCTAAGGTTGTTGACCCCATTCTAAAACCGCTGTATCCGCCCATGCTTTGTCAGTTTACTGGATGAAATTTTTCTTAGCATAACACAAGGCTTTGTTTATTCAGAGACATGCGCAAAGATGGTTCTCAAAATGTTTACCTTCTCCTTCTTTAGAGACTTTGATTTAGTCATAAAGCAATTTATCGCAAATACTTAACGATTTTACTTCAAGAGATGATTCCTTTCATTTTACTGTCATATGTTACATATCCATAATTTAATATCACATTTGGTGTGGTGATCTAAATCTTTTTTCAGATTAGATCTGTTTGCTTATCTCAAGTTAACAATAATTTACCTGTACCATTAAACAATGTACAGTGTAATATATGTACGGTATGACAACAACAGCAACAACAGGTAGGTGCCGTCTCTGTATATTAAAGTTAAATAATTTTGGCGAGATATGAAACAACAAACACACAAATATATAATATAATATAATATAATATAATATAATATAATATAATATAATATAATATAATATAATATAATATAATATAATGTAATATAATATAATATAAAAAGAAATTATTAACGGTGGTTGACGAAGACCATGCAAAAAGGCATTAAACAACATTAACATTTTACTATCCGAATCGGTTTATCACACTTGTTCAAAAGCACGTATTATAATAGTTATATTGATTGGATTTTAGTCCAGTTTTATGTGCTTCCAATGTCCTATCTTTCCTTTAAAATTGTATTTCTGAGACATTTTATTCACCAAAAACTGTATTTGCGTTAAAGTGTATTAAAAATATTATACAAAAACGAAGTCTTCAACAACCAAACCACTCCCAATACGATTCTTATCTCATCGGCATGTGGTTGTGGATAACCAAGCAGGAGACAGTTATAATTCACGGGCATCAGGTATCACCATGGGCATCTGGTCTCATCATGGGCATCTGGGCTCATCATGGGCATGTGGTCTCATCATGAGCATCTGGTCTCATCACGGGCATCAGGTCTCATCATGGGCACCTGGTCTCACCACGGGCACCGGGCACTTGGTCTCACCACGGGTATCCAGGAGTCCTCCAGAAATTTCTTTAGTGTTCCTTAATGAGTACCAAGGTGACAAAGCATCTGTTTCTTTCATATTTGACATACTGACTTGTATAACTATGTCCTTTCATACCGAGGGGCAGGCTTGGTGTAGTGGTTAAGCGCTTGGCTTGCGGCGCCGAAGATCCGGGTTCGATTCCCGGATTGCGCCACTATGTTTAAGAGGTTGGTTACCTCCTGCTTCCATGTCGCGATATAACTGAAATATTGTTGAAAGCGACGTAAACACCAATCAACCAACCAACCAACCTTTCATACCGCGCTCCAACCATTGTTACAATATAATACAATTTCCGAAATGTACAAAACATTCAAAATCCGCGCCTGAATTCTATAAGTGATCCAGTAAAAATTGGATATATTTTTTCTGTATATGTCGACTACCTTGACGTCACTGACTGTATTTGATGGTAGGCGTAACAAATTTGTATACGGGTCGTTCCTTAAATCATTGATAAATACGTCATGGTACTACATGAGATATTCTGATTGGTCAATAATGTCGCACGTGGCATTAGATGTTAAACTATAGATCACCGTGTAATAACCGAGATCTCGTAAAATGAATATATCACTATACTAATCAATGTAAAGACAAATATTTGTAGAACATTATAACATGTAATAGATACAAAATGAATTGATTGATCCTATCTTCTATTTTGGATTTTTATTTCGTTTGGCTTAGATTATTGACTGCGCATAATTCTCCATTGAATTATATTGAATAACGATGTTGGCAGCAAGTCAAACAGGGATCTGGACATATTCTCCAGTTGTGTCATAGGGTTTCTTTCTAATTTTATTTTATTTTATTATATCATTATTTTATTTTATTTTATTATCATATTTTTTTCTTATTTGGTTTGTTTGTTTTTTTCTTAGTGAAAGTCATGTTCAGGAAATAGTTATCCATGTAAAATACCTCTATTAGTGCAATATTTCCAAAGTAAGGAACCGGCGTAGTTTAATCTGTAGCATGCATGGTTCCGACCAAGAGGTTCTATTCATATATTTTGAGAATTCCAATCATTTGGCCACGAGCATCACTGAGGAGACATAAGTTGTTGAAATGCGCATATGGTGCACTAAATTATAAGGTATATATGTTCTACATATATACTGACATTCAACACATTATGCAATATTAATGTCATTTTAAATCTACTTAAAGATGTGGAAGATATATATATATCATTATTTTCTTGTTCGATATTTTCCAGGTTTCCAGTTTTAAAACATTACATATGCACGCTCTAGCTGTCGTGACCGCAGTGTCATGCGTTCATCATTGACGTTATTTGGTTATTGATAGCAGAACAAGATTACTACGCACCGGAAGTAACGACAATTTGTCATCGTTTGGGTTATCACGCGATACATGGAGACATCACAGAACGGACGCTGTGTTCCTCACCAAACATTACCTACCTTATGCAATTTTTACACTGGCGGATGAAGGAAAATTGTTCAAGATTTCTTCTTTAACCCCTCCATTTAGAAAAGAGAATATAGTTAATGTTGCTTATATTGGGACAAGATTGTTTAATAAACAAAACATATGACGTGGAAGTACTCATTCGTTTGATAATTTTATACCAATCTTTAAATGCGACGTATTCTCCTCATTTGTCGTCATTACACAAATGTTCTTGTTTCCATCAGATGCGGTAGACTTGGTGTAGTGGTTAAGCGCTTTGTTCGCGGCGGTGGTGGTGGTACACGTTCGATTTTCCGGAGGTGGAAAGGGGGGGGGGGAGTTCATGAAACTTGATTCTCTTATGGCATGTTTTGTGAAAAGTATCACATATTCTAGAACATATAAAGAATAAGTGATCATCAAAATTTAATGTCGATAAACCGTACATAGAAGAATACATCTTATAATTCCTGATGTAGCAAACTGTTCAAGAAAATTCAGCCTACGGACACTTAATGCAGATGACCTGATCAAGTTTTTAATAATAATGAGAGTTTGAGGTTCGTTATTTTACTTGCTGGGCTCTCAGAACTCTTGAAATTGAGAAGACCTTCATTTCCAGTATGCTAAATACAATATCCCATCATTGATAAACGAACACACTTTCTGCTAGACATCTGCAATGAAATATCATTGTACAAATATAAAACGGATTATCATTGGAATTTCCATTTGAAACGCTCGAACAGTATGAATGAGAATCACTCTGTTAATTGTTCCTGTGGTGTGCTATAAATGAATGTTGTTCATGATTTAATACTATTTGTGATTTAAAGCTGCTGTTTTTACTCCCCAGTTCTCTCGGGACCGAATGTATTAATGAAAATGAATCGCAGCTTTTCTCAGACGCTTAAATGCATTAATTACAGGCTGTATGAACATCTCCCGAATAAGTATAACAGTTATGGAAAACAAAAGGCGTGGAATTTGTTTTCAGAAATGACTTTGAGATACTTATTTCATTTAGGTCACGTAAAACGGAAAAGCTTTTTTAAACATTTAACATATCCATAAACTGTTAATGTGAATATAAAATGAAAAATTGAAGGAGGGAATCTCTAATTTCCATGTAAAATAAGATGACAGTGCGAAAAATATTATTTTTCTATTTTATTTCACTATTCAGGAAAACGACATTTTATAATAATGATTTAGCGATTTATCAAGTCATCTTTACGTTTACATCAGTGGTTAGCCAGAAGGAGACGCTTGCTTCTCCGCCCACTCATCTCTAAATCGAGATTTTATCTGGTATCTTTTATGTTAACGGCCTTGGTTAGCCAACAGGAGACGTTTGCTTCCTCAACAGCTTATCTTTTACTCGAGATTAATCGGGTAATTTTTACGTTTACGGCCGTGGTGAGCCAACAGGAGATGCTTTCTATTTCGACCACTTATCTCTAATCATATATATAATTCCAATATGATATCTGTTCACTCCCATTCTATATTATGTTCTGTTGACCTTGTACATATTGTATATATTTTATAAAGTGTAATATCATGTAACCGATGTGTCATTTGACATAAGGAATAAAGAAATGAAAAATGAAAACCAATTTGAGATTTATCTGTCAGGGGCCAGTTGTTCGAAACTATTACCGCTGGTTAAGCTCACTAGTGGTTAAAGTTTTAAAGACAATCTAATTTACAAGATTTCTCTATATAAATCTAAATTACTTTTCAACGCTTGTTTAAAATACTGCAAATGAGTACACAGACTACGACTTAGAGACTTTTCATTTCAAGGATATAGTCAGATGAAACTGGTAACCAATGGTAAGCTTAATGATAATTTTCACGTTTAAGCTCGTGGTTAGCAAGCAGGGACGCTTGCTTGCCCGGCCACTTATCTATAATTTTACGTGTCATATCCTATTTACTTAGAATTAATATCTTAGAGAATATCTAAGATTATATATAATTTTGTGCACCAGCTGATTGCATTTCAAAAACTTATGTCTCTTCAGTGATACACATGGTCGAATGATTGGAATTCTAATAATATATAAATATAAGAAGAGCACAGTTAAAACCAAAGAGGCCGAAAAAGTGTGCCAAAGAATCATTCTGACAGAGCTATGCCTGAGGGTGATACTCCTTAATTTTAGAGTGATTTACAAAATTTCATGACTGAAAATTTTATGTGAAAACTTTACAATGAATACCTTACATTAGTTCATGCATAAATATTATATTTACACATAGTAATCCTCTTTATTCAGTAGGTTGTAACACTTCACGTGTTCATATTATTCTTACTGTTTTCCATTGCTATGAACTAAGGTAGTGTTTTTAAAACAAACTATATTATGCGTTGTTTATACAAATTAAATCCTACGTCTTGTACCGCAGTGTCATAGGTTCCTTCCACTATATTCAACTCTCAATATGCAATGAAATGTAAATGGGAATGTCATCAAACTTTTGATGAATCAAGTTGAATACCATGCTCACATGCGTTTCTGCTATTGGTTAGAATTGATTGATTGATGTTTGTTTAACGTCACACCACGAATATTTCACGTATATGGTGACGGCATCTGCCTGATGCAGGGCATACAAATTTTGACCTTTGCAACGGACCCACCCGAAGCAGTGAGGGATCTTTAACGTGACATACATACCACGACACGGGGCCTCGGTTTTTAATGTCTCATCCGAAAGACAGGATACCGGCACGACCCGAGCGGGACTCGAACCCCGGCTTCCTGATCAGGAGGCGAGAGCGATACCACTAGGTCACGCCAGCTTTATTGTTTAGAACATAGATTTCTATTATCTTCGTGTGTATCATTGCTACACATATCAATGGTCTTTTAAATGAACTATTTCATGATGGATGAATCTCAAACATGTGAAAAGATATATTAAGGGAGTTTCTCAAGGATCTTTTCTAGTGTACGGTTTATATTTTGTTTTATTTTGATTATATCCAAGACAATTAAATCTGGTATTTGAAGAAAATATATTGTGTCCCTTCTAAATGTATATTTTTATATTTCCTATTTTGGATGAGATTTGGACATAAGAAGAACAAATTAGCTTGTAACGCTTATAGAACAATTTATCTATTTTCTTGTTGGCCTTGGTCACAAATATTTTCTTCCTTTTTGTCAGCGATATTATTTTGACTGCTACGACGAAAATACAAATAGTTGACATCACAGTGCAACACAACGATGTAATTCAGCGAGCAATGTTGATGTCTGAACTTTTAATGCACCACTAACATTCAACCTGTAGTCATAACATAGTCGTTGTTCTAGACAGGTGAATGGGCACCTGATTTTGTACATAGATAGCACCAGGTACGATGGTAATGTAATATCTATCTAATATATAAATATTCTAGTTTCATGTCGGACCATGCCTGACGGATATCGCCACTTTGAAAAAAGTAAGCGGCATAGAAAAATAAATTGATACTAGAACATAAGAACGTCTATATTAATATTTCTATCATTACACAAAATATTAACATATTGTTTTCTATTGCTCAAACTTTTTTCCTGCTTAAGATGACAGAATAGTGTTGTCCAACTTGTTAAGTTCATGGGTGTCGTCCAGTTAAAATAGAAAATAGAAATAGTCACTTTGAAATTCACACACAAACTGTACCTAACAAATTTAGGAATCAAACTTTTAATATTCATCTGAAATGATTTTAACTCTTAGTGTTAGCCTTCTTCACAGGATATATTTTCATTTTCTACAAAACAGTTAATGTAACTTGACGTGGAGTAATTTGCACTACAATACGGAATATCGCAACTACAATAACGTCATCAAGCACGCGCACTTTGTGATTGTTATGACGTCATATGATTATGACGTAAGTTGCCCACAACAAGCACCCACATCGAGAACAAGGAATTTGGTAGGTGACTTTTAAATGCAAACCGTGACGTATTACGAGAAGTAATATCTGATTCAGAGTAAGCAGTCACTAGGTAACAACACAAAAAAACAGAAATGGGTTTTGAAAAGACATTTCAAAAGTATCAATTGTATTACTTGTTATTGAAATACATTATTCCTTCCTTCAGAGAATTACTGAAGATCGGATCAGACTTTACAATTTAAAACATCACAGATAGCTAAATCAAGTTGTCTAGATTGCATTAGGCCATGTTGTCAAAATGATACGAAATAAAAATTCATTTTTTATTTTAGTCACGTCACATTTTATGTCAGTATAGTATACAAAAGACCATATGGTGCCGAGAATAGTAAAATAATTTAATTTATTTTAACGTTTTATATGCAAATTGGAAATATATGTCAATGTATGGAAGCCCAACAATCTACACAATTGGTAGATTACTTGAAAGTTCAATGATGGGTAACAAAACAATGATAGAGCTTTTGGTAAAGGACCGGGTGTGCACGAGGCCATGAAAAAGAAGAGAGACAGCGGTAAATTGAAGTATACAGTATGTTCTAATACTGAATGGAAAATTAAATGCACATGTGTTAGAAGAAACCCTAAATAAAGAAGACTATATTAAAATCAGCAAATGTACATATCAGTTTTCCATGAATGTGGTTGGAACTTGAGATAAATGTGACGATTTTGGATTTTATAGTGTAAATTCCCCTTATTTGGATGGTGATATCCCTAGACTCTCATCATATGACATATATACATCTCAATTAGTTCGATCTGCAAGGGGCTGCACTGATGTTTTGGACTTTGAAATTTTTAACTCAGAGTTACAGGTATCAAAAACTCAAAAACCAGGCAAATTCGTTAGATCGTTTCAGAAATTCTATCTAAATTCGCAAATATCATTTTTCAACAATATGCATTCAATAGAATTTCCCATCGCAATTTCTACGGTGATTTTTTATAGAAACTTAGAAGGGTCAAAGGTTCCGACAACTTTATTTCGTTGGGTTCGAAAATAAATAAACGCCTTCGCTGGAAATCATCAAAAGGACTATAAGTCTTGTATTAGTCCCCTCTACAGCCTTATACAAACTTTTACTTGAACGTTGAACGCTAACGACCGGTTTGGACCTCCAGACCGACAGAGCACTCATTTGGTGTTGCTTAATATAGTTTTAAAAGCATGATGTTTTCTGCATTACCTTACGTGTTTATACATTTTTATGACCTCTCAACGTGAGACACTTGTTAACCGTTGGTCTCTGTATTGAGGAATATTTATATTTTCAACTGTGTGTTCTTTGATTATTCTGTTGTTGCGGTGAGTGGGATGGTGGGCCTGTAAACCGGTTTACCACACAAATTGACTTTTGTCATATCAAATGACTGTCCTAAGTCGGTATCGTAACTGCACTATAATCGAATATTTTGAGGGATTTTTTGTCAAATCATTACACTATATACCGTAAATTTCCATGGTGAATTCTGTCATATGGCTGAAGCAGTAATTTTTCTTTCTTTCATGACAATGAAAATTGGGAAAGTCGCCAATTCTTCTCCATTTGGGTATCGTATCATAAATTCTTCAAACCCTCATCACTTTGTATCTGTGAGTGTGATTATATGTATAGGTGTAGGTGTATTTAGTGGCGATTACTCTAGCACTTGATGGAAAATCACGATTTGAAATTGAAACTGTGTTACACAGCATGGTTTTAGCTTGTTAACAGCTATATCAGGGCTAAAATATAATGTTAGAACCTCATATTAGTCAAGATAAAAAGGTCCTCTCTGCGATAAATTCCTTCTATGTTTTGTCACTGACCTACTATAGAACCATAGAAGGATGAATTTTACTAACCCACTATCGTTCCATTGTAGGTCAGTAACAAACCATATAGCTTGTATTATTGTTTACTATGACGGTACTCTTTAGCAGTTTTGTGAATATCTTTATTCATTATTCATAGTTTAAACTTGTTAACACCTAATATACATGTATTCCTTTTTTTATACTTTGACCTTGTATTATATATTTGTTGATTGTATAACAACTTTAATATATTCCTTCTTTTTATACTTGACCCTGTATTATATATTTATTAATTATTTATAATGTATAGATATCTATAAGCTGTATAGCTTTTGATCAATAAATAGTACAAGAAAGAAAGAAAGAAAAAAAAAACAGTGTTTTGATGTATACGCAAATACATACATTTATTGCAGTAACAAAACAAATTTCAATATATATGTAAAACAAAATAGTTTAGACAATGATATGATCATATCAACAACAGTAAAAGACATTTTAAACATTGCATTAAAACGTTTTCAGTATAAATTAAACCACTACACATTTATTTTTAAATTATACATTGGATATCAATTTTTTGGCAAATGTTTATTAAAAGTATTTACATATAATTGCATCGTTGTATTCTGATTGAATGTACAAATAGTTGTCATATATCACATATTATATAAATATGTCAAGAACTTTGAAATAAATACATGTTATTCCAATTATCGTCTGAGATTACATCTTGATATCTTGCTTTTTGCCATCGTCTTCTTGATACACTTCATACTTTCCCATTTCCTTCTTGAGATTTGCTCTAAAACGAGAAAAAATGAAAACAAATATAATTATACCATCTATACAGAAAAAAAACAACAACCAACATGTGTTTGTGAAACACGAATACCCTCGACGGGGGAATAAAAATAGATGATGCCAAAATACCAAATAACGCGGATGAATTAATATACAAAGATGTCACAAAACTGTTCGACTATGCAACAATTACTGCACCGATTTTTGACAGTCAATTGAAGTGATAGGATACTCATTTGGTACAGTGAACAAGTGATGTGACTGACTTTTCAACTCACTGTAAACGAAATAGGAATAGATTTTAAATTCTATGAATAATTCTCCCTAAAATGACTAGAAAACAAAAGACAATTCGTATTAAGAGGTCATCAATATATAAAAACACAAAAAAATCATGTAATAAATTTTACGATTCACATATGCAATGCAACATCAAGTGCTGTGCTTTGTCCGTCAGAGACAAGCTAATGTCATTGATCTGTATGACTTCTGAATCACAGTCAAAGGAAGCAAGGCCAAGGACATTAAAATGCCCCGTCATAATTCTCATTCTGTTATAAATATCATTGATTATTTATACCTGTATATCATGCAAATCTCAATATTAATGTTTCGCATAATCATAGATTCTATCCATGTATAAATATTCATTGTTTCAGGGAAATTCACATTTATGAACTATAAGAAGATGCACATTTGTATTTATTTATTTCACGAAATGTCTTTTCCATGATGCACAAGACAGGATCTGTGGAGTCTAAAGTATTTGTACAGCAATCTAGTTACCACATTGTCTTAATGTGAAGAGTCTAACCCAAGCACAGAACTATACAGAGTGAGATATTCTTTAGATATTTAAAAACAGAATTTTAAATTATGTATTTGGTGTCAGTACCGAACTACTGAAAACAAGTATAGGTGTATGTGGCGTACCTTTCTCTTTGTTTGCAGGCACAGAATAATGCAATGACTAAAAACAAAGCTAGGACGGCACATGCTACGGCTAGAACGGTCACGATTACTTTCTTATCATCGGACTCGGCAGCCTTCTGTACATTCATGTACTCAGCTGAACATGCCTTGTCTGAAAAAGAAATATGTCATTAAGTAAACGTATTATAAGTTGTCATGTAAAGTTTTGAATTTATTTACATTTATAGTACCATATATTCCTATTTTGATATAAACAATGGATGATGAAATGTGATGTACCGAAACAAAATGTAAATAGCAACTTACCTGCTTTTATTGTCCATTTAAAGGGTTCAGTTGACGGTTCACATATTCTACAGTTATCATTCCCTTTGACTTCATTCGATGTATGGCATTCCCCATTGATAATGCACACATTGTCCTAGGAAAAATGAATAATTTTGCTCTGAGTTTTCGTAAAATTGTTATTTCGTTTTAGTCTTAATGAATTAAAGCTCAGTGTTTTCATGCTATCAATAACTCTTTAAATCCTGAGAATGTTCTGTAGTATATATATTTTTTACCTTTCGGTTAAAGTAAGGTATCAGTATACTAAGACATATAATGTGATTGCAAATGTCATTTCACTTCCCTTACTTTTACCTAATTACCTAGTTATATTCAAATAAGTTCATTTGTTTATCTGAAATATGTCTCAGATTATATATACTGACTAAATAAAAGTAATCCGAGATTCTCTGCCCTTCTCCCACTTTTGATATTGGTGGTTTGTTGGAAAGGGTCAGAGAGACTTTTTTCATCAAAGTTGGAATTTCAGCGGTACCAGCCGGTATCGGGGTGTGCATGCTTCTGACGGAAAATAAACGCATGCCCAGTGAACTTGCAACCTATAATCCAATTTATGAACATCTCACTTACTCGATCGTAGCAATATTTTTTCCAGATAAAATCTTTAACTTCTACTAGCTGCCGTTTTACTTTAAAACACGACAAGATTCTCCATTTCGTCATTTGTGTATACAGTATGACGTCAGATCTCAAAGCGACTTTGCATTCATGACGAGGTTGTATCGAAATTTCCTTTACAAAAATGTGTCAGTTGCTGCAGTGTCACGAATGCGAGGTCGCGTTCGGCGAGATCTGACGTCATACTCTATATACAAATGGCGAAATGAGAATACTGTGGTGTTTTCAGATAAAACGGCAGGTAGCAGAAGTTATAGATCTTATTTCGATGAAGTTAAATGTTCCTTAATTGGATTATAAATTGCAAATTCGATGTGAAAACGTTTATTTGTAACCAGAGGCTTGTACATCTCGATACCGACTAGTATCGCTAAAATTTCAACTTTTGGTGAATAAAGTCTCTCGGACCCTCTCCCACAAACCGCCGATATCAAAGGTGGGAGAAAGGCAGAGAATCTCCGACTAAATGAAAGAAATACCCAAATGATAAAAAAAAAATCACAACACAAAAATGAAATGGATAAGAAATATATGAATATAGTTCCACAGTATTTACACATTTTTTAAGATAACCAAAATCTGATTTATTAAATGAATGAATATTGATAATTTTATCTTGTTAGATATAAGACGTTTAACAGTTCACTTACTCGCTGGCTACAGTGTGACTCCATGGTGTCATTGCTGAGGACGCATTCATAACACCTACTGTCGTATACCAAGTGAAGATATTCACCATCACTGGGCACCACTCCGTCATTACTCACGCGTACCAAAGCACCACTTCTTCCTTCTTCCAGTTCACATGTCACTTGATGTAGATTAACGTAGTTAGCACGTGTTGTTTTGGTTTCAGATACGATTTCCACTGTTGTGTTCACCTATTACATACAGAGATTAGATTAATTATGAAGTTTATTAATCATCTACTTTGGTCGAAACTGTACCAGTGAAAACGTTATTTGGTGTACTTTTGGAAAATACTTTTCTTCGGGTTCACTGAACATGAAATACCATCTGTGGCATTTATGTATGCATGCATCATATTTTATATCTATATCTGAATTTCCAATGGTGACATAGACTTTAAGGAAAATATACATTCGAACACAAAGTTCCTATTCAGGATTTTACTGAAACTTGCATCTGATAATATCGAAAGTAAAATGCAAGGTCAAAGTTGATAAGGTAAGATAATATTACTTACGGTAACGTATCGTATGTGACAGGACAAAGTATCACTGTCGACAAAATTAGAGCCATATATAACGACAGTAGAGCAATCATCTGTCTTTTGTGTGTCACAGCCACATGTGTCGCAAGTCTCGCTCTCAAACAGATTCGACAAAACGATTGGTTTAGAATCCTTGGAAATGGTACACAAGTCGCCTGTATATCCAACATTACATTGACAGATTCCTAATGCAAAAGAGTAAAATTGTCATGACATTATTTATATGATATACTGATAAAAACTATGCATATATAATTGAAGAGGAGGAATGGACTTTAAATGTATAAAATTATATTGATCATAATTGAAGGAAGTAAAAACTTATTACACATATCTGCAGACATATACGGATAGAAAATGAAAATGAATATTGTTACTTGAATGCGTTTTCAGCCTATAATTTTTATAACTTTCGAGTCAGTAAAATGTAACTAAAGGTATAGCTAACATTTGTCATTTGATGAAGAAATTTATCTATGTACCTTGTTCACAGTGGCCATTTGCACCACAATCTTGATCACAGAGATCGTTGGAAATTTGTTCGAGTTTATTTGGTTGTTGGGTGGTATCGTTAGTTTCAGGTATATGATCTTTCTCTGCTTCCGCGAGACATTCTGCTATGATGTCCTTCACCGAGTCTTGGGCCCATACACTGTCATTTGTCTCCTATGGATGTATAACATACATTGAAAACATTGTTAGAGATCTCTCCTAAGTACATGATAGAGTCTTACCCCAGCTTAATCAAGGAAAAATAGAGAAAGACATCATATACATATAATTAAATATGTAATTGATAACATGGCAGTATGCCGACTTAGGACAGTCAGTTGACGATATGATAATACAATTCGGTTCATATGTTCTTCTATCTGATTAACTGTGAAATAAAAATATACTAGTTTCATTCAAGTTCAGTTTTAATCAATTATTCTCCGTATATACACAATAAAGGAACCTGTGTATAATTTATATGGTATTATTACATTATTATGATATATATCATTAAGATGACATTTTGAAATATATTCTAACGCAGATATTATCAAGGAAGAGAGAATATGTTCTCTCGATATTTCTATATTGCAATGATTCATACTCATTGGTTGATTGATTGATTGATTTTTGTTTTACGTCACTCCACGATTATTTCACGTATATGGTGACGGCATCTGCCTGATGCATTGCATACAAATTTAGACCTTTGCAACGGACCCACCCGACCAAAAGCAGTGAGGGATTTTTACGTGCCACGGCTACCGTGACACGGGACCCCGTTTTGTACTGTCTCATCCGAAAGACAGAACACCGGTGTGCCCTGGGCGGGAGTCGAACCCGGGACCTCTCTATCACGAGCCGAGCACCTTATCCACTAGGCCACACCGGCTTCATACTCATTGGAGATACGATAATTGTAACATTGTCCAGGAACAGAGAGACATTCCATATTATCCAATAGTGAAATAAGTTTTACAATAATTTATTAATTTTTCGGCATGTTTGTGCAAATCAACTATCCATAGAACCTTAACAACATATTATATATTAATATATTAAACATATTCCTCCTCCACATGCCATATCGTACATCTTCTAAATTGTAATTGAAATTCGTCTTCCTTACGTTCATATCCCTGGCACAGTTTTCGATTCTTGCATCAAAGTTTGTGGAATTAAGGACCTGGTGGCAACTTTTTGTCGCTGTACTGTTGTCTATATACTCCTTACAATAGTTCTTTAAGTCATCAAAGGTTGTCGGGTCTCCAGCATCCTAAGATCATATAGTTAGGGATAAAAGAAAGATCTATGAGACAAAGAACTAATGTTAAGTTTTGCAGCTGATGAATCGGGGTTTTTTTTACCCAATTTTCCTCTAGTACAATACAGAAAATAAACCGGGAAAGTCAAGTTATTGTATTATGAGGATGAAGTTCAATATATAGATATTCTATTAATTACAAATATAATTCTAAAGGGTAAAATCCAAAATCGGCAATTTTGGACAATACTCGACTATATATACATACAATCGTAACACTAATAGATAAGCTTACAGAACGTATTTCTCGAAGAAGAGATGCTCCCTATGGGATTGTTTTTTGTGTTTGTTTGTTTGTTTTGTTTTGTTTTTCTTCTTATTTTTTTTTTGGGGGGGGGAGGGGGGGGGGCATATTGCTAGTGCAAGTTTTTGAATATTAAAACAATTTTACATATTAATAACTTCCTTCAAAACTCAATTAGTTCGGATATGAGGTAAACATCTGCTTGACCACTATCATGACCAACAACGGGAGGTAACTCTAACTAAAATTCTTCGAAATCTGTCTATTGCTTCATCAGAAATTGGTTTTTATTGTCCCCTGCGACAGAGAGGGATAGAGTGGTTTTCAGTCCTGTTTTGTCTTGGTGGTTCCATTCCTGGTTACACAGGAACGGTTTCCAAGAATGCTTGTGTTTTCATCAATACACAGACCAATAACCACCACAATAGAGGTGAGCATTACACAACAATAGATGTAACATAAGAAAGTAGCCGGTGCAGTTTCAATGCGACACTCTCAACAGCGTGTCACTGAGGACATTCATAGACTCTAGGAAACAAGAGAATCTCCAGGTGCCAGGAATAAATTAATTGACTAATATAGCATTGATTGCTTACCTCTGTTAGGAAAAGATCCAAATCTTGTTTTTCTGGAAGACCTAAACCAACAGCTCGCTTATGTCGACCAGATGTAAGCTGGGGCACCTTAGCTTGCTTTACTATCATCGCTGTTATGTCATATTCTGAAATCATATGATATCTTTGAAAACTCAAATGTAAAGATTTATATTCATATTTAGATATCACATTTCCCCACTTTTACTATGGAACAGGTATAGCTCAGTGGGTGAGACGTTCATCTTGTAGTCGAAAAGTCCCGGGTTCGACTCCAGTCTCGGGTACACCGGTATCCTTTATCTCGAATGAAGCGGATAAACCGAGGTCATGGTAGGAGTGGCACGTCAATGATACTTCACTGCCTCACTTCACAACTTCAATGGGTCTGTTGCAAGGGTATACATTTTTGTGTAATGAATCAGGCGGCGGATGTGGTCACCATTTATGTGAAATAAATCGGGGAGTGACGAAAACTGATAATCAATCAATCGTTTACTGTGGTTCTCGATCAGATGTGATTATTTTCAATTAAAACTACATGGAGTTGAAAATTATAAGATTGCTTTGTTTCCCAACTTTAAAAGCTTTTTAACTTACTTAAGTCAACGCACCGCACACTTCCCAGAGATCGTATACAATATGTAGCCCTCTTGTCCACACAGCTACAATAGGTGGTAATTCCTTGAATTGCTTGAGCGGCTACTCCGTGGAAAATGGTTCCTGAGGGTCTATGTAAAATGAGTGATTTATATCCTCTGTTTTGGAGAATTAATTAAAGTACTATTTAAATTTTAGAAAATGATTTGTTTACAAAGCAGAGTGAGAATACATAAACATTAAATGTGCTTTATATGTCACTATTAGATAAAAGTATACTCGTGGTTTCTTCACATAAATAAATACATCATAATAATTTTAATATAAATAACATTTTTTTGCTAAACTCGTTACAAGTGTAACTAGGTTATTTTTGGCGTATTTTTACCTCCAATGCATACAGAATTTGTTTGGTCTCCTTTCACCAGGTTTATATCCGTAGCCAGCAATGTCATCATTTTTATGACCGTTGAAATTTCCACATAAACCTATATCAAAAGTTAATAAACAAGTCTTCTTTAAAAGTTTCCAAACCAACACATTATTAACATGTTTTCTTTTCAAATGCTTAGTGTGATAAATAAAACCTCAAATATGTGACGACTATAAATCATTCCATAACATTACATGGATCTGAATCGAGATTTCGTAATTTAATACATATTGACTTCGTCGTAAATGTGACTATTCCATTTTTATACTCTAGTTCTTTTTCTTCTTTTCTCTCTCTCTCTCTTTCCAGAAATTTATCGCTTTATTCATAATATTTCATAATATTATCTAATGTTGATGTAAAACGCGAATTATGAAATATATTGCGCACTTCACACAACAGTATTCGGTCTTATCGTTATACAGATTTACTTCCCATTACTAAATTTTAGAGGGTATCTGACGTAAAACACTTATGACGTCATCAAATTCAATGTAAACTGATCTAAAACTCAGGGAAATGATAGCCCTCAAATGACGTTTTTTAAGGAAACTGATGACGTCATAACTGTTTTACGTCAGATACCCTCTAAAATGGGAAATATCTCTGTTTAACGAAAAGAGTCAATAGTTATTAAATTACTACATAACGATGTATGATCATAGTGGTCATTTCTTATTGACAGAAACAACGAAAGTTAATGCTTTATCAACCATTATGAGATACCTTCAACATTGTTGTAATCCATGCTGGAAGGTTTGACGTATATGTTGATAAATGTTCTAGAGCTGGCCTGTACTATGACATTTGTTCCTGTAGGCAAAAATACCTGTAATAGGAAATACAGATGAAGATGAGCACTCAACGGTGTTTTTATTGCACCATAATGCGAAAAATGTAACATTTCTTCAAAGACAAATTGATAAGAGAATATAACGTTTTCCGTATTGTTTCTTTGAATATGAATATGATTGATTCTTGTTTTATATCACACTATGACCATTGTTACATGGTGACGACATCTGCCCACGCACTGCAATAAAACATGTAAGCAACTGAACCATCTGAGTCAATGAGGGAAATTTTACGTGCCACATTTACCACGACACTGAATAGAAGTTTGTACTGTCTGTATCATTCGTAAGACAGGACATCTAAGACCTACACGTGGGTTCCAGACCAAGGACTTCTCAGTCACGAATCAAGGATAATGACTCATGATTGAATATTTGATCGCGGTAATGCATAAATACCTAATATAAGCTTCAGAAATACAAAAAAAACCCCTTGTGTATGTCTAATCATGAAATATTATGTTCCTGGCTGTGTGTTTGTAACTGATAGAAAAGCAACGAAGCTCATTCTGTATAGATGCTAATACGATGGATCACATCAACTCAGTGGCCCCAAAATAATTAAATCGAAAATCTTACAAAATAAGCATAGAGAAAAAACCAAGTATCATCTACTTCAACAAACAAACGAACAAAAGAACAAAACCAAAAACTAAAACAAACAAAACAACAAACAAAAGAAAAACATAAAAAGATACAAACTACCAAACACCCCCCCCCCTTTAAAAACCAAACAAACTAAATCAAGTCATTATATTAAACAAACCCACCCCTCGGGAAAAAAACCTCAAACAAAACAGGAATACTATAGAAATTAGGTATAAAGTGAAGTGATAGTCTTGCCTCATATTTCTGACCACATCCGTAACGTCGTATATAGGTACCCGGTGTCAGCTCTCCGTTTTTGTAGAGCTCCACCATTATACTGCCGGTGGTAGTATGGTGGTCATGGCCGTGATGATGTCCATGATCGTGTCCATGTCTACGGAACAATATGTCAAATATACCATGACCTCCATTACTATTACTTCCTCCACATCCACTGAATACTATGACGTCATCTCCGGATTTTACGGCTGCGGCGCAGTTACATGTTGCATGTGAACGTGTACTACACTTTCTGTAGTAAGCGTGTACCTATCAATGAACGAATGAGGTAAAGATAGGAAAGCCATTGGGGAAAGTAGTAATAAACACACAGTGACTGATAACAATATTTTTCCCTAAATGGTATTTGAGTTTTCAGAAAAAGAAAACATATTCTACACGTGATTTATACCATTTACATAGCTTTACCTCAAACGGCAGATGTTTGTGTTTGTACAGGACAAATGCTCCTTCATTGAAGTTATCATACCGCCTGTAAAGAAATTATGATTTTTTTATATGAAGATTATTATCCTCAGAAGCCTAAGACCGTCTTTGTAACTCATTTCCTTTTGACGAAATAAATAGATGATTGATTGATTGAATATTGTTTTACGTAACTACACGATTATTGCACGTATATGGTGACGGCATCTGCCCGATGCATTGCATACAAATTTACATCATTAAAGACACATACATTGTAGAATTTTGCATATAGTGTGATTGCTTAATGCTGATAAATATTTTTATAGTTCTTATTTTATTTTAATTTTCATTTTTGTGGGGGCGGGGGTGTAAGTTGGTGATATCTGTATGATTTAGCATTCAGGCCTGGTATGGCCATCCAAACAGGAGATTATTCCTTATGGACATTTTGCTTTACATTTGATTTCTTGGAATATATTCATTCGAAGTGGGACACGTTGCTGAAATGTGTATATGGTGACTAAATCAATACACGTATAGATCTACATGTTCTGATATTTACTATACTCACACTCCATCGAATGTCGTGATGTGCGGATCATTCAAGGAGCTACAGTATCCTTTGTGATCATTGTCCTTTGCTGTCACCTTCAATGTCAGAAGTGAAAAGAAATCATTATTATTACCCAATAATTATGCCATATAGATTTAACTGTATCTAAATATTTTATTGATGGTATATAATATAAAACAATGTAAAAGTTTTTCAGACTTCTTATACTGCTGTAACTTTAGTGTATATTTTACCTAATATACTCTTATACTTTTCACACACAAAGTAGAAGTTGTTTAATCATAAATTCATTGCACTAGGATATGACAATAAAAGCAATAAATGTAGTAGCAGTAGTAGTGGTGGTATTATTATTATTATTATTATTATTATTATTATTATTATTATTATTATCATAAGTAGTAGTAGTAATAGTAGTTGTAGTAGTAGTAGTAGTAGTAGTAGTAGCAATAGTAGTTTTTCGTATAGTTTACCGATATGTGCCCAATAGGATAAGTAACTGGAGTGGCAGTGATGGAGGACCCTGGTCGGATATTTTGTATGCTTGCTTGGATACCGAATGTCACAGTATGATCTTTATCATACTGGCCATCCACTGTCGCCGTTATGGGTATAGTAATGCTCTGCCATCCATGGTTTGAGAGATATGTGCCACAATTTTCAGCCTTTGACGATTGACTTTCTCCGTGCCAACCAACAAGGACCTGGATGAAATAAAATTGCAATTGCCAAAGGAATCGCTAAAGGTTCATATACAACAAGTATTCAAAATGATAAGCATTGCAAAATATAAACATACTTTTTACTCAAACATTACATGTAAAGATGATGGATAAATCCAAACCATAAGTCTAACAATCATGAAACCAGAGGACATACAAAATCAGTGAAAATAAAAAACAAGTGGAAAATAACAAAATATGTCTACTTGAAGAGCATATGTGAACCCCTGTGATATAATTTTATAAAAAAGATAAAATGTTTTTCGGATGAAACCCTTATCAGCCATGTTGAGGCTGTTTCATACCTGTGGTATCTGACCGTTTCTGTTACATGTTCTCACAATACGACCACTCGTTATATACGCTGTTATGGTAACTGAACATCTTCCTTTACATCCAGTGCAGCAGTACATATTGGGTGGCAGTGTAGAGTTGATATGTAGGTTTACATGAGGGAAATGACCTTCGGTTAACACAACAGGATTCGGATTCAGGATCTATAAATTATAGCATACTTTGTCTTTATATTTTTATATTTTTCAATTGTTTTCTTATTTTATGAAATTAAGATATATTTCCTTTCACTTTTGACTATTCCTGATTTTATTTTCTTTGCGAGAATAGACGAGTGATTGATTTCTCTATCTCACTTTACAAATGGTGTTTTATATGAAATTTTTACTTAATATTGAAATGATATTACCGAAATGGTAGGTTTGAGTTCGGCACTGATGTAAGTCAATGTCCAAATTGTATTCGTCACAAATTTTGCTTTTACAGAGCATGTGAGCTGAAAATAAGAAGAAACAAAAAGTAACTCAGCTATAACGGAATCTGTTGTAAAGCAACGGTCAATTTTACAGACAGAATTTTCACAAGTCTTTGATAGTACATTTTTCAACTTACATTCGACCATCTGCCTTGAAACCCATTTCATAATTTTGATTACCATTTAATATAAGTGTGAGAGTGACGATGCTCGTTACATTAGGAAGCTATTTTATCTCTTGACAATTATTTTACCTTTTTGTTCAGTAGATTTTGGTTGATTTCAACTGCAGTAAAGTAAATTATTTGTACAGTTCCTGGCACGGTCTTTGCGACTACACATTTGATTCTATCGACATTGAGGCATACTGTGAACTGGACTCCAGCAACACTAGCGTCTACTTTACACTGAAGTGCAGGAGCACCTGTTGGAGTTCTTCCGACCACAAGAATAGGTACTGTTGTGTAAACAGGGACCGAAGGCGTTGTTGTGGTTGGTTTTGGAGTTGTTGGTTTTGGAGTAGTTGTTGGTTTTGGAGTAGTTGTTGGCTTTGGTGTAGTGGGTTTCTGTGTTGTAGGTTTTGGCGTTGTTGGCTTTGGTGTTGTAGGTATTGGTGTAGCTGATGTTGTCAATGAATCTTGAAAGAAAAGGAAAGCATGATATAAGTAACATTTATGATTTACTTTATTTTGCTCATAAATAATTACATACGATTATTTCTGCAGTAATACAAGCAACAGTAAAACTATACCTTTACAAACATATCCAGAGTGACAATATTCTGTGGATGATACTGTTGGCATTGGCGTTGGTTTAGGTTTTGTGGTCGGCGACATTGTTGTACCTTTATTATCGACAAACACAAAAGTTTGATATAGAGATTATTCCTTCAACTTGTTTAAAAATTATGAAATCTATTTAATAGTATATGTAGTAAACTGAATATTATATAAATAAATATGTCAATTATAAATGTCACATACCATAGAAAATATAATAATCATACCAATTTTGTTGAAAAAAGATTTTAAAAAGTGATACCTGTTCCTGGAAAAACTGGTGGCAATATCCCATTGTCTATACATATCTGTAACCAGGCTAGGTAGATCGTTAAACTTTTGATACTGAAACTGACATCTGTATTACAACCACAGCTCGGTTGTGGACCAATATAGGTGTGCCCAAGTGTCAAGTTCATTGTAGTGTGATGCACTGGAGTGGGCGATATCCCAATGGTGGTATTATTGAATACAACATGCAGCCCGTCGGTTGACGACCAAGACAATACAATTGTATGGAATTTGTTAAAGATTATTTTGTCCCTATTGATAGATATATACCAAGATAATTTTGAGCTTGAAAGCATAAATTGGAGTTGTCCGTATTGGTAAATAATTGCAACACCTAAGTGATAAGGCATGTTGGCCCCAGATGTGAAAATAATGGTGTTCTCTTCAAGTTTGTGAAATTTGATGACAAGCTTAATAGTCAGGCCCGATTTACATTGTTCTGGACTGTTCAGACACTTGTGTGAGTGGGTGTCTAAGTCAATATATTGGTTATGGTTGTTGAAGAGAACACTTTGTTCTTTAATGTTGACGGTTACTTGGTGAAATGTGGTCGTTATATTGTTGACAACAGAAACATTTTGATTGATATTGACCAGCGTCCAACTATAGGTAGGTATTATTGGTGTACCATTAGGTTGTGTTGTTGCAGGCACTGAAATTGTAAGGAATGACATATTTAGGAAATAAAAGTGAATTCAAGTGTTCAGGGTATCGGCCATTTCAATAAGTTCAGTCATCTGCCTCTGTTTCTTAAGGTAGTCCGCAGAAGTAGAAAAGGCGTAAAAAAGTGCATAAGACCTGTGCAAAGAATGTTTATTCACTTTCCTTTTCTCATCTGTGAGGGCAATGACTGTGGAGAAACACAGTCAATGAAGTAGCAGCCACCTGGATACATTACCATAACATGCAGGATAAACATGCTTTCACATGCTTACGAATTAAAATGCCTTAATTTATAGCAAAGTGACAAACTGCATGGCCTTATACATATATTTTTCACAACGAAGAGGTGACTTTATTTTTAATGAATATGATTGCAAAGTTATTTCATAAGAATAAAAAGTAAAATCAAAAATAAATCCAAACGTAATCTTCTCTTTGTTCCGAATAAATCAGTAAGCATAAATAAGACTTTTAGCAACATGAGAGCTTATGTCTTAAATATTCTTATTAAAACGCGACATTTACTTCGTTCATCAGCGATACTTTCCATGTGCAAGATCTTGCAACTGAGGGTCATCTCATAAAAACCTTTCATTACAGCCCATCAGAATTGGAGTAAGAGATCTTTTTGGTATCATTAGTATGTAAGATAACATCTTGTACGTGGAGAGTAACGTAGAGAAACGAAGTACAAGAAAAAAGAGGAGTTACCGGCTCAGTTATGTGGCAGAAGTCACCATGGAGCTATACAATACATGAATATAAATAATATAATAGAACATTTAACACATTACAAAAATATTTGATTGTAGTGCAAGTCGCGTTTAATAAAATTGATGTCTTAAATAACAAAGCATCACTAGAACGTCGTAAACGATTAGATTTAAACCTGTTTTGTTTTAGGACATTCACAACAGAATTATAACAATGATAAACGGCTAGTAGTTAATTTTATAACAACGAATCCCTTTTTATTTGCAGATTATTATATTTGGCTACATTTTATATAATTATTTATATATTTGTAATACCTGTTGATTTTATACAATTATTTATATATTTGTAATACCTGTTGATTTTATACAATTATTTATATATTTGTAATACCTGTTGATTTTATATAATTATTTATATATTTGTAATACCTGTTGATTTTATATAATTATTTATATATTTGTAATACCTGTTGATTTTATATAATTATTTATATATTTGTAATGCCTGTTGATTTTATATAATTATTTATATATTTGTAATGCCTGTTGATTTTATATAATTATTTATATATTTGTAATACCTGTTGATTTTATATAATTATTTATATATTTGTAATACCTGTTGATTTTATATAATTATTTATATATTTGTAATACCTGTTGATTTGTCTGTTGTTGTCGGTGCGGGAGAAGTTGAATATTCTGAAATTAAGGAAGTATAGCATCAATCATAAAATATACCAACACTAATGTTATAATTTAAATTAAGGAAGTATAGCATCAATTATAAAATATACCAACACTAATGTTATAATATAAATTAAGGAAGTGTAGCATCAATCATAAAATATACCAACACTAATGTTATAATATAAATTAAGGAAGTATAGCATCAATCATAAAATATACCAACACTAATGTTATGAAATAAATGGCGTAATAGTTCAGCAATAAGTAATGGACTAATGCTTTTACAATAAAAGTCGCATCAAACAGATTATCGATGTATAAAATACAAATAAAGCTGAAAGGGGTGTAAAACTGTTGTAATTCTCATGCGATGGTCATATTTTCTCTTAGTGTAAGAAAGTGCATTTGAGGTAATGAAATTCTATGGTAATTGATGTATATGTAAAAAAAAATATTTATATTATATGAACAGACATATCTTTGTGTGACTGCAGTACCAAACAGAAACAAGTGTTCTGAGAACAAAATCGTTATTAGGCAAAATGAAATAAATGTCTCATTATAGATGAGAAAACGTTTTCATTTTGCAATCATGACCGGTCAAGCAAGCCATACAAGAGGTGCTTATTCCTAAATGCACATGGTTTCATCTTTGTTTACCTTTCCATAAAAGTTCACCAAAGCAAATCCTATGTGGCATTTGACAAGAGAAAAATGTTATCGTATTTTACATTATATAAAATATTATTACAAAATTATATATTATATATTATTAATAGCTTTACCTTGGATACATCCTGCCTGGATTAGATGATCTCTCGAAGCTGACCATGTGTATAAATGACGAACGTCCATCAACGTGGTTGCAGAATAACCAGGAGAAGTTGCAATAAGCAAGGGATGAGTGTCATTTTGAGTAGGGTTCGGTAGCCTGATAGTTTGATCCATGAATTTATTGCCATCTATATAAACAATAAATCCGTCAATTTGGTTCCATGATACTTGGTATGTGTGCCATTCTCCAGCTTTGACATTAAGCTTCTTTTTAGCCGTCCAAATTGTCCTATTTTTCTTAGCGGAGCAATACAAATCCCCCTTCCACAAATAAAGTGCAATACCGGAGCTATTTACTCTGTCGCCACCGCTAGAGAAGATATAGCGTTTGTTTGTGGAGTTTATGTCATGAAGGTTGATTTCCACGCTGAGAGTAAACCCATTGTTACATTTTGTCATGTCTTGTATGCATTCTAAGCCAATATTAGGTAATTCTACATACTGGCCGGTTTTCTTGAGTTGAAGAATAGCAGATCCGTCTTTCTCTGGCGTTAATGAAGGGGACTGATAAACGGTGAAATTGTAACTCGGTGAATACAGAATATTGCCTTGTATTCCAGTGAAAGACAGGTCGCTTTTTTGTCGGTCACAGTAGGACTTTGTTGGCGTTGTGGATGGTGTTTTTGTTGTTGGAATAACGGTTGGTGGTGGCAGAGATGTGGTTTTTGGGACAGCGGTTGTAATTGTTGTCATTGGTTTCACTGTGGCTGAAACATTTATATATTTCTCTTTGTTATATTTTTGGATATACACGTTTCACTACATAAATATATCATTTTAAAACAATAACTTCTCAAATGAAAGAGTTTTTACGAATCAAAGATTATTAAAATATGTTCGTATCAAAAGCAAAAATGGATGACGTTGTTTGTATACAGAGTCATATATATTATGTTGGAAGATATAACATGCGAAATAAAAAACCACACAAATAGGTAATTATGTACTGAAATAACAAGTTTTGATTAAGTATTACAATACAGTATATAAATAAATACACATACTAGGATCGATAGAGTTGTCAACGAGAACACCACGATTAGCGTCAAAAATCTGCAACATGGCAATTTGGAAATTGATTGGAGTATTAGGATTCCCTACACCTGTTCCTATGTAGACTGGACTTGTCTGTGCACCAGGTGACTGTGTCGGTACAGGTTTGCTTACACTGCCTATTAATACTCCATTGTCAAGAATTTCTGTTCCAAGATTCTTATTCCAGGACAGTTCAATTTTGTGCCACACATTCAACTCTAAATTATGGGTAACTGTGACCATCCACAATTGTGTATTTGTTTTGACATAATAATTAAGCTTGCCGTTACGATAGAACAAGGAAACTCCAGAAAGCCCGGTTACATGGCCGCCACTAGATATGATGTAAGTGTTGTTTAATAGTGAACTGAATTTTATGTTCAAAGTCAGGGTGAATCCAGCTGAACATGTGTTAATGTCTCGAATACATGAGTTGAGATTTGATTGGTTCATAACCAGATAACTTCCCGCTCCTTGCAGATGAATTACTTTCCCTTTGGTTGTATCATCGACCAACTGTACGTTTCCATGAATTTGCAACTGAATGGCCGATGTAGTCATGACAACTTGCTGGATTATCTGGGTGAAGGACACGCTTATGTATGACAGTGATGTCGCTATAAAACAAAATAATAACATTATTATCAGAATAAATTATACATGTATTTCAATAATCAATTGATATACTGATTATGATTTAAATCCACCACAGAAGTATTTCACATATATGAGATCAGAACCCATAAATCATCAGATACTTATTGATGTAATTACACAATTAGAAAAAGCATAAGATATTAAGATTCGTTCTGAATATGGATTCATAAATGAAAAAATCTTAGAATTGTAATGGGAACCGAAAGAGAAAAAACAAAAATATCTCAGTCAGTGATGAAACATCCATGAGCATGCATGGCAAACTGATGAACATATTAGCATTTAGATGTCAAAATATCCATTTTACTGAATTTGAACCCTGAACGGAAGTAGCTATATCCACTCATTTGGTGTGGTTCCCTCTGAACACTCTATCAAAAGGCTGAATTTTGAAAATTGGTAAAGTTCTTGTCAAAAGGAAAAGGACCAATAATCAACTCGAGATGAAGGACCATAAAAATATGTTAACAGTGACATTTTTGCTGAACATTTCAAAGTATTGATCTATAAAGCGAAATCAACAGGAGATGACCATGATTGATAAATAATCTGAAAAGAGTAAAAGAACATGGTATGCAAGATGTCCGACTAACAGGAGGTTTAGGATCTCCTCTGAAACGTCTCTCCAATTGTGACTCTCTTGTCCCAATAAAAATAAAAACGAATATTTAGCTGCAACAAAAGAGAAGATCAAGTAAATGTATGCGTATTAGTCTCCTGCTTGTATACGACATCCGCCGTAAAATAACGAACGTAATCAACGTAAACATTAGTATACGAATTCGAGAGAAAATAATCGGCTATAGTTTTTCTTATCAAGGGATCCAAGATTTATCATAATAGGGTTACTTTCATTGATGCATGTTAATGCATGCGAATCTGAGAAACGGAAATTCAAAACCTGTACACGTTTTCAGAAACAATGAATTGCATCTCTTTTCATTGGTTTATGAAGAGACTGAGAAACATCATACAATCATGGTTGATCTGTCTTTTAAAGAATTTTCTATGCTTTAAGAAGATACATGTCGAACTGCGCAAATGATGCATAAATTAATTCACGTATTTACGTTCTGATAATTATTATAGTAAAAGAAATGTTTGTAAAAGTACAAAGTTAGAATACTTTATTTATATGAAATACCTTGTTTATCACATCTATCACCATAATACGCTTTCTGACATTTGCATGTGTTGATTCCGATACACTGTCCACCATTTTGACAAAAGTTAGCATGGCATAAAACTAAAAACAATATTGATATAATCATTTTAGCATTATTTGCGTTCTCATAAGCGAACATTCCATCCGAATCTTCCAAAGATACAATTTTCACAATATGCTATAAATCTAGGTCAATATTGCTCATTCCTTTTTTCATTAAAATCATATTCATCGTAGAAAAAGTTATTCACTTAAACTTGAACTTTACCTTTTGGGTCACATCCGAGAAGTTCAAACCGAATACAGGCTGCGTTGAGGAACGTTCTGGGAGAGATCCTGACAGCAGTGACTGTGACTGGAGGAGTTAACTGGATGTTGTATGACGTAGTAGAATTGTACACAGACGGAATATCCTACAAGAAAAATAATTTAAGGATTAAGCTAAACATATACTAGCATTATTATTGTCATGGTGTTGTAACATTTTTGCCACCAAGGTTGAGTTTGACTTTATTGATCTTGTGGATATGGGTATAGGTAGATACGAATTAATAAAAGCGCATTAAACGCAATGCAATCTATTCATAAAACCATTTATAAAAGCATTTTAAGATACTACGAATTTACTAACAACCCTTTCCCAATTTTAGAAGATGTAAGGAGCAATACCGGACAAATGAAGATTTGCGTCATGTATATGTCACAACCCAAGCATTAGGGTCATGATTAACATTCCAGCGAAACGTGATTTCCCATACATCTTTTAAAACGTTAAAAAGTCTATTAACAATGAAATACAAAATGGTGAAATAATGTGGGAAAACATTCATACATTTATTCTCACTGAAGACCAAGCATCCCCGTTTCATTAGGCTACATAATCATTATGATAATGCGATAAACCAATGGTTTAGATACCGACAATTGAATATTCAATTAGTTATCCATCCAAGTACATGCATATCTTATATACTTTGGGGTATTCTAGTTATGAATTAAAGTGGATAGAAAAATCTAGAATACAAGTTTAGCATTTGTATTATTGGAATTCGTCAATGATGCTTTGAAAAGTAAAGGGATTAAGGAACAAAATAACAAATACAATATCGAAGGTATAGTATGCGGAGATTGGAATAAAAAGAAGCAATAAAAATACCCACTGTGTAGTATGTACGCCATTGCTGTTGGGAATCAGACGCAGATATATACTGCAAATCAAATGTTTTCATGTAGGTGTCCGGGTATGTACTTCTATTTTTCTGAGCCGGATGCTGGAACAGGAAACCACCTAGAGACATTGGTTCCTTCAAAGTGATTTTGTACCAAGGATCTTTGTCACCGGCAGCAGGACACCATGCACCATTATCTTCACCTAATTTAAATGGAAATGAAAATAAAAATACATGATATACCATGATATAACCTAGCATCAAAACAAATAAAGTAAAAAACGAAGAAGTACCGAAGGATAAACCATATCACATAGTCCATTGATAAAAGGAGAAAATCGTGTATAGTGTCATATTCAGACAAATGCAACCCCCAATAAAATCGAGGTGAGACCAAGTGCTCGGTAGAAGTAAGTGAGCGTCCCCTGGTTGCCTGAAACACCCGTCGCAAAAGTCCTGCAACAACCTTTCAAGTCGAGGAGGTAAATACATAAATATGCAAGCATTAACACACGAAGGAGACAAGAACACGAAGTTAAATTTTCCCATTCAAGGCAAGAAATGCTGCCTGACTGAAATTCCGCTGTCGGAAACGCACGTGAACAAATGTCTGTAAAAGTAAGATCTAAATATTTTATTGTCCCACTGATCATGACATCATCTTATATGCAAGTAATGATACGATTGCTGTACAAATCTCTATGTGGTTGGTTTAATGAGTTTTATTTTCCTGTTCCATTTTAATGTGGCAGTAACACTTTTATACAATATGGATTCGTATTTATTTGTTTTACTGTTTGATTACTTTAGGCATTAAGTGTGGGTGTAACTGTTCAAACAGGAGATACTCTCTTATTTGTTGAATGATGAATGCTAACTGTTGTAGGTTGATGAGTTCCTCGGTATAATGATATTTTCAACTTAGTTAATCGTTTTAACAATAATGTCATAAGTACCAAGCTATTATAACAAAGAAATAAAAAGAATATTATGACAAAGAAAAGAAATGAGGTAATGATTACGTTTGGAGATATCACACAGCAAATATCACGCAACGTTGGGTTTTGCTCAAACTACATGGAGAAAACATTCGGTTTCAAGTAAAATACGAAAGTAATTGGTGTCACGTGAGTATGGCACTAACAACAATGTACGACAGTGGGCATTCCAGGACCCCTAAATTTCAGAGGTGAGACCAGGTGCCCGGGAGAAGTGAGCGTTCCCAGTTTCGCTAGTCACACCCGCCATGAATGACCTACATACAGTCCAAACATATATAATTTAGCAATATATATATATATATATATATATATATATATATATATATATATATATATATATATACAGTGATGCTCGGTTTATCCGGACACGTTTGTTCCCGATCGATTTGTCCGAACGGATTTTCCGGATTACCGGATAATAGTACCGGTACATTAAATGTTAAAGAATCTTATTTTTTGATAAAAGAAGGATGTATACAGTACACGATAAAACACAAGTAATAAACCTTATATACGTTTAATTTGTACACGAAGAAATATATATCTATTACGTATTTAATGTATTGACATCTTTGGTAATTGTACATTAACTGCAGCCAAATTTCTGAAACCTGCATGATTTTTCAACTCACTGTCCTCTATTTAAATGTTGACAGCCGCCTTTGTATATACCTCGCGATTGACTAATGAATTACCTCTATCGCGGTAGGAGTGTTCATCTAACGTCCTGCTGTTTCATACAAATTTATAATTGAAAAGCATTTATGTCCCGATAAATTTATACAGTGTTTATTTTTTAATATTAAGATTTCCTATGACTATAAAACAGAAGAATAACTAAAAGTTAAATTTTCTACCAAATAATGTAATGAGCACTAAGTAAGGCCACGTTATCAATTAGCGGTCTCTAACAGAAGAGTGACGATAGTTAAAGTTTGGTTACAATGTAAAGCCCAAATATTTAATTAACAATGTAAGCTGCGAAGTCGGCAATTTACTTTTATTTACTATCATTCAACTAACAGTAATCTTCATTTTTGCCGTGAACGTGTACTGACTCATTAAAACGCAATCATCAATGATCGCTAACATGACGTTTGACTACACCACAAGCGGTCAGTTCTTAATTGGATAGGTAATTAACATACCACAGGTAGGTGACCAGGTAAACGTGTCGTTTAACTAATAAACAAACAATCGGCGCAAATAAGAGATAAGCAGTGTATTAATTAAACTGCAGTTATTTGCTACAGCTACGTCCAGAAAGCGAAATTTTTGTCCGGATTATCGGAGCAAATTTCATGTACTTTTGGAATTCCGTACCCGTATTTCCTTGTCCGGATCCGGAACGCGGATTTCCGGATTATCGGATCAAAATAACATTTGGGAAATTCGTTCCCGCACTTTCTTGTCCGGAAAGTGGATTTTCCGGATAAACGGAGCCCGGATTAACGGAGCATCACTATATATATATGCACAACCACTGTAATTGCCCGAGATAAAGCGTTCAAGACACATGTATTTTATTTCTGTATAAAGTACATTGATCGGTGACGTCATAACGCCCCATATTTGACCCACTTTTCAATATAGAAAGCGATGTTTGGCAGACTTTTAATTGTTATGCTAATGACGTCATAATGAAATCTTCGTCATTTCCAACCTTATGTGACGTCATTAAAGTTGTATTTTGCGCTAGAGTGCTTGACATTCGACGAAAGTATGTCATTCTGGATAAACGTTACGTTGTCATGGGACACCGGCTGTTTCTTTCAACTTATTATAACTTCCCTCCGGAATGATTTAATGATGCAGTTTATGAATAGGAAATGGAAGTTTCCAGAATGATATTTTGGAGTTAAAAGCGCATATATATAAAATAAGTGTCTTATTTTGTGTTTTCATGCAGGAATAAAGTACAATGTCTGATGCATTTATGAGATATATTGTACTCAGTAAGTTGTTATAGACAGTATCTTTGATAGATGAAGTCAGAGACAATGTGGACAATGAGTACGTACAATGCATTAATACATTTGAAGACAGTATATCGTGATTATACATGCCTGAACGCTGATGTGTGGACCGATCAGAATTGTCAAAACAAAACAAGTGAATTAGAATATGAATTATATGGTTATGCGTCATTTATCATCATAATAAATGACATAACCGCTGATCATCTTTGTCTCATTTATATGGTATTAATGACTATATGATCTTGTGCAGTTTGGAATCTATTATAACACTTACAACAAAAACCAAGATGCGGATTACCAACATAAGTTGATATTATTCATGGGTCAAAATTTGTAGGTATAAATGCTCTTTGTTTACCAATTAGAACGTCTATTTACTTTGTTACCCACCCTGTTTACGCACGGCTGCAAAACAATGTGTAAAGCCACTTACCTGCACAACAATTATATCTTGCTTTTTGTTTAGTTTTACCGGCACTAATGGATGATACAGCCAATTGACTATCTGTAATTGAATTATCTTGCATCCCAAGAGGGGTCAAACATGCTGCAAACAAATAAGAGTTCAGTCAACACAAAAACAGATTTATACAAAATATATCAACGAACTATAGTATGATTTTATTGTTTTATTATAAATAAGCAATATTCCAACTTTTCAAGAGATCGTTTTAGTCGCGGGTTCGAGTCCCGCTGATGACTCGTCGATGTCCTGTCGTTTGGATGAGAACGTGAAAACTAAGGTCGCCTAACGTGACAATACATTTGGAATTAAACACTGCATAATCAAATAATAGCTATTTGTATTAAGCTCCCCATTTGCAGATTACGGATATTTACTGTGAATAATCATTATAAATTGTGTATCATTGGGAGGAACTGACTTTGATTTCTTTAAAACAAAAGATATATACTTTTCTATGATGACCGATTTTCCTTTTTATTACACAAACCGGCATTTTCGTAAAATCTTATTTAAGAAGAAATGCCAAATCAGTTTTAATCATTGTTCAAAACATAACATATGCTGTATAGAAACGTGAGTATGCAGTTACACTGTCTGCCCATGTAGGTTTAACCAATGAAGATGTCGCCGTTGTAGTGTGATAGAAAATTGACAGTTGATAAAAGTTTATGTTATTTAAATTTATGATATAGATTAGCTTTCATTTAAGGGTTTTTATATTTCTTTGTTTTTTTTATGTTTTCAAAAGACACATATTTATCGTACATATATGAATGTAATTTGAATATCTATTAATTCAATGCATCTCTGGAATATTGTACTGTATTCAAAATTTATAAATAAAGTAAAATTGATTGATTGATTGATTTTTGTTTAACGTCACACCACGAATATTTCACGTATATGGTGACGGCATCAGCCTGATGCGGGGCATACAAATTTTGACCTTTGCAACGGACCCACCCGAAGCAGTGAGGGATCTTTAAAGTGTTTACTGCCTCATCCGAAAGACAGCACACCGGTATGACCAGAGCGGGACTCGAACCCCGGCCTCCCGATCATGAAGCGAGCGCGATATCACTAGGCCACGCCGGCTTAATAAAGTAAATAAAGAAAAGTATATTGATAATAACTAGTATAGTTAATAAAATGTTTTTATGATTAAAATTGATCTTATGCGAACTCATTTTAAGATTCATAGAACATTATCTTAACCAGCATGAAAAACTATGTATTTTTTAGATAATGTTAAATATAAACAGATTCTGAAGCGGTAATTTATCATTCGTGTTAATATAAAAAGGGCACATGAAGAAATTGAACATTGGCTATATATATATATATATTAATGTGTGTGTGTGTGTGTGTGTGTGTGTGTGTGTGTGTGTGTGTGTGTGTGTGTGTGTGTGTGTGTTATTATGAATTTATTTATGTTGACAAAAGAGAAGAAAAATGCCAAGAGAAAAGAGAAAAGATAAATACAAATATAATCAAATTCAGATGACATTATAATAATTATTGGTTATCATCTGTTTAACAAAACTTCTTACCTGGATTATTGATGGTTTGTCCAGATAACTCGGTAATAAATGAAGTACTGAGCAGTACACTCCACATTAAACGAAAACTTTTAAAATTATTCATTTTTCCCTTTTATCTAGTTATCTATTTCTTTTTTATTTTGATATATATGAAACTATGTTTCTGTTTGTATGAGTAAGATTTTTATGATTTACGTTTTTGCTTCATTTCATCTTTCTTTCAAAATCAAAATTTTTCACAAAGTTGTCAAATATATACCCCAAAATACAGACTATTCAAATATCTACGACTTCTGTTTCGAAAGTTGTGTCGCGTTCAGTCACAGAAAATCCCTCCCACAGCTACCGGCTAACCCTCTTTTATCATGCCCAATGTGACCCTTATATAAAGACCATAGATATAAAGGAATGGGCACTGACATATTTATATATAATGAAGAAAAGGTTCTACATAATGGACCGCGCCCAAGGTCGCGTCAGTATGTACACATCAGAAACAGTAATTTCAGTTGGCTTCTATAGAGACGACAGCGCACCTGTCAATAATCGTTGATAAAGATTGGAATGAAATCCCCTATTTCAATACGGCCGACATAGTTAAACACATCTGCAATATAACTGAGTGGGTGTAGCTACCTGCTGTACTTCTGTTGGGGGTGTTCTTTACAATGTATCGAAATCTCGTCTTATCTACTTACCTGCATATCGATTGAAGGAAAAATCAAATACAATTGTAATTCTTTCGAGGGCGGACAAATAGCACGTTGGACTCTATGCATGTTGGTAGACGCCCTGATATCACGTTCTTGTAAACTTATCCTAAAGATTTAGACCAAAGAAGCAAAGAGATATATGCCATAATTTAATATTCAAAGTCTTGCGCAATCCTTTCTGACCCTGTGCACAAGATTGAGATATCTATCGAAATATCAGTCTCATCTATTGGATAAGAGGTTTACGGAGAAGCATATTGCTTATGTCACAGTTTTCTTATATAATTATAGAAGTAAAATGAACATAACAATGATGAGCGAACCGTGCTAAAATCGAGGTAAAGTCTCTGATCGGTAATGGCATGGCATGACATGGCATGTGCACTTGCTTCAGGACCTCATCTTCTTTTCAGACAAAGCCCGCCATTGTTTCCACACAGCTGCATTGGTCAAAGTGTAATGCTCTATGAAATATCGGCATAACACTGTAGACAGTGCGACACAAGACTTACGGATTTTGCAGTGATTTCATCGACATTCTGTAGATGGCAAACGTATTTAAGATTTAGAAACAGTTGAGATGATATTATTGGAACCTTTGACCCTACTTAGTTAAATCACTGTAGAAATGAGGATGCTTAAAGATCTAAATAAGAATAAACAAATTCCAAATGTTTGAACATAATTCATAACATTTTGTGTAGAACTCAAAAGCGTAAGTGCAGTTTCCAGCATATCGAACCAATTTGATAACATCCATCCATCCGTCCGTCCGTCCGTACGTACCTACCTACCTATCTACCTACCTACCTACTTACACACATACATACATGCATACATACATACATACATACATACATACATACATACATACATACATACATACATACATACATACATACATACATACATACATACATACATACATACATACATACATACATACATACATACATACATACATACATACATACATACATACATACATACATACATACATACATACATACATACATACATACATACACACACACACACATACATACATACATACATACATACATACATACATACATACATACATACATACATACATACATACATACATACATACATACATACATACATACATACATACATACATACATACATACATACATACATACATACATACATACATACATACATACATACACACAGACATACATACATACATACATACATACATACATACATACATACATACATACATACATACATACATACATACATACATACATACATACATACATACATACATACATACACACACACATACATACATACATACATACATACATACATACATACATACATACATACATACATACATACATACATACATACATACATACATACATACACACACACATACACACATACATACATACATACATACATACATACATACATACATACATACATACATACATACATACATACATACATACATACATACATACACACATACATACATACATACATACATACATACATACATACATACATACATACATACATACATACATACATACATACATACATACATGCATACATGCATACATACATACACACACACATACACACATACATACATACATACATACATACATACATACTGTCTCTCTTTAAACACCGGCGCATGACTTCCGTTTTAATTAAAACATTTGGTTGAGAGGTAAAACAATAAATTGTAGAGATTTGAGTAGCTTGAAAATTTGAGAATAAATAGTAGGAAGATCACATCAATTTTTACCTCGAGCAGAGCTTTGCGATGTTCAAGGAGCAAGTTGTCTCTCAAAAACATCCCATACGTACAGAGAGAAAGTAATACATTTATAAGAACTCGAATATAATTTTGAAAAATAACAGTACTTTTAGTTATTTTATAAGCAGGGTCAAGACATAAGTACTTTGAAAATCACCTCTGTTCTTTTAAATAGACTGGACTGTCGCGGCTTTAGTTAAAATTATGAATTAGTATGGTATGTCGTTTTAGTTTAGAATCTCATTTTCCAGTCACTTATTGCATAATAATATTCGTATTTATTATTGTATGATTTCTCAAGGAGTAGCCTGTTGGTCTTTCTTCTCTATATGGAATATTATTTATAAACGTTTGAATATGTGCTCTTTGATTGCACTGCTTTTGTGGTGAGATTTGAGGTGGGTCAATAAATGGGTTAAACAAACCAATAGACCCTTTTCAGAATAATTTCTTCTCCCATTAAATACCTAATATATGATGCTTTGGCGCTCAAATTTGCAATAATCTATTGTCACGTAACAATCCAAGCATTGAAGTCAGAATGAAAATCCCGACAAAACATTGTTGGGCATTAGACCCTTTGTATCATGTAAAATATGAAATTCGTGTATTGAGGATAATTATCATTTCAGTTCACCGTCGTAAGTCGGTATCACATCTGAATTACAATCCAATATTTATAAGATATCATTTTGTGTGCTCATTCTTTTATTATCTGCATACCCATGGCAACTGAGTCGGATGTCTTCTTTCCTTGTTCACTGAGAAAGTTCTATGGTCGATTTAAGGATCTAGTGCAATTTGCATTTGTCTGAATATGACACTTTACATGATATTGTCCTTTCATTCCATGGACTATGAGATGTGGTTTACCGTTCGGTACTTCTTCGTTTTTTACTTGTAGGTTTTTTCTATTGATAACAAATAAACGGTAGCTTTAGATTTTCGAAATATTTGGAAATTTTATATCGTATGCTATGACCACGAAAAATATTTGATATATCAAGAACGATTTAACCTTTCTTTGATAAAGTGCGATTTAGGAGGAAGCAATTTATAGGAAAAGTTTACTCAATGGAAATAACTATTTTAAGTCTGAATCCATGTTAAGTAAAATTCTAAGATCAGCCAAATTCACGATAAGTCTCAATATGGTTCATTCCATCAAGGCATCTGACCTCATATCATTTCCAGACGTCCATTACTTACCACCGTGGTACAGTGTTGAAAGAAACACAGTGTCATTACCTCAGTTACGTTTGCACTTTTACCTCGTGTTATCATGTTGCATGTATCACAGTACCAAATGTCTATTTATATTCATACTTTTACAGTATATTATGGAGGGGCATTTTGGTGTAATGGTTAAGCGCTAGGTGCCGACGATCCGGGTTCGATTTCCGCCACTATGTTTAAAAGGCTGGTTACCGCCTGCTTCCATGTCGCGATATAATTGAAAAATTGTTGAAAGCGACGTAAAACACCAATGAACCAACCAGACAACCATTATATTATGGTGTTGAAAGTGTCACAGTACCGTAACTCCAGTTACGGGCGTACTTTTCCATTATGTTATGACTCAGTATGTCATTAAGTGCTTGTTGTAGTATTTATTTCTACGTACATAATATCAGCAGGTATGATTCGATCATAAGTTATGTAATTTATGAGACAACGCTTACTTGTGTACCTGATCATTTTTCTGCTGACATGAGTATAACGTAATTCAAGCCGGACCTCCTTATCTCTCATTCAACTACTATGTTATTAAAACATTCTGCTAACTAAGCCTTCAGATGACAGCATTAAATTACAATACCATATTGCTAATCAAAGCCAAAATGTTTCGACATATATGATAAAATTCTTTAATTCATAAATGAGATATAATATTGATTTTGTATATCTTTAACACTTCCATTATATTAATGTATTTACATGCCGTGGCTAAACTTACTTAAGATTAAAGGTAAACAGTGTCATTCATTACTAGGCCTGGAGGCTTTAAATCTTTCACATCAAATATGTTTTAAAGTTGCTGAACCTTTTATTGAAACGGAAAGTCCTTGCCAACAGATACATTCTGAAATCTCTGTATCAACTATCAAAATAATTTATCATGTTAATAGCACATCAATTCTAGCATTCCAATGTAATTTGTATTACTGGTACATATGCTTCATGAGGGTGCACTGGACATAAGACTTTTTGTATCAGGAGTGTCCTTATTTTTGACGTTTATCATAGACTTAGAGGAGGCAAATAAGAGAGCTCAAACTAAATAGGAGGCAAATAAGAGAGCTCAAACTAAATAGCAGTTTGTTCAGTTATATTTGTCGAAACGTCATTAAAACGTTTAGGCAGTTGTTATTTTTTCACATTTTCAATTCTATTTTTCACTACTTGTAATTTCACAAAGTTATACATGTAAATTTGTTCCACAGAGGTAAATGGTAAGAAGTTTATTTGATAGGATATTTCAAGCAGTGGTAGATGGTAGTTCGCCTACAGATTTCACATATATACATTTATGTATATATTAAGAAATGCATATTTTCCAATTGAATTATCGTTGCCTCTTCCACTGATCGTTCTTAGTCTTAAGTTAATTTAACCACAGCTATCTAGTGACGTTTGTTACTTTAACCAATACCTAAATCGGTATCGTAACTGCAGTACAATCGAGAATTATTGTAATGCCGTTTTCTGTGTTTATTTGATTATTATCGTTTCATGTGCATGTCCTTGATGATTAGTGTCGTACAGCTTGGTCAGATGTTTTCCTTAACAAAATATGTTTCGTTGTGATCTAATATCTGCGAGTATCATTTTATATACAACAATTTGTTATGAATAAAAAAGACAATTCTACTCTGTTTGTTACGAGGTATGTTGGTATTAAGATTCAGAAAGTCAAAAGACTCCATACTAACGTTAGTTATATCAAAATCAATGCTGCTAAAGAAATACTATCCCTCAGCGGATTTATAAGTATTTAAGTTCACATATGTATACATCAGACAGTACAATAAAACACGAATACTACGAACACGCATAATACGAATTCATGCTTATAACGAAGTAATGTGAAATCCCCGGCAAATTTCCTTCATATTCATACCAAGATATGAGGGGTTTAGCGAACACGTTCATTGCGAATTCACGGCTATTGCGAACCCATTTCTATGTCCCCAAACGTAAAGTTGCTTAATAAACGCGTCTTTATAGCGATAATTATTGACCAAACAATCACGTAAATTAAATACCGATGATTACCGAACTTACCTGTAATGTGTTTGTTTTGATAACAATTCAAGTACGTGCTTACGGGTATGATGAGTAATTAATTATTTGAGGTGAAAAGGAATGTAGTCAGTTGTACACTATGATCGGGCTCAAAAGGAAGGCGATTTCAATCGAAACAAAATATGAAATTATACAGCCCGTTGATAAAGGGGACCAACATAAGAAATCCCTGCATCATTTGACATATTACCGAATTCTCTTAGTACAATTCTTAAAAATAGGGAAAGCATTATTACAAACTATGAAACCTCTACTGTATCTCCGTCTCGGAAACGACATTGTTCTGGACAACATGATTCCGTGGAATCTGCCGTATTTAAGTGGTTACAGAAAAAACATTCTACAAATATACTTATATCTGGACCGTTAATCATGTCAAAGTCGGATGAACTGACCCCAAAAAATCAGCGATAAAACCTTTAAAAGCAATACGGGATGGTTAGAAATATTCAAACAACGCCATTATGTACGCGGGATTTCATAACTGTTGACGATGATGTTATAGCTACTTCAGAAATGACTGATGAGGACATCGTGTCGTCTGTTAGTGATACATGTACCGACAACAACGATGACGACGATGATATCACTTACCCTGACTTTGTTCCGAATATGAATCAAATCAATACTCACATGCACAATACTGAGTGCTTCATAGAGAGAATTCTGTTCCCGATGAAATTTTTGATTCTTTAGCCATAATGAAAGGCAACTTTCAAAACTTAAAGGCACAAATTCGTCATCAGAAAAAATTACTAACTTTTTTTGCCATTTAATTTGTACATGTAGATTAAAGTTCGCATCTTGGGAAGCCTACAAAAATAGCAAATCAATGATTTTCTTTTGAATAGCTGTAAATTCAGTATGTGAGGGATATAGCCTCCTTACTGTATCTGTGACATTCACAACAATGTTATTCAGGAGACATTCATAAACGCATTAAAAAAAGAAGTAAGACCTAAATAAGACTCCAGAAGTGTCCGCAAGTTAGTCTTGTCACATCCTTAATGTATGTCACACAAACGACGACATTACTACTCTGACGTCATTTCATACTGTTTATTGCGTTATTGCATTCGTTAGTTCTAGGACAACAACTCAATATATGACGTTATTGAATGGAGAAATAAAATCGCAAGGTTTAATTCTAAAATATTTCAATTAGTAGAGATTAAAAAACGAGGAAAAGTTATGCATTATGCGCAATGGTGCCGTAATCTACCATTTTAGGGGTATAACATTCATTCCTTAAATACCTTATTCCCTCTTCAGCATACGTTGTCGCATTTCACCAAGATAAGATATTTAATGATATGTTATTCCTTGATGTGAAGGAATATTTATGATTTTTGTTTTGTTAATACCCAAATACATTTAGATGTCTATAGATATAAATGGCGACGTATAAATTATAGCCCTTTACATGTCATTTATTTAGACTTTGGAGTTACGAGAGAATCGTGATAACATTGTTGTTAACCTTGTTTTAATTTCACAAAGCTCTCTGATAGAGAACCGTTAGTGGTTTGCCTCTAATACACACTGTTATGTACATTTAGTTAGGTTGATAATATTATCTTGCTTTATATATCTCTTTTAGACAAATGTTTCGTCCTAAATCAGTTTCAAATAAATTGTTTATGCAAGTGTTCTTGATTATGTGGTGGGGACTTTGGATGGTTTCGTTGAAAACGTATGGATCTATATGCAAATACATCAGGCACATGCATCACCAAAGTACGTGAAGGAATCGTGAAGTGACAGAAAAAAAATTGATAAATCATTCATTCGTATGAATTCTTAAGAAAATCTATAGAATTATACAAAAACACTAACGAGTACGTTTTGGTTCAATATCAACGTACACTGAGTGTTCCTATTTTAGAGAAATTAATATCTAGTGGGATCAGTGGTGCTCTTTGTTCGCTAATATACGATTAGCTTATACAAAAGTTTTCAAAGAAGAATAAAGGAAGTTGCTTTTATGTATAACTATGCGATCCATATCTCAAATCTGGACACTGCCGTATTTGAACCTTATTATTGATCAGCTTAAAATTTCAGCAATTCATGTTAATTTCTTCCTAGATATAAACAGAATATTGATTGATTGATTGGTTTTTGTTTTACGTCACACCACGAATATTTCACGTATATGATGACGGCATCTGTCTGATGCAGGGCATACAAATTTTGACCTTTGCAACGGACCCACCCGAAGCAGTGAGGGATCTTTAACGTGCCATGCATACCACGATACGGGGCCTCGGTTTTTTTACTGTCTCATCCGAAAGACATGACACCGGCATGACCAGAGCGGGACTCGAACCCCGGCCTCCCGACCAGGAGTCCGACGCGATACCACTAGGCCACGCCGGCTTATAAACAGAATAACATACATGTTTCTATGTAATCATTCCTTCCATTATGAGGTGTATCTAATTTTATTCTACACCATATGATGTAATCGTACTTTGTGGCCACCTTGCCTGTTTGAGACGTATTACACACCTTGATATTTTGTAGATTACCCATGATCATTTACGTCATTTCATATCTTTTTACATTGCGAACTGTGCAGTCAAACACTGCATATTGTTTGTTTTTATCGACCTTTAACCATTCCTTATCTATGTAAATACACGGGTGGAGAACAAATCGAAAAGTTGTAATAAATTATAATAATCCAATGTACTCTTTATTCTCTCTAAGGCTTTTAAAGCTAACCTCCTGAAAGATAACCAAATAATGATATCAATATTAATAAACACATTATCTCGCTGCCTTTATCTTTAACATATTGTACCTATGTAATATGCTATCACTTTTAGCAACATAAACTGTATCTTTTAAGTGATTAAATTGAAGATCTCTTATCCAGATTTTGAAAAGAAAGGAATCAGAATGAGAGTTAAGTTTGTTATAATGTTGTGTATATTGTTAATCTGCAGGTTTTAAAAAGTGTTGTCTTAGAAAATTTCTGTTTTCAACAGGGTTTTTTTCAAGTAATTTCTTTTCATTTGATTTGAATTTTGACACTGACAAGGAATGATTTGGTAGGTTTACTCTGCGTTGTATAATGTCAATCGTGGAAGCCAGGGTTTTATACATCGATTCATAACAGAACAATAGCAATGCCTGCCCCCAAGCGTAGACGCCGCAAGTGTACAGATATTTTCCCTATCACTTGTACACATTTCTCCAGTGTAAGGAATGTAAAAGATTGCTTATAACATGTTGGACCTTGAGGGCTTTTGTCATTGTCATACAAGTTTCATGATAGGTATTTCTTATTTCAATATCCTGTAGCTTTCTGAATCTTTTTCTTAAAGATTCCCTTTCCTTCCTGACATTCCATCGAAATTTCTATTCTATAAACTGTTTCACTTGATTGGGTGATCAAACCAATCAAATTCGCAAACGAACAGATATTTTCATATATGTGTTCCTTGATGGCACAGCGAGGATGTGTGGGAAGATGGGCTCGTAAACCAATATTTTCAGGGAGTGAACTAAAGAGTAACTCGGTACCAAAATGTATAACAATTTGTAGGTTTTTCTGCCTTTAATGTCTTAATTCTTGTTCGCTCTGCATGACTGTCTGTGTTATACAGTTTGGTTATATCTCATTTCCCCCCTTATTTTATCTCTTTCATTTAAATGTTTTTATTTACAATCAATTTGTGAGCTAATCTATCTTATTTCCATCTTGCTCTGATGAGGTGTATATTGTAATGAAGTCAGTCGTCTTACTTTCTCCATTTGATTTAAAATGGACATACAATGATATAAAAAATTATTTATTCCTATTTTTATGCTCCCAGACCGATAAGTCGGGGGTATATTGCTTTTGTACTGTCTGTATGTCTGTCTGTTTGTTTGTTTGTTTGTTTGTTTGCTTGCTCGTCTGCTGTCAACTTTAACCTCAGCCATAGCTTTTGAACCGTGGGGGATAGAGACTTCATATTTCACAAGAGTACTCAACAAAAAAAAAAGGAAAAGAAGATGGATAAATCCAATCCATAATTCCGAAAATCATGAAACAAAAGGACATAAAAAATCAGTGAAAATGAAAACCAAATAGAGAACAACGACAAATGTCTACTTAAAGAGCATATGTGAACCCATTTGATGGAGTGAGATCAGGTGCTGGGGAGAGTGAACATCTTTTGCTTGCTAGCAACACCCGTCACATATACACAGTAGAAAGAGTTTTATCATGGCCTATAACTATATATTTGAATTTGCGGCTTCCATTTTTACTAGTAAATGCATTTTGGATAATTTCCGATAATCTGTCTTTTAATTTCTGATGAGGGATCGTTGTGTAAAGAGTCGAAAAGTCATGATGGAGTGAATTTTAGTTAAACTTTTTGTTATTTCAGATGTTTTAATAACTCTTTTGAATTTTTTGGGATCTACATTTGATTAATTCCACTTTTCGAATATACTGTTTCGCAATATCTATGAAAGAGTATATGAAGGCCAGATTTAATTTCTGATAATATTTTTGTAAGTAACATCGAAACAGATTTTGTGGAATCAGCGATAAATAGTTGTTTGTAAAGATTTTTGTGCACTTTTGGAATGCAGTAGAAATATGGAAGTTCTAAATTTAATTTATTTGTGTCAATACCAAGCGTATTGAGGACAGATATATATTTTCATGTACCTCCGAAACCGAAAAGTTCATGAGAGTATAAGTAGAATTTCCTGGACCTGAATTTAATCTTAATTCTTTCACTAGGTTGTCAAAGAAATATTTCTTACAAATAAATGTATAATTATTAGGAGCTTTATCTGCTGGTGTAATGATAAATTGTTCTTGGAGGAAGGAAAGTTCTCTAACAACATCAGGATCTTTGAAAATAGATTCGAATCTGGTGTTAACAGAGCCTTGTAATATTTTAATTTTTGATCTCAACAATGCTGCAATAGATTTTATCCATTCCGAAAGAGCGTCGACCTGTACTTCTTCTCTTTTTGCCCATCGTGTGTCATATTCCTCGCACGAGTTGATAATATTTTTAAAATTTTGGCTCCATGTGAATGATCTGGGTTCTCTGTATTTTGGACCTTTAAGTAAAAATTCTCTTAATTTGGGGGGCAGGCTTGGTGTAGTGGTTAAGCGCTTGGCTTGCGGCGCCGACGATCCGGGTTCGATTCCCGGGTTGCGCCACTATGTTTAAGAGGTTGGTAACCTCCTGCTTCCATGTCGCGATATAACTGAAATATTGTTGAAAGCGACGTAAAACACCAATCAACCAACCAACCAATCTTAATTTGGTGTTTTAACAATATCAAGATCACCAGTATTGACATGGCCACAAGGAGAATATATTAAATTAGATGACGAACATGCACACGATTGAGGATGGCATGTAGAGTTGCTAAGATCAAGACCCAGCAGAAAGCCCTTTCATATGACACCAGAGTCGATGACATTTTGACCTTTACGATTACCTTCGCGCTAGCAATAACTTTTTTGACTTTCTGCCGGGGGATAGTAGGTTTTTTTTTTTTTGTTTTAATTTTTTTGGTTTTTTTTTTTTTTTTTTTTTTTGTTTTTTAATTGGGGGTGGAGGTGGGGTTGTTGCTCGAGTATATTGTTATAAAGACCACTGTTTTCACAGCAAGTGGGTAGGCAAGGCCAATAAACTAGTGAGATAAATTAACTAACGGCAAATGGGAAGGTTGGTCTCATTAACCAGTTAGCCCGAACTAACGCCAAGTAGATAGGTAATGATCATAAATAAGTCAGCCACATCAATCAATATCGAAGAAGTACCAAACCGTTAATCATTCTCAAAGTCCAAGGACAGATACAAAATCGTGTAAGTTTCAAAAAGAAACTGCTGTGAACCCCGAAATACTGAAAAATTCCGAGGTGAGACTAATGGCAAGTGGCAAGTTCCTCTCTGAAATCACGTGTCTGAAGCATTTTATATCTTTCATTTATTAAAATGTGTATACCCTTTCGCTATCCGAATACTGACTGTTCCATATTACCAAATATATATCAACAATATAACTATATTGATTTATTGCACAATATGAGCATTTCGAATATGTGGGTCTGTTAACTGATACTTAAGATCGCTACTGTGGCAATTCAGAACCACTTGCAAACTGAACCTCAAGTAAGAACCACAACACCATCTAAAGAGAGAGCGATGCATGAGTGAGATACTCCACAATTTTGGAAAAATTTGCAACGCACTAAATACGAATATACACAGGTATTTTAGGTCAATAGAAAAGCATTGACAACTGATACTGTACCATATGTAGGAGAATTTACTTCAGCAAAAGGGGTACTGTATACACTATTACCTATACGGCATGGTGTATACAGATTAAACTCTCTCTCTCTCTGAAAGTCAAATTCAGTCATGAATGATTCTAAGAAAAGTTTTTTTTTCATATCCAACAGTATCGACTCACTGTTAAATATATCTATAAGAATTCACTTGTGTGCCTGACTTCCTCATCATCTTTTTTTTTTACGATTTCTATGTGTCTATTTATTACCCTATAATCTAGTAATAATAATAATGCAAAAATAACGTGAGAGCACTACTGCAAATAGTAAATGATTTATTGTTAAAAGAAGGAATGCATGAACCTTCCATGAACATCGTTTTCTACATTTTGTATTCATTACAATAATTACTGTTATAAACAGCATTTTACATATGTATACTACACAAAGTTTTGATAAGGTTTATTTGATGTGTATTGGTGGTTGCACTTGGACAGATGAAAGTTCAAATTTCCTTGTAATATGTGGGACCTACAACAACAAAAGTAATGTTCAATCATAATAGGACATTCGGTAAAACACAAAATTTAGTAATTCAATATGATCGTGACACTAAGAAGAACATGAACGAGAGATATTGTCTTTGATTAGGTTCTATCAGATTAACAATTAATTAATTTACCGCTTACCATCAAAAGAAGAAAGGGGTTATAATGATTATTAACCATATTGTATCAAAATATTTCTCTTAAATATATGTACTCCTAGAAAATACTAGTGTTGTGACAGGGGGCCTGATTACGTCATAATGTTTTATTGTCTATGATGTCATTTAAACTTCATATGGGTCCAGTGATATCACGATGGGAAACCCATAAACCCTCGTGCCAAATGAAATTGCAAGTATTTAATAATAATAATAATAATAATAATAATAATAATAATAATAATAATAATAATAATAATAATAATAATAATAATAGTAAAATAGTAATAAAAATAAAATAATAATAATAATAATAAAAATAATAATAATAATACAATGACTTGTTATTTGGATACAGCTGCTTTCAGATGAACTGCTCAGCCAGGGATTTGTAAGCTGTAGACTAACAACGACACTGAGGAATTTCAATCGTCGGTGCGAGGTTTTAATCATACAATGTGGCATTTCGTAATCCAGAATTTTGAATGATATTCTGGACTGAGGCCTTTTCCGACCATTCTGAACTCCGAATTTGACACATTACACTTGGTATTCATCTTATTTGACATTTTCTACTGCACTAAGTGATCGCGGAGATATTTACTCTCCCCTGGCATCTGATTTCGTTCCCTAAGTAAATGTGCTTAGGTTTACTAATTCTAATGTCCTTCCTTTACGTGATTATTTGACTACTGAGATGGATTTATCTATCATCTTTACATCATACATATTACAGAGAATATTCTCACCAATAATTTTGTATATCCTTTTTCATTTTGAATTCCGTTGATTTATATTAGGGACAGGTACAGCCAATGAGTGTTATACATCGATAATATTCGTCGAGCAATACAATGGTCAGCTAGCGTTCTTAACTGCATTTAAAGAGAGTTTTCCCATGCCCTGTAGATTTAAGCTTAACACCTGAATATTATTACATAGCTGAAAGACAACGGTGAATATTCATATAATTTAAACTATTATTAATACTTAAAAAGTTATTACACGTACAGACTTTAAAAATCACTCAATAATATATATCTATTTTTTCATGAATATTTATGCAAATGGTTAAAGAAAACAAAATATCCAGTTTACTGAAAATATGGCTACCTCTTAAGATAGTTGATTTTCAACGTTAAACTGCGAAAATCGGTAGCAGAACTATTATAATCATTGCTCTAATTTTACAGAAGGATAAATCAGAATGATACTCACCTTTAACATCTAAATGCGTGGTATTCATTTCGAAGAAGTTGTGTACAATGTGTGAAAATTTTGATCGCGCATGTTTGTTTTAGAAGAATTAGAGAAGTATAAATTTGCAATACTTTCCTTGGAAAACACATTAATATAAAGTTAACTCTCCTATTAAATGTGCGTAATGATTTTGTGTGGAAGCATATTAGTCTCAAATTAAAACAAGAGGCCCAAATGGGCCTATATCGCTCACCTGAGCACAAATTGCTTATTTACAATAAAATGACAGCTCATTTCAGTAGAAAATTTTGGTTTTTTTTCTACAAGACTTTCTATAAAGTTTGGTGATATTTTGTGCAGTCGTTTTGAAGAAGTCGAAAATGTGTCAACCAATCAGAGCCAATGGCGGCCATCTTGGATTACGGATCGGCACGAAAAACACAAACTTTGTAGAGGACCTACAGTAGTTACTTCCTATGAGGTTTGGTGAAATTCTGTGCAGGGCTTCTGGAGAAGATGTCGAAAATGTGTCAACCAATCAGAGCCAATGGCGGCCATCTTGGATTACGGATCGGCACGAAAAAAAACCCACAAATTATGTAAAGGATCTCCAGTAGTTACTTCCTATAAAGTTTGGTGATATTTTGTGCAGTCGTTTTGAAGAAGTCGAAAATGTGTCAACCAATCAGAGCCAATGGCGGCCATCTTGGATTATGGATGGGTACGAAAAACACAAACTTGGTAGAGGACCTCGAGTATTTACTTCCTATGAGGTTTGGTGAAATTCTGTGCAGGGCTTCTTGAGAAGAAGTCTAAAATATGTCAACCAATCAGAGCCAATGGCGGCCATCTTGGATTACGGATGGACACGAAAAACACAAACTATGTAAAGGACCTCGAGTATTTACTTTCTATGAGGTTTGGTGAAATTCTGTGCCGCAGTTCTGGAGAAGAAGTCGAAAATGTGTCAACCAATCAGAGCCAATGGCGGCCATCTTGGATTACGGATCGGCACGAAAAACACAAATTTGGTAGAGGACATTGTGTACTTACTTCCAATGAGGTTTGGTGAAATTCTGTGCAGGGTTTCTTGAGAAGAAGTCGAAAATGTGTCAACCAATCAGAGCCAATGGCGGCCATCTTGGATGACGGATCGGCACGAAAAACACAAACTTTGTAGAGGATCTCCAGTAGTTACTTCTTTTGAGGTTTGGTGAAATTCTGTGCAGGGCTTCTGGAGAAGATGTCGAAAATGTGTCAACCAATCAGAGCCAATGGCGGCCATCTTGGATTACGGATCGGCACGAAAAACACAAACTTTGTAGAGGACCTACAGTAGTTACTTTCTATGAGGTTTGGTGAAATTCTGTGCAGGGCTTCTGGAGAAGATGTCGAAAATGTGTCAACCAATCAGAGCCAATGGCGACCATCTTGGATTACGGATCGGAACGAAAAAAAAAACACAAATTATGTAAAGGACCTTCAGTAGTTACTTCCTATGAGGTTTGGTGAAATTCTGTGCAGGGCTTCTTGAGAAGAAGTCGAAAATGTGTCAACCAATCAGAGCCAATGGCGGCCATCTTGGATTATGGATGGACACGAAAAACATAAACTATGTAAAGGACCTCGAGTATTTACTTTCTACGAGGTTTGGTGAAATTCTGTGCAGCGCTTCTGGAGAAGAAGTCGAAATTGTGTCAACCAATCAGAGCCAATGGCGGCCATCTTGGATTACGGATCGGCACGAAAAACATAAATTTGGTTGAGGACCTTGAGTACTTACTTCCTATGAGGTTTGGTGGAATTCTGTGCAGCCGTTCTGGAGATGAAGTTGAAAATGTGTCAACAAATAAAAGCCAATGGCAGCCATCTTGGATTACGGATGGGCACGAAAAATAAAACTTGGTAGAGAACCTTGAGTACTTACTTCCTATGAGGTTTGGCGAAATTCTGAGCAGCGGTTCTGGAGAAGAAGTCGAAAATGTAGAAAAGCTAACGACGGACGGACGACGGACGACAGACGACGGACGACGGACGGTGATTGATCACAATAGCTCACTTGAGCCTTTGGGTTAGGTGAGCTAAAAAGCTTATGATAATAAATATATACTCCTCTTTGAGATATTTCTCTGATGTTTCACGTGTGAGAATTTGTGGTCACTTAAGTACTGAATTTGATTATATTCATTACACAGGGGGGGGGGGGCGGAGGTTTCAATGGCTGAAATTAGATGTTAGCACTCATTAAGGACTTTTTGTTTGAGTCCAAATAACAAAAATGGATCAATCGGTCATGACCTGACAAAAACTTAATGATCAATGTATCTATGAAAAAGCAACATGATGTATGGGACATGATGGAAAATGATTTGTATTACATGATGAGATTTCAAAATTTCACTGCACTAATGCTGCATATCAATACCTGACAAAGGAAGCTTGGTAGCATTTTACTGCACTAATCTAGTTTATAATAAGCACATAAGCATATGGTATCCATGGTTTTCAAAGCAATAAGCATATGAACATATAAGAGATGATATAAGGTCGAACAAATAGAGGACATAATGTTTTTCTGTTACAGAAATTCATTACATAATATAAAATGGTATAGAAATACAGTATGCATTCAATGTTTTATATGATAATGAAGGTACTCGTAGTAACTAAATCAACTATAATGTTTTCAGAAATATATTACATACAAATACACATACTCGATAGGTTCAAACCATGCAGAATGACATTTTTTATTCTTCTGTAGCTCCATGAGTTCGATATGAATTCAGAATATATATCTTGTTGCCGGTTTCTTTTATCAAGTTTCAAGTATTTCAATCATTTATTCAAATACACATGCACTTACCTGTAGTCGTTACTTCACTTGTGCTAGTATCAAAATACTCTACAATATGAGATGAAACACATATTTGTCAGTCATAATTTCCTCAAAGATAAAAAAAAAACATGAAAAAAGCAATGTTATAATGTATATATGCGTCATTACAGCAGACGTTTTAAAATATGTGTTTGGTCATGTGACAGCCACTGCAAAAATTGGAAAATGCAGTGCAATTGCCTTATCAACTTGCATAAAAGGAAAATGCAGTTAATGTTTATATGATAATGAAGGTACATGTAGTAACTACATCAACCTTTATGTTCTCAGAAATATATTACATACAAATACACATACTCCATAAGTTCAAACCATGCATAATGCCATTTTCTATTCGCCTGTAGCTCTAGGAGTTCGAGGTGAATTCAGAATTTATCCTTTATTGTGGGTTTCTTTTATCAAGTTTCATGTATTTCAATCATTTATTCAAATATACATGCACTTACCTGTAGTTCTTACTTCACTTGAAGTAGTATCAAAATACTTTACAATATGAGATAAAACACATATTTGTCAGTCATAATTTCCTCAACGAAAATAAAACATGACAGACGTTTTAAAATATGGATTAAAACACCAAGATATTTTTATATTGATTTCAATTTAATACTCGGGTTTTCCCATTCGATTTCGTTATAGAAATATTTGTGGCATAAAACTTCTGCAACAACGCTGATTAAAGGTGTGTTAACTACAAAAGTCAAATCTGTCGTCGGGCAAGTGGACAACAGCGTTCTTATATATATTTAAGGAAAAAGACGTGTTTGGTCACGTGACAGCGACTGCAAACATTGGAAAACGCCGTGCAACTGCCTTATTAACTTGCATGTAAGGGAAATGCAGTCAATGTTTAATATGATAATGAAGGTACGTGTGGTATATGTTCTCAGAAATATATTACATACAAATACACATACTCGATAGGTTCAAACCATGCAGAATGACATTTTCTGTTCTTCTGTAGGTTTGAAGATCGAGGTGAATTCAGAATATATCCCTTATTGTGGGTGTCTTCTATCAAGTTTCATGTATTTCAATCATTTATTCAAATATACATGCACTTACCTGTAGTTCTTACTTCACTTGAAGTAGTATCAAAATACTTTACAATATGAGATAAAACACATATTTGTCAGTCATAATTTCCTCAACGAAAATAAAACATGACAGACGTTTTAAAATATGGATTAAAACACCAAGATATTTTTATATTGATTTCAATTTAATACTCGGGTTTTCCCATTCGATTTCGTTATAGAAATATTTGTGGCATAAAACTTCTGCAACAACGCTGATTAAAGGTGTGTTAACTACAAAAGTCAAATCTGTCGTCGGGCAAGTGGAAAACAGCGTTCTTATATATATTTAAGGAAAAAGACGTGTTTGGTCACGTGACAGCGACTGCAAACATTGGAAAACGCCGTGCAACTGCCTTATTAACTTGCATGTAAGGGAAATGCAGTCAATGTTTAATATGATAATGAAGGTACGTGTGGTATATGTTCTCAGAAATATATTACATACAAATACACATACTCGATAGGTTCAAACCATGCAGAATGACATTTTCTGTTCTTCTGTAGGTTTGAAGATCGAGGTGAATTCAGAATATATCCCTTATTGTGGGTGTCTTCTATCAAGTTTCATGTAGTTCAATCATTTATTCAAATATACATGCATTTACCTGTAGTCCTTACTTCACTTGTGCTAGTATCAAAATACTCTACAATATGAGATAAAACACATATTTGACAGTCATTATTTCCTCAAAGAAAAAAAAAACATGAAAAACACATTATTGTAATATATTCAAATGCGTCATAAGAAGTTTTAAAATATTGATTTAAAACACCAGGATATTTTATACTGATTTCAATTTAATAATCGGGTTATCGCTTTCGATTTGATTATAAAATTATTTGTGGCATGAAACTTCTTCAACAACGCTGATTAAAAGTGCGTTAACTACAAAAGTCAAAACTGTCGTCGGGCAAGTAAAAATAGTGTTCTTATTTATATTTTTAAAGGAAAAAGGACAAAGGTCACGTGACAGCGACTGCAAACATTGGAAAATGCAGTGCAATTGCCTTATTGACTTACATATAAGGGAAATGCAATCGACCTGTAAATATCTTAGAATATACGTAACACGAAACTAGATAATTAATGACAGCATGAGAAGTAAACATACAGTGGGGTGCAGTCCTAACATAACATTATGTTAACGTCGCGTTAACGTGAAGTTTGCTTTCCTCGTGCGCTCAGGACTGCTGGGCACACGCGTTTGCGTTAACGCAGATTTCCACGTGAACTTAATTTGGAGACCGCGTGAACGCGCTTGACTGCCGCGTTAACGTGCTTGGCAGCCACGTTCGCTTGCTTACAACTTAAAACTTGTATTAACATGTTCACATAAAAGGATTTGAAGGAGAATCGATATATACATTGTATATTTAAATTTAAAAACTTATTAATGAGTAAGTAAAATATGTAGAATTAAATAAAACCCTTCCGAGTTGAGGGATGAATTTCAGAAATATTGAACGCAATTTCCGAACATTGACTTTAATGAAATTTATTCTTATTTTAGGAAAATAATAATAATAATAATAATAATAATAATAATAATAATAATAATAATAATAATAATAATAGAAAGTAATCATGCTAGTATAAACTGACGAAGTTTTTTTTTTTTTCATAAATACCTTATTACATGTCTACGCGATAATTTCCTTTGTTATATATTACATATGAAATCCTTAATGCAGGGTGTCATTTTAACATTTCATTTAATACACGTTTTTATGGCGACATTCGCGGTAATTTAATTAGATCCATTTTATTTTCTCCATCCATACTGCATAGAGAATTACAAATATAGACATGAGAACCTGCGACTGGACCGAGCGCACGCGGGAATAAATCGCGTTAACGCGAATTTCCTACCGCGTTAACGCGAGAAGCGCACGCGCGTCCGGTCGAGCAGTCCTAGCACGTGTGCTAGAGCAGTCATCGCGACTGCTTTTCGCGTTAACGTGTATGTTATGTTAGGAGTGCACCCATCTGTAGTTTCAAATGACACAAGTGCACTAGGGAACGGAATTGCACGTAAACAAGGGCCGAATAAACTATAAATATCATTTGCACTTGATCAAACTTTTGGGTTGCTTTTCTAGACAAATAAATATAAGGTGCACGTGTCTAGTATTAGGATTGTTGTTTATAATTGCATTTAAACAGTAAATAAGATATAACATAAAACATACGTGGATAAATAGAGTTGTCGATGGGAACACATCGATTTGCATCAAAAATCTGCAACATAGCAATTTGGAAATTGATTGGAGTATGAGGATTCCCTACACCTGTTCCTATGTAGACTGGACTTGTCTGTGTTCCAGGTGACTGTGTCGGTACAGGTTTACTTACACTACCTATTAGTACTCCATTATCAAGAATTTCTGTTCCAAGATTCTTATTCCAGGACAGCTCAATTTTGTGCCACACATTCAACTCTAACTTATGGGTAATTGTGACCATCCAGAATTGTGTGTTTGTTTTGACATAATAATTAAGCTTGCCGTCAGCGTAGAATAAGGAAACTCCAGAATGTCCGGTTACTTGGCCGCCACTATATATGATGTAAGTGTTGTTTAATAGTGAACTGAATTTTATGTTCAAAGTCAGGGTGAATCCAGCTGAACATGTGTTGATGTCTCGTATACATGAGTTAAGATTTGATTGGTTCATAACCAGATAACTGTCTGCTCCTTGCAGATGAATTACTTTCCTTTTTATCGTATCATCGACCAACTGTACGTTTCCATGAATTTGGAAATGAATGGCCGATGTAGTCATGACAACTTGCTGGATTATCTGGGTGAAGGATACGCTTATGTATGACAGTGATGTCGCTATAAGACAAAATAATAACATTATTATCAGAATAAATTATATTTCAATGATTAATTGATAAACTGATTATTATCTAAATCCATTACAGAAGTATTTTACCAATATGAATATCAATATCATAATCGATAAATATCATATACTTATTGATATCATTACATGTACACCGTAAGAAAACGCATAAGATACAATGGCTCATTAATGTAAAATCTTAGAATCTTAGGAACCTAAAGAGAAAGATAAAATATCTGAGTCAGTTATTAATCATCCATGGGCATGCACGGTAAACTGATGAATATTAAAGCATTTTGATGGCACAAAATATTTAATTTACCGAATTTAAATACTTATATGATGTAGTTCCCTCTGAACACATCATCAAAATGCTGCATTTTGAAAATTGGTAAAGTTATTGTCAAAAGGAAAAGGATCAATAATCAACTCGAAATGAAAGATAATGAAAATGTGTTAACAGTGATATTTTTTCAAAACTTTTAAAGTATTGAACTATATAAAGCGAAATCAACAGGAGCTGATAATGCTTTATTAATAATGTTGAAAAGAGTAAAGGAACATGGTGAGATGCCCGACTAGCAGTGAAAGAGGAAGAGATTTAGCATCTCCTTTGTAAAATTTTAGACAAGGACAGTCTCTATCGTCTATCCAATTGTTACTTTTTTGTTTCCAATAAATATTTGGTTGCAACAAAAAATAAGATGAAGTGAATGTACACGTAATAATCTGCTGCTTGTATACGACATCCGTCGCAAAATAACGAACATAAATGTCAAAGTTAGTCATACTGGAATTCGAGAGAAAGTTATCGACTGTACTTTTTTGTTAACAAGGAACCCAAATTTATCAAAATACGGACACATGTAAATTATTGATGTATGTTGATACATGCGAATCCGAGAAAGGGAAATTCAAAAATTCTACACACATTAGAAATAATGAATTGTATTGCTATATTTCCTTATTATTTTTTTTATGATGAACCAAATGAATTCAAGTATATATGTTATGATATTTATTACTGTAAAAGACTACATACTATCTTTATTTATATGAAATACCTTGTTTATCACATCTATCGCCATAATAAGGCTTCTGGCATTTGCATGTATTGATTCCGTTACAATGTCCACCATTTTGGCAAAAGTTTAAATCGCATAAATCTAAAAACAATATTGATATCTTAATTTTAGCATTATTTGCGTTCTTATAAGCGAACGTTCCATCCGAATCTTCCAAAGGTAAAATTTTCACATTATGCTATAAATTTAGATTAATATTTCTCTTTTTTTTTCTTTTGTTAAAATCATATTCAATGTAGAAAAAGTTATTCATTTAAACTTGAACTTTACCTTTTGGATCACATCCGAGAAGTTCAAACCGAATACAGGCTGCGTTAAGGAACGTTCTGGGAGAGATCCTGACAGCAGTGACTGTGACTGGGGGAGTTAACTGGATGTTGTACGACGTAGTAGAATTGTACACAGACGGAATATCCTACAAATAATTCAGTCACTCGTACAAATGCAATCGTAGTATTTATTATTTGAATGCATTAGCACGAAATGTCACAATCCAAGTTTTAAATCAAGCATTATGCTTTTGGTCTGATATTTCAGACTTGTAATATCAAATAGTTTTAGATATTATTTTTTGTACATTTAATAATCATTCTTCTTATGATTCAACTCTCTGATGCTGATACTTCTATCTTTTCCTTTCTAAATATATCATTTCGCGATACGATGAAATTAAGATTTAAAGAAAGAAAAAAGAGGAGTTACTGGCTCAGTTATGTGGCAGAAGTCACCATGGAGCTATACAATACATGAATATAAATAATATACTAGCACAAAAATATTTGATTGTAGTGCAATTACGATACCGACTTAGGACGGTCATTTAATTTGACAAAAGCCAAACAAATGGTGTGGTTAACCGGTTTACGGGCCCACCTTCCCACTCACCGTAATAGCAGAACAATCAAAGGACGTACATTTAAAATTTTTTAAATAATCCTTCATGTAAAGAACAAGGGTCAACAGGTATCGCATATTGAGAGGTCATAAAAATATAAACACGTAAGGTATTGTAAAACACATATTGATATAAAAATATATGCGACATCAACATGATAAACCGTGCTCTGCCAGTCTGAAAGCGAGCTAAAACCCTAGATCTGTAGGAGTCCCGACTAACAGTCAGAGGGGACGAGGTTCAGGACCATGTCTCCTCTGAAAGAGGTTTGGACAAGGCCCGTCATATAGTCCCCACCGCCCTGTATGTCAGCGTGGAACGTTCAAGTAAAGTCTGCATAAGGCTTAGAGGGGCCAAATACAATACCTATAGTCTTTTTGATGATCTCAATGTCATATTGTCTATTTAGAAGACGTTTGACTATTTTATTACATGATAAAATAACGTTATCGGAGCCTTTTACTTTCTTTAGTTTATATACGAGATCACCGTAAAAATTAGGATGGGAAATTCCATTGGATACATAGTGTTGAAAAGAAATATTTCCAAATTTAGATAGAATGTAAAGATGATGGATAAATCCAAACACAAGTCCAAAAATCATAAAACCAGAGGACATACAAAATCAGTGAAAATGAAAAACAAATGGAATATAACATAATATGTCTACTTGAAGAGCATATGTGAACCCCTGTGATGGAGTGAGATCAGGTGCCCGGGGAGACTGAGCATCTCCTGCTTGCTAGCAACACCCGTCACATATACCCAATAGAAAGAGTCAGATCGTGTAAATTCCATATGTATTTATATATGGAGAAGTCGAAGTAGGTAACCTTCTAGTACAGAAGGTGTCAAATTTGTGTAAAATGATCGGAATCGGTCTCAGTCCAGAATATCATTTAAAAGTCTGGATAACGAGATATCATATGGAGTAATAAGAGTCTCGTAACGACCATAGAATTTCCTCAGTGACGTTGCTAGTCTAGCACATATATAACCCTGGTTGAGCAGCTTAACTGAAAGTCGCCTAGCCCTCAGAACAAAGTCACTGTAATTTGAACATGCTCTGGAATAACGTATTAACTGAGATATGAATACGCCGTATGCGGGCGATGATGGAATGTTGCTACTTATGAAAGGAAAATTTGTGATAGCGAAATTGAAATCGTCACGTATGTCATAGAGTGAGGTGTTCAATTGACCATTAATGTCGAAAGACAACATAATATCTAAATACGAAGTAGAATTACTACTTTCTGTGGTTTCTTTGACCTCAAGTTCACTTGGATAGATGATGCTAAGGTAATCTGCGAATGAAGGATTATTAATTGAAAGCAAGTCATCTATATATCTGTAAGTAAAATTGAAGCCAAGAGCCAATTGTTTTTGTCCTTGCGAAAGCAAAGACTGAAGGAATTCAGCTTCGTATGACTAAAGGAATATGTCAGCCAGAAGCGGAGTACAGTTAGTGCCCATTGGAATGCCGACAATTTGTTGAAAAACCTTACCTCCAAACACCACAAAAATATTATCGATAAGAAAGTTCAACATCTGGATGACAGCTGTTTCAGTGTATTTATTTTTGGAATCAGAATTTTCCCTAACAAAGTAAGTTTTATCGTGGCCTATTACTATATATTTGAATTTGCGGCTTCCGTTTTTACTAGTAAATGCATTTTGAATAATTTCCGCTAATCTGTCTTTTAATTTCTGATGAGGGATCGTTGTGTAAAGAGTCGAAAAGTCAAAAGACTTGATAGAGTGAATTTTAGTAAAACTTTTTGATTTTAGATTTTCTAACAACTCTTTTGAATTTTTAAGGATCCACATTTGATTAATTCCACTTCTGGAATATACTGTTTCGCAATATCTATGAAGGCCAGATTTAATTTCTGATAATATTTTTGTGAGTAGCATCGATACAGATTTTGTGGAACACTTCGAGGAACCAGCGATAAAGCGTTGTTTGTAAGGATTTTTGTGCATTTTTGGAATGCAGTACAAATATGGAAGTTCTAAATTTAATTTATTTGAGTCAATACCAAACGTATTGAGGACAGATTTATGATTCTCGAGTACTTCCGATACCGAAAAGTTCGTGAGAGTATAAGTAGGATTTCCTGGAGCTGAATCTAATCCTAATTCTTTCACTAGGCTGTCAAAGTAATATTTCTTATAAGTAAATGTATAATTATTGGATGCTTTATCTGCTGGTGTAATAATATAACGTTCTTGGAGGAAGGTAAGTTCTCTGACAACATCAGGATCTTTAAAAATAGATTCGAATCTGGTGTTTACAGAACATTGTAATTTTTTAATTTTTGATCTTAGCAGTACTGCAATAGATTTTATCCATTCCGAAAGAGTGTCGATCTGTACTTCCTCTCTTTTTGCCCATCGTGTGGCATATTCCTCGCAGCAGTTCATAATATTGTCAAAATTTTGGCTCCATGTGAATGATCTGGGTTCTCTGTATTTTGGACCTTTAAGTAAAAGTTCTCTTAATTTAGTGTTTTTAACAATATCGAGATCACCAGTAACGACATGGCCACAAGGAGAATATACAAAATTAGATGAGGAACATGTACACGATTGAGGATGGCATGCAGAGTTGCTAAGATCAAGACACTGTAGAAACCCTTTGTAATTATAAATTTTGGATGCAACTGATGGCGTGTAGCTATAGGAAATACATGGCGGATCTTTGTTTTTGAAATATGGAGGTATTTTCTCTAAAACAGACTTATGATTTAAAATTTGGCCAAAATTTAAATAATCAATGCCTTTATTTGCAAATTTAATTTTGATGAAAGGGCGATTAGATTTTTCCATAGAAATATCTGACTTGACGGGACGAAAAAGTCTAGCGGTCGATAGGTCCATAATAATGCCATCTAGTCTATACTCTGCAGAGCTTATATCAGTAAATAAACGGTGTCTGGACGATACGTACAACTCGCGTAATTTTCTCAGTGAAATAGAATAAAGTTTTGTACGAATGTGATGAAGGCCCAAAGGTTTATTTATAAATGGCAAAAGAGCATCAAAGGAAATATTATGTATTTCAGGTTTGTTGTATTTGCGTGTACGATGACTTCGATGCCTCCTCTGGCTTTTGTTGAATAAACCGAGTACATTAACTGATTGACACGCAGGACTAGTGAGGTTACCAATACTACTAATATTGTCATTGCTGAATAAGATCTGAAGAATTTGTGGAACGTTTTTTCTTAGCTTGTGATATCTGTAACCCTGAGTTAAATGTTTAGTAGTAATTTGTAAATTTCGTTTATGAAAGTCCAAAATATCGGTGCAGCCTCTGACAAATCGAACTAATTGAGATATATAGATACCATATGATGGGAGTCGAGGGACATCGCCATCCAAGTAAGGAAAATTTACAATAGGAAATCCAAAATCCCCACGTTTATCATAAATATTAGTATATATTAGGTGGTTGATAATTTTGATGTTCAAATCTAAGAAAGGTGTAGATTTATCTCAAGTATTAGCTTTATTCAATTTGAGCTCTGGTGGATATATTTCTGATATAAATTGTTCGAATTCAGAGTTGTCGATAACCAAAATGTCATCTAGATATCTGCAAGTATTATTAAATTTGTCAATGAGGTCGAAACGTTTTGATTTTGAATAGAAACCATAAAATCCCTCTCATAACAATAAAGAAGTAAATCTGCTATCAGAGGCGCGCAGTTAGTACCCATAGGAATCCCAAATAATTGTTGATATATCTTGTCATCAAATTGCACAAAAATATTATTCATGAGAAAATCTAGTGCTTTACATAATTCCTTGCAAGTCCAGTATTTATATGAAGTATATTGTTTGTTGGAAAAGAATCCGGAGTAATTGGAAGTACATATGTAAGTTTTAGATTCTCTGTGAAAACACCATTGTATAAGAGACAGTAACTTGCTTTTAATCAAATCATGAGGCAGAGATGTATAAAGTGTAGAAAAATCAAATGTAGAAATTTGTGTCGCTTTGAAATTTAGCGAAAGAAGTTTGTCTATAACTTCATGAGAATTTTTATTTGACCAAAAGTAATATTTGATAATATGATCTTTTATAGCAGTTAGAGCAGACGTAATATGTTTCGATAGTGCCGTAGTAGAGCAGTGGCTAGAATTAGATATGAAACGTGATTTATATGGACTTTTATGTAGTTTTGGGAGCCAATACATGGTTGGTAGATCAGATTTGTCAGTTTTAATTTTGAAGTCGGACATGGTCATGAGGTGATCGTGCAAGGTGCTGTCTTTTGAGATAGGGCTTTCCACATACGTATGAGTGGAGTTTAATTCGTTTTTAAATACTTCAATATAATATAGTTTTCAAACAACTATTATGTTATTACCTGCTTTATCAGTAGAAACAAAGACATATTTAGCATGTAAGTCAGCTATCAATAGAATTTGCCGTCAATGTATTAGGCTGTTGAAATAAATGCGGATTTTTCGTAAAGTTCTTAATACGGATATCGACATTTCTTAAAATCTCGTATTTCCAATCATAAAGAGCATAAACTTTTACCTGTTCTTTTTTACTCCAACGTTTACAATATGTAGTTAAAGCATCTTCTATAACGTCACGGCATTTATTGAAATCTATCCTGGACGGTAACCTATATTTAGGTCCTTTTCAAAAAAGGGTGCGCAATTTCTTGTCCGAAATACAGTTTAGGTCACCAGTAATTACATGACCTGCCGGTTTATAAACATATTTAGAATTTTCACAAGAACACGACGAAGAAATAGAGTCTGAAATATCAGGGTTAGATGTAACTTTATTATAATTTAAAATAAGATTTCTTTGGCTTTTTGTACTGGTAACAAATAAGTGGAGGTTCTAAATTCTCAAAATATTGGGGGATTTTAGATGTGACTCTATGATCACGGAAAATATTTGAAATGTTATGTAGATCGAAGCCTTTATTAATAAATTTAAGTTTGAGAAATTGCTGCTTGGGTGGAAGAGACGGAATTCGAGGAAAGACTTTATTATATGAAAATAAAATAATCAATTTAAGTTTATATCAATCAGAATTGCGTAAACTTCGAAGATCAGCTTCGTCCAGGATAGGTTTCATTTTATTTACCGGAATAGAGGATAATGCATGTAAAAGTTCATGACGGCCATTATTTTTTGCGATAAATAGAAAATCGTTTAATGACCTATTTAAACGATTACGTTTTCTGATGTTACGATTACGGCGACGACCATGTGACCTACATATATGTACGTTTCCTAATAGTATTATGTCCTAATGTAAAAATATTGATCTTATTCTGACGAGAAGAAATATTACCTTGTCGATATATTTGGTCGTTGAGACCGAGAGGGTATGGGGTTTGTAGTTGTTTAATCCAGTAGAGCTCGGCTTCCAAAAGTCGTTTTTTTGAACATCTGATTTCGTATCACCTGGTAATTTAGAGATATTTTCTACTGGAGTTATTTTCACATTGTTAATATTATGTTGGTATTTATTAAAGTGGTTATAAGGAAAATTCTGGTATTTACGTCGTGAATTATTACGAATTTTATAGGAATGATTCCGAAAACGTTGTTTCAAAGTTTGAGAAGTTTCCCCGACATATTGAGCCCCACATCCTCTAGCTTCTCAAGTGATGACATATATAACATTGTCTAATTTGGTGTTATATGTATTTCCATTGACTTAAGAATCAATATTGGACTTGCAGCTTAAATGATGGCAAGTAAGACATTTCTTGGCGTTGCACTTATTAATCTTAGAAAATAGAAATAGAATTGACAGTTCTGTAAGAATTTATAGGTGTGAATGTTTTTGAAAATGAGATAGAACGTTTAATAGGGAAACTACTTTTAAGTGGAGAAATATGAACTTTAGTGGTGCCGAATAATTTTCTACAAGAAATACCAGGTATATGAAGAGTGGACACAGAAGGCAATCTAAGTGGTGTGATTATAACTTTAGGAGATTTGTATTTCAATTTTATTATATTTAAAGCCATTTTAATGAATAAGGGGGGGGGGGTGTACAAACCCAGGAGAAAGCTCCCACACAACCAAGTCAGTAACTATTGGGTGAATAATAACGCTTGAAACACCCAGACACGGGGAACCTTTTTACAGGCTCCACACTGCATCTGAGAATAAGTGTAGATATGAAAGAAAAAAGAGGAGTTACTGGCTCAGTTATTAACAGAAAGTGTTAACAGTATTACTACAGTCCTCTCCCAAACATCTCCGCGCCATTCACCTTGTAAACCAAAACATCTGGATTTTCACTTATTTATCTTTAAAATAGTACTACAAAATTAATATCAATAGTCAGATCTTGTTTAGTCGTAACTTTTGGTGTATGTTATATGTTTCTACAAAGAAGCATTCGTATTTTATAGGGAAAAATCATTTTAGATAGGGCGTTTTCTATGTTAATTTTGACGTGACGTCGCCGATGTTTAACATTGAGTCTATGGGAAACTTGGCGACGTCACGTCAAAATTTAACATGGAAATCGCCTTATCTAAAATTGATTTTTTTTCTATAAAATATGAACGCTTCTTCATACAAACATATAGCATACACCAAAAGTTACGACTAAACAAGATCTATTGAATGGTTATGCCTTTTTGAAATTATTCTGAAGATGAATAACTGAAAATCCAGATTTTCCAGTTTCCAGAGTGAGTGGCGCGGACAGTAAGATGATGGCTATTTCAGTATATGAAGAAAAAAGAGAGAGTTTCATCTCCACCTAGAAGTTTATAGTAAATAAATTTAGCTTATTAGGAGGTGAGTTGACTGATTGGTAACATAGTACAGTCAAGTAGGTATTGGAAAACATCTTCAATCACGGAAACAGAGGAAAGAGGCAAGAGGAAGGATTTGGAATAAATAATGCGAGAAAGGTCCAGAATTAAAGCTGCCACACATATTACAAAGTCTAATCAACATGATTTTCAATTTAACAGTTCCAATGAAAAAAGTATTCGGGTTCTTTTAAACATGCCTTTCTAGGGCCTTTCTATTGTGGGTAAATTTTATTTGAACCTTTCTGCTGAGGGTAAATTTTGTTCAAACCTTTCTGCTGAGGGTAAATTTTGTTCAAGTCTTTCTATTGAGGGTAAATTTTGCTCAAACCTTTCTACTGTGAGTAAATTTTGTTCAAACCTTTCTAATGATGATAGATTTTAGTTAGAGCCTTTACTCTGAGACTACATTTTATCTGGGGCATTTCTGCTAAGGGTTAATTCTATCCAGAGACTTTCGATTGAAAATAAATTTCATCTAGGGTATTTCTAGTGAGGATAGATTTTATCCAGAGCCTTTCGAGAGAGGACAAATTTTATCCAGAGCCTTTCTACTGACGGATTATGCTATCTTATAAGAGGTTAGTTGCCGCCTGCGTCTACATTGTGATATCAGAGACATATCTCAGGTGATATCACTAAAAATTGTTAACAGACCTTAAAACCCAAATCAACCAATCAATCACCTTTATAAACATATCACATTCAAGAAAACACCTTAAAATTGCCTGCTTTAGATTTTAAAAATTATTGACTCATACTAATACCATTAATGAATTTCTAAGTGAAAATTTATAAAGAAATCTATTAGTATTGTCTTGAAAGAAAAATTAAAGTTGTAGACTTATAAAATATAATTGTATTCTTTTAATCAAAAACCTAGAATTTAGTATCACGGAGAGTGAAATGGGTATTAAAACAACGAAAATAAAACATCCGGTGAATAAATTTCGTGATATTGCATGTGTAACAGGCAGGGTGAAAAATTATGGCCGGACACGGGAATCGAAACCAAACCTTCCGCTATCAAGCACTGAGTCTCCGAGCGATACCCATCCGTCACATATGAATGCAACGAACACCTAATTATATCATCACTCACTGTGTAGTAAGTCCGCCATTGTGTCTGGCAGTCCATCGCAGATATATACTGCATATCAAATGTTTTCATGTAGGTGTCCGGGTATGTACTTCTATCTTTCTGGGCCGGATGCTGGAACAGGAAACCACCTAGAGACATTGGTTCCTTCAAAGTGATTTGGTACCAAGGATGTTTGTCACTAGCAGCAGGACACCATGCACCATTATCTTCACCTAAAAATGAAAATAAAACCCATATACGAGTATACTCAAAATAAATCAATAACGATAAAAGCAAAAGTATTGTATACTTTCATTTTCGTTTTAGAATCATGACTAGAATAAAAACAAATTGAAGTATGACACTTTCTTACAATATATATAAATATGTCAGATAATAATACCTTCTCTTTATTATTTGAATCCATACAAAACGACAGTAAACATATAAATCCCCTACTTTTTCATGATTATAAAATTCTAGAGGAGGTTCTGTCAAAACTTGAATGTTGATAGAGGAGGAAATTCGTAAGGATAAATGAAAAACAAATAAACTACATGAGATTTGGACTCCGATTTTAGGATATGAAATCAGGGTAACTGTTCATTCAAACGCATTACAATAAAAAGATGAGTCATCATAGAATTTGGAATTTTAGTTGTAAAAAAGGTAACTCATAAAGTAAAAGAAATTCTTAAAATAGATTGTATGTGTTTCAGATGTAGCTTACCTGTACAACAATTATACCTGGCTTTTTGTTTAGTTTTACCGGTACTGTAGGATGATACAGTCAACTGACTGTCTGTAATTGTACCATCCTGCATTCCAAGAGGGGTCAAGCATGCTTGAAATAAATATTGAGATAATAGAAACATATAACTTATTTTGGAATATATTATTGTGAATTTTGAAAAACACTGATCTTCGAATAAATGTACTTGCACTTTTCAATTAAAAAATCCCTTCCAACATCCACCGAAAAAATTAAAACAACAGGACCCAAAATACAAACGCATCACATAAGAGGCCCAAATGGGCTTATATCACTCACCTTGAACACTGATAATTTAAGAGTACAGTGTATCAGGATTTTCAACTCAGTTTACTTCAGAATCTACATAAATACAACGCTGCATCCCTCTAGAACACTGTGATATATTTAATTATCTATTTTAAACAATTTACAATAAAAGGATTTTAAGCGTTTAACAATCACAAAATCAAAGAAATTACCTGAAAATATGCAAACCTGACAGTCAGAGAAGACGTAAAAACCGTTTGATTTCGAAACAGAACCAGTCTTGAGACTATGTTTTCAAGTCACTCTGATGCATTCTTTTTGATAATATTTGCAGAGAGTCTGAAGATATGTATCAGAGGAAGATATCCTCAGAGGCTTTTGTTGCCCCCACCCTGGATCCACCACTTGGTAGATCTGGGCGAAAAATAATCATACTTTTAAGGGAATTTGAGTACTTAATACTTGAGTACTTGAGTTTAAATACTTACTTATTAGCAGAACACACATATAATGCCCCCTCTTTTTGATCTTACAAAATTAAAAAGATTTTAGTATGAAAATCCATTACGATATAATTCATTTTCTTAAAAACTGGTAAAATACACAAAATAAATCCACAATAAAAACATCTACAATAAGAAAATCAAAGGATTAAATATAAAATTTGTAAAAATGACAAAGTCCAAAAAATATATTAAAAAGCATTAAGAATTATATTTTTGATTCGAACCAAAATCACAATACTTTTCAAGACATCCCTCTAGTTCATTCTGAAGCGTTCAGTTAATCAATCTATGCCGCCTGTCTGAAGGACTATGTAGCCCATCTTTAATTGAAATTTGATCTGGCCAAAAACAACTATATCAGTAAATAACTTCAAGTACTTCATCCAAGCCAAGTTTCATATAAAACCCTTTCACTCGTAACAACTCGTCCATTTCCGTATGCAAAAGTAAAAAATGGCGATGGTATTCCGATTGATCCGAATAGATGTCGAAGAAGCGTCAAAGAGTAATTTCGGAATTGAAAAAACAATACTACAACAACACCACCAAACACCCCCCCCCCCCCGCCAAAAAAAACCCCCAACTAACAAAACAAAAGAACAGCACAATCCCTCCCCTTAAAAACACAAACAAAAAAAACCCCACTGCTCTTTAAGACACCTTTCTTAAACTACTCCTACACATTCCGTATATCAATTGATGCGATCAGTTTGTCCAATATAGGGACCCTCCTTTCCTACACCTCTTGACAGAGCTAGACGAGAAACGACAACACTTGTAAAGGAGTTTGAGAATTTCTTTTTTTCCTTTGGCACATGAGGTTTGATGGATATGCACCATTGATATGAAATATTGAATGATATAAATAAAATTTTATGTACCGAAATTTATATATATATATATATATATATATATATATATATATATATATATATATATATATATATATATATATATATATATATATATATATATATATATATATATATATATATATATATATATATATAATCAAATACATCAATAAATCAAAGACGTATCGCTAAGCAGAACATTTACAGCGCGGCCCAGACACTGCATGTAGGTAATGCAAAATCAAAGATTGCTACATTAAAAGATATGACGCATTGGGTAGCCTATCATTCATATAGGGCCACTACTTGCGGCTAGACCCTTTGTGAAGTATAAGCCGGGATCAGGTTTCAAAAACAGTAAATTCCGAACTGATACCATAAGTGTCCACAAAAAAAAAAAAAAACAAGTAAGACTATAATGTGAAAAAAAACTAGAATCACAGTTGTACCAGAGTATAAAAGTCGCAAATTTATATATACATGTACTTCGAATGTGCAGATGGCAAAATGGTGCCTACAAAATTTCATGTACTGTATTTTACGAAGAATATTTGCTAATTTTAAATAAAGAAAATAAGGAAAAGTGTTAACTAAAACCGTACCTGGTGAGCTGAAGGCCGCTGTGTAAGATAATCTATTCATAAAAATAAGATAGACACATCCTAACCATATCCAACAAAGAAACAACGATCCTTGCATCGTTTTGGTAAAACTAAATCCCTAAATTATTCTGAAGATTCTTCGTTATCTGTTGCATAAATTTTAGGTGGGGGGTATCTTTTCTAATGCCTTACGTAAAAAGATCAGAATTTAGTCCAATGAGCAAGAATGTAAGAAACGATAGCAAGAACAACATAGCTCTGCAACCTTGTAGTCGCGTAATATAATCAACCATTAAGCAGGATTGTAACAAACTGAATTTCGTCCTTAGAAATTTCACTATTCATACATACTAAATACCTGTTTAGCCTTGTTGTCAACCACACAAAAACCGTATACAACATATTTATGGACGGAAGCCATCCTTTGATACAACACGTAAATAAACAGAATCCTTCTTCTGGTCCTATAAATCATTGTTACTTTTAGCCACTTGTCCACGTACATGTCTCAATATCAGTAAGATATCTGTTATTACTTAGATTTTTAAGACTGAATTCTTGCATTGTTATGTACATACATGTATACCACACTTGCATGCGTTTGTTGAGTTCTATAGACTAGACAGCAAAAACATACCATTATACAGATAAATTTCCAGTTGTGTAACTTCTGCTCTCCAACATCATTTCTTTGAGAATTTTGTTTGTCGACGCCTCACCAGGAAAATATCGTATGCTCGACCGTAAGCTAAGTATTATATTATATTTTTTTTTCAGAATTATAGTTCCATTAGGTAGGCATCACTGGGCAGTAAGAAGCTTTTCAAAAGTAGGAGGAACCAAATCTTGAAATAATTTTCGTTTCATAACGTGATGAAAAAAAATTGGTCCATGATCGGCCAAAAAAGCGTCCCCCCCCCCCCCCGCACGTTCTTATGGGCGGACCTGTATCATTAGTCAATAAAACACAAATTCAGTATAGAAATTACACATATTTATAATTATAACTCGTGAATATGAAAATCTTCAGAATTAAAACTTATTTTCAATCCTTAAGCCCGTCTTATCTTAATTCAGGTTGTGCATTTTTATGTTAATCTCGGCCAAGAAGAAAATCATTTACTTGCTCGTTTTAGTGTCATTACCAAAAACATCAAAACCATATCGTAATAATAATTTCTCTTGCCACAGAAATTAATATTCTAGTCAGGGAAATGACCGTTCAGTTCCATCTTGGGCGTTACAGCCCAGTACATTTCGTCTCAATAGCAACACAGCAATAAGTGATATGCAACATTAACATACATGACGTATTACAACATCAAAACAACTTTATGCAGGTATAATGTTATATTTATGTAACATCATTCATATGGTCGTCAGCATTGTAAATGAAAGTTTAATATTCCACAAGTAGAGTACATATCACTGTATATGATGCTTTTTATTCATTACTTTAATACAAAGGTATTTCCATCACATCTACAAACAAATACATCTAATAATATAGTTTAATCAACATCAAAATATCACGTTGCCAAAGAAATAATATAACTTCGACTTATCTCATTTGCTTAAATATATATGTAAATACATTGTGACATATTTTAGTGCATTATTCATGTATGTATATGACCTTTTTCAATAAATTCTTAAAATATGTTAGATACAATTCATTAAAATATCTATAAATTTCTGCAAACCATTCTAGATAACCAGATGTTTCACAATCATTCAGACTTTCGCTGTATGGTGTTCAGTATTTATTAAGACCTCTATCTAGACAGTCATGGTATATTTGGTGCACACTCATAATAGTTCCTATTTGACTACATATCACAGGACATAGTAGATCATTTGTGTTTGGTGCGGTCCAAATCGAACACTCTAATTATATTCCATCTCATAAGACCTTAAATGGACATATATATATTTGGACATCCTATGTACATATTTTCAGGACACTATACCATGAGAACAAACTACACACCTTAGTTACATTGCACATAACAACGATTTTAGAGAACTAAATCTGGACACTCTACATGCATGCTATTTGGTGAGACCTATTCCCCCACCACACCTGGACATTATAGATACATTTCACATGGTGAGACCCTTGCTACACTGCCTAGATATGTTATATTCAGTGAGATCAAAACTGGACACTAGAAATACCCGATGTAAACCCACTGAACTCTCTAAGTATATTGTATTGTGTGTGGTCTCTCCTAAACATCACATGTCTATTGTATTGTGTTTGACCTCTCCTAAACATCACAGGTATATGGTATTTACTGAGACACCAATGGGTATTTTAGTTAAATCATACTAAATCATTTTGGACCAGATCCCAACTGGTCACACAATATCCCAACTGGTCACACAAGATGTATTCAGTGATACTTAAACGGGGAACTGTATATATAGCAATGAGTGAGATTCCCGCTCGATACTCTAGATGTTATGTATTTTGTAATATTTATGATGGACGCTTAAGATAAAGTGTATTTGAAGTAAAAAGTGCACCTGGACATGATGTATATATTGTACTTGGTTAGACCTCCCTGCAGCCTATAGATGCATGGCATGTTGTATTCAAAGAGATCTTAATTGAATATTCTCAATATATTTGGCTTGAACCCCACTAGACGTGTGAAATATCTCTGGATATGCTGTATTTTGTACTCTCCTACCGACCATTCTGTATATATATAGAGAGAGAGATGCCCCTGTGGACATTCTATACATATTTGGTAGCCATTCTATATATAACTAACACGTTTTACGTGTCAAGCGACCCCAATGTGACTCATGTTCACTTACCAGGTCGCGGGTCAATTATAATAAATGGCGCGGTCACAGCGACTCTCGAAATATATTTTAGATATAATCGTCAGTATTAAGAGACACAGCATGTCAAAATTTACACAGTTTGTATAAGGAAATATACTTAGTGAATACTAACAGATTAATATTACTAAGTTGAAGTTGTATTTTTAAACCCTTTCATGTCACGCAGGGTTGTGCCACTTACATCTCCCTGTGGTGATCAATGTTATGTGGTACAGGTAACCAGTATATTTGTCAAAAATAATCACCAACCGTGTGTAGGCACAAGATGGTGGACCCTCCAACTTCGTGCAAGACTTGAGAAGGCTGATCGACTGCAATGACGTCTAGAGCAACCTTCAGCTCATTCAGTCACCGAATTTATTTAAATATTTATCTGGCATACATTTGAAGTATCTATTGACGTTAACCACTATAACAATTTCTGACATCTAAATAACATTGAGTTACATAACATTGTTGATTGCTAAACGCCTTATTATGAATATTTCAATAATATGGCAGCGGCCAGTATTTTAGTTGCATAGGAGTCGAAGTGTGTGTAGAAACCCGCCCATCCTCGCCAAGGGTATTTCTTACTTGCTCCTACCGGGACTCGAACTCACACTCGATAACGGTGAGACATTACACTGAGTGTCAACTCAGCGCTCTATGTTAACCTAATTGGTCACGGGGAACCTTGGATAAGCTGTAATGGTTAAAATGCAGTTCAACTAATGACCTTCGGCTGTAAACTCTTTAATCAACAGGTTTTGATTATTATGAACAATGACTTAAAAAATACTAGAGGTTAATGTAAAATATAATGTATAAAGGTGTACATGATTAGTTCATTATTTATGGTGTAAATCATGAAATTTTTGTTCATGACATTTTTCTATCTCAATCTGGAGTATACTATGAACAGCTTAAAACAGCCAGTTAACATGAAGTGTATAAATTGGACTGATTTCAATTGTGTTGTAATTAAAGTATACGACATTTCACAGTTCCTGAAAATATTTGAAATCCGTTTTTTCTAAAGGATTTACTTGTAGGTTTAACACTTTTTTCGGTACTTTCTCGTATCCAAACAGGGACGAGTCAATAAGTATTGCGTCTTTGAGACGGTCGAGCAGTGAAGGTGAAATCTGGCTGTACGCCTCCAGAAATGCTTCCTCGCGGTTTTTCATTCTATCGGCAGAGTTGCCGGACTTTGCATGCGCTTTAAGAAGAGCGTCTTTGAACTCTCCTGGGGTAATATCTATATCACTATTGAGCGGAAACGGAAATTTAACATCCTTGCTGAGTATACCACGAATTTGTAGTTTTCTCCACGCTCGGAATAGCGCCTTCGTAAACGGCATACAATTTAAAATAGGACGTTTCATTGAATAAACATAATCCACTGTATCAATAATGGCGTCTGTTTCAGTCTCTTTCTGAAAATCACTAAATTTCACTAAATGGCTCAGATTATGTTTGTTTATGATATAAAAGGTATCTTCTTTGAATGTCTCCAATTTTCCCACATAATCGTATTCTATTTCGCATGGACGACAATGTTCGAAACTAGGAACGAAATGGGCATCGCGATGTTCGTTTACATTTTGTGAATATATAAAATACTCTACAAATTCTGAAAATGTGACGTCATGTCCACAACTAATACTGATATTGGACGCATCCTCTCGGAAATTTTTTATAATGAAACGACCAATAAAGTTCCAATATGCCGTGTTTGGTGAGTAAAGCTTGTCCACATATCCTGAAAGCAGACGTTCATAAGGTTCCCGCACAAACATGAATTTTGTAGAGTGCTTCAGAAGTTGATGGATTTTATCAAATGGGAGACGTTTGGCAGTCTGATAACCTTCATACGCATGGATTCCTTTAATACTAAAAGGATTTGAAACATTTCTCCATCCACTTAAAATCTGGAAAATTCTCTTCCAGAACGTACAGCCAATTTTTTCAATTGCGCAATACACTAAATCATTTTTACGATTGACGACGAGATGCTCTTTCACGGCTGCTTCAGAATTTTGTGCTACATAATAGTTTTGAAGTCTTTTGCATTCGGATCGTATTAATCTATTACGTTCTTGGAATCTCAATTCGATGTCACTGGCTGATTTGCTCTGTAATACAGAATAGCTAATCAAAGTACTATGTTGACAACTAATACATGTATATTGAACAGCTTTCTGTGTATAAATTTCTCGTTTTTCAAAGTTTTTGGTGTTAAATATATGTCTGTAATAACTTTAATTATGTTTTACAGAGATGATCGTTTGAGAGAAAATTATAAAATTGACTAATATGTTATGCATAGATATATGTATATATATGCTATTCTTAGATAGTCCATTAACAATTAAAATGTCACTTCAGGGACACAGTATACAGGTACAAATTCATGGCAAACAAGTCCAGATACCGTCCATTCATTAGACCTTCTCAGCGTGGTGACATTACGTAGATGTTTTATTGAGGTCATGGTCATATACCAAGGTGACGATTGACAGGTGTAGAGCTTCATTAGCGCGTTACGCCCCATAAATTCGTCTTCGTGACATCATAGGAGTGCACAGTGCTTATGGCAACTCTCTGATGTAAACAAAATTACAGTGTGGGCAGGAAAAAACACCATAAGAATGAAGTATATTTAATTTATATTATATATTATGCCTTTATATATTAATAAAAACTTTAATATGGCAAATAATGAGTAAAGGTGTTTTTACTTGACTGAATTGAAATTTATATGGTTTAGCAGGTTATTCTTAATCTTCAAAGGAAACAAAATTTTCTTTAGAACGGAAAGCTGTCTTTTATTATTATCATTTTTATTTTATTTTATTTTTCATTTATTGATTCTATTAATGTTATATGAAAATTTAACACATTTTGTGTGTTTGATTGACTTTCTCACATTGACATGTTTCATTTCAAATAATGGAATATACACGGAACAACTTCATTAAAAATATTTCACTCAATTCTATTTAACTGTTAATACATATTATACCAAATAGGAACTACATTTAATTGAAATCAAGTGTTTTAAGCTGAAAATGGGCAAACATAATACCCCACAAAAATTGCCAAAACGCTTTCAAATATTATATCAACATTAATGTGACTAATTTTAAGCACCGAAACTTCGAATTCTTCACATGTATACGTGTTCCAGAAGTTTAGGATCTAGATGTGGAAAATCAAAAGGAGGTATGCTTTTTTGTCCATTTAGCCCCAAATAAATCTACTACTAGGGTGAAAATCATTTAAAGTTATACAGGTCAATCAATGCTGTATCCTTCCAATATTTCATCAAAATCGACTTGGCTGTTGTGGACTTATGTGCTATGCCTGGGCAATACAGGATCATGCACGGATCCAGAAATTTTTGTCAGGGTGGGTCCAACCAAAAAAGGTAAATTTTTCTCTTAGATGAGGGGGGTCCAACCCCAAAAATGCCCAAATATTACCTTTCTTTGGTAAAATTTTCGGATTCCAGGGGGGTCCAGACCCCCTAACCCTCCTCTGTATCCGCGCATGCAGGATACTTACTATAGTTTGTCCTTTACTTCCTGGAACTATAAATCTATCCTGTTCTAGTACCGATACTCGACCTGTAAAACAAGGTGTACATGTGTATCAAATTAATTAAGGTCACAGCGTGTCATGAAATGCTTGTTAAAACATGCATTTATACAAGTAAAAAACCTGACACCGTGTTCCAAATTCCGTTTGAATAAGAGCAAAAGGACATCTGTAAAAAAAAATTAACTTTATTTGCTGCGATAAGATCTATACTAGTAGGGAAAACATCATATTGAAATACTAAAAAGACAAAATGTTGTTGGAAAGTAAAACTTCATACCATATAATCAATAAACGTTGAAAACCACAGATTCCTGAATTTTAGATTAAAAATAAACTCGCTTTCTATGTACACTTCTGTATATGTAAGAATGACATCCAAAGGGGAAGTCAGGTAACTGAAATGAATGGTGTCAGGTGTAGTTGGCACAGAAATAGTCTTTCTTATTCGTCAACAGTACTTGTGAAAACTTCCATCCAATTTTTCTGTCTTCCTCATTTAATCAATACGATCCCTCCCCTTGGAGACGTCGGATCCAACAATTCTTGAGACGGGGATTCCGCTCTTTGTTGGTTTTTTTTACCGAGATAAGAGGAAGTTTCATCTTCGTAGGTGGCACAAAATCATCTTTTAGGCAATATTCACCTGCTAAGTCTCCCTATGTATAAGAAGGATGCACGGCAAATAGTCACAGTTAGTAACTGATGCCAGAGAGAATCCAGAGGGGTAGATTGGGGGGTCTGGACCTATCCTGAGATTCGGTGAAAATTACTTTGTTGTTCTTTTTCTATGTAAATAGGTAATTTTACACACAAAAACATGAGTGGACCCCTTCTGGGAAAATTCATCGGGAGAGGACCCCGTCTCCACAAAAGTTTCTAAATTCGGCCACTATATGAATGTGCAGTAAAGTTTAACATGAAATATTTAACAATCTTTTTTATTTAGCAGACGTTAATAATGTCATTATCATTTTCCTACCTTTAAATTAATCGAAATTTAATTTTAGGTAATGACAAAATTAAACAGTACGAGGTATCTCTGGTACGTATATTGTAACGTACTGATGCATAATAATAATAATAATAATAATAATAATAATAATAATAATAATAATAATAATAATAATAATAATAATTAAGAATTGCCCTGAATAGGATCTGGCAAATTATGAAAAGGGTAATGACTTCAAATGTTTACGAGACTTTCACAGAATATATGTATTTAAGAAGATACAGTTGAGTCTGAAAACATAACACGTTTAACTACATTTCTGAATGTAAAAAGAAAAAGACACGGGTGTACAAATCTGGTTTTTTTTTCTATTGACAGAGCAAACTTTCATCTTTTTATTAAGTTTTCTGATACAGAAAGCTCCAACAACCCCCTTCTACAATCAATGATGCCGAATTTAAACGATAACATATGAAATACACACATTTGAAATACATACATTTACCTGAAGCAAAATCACACGAAAAATAGTTGAGGTTTCTCTAATGATATAAAATGCCTTACTCCTAATGACCATTCTATCTCCCTTAAACAATTTATTACATTACGAACAATGGTTTCTGAAGGAATGCAGAATTGTAATTACAGCCTGTATTCTGCATAACAAACAATGTTGACATGAAAATATTACATTAGTACAGGAGAAAGTCACGCTTTGGATGTTGTATTCACGTATGTCATAGAATTCTGTCTTTGTTCTCGATTCAATTTGACATTCTCTGTCGACATTAACTCGAACTACATTATAACCATGAAATTAGTAGAAATTTAAGGAACATATTGTCCACCTTACATCTAGCGCTGACATGTTGGCCTTTTAAATGTTATCGTTTTTACATCTGTTCAATGAAATATAAGTTTTAGATGTTTCTTAATTATCAATGAATGTTCCTCCCCTTTTATTTCTTGAATGGAATAAACCATTTAGAAATTTCAGTGATTGGGGAAAACACCCTAATCCCATCCCCCTTTAACTTTCTTCCGTTTATATTGAGCGTGTTACCACATTCATTCACAATCGAACGTTTCAAAATATGAATATTCTCATAGGAATATGGACCAAATGTCAGTTCCTTTGAAGGAGACAGGAAAGACCGAGAGTGTCACAGTAGACATCAGAAAGGGATATGTCTCTCACTGATATGAGTGGATATGTCGTATAGGTCAACATCGTATAGGTCAACAGTCCAGTCCTGCACCAGGTAGGTGCCGCCATCATATAGATGGTATTAAACAACAAACAAAAGAATATTGGGTTGGCTGCAATAATTATTTAGTTGAAACATAGAAAAAAAGAAATTCCAAAACATAGCAATGTAGCAGCTCCTACCTCGTACATGACCACAAAATCTTATCATAATTGTATATTTATTAAAGTAATCCATACCACAAACCATTCTGTATTTGTGTGCGTGTGTGTATGTGTGTGTGTGGTTGTATGAAGAATATTAAATACTATAAGACCTACAGAGAGTTCGATTTGCTTCGTTTTAAACCGGGTAATGAAGAAATTATTACACGACAATTTTATACCTCTTATATATATATGAATTTTTTTTTCAATCATAAAACTTCGCGCAGTTGTTTATTATGGGAGGTAAACATGGATGCTGATGTGACCTTTTTGAAGGATGCTTTGACCCGTCTCGACAAACGTGACCGAATTCACAGCGTCAACTCCATACTGTGTTCCCTGAAGCTGTATAAAATATACTGGCAAGCAATGATTGTTTTGCTGAAAGCACCGTCATGATCGAGTCGTGTTCTCTTTGAACTGTATGCAATACAATTACCGAGGCTTGCGTATTATGTTAATGACCATCTATGCGAAACGATATTTACATTCTTTATAAAGTAACGAAAACGATGGCCAGAAAAAAGGTTAAGAGATGTCCATGAGACATTTTCATAATATCGCTGCTTTTTCCTGGAAATATGAAAAATGGAGGAAACCCATTAAGTATACGTAATGATATAAGGAGCACATGCATGTTTAATTAGTTTCTAATTTACTTACCATATATAAGTAATAGCACAGGAATTACGGCCAGTACAGCGATACTGGCTGCGATTAGTTTCCGGGAAAACTTTCTCTGCAAGACAATAATCCTCATCTTGAGAGTCGTCACCTTAGTAGGTCATTAAAGAATTTCCAGAGATGCCTCATCCTCCGGCCATTAATCATAGTCTTCTCTCTTGAATATGTATTTATATCGTTATACTAATTAGAGACGTTCCCTTACGCACCGCAAAACGACGACATATCGTACAAACGACGTTCACAAAATATTACGATATAAGAAAATTGTGCGCTTATGTTATTCCTTGTAAGATATTTTCTACTAAAACAAAAGTTTTATGAGCACCTGAGCGCTGTTGTGTAAAGGTAACGTCCAGTTGGGACATGAAATGGAAACGACGTCAACGTGGGCACGGCAAGACATGACACTGTTGTGACAACCGCCATATGTCATCTTATTGTTTGGCCTCAACAGAAAAACGCTCTTATATATCAGTAGATATGAAATAAGAATTTCTTTTTTACTACATTCCTGCTATTCTTATATTATATGGGGTTATTGCGTTCAAATAATGTCCAATGATATGCACCTGGATGCACGTAATTAAGGTGAACGTCAAATCAGTGCTGCAACGTTGGTGCATGCCACGAGAAGGAATGGGGCGGATCACAATATTTAAGAAAGGCGGTTACATGAACTTTGCTCTCATAAAAGGGGTTTCCGAGTGATAAATCTACAGGGGACGGGGGAGGGGGCCTTCTAACCCAATGTTTATGTATTTGTAATGACACAGCACATTTTCATTCACGATGAATCTCTTATTTTTCAGTTTAACTAACTTCTTGTACATCCCCTTTCTTTCTCAAACCCTGAGCATATCATTATTTCCAGTTCCAAAATGGAATCAATCCACATCATGAACTATGAAATGACGCTATTACCTTGATGTACAAATGAACATAAGTATCATGATAAATCTTTATGTATCTTCATATATCTTAACTAGTTTGTTACTGAATTCAATATTACATGCATTTTACACATATATACATATGAAACAGAGTATTCAGATTAAAACCAGTAAATTAACAATTGCATAATACATATTGTACATGCCTTAATTTGTTAATTGCACTTTAATTAGGACAACGATTTGCATGAGAATTTCATTAAGTACATTGATAAATCCGGTATCAATAGCAGTTACTGTTACATATTGTGCACCTTCCAAGCTGACTTTTATACACAGTGACAAATCCAAAGGCGAAAGAGAGGAGGGGGGGGGGGAGGGAAAAGGAGTCGAAAACAAAACACAAGCGAAAACACATCAAAACAAAACTCATATAGCAAAATATTTCTTTTGCTTGCAACATTTGACTTTTCTAGAATTATTGACTCAAAAAAAAAAGCTCTCACTATCTCGTATCAACCGTCGATGTGTGATTATTTTTAAATGAGGCACATGCGGGTATGGTACACGCGACTGTTTATAAACAGTTAAACAATAGACTGTTATCAAATATCAATAAAATGTTCCTCAACTTTTTATACTCCTTGAATAATATTTATTGAAAATTAACCTTTATACTTTCCTGTATTTACATGACGTTAAACATGGATCATATGAATAATTACACAAAAAAGGCATTTTATGATAAATAATTTCCAATCCAGAATGAACATAAACCATAGCATAGCATTTGACATTAGTGTGATGTGCCTACAAATAGAGTAAACACGTTTATTATTATCTAATGCGTCGGTAATCGCCACAGCGCGTAAGGTAAACCGATCTCGTCAAATCTGTAATAAATGTATGTGTAGACCAATGTAAAACATTCAATATAGACAACTAAGTATCTGTGTATATCGATACAAAGCAATGAATCTCATGATTTAGATAAATATGCAGAGTCATTTAGTACCGGTTGTAAAGTAATAACACAGAGCGACTAGGAAAAGATCATCCATTTATGGGATAGATGTGAAATTGTCGCCTTGGTGGTCTTCATCAAATGATGGCAAAATGTCACGCTGAAATTAATGTACAGATTTAATCACTATTTATGGTTGTTAGTGGTATGAATTTGCATTTTGGTGGGAAAAGCACCACCCTCCTTTTTACCAAATACAACACTATATGTCGACGCATTTATTTTAATAACTGTCAAAACTACATTATTGCATCCAACTTCCTTTTTTGTGCTACCCACTCAAACCTTACAGAAACCCAGTTTAGGTTATGTATTTTAAAATATCAGGACAGCAGTTTGTCCTTCACCTCCTACGCCTCTACAGAAGATTGCTTTTTTACAAACCTAAACATTAGTATACAGTTCATGACCTGGTAACTTCAAACTTCAATCCATGTAATCGGCAGATCCAATGAAATTGCTATGATTAATCTCATCTGCCATAAAAGTGACCTACTGCACGTCGTATGTCTCACAATTTATGAAATAAATTTCATCTGTAACAGGGATTACGTATATATGTAAATGAATATGACAGTGAATAGACTGTTTCGTTCAAACATGGAAAAAGCATTGTATGTTGAATAGCATTAAAATCATTTACTTGGGTAAAGAACAAGAGAAGGAAACATGCCATGCATGTATGAAACGATTGGGAAAGGAAAGGGTTAGGGGCAACTGACATATCCCGACAAAATCAGCGTGCGTATATAAAGGCCACAAATATCATGGGGGAGAACATCAGTTTTAATGTTTTATTCGAAGAAGAAGGCCAACGTGTCATCTCCGTAGTGTGTCTGTCGGCCTCGTGTCACATGACCATAGGCAGCATTTCAAAAAAAAATGGGGAAAGGGGGGGTGTTCAAAACTTGAATTTCGTTGCATTTCAGAACATGATAGAAATGTGGTCCATGATTGGTCAAAATGGTGGACAACATCCCCTCCCCCTTTGTTCTTACGGCCCTGGGTCAAGAAACCTCAATTCAATTATCTATTCAATTTATTCAAATGCCCAATCTACCAACTGAACTACGCTGTTTATACGCTGTTTACGATTATTTTTTTTAATGTGTGTAGGTGTGTGTGTGTGTGTGTAGGTGTGTGTGTGCTTGTGTGTACTCTAAATCCTTTTGATATTCATGATGTCTATGTATAGTTAAACAGTGGACGCTCTCTCGGCCCGGGGTCCATGAGTGTCCAGTGTAATATGTTACTGTGTGTGCAGATTATATCAGGGGTGGGGACTTCGGATCAAAACTCGTCCTGAGATTAGACAAAGACTTTCCTTGTATTTTTAATGTTTTAAAATTGATTAATTTACACACTATAACAGAGTTGGAGCTCTCTCGAAAATATATCTAAATAGCGTGGGCTCCCTCTCGACAAAATGTCTGGATCTGCCGTTATTGTTGCCAGTGATATCCTCGTCATCATCATTTATCCTCGTATTTCACATCAACTTCCCTCGAAATTTACGTTAGCCTCGTATTTTGCATCATTTGTCATCGTATTTGACATAATTACCCTCGTATTTTACATAATTTACTTTCGTATTTTATACCCAATAGTTGCCATCGAATTTTACATTAGTCACCATCTTACTTTGTATTTTACATTAGTTTACCTCGCATTTTACATCAATTTACATCGAATTTTACATCAGTTACCCTCATATTTTACGTCAGTGACCGTCGTATTTTACATAATTTACTTTCGTATTTTACATTAGTTACATCAAATTTTACATTAGCCATCGTCTTATTTTGTATCTTACATTAGTTTACATTGTATCTTACATCATTTTATATCAGTTTACATGGTATTTTACATCAGTTTACACGGAATTTATATTATTTTACACCATATTTTACATCAGTTATCTCTTGTATTTGACATCAGTGATTCTCGTCGTTTTTGATATCAGATACCCTCGTGTTTTATAGTTATTATACTTTAATATTATGCATGTGTGGATCCAGCAGATCCCGACCTACCTAAGGATTCAGCATACATTACTCTACTGCTTACCTTTTTGTCGTAAAATAGGTAACTGACATCGACGGCGTGATTTAGATCCCTTCTCAAGAATATTTCTGAATCTTCGCCTATAATTCTTGTTTGCTTGTTTGTTCATGATTGAATACCTTTATATTCAAATTATTTTTTGCCATATAGCGCACTCAGGAGAGAGAGAGAGAGAGAGAGGATGGGAGGAATCGAAAACACACACACGCACACGTGCACACGCGCACACATGCGCACACACACACACAAACATACATACATACATACATACATACATACATACATACATACATACATACAGGGCAGGCTTGGTGTAGTGGTTAAGCGCTTGGTTTACGGCGCCGACGATCCGGGTTCAATTCCCGGGTTGCGCCACTATGTTTAAGAGGTTGGTAACCTCCTGCTTCCATGTCGCGATATAACTGAAATATTGTTGAAAGCGACGTAAAACACCAATATATATATATATATATATATATATATATATATATATATATATATATATATATATATATATATATATATATATATATTTTAAACATTCAGTAGCAAACTTATCAAAAATTAATATTTCAGTTTATGAACATATAATTAATTTTGGGTCGGAAAGAGAAACCTCCTTAGATCCCCCACTGAACTTGGATTACAGACATTACATGTATTATTATGCTGATTGCTATTCGCTAACTCAGCATGCTCTCAGTCCTAGGCTAAGGCAGCACATTTCCTTCAAACTTGCACTCGCTTGCTTTATCTAAGTTGTCAAAATTAAAAAAAAAATTGTTCATTTAGAGTACAACAGAAGTGAGACGGTTTCTGATCGACATTATACGACGATGTCAATCAGACTAGCGTCTCATCGTCAAACGAGATGGCGGGTCAGACAAGTACGATGTCTAAAAGGAGTCATTGATATCTAGGAATGGAGAAAATGAGATGGTTAAGAGAAGTATGTGGGGTGAGAGAGGAGATACATGTAGGACTAGGATAGAGTAGTAGAAGAAATAGTCCGAGTTTATCTGCCCTTAATTCCACTTTTCTGTTGAATAAAAGCATTGTAAGCGTTTAGATTATCAAGACTGCATTCATGAAAACATCGGGTTTTAAGAGGATTGTCTTACATACTTTTGCATAGGGGACAGAATCTCAAAGCCTTCAGTAGCCTAAATAATGTAATGTATAGTAGATTACATGAACTAAGCTAGCAACAAACATTTAGAGCGTTGAAGATTTATTTTACATTCTATTTAATATTCTATACTAGTTTGAAAATAAATAATTATGTTTACACCTGTAAATTTTAATGCATCTTTTTACAGAGAGTCATCTATTCATTCAACACCAACACACATTACAAACCGGTGCGCATAATTCTTTATTTTCACTATGCGTAAAAGCGATTTCTTCGTCAGAGGAAGTATGATTAATTTTCGCTAAAAATGGCCGTAAACGTCAGTTTGGACGACATCGATCTGTCCAGTTTACGGGTAATGTATGCCTTTGATATTTTGTTTGTGTCTATTTACCTAATGAATTTATTTATAATATTGAATTTCACTCTCCTCACATATTAGAACTCTTGTATAGATCGCAGACAACAAAGGAAATTCGGACATCCCTGTCTTTTGTTTAGGCACTCCTTGGTGCAAAAATATGAGTACAATAGGGGAAATATGTTTCATCTAAGTGCAATTGTAGCGGAGGGCTTGCACAGGAATAGATGATTGTCGTCTGTATTACAAATTATATTTCTACACTGGAATGATATGTTACTGTCATATAAACAGGATCAGGATACAGTTCTCATCATCCACTGATCCAGTATGTGTAAACACTCAGTCGGAGGATCCTTATATTATTAGTTACACAGTTAGTTATTGACCTGATACGGAAAACTACATCAGTGTGAAATGAAAACCCGATACGTGATAATTTCATTACGCTGTTAGGTACAAAGTCAGTGTCCTGGTACAGAAAAATACATGTTGTGAAAAGAAAACCCGATACAGGTTTTCTTTTCACACCATGTATTTTTCCATATCAGGTCACTAACTAACTGTGTAACAAATTTATCATGTCAAAGACCCCTTACTGTATGTAGGGGTCTTTACCATACGACTTACAGCCTAAGAATAATTGCTAATAATAATGGGATATACCTTAATTAACTGCGGTCCTATTATTTAGGGAGGAAATAATTAATAAAACATATTCCCACAAAAATGACGTAAAGAACATGGTATGTTATTGTGACATCATAAGGTTGTTAACTCCAATCAATGTTACTAACTGACAGTACACAAGCGTCGCCTAACATATGATACCTCCCATTCATTTTAAGCCTTTTCTCATTGATTTGCATACATGTCGTCTGCCCAAATCTCTTGGGTGTGGCTGTCTTGTGACAGGTGGCATGGTACGGCAGCAACTTGAGCCCAACAATAAATTACTCGCTCAATACAGATTTACATACATGGTAATTTTTTTTTCACAGTGTCATGTGACCAAGATCTGACCAATTAGATTTCAACAATTTTGTCTGAGTGGTGATAATAAAAAATATTTGTATATTAAACAAACAGTGATGTGATTTTATCAATTAAGACATTTATTTCCCCTAGATGGAAGAGAGGAAAAGTTAAACATCTAATCATGTTAAACTTAAAATTTGACTGTACTGCTTATGATTACTCAATGAGTCAATACAATCCATCATCCATGCATAAAAGGCACAAGAAAGTGAATTGTAAAGTAATGTTTAAATCAAAATCAGTAATAGCCTACAGTTTGTGCCTTCAATCTTGTTCTGTTTACCATTACATCATGTCCGTTTTTCAATACTACTGCATTGATTGGGGAGAAAAGGGAGTGGAATGATCCTGACCAAAGGTCTTGGAATCAGTATTTCAACTTCTATTAATGCCATATGTTTGATTTAAACATTTTAATGCACATGATCTATAGTAGCTATACCGGTAGAGTGAGGAAGCTGGTGTGGTTCAAAGGGTGAGGTGCCTGGCTTGTGACCAAGACCTCTTTTTGATGAGATGGGGAAAACCAAGGTCATGAGTCATGGTAGGCCTGGCACGTAAAAGCTCATTTATGGCAATGGATGGATCCCTTGCAAAGATAAAAATTTCTATGCAATGCATCAGGCAGATGCTATCGACATATATGGGAAATGATAGCGGAGTGACGTAAAACAATAATCAATAAATCAGTCAATAGATCAAGAGCATATTAATTTTGTCTTGTCTGCCTGTTTGTTTGTCTATCTATCTGTTAACCACTTTAACATTGGGCATATCTTTTCAATAATACCATCCAGCATTTTTATTTTTCGCATTCAGCTTTCCTATTGATACTTTATTTATCTTTACCTTCACATTTGACTAAAGAATTATCGATCTTTGGATGTACATGTAACTTTTCAACCATGGGAACTAGGGCTCTCATGTTTCACATCTACATGTACATGTATCTTCCTTGTGACCAGACCATAATCTATTACTTTGACATTCAGGTTTGAGTTACAATATTAAAAAAACCTTTTACCGTGGGCTGTGATGTTTCTCATGTGTGCTCAGTCTAGTGAGATATTTCTATTGATATCATAAATAATGACCTTGTGACCTTGACCTTTACATTACAATTTTGTCTTTACCTTGGGCATAGTGTTTTACAAACACACCTTATTAATTTTGTAACAGATTATACATTGATTTCGTAATATCCTAATTTCTATCTACTCATAATGTCAACAAACCTAAGTTTCTGGGAACTATGACAGTAATATTACCTGTACATGTAGTCACCATACTGGCACATGTACATGTATCAAATCTCATCTCAGAACTCCCTATCTTGACAGTCCAAGCTTGTACATTGTACACTATAAAATTCAAAATAACACTGTTCACTGTGGGTGGTCCAGGTTTTGGAAATTTAATGATCTAAAGATGATTTCACTGGTAGATGTATTGGCAAGTCGGTAAAGTGGATATTAACCGTCCTGGCTTGCACTTAATCACTTAATGATGTTTCCTTGGAAGTGTAATATGCTTTGAACTAGTTTTTCACCTCTGTTAAGTCTGGATTTAACCCTCAGTCTGGTTCAGTGGGAATTCAAGGAAAGACATTGTCACAGTGTGTTTTAATTTCTTTAATCTACGGTAAAACATGCATTAATACAGATGCAGAATTAATATTGATATGACATTGTACTATTAACATTTGATAATATTGATACATGTATATATTATATTATTCTCGTTGAACAATCCTGCTGCTATGGAAACCTTAATTAAACATGATATAATTATAGGACCCTGCAGGAATATTCGACCTGATTGAAGTCGTAGGTAATGGAACCTATGGCCAAGTGTACAAGGTAAGAGACATTGTGTTTTGTTCTGTGAGTATGATATAATGTTCAAGTAAGGCCTTTAATCACTTGTTACTTCATCATGTAAATGTATTTCAAGACCTTGTTGTATGAACAGGTGGTATAAGGTCGTACACTTTTGGACTTTTGTTTGCATCTTCAGTAGTGATGTGACAATAGTTGGCGACTTTCGATTGTCGATTGCCGAAACTTCTCAAAGATCAATAATCGATTGTAAACTATGCTATCGATAGTCGTTGCTCAATACTTTGATTTGGTTACTTTTCTAAAGAAGGAAACTATGGGAGCGTGTTCAGTATTTATGCCAATCAATAATTCTTTACTCTTTTCATTGAAAAAACAAATTCCAAGGGCTTACTTCCTGTCTATGTAGTTTATAATAATTGTTCATCCTTTTTCATGGAAAAAAACAGCAAGGGCTTTCTTCCTCTACATGTAATTCATGGCTACAGATAACATCAGATAACAATTTTATGTGATGGAAGTGTGAATTTCTTTTTCTTTTGCAACTTTTGTTGATTTATAAGTGTTTGTTAAATGTAGAGGAGTTAATTTATGATGCAAGCAAAAAAGTGTGAGTTACCTCTCTTTTTTAGTTTTTAACATGAGCCATATGTATTATTTTTTGTCTACAATTCATACCTTTGCCATTATGGATTAAATCAATCTCTCCCAGAGTTAAACATATGACAAATTCTACTATTCTATAGAAGTGTATTCTATTTTTTTCACAGGGTCGACACACAAAGACTGGCCAGCTAGCAGCTATCAAGGTTATGAATGTCACAGAGGTATGAGAAACATTTCATACTAGATCTCATAGTGGACTTAAATGAACCAGTTGCTCAATGATAATTCACATATAATATTTACTGCACTTTAAAATTCTGATTAATATTATTATATATTAGCAAGATATTCCATTTTGTGTCCATCCATGAATTTATTCTGCTGGCCAGAAAATATTCGTCACATATGTACATATTGATATTTAAATTTTTTGCTTATTTCAGGATGAAGAGGAAGAAATAAAATTAGAAATCAATGTATTGAAAAAGGTAAGGGTATTAAAACAAGTTAACTAGTGCATTTGTTTACTTTTGCTAACTTACCGTAAATACTCGCATATAAGTCGGTTTTTTGGGAGTAAAAAATCGTGGTCGAAAAGCACTACCGACTTATATGCGAGATACTGACGGAGAGAAAAAAATCCGACCTTGGACTGAAGCCAAACTTTCCCATTTATTATCAGATAATGAAGACATTAGACATGATAGATAACGTAGGTGAAATTCCCGGTCCATACTACTTTAAAATACGATTCTATGACAATAAAATGTATATTTTGTGACAAACAGATTCTGTACTAAAAAGTCGTAATATATCGCTTATTGGTTGTTGAAATATCCATCACAAAAGGTAAAACAAATCCACTACAGTGCGTCTACAGGTTTAGTGAGCCGTGACGTGATGGCCATTGATTAAATAACGGTCCAACACTAGAAGTATGTTAATGATACCGGTAGGTTTGTCGGTGTGGTAAAAGAGTCTTTGTCGAGTATCATTCACCGATTCATAGTAGGGTTTCTCTGCGTTAATGAATTAATTACTTAATAGTTAAATAAACAAGCAATGAAGCCACGATCATTTTTTATGGCCACAAAAAACAGCCGTTACCACGGCTACCAAATTATTCGAAAAGTAGTCAGTTAAGCTATGAAGTAACATCAGGTAGATCGTTTTATCTTAAATAATTACATCTTTTATATATCGGGGCAGGCTTGGTGTAGTGGTTAAGCGCTTGGCTTGCGGCGCCGACGATCCGGGTTCGTTTCCCGGGTTTCGCCACTATGTTTAAGAGGTTGGTAACCTCCTGCTTCCATGTCGCGATATAACTGAAATATTGTTGAAAGCGACGTAAAACACAAATCAACCAACCAATCTTTTATATATCACGTTTTAAATGCCCCTCTATTGAATATACCAATTAAATTTCCGTAGTGTGATTGCGCGCGATCATCAGAGCGGGAAAATTCTCCCAAACCTTTGTATACATTTCTATGAATGAATGTCGGTTAACATGTACAGGCTTTGTTCACTCAAAAATTCCAACCGACTTATATGCGGGTCAACGGCAAATCCCAGAATTTGAGCTCCAAAACGTACCCCCACCCCCCACCCCACCCCCCGACTTATACGCGGGTCGACTTATATGCGAGTATATACGGTACACTTATCTGGAATACAGACTTACTATGCTTATGCAGTGACCGTGACTAATACAGTGGACTCCATTTTATCTGATATCGTATTATCTGATATTTCGTTTTATCTGATATGATATTAAAACACCAAATCGTTTCTATGTATTTCTGTAATAATTTGTCTTCTTTATCTGATAGTGAAAAGTCCAAGTTTCGGATTATCTGATAGCAAATTCACTGTTGAAAAAATATTTCACCCCGAATTTAGCCTATTTTAAGCCCGGATATTGTTGTGAAACCACCCAGCCATGACAGCATAGGCATATAACAACACCTACAGCAATAAGATGACGACTAAGGAATGATAATTGATTGTTTGTGTACACAACTATTGACATCTCATTGAAGTACCTGTACAGGTTTAATTAGTGATCACTGTAGCATCATTCGTCATTAATGAAATATGTTGATGACCAAAATTGAGTAGATTTACCGTAAATAATCAGATATAATACGCACCAGAGTATAAAACGCACCTAAAAAATGACCTCAAAAATCACAAAAAAACGTCTAACTCCGTGTATAATACACAGGGAAAAAATCAAAAGAATAATGTCAATTTCGTAATGAAACAGCAAGACCGCGAGACGCAAACTATGTTTCTTAGCACCTGTATATGATTTTGTTTTGATGTTTAGTGATTAGTCTTTTGTGTATCTCCTGTCATTTAATTGTTGATGTTGTCAATTGAATTTGCGTTGCCTTATTTCTATCACAATGAGATCGCGTTACGTAAATTATCATCAAAAGCGGCACGGAATAACCAGTCTTTATTCATCGTGTGATACCAACGCTTTTCTCTCATTCACTTCATTTACAATCAAACTTGCATAAACTTCAAATTTCGTAACTATTGCGACAGTACTAGTAGTTAAACCCTGGTCCCAAACGACCGCTTCATTTTTTTTTTCATGTTAGATTGAACGTGCGTGTCCACTTAAATTACACAAACTGTACGCGGGGTATCGGCCATGTTGGTGGAGAAAGAACGAATGAATCGAGTGTTATAAGCAGACATAGTTCAACTGAATACAATTCTTAAATTAATCCATTATTCTTATGATAGTAAGCCACACTGCTGATGATCGTGCCGTTATGGTCAAGTAATTTCACCTGTTGCGTCACTATCAATTAACCAATTAAGGTTAGATCACTATATCACCCGTACACTTTACTAATCAGAAATCATTGCTAAATAAACACAGCGCAAATCTTCTATTGTATTCTTCTTGAATAGCACTCTGTAGACATTTCTCCTGTTATCGCCTTGGTCATTTACTACGAGAAGCAGACAGTATACAGACAATAGACATATCTCACACCTTGTAGGTTTGATTGACGGCATCAGGTACTTTAACACCATGTAGCGGTCGTATATCTCTAAATGAAAACAACGCTATCAAACGTTCATATGAGTAGACATCTATAACATGTTACACCACATAAAGCATCAACTTTCGCAATTTCTAATCTAATCTGATAACCCGCTTTATCTGATATTTTATTCACGCAAATAGACTATCAGATTAAATAGAATCCAATGTTATTATGAAAAAACAAGTATGTTTTCATGTAGGTGGTGCTTGCTGTCATAACCCTTAAATTAACAATCTTCATTTCATGTTAATTTTGGGTAAGATAGAAGTTTCGTAAAGTGGTTCAAATTCTTATTTTTCAGTTTTCAAATCACAGAAATATAGCCACATATTATGGTGCATTTATCAAGAAATGTCCACCCGGAAAGGATGACCAGCTTTGGGTAAGAAATGTCTTAGTCTTTGTTTATCTTATAAATGATATCATTTAAAAAAGAAAAAAGAAAAAAAAGGTACAGGAATTCAAATGAAGTGTTTGAAACCTCAAGACAGTTTCCCATTCCCTTTCTTAAAATATAAACCGAAAATAGAAAAAGGTATATGGAAACCTCTATGCATTGCTTCCTATAGATAAAGAATGAATTCATAAACTATATCTCTAAAAAAATATTCAGATAACATACATGTTATAGTTTTTGTGTCAATATGTTAAGTTTGACTTATAAAGAAATCGGATTGAGGTTTAAGAAAGTTTTCTAGAAATACGACATAAATTTGAGATTTTAAATCATTTGTGAAAGTGCATCAATTTTTACATCTACATATAGTCAAAAGAGTCAACTTTGTTATAGAGACCTCGCTAAAACATTAAGAAGGAATAAAAGGTTTAGTATGAACATTCAGGTAATTATATAACCCGCAAATGAAGTTTGTGGTTATATTGGAATCATCTTGTCCGTCTGTCTGTCCAGAAAACTTCAACCTTGGCAATAACTTTTGAACCAATTGATGGGAATTTCATACTACTTATGTGTATTCTTTGTGGCAAGACCTTTCTGTCGGTATTAAAATTTTTGACACCTTGACCTTGACTTTTGACCTACTTTTGAAAAACTTTAACCTTGGCGATAACTTTTTAACCAAATGAGATGTGGACTTCATACTATATACATGTGTATTCCTTGGGGCAAGACCTTTCTGTCTGTACCAGAATTTTTTACCCCATGACCTTGACGTTTGACCTGCTTTTGAAAAATTTTAACCTTAGCCATAACTTTTGAACCAAGAAAGATTATGCCTTTATACTACATGCGTGTATTCCTTATTGCAAGACCTATCTATCGGTACCAAAATGTTTGACCCTGTGACCTTGACCTTGACATTTTACCTGAATTAAAAAAAAAATTTACCTTAGCCGTGATTTTTAAATGTGGGCGTATTATGCTATACTGCTGTCATCTGTCCATCCGTCCATCCATCCATCCATCCTTGTACTGGCTTCTCCGCCTTAACTAAAGGGGGAACAAAACTTTTGATGGTGTCATATGAAAAGATGTGGCTTGTAGTTGTGCATGTGGGTTTCAAAGTTGGGGTCAGGCCCCTGGGGTGGGGGAAATGGGCGGGGTCGGAAAAGCTTGTCCGGGCCTCTCCTCCTTAACTAAATGGGGAACAAAACTTTTGATAGTGTCATATGAAAGGGTGTGGCTTGTAGTTGTGCATATGGGTTTCAAAGTTGGGGTCAGGCCCCTGGGATGGGGGAAAATGGGCGGGGTCGGAAAAGTTTGTCCGGGCTTCTTCTCCTTAACTAAATGGGGAACAAAACTTTTGATGGTTTCATATGAAAGGGTGTGGCTTGTAGTTGTGCATATGGGTTTCAAAGTTTGGGTCAGGTCCATTCATTCATTCGTTCATAACATGGATGTCTGATTCATTGAATGCGGGCGTATCATGCACCTGTTAGCGGTGCCCTATATTTAACCGAAAGAGATGGGGTCTTCATACTACATATGTGTATTCCTTGTGGCAAGACCTGTCTGTCAGTACCCAAATTTTTGACCTCATGACCTTTACATTGGTCTTTGCACTACTTCGAATTTTGTTGAGAGTATTTGTCCTAATTCTAATTGTGTGCTGACATGAAAATTGATACAAAATAAAGTAAAAAAAAATCTACATTGTACCATCACACAGGGAATGATGTCTTCAAATGGAATATATTTTATTTATTCATACTTTCTTCTACTTTTGACAGCTGGTGATGGAGTTTTGTGGAGCAGGGTCGGTTACAGATCTAGTCAAAGGTGAGAAAGGTTAAATCTTATCTCTTCTAATACATATATCTCGTTCAGAATAAGGACATTTCCCATTCAGTGTATCAAATACTCTTTTTCATAAGAAGTTTTTGATGCTTTTGTGAATGACACTGATCAATGTGTAGATCTGTTTTGTGTATTATTTCAGCTACCAAGGGTAACTGTCTTAAAGAGGAGTGGATTGCTTACATCAGTAGAGAAATTCTGAGAGTAAGTTTATACCTTTGTAGAATACCTTTGTATGTAATTAGAGATTCTTAAATGGATTGCCTACATCAGTAGAGAAATTTTGAGAGTAAGTTGATAGGTATACTTATCACAACTAGTGATGAACTAATTGTCGCCGATAATCGATTGTTGATTGCTAAAAGTCTTTCAATACCGATTATCGATTCCAATTCTTCACAATCGATTGTCGCTGAGAGAAAAAAAAAGATCATTCAAAAAGAACTAAACTGCATGTGAATTGTTTCGCATATAATTCCGCACAAATTGTCTATTAATAACAAGATGGCAATTCGGAACAATCTCGCCATTTACTCGTACCTACGTAAAAAGATCTCGCTCTTTTCCGTGCCTGCGTAAAAGGACTCAGACGTCACTCGGCAGAATGACTTAAATGGATTCCATGCATCAATAGGTTTCCGCCATTGTACTCAGTAATATCAGCGATGTAAAATTAATCTGGGAAAGAATCGATGTCAAAGAAAGTAATTAATGCTATTAATGAATTAATTCGGGATTCATGTTTAATTTTGATCCGTGGAATTGTGAAAAGTCTTCTACCGTCTCCCATTACACGCCAAGCACGGACTTGTGTGTCTGGTATATGCCCAACCGTTAACAACTACAAAAACTATTTTTCAAAAATGGCTATTAATGACTCCTGAACCGAGGTTTTTTTATGTTACGCAGGAAAAGGCCGAGAATGTGCGAAAGCAAGATGGCCACTAAAACCAACGACGACACAAAATCAAAATCAAAATCAGATTTGCTATATGGTCTATTATTTGTCAAACTATAGATTTCAAAGAATATTGATTTCCGATTAAAATCGATAATCGATCAATTTACCTTTTCCGATTATTTTCGGATTATCGATTCTTAAATTACTTCTGATGTACAACAATAATCACAACTGATAGCTTGATAGAATACCTTGGTATGTAAACTGAGATTCTAAAAATGGAGGTTCTGTATCAAGTTCTGCAGATAAATATTTTTGAATACAGTTGATTGCACTTTTAAAAACTTGTTTTAAAATCAGTGTTTCCCAACAGCACTGGACCTGATGGTACTGACTGAAAAATATTCAATCACCGGTGTTTTACTCCCAAATCCCAGACTGAATAACCGGTGTTGCTATGTGTAATAGCATTCTCCAATCATGATCAAAGAATCATTTACAGGGCATTTTTGACTTGATCCATTGTAAAAAGTATTTTTTAGATCATGATCAATTGATAACTTGCTCTTGTTTACACTTTTTAAAAACTTACATACCCTGTTATTATTACTAGGTCACATGAGAACATCGTAATTGCATGTATTTTTATTTTGGACTGACAGTCTTTGGTTCAGACTTATTTGTATTTCCACCACACAGGTCTGAATGACCTGTGGACCCTAAAAGTTATTCGCACACACTGTGAAATATGATTATTTTGAGCAGTAGTCTAGTATTATTCGATATGGAATAAAATGCATTTTTAAACAATTTTAGGGGCTTTCACATCTCCATGGCAACAAAGTAATACACCGAGATATTAAAGGACAGAACGTTCTCTTAACTGACAATGCTGAAGTCAAGTTAGGTAAGTCTTTAATTAACTTAGAAGAATTGAGAATAATCTATTTTAATTCATGTAATGATTCTAAAGGTTGAAGAATAGTCAAGTACATTTAATACTTTATATTACTGCTCATTGTCTGTTTAATGAAGCATAGAATTTGTAATAAGCATAAGGTTTGTTCATACATGCCGTACAGCCCGGAAAATTGATCCTCAAGAAATGTGTCCCGACAGGACTCCATTTCTCCCGTAGTTTTGGTTTCGTACCGGAATTCACAAGTGTCACCATTTTGTCTATATGAAGTCTCTTTATGAATGAGATTTGGGTAACGTGATCATCACATGATCATCATGTTATGAAACAAACAGCTGATCAGCTGGTTAAGGGTTGTATTTACTTGAGTGTGTATCTTGGTTGTATTTACCTGAGTGTGTATCTTGGTTGTATTTACCTGAGGGTGTATCTTGGTTGTACATGTATTTACCTGAGTGTGTATCTTGGTTGTATTTACCTGAGGGTGTATCTTGATTACTGTTAATTACTTTATAATGAAATGATTATAAAGCTCCAGAAGGTCTTTTTATAACAGCAAAAAAAGCCTGCAATAAATAAAATAAAGATATAAACTGTATTTTGTATTTATTTAACCCATGGAATATGTTCCAAAAAATTGTCCAGGAAAGTGTCTTGGAATTCAGTGAAATATATCCCACAAATTTATTATCTGTCCCAGAAACAATCCCAGAATGACCCAGGAGAAATATGGCATGTATGTTTGTTCTCTGTAATAGTTGTGTTTCATTAATATAACCAAAGACTTATATTGATGTCAGATTAAATGTGATCAACAATTGTCAATGCAATAATTAGATTACCACTAAACATGTATGCAGATTATCGATTTTGAGATTTAACAGTATTTCAAATACATGTACATGTACCAAGAAGTTGTAAAATAATCAATTGTATTACAGGTAAAAACAGCAGAACAATACACACAGATATACATGCATTTTTATAATAAGGGGTTTTTCTTAGGTTATTTTACCCTATAAAATGTAAATCTGTGAAAATGTTATACATGTATATGTGAGATCTGACTAAACATGTATCTTATTTTCAGTGGATTTTGGAGTCAGTGCACAACTTGACAAAACTATAGGTAGAAGAAATACCTTTATTGGAACACCTTATTGGTAAGTACCTGAAGTGGTTTACCGGTTTCTTATGTCTTCAATAATAGATCATTGTATAACATGACCTATTCAGTCAGACACAAGTGGGGAGTTATAAAATAAAACAATATAATTTGAAATAATACTATATAATATATATGAGATGTTGTTAGACTGATAGAAACACAAAAGAAATATTTGAATAATGATGAATGTTTTTATTATTTCTATGTAGGATGGCACCAGAGGTTATAGCCTGTGATGAAAACCCAGATGCTACATACGACAACAGAGTAAGCCTCTAGATCACTGAATAACACATGAAATTAGTCTATTATACTAAAAGTTTCTTTAGAATCTTAACTATATTGTTTTTTAGTAATGTTGTCTCTAAAAGAGTTACCAGACTCAAGCTTTAAATTTTTCTTTTCTTTCATACAGAGTGATTTGTGGTCACTAGGTATTACAGCCATAGAAATGGCAGAAGGAAAGCCACGTAAGTAGCTACATACTTCTATATGTGTGTATTGTTCATATGAAATGGACTGCCTATTTTTATATAAAGGATCTACTGTTGTCTTACTTTTATCATGTTTTTATCCAATTTGTACCTGTATACAGAGAATATAAGTTATAATTATATGTTTTATATCTGTCACATACATAGAAAATTTTACTCAGTAATTTAGTCATATAAACAAATTTGATTTCCCCTCCTTTTTGCCTCTGTTAGTCCGTCATTTTATCAGATTTCATGAATTTAGAAAATATGCTTACAACAATGAATGTGCAGCAATGCATGACAAGTGTGAATCAGTACATTTGAGTTTTGCGATTAGAATTTAGATACTGTTATAAGTGTATATGATGTTGGGGATTTCTTCAAATTATATTTAAAATGTTTTAAAGAATCTGGTATATGGCAAGTTTTCTGTAGAAATATTTTACCAAATTCTTCATGATATGCATCAGTAAAAAGTAAAAAATGTGGATTGCTTTCTATTGTATTAGACAATATTCTTGTATTTTTCAGCTCTTTGTGATATGCACCCCATGAGGGCCTTATTTCTCATTCCCAGAAATGCAGCTCCTAGGTTGAAACAACACAAGTGGTTGGTATATTCAGTTTTTTGAAGAGTCTGTTATCATTGTGAAGAGCCTTAAGCCTTTAATCCTATACTAATATCTATCACTTGTTCCTTAGTGGTCAAACTGTTGTATTTAAGAAGTTCATAAGTGTTCAGTGTGTATTAGGTTTTTAATCATATTAACATTTAATAAAACAGTATAGAGAATTTTGCTTTATGTCTCTAAAAAGTTCTTGGGAGTTTTTATGTTGATGACATTTCAACGTGTGTTGGCTTTAATTTCCACTATGCAGTTGAAAAAGGCTGTTGAATTTAGAATCTTTATTGCAGAATGAGAAGAATTGTAGAATTTTCGACAAAATCAGAGTTCAGTATTTAAATTGTACTTTGGTTGTAATTCACAAAAACATTATGTTTCCTACTTTATCAGAAAAGGACTATCTTGATACCTGTAAATGTAATAACTTTGAAACTTCAAGGTCATTTGATATTTCCTATGCTTTTGTTTCACAGGTCTTCAAGATTTTCGAATTTCGTTGAAACATGTTTATTGAAAGACTACACCCACCGCCCCTCCACAGAACAGCTTCTAAAGCATCCTTTTATTAAAGACCAGCCCACTGAACGACAAGTCAGAATCCAGCTCAAAGACCACATTGATAGACATCGGAAGAAAAAAGGTAATAGATAACTTATAAATAGAATAATACTGACTTTGACAGAGGTCATTGTGATGATAGTTGGGTTAGAAAATCTAGAGTTTGTATGTGTTGTTTGTTCATTTGTTTCTTGTTTAAAGTCACTGCAAAACTATTTCGCTTTCATTGTAATGGCATCTGAATGATATATTATACAGTAATTTAAGCGTTTGTAACACACCAAAGCAGTGAGGGATCTTCTGCTTGTTACCATGTACAGGGAAAAAAGAGGAAGAAAAATCCACTGAAGGTGTATTATATTGCATTATATTGATGCTTTAATCAGTGGATGTGAGTGGTGTACATGTATTGTAACGAAGTGATACATTGAGTGTTTTATATTAAAATTATTATCACTGATTGTATACATTTGTTCAATTTGGATGACTTTCAGATGATCATGACACCGATTTCTCTGAGTATGAACCAAGTGATCATGAAGATGAAGAAGAAAATAATATGGCAGGAGAACCAAGGTACTCTGATCCCTCATATCGTATAATATTTATTTTTAGCTTACAAGCTACTGCTTTAAATTAGTGAAGATATTTGAATTTTTTTTTTTGTTGGTGTATGTTATTTAGGGATACTATTTATTGTGCATTGATTCAAATTTAATTCATTTTATTAAATTGGTTTTTTTGTTCATTGATTTATATGTATTTTATTGTATTCATTTTATTAAATAATATTTTGTACTTCATTATTCTAGTTCTATTCTACAAATTCCTGGTGAATCCACATTAAAGAGAAACTTCCAGTTAATTCAACAGAGAGAGGGTCAGCCAAATAATTCTCGACCTGCTCATCAGAAACAAAATCAGCATCCTCATGGCTTTAAAGATCGCCAGTCTCCAAAACAGAGCCCAGGTGGTGCAGGCCCAGGTGGCAGGCCACTCCAACGACCAGCTTCCTCACACCAGGGTTGGCCTGTGACAAGTTCATTTCTTCCACAACCAAGTCCTGGAAAACATCCACCAAAACAACCCCACCCTTTCCAGGCTAAACCTCCTGGTATGTTTATTTTCACCAACATATATTTTCTCACTCAATCTGCCCTGTACAGTAAAAACTGTGGCACAGTGGTTTGCAAATGGAATAAACAGGTTACTCATTTATGGGAAATGCAATAAAGTTTTCTGTGTTTGTCTTTGATTCTTGTTTTACACATCAAGATTAATGCACCGATATCATGACAGCATCTCTCTGATGCAAGGCATGGAAAACTAGAACTATGCAATTATTGAATGAACCTCAAAAAGAGGTAAGGGATGTTTTAGGTCAAAGAATGATATTAAACGATACATGTGATTGGCTGATCTTCTGTAAGGGAGAGGGACTACTAATTCAGTGTACGAAGGGCTCTGATAGGATTCAATTGTTTGATCAGTCCATATTTAAAGATTGATTCTGCTGTAAAATCATGAATTTTAATTTATTTTGTTTAAAGATTTTATGACCTGAAATTTGGCAGGTTTTTTGAGTGACTGCCTTCCAGCAAGATTTTCTCAAGATTAAGATGGATAATCTATAGTAAACTGTTAAAACTCTGATTCTGATAGAAAGTTGTGTAAATTTTGCTGGGCGTTTGGTGATATAACATGGGACCCTATGAGAAAAGGAATTTCAATGCTTTGACCTTTTTGTGCTGTGTTAACTGTGACAACAGGACCTCAGATTTTACTGTCCAAAGGACAGGACATAAACTAACCATCGCCAGGACTCAAACTGGGTCTTCTCGGTCTTGTACCTAGCACTTCATTGATTGGAGTAGGCCCGCTCTGCAATGAAATCAGTTCCACTATCAGCATCAGACATCTTATGTTCGCAATTCATTACTCATTAAATTGTAATTCCTTGTTTTAGATACAAGGCCAGCCAGCAGCGGCAGTAAACACAATCAACCCCCCCTACAGCGACCAGAAGTAAGTTAATAAACTAAAATTTATAACCACCTGAAAAAGAAGTGAATACTGTAATTCAAGTTCGGAAGTATTATGATTAATTGATATGTACTACATGAATTTAGATGTGTATTTACATGTATTTAACTGTTCACAATGCCAGGACTTGGATGTGTGTGCAGCTCAGTTGATTCAGCTGGCATCTGATGTCCAAGGTCCCACCACCATTATCATGGAAGATGATGATGAAGAAGAAGAAGAGGAGGAGGAGGAAGAGGGAGCCAGTGGTAACAGAGATGGTACTATGCTGGCATCAGAGCCAGTCAGGCCACTGTGAGTACATTCATTAAGGACTTAAAGGCTCTACGTAAAAATTGTTGGTTTGCTTTCTGACCCTACCTCATGCAGGTTGGTCAGATAGGTAGGCAGTATCTTATTATGTCTAAATTTATATAGTTGTGTTCATAGTTGCAGATGCCACTCAAAATTTTCCATGTAAATCAAACCCTCTCAAGTAGACTGGATGTGGTATTTAGTCATCAAAAACTAACACAATCATGAAACTTTTGGATGTTCTGTGATTGAGAGAAACAATTTCCTACTAGAGAATTGCAATATAAAAATTCCAGCCGCTTCTGATGTTTTGAAATTTGTCAGAAAACAGCAAACCAACAGTTTTGTGGTTGGCCTAAGTTGGAAAAAAACTAAAATTTTGCAAGTGTTTTTAGGTCTGCATTGCATCATCAAATCTAACTAAAATTTGTATCATCAGTGTATGGTATACCACTTGGATTTGTTATTACGTGTACCACATTTATTAGTATATAATGCACTACAGAAATTGCATCTCAAAATTTGAGAGAATGTCAGCTGTATTTTCTGTAGCTGCTTTATATATTATTTACCGGTATGTATTAATACATGTACTGAAATGTGTGTATAGGTATTTTTTACTTGTGAATATGAATGTGAGTTATATTTATTTCTTGCAGACCTAAAGGGAATTCTAGTCAAGATACACTGGAGACTTTGTCCTCAATGATCATACATGATGGTAATTAATAAAACATTAATTAGTCTATATTGTTATTGTCTACATTAAAAATGAAATGATAGAAATGTTGCTGTTTTTTGATTTTGTGTTACATAAACCCGTCTCATGACATTTTTAATGATATATAAACTTAGCCATAGAAACAGTACATATAGTATTCACCTTATCAACCTTCCTCTGTTGATTATGATTAAATGTCATATAGCAAACATTCAATAGATTTAAGAACTTTTATCAGATTCATTACATAATAAGACTTCATGATCTTCGTTCATTCAATTTATTTATTTTTGGAATGATTAGTGTTGTTTCAATCTCGAATAATAAAGAGCATCCTGCCTTCCGCCATAAATTGAAATAATTTGTGTTTATGGACATCTAGCGATTTATCATGATTTATGTAAAATATAATTTTCAGTAGAGCCAAGCTCAAGTTCAGGTATGAACCGTCAGAGAAATGAAGATAGAAATCATCGTGGGGAAAGAGCTGGACAAAGTAATGAGGATGATGATGGAACATTAGTGCTCAGGAGGGTAAGTTGACACTGCTCATGTAGAATACAGTTATTTTTCATTTTCATCGGTAGGTGTGTAAACATCGCAGGGCCAGGTCAATCCTTTTTACTGAATAGTCATAGGTCAAAGGCCTTACATTTAGTTGGAACATAAATCAAAATATTAAAGACAGTGGATGAGCAGGGTAGAATGTTAATACCTATTTTAGGGACTTTTTTGACTCATTGATTGATTATTGTTTTACGTTACTCCAAGATTTTTGACTTCTTAAAGATCAGGTCAAACGTTTGAATCAACCAATACTAGCTTGCCATTTATCAGAGTCCCTTATCAATGCAGGAACTCTACAGGATTCACATCCGTCTATGCATCAACATATTAGTTTTTATCTAATATTCAGAGTTTCAACCTACAAGTATGAAATTTCACTCACAGATGCAAATTGATGCGAGGAGCATGCCTATAAATTCTGAGTCAGAGGTCATGGTCACACAGCAAGGTCCTTCATGACCTTGTCATTGTAATATGTTTACCATTGAACTTAAATGATGTGGTATATTCTATGCTACTATGATCTAAATTTTCTTGTTAATATGAAAGTATGAAAGTACCATTACATTATAAACATGTGTGGTATATTTCCTTCTTTTAAAATTGGATATTTTGTTTACAGAATAAATCTGACAAGGCTGTAATAGAGGCTGACAAAATACACGATCGTCGAAGTGACATCCCCCGGCATAATAACAAACCACAGCTGACAAAAACTGCCTCAAATTCATCAGCGCCTGGAGCAATCAGTAGTGGTAAGATATACAATATTACCAAGTGTAACACACATTAAAAGGCATTGAAATTTTGTATCACGTAGTCCTCAGAAGAAAAGACAGATTTGCAACTTGAGACCACTTGTCTCTTGATACAGATTGGAATAAGTATACATGACAAACAATGTGGTACATCTCAGTCCACTTCAGAATTTTGAATGCTATATTTGTATACTATTACATGCACTGACCTAGTATTGAATTGTTTCAGCAGTTCAGTCTTCCCGTCACCTTGCCAGCAGTGGTGTCTTACCGGACTTGTTACCACCTCAAACCACTGCCAACTCCCCACGACCCCACTCCAGCCCTCAACGACCTCAAGATAAATCTTCCTCAGAGGAGGTGAGATATACAGTGTAGTTAACATTGATGAGGATATTTAATACAATATTATGGAGTTGTAGTCTATAAGAGCATCTAATCTATCTCATGTCTGGCTAGTATTTTATCAAATGAAGTTTTATACAGCATTTCATTAAAAAAAATTATAGCATTATACATTTAGTATTCAATAGTATTACAGTCACACTTCAATATCTCAAAGTTTAAGGGACCATAGACAATGAACATTTATAGTTCGTTACATCCAAAATTTTAATTTATGGCTATAAATCAAGGACATGTTCACAAACGTTGTGCCATTATTATTATAAGATTCATACTGATTAGATATGTATACATAGTACCTATTATTGTTACTAAACTCATCATTCTAAGACTTATCATAGCCTTTCTTCTGAAGTATGATGCATCATTTTTAGTTGGGGTACTTTTTTTTTCGAAACTGGATCTTAAGTTCTTTTCGAAAATGGATCTTAAGTTCTTTTTTATAAGTGGTTTTGTCTTAAACAGTCTGTGAACTTTAAATTTGTTAAAACAGATTTTTTTTATATCTGAACACATCTTTATCTGCAGTATCGACAGGCTATAAATATTGGTCAGGAACCGTCCATGCGACATCAGCGGTCGTTTGCAGCCTTTGGCTTTGAGCCATCAGATGGATCAACCATTGGATCTCAGCATTCAAGACGAGGATCACAAATCAATGTAAATGTGACGCCAGCGCAACCCACAGTAGACAGTGTCAGTGACACTCCTGAGATCAGGAAGTACAAAAAGAAGTTCTCTTCAGACATTTTGTGTGCAGCATTATGGGGTAAATACATGTGCTAGTCAAACACATAAAATATGATATATATCAGCTGATATCCCTGTGTCACTCAGCACCGTACCAATATAGCATCTCTGTGGCGTGACATTATATGCGGCATGCTTTGTAGGCTAGGCGAAGCTGCCGTACAGTCTAAATTTACAATATACATCAACTCATGTTCAAAGAAATTGACCTGTCACTATTTTTTCACAGCCTTAATAATTGATGAATTCAGTAGAAATTTACGTTTATTATTTTGGTGGTTGTTTTGTTAACTATGTCAATTTCTAGTTACTCATAACGAGCATATAGTTTCACCCTTGATTTCATCAGTGGTACGGTGTTGAGTGACACAGGGACAAGGCATTGGTTATCATTTATTGCTTCAGTATATTGTGGTTTAGAATAAATTGCAAGAGCTTTAAGTTTTTGTTATGATATTACCCTATATTTCACCTGTCATGTTTGTGATTTCTCCCCTATTTTTCACACTTTTTGCATTATTACTTTCCTGACTTAATAAGAGTGAATTTTGCATGTATTTATGGCTTGTTGAAAGTAGAGCAGCAATTTTACCAATGTTATTTGTATTTACAGGTGTTAATTTATTAATTGGTACCGAAAATGGTTTAATGTTATTAGACAGGAGTGGACAAGGCAAAGGTAAGTCTCGTGTTACATTGTATAGTAATCGGACCTAAATCATTTTGACACCATATATCCATTTGGTCTTTAGGCATTAAAAGAATGTAGAGAACTAGAGATAATGATTATGGTACAGGTGTTAATTGCATAAATTCCTTGTTTCAGTTTACACATTGATCTCACGGCGGCGCTTCCAGCAGATGGAGGTGTTAGAAAACCAGAATATACTTGTGACAATATCTGGCAAGAAAAACAAAATCCGAGTCTACTACTTGTCATGGCTAAATAACAAAATCTTCAGGAAGGATGCTGTGAATGTAAGAATTATTGATGTACATGTATGTCTTTGTTAATGATTATTTATACCAAATAGAAATAATCTTGCATACCTTTTGATGAAAAATGCATCTATGTCAAATCTGTATTTTTATTAAGCTCATTTCTGTATAATTACTGAACAAAGCAGTTTCTCACTGCATTTAGTAATCAATTGTCCTTTACTGGTATTTCAGTTTGTAAAGTACCAAATTCTCTAAATTCCTTTGTGTGAAATCATTTCTTTTCTATACTTCAGAATGAAAAAAGGAACGGATGGGTCAATGTCGGGGAATTGGAAGGAAGTGTTCATTTCAAAATAGGTCAGTAAGATGTCATTAATAGAAATGAGAAAGACATTCTTTTTGCTTATCTTTATTTGATTCATGAGATGGATATCTCTAGTGAGGTTTTTTGATTGATCTTTGGAAAGGGGGCATTGGCTAAAGATAGTGTATGTGCCATTTTACCACTTTACATTAACTGATTTAATTAAAATAGCATCTTGCCTGTCTAATTGTTGGTCTGCTTAAGAAGTTTTTTGAAAGTATATTTTCATATAGATAAAACTGTGAAATCTACTTCATATTTAACACAATTGCCATTTACACCCAAGGTCACAATGAACCTATGACTGAATTTGATGTTGTACAACTTTATTCATTGATGTAGGGGGTGTTTGTCTCATTAGGACTGTTCGTGTTAATCTTTGGCTAAACAGAGTCTGATTAAATTCAGGAAAAGGTGACTTTGTTGTGCGTTTAGTTTGCACAAATTTATCTGGTCTCATTATTCAAACTTTTTATGCCATATGAATTGAATGAAATGTGTTTGTCTTTCCAGTGAAGTACGAAAAAATCAAATTTCTTGTGATTGCTCTGCATGAAAGTATAGAGATTTATGCCTGGGCACCAAAACCTTACCACAAATTTATGGCCTTCAAGGTGAGTGAACCAGAAGTTTATGGCCCTCAAAAGCAACCTGATTACCATAAGTTTACGGACTGTGTGAATCAACCATGAAAGCATGACCTTTAAATTAGGTCTGATATACAAGTTTATGACCTATCAGTGAGTCATGTGAACCACGGTTTTAAGGTTTTTTAATGTGAGCCAGATAAGGTTATGACCTTCAAAGATTAGGTGGTTAAGGTGCTAACGAGTCATTTGTGATTACCCGGTAATAAATTTACATCAATCCATACATTGTATTTAATTTTTACTCATTATTTAGATCTATCAGGCATTCTAGTAAGATGTATTAATGATGATAGATATAAACATTTGAAAGCAGAATTCTGAAAATCTATGAGGAATTTGAGAAATAGGAATTTGAAATGGATGTAAAATGTTCACCTTATAATTGATACTTTTCTCTCAAAATGGAAAGGCATTTATGAACTTTGAAAACCTCTTTGTATATTTCAGTCCTTCACAGATTTAGCCCATAGACCATTAATCGTAGATTTGACTGTTGAAGAAGGTCAGAGGTTAAAGGTCATGTATGGTTCAAATAGAGGCTTCCATGCCATTGATGTTGATACAACAACTTCATTTGATCTGTACATTCCTGTGAATGTAAGTAAAAACTAAGACTTGTCATCTTTGTAGAATGTATGATTGTCTGATTCATCAGAAAATTAGGTCTCCTGCCTCTTCCTTTCAGAATAGAGTGTTTCTGTACATGTTCAAAACGTTGCATACTCAGCAGGTTATATTTTCAAATTTCCCACTGACCTCATTGTTTTATGGTTGATATCAGATATGAAATACATCCACACCATTAGAATTGAACTTGAAAATGAAAATCTTTGATAGGCTCTCTTGTATTGATTATTTATACTCATACATTAGACATGCTGGCAGATTATCCTTTTTTCTATTAATTTTCCTATTGATAATAATCTGGCCTTTTTGTACTCGACAGACTCAGCGGATATGTCCGCATACCATTGTGATTTTACCTGACACAAGCGGTATGAATCTTCTGTGCTGCTATGACAGTAAGTACTGGATGCCAAGTCTTTACGTCTTGAACGTCAAGTTATTTCTATATAAATTTGATTGTTGTCATCTTTGAAGCAATGCCACATTCAGATTCTTTTGGTGTCCATTTGTCATGTTATTTAGCAAAAGTTGATAGCACACAACACATGTATTGCTTCAAACTTTTTGAAAATCATGGAAATAATATTGTTCAAAATGAATGTATATTGATGCTCCATTAATCTATCATTTATCTGGAAAATCCACTTATACAGACAAAAAATTAGGGAACAGATTTTCAGAATGTTATTTTGTATCAGTAATCCAGAAATCTGTGTTGTGGATCCAAAAGAAAGTTTATGGAATGGATTTCCAAAATTATATCAATATCAGCCCATTATTAATCTGACAAAATCTCTTGCACAAACAGTAGCAAATTAACCTTTTTAATTAATTTATGAAGCCATAAAGATTAATTCTTAGACTCACCTTTAGATTGTTAAACATATCCACACTGCATTTATTTCATTATCCAAGTTTGATGTACCTTTAGATCTAACACTAAACAGCATAGGGTATATTGGAATGATATCTTGGCTTACATTGATAATTGCTAAATGAATCAATACATGCTCACATTGGAGAAATGGTGTAAGAAATATAATAGAACATGATAAGAATTCTGTTTACTCATGGAGACAATAAATGCAGACTTAGTTACAAATGAGGCATGTCATAGGTAATTGTCAACATTTACTTGGACAAATTAGAAGGTAAAATTTGTTTAGTGTTTAAAAATGTATTTGTTGATAATTAAAATATGTTTGGAACTGTAATGGATAAAAGAATAATGAAACATGTTTATAAGGAAAATTGCTGTGCTATAAATGAAATTTGTTTATGTGAAAAATATTTATCTAGGTTATAATATTTCTATTTGTAGATGAGGGAGTGTATGTAGATACCAATGGAAGGGTAACAAAGAATGTTGTTCTACAATGGGGAGAGCTTCCTACATCTGTTGGTATGTTTGTAGATTGCACTTGCTTCTTATTCCTTCACACAACTTGCTGCATAGGGAATATACATGTATTAATGCTATCATGCCTTTCAGTTCATCCAACTGTGTATATGTATCTTGAGCCACTGTCAACGCACAGGGGGATACGTTGGTCAGTGGAGTTTCATTACACATAGAAGAATCCTGTCAATTGACTGAATTCCAAAGTCTAACATTACACCTTTTGGCACACTTTTTAACCAGATTTACAAGGCATTAGTGATATTTATCTATCTGGCATCAACAGTTTGCTTTTGTCATAATCTCTTGCATACCATTGATGATATTTACATCCAACTCGGTAGGTCTGTAGATACTGACATCTTAATAATAATGGTTTTCACATTGCAATCTGATCATACAGTCTTTGACGTTTTTTCATTTCATTAAATTGTCATAAATAATTTCATATAAAGTCTATAATAATAATTAATTGTAATGTGATAATGAAAATACACAATGGGTGTGGTTAAATTTGGATCTGGCGGTCCCTCAATTTTCATATTCAGAATCAAAAATCAAGTTCACACAAACATATATTCAACTTTGATGTGTTTGTTATATGAATTATATGATAGATATTTTTTCATAGTCTATATGATGCATTTTATACAAGAATAGGGACATTTAGACTTTGTTGAGTTTGAAGAGTCCTTTGTAAGATGAAATGCAATGCACATTTTGATAAAAATTTCGCCTTGTTTACCTTTTCATCCATTTCATAATTTTTTTTGCAAATAATAAAGTTCCAAAACAGTTACACCTTTGTATGCATGTACCAATATGTTTTTATGCTGCTGGAATCGAGGATTCAGGGGCATATAATATTTGGTCTGTCTGACTAAGAAAATTAACATTGGTCTTAACTTGTAAATAGTAAGAGACAGAGCTTTGATAATTCACATGCATACATGTATTTCTCAAAGGTGGATCCAGGATTTTTGAAAAGGGGGGGGCTACGTAGCCATTCTTGGTGACAAATCTGGATTTTTACCTGTAAATATGTGGTGCAAAAGGTTGGTCCCGGGCCCCCCTCTAAATCTGCCACTGTTTCTTGTAACAATACGTTTTTGATGATGTTTAAATTTTTTACCTTTACCTTAACTGATATTTGACTAACTTTTCAGTATAATTAGCATAGGCTGCCATTAGAGAATATCAGTAATAAAACACACCTCGTTTTCAATTTTTCTTCATTTCTAGATTTTGTTTAGATATAGTTCTGTTTGTTGTTAATTGTAATGTATGTTTTCTTATCAAGGAAATGCATCTTTTCATATATTTTCCTACCTTAGCTTACATCAGTACAGGACAAATCATGGGATGGGGCAATAAAGCAATAGAAATCCGGGCTGCTGAGACTGGACACCTTGATGGAGTCTTCATGCATAAGAAAGCACAGAAACTCAAATTCCTGTGTGAACGCAATGATAAAGTAAATAAAATAAAGTATTCCTCATTCTGTTTAAGAGTCATGTAATGTATGAATATTGTCAAAAAGTAGAGTACATGTTCTTGAACTACATACAAGTAATTTGTACCATTTCCCAATAAGAGAAAGAAAATTTTAGTTTGTTTTATACGTGTAATTATACTATACTATCTCTTAGACTTCTAGTTTGACTATCTTTTATCTACACAAGAATGATGGAGAAAAATAATGGCTGTAGTAACCATGCTTTAAATTGCTTTATTCCAGGTGTTTTTCTCTTCAGTGAGGTCTGGAGCTAGCTGCCAGATATATTTTATGACTCTGAACAAACCAGGAATGACAAACTGGTAATCTGGTTTTGGTATTCACTGGAGCTGGTGAACACAATTCAAAGTGATAATCTCTAGTAATGGTCGGCTATTTTATATAAAGAAGACCACAGAGTTTGGAGATTTCATTGGATGGGATAGCCAGTCCTGTACCTTCTCAGGGTTCCTGAGCTTCTAGGCGTATTATATGCTCCTTTGCCTATGTGTAGAAGTCAATAAAGTGCTCTGGACTATGTGGATCTGATGTTGCCTAGGTTACAATAGACATGTTGCATGACTTTGCCAGTACATTGTATATGATAGTCTTCTCTACATGTGCAGTGCATTACTAGCATTAAAGGATCCTTTTTAAAATGATAGGAATAACATGTACAGGTGATTCTCTTGAAATTAATTTAAGCGAGTCTTGTTATGAAATTGTTGCAAGTTGAACAATAATTTATATTTGTACTCAACAAAAAAGAAAGGTACTTGTAGAATATGTACTTGAATTGTTTCTATTTTCATTAAAGGAAATACTGTCCTCAGGGTGTACAATTTAAAATTACATTTAAATATGTATCTTTGTTGCATATTATGAGGAAATGGCCAGTCTATTTTGAATGAATTTAAGCAACATTTAGCCATCTTTGTAGATTTTCAAAAGGTTAAAAGTTTTCTTAGTAATTTTATTGGGACCAAGGTCAAGGATGTCAAACTTCAGCAGTATTGCTTTTGTACAGATTTATGACAAAATAGCTCTTTAAAAAAACAAGCACTTTTAATAGGTGCATATATATGCAGCACAATTTTTTTTTCTCTTTTTCTTGGAAAAGTGTTCAAATTCATTAAATTTCATCATTCTTATTAGCATTCTTTATGGTCCTACCAATGAGCATTCTGTATGGTCCTACTTTACTGGAAGGGCCTATCATTACACTGCTATTCAAAATTTTTTACATTTAGAAATTTTTCGAAGAAAGCGACTGCTCCCACCTTTGGTATTTTGATACAAGACATTCAGTACAACATATCTGTCGCTTGATTTTAATTGATTTGGAGTCTGATTCTAAGCAACACTTTGTAATTTTCTGATTGGCTGCCAAATTATCAAATTTTAACTTCCCTGATTGTAGTGTAATAAAGCCTTTTTGCTGGAATTTTCTACAGCTTTTCACCTCTTTAAAGCAGACTTTTATCTCCTGGCAAGCCAGAGTCTGTGGTATTATCAAAGTACCTTACTCAACACTGACCATCACCACAATTGTAATAATCCTGGAGTGGCATCAAAGAAAAGAACAATCCATCCACATCTTTATACCACATAAGACTTACATAAGCATTCCTAGGATATCTATAGACAACACCTCTATACTTACGTAAAAAGTCTTTGAGAACATGAGCTATAGTGTTGAAGATGTAATATAATGGTAACCTTTCTTTTTTGTTGAAATCATTCTGCAACGGCAGACTGTGCTCTAATATACCATATGTTACAGGAGGTATGACCATAGCGGCTCCTCGAGGAGTCGTACTCGACATGTGCCAAGTATAATATATGCATGTTTCTGTGATTTCTTTTATACTGTGTGTGTTATTAGTAGGATGAGGTCAATGTACTACAATGAATGTCATTATCTTATCCGCTTTGTATCTGCATTGATATTAATTTTAATTTCCTTTTGACACGGGATACTGCAATTCATAGTTCATCAAATGTTTGAACTACAACATTTGTAAATTCTTCTCAACAAATAAAGATGTGCTTTCAATCTCTTACTTTTTTCTTGTTTTTAAAATTGTTGCCACTGGGAACAATAGTATCATAAAATCATCTTGTATCATCAACTGGAAGTATTTGAATTCAAAATGAAATCCATCAAGTTTGCTCATGTTGGAAATGAGATCCATGTAACATAATACTATCAAGGGTTATTCTTAGGTTACCCGGTAATTACAATCCAATTCAACATCAGGTAGTTAGTTTTCTTAACTGGAAATAATAGATGTCCTATTTTATAGCTCTGTGACAATATCATGGGGTCAAATGTTGGATCTACACATTTAATTTTGAGATGTGGACATTCCATTTATACAGGCAGTATTGTGGATCTATAAATATTTGCAGTAGTAAAGTGTCGGTAGGAAGGAAGGCTTCTTGGTTAACATGAGATATTTGAAAAAAGCATATTTCAAAATTGTGTACAAGAATAATATTGGTTGAAGAGAAAGATGGGGATCAGCAGACAAATTATGCCTTAACTATACAGAATATTACATCCTGAAAATGTCATCTAAACTTTACAAATTTGTTTATCATAACTGAAATGACAAATGCTGATTTTAACCTTTCAGTAACTTTCAATCAAGGTTTTATTCTAATTTTTAGTATTTCTTTAAACCAGAAAATGCAACCTAAACTTTATACATTTGTTAATCATAACTTAAATGACAAATGTTGATTTTACCCTTTCGGTACATTAACTTTCAATGAACGTTTAATTCTAATTTTCAATATTTATGCACTGGGGCAAAGGCATTTGCAATGCAGGAGTTCTAGTTTCAGGCATCAATTGTTTTACCTTCCTTAGTTTGAATACCAACAGAATAAACACATTCTATCTATTTCCTCAAAATATCACATCTATAAAAGTTGATCCATTGAAGAGATGAAGTCTCATTTTGAAAATATATGTCAATAGCAAAAATAGACTGATGAGTCTGAAGTGCTCATGGTCTTTTAGTATGTATTAATGCACAGGGACGATAACTCTCGTATGAACTGTCTTGAGAAGATTGTTTCTTGTAAAGGATCTAGTACCATTCACTGCCAAGTTGAATGTATATGCAGGACTCTGGAGAAAAGTCATTGAAGGATGAAGGGATTTTTCTCTTGGATACATATATGAATATATATAAATATCTTGTTAAAAATACACAATTAGTATTTTTCTGATACATGTAGTGTAGTGCCTATACAATAGGCTATCTCAATACAAACTCCAAATACATTATGTTCTGAATATTTGTATTTTGGAAAACATTTCAATATGACATGTCCATCGCTTTAATCATCAATTTTCCACATACAAACTGTTGATAGTTACAGTGATGTAAAATGCATTAGCAAAATGATCATAATGAATCAATGAGATGAAAGCAGGCACTCCTTTTTCTTCAACAGCATATACACATAATATTCATTTACACAATAATTTGGTATCCAATACAACAGTGCACCAAGTCATGACCTTTCACCAAGCTATACCTTGACCAAAGTTTAGCACTTATCACTACATATCCCAATAGCACTCTATAAGATTATACTGATCAACTCATCATGTCTAGTGAAGTCGATGATGATGTGGGACTCAGTCCTCTAGGAGCCTTTAATGAATCGTTTATGTCTCTACGAAACACTGACAAATTCTGTGTAAATCTGTAAAAGATGGTATCATTCAAATTACAATTTATTTTTCTTAAGAGATGCATTAGAATCCAAAACTGAAATTACCAAAATGTCTCTCAAATTATAATTAAATTTGCATAACCTAGCTTTTCTGTAATAATTTTAATAAAGGATAATTTTTAAATCATCACAAATGCAAAGAATAAAACAACATTTTCATCTGTCATACACTGACCTGTCTCTATTTTTTGTAAGTAGCGATCTCTCTATTCCTACCATCAGATTTTCGAAGCATTGCGCCATTGTCGGTTGCTTGTCTTGAGGCTGACTTGCTATAACAGTGTCTCGTAATTTGTTAAAGTACTGTGGAAAGAATATCATTCAAATATGTTAAACAATGATGTTGGGATATTCAGTTTTTCAATTGTAATATCTCATTTTTTCCAATTTTAAAGATGATTTTCTTTGCTCATAAATAAATCTGTCAATACTGTGTTTCCTAATAGGACAACATTCAGTTGGAAGCCATATTCAGTTATCCATGCTATGACCCTGACCTCTGGACCTCCAATCAATAGGGAATGTTATGAATATCTACAGATAAATCATTTTAATAAATAGAACACAATCAAACAGAAAAAGCAAGTCACACTAAACACCCAAAACTTACATTCATATCATTTATATGCATGTCACTTATACATATTTGGTGTTAGTAGCTGAACTGTCAATTACTTGCCCATTAACAGTTCTCAAAAGGTTACATTTGCCAGGATGCAAGCCCCCCTCCCCCTTTCAATCTCCTTTAACTCTGCTAATGCAAAATTCAAACTGCTGTAACAAATATTGAAAACCTTTCAGGCACCAAACATAAATACATGTTCACAACAGTTTGGAACCATAAAGCACTAATGCTGAATTCAAACAAGGCATTCAAGCATTTCATCTGAAATAACTACCTAATCACCAAATTTCCACATAGCACCTGTTGGGAAACTTATTCATGATTCCATCATCAATTAATGGACAATGAAACTCTGATTTATCTGCAATGTCAAAACAAAACTTGGTAATAGTTGGGGAGGTAAAACTGAATCTGGTGACCAGTCAAATGGCAAAGCTTCACGTACCTCTTCATTAAGCAAAATAAGTCCTAAGAGTGGGCGGGACATGGACCACTGGTTTCTGCAGTCCTCGAACATGATCACATTCAAAACTGTAGACAACATCTAAAAAGAACAGAGCCTTCTCAACTTCAATAAAGTGCTTAAGTATTAAAATATTTTTAATTTATTCCTGTTTAAATATTCCATTTTTAAGACTGAATCTTTTACCAAAATATTTACTATGGAAATGGTGAAAATTAATGAAAAAAGTGACAATTTCAAGTCCATTTAATTTATTGATTGTTTCTAATTTTTCATCATGCCATGGACATTTAAGTTCTGTAGTAACAACATCTGCATCGCCCATCACACAAAAATTTCAATCTTTGCAAAGGACCATATATATTATTATCAATAAAATGAAAACATTATATGAAACACACATAGAGTGCAGAGAATGGTTTCACCTGTTGCAAAATTTCTGGATGGACTTCTAGAATTCTAAGAAATGTATCACTCTCTGGGAGTGAATTTGCTGTGGGCTTCTTCTTTTTCCTTGTCATCCATTTGAATAAGTAGGTGATGATGGTGTCCAATGTGGCACAACATCCTGTACAAACCATGGTATCTACAAAAGGAAATTGAATTACTTGTCTTAGAAAACATTTCTACATCATGAGTAACAACATAATTCAGCCTCCTATGAAACCAAGTACCAGGGTATTCAAAGGAACACATGTTATCTGCTATCCATGGTTGTATAACAGAAGTTACACAAATACTTTACAACATTTCAGCACATTTGAATCAGTTCCCTCATGCATAGCTTTGTCCCTGGATTGATTCTTTGGCTCACTATTTCGACCACTATGGCTTTCCAAATATTTATTTATCATTAGAATTCAAATCATTCAACCATGAACAACACCGAAGAGATGCAAGTTGTTGAAATGTGCATCTGGTGCAAAAAATTATAATGTACATACCGGTATGTTTTAATATTTATTCTTGAGATATTATCAAGACAAAACTGGAAGTGTGTTGTTTTATGTAACACTACCATTATTTGACTCGTATGATGACAGCATCTGCTCAATACACTGCACAGATCTATAAAATAGATCTATCTACATCAGCTGGGGATCTTTTACATGACATGTCTAGTTTTCCTGTCGCCTCCAAAAGATGGGATACAGAGTCAAAAAGCATAATATGTTATAAGTAATGCTCACTCCAACAGGTTTCAGTTAACCCTGTCAATGTTAATGAGACTTAACTGTATCTACAGTATCAGAACTCAAAAAATAACTTCAATATTAGTTTTCAGTCTGTCTTTTTTTCCCTACTGTTTATAATTTCATCATTTGAAAAGTTTCTATTTAATCATACCTAAAGCTGTAAGGCCTTCAGATATAGTAGCTAAAATAAAAAGAAAGACTTGTGGTTCCAGATTACTGATAAACTTCATGTGATCATTGGCTAAGCATTCAAGCAGACCATAGTAATTCTGACTCAGCTTGGGGTAGTCCTGAAACATAAAATAAATTCTCAAGTGCTACTGGACCTCAATAAGTGTAGTAAGCATAAATGTCTATCCAGAAGTAAATGGGTATGAGATATGACCACTATAAAGAAGACTACATTATTATATATATACATGTAAGCAGTCTCCACTTTGTTTTATCTAGAAAGATTTTTACTTTGATGTTTTTGGCATCATGTAATTTATTCCAAGCAACAATGTGTATGTACTATGCCTTTTGTATCTATGCAGCAATCAAATATTTCAGAGACAAAATTTTTTATACCTCCACATCTAAACTTGTCTCTTTCGGTTCATGCTACCTATGTACCAAATTTCCTGCCTTTCTCATGTGCATATTTTTAAAGAAATTTTAACTTATATATGGTGCAGCATAAGCAAAGATATATCTTTATTATTCGTGTTATTTTTCACTGTTTTTAGGGAACATTAATCAAATGTGTAGCAACATACCATGAGATCTTGCTGTGGAACAGACAACAATAACTTTACAAACATAGAGAAGGCTTTGTCTAGGGCAGTATCTCCATACAGCTGGAAAACTCCAAAATTGACATAGTTTCCACAAAGAGCTGCCTTCAACATAGAAAAACATATAGAAATCCCTCGTAATCTTTACACTAGTAAAGGAAACCTTGGAAATGTGGAAACAAATTTATAATTGTAAAACTAAATGCTCTTGATAAGTTTATGAAAACAAAGGGAATATTGAAACTGAAATTATTTGTATACACACATGTAAATGAAACAATGGATCTAAAAAAGGAAACATTCCCGAAAGCCCCATGATATGCCAAATGATATACTTTGAGGAGATAAAGAAATAATATGACAGTTCAATATCACATGTTATCCATGTATCGAAAGTGTGACTTCTACCAGACAGATGGGAAAACATCAACAGACAGACACATGCAAAACAAAGAGGTCACTGTATGTCAAGTTACTTCACAGATGACATAAAAAATATTTTTCAATTTCCTAGTTGTTCCAGTCATATGATATTCCTGAATGTTGACAAACACATGTGTAAAGGATACTTCATTGAATATAATTGATCTTTGGGTACATCTCCTAGAGCCAGAATCCGTGTCCCTGTAGACAAAAAACAGAAATATTAATAAAAGCCAAGTCCCACAAAGTCTGCATATACCAACATGAGTATCACAAAGCAGAGCATCCCCATTTACATCTAATATAAGAATCACTTGTTTATATATACCAACAACTTATTTGATTTTCCTAAATAAAATAATTTTCTAGGAAGACTATATCCTCCTACTTAACATAACAATGAATGTTCTGATTTTATTACATTCTTACCATAATTGTCAATCATTTTGCTCACTTCTCTGAATAATAAGTATCCATTTGGTGAGGACACATCAAATAAAAGACGCTGTGATCTGAAAACATATATTGACTCATTGTGTAAATAAAGTTACAGTACTGATTGTAGTAGACTGCATACAAAATACAGGAATGAATGTATGAAGGATTACATTTTGCAGTCTACATGACACTGTATGGCAGTTTACATGCCATTGCATCCCAGTCTACAGGACCAGTGTATGGCAGTCTATATATGTCAGTCTATGTAGTCTACAGGACCAGTGTATGGCAGTTCATGCAGTCTACAGGACCAGTGTATGGCAGTCTATATATGTCAGTGTACTGCAGTCTACAGGACCAGTGTATGGCAGTCTATATATGTCAGTGTACTGCAGTCTACAGGACCAGTGTATGACAGTACACAACAGTGGATGCCAGTCTACAGGACCAGTGTATGGCAGTCTATGTGTCTATATGCAGCAGTCTATAGGGCTAGTGTATGGCAGTCTACAGGACTAGTGTATGGCACTCTATGTCAATGTACTGCAGTCTGCACAACAAATATATAGCAGTCTACAGGCCTAATGTATGGTGGTCTACACAAAGTGTATGGCAGTCTACAGGACTGGTGTATGGCAGTCTACACAACAGTGGATAGCAGTCTACAGGACTAGCGTAAGGCAGTGTACAGGGCAGTGTATGGCAGTCTATATGTCAGTGTACTGCAATCTCCAAGGCTAGTGTATGGCAGTCCACAGGACCAGTGTATGGCAGTCTACATGTCAGCGTACAGCAGTCTACAAGACCAGCATATGTCAGTCTACAGGACCAGTGTATAGCAGTCTACATGCCAATGTATGGCAGTCTACATGTCAGTGTGTAGCAGCCTACAGGATCAGTGCATGGCAGTCTACATGCAAGTATATGGCAGTCTACATGTCAATGTGTAGCAGTCCACTGGACCAATATTTAGCAATCAACATGCCAATGTACAGCAGTCCAGTGTATAAGTCTACATGTCAGAGTATAGAAGTTTACAAGGCCAATGTATGACAACATGTCAGTGTACAGCAGTCTAAAGGACTAGTGTATGGCAGTCTATTGGACCACTGTTAACAAACAACATGCCAATGTACAGCAGTCTACAGGGATTTTCAATGTTCCAAAATAAAATTCTGTTTTCACGTGTGACAGCTTATAGCATAATTTTATTACACAGATGATTTAACTACACAAAGTTTTGGAAGAGATTTTCCCCTCTTTTTTTATAACAGAACAAATGTTCAAAACATAATAAACAATCCAATGATAGCAATACTTATATCTCTTGACAACTCGTTGCATGGGGAGGTAATAAATATTGTAATCTCAAAAACGTGTACAGATGTTCATGAATCACCAGACTACAAGTCTTCCATACCTGCTTTGTGCTAGCTCTGCCATTAACTTCAGCACAGGTGTCGTGACAGCTGGATCATGACACCAGATGTCGATTGCCTCGTGTAACACAGGCGTGTAAGCTGGATAACTAATATTACTAAGGAAGATCTGCTCACAACATTTATATGAAAGTTAGTATATTTTTACTAAACTTTTTAACATGTAAAGAGAGAGAAATGGTAAATAATTCATGTTAAATGTGATAACATACCTACTAACAAATAATGTGGACAATTGCATTAATATCTGATCCTATCTATGGCCAAAAGAATTCATAATATTTGGGTTTCATGCATATAATTCAAAATTAAGTTGACTTCAAACGTTTAACCCGATACTACTAGTATTAATATAATATTTTAAATCTTTTACAAACTAAAAAGTGGTTCTCAATGTTGAGCTAGCTTAAAATTCTCCCAATTAAAACTTGGGCTGGTAAGATTTAGACTTTTGATTCTAAAAGGATACATCCAATTAAAAAGCATCATGTAACTTGTGCGAGTGTTGAAGGCAAAGGCAATGCCTCGTAAATCCCTGGCAAGTCCAATCAATGTTCTCTGCAATGACAAACAATAAATATATCCCTATATGTGTGATACTGACAAAGCAATGTGATAGAAATTTGTTTACACAATTTTTGTAAGTGATTTAGTTTTTATTGGCTTTAAATCCTTGATACTCTGCAGCTCATTCTTTCCTTTAAGTACTGCAATCCCTGGTGAGACCTAATCTTACATGCACTACTCTGGTATCTATGTTTATACCCTCATGACCTTCAAGTATAGAAAGAAATATCTGAAATACTTAAACATTTGCATAGTCAAATGCTTCTGGCATTTTATGTTCTCAATAAGGCTTTAATAAATAAAGTAATTCCATAATGTTATTCATTGAAATTTGTGATGCATATCTGTATATATAACAGACAGCGACATAAGTCTATTTCAGATTTCTGGAAACCCAGCAAATTCTGTTAAGGTATAAATATTGAAAAAACAGAAGGAATCTTACCAATGCAACACCTTTAATCAAATTGAATTGTAGTTAACAACCAAACACTTGATTTATTATCTGTAGATTATGTGAATAGTTAGTACCATTTTCACATTACTTAAGTGAAATTTAGTGAAGAAGAACTGTTGCATCATAAACACAGATAAAGAATATCTTGTTACCTTGGCCTCCTCTGCCTTCAGGTGTGTATTGACACTTGGTAACATGTTCCGTAATGTCTCAAAAGTATCTGTAAATGACAAGGTTTCAAAGAACGATGAACAAAAATCATTACACTTGAACCATTGCAGTATATTTCATCTATTATACATTCAGTTCACAAGCAGTTTTCCTTTTATCCAATTGTAATCCAAAGAAGTTCTATTTTTGACCATTGCACTGAACCAGCAAAAAAATATTAAAAGATAATTTAACATGGCAAGGCTGACTTTAAAATACAACCTCTTTCACTGACTTATTCCCACAAAGAAAAACTACAAACAAGTATGACTTAAACCATGACAATTTATCATGAACAAACTATGGATAAGAAATAGAATTTATACTTGTTAATGGGATCATGAATTGATCAAAAATGTCTTCGTCTTCACCCAGGTCAACCATCAGTAGACGACCTAGGGCTTCATAAAACATTGTGCGACATCTCATGTGGGATAAACTTCTGTTACTTGTGTTGATACCCAGGAATGGAAAATGTTCATTCTGAAACATAAAGCACATTTTTATGTTTTAAATATATATAAGTTTGAATGCTGTATATTATTTCTTTATATCTAACTAATTAAGTGGTGTTATATACCTGTTAATTGAAAATAATTTGTATCTTTTAAAACAGAAATTGTGCTACTTAAAATCTCAAACGTAAACTAAAATTTTACTTTGTTATATATTGTAAAAATAAGATTAATACTTTCTGTATTTATAGTTCAAAACTTTTAAAGAATCTATTTCATGCATACATGGAAGGATTTATCCACTATGCAAATAATAACATTTAAGCATTATTCCCCTATTTTACGCACCACAAAAAATAATGAAAATATTTCTCTATCCTAGTATACAATTTAGTATTAGTAGTTTCTAACTACATCAACAATTATTCTGCTGTCTGCACTATTTGTCTTACTATGTAAACTAATGGGAGATTACCAGATCCATTTTAACAATGTCCACCTAGAACTTTTATTGTGATGTCATATCACTATTAAATCACCGTTTACAGGCCATTTATCTATGACATCATAATGAAACAAGAGATTTGCATCATAGATAAAATGTGCCGAGTTGCAAAACCTCAGAAACAATACGGCACATATTCCACTCATGGTGAGTAAGTGTATGAAGTTTCATTGCAATAGCACAAAACATAATGGACTTACAGTCCAGAAACCAATTTCTGATACCCCAATCCTATGACCTTGACCTCTGACCTTTTGACCCCAAAATAAATAGGGCACATCTTCTACTGATGGTGAGTAAGTTTATGAAGTTTCATTGCAATAGCACTAAACATATTGGACTTATGGTCTGGAAACCAATTTTTGATGCCCCACTCTTATGACCTTGACCTTTGACTTTTTTACCCCAGAAACAGCAGGCACATTTTCCCCTCGTGGTGAGTAAGTGTATGAAGCTTCATTGCAATAGCAATTAAAATATTGGACCTATGGTCCAAAAATCAACTGTTGACGAACACCCACCTGCCCACCTGCCTCACATCAAATTAAGAGCCAAGTTCTGCAACTCGACTAAAAAGTGCAACTGGTGCGATGTTTGGCATTTAGTAATTATTCAGTTTTTTCTCCATGATAACAGAATAAGAGCTTGAATGAACAGTAATCCTTCTTTCTGAAAAGATGATCTTACTGTGTGATTGTTCAGTATGAATTGGACAGCATCTAACTTGACAAGTTTTCTAACACTACTATAACCAACAGATAAGTCACTCAGGAGCTGTAATGTCTTAGAGATGATCTGCTCACTTCCTCCCCAATACTTCAAATTTGTGATGCTGAAAATATCAAAATTATCATACAATTTAGAACAACTTAATTATCATGCAAACAAATCCTAGTATCAAGAATCAAGAATTTAATAAACTTAACTTAAAGAAGTAAAGTCTTTTTCTTGAAATGTGTGCTACACAAAAAAAAAAACATATGAATATAATATGGGTATATTTTTTACTACTGTTCAATGTCTGAGTTTTCAAATGACACTGTAGTAACAAAAACTTCTAGAGAAAACCACTGACCTTACATAGGTACATTGACACACTTTGGGCAGGTACATTGGTACACCTTAGTGAACTTCACACACAAAATTCAAAAGGGTGAAAAATTTTAAATTACAAAAAGTTCTAGCATGGTGCTTCAGACCACTCAGCCACTAAGCCCTACTCCCCATCCCATCTCCCATTCTGATAAAATTGTCTGAATATAAATCTGATCAATACTCACATTTTGCCGATAAATACACTGAGAACCATTGATTCATCATTCAGGCCAAGAACTTCGGATAATCTTCTGTAAACCTGGAAATGCAATATCAAAGTCAAAAAGCAACCCTTATTTGATACTTCTGTCATTAATTTCTAAACAAGACTCCTATTCTATTTTCTTCTACACTAACCTAACATTTTCCTTCCACAAACGGCCTTAATTCTTTAAGGAAATAAACTTCCCAAAATTTATGACAAAAAATTAAGTATAATTTTGAAAGGATATATAAAACCATTTATTGAATGTCTGAAGTATTTCAAATTTAAGAGAGTAATTAAGTTAAAATCACTCATCAAATCTCATCAAAGAAATCTAACAGCAATCCACAATCCTTACCTTGGACATCTTATGCACTTGATCTCCCACATATATTTTTCGGAATTGTTCAAAGAAGCTTAAGATTGCAATATCCAGTTTTTCACAACCATATTGAGATATCCTAGAATCTGTTAAATTCATCAACTGAAGGACTCTGAAAAGTATGACATGCTGATCAATATCACAGCTCATCGCAGAGTGAAAGAGTGAGAGATGCAGTTTATATAATTTTCAATCGGTCCTTTTACACACTGAGAATTCTTGCTATGAATATTGAAAGATCTGTACATTCCCAATCTGATTACCGTAACACTTATTGAGTCTTTTCCCATTTGAGACGGTATCTGACGTAAAACAATTATGACGTCATCAAATTCCTATGAAAACATCATATGTGGGCTATCATTTCCCCGAGTATTAGATCAGTTTCCACAGGATTTGATGACGTCATAAGTGTTTTATGTCAGATACCGTCCCAAATGGGAAGTAACTCTGTATAACGAAAAGACCGAATAGCACTTTCTAAACCTTTCCAATCTGATTAAAACCATATCTTTATTCCACTTCTCTATTTGCCCCATTGCAGATAAAGATCTGGTGTAAGAGGTCATGTTCTGGTGACTTACAAGGTAGATTTTGAACAGTGTTTGTTACATACTGTGTCACTTGCACGTGCCTAGCAGAGTCATTGATTGCCTATGGGAAATAATGGTTTCGATGACTGAAACATGACCCTATGAACGTGATTTCGCCTTATCTTTACCTGCAATGGGACAAATAGATGAAGAGAAATAAAGAGATGGTTTTAATCAGATTGTATATTCCAGGCCTATCTGACTTCACCTCTGGACCAAGTTTTCAATCATGAGATACCCACCAAACAAAACTATTCTTTAAGAAAGATTCAAACCTACCATCATCTGGTTACAAGCTGAATTTGCTGATAATTTGGCAATTCTGAACTTCAATTATACTGATCAAACAAGAGTGAAAGTATAAACTTCAATTATATTGATCAAACAAAAGTGAAATTATAAAGCAATGAAATTTCTGAACACGACTCATACATTGTTTCAAGCTGGTCCAGTCAAGGGTTAGTGGAATCAAAATAAATACACCTAAAATACTGTATAACCTTTGTTTTGAAACACATTGTCATACTGTGGCTTTTCATGTAAACCTATTTTCTAAGAAATAAAACATGCCCATCCGTGTCAAAGTTTAGATGAGATTCACACGAAATTTGAAGTACCTACTTGTATGGAGATTGACTTATTTGCATCTCAAGACATTTCAAGAGGTGTAAATGTGTTTCATGCTTGTTAAGATACTAAATAAACAAACTTCTGATCACTTAATGAGTTGAAAATCAAAATTAAACTAATGCAATTGAAATTTTCACAGTATCAAGCCACTTTTTACTGTCAAGAAACAGTTAAATTGATTGACTAAATGAAGAACTATGACAGGATTCTACACGACACTTGCTGACTCTATTCACTGTATGTCAGCAATAAACGCTAATTTTCAAAACTGTTTACCTATCCTTTCCAAGTTTATATGTATATCAATACAATGTAATAGAAAATATATAAATTCTGTACTGTATTTTAATTATTAGCATTACATACCTGCAAGCAAGTTCCCCGTCCATGGCATCATGTTCATCTGTGCTAGCGAATGACACTCTCCCACCTATTACAGCCCCTATTATGTAAACTAACCATGACAAACGACCTGAAAGTAAACATTTCAAGCATCATCTCTTTATTTCATTATCTTCTTAATGAAGGCAACTGAAAACATCTTCCAAGATTTGTTTTCAATGTTTTATATGATAACAAAGATACATCTTGTTAAAACTACTTTGTAAGATTTCATCACTTGAAAGAAAAACATATTCTTTATTCAAAAGTACCTGTGTATATGTAAACGTACAAACAGACATCCTGAGTCACTGATGGTATACTGTAAAATGATTTTTACCTTCCTGTACTGCTAATTCAATACTCTGCGTTCCACTACTGACCAGTTCCTGATATTTCTGTGCTGCTTCATCAAACAACTGAACCAGTAGAGTACATGTCTTCTCATATTCACATCTTCCTATCGTTGATAGCTAGAAAAAAGGTGTCACTCAACTAATTAAAACTTGCAGTATCTTGAATGAGCCAATATTTAATTTGAAAAAGGCTTCAGCCAAAACATAATGAACAAGCATGATTGAATGAAATTAATCTTTTTTTTTTTTATTTAAAGTGTCCTTCTGAAAAATATCACAAGTTCATTTTCCCGCTTTGGGCATACTGGTGACCAGTCTGTCGGATGAGACAGTAAAACCAGAGGTCCCATGCCAAGGTAGATATGGCAAGTAAAGATCCTTCACTACTTCGGATTGGTACGCTGCTAAAGTATAAATTTCTGAGTAATGCATCAAATAGATACTGTCATCATATGTGGAGTAACCGTGGAGTGTCGTAAAACATTAATCAATCAATCATAGATCATAAATTAATAAACACATGTATTAAAATTCTTAAAACGTCAACAACTTCCTTGTACTTTAGACTTCTTCACATAAGCCAAGTTTACTTAATTGATCTTATTTTTCATACTTATAAGTTTAACCAAATCTTCAGGCAAGTAACTTGTACAGACTTATAATGTAATTAACAACAGACAGATAGACCGACTGACAATATGTCATCTTTCCTGATCTTAACATACATAATGGTAAATGTTTTTTAATGACACAATACCTGTTCTAGCTGCTGGCTGATCATCCCTTGATCGTCCAATGGATCCTCTTGACCGTCTCTGCAAAACATTATAATTACCTCCCTCTATATGAGTATAAAGACTGAAGAACTACTGTTATATAAATATATAAAAGCTACACAGATTGATTGGAATGGGAGATACCACCATTAACTGCAGTCCTAATATTTGGGGAGGAAATAAAACATATTCCCGCATAAATGACGTAAAGAACAATGGTATGTTATTGTGACGTTATATGGTTGCTATCTCTAATCGATGTTACTAACTGATAGTACACAAGTGCCGCCTAACGGACGGTACCTCCCATTTGCATTCCCATTGAACAATAAAGCTGTTTACTTAACTGTGACATACACTACACTGAATTCTGTATAGAACCAAGAGAGCTTTGTAACTTGTTTACATCTGCTTGAGATTCACCTACATTCTTTTCATTTCAAGTCTGCCTCACATCAAGCTCTACCAAATACAGGTTACATTTTATTTCATGTTAAATTAAACACTTACTTCATCACTATAGCTACCGATTCTAGCCTTGACATTATGTAGGCTTTCATGACCTCTGGTGTGAAGGTCTCCAGCAGATGAGGTTCCGAGGCCTTGACATATGGAACTGAGGCAACCATTCTCTGCCAGAGACTCAGTAAGTAGTGTACACTGTTTGGTGCAAACCGCCACATTTGCTGTTCAAAGAAATCAATTACACAAATAAAACATAAAAAATTAACTATCCTCTTTTGAAAGATAAACAAATCATTCTTTCTGAAATTTGCTGGTGTGACTTTTTTCTTATTTAATGTCACATCCAAGATTAATGCAATTATACACCATTGTGAAGGAGGGATGCTGATATTTCTGGGTCCTGCACCATAAACTGAGAAAACATTTAGTCAATTACTTCATTTTAATTTATTCCATTGTTAAACGTTCAATCAAATTGTCATGCAAAATGGTTTAATTCTGTTTATGGATAGAATAAAGCTCAATAAAATCCAAATCCCAGTTTTTAATTCATTGTTGACTAGAAGAATTTGAAATTGTGACTTAAGTAATTTCTCAGTTTATGGCATTATGGACCCTGAGTGCACACAGTTTTTACCCATGAAAAGGTATGCTGAGTCATGGACAAACAAAACAGTGCATATAATAGGTGTGATTTCACCATCCTTCCTTCACAGTGGTGTTTAATTTTTTTTCTCCTTCTTAATATAACATTTAAAAATTGAGACACACTGCTGTTTGTTAAAGTCAATCACTTTGAAATAATCATGTCATCATTAATGTTTTTAACTATGATGTAGAAATTATAAAAACTCTGATTCTAGAATCGGCTCATCCCTACAGAGAGGAACAACGTCTCGCGTGATTAACAATATTATTCTCAAGCAATAGAAATGTGGAGCAACTAGGATAAATACTCTCCACTGCAGCAAAGTCCTTGAAACACAAATTTAATCATAGACTCACCGTGACCTTGGAGATACGACCTATGATCTTAGAGATCAAATGACTAAGGGTCATGAACATACCAAACCTTTATGTCATGGTAACAACTGTATGCAGTATGAACAGTTTTAGTCATAGACTCAATGAAAACTTGACCTTTGAAGTACATGTATGACCTTGAATCAAAGGTCAAAACACATACCCTTATGTCATGAAGTAATATGTGAATATAAAACTGTCAGAGTTTATAGCAGTTGCATTCATATGATAAAGTAGACAGGGTGATTCCTTTATAATTTCAAATCTTGTTTGAAAGGGTTATAAAAATCAGAAATTTGGCAGGTACAGTGGCCAACATTCCAATTTGCTCAAACTTGACAAAGGAGAGAAACTACAAGCCCAATGCTGATGCTGATTGGTTGTTTGTGGTTATTATTTAAAGCCACACTTCACCAGTGCGTTCTTGGTGAAGGAAACTTGAGTACTCAATATGGCCAATATCTTTGTTGTTTAAAATAGATATAAATACCGGTACTTTCACATGCTAATAAATAAAGATCAGTTTATCTTACCTGTAAACTTGTGACAGTAAATTCCGCAATTCTTTTGATCACATCGGCATAATTATCTACTTTAACAAGCTCTCCAAGTTGATAATTTGATTTCAATCGAGCGAGAAGACGGCAAAATTCATGGTAGTTATTTGGCTCTGATAAGCCCTGAAATATACATGTAAAGTTCTTCATAAATAGGCAAGTTAAAATATTCTATAACATGCATTAATCAAAGTAATTCATGTATGTACATTCATGATACTTTACCCTCTTAAATACAAAAACCTTGTAACAAAATAAAACTTAAGTTTCTGTCTCTTTTTTTACAAGAAAGTTTAAATAACTGAATAAATACCTGTGGATTTTCTAGGATATTTCGCACCCCTACCACTATTTGATTGAGGAATTTTGCTCGTTCTGTGTTGTTGAATAAGGATCGTCTCACAGAGGCAATCTGGACTAGACATGATAACGCCTAGAAAATAAATGTTCAAAATTATAACATAAACTCAATGAAAGCTATAGGGATATGGTAAGGGGAGGAGGGGAAATGCCATGTAAAATTTTCACTAAATCAAATTACAATAAAGATCAAGTAATACGTGGACATATACACCAATTTCATCTTTTACGCAAAATAAGGGGCCTAATGCCTGATAAACGAGAGATGAAATCAAAGGTCTACTGCTAAGTAAAAAGAATAATATACATGTAGGAGAAGAGAAGTAAGAAAATGTCAAGTAAAAAAAATTTTCATTTTTTCAAACATGAATGAGATATCAATTTCTTGTTGCCATCTGAATGCAAAGTTGCTGTTAATTAAATCAATATTACAATAAGAATTCTGATGAAAATGTTTGGGGTTTCTGTCATTATTACTTCTTGCAAACATATTATCATTTCGCTTCAATAAAATGACAACCAGGATTCAGTGTTTGGAAGGCTGACTTCCATATCTAAATGTAAGTTAAACTAATACACAGGCTTATTTTTGGTATTATTCGCAGCAACAGCAGCAGATTAATTTCAGATTACATGTGGCTTTAGAAAAAATAAAATGAAATCTTACCATCGGGGAAAGTGAAGAAGGAAGACCAGAGTATAAATCATAAAACAGCTCTAAGGTAGTATTTTCTAAGAACGCTACAATAAAGGAGAAAATAAAGCAGTGTAAATATATAATGTCTCAGAGATTTCAAAAGGATTACAATCTGTTTGGAACTTTATTTAAATAATGAAGTACTAAATATCAGTGGCAGAACAATATCAAAGTGATTTTAAGATATCATGATATATAGAAATTATGTAAATCAAAGAAAACATGTAAATCAAAGAACAACTGGATCATATAAAATAATTACTGAATCTTATGTCATTAGTTATTTAGTAAGATAGTAAACGAATTCATCAGTTGAATAACTAATCAGATATGATGTAATTAAAAATTCTAATCTATGTCTTCACCTGATCGCCAGCTAGTGGGAATCTGGACTGTGCTAAGGTCATCTGATGTGTCATCTGTAGAGGTCCCAATAAAGTCAAAGGTCAAACAATTATGTGCCAACTGTAGAGTATGGGACATAAGACCATGCTGGAAAAAACAGTCAAACTCATTATACTTACAAAGTACATCATTCTTATCTTCTCTTTTAATACAGTGCCTGCCACTTAATTGAATATCGCATTACTGAATATTTCGTTTTATTTAATAAGATTGTGAAATCCAAAACCATTTTCTATCAAATCTATTGAAAATTCGCCACTTATTGAACTAGAATAAAGTAGCAACTATGTTTATTTGAATAGTGCGATTATCCTACCAAACATACCTTTGTTAAAACTTTACTGTATCACACCCGAAGTCATGTTGTTTACTACGGTGCGGGTGACCTATCTATTAGAGATAAATGGCTTCACACCTGTCCAGGGAAAAGCTGTTGACCAGATCACATGTTAACTGTCTACTACACCATGGCAGTAAGGATGAAACGATTAACTGCTGATTGCCAAAGCCAGATCATATGCAAGATCATCATCGACGTTGCACACACACTGACCCTACCAGATGCCATCCACATACTCAGTATGGCCTGAGGCATCGTCAAGTGCACAACCATCGCCAACTGCTTCCGCAAGACTGGCTTTGCTTGGTCAGACAAGGACGCAACTGAACCTGACAATGTGGAGCCGTCAGAGGGTTTTGATAGCTAGGCATATGATGCCTTCATCACACACAATGACAACCTGGAGTGCACAGCTGCCCAGACTGGCAAAATATTTGCACCAGTTTTCCTAAAGATGAAGTCCGACACATGACGATGCAGAGAACACAAGTGATGACAAGGAGATCTACGAAACGGCTCCAATGACGTACGACAAACTTAAAGATGCAATAGCCATAATTCAACAATTCCTTGGAGAAAACCAAATTGACGACTTCAGCCTGTTCTATCAGTTGGAAAATTGAAATTTTACTCACTTGAACATGTCTTTTAATTTGCCCTTGTAAAAATAAATTGTTGAACCTGTCAAATGTCTTTCTGAATCCTGGTTACACGACTGAGACAATTATTTCAATAGACAGCAATTTTATCTTTACAGACCGTTGAGCAGGTGTAATGTAGCTATTTAATAACATTCGGTTACTGTCCTCAACAGACAGTTACAAAATCAGAAATCATGTGCTCTGATTTTAATGTAGCTCGAAAAAACAAGGGATGTAAGGGAAGTAGCTCTAGTGCATCTATATACAGATACATGTACATCGATTTCAGTACCAATAGAGTGAAAGTTACATACGTATCTGTCAATCTTCTGGTCTTTGAAACTGCGTTCGTTCGTCATGCCATGTAATTGAATATTCGTTTATTTGAATAATAAAATCCTGACAAATAGCCTATTCAATTAAGTGGCCTGCACTGCGTTAGAACATAAAATATGTATATTCAGTGATAAAATCCCATGCTGAATGTCATCAGATAAAAAAAAATCTCCAATCAAACATACCAAACAAACTGCTCAATGAAATAACATGCATTTTTTTTAACCAAAGTTCATTACTAACTTCTATATAGTTTAGGGTTTGACTCTTCGAAGTTTCCGATATTTTCTTTCATTGCTCACTCTTAAAGAGTAGTGATTACGAACATACTTGTCACCAGCAAAGTTGATGAAAACAGGAAGTGGAAACAGAAATTCAGACAAATGGGCTGACAGACAGACAAAGAGATGTGAGACGAATTGATTTCTACGGGTTGCTTTGATTCAGAGACAACAAAGTAATATGACTAAGATTTCTCAATGTCTTGTACCTGTGCATCATCTGATAAGTTCATATTCTTCACATTGCCAGAAGCTTCCCGCAATAACTGACATGATAACTGGAATATCTCAAACAGCTGACTATCTCGAAAGGATGACGCAATCTTTCTGTGCTTTGTTAATGACCGACTGGCGTCCGGCTGAAATATAATTCATGGAAATTTAAGGATATGGATCATCTCTTCTATAACATGTGCAAAATGATTTTGTGGGAGATGAATACAATACCAAATTTAAATAGGGGCAGGCTTGGTGTAGTGGTTAAGTGCTTGGTTTGCGGCGCCGAGGATCCGGGTTTGATTACGGGTTGCGCCACTATGTTTAAGAGGTTGGTTACCTCCTGCTTCCATGTCGCGATATAACTGAAAAATTGTTGAAAGCGACGTAAAACACCAATCAACCAACCAACCAAATTTAAATAACTCCAACTTTAGGATTCTATTGCTGGTTTATGACAGTAAATATAAGCTGGTCTGGCCTAGTGGATATAGTGCTCGACTCGTGACCGAGAGGTCCGAGGTTCGACTCCTGCCCTGGGCGCACCGGTGTTCTGTCTTTTGGATGAGACAGTGAAAACCGAGGTCCCATGTCGCAGTAGGCATGACACGTAAATCATCCCTCACTGCTTCGGGTGGCATCCGGCAGATGCCGTCACCATATGTATGTGAAATAATCTTGGAGTGACGCAAAATAATATTCAATCAATCAATGACAGTAAATATATTTCTTTTTTATCGAAATATGGTATTATATAATTATTTGACCATATGTGAGGAATTTGTGGTCATTTGAGTAATGAAATAGATAGAATTTGACAAAAATTAAATGAGCAATGTATCTATGAAAAAACAACACAATGATGTATGGATATTCTTAAATAAAATATATGGAACATGTGGTAATACCTCAAAGTATCCCATATTAGAATCAAATCTAATAAGAGAGTTAATTCATATTGCAAATGCTATCATAATCCTTTTCAGTAAATGGCACAAAGATGGCATTCAAACTGATAAAATATTATATGTTTCTCTTCAACAATTGGATGTGACACTTATGTAACATCATTATTATTTTACAGTTTCTATTTACCTCACTGACTTGGTTCATCTCACATACTAACTGTGATAAAAGCTGGACCCCTATCATCACATGCTGTGTTGAACCACTCTACAATGGAAAATATTCTATTATACAAAGCAGTCTGTTGCAGAAATTTGAATTTTGATTCCTACATTTCTGTGAACTATATGTACAAACAATTGTAGTTGAATTTCACGAAACTTGAAAGATTGAAAACACAGTTAGGTGTTGTTACTTTTACACAAAACATAGCAGTTCTTACCCAGGTATAAGTTTAGAAATTACACAAAATGCTTTGATTTACATGAAGGTGTGAACTAGCACAAATAAAGTTACACCCAAATTCTCATTCTGTTTTGTTTGACTTTTTCCACCGTGTTAATTGCATTTTGTCTAAAACAGCAAAACTGCACTCTGTGAAGGAATTACCTGAATGAACTTTGCAACATCAGACACAACATTCCTGAAAACATCATCATTATTCTGTACGTCAAACCATCCCAGTTTTGTAATGCGGGCAAATAACTGTAACATATAAAAGACATAAACAAGTTACTCTATAGTGCCAACATCTATCATCATAAGAAATCAATATCATTCATTCTTGTTTACTTGAACAATGAAAACTGTAACATCCATTAATTTTAACTGTCTGAAGGTTCCATTTCTATTTCTGTACATAAGTATGTATCTCAAACTCATACACTGCAGAACTTTAACTGTTTTATAAGGAACCTTAAGTTCAATTTATCAAGAAAGAACTAAAGTATAAAACAACTGCAACATTTGAAACATAATAAAATAAATACCAGTTTTAAAATTCGCAACCACTTTATTTTTTTTTTAGTTTCAAGTACAGTCAATGTCAAAGTTGACGACAGACAGAAAGATGGACCAAAAACAAAATAGCAAGTACCTGCTGATTCAAAGTATTCAAATATTTCACTCATTCCAAACAAAGCTTCATCAAATTAGTACAAAACATCAAATATAAAAACAGAACTTTAAAACATATGCAATGTTTCCACTTTTTTTCAACAAATTTTACCTGGACTAAAGCTTGCTGTACATAATGTACCAATTTAGTTCTTGTAGCTAGGTAGTTCAGGATATAGTTTCCTGCAAAAAAAAGACACACCTTTTGTTTATGCATCGAGAAATTGTTCATCTCTTACACAGCTTTCCAAAACATGCTTACTTACTTTTAATTAAAAGTTGTACATGACTTTTGTAACAGAATTCAATAATTTTCTGATACGCAGTTCAACTACTAAACTGAGGATAAGTTGATAGAAGCACTGAAAATTCTTTTTACTGGTAATTTCAAAAAGTATGTGTTAGTCACTAATTGGAGTCAACAATAATCTTGTCCGTTATACTTCTAGGTTTCAATCAAATTTATATTAACAGATGAATTGAAAATTTGGGGCATGTCATTTTATAGTAGAACTTATGTTCATAGAAATTTAGAGGGTGATAAACCCTGAAACCCATCATTTAAAGTGACAGTATTTTGATGAGTGCCAGTCTTTATGGGAAATGCTGTACTCACGTATGTCCAATCTCTGTTCTAACGGAAGTGTTATGTTTGGTCTTGTGACAAGTTTGGTGAGTGTGGTAGCAGCCAATAGCTGGGCATATGGAGACTACAAATGTATTAAATAATATATACTTCTATATTTATACTTATCTTTCTTTCCTGCTTATACTGATTCATAGTTTTATTTACATAACAGAGTGGTATCCAGCAATGCAAAACTTTAAAATCCATTCTTTACAATACATCATCCAAAATTACAAATGTACGTTAGAATCTTTCCACTGTGAAACAAATACTTATCACAAATGCAAAAGATCAAACATTTCAAAATATATTTTGTTCATATGAATTCAAGAACATCTATTTTTTTATATCTGCAAATTAAAAGATTTCTATCCATGTAAAATTAACAAGAGAAGCCACAATACTAACTGATGTTCCACTCAGTGAGCATGGCCTCCTATTTCAGAATGGCCTTGACCTTTGAAGTATTTGATATTTGTGACTTTGGTCTTAGGTCTTCACATCTGAAGCTATAGTTGTGCAAGCATACATCTATGCACTGAGCAACAAGATATGAAGTCTGGAGGCACATCTTTTAAAACCAACATTTCTAAATCATCTCACTTACTAACATGTGTCCTTGAGTAACCCTTGGGACAAATGAAACAATTCTTTGCATGATTGATAAGATGTGAAATTTGTCTCATATCATAAATGACAATCTGTAATTAATCAGGACTTTGCTATTTGACCTTGAGTGACCCTTGACCAAAATAATGAGTTCTAGGCAACACAATCCAACAGTATGATTATAGAAAACAATATAACCAAGATAAACAAAGGGACCCACAGAAACATCATCAAAGTTGGAAAGACAAAGGAGCAACAATATTCTAACATGAAAAATTTCATGGAATATACAAATATTATTATTTAAATTAGACTATGAACTAAAGAGAGTAAATACAATGTACTCAGTTACCTTTCATTGAAAGTACATTATACTCTTTCAACATACATGTACAGATATATTATCAAATAAACCCAATGACCTTGATAACTACCTGTATTAATATCATGATATCATGTAGTTTTATCAACAAATTGTGTCACTCTTTATAACGTGTATATATAAATATATACAAAGGAGTCTACTTAATCCAAGGACATACATTTCACACAGTCACTGATCTGTATATCTTACTTAAAGTGATAAACTGATCATACTAACATTAGCTCTCTCCAGCAACAACTGACACTGGCTAAGACAATCTGGAGAATTAGCAAACGACACTAAGGCTTTCTCTGCTTCTGTACGAAGGTTAGGATCTGCTGTTTCATAAAGTTGCTTACACAACTCCTCCAACTGTAGCAACTCCTGCAAAGCAACAGAAAATGTGCATATAGCAAATCAATGATTAGGCCAAAAGAAAAAAAAACATGTTTTCTGTAACCTGACCAACCCCAATTTTTGGCCCTGACCCTAAAAATTTTTATTGCACTTTCAGTAAAAATAATTTCAATATTCAATATTTGCCTTAAAATGTAGTTTTCGATACACAGGGGATAATTGTTAGGGCAAAAATAAGTAATTGTCATTTGTTAGTAGTCCATATACATTTCAGTTGCCATCAAACATTGATTCAGTGATAATCAAAATACATATTTATCAAAACAAGATGTATTTGCAAAACATAAATGCCAAAGGTGGCAACAAAATTCAAATAAGGCAAATTTTGCAATATCCTGTATCTTGATTACGTTCCATCCCACTGGAATACACATATGAAAGAGGGAAGCCCTACCTCTTCATTCAATAATTTCCTAAGTCGTAACTGATGTTAAACTTCTTTAAATGTTGGTCAAAGGTCACAGTCAAGGTCACAAGATCAACAACAGCAATGCCTAGCATTGCATAATACATCCGTCACTCGATTTGAACAGATGAATTTGAAAGTATGGATACGCTCCCCTTTTGCCAACAATTCTGTGAAATATTATTCAAATCTGTGCAATGACTAACAAAACAAACTTGCACATAAACATGATAAAATCATTGAAATTTCAATGGCCATAACTCTGGCAAAACCAAGTCAATCATACTGAAATGCGAACTGTTACCTATCCTTATTGATATAAAATTATAGGTTTCAATCCAATACCTTGAAGGACTGCAGAAAAAAATCCAGAAAACATGACCTCGTACAGAGGGACGGATGCATGCATGCACGTACCCATGGACAATGCCATAGCATAATACATCTCGTCTTATGACAGGCGTATGAAAATTATTGTTCTGATGGAAAGGTCTTGTCACAATGAATATGAATTCCCGAACACCTACATTTACAATGTTATGCCTGTTTTATTGAAAGTGGAACAGAATGACAGACAGACAAGAGGCATAAAAAACAACGAAACCCACCTAACAAGGCAAATTTTTTTCGGCATGTTATAGGAAACATGCATATTTTTGTTTGACCTTACAAATCGTATGACACTCACTCAAGTACAAAATATTGGCAACGCTGATCTGGTACTACATGAAATCAGAATTCCTTATTAATGTCCTTATTTATGTGCCTCAAGCCGATTTCAATTACATGTACCAATAATTCTAAAAACTAACAAAAATGTTCATTTCGTAGGCAGAAAGAGAGATAGACAGATGGATGTAAATTACAATTTAGTTGATATTAAATAATCTGTATATGAAACATGTAGTATAAACTTTTATTAAAGTCTCTATTCATATAAAATCGTCAATCTTGGAGGAGGAGGAATTTGAAAAAGATGCTCTCTTCAATTAAAATACTCAGAGTTATCGAAAAGTATCAGTCTGTCAGAGAAATAAAAGCTATAAAACTTTTTTTTTAAAGTTAGCATTGATTTCAACTCCCTAATATGAAAATGGCTAAGCAACATGTGAAAAAAAGCTACTGGTAAACTAGAAATATGCCTATCATATATATATAACATGAAATTGATGAATGCATAATCATAATAAAAGTACTTTTCTTTGTGTTTATTTTATAGTTTTTTGTTTTGGTTTTCCAAAAGAGAGATCAAAGTCACAAAATTTTGTATGTTGAAATGCTCTATGACAAAATAAATCTGTGGGTATAAAGTCGCATAAATACACTGGTGCACTGTACTCATTTTAGCAGGTTTAGTTAGCAATGTCCTTTTTGCACTTACTTCTGATGAAACTAATACAAATGTATTAAAACTTTATCAAAAACATGAAGAAGTAGAGTCACTGGTTGTGCTTATTAGATGAATCAGGGACAGCAGCTGTAAACTCCTCAGTTGTTGAGGGAAATTCTGTGTATTTTTTTAATATACAAAATTATATTCAGTGTACCATATAGAATTATACTTTTTAAGTTTCAGACATGATACAGTAATTCCAAGGCTAAATTTTTAGTACATTTACATTCCTACTTGAAAAATCCTGAATTCTATCTCCCAGAACAAAGAATGTAATGCATTTGATATCATCCTTTAAAAAAGGAGGGTGTGCTACACATGTTTGTGTCCCTGTTTATCTACCTCTAACAGTCTGGGATACTTTTTGTTGTGTTTAACTAAGTGCAAAAACAGTAAATTTATAACATGAACAAAAAGAAAAAGGAACACTGTATTGAAATAAAGGTCCAAAGTTCACAATGCATTTAATTATTTTTTTCTTCCCATACACAGTTACATGTAAGTCTTAAACTGAGCATTATACCCTGGACAGTGTAGTCCAAAATGGCATACCCAAGCATGAGACTTGGGTTTGAATTCCTCATATAGAGAGAACTTACAGGAAATGATGAAAATTGTCACTTCTTAGTACAAATGTAGGTTATTACTTACAATTCGCTTTGCCATTCACTTGTTTATATCCAAGCAATAATGCTTCCATATCAGAAAGTTTGATAAAACGTTGGTAACAAGCAACTTTTAACATTTTTTGGCCAATATTTTCCAAAATCTAAATTTTTTAAATTATGGTAAGTTCCAATCTGAATGTAATATAAGAGAAAATTTGGAGGAAAAATGTTAAAAACTACTTGCTACAGGATTTACATCGAACCTTCTGATATAGAAGCATTATGGTTATAGTATGGATGTAAACATGTGAATGACAAAACGATTGGTAAATAATAAAATGTTTCAATTTTGCTCCATTCTTCATCAATTCTTTCTACTGTATAGGAGGAATTCAGACCAAAGTCTCATGGAGTCATGCTTGGGTCTGACATTTCAGACTAACACTGACTAAGTCCAGTCCAGTACATGGTTGACATAAGCAGTGAAATATTTCCGACACAAACCCAAACAAATCAAACATGTAAAAGTGGGTTAATAGAAGAACATCTCGCAGTAGAAGTTGAAATATTATTTTGAATTAAATAAACGAACTTTGTGGATGGCCGATGGGCCTTGAGTCGACATAAATATGACAATTAGCGGATAGAGGTGTTTACAGTTGTAGTCTGTGTTATAATAGCAATCAATACTTTTGTATATTTGTATAACCCTACCTTTTCTCTCGCATAACCATGTTAAACAAATGCAAGCGAAGTGCATCAAAAGTTTAGCGCGCTTTGGAGTCCGAATTTCCTCCATTTGTCTTAAGAATTTCAAATCTATGCATTTCAGAGAGAATTTATAACTGTATAACTATGAGTTTGTTGATTGTCATATACATCTTCTTTTCAACATTACTGTCATTCTTTACATTTTGTGATTGACATGCCTTACCTGCTCTTCCGCCATATCCGTTCATAACGAGTAATACTAAACACACAAAAGTAGCAGTATAGATCCACGATCCAAATCAAATATCGTTTTAAAATAAATATTCAGCATTTTTGAATTTTGAGAGTAATATCCGATTCTTTCATATATGACAACACGAAATATGGAAAGCAGAAAACAAATATAATTGATCTGGTATATCTTTATTCGGCACTACATCAAAATAAGCGTATTTAGTCAAAATGGTACAAAAGAACCGAAATATGCTGAAACAAATTGCATTGCCATTGAAGCTATTGAATTCCGACACCATCGAGTTATGTATAATTATTTATCTATGTCTTTATATTGTTTATATGTTTTGTGTGTAATTGTACTTGTTTTAAGCCTGTTAGCCAAAAGGTTTAAAGCCAATAAATTTATCGAAATGATAATTTTAAGAAGCACTCCGAAGGCCGGGTATGAATTGAATAAGTTACAAGAAATACTTAATGCCTAAAATTTTCTACCAGTAGGCCTTTATTAAGTGGAAACAAAAAAATACAACAATAACAAAATCTCTTTGTAAAATCAATATCTGCTGGTTAAATCATCCCAGCGCAATGTCCACGAAAATTTTGGACATTGAGTGTTTCTTGTTACTTATTTATTCATACCAATTATCTGTTGTTTGCTGTATAAAGACATGAAGGGATCCGTTCAAATCTATGGTGGTACTGTATTACTGGCAGAGAGTACCGAAAGAAAACAAAGCTATCGGTAAGGTAGGTACATTGTCGAATTTTTCAACTTTCCTCGACAGGAACTCAAACCCACATTTAACAGGTAAGGCTGTTAAGATCATGCATCGTGTTCCAAGACAGCGCTTTAGTCTCGTCCAGCTTCCTTGGACATTGGTCCCTTATAGGACAATAGAATTATCAAAAGTTCCTTAAGTGAAGAGTGGCAGACTTGGTGTGGTTGTTAAGGCGCATGGCTTTCCATGCTGACGATCCTGGATGATTCCAGGGTTGCGATGCTATGGTTATAATTTAGTTACTTCCTCCGTTCATAACACATCGTGATATGACTGAAATACTGGTATTGTTAATATTGTAACCAGAGATTATGGACTTAAATGTAAAACAAGCTGTGTTTGTGAAACACTAACTGAATGCCCCCCCCCCCCCCACGAGCGGCACCAAAGTCCAAATACTTATTTTTAGCATGAAGGTCATTGTCAAGGTCAAAAGGTCATCGACCTTGGCGTCATGAGTACGCATGTCAAATATGAAGTCTCTATCCCTCACGGTTCAAAAGTTATAGCCAAGGTTAAAGTTGGCAACAGACAAACAAACAAACAAACAGACAGGACCAAAACAATATGCCCCCGATTTATCGACCCGGGGACATAAAAATGTGTAAACTTGTTCAATGTCAACAATAAAGTATAAAACTGGTCATTCATGGTACCTTGAATATCAGAGGTCGGAGCAGGTGCTCCACTGAGCAACCATTTCGTTAGATTTGCTCCGGTCCCTCTATTCTATTTCTAATTTTCCAGTATAAAATAGAGAGGGTTTATATCTAATGGTTGAGAGGAATAGAGGAATTACTCGTGCTTTCCAGTAATACTTTTCTATTGAATCAAATACAACAATGATAAAAATAATGAAAAATAATAATGATAGAGGGACTTGAGCAAGTCTACCATTTCGTGTTTGGCTTGCCACATCCGCAATCCGAAATCTACAGCTAATACAAAAGTACAAATGTCAGCACTTATTTTGGAAATTTTCACATATATTAAAACATATAACAGACGTATATATATATATATATATATATATATATATATATATATATATATATATATATATATATATATATATATATATATATATATATATATATATATATATATATATATATACGTCTGTTATATATATATATATATATATATATATATATATATATATATATATATATATATATATATATATATATATATATATATATATATATATATTTATTTATTTATTTATTTATTTAAACAACCAAGCACTCGAATATCCACAAATTTTCGGCCGCGTGGCCTTTATCAAGTGGGAAATGCTGAAAAAATTTCAATATATCTCACTTGATAAAGGCCACACGGCCGAAAATTTGTGGCCATTCGAGTGTTTTGTTGTTTATTCATTACTACTTCCCTACGGAGGACTTTCATTTAATATATATATATATATATGTATATATATGTTTTATAATAGATGTACAAAATGTGATATACATATATATATATATATATATATATATATATATATATATATATATATACTTTCATTAAATATATATATATATTTATATGGACTTTCATTTAATATAAATATATATTAAATGAAAGTCCATATATATATATATATATATATATATATATATATATATATATATATATATATATATATATATATATATATATATATATATATATATATATATATATATATATATATATATATATATATACATATATATATATAAAAGCCGGCGTGGCCTAGTGGTAACGTGTCGGACTCCTGATCGGGAGGCCGGGGTTCGAGTCCCGCTCTGGTCATGCCGGTGTCATGTCTTTCGGAAGAGACAGTAAAAACCGAGGCTCCGTGTCGTCATACGCATGGCACATTAAAGATCCCTCACTGTTTCGGGTGGGTCTGTTGCAAAGGTCAAAATTTGTATGCCCCGCATCAGGCAGATGCCGTCACCATATACGTGAAATGTTCGTGGTGTGACGTAAAACAAAAATCAATCAATTATATATATATATATATATATATATATATATATATATATATATATATATATATATATATATATATATATATATATATATATATATATATGTTTCCTATGCTCTAAGGTTGTACATTGTACAAGAACATGCAACTTCGAACTTACTTGAACATAAGCAACACAGTCATGTATTTGACACATTTAATTATGTATACCAAAAATACAAAATCAGCTGGCACCATCTTGTGCGGTACGAACAAAACTAATACATTAAACCCAGAAATCCACCTTCTTCTGGGTCCTCTTGTTCCTACGTTCCTTCACCAAAATTCCTAAAAATATTGAAGTTTATTTAAAACGTGTTTAGAATAAAATTATATTAGTAGAAAACAGAACACTATACAAAGTACTTCAAATTGCATGTATATAATAAATACATATATTAACAATTACAAGTTTTATGGGGATTTATATGTCATGTATTTATCATTTTACTTGAAATGGAAAATAATAAAAATAATAGGAAGAGCAATAACACTACATGTATAATTATTATGTAAATAGATTCATGTATGGAGTGATTTTATAAGTAAAACCGATATATATGGTTTCCATCACCACAAAACTCAGTATTTGCAAATTATATCTATAAACATCTGGTGACTTTACTTACCTGACCTTTTTGGATATACTTTGGTTTGTGTTGACATTTCAGTTAAGTCTGAAATAAGAAAATGCGTAAAATTATAGCATTGCTGTGACTGTCGGTAACAATCTCTGGAAAAACTACAAGATACATAAGAGGATATTCTCTAGATTAATTCGAAATAATTCAAAATAACATTATACATATATATATATATATATATATATATATATATATATATATATATATATATATATATATATATATATATATATATATATATATATATATATATATATATATATACTTATTTATTTATTTATTTATTTATTTATTCATGCTTATATATTGAATTATGCACTCACCTTTTCTGTAGTTCATTCCTTCAATCACATTTTCAATACCAATAGCCTGTTTCTTTAATGTGTCATCTGAAATGTTTTTCAACAGGAATTTATAAAATAGAAATCAATGAAATAAGCATGTAAGACAATGTTAGAGTTTTATGTTTTCAATTTTCATGAAATCGTGATATAGACAACACTTACATTGATGAATATGGAAATCGTTCGCTTCTACCCCTCTCCCCGTATTCTGTCCCGTTTAGTAGAATAGACAGGTATGCAATCCCATTATCTACTTGCCATTAATATCACATTCTCGTCCTCTTCCTCAAACGTTTTCTTATATTCTGTACTTACCCATTACTTTCTTGGAACTACGGATTTTCCCCTCCATAGCTTCTAGCCTTTCGGTGAATTTGTCTTGATAGTTCATGAATTCGCAACGTAAAGCTGTAGTGCAAAATAATTAGGAATTAATCTTAAAAGACTTTTATATAAATTGTCATTAATATACATTTATAATTCAGGAATGTATATATAATATAATACTGTCCAAAAGCACCATATATTGACAAATTTATAATAGATGTATTCACTGGCATGATATAGTTGAAAGATGAAAGCAGTTTTGAAAATAAGACAAGCAGTCACAACAGAAGTACCTTTTGAAGCCTGTTCAAAATGTACTTTCCCCTCCTTTTCGTCTTCTAATTTGTTCAAGAGGATGCGATTCTCTAAAATGAAATAAATAGTTTTATGTACGGATAAGCATTTAGGAATATAGCAATTAAAAATATTATCGAGCTAAAATTTTATATATTTTGTAACTCTCGTTCTCATCGTAAGAAATTAACTCAGAATTTATCACTTAGTTTGACTATAACTCAACAATTTTTATATGTTGCACTTTAGTGAGTACATGCACTGCACTTACGTCTGACTTGGGCTTTAAAACTCTCTCGCATTTCCTTCATGTCCTGCAGAGTTCTGATAGTTTTATTTCTTAACTCGTCCATATCTATATAAGTATATAAACATACACCGCTCAGTTAGTATAGAAATTGACTAAAACAAGTGACTATACAGTGATCATTGGGAAATCAGATATGAAAAGTGTTTAACTCTTTTCTAAAGTAATCCTTTACTTCTGAAATAGAACCTCACCTTTTTGGATAGTGCAGTTAACTCGGTGGAAATGCTTCACCATTACTGCTAGCCCAGCCATCAGCTCTATTGCAAGGGTCACCAGGATGAACATGTATACTATATCAGCTCTGACAGAAGCTCCATGGTGGAGATTCATAGGTATATTGAAATATGGTCTCAAGATATCCCGATCCAAATCCATAGGTGATGTGATAGTCAACGTTGGAAATCCTGGATAAGCTTTGGTTGCAAAATTGACATCCAGCTTAGGAATTTCTAGATAGAAGGGTCGTGGTGGAATACGATACGATCTTTCCTGACTTATGTTGGTAGCGACAATCTGATCGAAGTTGTACGGGCCAAATTGGTTGAATATAGTATTGTGTGTATCAGATGTAACGTTATGGAAGCCTGATGAGGAATTCATTCCTGTTGTAAGGATCGCCCCATCGATACTAGGTACAGAGATGTTGGTGTTTACATGAATCGTACCACAGTATAGTGAAGATTCCATAGTAATGTTGTATCTATCGTGAAAATCGTTTGCTGATGGCATCAGCTCACTGTGGAGAGAAGTAGCGAAAGATGTAAACTACTCAAAATGTCAAGGGTAACTATATATTTTCCAAAAGTACTTAACCGCTATCGAATCTGCTACAAAAACTAATTGTGTGTGTGTGTGTGTGTGTGTGTGTGTGTGTGTGTGTGTGTGTGTGTGTGTGCAAATCACAAGACTAAAATCCTCTATGTAGTTTTTATGCAGTTTATACATAAAACCTAGACCTGGAATCGTGTGAAATTTGTTGACTTTGATTCGGGCCATAATACAAAGTATGAATGTTCATTATGAATAAATATCAATACCTTATAATATTTTACAGAATTTTGTTGTTGTTGAATTGCACCATTATACAAAGTATGCATGAACACCATGAAATAAATACAGAGATATTGAATTTTACAGAAGTTGAATCGAACTGCGCCGTCATATAAAATATGCATGCACACTGTAAAATAAATACAGACATTGAAATGTACATAAATTTGTTGACGTTGAAGCGCGCCACATAACAAAAGTATGCATGTACAATATGAAGTAAATCTGCATGGCCTATGATGCTGTTACAGGAGAGAAAATACTTTATACATCTACATGTATATACTTACTTGGAATATTGTACACAGGATGAAAGTTCTTTCTTCTCCTCTTCAGCAAAGAACACAAACGCATACATCAGAATAAGAACAACGTTAACAGCATCCATCTTGTTGCTACGTTAATAAGAGTGAGTACCGCGACGTTAACGCACGCTATTTATATCTATGACGTCGCCATGGGAAACGTTACATTGATTGGTTAGAAAAGAACAATGACGTTTTGGCGTTTGGACTGCGAATTTCCAAAATTGTGCTTCTTTACAAACAGAAACATCAAATATCTCATCAAATGTAAGTACAATTTTCACAAAACTTTTAGGGGTGATAAATAGGAGATCAAACATCAATACCAATGTTATCAAAGATGAAATAAATGTATAATCGGCAAGGTATAATGCAATCACTGTAAACTGAAAGTAAACTCCATGTTTTCACAGGGTTTTGCAATAATAGAAGTGTACATTACTTAAAATTAAAGGAAATGGGACATTTGCAGTCATATACATACATGTTTGAACATAATTTTTCAAAATTCCTTACAGTATTCCCTCCCCAGAATGGAATAAATAATTGCATAAAACACATTTGTAGAGGATTCATTAACGTGACGTAATCAGTCTTATAGTGGAAATAAAGGAGACAAAAACACACCTACAGTTAACATTTGATTTATTCGTGTTAAAATAATACTGTTGCTGTTATGTAGATGTTATCAGCATAGAAAGGTATTATGTCGCAAAGAATTACATGATAAGACAATGTTTTAAGTAATTAGATATGTGTATATGTGTGTTCCTATGTAAAGGTATATACAGACGTATATAACAGTGAGTATCTTTCTAAACACAAAATATATGAATAGGTAAAAGTATGAGGAGACTACAAGAGAAGGTATTTTTGCACTAGAATCTGGAATGTAGAAGATGATTGATAGCCTGCTCATGGTAAATAGTAGGGAAATTTATTTTTGGTATAATCTTTAATACCACGTCTTTTATTGCCTATTACGTAAAAGTTTATGTGGAATACGACATCATTCTTTGTCAATATATGAATGGGTAGGCTATCTTTTTACACTTTACTCACTTTATTGGGTAGGATGCCAGCGACCCAAGCCGCACGTCCCTACTCAAATTTGTGCCGTACGAGGTACGATGTAATTGGTTCGGCTTGGCACACCATGTAGTACATTGTCATTGCGGTTAGTAGAACAACACAGCGATCTTGTAGTGAAAAGGGGGAGACACGTTTTTCTCGACAATTACGGAAAAATAGTAAGCAATTTGGGTTATACCATTTTCCTATTTCTGTATCCTAGTATCCATAATACCATCAATTATTAAAGTGAGTTCTTTCATTTTCCACAACGTAGATTAATTTATTCTAATAAAATATCTCGATTACCGTTCTTACAAAAAGTCTAGAGTTAACGCATAGCGTGTTATCCAACGTACGTCTGCCATCGGTCCGGTGTAAACCTGTCACATTTTCGAACCTCAGTGGTGGTGAAGTGTTACAAATTCCTACAGGTGTTATACCGTTTTTTCGTCAGGATCTAAGAAAAAGTGGCGCCACCATATTTAAAGGTATGCCACATAGGGTTCCCACCTTTGAAAAACTTTTCAGAATTGCACCACGTATCAACAAACCGGAGGCATAAGCGTTATCCAGAATGATGTATTAAGTGTTGTTTGGTTCCATCCCGAAATCAAATTTTTGACATCTTTTTGAACTTTGCCATATTTTGCTATTTTGAGGTACTTTCTTAAGTTTTCTCCGTGTAGGTTGCTTATAATGCATTGGTTTTGTGTATTCTAACTGATGTTATTGGAATAAATGTAATTGGAAAGCAATGGGATTCAAAAATAGTTTATAGGCTTTGTTCGTCGTTTAGTATTTTGTATAATCGGGTCTTTTGGTTTTGTTTGTTTGTTTTGTTTCTTTGGGGCTTTTTGTATGTTTGTTTGGTTGGTTTCTTTTTAACTAATGGAAGCAGAAAGTAGATTAAAATCCTCCAAAAAGGGAAGTTAACCATGATAAATAATTGCTCAATATTTCTACTAGCGAACATGAATTGTACTTAAATAGATTTAGCTTACCATTAAACCACTTGGAAAAGGCCAGATGGCCGAAAATTTGTGGAATTTGAGTTTGTGTGATGGAAGCATTTCAATGAAACTTGGTAGGTATGAAATATTCAAAGTTGATTTTTTCAGCCACATAAGTCAAGGCGTGGATCACAGGTGGACGACATCGATCCAAGAGGTTACCCTCTCTTCACAAACTTCTACTTTATACCAGCTGCATAGATTTATAAATTGAATGCACCAACGTGTCTGTTAAGAAGTGGTGTTGGGGTTTTTTTTATTACATTCTGAAATCAAGTTTTGACAAAAAATGCTCAGGTGAGCGACTTTGTCCCATTTGGGCCTCTTGTTTTTATATTGTTTTCATCTGAAGTTAATTTCAAGAAAGTAAGACAAGAGTAACCTTCACAAATCCACACTCCTGATGACACGAAGTATGCTACTGAATTTTTTGCTGAGTTATTGTTTTATTCAACATGCGGGGAATCTGTCACATATGATGGACAGTGTTGTAAATTTGATTAGTCAAGGGAGAGTTTAAATCTGATAGCAAAGCTATGTTGCAACTTTCGTACGATTGATTGCCACTATTCCGTGATTTTAGGTATTGATTCCGTGATTTTAGGTATTGATATAGCGCTCAGCTATCATTTAATATACATATAGTCCATGATCCAGAAACACTTTTGTCCCCCCAGGGGGAATTTTGCAGACATACCCCATGTTAAAGTACATTCTCTGGGAAACATTTTAAGCGATGTTTGCACTCTGACCGTTGGGGCTTTACTGAGTTATGGGGCAAAAACATAAGATTTTTATCAAAAATCGCTGAAAATTGGAAATTTTGAATAAAACAACTCGATAAATTCATGAATAAAAATGTAATCTGATAGATCTTGATATGGTCTATCTAACTAAAAAGGTTCCAGTACCATATCATGTATCAAATATGTTATTTTTGGGGGTTAAATGTTATATTTTTGCAAAATTAATAGATTTTTTCTTATTTTATTTCATTTCGTCTATCCGGCTCAGTGTAGGTCCAAATATTTGTTTTAATGGTTATGGAATGATAAAACAATATCTATTCTATTTAATGATATGCCATTTACCCAATCATGAATCATCAAAAAGGGATATCTAAAAATATTTTCTATTAAAGTGATGCCAATTATGAATATCACTGAAAATTGGAAATTTTGAAAAAAAAAATGTAAACAACTCAATAAATTCATGAAAAAAAAAACATGTAATCTTATAGATTTTTATATGATCTTTCCAATAAAAGAGGTTTCAGTACCATATCACGCATGAAAAATGTGATTTTTTGGGTTAAATTTGGGGTTTTTTTTCAAAATTAATAGATTTTTTCCTTGTTTTATTCCATTTCGTGTATCCGGCTTGTTGTAGATCCAAATATTTGTTTTAATGGTTATGGAATGATAAAACAATGGTTAATCTATCTAATGATATGCCATTTACCCAATCATGAATCATCAAAAAGGGATATTTAAAAATATTTTCCATTAAAGTGATGCCGATTATGAAAATCGCTGAAAATGGGAAAATCTTTATAAATGCTTTATCATTTATCAGTTTTAAATGCATCATGTTATAGGAATTTCTATGCACTTTGCAAATACACAATTTGAAAGGCACCCTATCCAACCCCCCCCCCCCCACCTCCAAAAACAAAAAAAGAACCAAACAAAAAACAAACAGAAAACACAGAAAACAGGAAAATCATCTGAGAAATGACCATATTTTAACAAAGGTGCAAGAATTTTGTTAATCTTTGTCTTTATATCCATTGCAGATGGGGTTATAGATGTACACTTTTTGGAATTAACTGAAACGACGGCAACAAATGATCATTAAATGCAAAGATCTTTAATCAATGCAGAGGCCAGGAAAGCTATCTTTATTGAATACATACCTGTATTAGATATTTTATACGACTTTTACTTAATCGTATTTCCTTAGAATGGAACAACTAGTGAAAGTAAGACAAAACGAAAATTCCGAAGTTCCTCTACCGTTAAGTAAGGTAGGACTTGAATTGTTCATTTTAATAATACATTGCATTAAGAGGCCGGTAGTCTTACAGAAGCTGGTTCTGAAAAGATAAAGGACGTGGCAAGCAAAAGACTGAAGTATGATTCCGTTAAAGATAGATTAGAACATATTTCCTTAAATATTCTAGACACATTAGACCCTTCAAAATATGGTCCTCATAGGAAATACTTCACAAATATAAGCAGGGTAGAAAAAATCAACTTCTGCTTCATATGATGCATGAGAGCACTCCTAATACTTCAAAGACACAAAGACCCTCATCTCCTGCCACTTTGTTATTTCAAGCTCACAAATGCCTTTTCTACGAAAGCCGATTAGACTCACTAACTAAGAAAAAAATTTATATCTTATCTCGTTATTACGAGATAATCAACTCGTTATTTCGAGATCTTTTCTCGTTATTTCGAGATCTTTTCTCGTTATTTCGAGATAATTAACTCGTTATTTCGAGATAATTAACTCATTACTTCGAGATCTTTTCTCGTTATTACGAGATAATTAACTCGTTATTTAAAAATCTTTTCTCGTTATTGTGAGATAATAACTCGTTATTTCGAGATAATTAACTCGTTATTTTGAGATCTTTTCTCGTTATTTCGAGATAATTAACTCGTTTTTTCGAGACCTTTTCTCATTATTTCGAGATAATTAACTCGTTATTTCGAGATCTTTTCTCGTTATTTCGAGATAATTAACTCATTATTTCGAGATATTTTCTCGTTATTGCGAGATAATTAACTCGAGTTAATTATCTCAAAATAATGAGTTAATTATTTCGAAATAATGAGAAAAGATCTTAAAATTATGAGATAATTATCTTGAAATAACGAGTTTATAATCTCGAAATAACGAGATGATTATCTCAAAATAACGAATAAAGATCTCAAAATAAGGAGATAATTATCTCGAAATAACGAGATAATTATCTCGAAATAACGAGTTAATTATTTCGAAATAATGAGAAAAGATCTCGAAATAACAAGTTAATTATCTCGAAATAACGAGAAAAGATCTCGAAATAACGAGAAAAGATCTCGAAATAACGAGTTAATTATCTCGAAATAACTAGAAAATATATAAAAAATTTTCTTAGTAAATGAGTCTAATCGGCTTTCGTACTTTTCTGTGACAAGTATACAATAAAGGTGAAGGGTACTAAACAAACACTTACCAAATGTGTAACAAAATGCGTCTATCAAAGCCACAGTTGCCAATAAATGTGACGATCAGCTTTTGTGTAAAGTTTTGAACCATGTCACATGCTCCTTAATGTAATTACATATTAAACCAAATGCGTTTCTGTGGGCAGCATTAGACTTATATGCTTCAGAATCTGAGTGATACACATGGCTAGTTACACTTCATGTATGCTTTCGTCGACAAGCATTGTGATATAATGCTTCCCTTGCAAGAAGATCTTAGTTCAAAACTTTACACAAAAGCTGATCGTCACATTTATTAGCAACTGTGTCTTTGATTGACTCTTTAGCGCATTTTATTACACATTTGGTGTGGCAGGAGATGAGGGTCCTTGTGGCTTTGAGGTACTAGGAGTGATCTCATCATATGAAGCAGAAGTTGATATTTTTCTACCCTAAATGGCATATCAAAAGATTGATTAAACATTGTTTTATCATTCCATAACCATTAAAACAAATACTTGGATCTACACTAAGCCGAATAGACGAAATGCAATAAAATAAGGGGAAAAATCTATTAATTTTGCAAAAAATAACACATTTAGCACCAAAAATCACATTTTTCATGAATGATATGGTACTGAAACCATATTTAATTGGAAAGATCGTATAAAAATCTATAAGATTACATATTTTTTTTTCATGAATTAATTGAGTTGTTTACATTTTATTCAAAATTTCCAATTTTCAGCGATTTTCATAATCGCCATCACTTTAATGGAAAATATTTTTGATTATCCCTTTTCGATAATTCATGATTGGGTAAATGGCATATTATTAAATAGATTAGACATTGTTTTATCATTTCATAACCATTAAAACAAATATTTGGACCTACACTAAGCCGGATAGACGAAGTGGAATAAAATAAGAAAAAAAATCTATTAATTTTGCAAAAATAGCACATTAAACCAAAAAATAACATGTTTGATACATGATATGGTACTGAAACTTTTTTTATTTGATAGATCATATCAAGATATATCAGATTACTTTTCTTTTTTAATTTATCGAGTTGTTTACATTTTATTCAAAATTTCCAATTTTCAGCGATTTTTGATAAAAATTTTATGTTTTTTCCCCATAACTCAGTAAAGCCCCAACGGCCAGAGTGCAAACATGGCTCATTTTGTAGCATTTTTAATAAGCTTTCAGAAAAATATACCCTCGAAAATTCCCGGGGGGGGGGGACAGGGGTATATGGCAGCTCAAGGTCTAATATAGGTTGATGTACATAAAAGACATAAGATACCAAGGGGCAGTTTGTTTCAGTGGATTTCTACTCTCCGGCGATTGACCCCAGGGGTCGGTTAGGGGTTTTCTAAGGTTACTTATTATCGACTCCCTTATCTGTCTTTCGGGAGAGACAATAATTACATGTGCTCGACCACGGTATGTTTTAGCACGTGAATCTACAACACTGTTTCAGATTGTTCAGTTGCACAGGTAAAAATTATAAGGTTGTGTACCAGGCAGGTGCCGCCCCTACACAAATGAAACAATACTGGTGTAAAACCATACACAAATGAACGAAAAGATATGTTTCTGTACACATTTTTTGGATGGTGATGACTTGTATCATGTCTGTTTTTCGAAAGTCAACTTTGTGTTACACTGTATCCACCTATCTTTGTCCATTATTTATTTTATATATTTATCTGTTTATTTATTATTATTCATATCTTTTTTTATTTATTCATTTTATATTATTATTAGTTTGTTCATTCTTAATTTTGTCTTTTTTTTATATGTTTAATCAACATCAGCACATTAAGACCTTCGAGTACCTTCATACAATTATCCTACAGGGACCCATAAAGTCCGGATCGCAGGAGATGTTCACCCTATAAACTAACCACAGGAGTTAACAGAATCCGGATTGCAAGAGATGTTCACCCTATAAACTAGCCACAGAAGTCCATATAATCCGAATTGCAGAAGATATTCACCTTATAACAGTGTTCCATAGAGGCTGGGTCACCGGATATGTTCAAGCTATAAAATAGCCATATGGACCCATAGAGTCCGGATCGCATGAGATGTTCACCCTATAAACTACCGATAGGCCCAATAGTGTCCGTATCGCAGGAGATGTTCACCCTAAAGACCATCCATAGGGGTTCATAGAATCCGGATAGCAGGAGATATTCACCCTATAAACTTGCCATAGATTCCCATAGTGTCCGTATCGCAGGAGATGTTCACCCTATAAACTGTCCAGAGGGGTCTATAGAGTCCGGATCGCAAAAATTTTTCACCTAAAAACTAGCCACATGGGTCCATAGAGTCCGGATCGCATGAGATGCTCACCCTGTAAACTACCCATAGGTTCCCATAGAGTCTGGATTGCAGGAGATGTTCACCTTATAAATTAGCCACAGTTACCCATAGAGTCCGGGTCGCCGGAAATGTTCATCCTATAAACTATCCATAGGAACGCATCGCAGGAGATGTTTGCACTATGAACTAATCATAGGAGCCCATAGAGTCCTGGTCGCCAAAATCATAAAGTCTTCTTTCCCTCCTTACGTACACGATACTCATCTACTAGTCTCAGTACCGATATGATGTATATATAACACATGATTATAATTAATCATGTAATATGATATGACATTAAAAGTAATGTTTATGTAGGATGTATGGTAGGTACAAATGATATACTAGAATGCATTTGTAATATCATACAACGTTTATAACGATCTTGTAGGGATAATGCTAAGCACATTTTTCACGTATGAAGATGTATTCACCTTATTTACATACGTGTATTAGGGACCATGACATCAACACCAATTATCATCTTTATGAGATAATTCTGTCATTTCCTAACTTTTTGTTATAATTAATGGAAAGTGGGATCATGTTTTCACCTCTACTTATTTAAAACTAAAAGCAATGAAATGTTATAACTAATAACTGCTCATGTGTATATGAAGGTCTATATTTCATCCGAACCATGTACTGAGGACAAGTATATATATATATATATATATATATATATATATATATATATATATATATATATATATATATATATATATATATATATATATATATATATATATATATATACATGTATATATATATGGGGGGTGAGTGGGTGGGTGGTTGTATGCATGTGTTACTTTAAAGCATTACAAAATCTTCTTTGAAATTCAAAGAAAAAAAAACAGAGACGTATTACTTTTTTCTGTCTTTACCTAAATTTCATTTCTGATATAAGCTGAGTAACGTTAACTTATCAGTTGTAGGTAAATCATTAATAACTTATCAAATGCAGGTAAATCATTAATAACTTATCAGTTGCAGGTAAATCATTAATAACTTATCAAATGCAGGTAAATCATTAATAACTTATCAAATGCAGGTAAATCATTAATAACTTATCAAATGCAGGTAAATCATTAATAACTTATCAAATGCAGGTAAATCATTAATAACTTATCAAATGCAGGTAAATCATTAATAACTTATCAAAGGCAGGTAAATCATTAATAACTTATCAAATGCAGGTAAATCATTAATAACTTATCAGTTGCAGGTAAATCATTAATAACTTATCAGTTACTGGTAAATCATTAATGACCTATCAGTTACTGGTAAATCATTAATGACCTATCAGTTACTGGTAAATCATTAATGACTTATCAGTTACTGGTAAATCATTAATGACCTATCAGTTACTGGTAAATCATTAATGACCTATCAGCTACTGGTAAATCATTAATGACTTATCAGTTACTGGTAAATCATTAATGACTTATCAGCTACTGGTAAATAATTAATAGCTTATCAGTTGCAGGTAAATCATTAATAACTTATTAGTTACTGGTAAATCATTAATAGCTTATCATTTACTGGTAAATCATTAATTAATACCTATTTATACCTGTCCGCGTTTCTACAGTAACAGAATTATCGTGTATATATATAATTCTTATGTTATAACGTGTAAGATGTTAGAGTCAACTACAAAACGTATTGGTATATTAAATATTATTTATGTCAAAACATACCATTAAAATTTTATCTTATTTATTTATTCTTTGATGTGTTTATTTATTTATTTATTTATTTATTTATTTATTTATTTATTTATTTATGTCAGATGTAAAGAACTCCTTCTATTTGTCATGGTCGACTTCTCACATTTCCCCTGATAATGAATCCGGCATAACAATTTGAAAGCAATTTTCTGTAATTGTTATAACATTACAAAGTGATATATTGTAGTATATAAAATGTGTACTTGGTATCAAGATCGAGTTTAATTTCCGTCTCTACACATCGATTTCATTTAAATGGATTTCGATCAATTAAATGGTAATGTCAATAACTTCGTGGCCCCATAAAGTTGCTTCTTCAGTTGTTACAATTCGATTAAATTCAACTTTAAACATTTAGCAGCCAGGTAGACAGTGTGTATGTATGTTGCTTTGTCCTATGGGTATTTCTTTGTGTTCAATCTTATAACTAGGGTTTAAAACAAATTACAAGGAATATTGAATCTTTTAAGCAAAATTTTGTTGCAAGTGAATCTTTATCGATTATAAGAAAACTATTAGACAAAGTGTACAGATGTATGTGAAATGTAATACGTCTATGCTGGAACAGGGGTGGGGTGGAAAGAAATACAAGTTTATTTAAGGTACTATCTTTGCTCTTTAAATACTCTAGAATTTAGTTGTTCATCTGGAACTGAAACTGGAGAAACAATGAGTCAATTCTGTGAGTCTATAGAGAAATATTTAAATTAGAGGTACATCTATTTACCTATTATATATATACTGCAAATCAATATAAAGAACATAACTAAAATTCATTTCATTTCAAATAAGACGAATTTTAAGCAACGGTAAGGTAAATCGGTGGTAAAGTCTTGTACAACTGGCAATGGGAATGTTTTGTATGTTACATTTGTATCGTGAGAAGAATGTTTAGTTAAATTTAATGTAATCATTTAACCCTAAATTATAATTTGCATCGGTATTCACTGACCATTATAATCTAATGGAAGCATATAGTAAGGGAGAAGAAGAAGGCAGATTTATAAATTTTTATAAAGGAAGATCCATTTTTCGGCGCATTTAACTATTGACAGCGAGCTTTACGCTCACTGTCTTCAAAGCATACGTTTTTTTTTTCCCATGAAATCTAAGATGCGAGAAGCAAGTAAGAGAATTTCCTGCTTTTCTAGTTTGATCTGTACATGCATAAAAGATTAGGAACCTACATTCAAACAAAAAAGAAGACATATCACCTAATATCAATTTTATCATTCATAAGCACGGACGGAAGAACGGAAAAGTTTCAGACTTGACTCGAGTTATCTTTCTTGTTTATTGTGTCGCGTCGTTGACAACGAGTTACGATACATGGGGGAAAATCCACGTGAAAAGTAAGTACGATATCTTTACCGTGGTGTATAACACTATTCATGGTATTGATAATTATATGTTAGACGTAGTGACTGATAATAATAAGAATGTCATAACTACTACTACATAACAATTAAGACAGAATTAATCAACATTTCTAATCATATAATTCTCATGGATTTGTCTAACTAGAAGATAAAACAACATGATTCAATACAGCAATTATGAAGATAATAATTTTCCCGAGATTCCATATGGGTTGAGCTATCACGATGGTCAGTAGAAGATTTAACCTGGACATATTTGGACGTCTATATTGATTTTTCTACTAATAAATGTTATGGTTTGTCAGAATAGTGTGCATGGTTTAAAAGACTGGATTAAAAGATAACATAGTAAAGAATGGCTCGGGGAAGGAAATTCGTACCGTCTCCTCACACAGATGGCATATGGGTTAGTATACACATAACGGTATATTTTTTTTTTCATTTTTGTTTTGCACTTAGATATCACTAAATTAATGGCCACCTCTGTATACACTGTACATGATTTAACTTCAAGACATTTCATTTTTCTCTGTTTAAGCACTCGTTTTCTATTCCTCACAAATGTAGGTGTTGAATGTTGTTTTAGTTTTTAAATTATTAGATCACAGCACTATTCTTAAAGACGTCGATGATGTGAAAACGTGTGATGATGATAGTTAATCCCTCAAAAACATTACACCTGTATGGCAAGGTAAAATAATACTAAACGTAAAGAAGAGAAAATGTATGGCATAGAATAGGACATTAACCCCATCCCATCCTACCCTTTCCAATTACAAATAATTCAAGTAAATGGATTAGAAAAATTACTTTTAGACAATAAATTGCAATTGATTAAAAAGCGTAATCAAAAACAAAATAAACAAACGTAATCTTGCAAAATAAATCCTTAAGAGACTATTATTTGCTTTATATATCTTTCATCGTGAACCGGGGGTTTCTATTGAAAATAAATTATTAAAATTATCGCCTATTGAGAAAAATATCGCATATTGACCAGTTTTCCAATTTGAATATAGAAATTTAAACTCACTAAGCTGTATTTTAAACTCTCTCATTCAAATTTCTATAGAATGCAATCATGTGTGAGCGTGTATTCATCCAGTTAACTATTAACCCATCCAATTTTATAATAATACCTTACAAGCGGTGTTACTTTCGCGAGCACTACAACAAAAGCTTTTAGTCCTTTCAATGCATGTATCTATATGATATACTAATATTTACGCATTGAATTATGTACTTATAATCAATTTCTGGGTTGATGACAGTGGTGGGGATCCAGCAATTTTTATAAAAGGGAGGTTTGATTGTTCCTTAACCTATGTAACGGGCAGGGAGAAAAACTGTGACCGGACCCGGGAATCGAACCCAGAACCTTCCGCTATTAGGGCGAACGCTCTCACCATAGAGCTATCCGGGCCGATACCGGCATCCATGACACCCCTCCCCCTGCCAGAGGTTTTCAAACCTCGAAACCCAACAGAAATTACCCTGGTTCTCCTTCACACGAGGGTCACGCTCACGACACCAAATTCTGTAACAGGCAGGGGAAAAAAACTGTGGAAAGACCCAGGAATCGAAATCAGAACCTTCCGCTATCAAGACGGGCGCTCTCACCATAGCGCTATCCCGACCGATGCACCCGTCACACAGATACGGTGGTGGAAGGTGTTAAAGTGGGGGAGAGCAGTGGCGGTAGGTGTTTAGTATGGGGAACAGAAAAGCCGACAAAATACACGTATCTTTGACATATATTCTGACGGAATTCCTCTTTTACCCCAAACAGTGTTGGAGTCCAGGTCGGGGGAGGGGGCAACCGTGAGTCCCATTGTACCGTGTAATTGTCTCGGGTACCGATAACCAAGCTCATAGGGGACACAACCATAAAATATTAACCATCCTGACATACAAAGAGAACTCCGGCTAAGATAAAACCCCGAAAACATGATTTTATATTGGAAAATATTTACAATTTGTCTGGTTATCTGACTCATAATACACTGAAAGTGTTTGAAAGTGACATGGATTTTACGCAGTCTTTGGATTGATATTGTTGCTCTCCACTTGATAAAAGGCTAGGTGCCTGAAAATTGGCGAATAGAGATCATTATAAGTCTCTTACTCTCCAAAATAAATTGTTTGCTTATTTTGTGTTTTTTCTGGTGAAAAGATTGTGTTCATCCCTAGAACCTCCTTCTGGATCCGCCACTGAACATATTGCGCTGGCAAACAGACATTCACCGACAACGAGCCTTGAAGATTCCAACTAAAAATCGATTCCTGCATTTAATTTCAAATACATGGCTGAAGTGTACATCGGATCTCTGCCAAACCAATTTATTGAATAATGATACATGAAAAGACTTAGATTTATAAATCTATGTGCGTTAAGAATTTAAAATAGTTAAATCATTGACAAGCCAACTGCGACGTTAAATGGTCGCCTTGAAACGTTAATGGCTCAATCAATAAAACTTGGGATATAAGGAGATCAAGTGTTGAACTTGAGAAATATGTAAATATAATGTACATGACGTCTGCAACAAGTGTTGAAAAGAAAACACAAGTTCTTGTATACCCTAAAACGTATCGCTGCACTTGTAAATGTATCGGGCTCCATTTAGGAGATTTTGCTGCTTTTGTCTAGTATTGAAAGCAATCTAAACCTCGACAAACCGACCAGCTAATGTATGTGAATCAGAATAAAGATTAAACAAATATAGATGGATTATAGGCACGTAGGTGTTCTTTGTCGCACCAATAATGGTTCACTCGTATGGCAAGGGATTTATATAAACAATAATCAATATCGGCGGCTTTCAGGGTTGTGTCATATCTAGTTTTAGAGGACTTTTTTCTAACTACTTCTCTTGAATGTTTATCTTAATGATATGGAACATTGTTTGTATTACAGGGTGAAATGTAGTTGGTCCATTATGAAATTCGTGTCCGTACTATATCCAAAATGAGCATCATGACGGTCATTTTGAATTCATTGCCATTGCCCCTGCTCTCTTCAACGCACAATTCTAATGACGTGTGACTTTCACTGGACTGACTTCAGTTGGACCAGAATAAATTTCGGACACTTCCAATTTTCAAAAGGACCACCACGATGGCAATTTTAAATTCCTAACTATCGCTTCTTTTGAAATTTGAAAAGTATGTTGAATGCTAAGGGATGTTCACAGGATTACAGGGTATGGTCTGTAGGTGGCTCTATCTGTTAGTCAGGCCCCTCCAGTATTCGAAATGGCTATTGTAGTTGCCGTGAATATCTGACTTTTCCCACTTTCAAAATGGTCACAATTTGCAGCTTTCTAAATTGTCTTGTTTTTACTAATATTATTACCAAAGAACATCTTCTCTCACGTGTATTCTTTGCCGGACCACTTGGACAAGACAAAGACATTACTCTGGCTTGCATGAAATATTGAAAGTTTTTTATTGTTCTTCTTCATATGCCGTAAGAGTTAGGCTAACACGTTCCTCCGTGTATGTCGTGTGTATTTGTGCACGTAGGAAACGTGTCAACTTGTCTATAAAGAACGTCATTGGAAGTGAAAATGATTTGTGTTGTTAAGGATACCCCTCCACCTTTTATTATTACTTTTCTTACATAAGTGCAAATTCCTAGGCTAAGTAGCAAGAATAAGTAAATATTCGACATAAGGTCGAAAATAAACAGTAAGTACCCAACCTATAATATCTGCTCATAATATGAATCATTTACGTGACAGTCGATCTTTTCGTTACACAGAGTTACTTCCCATTTAGGACGGTATCTGACATAAAGTAATTGTTACGTCATCAAATTCTATGGAAACCGGTCTAAAACTCAGGGAAATGATATTCCAAAAAATGATGTTTCTATAGGAAATTTATGACGTTATAATTGTTGTACGTCAGATACAGCCCCAAATGCGAAATAACTTTGTTTAAGGACAAGATTCAATATTCCACATTAAAATGAAAAGAAAAGTGGACATGGACGAATAAAAGTTACTATGTATTTGAAATGAACGCAATACAATTTTAGATGCACCCCTTCTGAATATTGGCTTCTAATCCCATGAACGCAACTGTGAACAAGGTTTTTGAAATAATATACATGTTGATAAATAGCATTATGTATACTTGACAGTGAAGACCATACTATCCTTTACTATTTAAATTAAGCAATGCCATTGAGGGTTTATTCCAGATTCAAACGAACAGTGCATAGAAGTGCATTTGACATTTTAATGAAAGGTATTTTACATTGACACAAATTCCCAATACAATTTTTATGACTTTCTCATACCAACTATTTGTAATTGTATAAAAAGAAAATTGGATATGAGAATTTAAATAGCATACCAGGAGCTTATAGTCCGAAGTGTCTCGAGTTTTTGTTTCTATTACAGTTTGCACATCGAGGATTAGAGAGCACATCGAATGAACAATTTTCCACGAGTACTGGAGTTATGTTAGCCGCACCATTCACTGCTGATATCACAAAAAGGAGACCAATGCCCCCACCACCACCCTTTAGAGCAAAAACCGATGTAAGTTAAAACTACATCCACACTTTACCATATTCAAATTAACATACAAAGTTATCTCATACGATACATTTACTTCCAATTCAATTTGAAGAACGAAAGTCTCAAACACTACTGGAAAAAAAAGAGTAACAAGCCCCGAAACTTCACTTAGAACCACCGAGACGTAAGATTTTCATCGGTGTAAGGGTGCTCGAAAACAGAGTTGAACAATGTTACACCGGTAAATATATATATATATATATATATATATATATATATATATATATATATATATATATATATATATATATATATATATATATATATATATATTATTCATGTCATAGTAATGAGAACGAAAGCGACCCATTGCGGGACCAATACCAATGCTTGCTTGTTACTTTGACTGTTTTCTACGTATCTATAATTGTTCTTGTATCTTGTTAGTAGCAAAAATAACTAGTAAATAACAATTAAGAACCGAATTTGTGTTTGTTTATTTATTGTACAACACCACACCAGGATATTTCCCCTTATATACGGCGATGATCAAGGGTAGATAACTCTGTATGACGAAAAGACCCAGCAGGACATCAAGGTCTCTTTTGTGAAACATTAAACACAATAGAAAGTAAAGCGGGTCACAAGTATTAGTGCCGATCAATACCTGTCCGTAATCACCAATCTATTTCTGATCCAGATCATCTAAGCACAGTAGTTATTTCAGTTTAAATCTGGGTCCGATTAAGATCTGAGATGGTTATGCAATTTCACTGACTATTCAGAAGGAAAAAATTCTTCAAGCAACTGCGATAACGCGTCTCCTGCGGTATCGTCGAGTCCTTAGCTGTAAAGCATACCCAATACACAAATCACAAACAAGAAACTTCACACGACCATAGACGATTACATTAGATAACGACCCCAATGAAATGCCATTTACAGATTATCTGTTATTGGCCATTTTGGATCACTAACCACTTAGTTTACTGCATTTAAAAGGCGGCAGTTATTGATATGTTTCCATTCGTACACAGTTAAGTAGTCCATGATCGCTGTGATACAGGCTGAAATGGATATGTTTATTACTGCCCCCGGATTAGATTAACCCACAATATGAATGATTAGATTAACTCCAAGTCAATTAATGCTTCCACAGTCGTGTGTAGATGGTTGAAAAAGTTCATGGTGTTTCGTTATGGCGTACTTTTGGACTGTTCGTCCAAGCTCCAGGAGAAAGGATAATTTGTTTTTACCTAGAATTAACGAAGTAATCTTTATTTAGTGTTTATTGTGGATATTGTAAAAGTCATGAAATAGGGATTTTCCACAATTTTAATTCACGAACGAAATAGGGATTTTCCACAATTCTAATTCACGAAATAAGGAATTTTTTCGAGGTGGATATTTCATACAAGATCTGCGTTTAAAAAGTGTAGAATATTAACATATAAATTGTTATTAGCTTAGATAAATCAAATAGCGGTTTATTCTTTTATTGATTTCAGCTGAATTACAAAACATCGAACAAATTTTCTATCCATGACAACCGAAACGCTTTCCAGGATCACGGAGTATATTTTGGAGATGTGAGTTTATCCTTCTTTATAGTATACTGAAAAACTGCATCATACATATAGTAGTACTTCATTTTTCATTTATATCAGTAGTTAACCTCATTTTATTAAGTAAACGCAAAACTCACAAGCTCACAAAATACGTTATATATATGCATTGAACGAAGTCGAACATATAATTTTCTTATTTTCTTCCACACTGTTTTTCGGAGAGAGAGAGAGAGAGAGATAGAGAGAGAGAGAGAGAGAGAGAGAGAGAGAGAGTACAGGTAATCGTGTAATCATGTTGCTTTTCATAGTGAATTTTGAATCATGTTTCTAAGTACTGCAATTTAGTTTGTATTTATTTTTTTTTTCTCAGGGACGAGAAGATAGGACGCTTGGAAGAAAAATAACTTTACCAGAAGTTCGTCTACATCACACAGAAAAAGTTTTATTAAAGCATCATGATAGAAGCCCTATAGATCATGACCTGAACACCAATTATCGTACACATTACCAAGGGAAAACATGCGAGGAGACCACTAGACGACGATTTCCCAGGCGATATCAAACGCCACGTTCAGGTCTTATAAAACCCGAAACGACAACGACCTCTTGGTTCCGAGAACCGGATGTACCTTATCGGACACCTACCCATGTGTTAGCTATAACACAAGAGCCTTTTCCAAAACATAATTCATGGAAATATTCCAATCACGGGCTTGAGAAGATTTATCCCCCTTATGAAAAACATTTGGAACCTCTAGTCAATAATGAATTTAATAAATTTGGCGCAGCTTATGCAATGAGCAGCGAATAGGAACTGAAGTTATAGACAATTTATTGTTAACTGCCGCTTCGATATGATCACCAAGTCTTAGCATTCTTTCTTGTGAATGTGTATGGTCATTATCACCTGTCTTATTATTGTTTCACATTCATTTGTTCTGTTGATTTTCTAATCTTTATTTTCATTAAATCAGTGTATTGTTGAATCCTCCTAGCTTAACAATCATTTTGTGACGGAAACTAGGCGATATATCAAGAAGTTTTTGTCTAGTTAAAAGTGTACAGATTGCAAATCCGCTTCAATGGTCGTTGAATGGATTCATGATCGTGTGATTCCGAAAACAGACTTAAAGAACGGGTCAATAAACGGATATTTCCGAAATTTCGCGCTCGACCGTTTCTTATTTTACGTCACACTAAGATAATTTCATTTGCATGGTGACGACATCAGCCGTATGGTGTTTAGTCTGAGGTTCTCTGCCCTTCTCCCACGTTTGATATCGGTGGTTCGTGTCTGCCACAAACCCCTGATATCAAAAGTGGGAGAAGGGCAGAGAATCTCGGACTATGTGGTGTTATGCACTTGCACGGTGACGACAACAGCCGTGTGGTGTTATGCACTGCACGGTGACGACATCAGCCATGTGGTGTTATGCACTGCATGGTGTCATCTGCCGTGTGGTGTTATGCACTGCACGGTGACGACATCTGCCGTGTGGTGTTATGCACTGCATGGTGTCATCTGCCGTGTGGTGTTATGCACTGCACAGTGACATCAGCCGTGTGGTGTTATGCACTGCATGGTGTCATCTGCCGTGTGGTGTTATGCACTGCACAGAAATTTAGACCTATGAAACAGACTCAACTGAAGCAGTGAGAAATCTTTGCCAACGTTTACTGTGACATTGGACCCAGGTAAGACTCGAACGATTTCTCGGCCATCAAAAAGGCACTCTATCGACTGATAAAATGATGTTTTGATCAACTATTTGCATTAAGACATACGGATCTGATATTTCATCTTTACAGCAACTGTTTTGTGCATTGATCCAGTAAACTACACGTCTGGTTTTGAAGGGGAAGACTTGGTGTAGAAATTAAGCGCTTGGCTTGCAACTCAGACGGTCAAGGTTCGATTCCCAGATTGCGCTTTTATATTTACGAGGTTGGTTCCAAGTGGTAGTACGACTGAGATACTGTTGAAAGCGACGTAAAACAACAAATTAACAAACCGAATCTAGTTCTGCAAATGATCAATGAAAGGACATTCATATATTTTTTGGCCGAAAATAGACTGTTTCTTTTGAAAAAATACATGCAAGCGTTTTTCATGATAAATTTTCAGTAACTTTACTATTCGACATCAAAAATGTTCTACAAAAGCTAACTACGTTATGCCGAGTAAATCTTTAAGGGGATGGCTGGTTTGTAGATTTTGGGGTTTTATGTGACTTTCAATAATATTTCAGTCATATCGCGATCATGGAGGCGGGAGGTAACCATCCTCTTGACTATAGTAGTGCAACCGGGAAATCGAACCCGGATCGTTTGCACAGCAAATTTAAGAACTTGGCTTGAGATAAAAATAATATCTATTTTCGATCCATTATTTGGGTAAGTGACATCAGTTACCATGTGGCAACATAACTCAAAAAAGAAAAAAAAATATGTCGAAACGGAACAAAAACAAATAGAATTATTTTTAAAGTGAATCCGATTTTTATTCGATCACCATCCATCTTTTCAAACACTCACTTAAAGAGAATTCAAGGAAAGTATCGAGTTCACGAAGAACAAATCAATAGAAATGTATTTTTCCTTAATTTACTTTAAATGCAATTGTTCTAAAAAGGATTTTCAGCCCCTGTGTGCAAGACTAGAGTGTTCCTTGTCAATACGGATTTACTATAAGGCTCTGGCATAAATCTTGTTTACAACCAATAGACAGAGTTTGAATATCGGCTATCATTTATAATGTTTGATACGTGTCTAAGTGCCTTTAAACCATATCGGATATTAAAATTTGCTGAGATAGTATTACGTTGCATTTGAGGCAACATTTCAAAATATAATACCCTGTATTAATAAATCCATTGACAAGATCCATCTTATCTGCTCGACATCTAAGATACGATTTATGTTAACGGGTCTCGATGCGGCCCTGTCAAACGTATTGATATTCCGTAAACCATGTCAGGAAATCCCACTTGTTTTTGGATATTGTGCAAATCGCACACGTACAGAGGTATAAAGGAGCAATAGATTTCTGCATGAGAGCAAAGGGGTCTGAAGCGCTCACATGAGAGCAAAGAAGCCTGAGGCCTTCACAAAGACAAAGGAGATTGAAGCGTTCGCTTTACAGCAAAGGAACTTGGAGCCTTCCTTAAGAGCAGCTTAAACCCGAGCATGAAGCGCTCAGAGCAAATGACCCTGAAGTGTTCACAGAAAGAGCACACCGATATGTACTTTTCCAAAGCATGTTTCGTCCCCTATACATGAAGATGAATGTCGTTAAATACACCAAGGATATGAGGAATGTTTCTAGTATAAATTTACGAATATCATAACAGTCTCTATAATAAAAACAAAACCCCACTTCTTTCACAAATTTTTCGCCACTTGGCCTAGCATAGATTGTACATAATTTAGAATTCAACATTGTATATTTCACTTGATAAGGGCCAAATGGCGAACACATGTGAATAGAGTATTATTATTTATTATACAATGACTTCTCTGTGGAATATTTTACTTGATTATAGTCCGTATGTTTCAAAATGGTTATTTGCAGCTTTCAGGGGTGTTGCTCATACTTGTGGTTGCACTACATGTACAGTACTAGTCATAGTTTAAACTAAGACCTAGCCAGGGGCACTTTTGTTATGGACAAGCAAGGTCTTTAATGTACCAGGCTTATCCTTTATAATTCTGTACATCCTACCTCATGTAGATTAAAACAATGACAACAGCCTGTGAACGACAACTGTCTATCCAACTGGTACAAATGTGCATGTATTTGCAAGATCATACGTGCTCCTTTAGGTTGTCTAAAACTCCCTTGAGGAGTTAGTAAGTCCTCAGAGATTCTGTATGCATCATAACTAAATACGGAATCTTGCAACAGCTATGTAGTATTGCTTTTGAAAGATGTTTTTAACATTGCCAAGTCCTTTCATGTTTATCACCACCTAAACATCCCTATCAATTGATCAAGCACCTAACAAGACATTATCAAACGTGTGAACCCCCCCCCCCCCCCCATTTATTCTGAAATGACCACTGAACAGTCATCCTCCAATTAGAAACAGGGCACTGCTGAACGACACATTATATGCCTGCACTTTATTATCCTAGGTGTGTAGAACTAAAATATCTAATCTAATTGTGGTAAATGTAAATTATCTTTGATACTGGTAAAATAGTTCAGTTAACTTCCTAAACTGTTCTGTAGGTTTGTAGATCTTCCTCATGCATCCATCATTTCCCATGTTGAAACCCCCTTCTTTCATAAATATACCAATTACAATTGTATTAAATATTGAGATGTGAAATTTCCTGTACAATTTGCACATCTTCATAATGAGGTCTTTCTTTGTACCAAGTTTCATCAAAATCCACCAAAGAGTTTAGGAGGAGTTGCAAAGACAAGGTATTTTGCATAGAAAAATCTAAGTCTAAGGGTCATAACTCCTGTATTTTTTTTTTTTTGACAGCATCACCTTCCAAAATGCACATCTTCATATGGTGTACTTCCTTTGTACTATGCTTCATCAAAATACCCCAAAAAGTTTATGAGTTGTTACAAAGACAAGATATTTTGCATGGAAAAATTTAAAAAACTCAAGTTGAAGGGCCATAATTCTAGTAATTTTTGGACACCATTTCTCCTCCAATAGGCAAATCTTTGTACTGTGTTCTTTCCTTGTACCAAATTTCATCAAAGTCCCTAAAAAGAGTTTAGGACTTGCAAAAACAAAGTATTTTAAGAAAATATAAGTCCAAGGGCCTTAACTCCTGTAAATGTTTTTGGACAACATTCCTCTTCCAATATGTACATCTTCATATGGTATTCTTTCATTGTATCAAATTTCATCAAAATCTCCCCAAGTGTTTAGAAGGAATTTTGAAGACAATATTGGTGGAACAGATGGACAGACTGACGACATTTTATGCCAGCATATACAAATTCAGAAGCTTTAGAAAGTCCTTTGGACAGAGGTTTAAGATGAATGTTCAAGACAAAAGTTAAGAAAGTACTAAAGAGTTTTGATACATGTACATGAAAGACTTTCCCAAATTCCTATATGTCCCTGAAGTTTGCCACATCCCACCATGTGGATACATCACTTCACAAAGACAGACAGGAACCTAAATACTTTATGTATGTTGTTGAGAAATACATGTAGTTGGTCAGCTTAAGGTATGGTGCTGGTAAAAGTTTGAACCAATACAATGACAGATATAAAAATAAACAAATAAATCAAATTTAATGAACCTCAATTCTTTTCAACAGAATCCTTAACGAGCAAGAATTAAACTTTGTTAAAACTCTGTATATAGAAAAGGGAACACTTGAGAATTTATCTATGGAAAGAAATGACATGCGAGGTCAAATTTCAGCAACACTTTTTTATTGATGTTACATTACACATCTATCTTTTCATATATTTATTATGAAAATATACAGTAATGATTTTCACCATTTTTGCTATCACATGTATTATAATACACATAATGAAAAATGTATCTTGATAGAAGAAATTGTAAAATATAGTTTTATCATATAGGCATCCGTAAATCCTACTATCTTAGCATCAACATTCACAAATAAGAATCCACTGAAACAAGCATACAGTCAGTGTTGCATGTCTATTTTTAGTAACAGTGACCTTTAGAGTTGACCTTTTGACCACAAAATCAATTCCACACTAGATCTTAAAAAAGATCACAAGTAACATTGTACATGTATGAAGTTTGAATCAAATTGCTCATACCTCACTGAAGTTATTTTCTGGAAACCATTCGGACAGACAGACAGACAGACAGACGGATGGACAGGCAACGACAAACACTATAGTCTCTCTCAGTTAACTAAGCTAGCCTTATATGAAGTTTAAAAGAAGTTAATCATTCCTAACTCAAATTATTATCTTGCAAACCAAAATGCAGTGATAAATGTACATTTTTAGTAACAGTTATTTTTAGAATAAAACTTTTGACCCCAAAATCAATCCCACCCTAGACATTTACATCAGCTAGCCTTATATAAAGTTTGAAAGAAATCAATCATTCCCAACTCAAGTTATCAGCTGGAAAGCGAAATACGATGATAAATCTCTATTTTTAGTAACAGTGACCTTTCGAGTTGACCTTTTGACCCCAAACTCAATCCCACATTAAATCTTTATATAAGATAACATTGTTTGAAGTTTGAATCAAACTGGTCATTCCTCACTGAAGTTATTGTCTGAAAACCATACAGACAGACTAACAGATGGACAGACAGACAGATTGACAACGACAAGCACTATAGTCCCCTCCAGTTTCACTGGCAAGGGACTTAAAAAAACAGACTGGTCAGTTAGACTAGTAATCAAAACAACCTCAACTCCTCCTACAGCATTCCCCAAAACACAAGGTAATCATGTGGACCCAACAAACTTTCTATACATTTTACCAACAGCAAAATTCATGTGATGTCAAAGGTCCCTTACACTTTGAATTATTCAAGATAAAGTGTATATTGATACTGGCACATAGTTTTTCCTGTAACACCAAAAGACGTACTGTATACAGCTCTATTTCACTTTCAGTACATTGTTGTATTTTCAGTACATTGCTGTATTTTGTTGAGTACATACTGCTATCATATAAAACACACTAGCACAAAGATGCCACATCTGGACAATTTGTGGGGGAAGAGGGGAGTAAGACAGGGTGGGGTGTTGAATTCATACACATAACAACAGATCCTTCTTGACCATTCATTTCTTTGTAATACAATGTCCAATTCTGATAATTTCTTCAGCACCAACTTGATACCACACATGATAAGAAACCTCTCTCTTCTCTTGAATGTCCATTGAGCTGTATATTACTGACCAATGTTAAGACTATCCACTCAGATATAATGCACTTCTGTCAGGCAGTGGATACCTGGCAATATGTGATATGTAGAATTTCACATACTAGCCAGTACTACTCCTCTGCAAATCAAGCCTTCACGCCCTGTTAATTGAAACATCAGTTGCGATATAGGCTTGTTCTGATAGGTACAAGTCACAGTATCTAAATTCAGGGACCTCATAAGTGATCTATTTCATACTGCAGAGCTTCCTTCTCTTTCTCCAATTCAGCAATTCGAGACTGGTTTTGTTTGAGGCGATTTTCCATTGTCTGAATCATTGGACCATGCATCACTTCCATCACTCGAGAGAAAGACTTGGTAAACACTGAAAACAGAACACCTCAACATATTTTAAACATATCAAAACAAAACAATGCATGAGGGATACAGCTTTTAAATGCAATAATTATGTTCTGAGACTGAAAACAAGAAAATCATATTCTACACTATTTTTTCAACAGTGTTCTGTGTAAGTTTGATATTTTTTTTTCAATCTCTTATCCAGAAAATTACAAGAGTATTAGTAAAACTGATGGATGCTCCCTCAACGGCAGCTGTAATACAGGAAACTGATGACTCAATTCATATACAAAAAATCAGTAAAACTAATGGATGCTCCCAGAAGCACAGCAATAACTAAGGAAATGAATGACTTGATATATAGGAAATCATTGTATTAATTGATGACGATTTCAAATCTCAATATATCATAATTCATATGGATATCCAATTGAGTCAACTGTAGAACAACAAGTGATCATAGTATCTTAAAGTAAAATCAGCAAGTTTGATCTCAATTAATTATGAAATAAAACTTATAATTGTGACCTTGACCTTTAGGAAATGACCTTTGTCCAAAAGCCCTTAACCTAAATAACATTTTTTTGGTGAAGTATATCAAATTTTGATAAAAGGTGTTGGAGATTTAAGTACCGGTACTTCATGGCACTTTAAGTCATAGTTAATAAGAGACCTTGACCTTTCAGAAATGACCTCAAGTGACCTTTGTCCAAAAGACCTTAACCTAAATAATATTTTGGTGAAGTATGATCAAATTCCGATGAAAGGTGTAGGAGATATACATACTACGTAGTATTTTAAGTCAAAGTTAATAAGTGACCTTGATCCTTCAAAAATGACTCTGAGTGACCTTTGTCCCAAAACTCTTAAAGTAAATGATATTTTTGTGAAGTATGATTAAATTCTGATGAAAAGTGTAGGAGATAAGTACTTCATGGTATTTTAAGTCAAAGTTAATAAGTGGTCTTGGCCTTTCAGAAATGACCTTGAGTGACCTTTATTCAAAAGCTCACAACCTAAATAACATTTTGGCAAAGTATGGTCAAATTCTGATGAAAGGTATAGGAGATATGAGCTCGGACGAACGGACAGGCACACAGACACGACAGCAACTATATGATCCCCTTGAAAGTTTTCGGGGAGCATAAAAAAAGAATTACCCATGTTTTTCAATACCCATACCTGCAGAGTTCTGCATTTTTGCAAGCAGGTCCAACCTTTGTTGTGTGGTCTTAAGATAAGCTTCTTCTTCTTCCTGACATAGGATTTTTGGGAGCTCTTCTAGAGATTCCATACAAGCTTTACTGATTCCAGGACTAGGCACAATGTGGACAGGAACCTCAACTCTTAGATATCTTCAAATAAAGCAGAAGAGAAGGTTTCTCATAAATGTGATATATCTAGTTAACAATCAATATACATGTATCTACTTTACGTAACTGAAATTTTACCACAAAATCCATGTAAATGGATGCAAAACAAATCTGCTTCTAATTTTTCACTGCAAGTAAGTATAATGCATATATGCATATGCAAAGTGTTTCCTATAAATACATGTATGTATGTAAGCCTTCTGTTGTCAAGTGTATTTAACACTTTTGGCACTGACTATAGAGTTTTTATATACCATTTTTAACAAACAGTATTAAAGTTTGACTTATTTTCTACATATTTTTTATTAAAATGTTTCTTAAAATAGAATTCATAATCAAATGAGTCTATTTCATTTTGATACGTTACAGGAAGTATAAATGTGGCCTAAACAACTTAATTATTTAATAAATTCCTTTCCAACAGAAGTAATACACACAACAATGAAATGTTTTTGCTAATTCTATTAATTTGTTACGACAAATTGCTGCTGTGTTCTTTCATTCTTTGTTAAGAATCCCTACCCTAAAACACGACACAAAAATGCTGAAGTATTATTCAATTTCATTTGCTACTAGATAACTCTCTAGTAATGAAGACATCTGAAATATGTTTACAACAGCTTTTACTACATATTAAATTATCCATTTACACATTTTTTCATGTTGCTTTTATCCACTTTTCTCTTAAGTTTGATGGAACTTATTGTAGTTCCTTTACATCTGCTAAACCTGAGTTAAATCTTTGTTTGAGGAAGGTTTGCTAATATACCTGTAACAGGTCAATGGTTTTTACTGGTCATTCCAGTTGTCTCCATCACTGTGCACTGACTACTGTCATATAGGTAAAATAATACTGGTGTGGCATTAAATGAAAAAAACAATTTATGGAACTTAATCTTATTAACTTTGAAGACTTACTGTGTAGAGTCCATGGAGTCAATGAGAGACTGAAAACATGTCAGTTGGATTCTGTTAAACTGAAATGAAATAAGAATTCTTTACGAAAATGGTACATTATATCAAGAACAACAACTCTACAAAACAAAAACATTATACTTTATGGTAGTGACCAATATCAAAGGATATTTTTGATTTATTTGTTTGAACAGGTATCAGTCCAGATAGCTCAATGGTGAGAGCATCTACCTTGATAGTGGAAGGTTCTGTGCTTGATTCCAGGGTTCGGCCACATCTTTTTCTTCTGCTTGTTACATTTGGTGCTGTTGCCAGCCCTCATGAGTTGCATATTTGTTTGTGTACTGTGAGGGTTACGATCTTTATTTTGTTGTGTGTTTTGGTTTCCAGAATTTGAAACCCCCTGGCAGGGAAGGAGTGTGACAAACAGGCATCGGCCCAGACAGCTAAGTGGTGAGAGATGTCCGTCTTTATAACAGAGGGTTCTGGGTTCGATTCCTGGATCCAGCCACACCTTTTTCTCCTGTCTGTTACACAAGTATATGAGTGGTGTATGGCCTGATATATATTTCCTATGCAGCAGATCCACTTAAAGTGCCATTACACCAATTTTTTTCTGATACTAATTTAATAATTTGATGTAAATAAAACCCCTTGGTGCCAAAACTTTTACAATCAGATGCTGCAATAAGTAGCTATTGCTGATTAAACTCCGGATGTTTACTTGTTTAACGCAGCCGCGCGTGCGAGAATATCAATAAATCTCTGTTGTCTGGAATCGAGATCGCTGACGTCACATTATGTGGTCACTTCATGGAAACAGGATATATTATAGTAGAAATAAGCCGCTTTTTATATGAAATTTTGTAAGCAAAACAATGAGTACACAAGATTCTTTTATTAAGATTTATTAGACGAGAGTGATGTTCATTTTTCTTGCAATACATCGTCATTCGTGAAGGTGAACATGATAGTGACGAGAAAAAAGGTGATGTAATTCAATGTACTTTGCGGCGTACGTCAGTAGAGCCGTACCAGTACTCCATTTTGATGTTGCTTGACATGATTTTGACCGTTTGTTCGGTTTTATTAAAAATTGACAAGAAAAAGACTTCTTTGTTGGTTGGGGCAAATCTTCTTTTTCCATGTTGCTCTGTAGCATTCATAAATGTAACAATTTCAAAATTATGTTTCTCGCAGCATTTAGTATGTGCCTCCGCACGGGCCGTACGTAATTCATCAATATATTGTAATGTAAAATGTAGGTCAGATATCTTATGTATATATTTATTTATAAAAATAATTAACATTAAAGAATTGAGTTCTATGTGTGAACCATATAATGCTAGGGATTCCGAGTGAGTGAGGGGTTGGGATTGCGCCCTCCCACTGACCTCCTGAATCCATCACTTATATTCTAGTTACCTCATCTACATCCATTGTATCTACATGGCAATCGCGGATTTAGAGGGAATTGGCCGCCCCCCCCCCCCCTCCTTTGGTCACATATTTACCAGTAAAAATCCAGATTTTGCACCAAAAATGGCTGAGAAGTTTGACTAAACCCAATTTGGGCCCCTCCTTTTCGGAAATCCTAGATCCGCCACTGCATGGGTATCTGATTCTGCCTGATCACTGTCTTGTTCCTCCTGATCAGTGTCTCGGTATATTCTTATATAAAAATGGTGGTAATACAACACTTACTCTTGATACTTCCCTCTTTAAATCCGCTTTTCTGATTTTATTTTTTATTTTTTTTATTCATTCATTCATTTATTTATTTATTTATTTATTTTTGGAGCTGATGTTTGACTTGCCATTTTCTCATCCGGACTTAAAATTTCCAAATAAGGGTTACTTGCTCCTAAACTACTTAGAGACCCAGGTGAATCAAATGCGATTGCTGGTCGCCATTGGACAGAAGGTATTGCACTGGGAAGTGACAACTGTCCCACTTTGTTGCATTTCAAAGCGAATGGGAAACTTTCTGGTGTAAAATGCAGAGAACATTAGGTTGAATATTTTGTAGGAACATTTTGCTCGCTTTTCTTTAACAAAATGAATCCACTGGCATCGTTCATTGGGTATCTTGGGAAAACCATGCATTGACACACCATCGCATTGGTGTTTCCATAATTAGTAGTAACACAACAAACAACCCTCCCCCCACCCCCCGACTTTGCTTTACCCGCCCTTGTCTTCACGAGGCATTTTTTTCTCTTCAATATTATTAAACAACTCTGCTCTTCGGACACTTCTATACTAAAGTCCAGCACTGTATACATAATATGACGTCAGCATCTCTTCGTCGCAGAATCTGGCGTATCTGTATATTTACCAGGTGTGGCTTAGCAGCGTGCATTAGCTTATCACAAATATCTCGTTATCTACAGTTGATATGAACTTCGGGTTTTCGGCAATTTATTTATTGTATGAATATGCACCAATTGAGTGGAAACAATTAAATTTTGAAAATTAGGTTAAGTGGCACTTTAAAGCAGTGAAACTTCTTTCAAATGCCACCATATACAATGACATATTGACATTGTGCCTTAATTTTATACTGTCTCATCCAGATGACATATTGGGCAGCAAAAATTCATAATGTACTGGCCTGGATTGAACCTAGGTTGTCAGATTGGAAATTCAGTGCAATACCACCAGAACCACCTGACGCTTAAGTAAACACTTTCATCATCAGCTGTCAGGCCTAACATCCAATGTAATGTGACAAGTAAAGAGGTCATTTGTCTGCCCCTGATAGCACTCTATTACTATCTGCTTATCATGTTAAGGTATGTAAAGGTAACTCCTACTTCACTGACCATATTTCATCGTAGTCAATTGACCATACCAATTAAAAAATAAATTAACAGTCATAGCACAACTTTTATACCACCAGATTTTCCATTTCCTGTAACAACCCAAACAAACAAGGGCAGACAATTCATCTAAAATTGCCTACAATAACATACTCAGTATAACACAGAAGTTGAATTAAAATCTTTTGAGAGTAAATATAATTTGCTGACAATCAAAATGTATGATAGGGTGGAATGTATTTTTTCCTAGTCTAAAACACCATACTTTCAATTACAGAGCATCTAATGAATATTACAAAACCAATGTAGTCTTGATTCTCATCTGTTCATCTTAAGTAATTTACAATACTTTTTACATCCTGCTTTGTTTAATGTTTGATATTCTCTATCTTTGATAAAGACATACCTGGAATGAAAAAAATTCTTAGCTGTTTAGCCTGTTACTATAGACAGGACTTCTTTGCAGCACCTTTTTCAGCAAATTTGAGTCACTGAAAAACTTTTCTGAATTCCTACACATCTTAAATTTTCATAAAAAATGAAGAAATATCTGACAAAATATACCACTCACTTTTTCTCCAATGGGTGTGGACTTGTCCTCATTGAAGACAGAAAAGATTAATCCAATAAAACCTTCATCCATCATCTGATACATTGCCTGGGTCCTGACATCTGATAATTTTATAAAACATAAGTTTGAACAGGGATATTTGTATCTAAATCCATTAAAACAACACTGCAAACACATAATCTGAATATGCTAAAATGAGATACACAAATTCTCAGCTCTGCAAAAGCTTATTAAGTACAAATATTTTTTAAGTCAGTTTTGACAAATTATCTGTTAAAAGTTGATAAAGTGAAGGCTATTTCTAAATGAGTATTAATTATGGATATGTACTGATGGAAGTGAAGCATATTTTATAAAAATACAAACTTTGTTTTTTGTTAAAGAACTTGGTTAGAAAATTTAGTTTATTGTTATTGCTATATACATAACGTTTTGTAAGTTCAAGTAAATATATACAGTCAAACTTTTATTCAAACATCGAAACCCCTGGAAACTCAAAGTAATCTTAATAAAATAAAGTATAAGTACATGTATATGACAGCCTGGTCAAATGTCTATTGAAAGTTTGACAACAAATTGTCCATATGGGTATCAATGATACAAAAATAGTAAAATTTCAAAGCATAGTGTTTTCTTATTGAATGTGTGAAGTAACAAGTCTAAAACAAGGAATGTGAAGCTTTTAGTACATATGACTGTTTTTCTTATGAAATGCAGAAAACAATTCAGTACACAGGAAAGTACATGGCTGTGCCAAGTCAGCACACAAAAGATTAAAAATTCATTGAAAAATAAAAAAGATGAATTTATATCTCATTCTGAGATGTGACTGGCTCGTTACCTCAATGTTTTGTTTGTTTGATTTTTGTTGACTTCACTCCAATATCATCAAACTGATATGTTGATTGCATCTGCCTGATGCAATACTCAGAAATTTACCCCTATGTAACAGACCCACTTGAAGCAGTGAGGTATCTTTTATCTGCAATGTTTATGGTGGCACGGCACCTTGATTTTTATCGTCTTGGCTGAAAGACAGGACACCAACATGTTACCAGCAGGATTTGAACTCATGACTTCTGATTACAAACAAACCACTTACCACAAAGAACTATGCCAGCTCCTCAGTTCAATGAGCAAATCTCACAAGAAGACCAAAATTTTACAACATAAAATGATCATCATAACTTTACTTCTAGAGAAAGTCTCATGGCAATCTTTCATTTTACAGTTGGGTTAACAATGATTAACAATGAGGATGAAGTGCCTTGTCTACCATCCTTAGTAGCCCATGGCATTTCCTCTCAGCTGTTTAAGACAATATGTCATGGAGCTGCTTGTCTCTGAACACAAAGGGAAAATCCAGTGATCATGAAGAGGTGTGAACTTGTGGTCTTTTGATGTGCAAAATGTTGACCACTTCACTGCACTCAACCTACCTTTAATAACTCTCGGTGTTTAAATAACAAATCTAAAAAGGCCAATCATTCATCCATGCAGAGTAGTTTACAGTATGATGAAGCTACACTTTGTTAATGTGGCTTTCACAGAATGTACTTACCAACATGTGAAGGCCAAACAGTTATGTGAGGATGTGAGTGGTACCAGCCTATAACTCTCAATGGTTTATTGTATTCTTGAGCAAGTCGCTGTCATAAAACAAGAAAATATGTCTCAAATTCTATCCATAATGTGGAGAATTTAAATAAAAATCTAAAAGCAAATTTAGTATGCTTTATCATGCCAACTTCTGATTTAAATCTATTGAAATAAAGGACTGATGATTACATGCATCAACAAGGTTTGTGGGGGCAATTTGGGAAACTGATTCTTCCATGACATTGGGAAAATCAAGTGCATATTGTGAAAATTTAAGATCCCAGTAAAAATAGTTTACATCAATACATACCACTTCTTTTTTAGTTGTATAATGTCAATTACAGTCTGCTTTATTCATTTTATATGATTCCGAGGACACTATTTCAAGAAATTAATTTAGGATCTACCTGGGCCCCGTATTTTTTTTAATTTAGTGGCGAAACACAAAACATGGTAGAATGCTAGTAATAAAAAGCTTTTTGTTTTTACCTCGGCTTTAGTTGATGCATCAGACAGTTGTTCTGGAGATATCTCCACTCGATCTGGTTGCTTATCTGACCTTCTCAAAATGATGACAGAGAAAATGTGCGACACTCTACATTCATCAATCTGGTGGAAAATGGAATATGTGCAATATGACATGAAAATATTCCACATTTCAGTCAAGTTCAGTAATATAAGGACTTAACAGACAGGAATTTGATACAAAATATTATATTTACAGTACAGTCCATGTGTATTGGAGTAATTGCACAAAACACAGTGGGAAAAACACCCAAAATCACAGGGGGAATCTGGATGGAAATTTACCTGTGCTCATTCACACCTTTGTTATTTACGCTGTCTAGTGTGAAATTCTTGAAATTACACCTGGATGTAGCCCACTGTGGTAGGTGGAAAAATTACAAAACACCTGGACTGTACTGTATTACTAGCTTCCATCACATCAGAGATCAAAACTCAACCTTCTGTACAGGTAACGTAAATTTGAAAGCTTTTACAGTGCTGTCCAGGTGTTTTATAACAGAATTTAGGTTTACATTTAATGATTACATAGCATTTCTTCATCTACAGACCACATCTCATTCTTCTTATACCAGAGAAAAACAATAAAGAGGGTCAAAACCAACTTCTTTTTATATCATATTATTGTTTTCAAACACTACCACTTTGCTTCAGCAACTAAATTATCAAATTTCGAAATACTGTAGGTTTAATGGGAAAAAAGGCAATCTCTTATGATTGAAATGGAGCTAATGAACAACGTATGTTTTATTCTAATGAAACATTACAAATACTGGTCTGTACTGGTATATATGATATAAGTTTATGGACTTATGCTACTATATACATGACTTCCCCTTTTTAAAGCTTACATAAAGGGAAGGCTGAATTTCTTCCTATCCAACCCCTTCAGAACCTTTCTCCTATCAGCTTTATAAAGCAGACGACTCAAGTATCTCTGAGCTACTGACTGTTTCTCATCTTCAGATTATGTGCTACATTTACATTGAAAATAATTCTTCGCAAGAGTGGGGGGGGGGGGGGCATTTTCAAAATTTCTATTTTCCTACAGTCTGAAATGGAATGTAAGTTAATGTGAAGACTTTGTAACACAAATTTTTCACTACATGGTATGGTAACATTAGACACTGTCATGGTTTGGTTCCCCAAAGGTCAATCCTACAATTTTTACCTTAGTATAACATCATGTATCATGACTCATGTAGAATGTATTAATGATTAAAACATTGACATCTCCAAAGCAATTTGATGGTTTCTTGAAGAACCATACACCATGTACCTGGTTAAGTATTATACTTATTATACCTAATAAATTTATTGTGGTATATTGTTATTACCCCCTGCCCTTTCCCATGCATCAGATTTGGGGGGGTGGGGGGGGAGTGGGGGTTCGCTGGGAGGAGGGATACAGCCTGATGATAGAATATCACTCTGTCTGTCTGTCTATAAGACAGTTGAGTGATTTGGTAAAGTGTTAATTTGGTTTGTAATTGTTGATAGGATATAGTAACGCCAGTAGCTCAAGCAAAATATCAGCCACCATATACAGTCAATGCCAGTGTGCAGTGAATGTCTAACAGATAAGTCTATCAAAAGGCAAATATTAAATTATTCAAAAAAATAAAACCTTCTGCTTTAACTGTGGAACTGATGTTTAAGGATGGCAAATAGTACATATAATACTAACACAACCGAACAAAAGTGTCATTATATGGGTACATAGAATCACAGGAATTGCCACTATTCACCGGAATTACCACTGAAATGACCGGAATTACTATTGTGTGAGCAGATAATGACCAAATATACCTAGAAAGTATAACTTTATACCACATAAAATCTGTTCCTGATGAAAAATAACAATAAATGTCCTTCCTCTGCATTTGGGCAATTTCAGTTTGGGATCGGATTTGGGTTAAAGCCATATCATGATATCTATTTCATCTAACTGACCACTGATTTAATGCACGATAATAATTTTATTTTTTTTTACATATACTTTTACATTAAATTTCATCTGTTCTTCCCAAAAAATCATAATATGGAATGTAAATTTACCAACAGATCAATGAAAAGGTAAATAAAATGGAGTTATAAATCTCGGGTAGTAGCTCACACTTCAAAATACCGAACCCACTCTGTTTTTACATAAACATGGTACATTCCTTGCTACATACAAACTTTATGTTGTATAAAGTTACACTTTCTAGGTACATTGGGTTATTATCTATTCACACAATGGTAATTCTGGTCCCTTAAACGGTAATTCCGGTGAATACTGGTAATTCCGGTGTTTCTATGTACATGTACCTTCATTATGTAGGTATAGGCCCAAAAATAAAATGGCCCACACCAAAACGGCCCAAATCCACTACCAAAACACTATGTATATGCAGAGACATATCTTATAAATCATATGTGTATACATGTATATGTCTCTGGTATATATGAAAAACTGCCCAACTTTATATTTTTAGATAGACGACAATGCTGCATTATGGAATGATTATGTTGTCTTTTACTATAATTGAACTATACACTGAATAATAATGGATTTTTACAATAAAACTCATATTAATATTTATTCAATTGCTTGGATTTTTTTTATTTTTATTTTATTTATGATTAAAAATGGTAATAGATATTATCAATGTGTTTAAATATTGTATTTGAATGGAAACAGATAAAAAAATAAAAAATAAATTTAAAAGAACGTTCGAATTATTATTCATTTTGATCTTACACAGGTAACACGATAATGGTTCGTACGTGAATGCTGTATTGAAATTTCGCTTTTAAGAATTTTTTTCTAAATACTGTTATTTTATCGAGTACATTCTTCACTTATTACAGATTTAGAAATTAGAGGTTGCTGGCCGTCGTTTATAAAACAGAGTGGAATCCGACGAAACTAAAATAAAAATTGTTAATTATATATTCCTTATTGGCTTAACCACTGCTGGCATAATCATGTTATATTCTTAAATTTTGTGAAAATCTATTTTTCTAAGTGCAAATTCTGGAAAGGAAACAGAAATTGAAAGTTTAATACAGCATTCCTGTGTGTAAGCAATTATCGTTCCTGATTCAATACGGTGGCGCACTGTCGTGCGTAATTCCTTTATTTATTTATTTATAGGGGCAGGCTTGGTGTAGTGGTTAAGTGCTTGGCTTGCGGCGCCGACAATCTGGGTCTGATTCCCGGATTGCGCCACTTATAATGTTTAAGAGGTTGGTTACCTCCTGCTTACATGTCGCGATATAACTGAAGAATTGTTGAAAGCGACGTAAAACACCAATCAACCAACCAAATCCTTTATTCGTCTTCATTCATGAATGGGACTTCAAAGTGTGAAATTTTCAGGTAAAATCTATGGATAGTGACGGTTTGGACTATAAAACATGTTTGAAACACCTACAAATTGCATTTAAAAGAAAAAAAAGTAAAAGTTTCGCAGTGTTTGGTAGAAACTGGTATTCAGGAGCATCCGTTTTTTCTTGGGCCGTTTTGACTACTACTCATTATATGTAATGATGTATGTAACTAATTTTTGTACTCATTAAATTGATACCTCTCCTATCAGCAAGCCCATTACTTCTTCACGTTCAGTTGATAATGCATGTGCCGTACAAACCAAGTAGACATCACATGATACATGAACAGATGATATTGCCATGATTGTTCCAATTGATGAAGATTATAGAATCTTGTAGCTCGAAAGGCCTCTGCGTTTAGAATAAAGCAATGTTGATCCCGATTTTTAAAAAATACTTCCTTATCTCCATTTTCTACACAGAGTTATCGTTCCTGTTCCGCTCACAATCCTGTTCAGAAGGCAATTTCATAAGCCCATAATTTATTTCCTGTATGTGGTTTTAAATTATTTTGTAAAAATTCTATTTTAATGTGTCCCCTGCACATAAAAAGGCACTTATTATCAGTAAATGGCTGTATGTTTATTTATTTAAGAAGAAGATCTTGCATGACCATGAATTAGCTTTATAATAATTAATCATGACATTAACAAGAAATTGCCAAAGATGGTATAGTATGGCTAGTTGCTAAGCTTTGAAATTATTAAAAGCAGAATGTGTTTAATTGAATCTCTACGACAACAAAAGCAACAGAGTGCAATATAATCTATTTTAGTATAAAGGACACTTGCTCTAATTTACTCGCAGTCAGAAAGACCCCAAGTCTCATACGGTAGTCTTAAAGTAATTGACTAAATTCATATATGTATTTGACCTTGAAACTGGGAACATTAAAGTTCAAGGTCACAAAGATGGCCAGTTATAGTGCTAATTAATGTCCATCTGTGTGCCAAGCTTGAAGGATCTGACGATTTTTCTGTAATTGATTTATACTTTGATGTGCATTTGACCTTGAAACTGAGTATTGAAAGTCAAGGTCCCAAAGGTTGAGATGGATGGAGCTCATCAATAACCAACCATGTGCGAGATTTGAAAGAGCTAATTCTTAATGATGTAACTTTGTTGCAGATGGAATAATTATGTATTTGACCTTGAAACAGGAAACTTTTAAGGTCCAGGTCACAATGGTCATTCGGAATACAGCTCGTCAAGGTCTATCTATGTGTGTGGTTTGAATGATCTAATACTCATGATCTTTCTGTAATTGAACTAAACTTTAATATTTCTGATCTTGAAACTGGGAACATTCAAGGTCAAGGTCACAGAATAGAGTCTCCGGAAGCATTGCTCATCAAAGTCAATCTATGTGCGAGGTTTCAACTTTGAAAGACATAACTTTCACGGTCTTTCTGTAATTGAACTTACTGGTAAGTCAATTAAACATTTGACCTTGAAACCGGGAACCTTTTAGGTCAAGGTCACAAACAAAGGTTTCAATGGATAGAACTCATCAAGGTCTATCTATGTGTGAAGTTTGAAAGACATAAATCTCACAGTCTTTCTGTAATTGAACTAAAGTCCATTACACATTCGACCTTGAAACTGGGAATCACCAAGGTCAAGAAAAAAAAAGAGTTCAATGGATAGAGTTCATCAAGGTCTATGTACATGTGAAGTTTGAAAGAATCATTGTCAATGGTCTTTCTACAATGACATTTAACACAAGAGCTAAACCAAACTGTTGGCACAGATGGACATCACCATTTTATAGACCAGATTTTGCTTCAGTTACCTTGACATTAAAGAATTGACTTTAGTTGAAGGTCCTATGGCATCAACATTTTAAGGCCATGCACAACTATCTTGTGTGATTTTAACATGTTCTGCAACAGAATTGCAGAGTTATTGTTCAATGGACAGTATTCCTCAAAAGAACTGCATGGTGTAATTGCCTGAACAGCATTCCAATTCTGAAGTCCACCGTAACCTTACCTTTAAAAATATTAGTTTGATGGATTGGGGAGATGTTCCTGACAGTAGGCCTATTTCAGATTCTAAATTCATGGTGACCTTGACATCAAAAAGAGGACATTGAATTAAGGTCACAACACATCACTTTGTAAGTAGGAATATTTCAGCCATGTATAAACTTGAATGAGTAGACATACAAGAAATATGAAAAAGATAAAAAAAAATCTATCGTAATCCTCAGTGAACTTAATTTAAAGCCTTGACACAGTGTCAAAATCATGTCATTATGCATTGCCATGGTAGAAGAAATATTTGTATCAAGTATGTATATGTAGTATGCAGAACATTCAAGCTGGTTAAGATATTTGAATGAGTGGATAAAAATTGCCATACCATAATAAGTTATTAAACATAGATATACATGAATGAGTCCTACAGTAAAAATGATGACAAGAAGTGACTATTAAGTATTCCGATATATGACCTATTAGTCAAAGTCTGGGAAAAAAGATGACAACAGAAACATACAGTCAATGAAGATATTTATTCATTATTATGAGGTACTCTTTTTGAAAGAATGTAACTTCATAACAAAGCAAAAGCTTCACAAATTTGTGTCCCCTCACATACATGTATATCCAACATCTTGTCCAATAATGGCCATATTTACTTTGGGGAAACATAAATAATGAATAATCTATATTTTACAATGGCCAATCTGAGTGAACAAGTGCTACAGAGTCAGACAGATGGTGAAGATTCTAGATACCTTACAAGAGGTAAATGAAGAAAGAATACTTACAGAGCATGTGAGCAAAGAATACATGTAAACACGATGACATAGAGTACAAGTTCTTATTTTGATCACATATTTTGATAATCCTAAGTAAGCTGGACTAAAGATATAGGAAGAATTTTTGACAAATGGCAACAGTTGACATTACTATACTATTGTATCTATCTGAGACCTTGTTCTCAATTGTATATATCTAATAGCTAAGAGTCTGAATTTTTACAAGTGATGTGAAAACTTACAAATTCAATAGATGTAGAGGATGGGATGGTGCTTGGATGTTTAGAAGTAAATACATGACTGAGCTGTAGATTTTCGAGGAAGAAGCTGACAATTACTGTCAGACATCTGAATCAAAAAATAAAATGTGTACTACAACTGGTGCATTTTCATTTAAATCTCTCATATCATTTCACTCTTTCTTGAAATTTCTTACAAACCTCAATTCTTAATAAATAGTAAAATATACAATGCATTTAGGGTTAACAAAACTACCTGACACTTGATATTTCAGTAAAATGGAAAATGAACTTCTTTTTCAGTATATTTAGTATTAACCTGAGTTTTGCTTAAGGTATTTTATCAACTATACTGTAATACTACAAAAGCGAATTCTACTCAGTAAGAACTAGAAATTTCTACTGCTAATGACCCTGAAATTTAAGTTTTATGTTGAAAAAGAAAATGGGCTAAAAATTTTGTAATAAATATGAGTATGAAAACAATTTAAAAAAAACACAATTCACAAGCAATCAGTTGCCAAAAAAATTTGTGAATAAAACAAAGATTGGCTGATCGATTTTAACATTTTTTTCTGTCATACTGTGAGATAGAGACAGGACATTACTTACTCCTCAAATATATGAGCACAGTTCTGAATTTTCTACAATGCCAGCAAATTATCTGACTAGTCTCTACTAAGTCACATAAGATATAGATCAAACATCATAAATATTATACAGGTCAATAATTGGAACTTAACATATAATTAGATATTCCTATTTATTATACTGGGATAAAAATTTTGTAGGGTTTACCAATTCTGAAAAATGATAATGTAGATCAGGATCCTCAAAACTTTCCCCATGTTTATAATATGTAAATGTTTAAGGTATATTTTACTTCACAAAGTGGATATCCCATTAATATGACAAGACTGTAAAATCACTAATGCCAATAGCAAATGAGGCAGTGCAGTATAATATTACCTGAAATTATAAACGAATTAAGAAATACTAAAGTAATTGATTTGTTTCTTTTAATTTAACACTGGTTATTCTTAGTTGCATTATCAAACTCAGAAGTAGAAGTTTAGAAAAATGTAGGAAACAGAACTGAGAAGGAGTAGAACTTAGATGAATATGTAAGATCGCAAATACTCATTCCAATCACCTACCAAATCTATTGTTCTAAACTTAGGCAGATTTTCTGCCCAATTGGAGAACAAAAAAATGGTGTGTATAAAGCATGAGTCAGAACGGTCAATCAGGGTCCGGCTACATAAACTGAGAAAATACTTAAGTCAATTATTTCATAGTAATTTGTTCCATTATCAAACAATCAAATAAACCGTTATGCAGAATGGTTTAATTCTATTTATTGATAGAATAAAACTCAATAAAAACCAAATCCCACTTATTAATTCACTGTTAAACAGAAGAATATGAAATTATGACTTTTAAAAGTATTCTCTCAGTTTATGGCACCGGACCCAGTAGTCACAACATTGCGTATTATGAATCAAAGGAATGCACCCTCTATATTCATGCACAAATTCGAGTCAAAGGAAATAAGATGTCACTCTGGTACAAGCAACAAGAAGTGATGACTAAATAAAACATCTAAAACCCAATTAATAAATATACAAGAGATCATTTGATCATAAATTAAGTAAAAAGTCATAGTTTTTGATACAATAATTTCATCATAAAAACAATGTTTGTGGAATGTCATCCTCACTCAAATACATGTATTCCAAAGAAATCTAAAACACATCTTTAATATGCTTTTTTCTATCTGACGACCCATGCTCTTATGATATGTTCTTTACATATCAGTTATACTGGAAGTACTATATCTATAGTTTATATGTACAATCATGATAAACACATGGATATCGAGTTGACATTTGATAACTTGAAATGTAAGAGACCTTTGAAATGATTGAGTTTCAGTATATTCAAAATATCAAAATTTCTGTGTTGTTAAGAAATCAATAAAAAAGTTGTTGTGACCACATAATTACTTCGAGTTTCCAATGGTGTTTTGAGTTTCCAGTGCTTGTGTTATCAAGGTTCAAATGTATATAATATAAATTGTGAATTATAAAGTAACCAATTCCTCTATGCATTTTACAGTGAAAGACCCGATCCAGTATTAGATATAAACATCTAAATGTGCATATAACAATGTTTTAATAAATACATATTTTTCTATTATCAATATATATCTTTCAATCAACTATAATGCATGCATAATAATGGGAGGAGCTTGTACACTAGTTGCTATGTACAATTATGTCATACAATCACAATATTTAAAATGAGGTTGAGGGAATTTCTCAAACTGTCAGTATACAAATCAGTGTACAAAGGTTCCAAAGATATGTTCGGAAACTGCTAATCTTAAGAAATTTCCGAAGTCCAAGGGGAATAACTCTTAAAAAAGAATTATTGAACCATAACCAAATTTATTCTTGACCTAGATATACGTATGATGTATCTGTATGCAAAATATCAATTCAATATCTCTATCCATTCCTGAGATAATGAGTGGAAACGGCTAATTTTAAGAAATTTTCTAAGTCCAAGGGGGATATCTATGACAAAAATTAATGAACAATAACTAAGTTTGAAATTAAACTAGATTATCCTTGAGATGTATCTGTATACCAAATATCAATTTAATATCTTAATTATTTCCGGAGATTATGAGCGGAAATTGTAAATGGACTGACCGACCGGCAGCAGCAAAACAATATGCTCCTCCTTCTTCGATAGGGGGCATAATGACTAAATTCCTTCAATATCTAAAATATGTTTACATATTTGATTTCATATGATAGGTATAATAATATTTCTATATTTAACAATGTACTGGCAGTGATAGTACAAGTCTGTAATGAATCCTATAAAATACATCCATATCATATATATAATGTACACACATAAAATATCAGAAGTACACACTTACTCAATAGAAATCTTGCATCACACTGTCACATTCCACAAGCTCTATCAGATACACTGGAATATATCCTTCATTTGCACTGTGCCTATGTCTCTAACAAATGCATTAACAATGTATTTTCATTTTTACCTTATTTATTTTTACTTTCCTACTTTTCCACTCTTAGACTTCTGCTTTATACATAACATACACAAATATATTTATCACACAAGTCCATGTTTTTCTTTGTATCTTTGGCGAGCAGTGTTCAGCATTATGGCTTTCCTTTCTTTAAATGATAACATTCTACTTGAGGAATTATTTGAGAATGTTTTGGCTCCAAACTTATCACTGTGAGGCTGAAATGTCAAATACTCTCATGTATATCTATAAACAGGAACATGTACATGTATGAACTGTTTATTTACAAAAGATGTGTTTGTGAAACACAAATGTCCCTCTCAGCAATAAAGTCCAAATAAGGCAAATTTTGAAATGTAGGTCACAGTCAAGGTCATGATGTCAATGACCTTGGTGAAATTTGAAAGGGCATTATCAGTGGAGAAAGTATGCCAAATATGAAATCTCTATCTCTCAGGTTGAAAATCATGGCAAAGGTTAAAGTTGACAACAGAAAGACAAATAAACACAGACAGGGCAAAAACAATTTTCTCCCAAATCTATCAATCCGGAGGCACATAAACAATCTATGAAAATTAGCTCTACTTTCATAATCTACTAGAGGAATTTCATTACTCCATTTACAGCCAGTTCACTAAGAAATATGACAAAACTTTTATTTTACCAATCAGATTTTACATCATTTCACATTAGAAATGATATAAATAGTCAAATTAATTACACTGTTATCTAATTTCATGAAATGACTTACATGAAAAATGCATATTTTTGAAAACAAAATGAACAATCAATTCATTTTATTCACTTATATTAATTATTATCAATTTATTATTATTTATTTATTTTAAGCACAACATTTTTCAGCAAGAGACAAATATCAAGTTTCTTATTGATATGATACATGTATTAAAATACATATAGGACACAATATCAAACTGCATTTATCAGTCATTGACTTAAAACAAATAACTATAAGTTATATGAGTAATATTGTAACTGGGTGAAAAATTGTGGTCAGACCCAGGATTTGAACCCTGAACCTTCAACTTTCAGGACAGACGCTCTCACCATTGAGCTATTCAGTCCAATAGCAGATTCCATTAGCCTTCCCTCTGTCAGTGGGTTCTTACCCTGGAAACCTAGGAGAGAAATTAACCACGGTTCTCTTTCATATAAAGGTCACTCTCACAACACCATATCTGTAACAGGAAGAGTGAAAAACTGTGGCTGGACCCAGAAATTTAACCCAGAACCTTTTGCTTTTAGGATGGAAACTCTCACCACTGGTCTATCCCGTCCAGTACAACAATCTGTCACAATATTGTCAGAAATTTTCCAGTGCAGAAAAAATATTTTATAAGCACCGACTGCCATAATTGTTGAGATATTGACTACCCGAGGAATGACTATAATGGTGAGAAACTCCAGGTAAACTACCAAATGGTGTTAGCTAATGAGCATGAAGATCTACAGATGTGGCTCTAAGTACACTTGATTCTGAAGTAATACATCACTATCAAAATCAATTGTTCTTCCAAACTTAATAAGATCAAACTATACAAAATTGTTAGATTTTGACATCTTTGTCTCCATTATATGAAATCATATGAACATTTTGTTTTGACTGTACAACATTGAGATACCTACACTAGTTTGGGGAGGAGATGATGTCTGATCAGCTCTCTTTGACACTGGACTAGATGGTTGTGTAGAAGAGCCTTGTACTACTGAAGAAGAATTTACTGACCCTTCTAATATATTGGCAATTGTGGCATCAACATTTTGTGTTCTCTCTGCAAGTTTAATATTTCAAAGATTATGACATGCAAACTGAACAATGTACAAAATTTAACTGATAACTACATGAAGACAAAATTTAACAAGGTTCTCAACATTTGAAAATAATTCTCAGTCTGAGTGGATAAAAGTACCACACTGGAATTCAGTGTTGCCTGATGCTTGGGATACTTTATATGGGAACTTAAATAATATACCCTTAGCCAACCTGTTGACATTCTGACATTTTCAGTTATTGGGTCAGGGCTTAAAGACAGCCTCATCTTACTATTACATCTGCCTCATCTTACTATTACATGCAGGGTGAATATGATTCACCTTTGGCAATATTTTGTCATAAATTCTCATGATTACAAATGTACTTCCTTATTTTGGTTATAAAACATTTCAAATCCAGTTTAATCTTACCATTTTTGAGATTAACACATTATAACTCCTATGAAACCTTGAATAATCCACTAGCAGCTTTATCATGTGATTTGAAATTACTGTCTCGTGTCATTTTGTCACCTGACCATGGGAACATCCAACTACAAGCTTTATACATTTTCTATTAGAACACTGCTCTTAAGATGGAAAAACAAGTATGAAACTGTGTACTTTTTTCTCAAATTCCCTACCACAGTTGTTTAACTCCAATTTGATGGTGAAGTTGCTTGCTTACTTGTACACATACGATTTCATTTTGTTTTTTTCCATATTAAGAGCATCATTCCAAATATGGAACATGAAGTGTTGTTCCTGGAATTCCCACAGTCAAGTGACAAAATGGCTGAAGGCAATAACTTCAGTTTGCCTGATAATTGCCTAGATTTCATGAGATTTATAAAGAAATACAGAAATGGTAAGAATTAATAAGACTTGATAAATCTTAACTCCGGTAGGGATTCATTATTGTAGCTGTATACACAGAAGAACATAGAAAAAAAATGGTCCATCAAATTCAGAAAAACCGAAGAAAACACAAATGTAAATATTATAATACAGATCACTCCCATAGCAAAGGATTTTGTCAAAATGTAAAAGAAAAATAAGAGTACTGAGATTATACTTCATACATATAGAAATGATTCAAGGTTTAATACAGAAAAACTCACTCAAATCTTGTTTGATGGATTCTGGTGATGCGTTGGGTAATACCTCCTGTACTTGATGAAACATTTGCTCTAAATGACTCTCTGACAAATCTCTATAACCTCTGGTCATCTGATTGTTATCTAACCTTCTACTTTCTATAAAAACAGACGGGTCACGTAAGTTTACAACCGAATCTTACCATTCATTTCAATGAAGACTAATATGCATTCAATAATACATCAGTATGTCTGATCTTTATAAGTTAACATTGAATAAATTGTTTCTTATCATAATATTATGTTTCACATTAGGTATGCATTCAAGTAACATCACAGCTCTTATATGTTAAATGTTCTGCAAACAACATCCCTTAGCTCATTTGTGTCAAAAAGAAATGTTATGGCAAGCTAAAACACCGAATTGTTATTATATAAATGGTCTATATGTCAAAAATATATACATTTTTACTGTTAAAATTTATGTGACCAATGTGTTCATTGAGTCATATATGTAAGTGGAAAGTGGCAGCTCAAGTCTACCTGAATTTTGAACTATATGGCTGTATTTACAAATGCTTGGAGATGCAAACTGTATGGGAGCCTGGATAAAAGATGGGCTTAAAATAATACAGACTTATATGGCTGATCATAGAAACAGCACTTGGAGGCAGTTTAAAATTAGAACCATACACAGGTAAGGCCTTAACAATACATGGATAAAATTCCTGAAAGTAGCAAGACAAGAACATGATCAACTGCTAAATTTCCTTAAGAAAATCCAATAGAAGTAGTGGAATTTCAGAGAATAAGGATCATTTGAGTTGTATGATCTATTTTGTCTCCATAATGAAATTTTATTCAAGAAACATGTGCAATATAATACCTCTCGCTCTGGCTTCTGCCTGCAATTTTTCTTCTTCAGTTTTCAGTCTCTTGATATACTCTTTCTTGTCACCTTCATTGTAATTGGTAGCAGGAATTGATAGTGAGGTAGCTATGCTTTGCCGTACTCGTTCTGTGAACTCTTCGGTAGATTCTGTTTCTCCACATTCCTCCTCTGGTAACAACCTAATAAATCATGAGGTGAAGTAGATTTCATTAACTTCATTTTTCTAGCATTAGAGATATATCAAATGATTGATATATCAGTGAACAAAGAAAAAACACCCCAAACAATCAATGTAATTACTGTTTTTCATATATTGTTTAGAATAATCAAATATAAATCTAATTCACTCCTTTTGTCTTCTAAATTTCATCTCCCAAGATGGATTTTGACCTGACAAGTAAAATAAAGATGTACCATCCCCAATTTTTAATTTATGAAATAAATTTAACTTCAGATAAATACATGTAGATAATTATATGACACAACCATTATGAATATTCATTTATTTCTTGAAACCTTCTATCTGTATGAAAGTTTCTTATGATAGAAACATTCAAAGTTGAAACCATGTCCAATTTCATAGTAACAGGAAAACTTGACGCAATTTCAAAAGGTAAACACTGCTTGTGTAAAAGATGGATTAGATAACTGATTTTTAATCTGAATATATTTTTACCTGTTGGAACCAATAAAACACCTAACACCTATAAACTCTTATTTTAATATTTCTTCTTCAGAAATAAATTGAGAATGACTTACTTGATTTTATATATTGTATAAGGCACAAACAAGCTCCAGAAAAAATCTTCATAAATATTGCTTTCCAAAGTGGACTGAAACATGTAATAGATAATTATGCATTTCAAATATTTTACACTCTTCCTTACTATGTTCTCTTTTCATATAAATTCTTTATTAATATTTATTCAAATATACTGAATTTTGATATAATTAAAGATAACAGAGTGTCTAAATAAAATGAAAGATATTTGTATAAAAAAAGTATTCATACTGCAGAGATTGCCATTGGCCAGCGAGTTACTTGTATTGCAACCTGAAAAATGAAAAATAAATTGTTTCAAAATGTGTACCAACTTTTAAGAGTCAAAGAGTGAAAAAGTTGCCCTGAAATTTACAGTCTAATAAATAATCTTGAAAATTATCAAAACACTTCTGAATCTGAAAAGCATTACTGAGACTAGAATCTGTGTTAATTCATGAATGAATTTTATAAGAATCATACTCTTTCCCAAACTCTAATACTACCTGCAGATGTAATTTCACATTAAAGTAATCATTATTTTATGAATGTTTTCATATACCGGTCGTTAATAACATTACACAAAATATCAAGATGAATATGCATAGTATTACTATGAATTTATCAAGGATGCATGTGTTTTGTCACAAAAACATGGTAACTTCACTAAAATATGAATTGATGTCCCTTATTAGAATGGATATGTCAGTTTCAAAATACAAATCCAGACTGCCAATTTTTGGTTTTTATGTGCTCCTTGAGATGCAAGTTGAGGTAAAGATTGGATACTGTTGGCAGTTATAACAAAGGATATCTCGGTAATTGCGAATTATAAGGAATTTTCCAGTGAAGCTACAGACACTAATTTATTGAGCATAGTCAAAATGAAATATCCTAGATGTTTATGTATTATATTTTTCCCAATAATTTTTTTCATAGTTCTTTATAGAAGCCAACTTTCCACAGGGATCCACTGTACTGAAGATCTAACCAGCCCCAAAAAAATAGAAAAGTTTACTATGAAACGAATGGTTCTCAGGTTTATTTTTTAAATCTATTTGAACATTCATTATCGTCCTTTGTGTATTTGTTGATATTATAGCATTTTAACAGAGCATGTCATTAACTTTACACAGAGACAGATTTAAACATGTCCCACCTTTGCCATGAGAAGCGCGTAAAATTCGAAAAATGTCGAGCATTTAGATTGCTATCTCAAAACTCCTCTATTTATTAAGTCATATTTGCTTTTGAAGGTTTTGTTTATGTTCTCAATATATGTACATTGAATGATGTATGCCAAGAGTGGTGATCAATAAATCTCTGAATATTGTAATGTAGCTTTTATTTATCAAAAATCAATATCAATACAAGAAAGAAAATAGATGCTATGAAAAAACAATTTTCAGCCATGTACAGGTTAAAATCACAATTTTAAAATACATCTAGAACTAAACATTTTAGATTTACACCATCTATACTCACTGGCTGAACTTGTCCCATTGTGAAAGGAAAAGTACTGTAAAAAAAAAAGAGAAATTTACGAATATTCCACAAAATGTGTTTGTGAAACACTATGCCCTAGATGGCAACAAAAATCTGCCTGGATATTAAATGTGTTACAAGATCATGTATATCTCTCAAAACTAACATCAGTTATTATGAGACATAGACAATAAAAGCTTGAGAAAAGGTTATTTTTAGCATACAAATACCATAACTCTGCAACAACTTTAAGAAATTTCATAAAAAACAGGAGGGATATAAACTAAAGGTCGCAGTCAAGATCACAGATATTGATGTCATTTGAAAGGGCTTTATTGCAGTAGACTTACCAAATATGGAGTCTTTATCTTTAACATTTCAAAATTTACAGGCAAGGTAAAAGTTACTGACAGACAGACAAATACACAGACAGGACAAAAACAATATGCCCCCATCTTTCGATCTGGGTTCATAAAAATCAAGACTTTTAATGACATAATATTCAAATGAGAAGCACTATGGAAACAGTACTTTAGTTTGTTACTGTTAGAATCTTAATATCACAATCATTTTTTCAAACTACATGTACAGAATAGGAGAACAGAATAGATAATTCTTAAAATGAATTCATTCATTGTTCCAATGGACAATTACTTCATCCACAGTGTCTTTTGTAATATTACATGACAATTGATTTTTGGTTGTTTGATTGGTGTTCAACAATTTTTCAATTACACTGCAACATGAAAGCAGGAGGTAACCAACCTCTTAAACATAGTGGCGCAATCCGGAATCGAACCCAGATTGTCGACACCGCAAGCCAAGCACTTAACCACTACACCAAGCCTGCCCCTAAACATGAAAATTGAAACCTTGCACACATGATGAATGAGATAAGTAAACATATGACTCACCTGAACTTCAGTAGAGCTGTACCATTGGTTGTGGTTTTCTCGGGATGCAACAGAACAGGATGTTTTGATTCTATAATAAAAACATATTACATATTGAATGCTTTATATTTCATGTATTTAACTTTTCATACAGATCATTATGTACCTAAACCAGTTACACTGGAGTTACTGGATTGTACTTAGGTTTGAAATCAGAAAGTATTGGATAGGTACTTCACTAGATCTTTGTTAATGTCAGGCCTACATTGGTAAAAACATAAACCAGGACTGGTGTACACAACTTAGTATGTACAATCGTCTTAATAAATTATCAATGTAAAGCAGGTAAAATTTGGTGCTTACAAGACCATCTAACATACAGAGTAACGAAAAAAAAAAACAAGATGCTCCCGATCTACTGACCAGGCATTTACGTGAAACAAAACCTAACCTCGTACAAATGTTCTGATGTTATTTTGTAAAACAGTGACTCCCTGACTAGTACCAAAATCTTTAAATCCTGTCAACCATTGCATCATGGGAGAAAATCCAAGCATATCAGGCTGTAAACAGAAAGAACTGAATGTTTTAGCTATAAAATCTACAAAACTATAAAAAGCAAGAATTAAATTATAGGTATAGCAAAAAATACACTTAGTACATACATTGTACATGTACAATACATAAAGCAAACATATTTCTAGTTTAAATTACTGTGGAATTTATGTCAGAATAATTTTCAATTTACGCTGAGGCAAAAATGTTCATACATTTAATATAATCTTAAAGTTCAGACAACCAATAAACTCTTGATATGTAATTTGTATGTAATCCTACTCAATTACCCTCTCAGACATTATCAGTATTAACAATAAATACACGTACTTTCATTTGCTTATTATATTAATTCTGTAAATAGTTTTGCAGAGATTTTCTACCAAATAACTGTTTTTGAACAGAGTTTCCAATATGTTCTAATTAATTACATAGATTTAATTTTTTAAAAAGTATTTTATACCTTTAACAATTATCCAAAATATTTCTGTTTTGAACATAAATGGTATATATATGTATAAAAATGTCTTACTGTAATATTGGGAATGACAAAGTCAATGACCATGTGATCTAGATTTGACACATGATTTGAGACAAGTACTTTGGCATTCTTGTCCTTCCTTTCATCTTCTTGGACTACAACTTGGATCCCGATCACCGCAAATATATTCTTCAAAATGAGGCTATGGAGAAAAATTACTCATACAAAATACATTTTGGAAAGATAATTTTCAAAATGACAATGCAATAAAGCATCCGAAATGTTAGGAAAAAGTTGTTTCTGTAGAAAATGGATATACAGTATACGTAGAACAAATCTGAATATTTTTCTTAAGCATGTTATATTAGATTTTGTCCGATTGAAAAAAAAGAGAGCGCGGTTCCATATTTATATGCATTACTATATATCAAGTCACTTGTGTTGTTAATGAGTAAATAACAATGTAAATATCAGTTAACTGAACTCTCTTCAAGTATTGGCAGTAAAAGAAGGACCACCACATTATTTCACTAAGGCCAAAATGAAGTTTCATTATGATATTCATTATCACAATTATATTCAAGCTTGACAAGCCATTTATTTATGACATCATAATGGAAGTGTGCCAACCAGTGTGATGTCAGGCATTAACAAACAATTTCATAAAACACTATTTGTATTTGCTAGCAAAATCTCAGATGTAAAGTGTTAAGGACAGTCAGTGTAAAAGACTAATGTTCATGTTGAAGTACATACAATATAAAGTTACTAGTTCATCATGTACATGTATACTATATATATACATCTGCACATTTTCACAGCATATCAATGAACATTGCTGAAAATAAATTTTCACAACACACACATGTAAATTATAAATTATTTTATTACTGCACACAAGACATTGATCTCTACTTACCTACATGTAGTAATTGTTGACTTTGGTATTATAACCTACCTAGTGATTACTGATGCTTTTACCTCTATCTACCTAGTGATTGCTGATTTTGGTACCTCCACCTACCTAGTGATTGCTGATTTTGGTATCTCCACCTACCTAATGATTGCTGATTTTGGTAACTCCACCTACCTAGTGATCTCTGATTTTGGTAACTCCACCTACCTAGTGATTGTTGATTTTGGTAACTCAACCTTTCTAGTGATTTCTGATTTTGTTGATTTCGGTAACTCCAACTACCTAGTGATCTCTGATTTTGGTAACTCCACCTACCTAGTGATTGTTGATTTTGGTAACTCAACCTTTCTAGTGATTTCTGATTTTGTTGATTTCGGTAACTCCAACTACCTAGTGATTGATTTCGGTAACTCCACCTACCTAGAGATTGTTGATTTTGGAACTCCACCTACCTAGTTATTGCTGTTTTTGGTATTACCACCTAACTAGTGATTGCTGATTTTGGTATACAGTACAGTCCGGGTGGAACTTTGAATGCCCACTGCCCTGGGGGGCAGTCCACCTGAAATTTCAGTGGGCATTAGGAGTGGACATTTACCTGAGCTATCAAGCAGTCCATTTACCTGTATGTTAATTCTAACTGACTCTTACAAGAATGTCCACTGTGTCCAGTGAACATTTTTTATGCCCACTCTAAGAATGCCCACTGTGACAAGTGGGCAAATTAAGTTCCACCTGGACTGTACTGTAACTACCTACCTAGTGATTGCTGATTTAAGTATCTCCACTTACCTAGTGATTGATGATTTTGGAAGAATGCAGGCTACCAATAATGCGTGAAGAGTGATAAATATTCGAATTATCACTAGCGCGATTCCAAATGGAAAGTAGAGAATAGATAAAATTTTCGATGTTTTGTTGGAACATCTACAATGAAATAAGATAATCAGGTATATATATATCTACTTGTTTTTAACACAGTAACAATCAGAGTAGATAGTCCAGACTATTTTAAACTCACACTGCTGACAACAAAATCTGAATCTGCCCTTGAGAAGTTTTATTACAAAATCCAGTGATTAATACAAAATATATCATTATCAACAAAATTTTACATAAAGTTCTTCAAGGTTACAGTAACAATTAGCTTAAAAATGTTCTGGAGTTATGATATATATTATGTATTGTGTGTGGGAAGCCTACAAAGGACAGATTGATTGTCAATTACATTCATTCATTTTTCATGTGTTGGCTCACAAACAGCTAACTAAACACACGTTGTAACAATGTTTTTGATATTTGCAAAGGAAAAAGACAGCTGTGAATTCTCAAAGTCAGTTTGGTAACATGACCCAATATGCACCATATTAAGTGCGGGTTAAGTCTCAAGATTTATCTTCACTTTATATGAAGGTTTTGAAAAGAAAAGGGGGTCAATATTCATAAGATTAAGTTTTATGACTCATAGTACACTATGAAAGCGACAATATGTTTCAAGTTCGATTCTGGGAACATTTCCGTGGCATAGACCTTTAGTTTTAGATTTATTAAAATCATCATTGCAAAATACAATTTCTCTCATGATTTCACAACTGCAAGAAGCAATCAGATTAAAAGCACTGCTGTTTATTCCATATTAACTACGTATATGCAGCAAATACAGAATAAACAGAAATGCTTTTAATCAAATTGTCGTCAAAGTAAACTATGGTCTTTCTACAAACAAAATCATCGAAAGTTATTCATTTTTGTTTGCCTTTTTGTTATTTTATAATGCAGGTACTTGTCTTTAGATCCCTTTTGCATTTTTATGCGAAAATATAAAGCTGATAAGAAATATCACCCGAGGCAATAATTAGTCACTAATTTAGTGTAGGGCATTTGAATTCAGAAGTCTTGTGCTACAGACGATGTACTGAAATCATTAATAGCAGGATTCTGTTCTAAATTTTATTAAAACTTACATTATTTGCTTAACTGAATGTTGACCATACTCAATAAGTATTTAAAAAAATATTTCACCATGGTTTACGTATGCGTTTACATAATGTATATACATGAAGTAGGGTCACTGCGAAATGCCCGCGATGCTGCGGTGATTTCCCGTGATCGTTGCGGTGATTCCTCGTAATCTATAGGTCAATTAAAGAGCTAGGATCATGGTGATTATTAGCGGTAATGATATGACAACTGGACAAGCCGTCCTCTGTAGTGTACCTGGCTCCCTTACTGGCCTTAGACTAGCCAGTCTGTTAACTGTGGTGACTACCACGCAGAAACAGAGACCACAGAATAATGGTAGTCAAGTTGCCTAAATGTTGTCCAACCAGGCATGATCAGCATAATGCACTACACACTGATTGACTGAATGAAATGGATAACAGTAGCCATTTATACAGTAGAATTAAGATTCACATGAAACTTGACACCTGTAGAGAGAGGTTAGAGAGGTATACCTATAAATTCTGATTAACAGATATGGATGAACGACTAAAAATAAATATATTCACAACAAACAGCTTTAAGATACCTGTTTTTATCAAAAATAGAGTCCATGTTTTAACTCTCGAGTTCAATAAACTATCCACTTCGTATCAAAGCTATTTCGTAATAAAGATATAGATTATTTTATGTAAAGTCACTTATTTTTGTATATTCAGTATTATAATTTCCATCGTAATATTTAATGTACTACAATATTACGTTAATCAGTACTTGCATTCCACACATAGAGTGAGATTAATTAAATTTATTTGTGGATTTGACGAAAATTCTTTACGAATACACCAAAAAGAAAAAACAAAATGAAAGTAGACACTGCAATGAAAAAGAAAGTAGAAAGTGTAACCGCAACTTTCGCATATTAATGAAAATTCTCGATGAATATCGGTATATCATTACACAATTTTGAATGATACTTTTACGAAGTTGCAGCGCTTACTGCTTAGCAAAAGTTCAATACGTGCAGAAGAGGCACAGATAAACAGAGGAACGGCTACTTTCTATTGAAACGGTAATTGAAGGATCGCCAGATCCAAATTTAACCACGCCCATCACGTAGCTCCATTGTGACGTCATAGTTAAAATAATGTTTGACGGGCCAATTATTTATGACGTCATAATAAAAAAGTGTGCCAAAATGTGTGATGTGGGGCAATTGACGATCACTCATTATATGCCCCCGCCAAGTATGGCAGGGGGCATAAGTGTTTGTTTTGTCCGTCCTTCGGCTCTCCCGTCACGTATAGTTTTCCAGATAATAAGTCAAGTAACTTTCTACATATTTAAACCAAATCTTGATATATGCTTACTTATCAAGAAAGGAGGAACCCTATTTATTTAGGGTTCAAAGGTCAAGGTCACAGCTGATGAAAATAGTCTGTAATAATAGATTTCCAAATGATAACTTAAGTATACCTATCATCAATCATATTCAAACCAAATTTGGATATATACTTTGATATTGATTTGAGGGTCCAAGGATCAAGGTCACAGCCAGTGATCGGGAAGGCAAACTCATCATTGGGACTATGGCCTTCTTTCCTCAGACTTCAGTGGGCCATTTTCAATTTCTATGGGCCATCTTTCACTACAAAAGGGACATTTAGAAAATGCAATTTTTGCAAAGTTGTATTTTGTGTCATATTTATCAGATGTAACTATTGAGTAATTCAGGGGACAGGACAACAATAACAAATCTGTTCAACAGAGAAGGGAAATTCAGTGTGATTTAATTATACGTTTTTGTTATGAAATTCTGCAATGAGTTAACAGAATTGTGGTTGAGAAGTCCTTAATTTGCCATCAATTCTGATTCTGAACAATTTCTCACCAACACTTTTATTTTACATAGAACCATGATCTTTTGGTGCCTGTAGCCTGTTTCACTAACAATCTTTGGTAAACCCGTACTGTAAACGTAGTTGAACACGATAAAACTGCGTTTCACTGAAAATCATAAGTGTAAACCCAAGTTATGTGGCTTTCACTCTATAACGAATTAGAAATATGTATGTCTGCTATGGCGAAATTTTAGCACTCGCTGTCATATGCTGTCGGGAGAACGTTACGCAAGTGTTTTGAGTTGGTAGTTGTATGCACTGGTACCTCGCAGCTCGTTCCGTACGTCGAGAAATCCTGTGCATGCACAAAATTCTTGATGTATGCATTGCATATTTGATATATGTGTATCATTGGCGTTTCCACTGCAAACTTGCACCATATGTTAAACAAATGAGTAACATCCGCGTAGTGTACGCTTACCACACTGTCAACACACAGACTGTATCCTAACTGTGAGTTTTTATGCTTTGACCTTATAGTCTGAAATATCGGTGATTATATAAAAGTGTTATGAATGGATGTGGAAATAGTCACTGAAAGATGGCATGTGATGTATTTCAATTTGTATAACATACGCACAGCATACGCATATCATACAAAGAACATACACAAGTGATGCGCAGAGCGTACAATGTATGCCAGCAAATATACACAGACTTACGCTGACTTGGTCAAATTTTTACAATTCGTTACGCGTACGTTGCGTCAATTCATTATGATGTGAAAGGGCATTTTTGTGAAGTAGGAACGCGTAGAACTTTGACCTCGTAGATACCTGATTTACGGTTACGATTAACGTCTACGACTGTTAGTAAATCGGGCTACTGGTCCGGCCATTTTTCAAGATCAGCTGATTGGGGAGTACATGCAACTTCACTAAAACTACCACTAGCGCTAATGTCAGAGAAAGAGGCAATAACTGACTGGAAGCTAAGCTTTTTAAAGCGCTTTGGATAGGCTTTGGGGATCGTTTTCGGGAGCACCGTTAAGATCGTATCGCTGTAAATCATGCGTCTTTATCAAACCAGATATTACGAAGACACTAATGTCAAAAACTGAAAACGCACATTGCGGAATCAATGTTCGCTGCTTCGAAATTTTAATGTGCAATAAGGCGCATGGAGTAAGTGGTTTAATGCGCCATTTTCGATCTGAATGGGACTGTGTCGCAGGGCGCATGACCTTTCCGATCCCTGCACAGCTGACGAAAATGGAAAATAGAATGGAGAGGAAGAACCCTATTGAATTTGGGGGTCAAATGGTCAAAGGTCAAGGTCACAGCTAACAAAAATAGACTGTAATTATTGGTTTTCGGATGATAACTAAGCACCTTTCATCATACTCAACCAATTTTTGATGTATGTTTATGTATCAAGACGGAAAGAACCTTATAATTTTGAGGGTCAAAAAGTCAAAGGTCAAAGCTGACGAAAATAGACTGTTATGTTTGGTTTCTGGATGATTACTCAAGTACCTTTCATTATATTAAGACTAAATTTGGTTATATACTTACAGAGTTCCTGAAAAGTGTCAGTTTTATCGGTTTTGCCGATAAAAATATCAGATGTCCGACAGAAATCCCCATCCTGTCCGACACGATTATTTCGGATGTTCTGTACCGTTCCGACTCGGACTAGTTCAGTCCATCCTGTTGTAGTTGCCCAAACGCTTATGACTTCACTTGATCTTGATTAAGCGTTTGTAATATTAAGATCAGTGTATCACGTGAAGGTCAAAATGGCCGCGTCCTGGCCCATAAAATATGTAGCATTGGCAAAACCGGGAAGAAAGCGAAAATATACAGTTCCTAGTAATGTCGAAACGACCGCAAAAAATTTAAAGTATGAGGATAATAGAGTACGATCGTTTAAAGAGAACTGGAAAGCAGGGTGACCATGGCTGATGCATGATGATGAAAGGGGGATGAGGATGAGAATGAACTGGAGATGTTGCAGATGAGATGCGAGAAGAAGAGCAGCTGGGAGAAGATAGGGCCGTTAGGACGGATGAAAATGTGGAGCAGGACAAGTGGAGTGATGTTGATGATTATGATGATGAGAGTGAAAGTGACAATGAACAATCCGAGGACGAAAATGATAAGCAAATGGAATTGATAATTCGAGAAAATGAATATGAAATGGAGTATGATTAAATTCAAAGGCATTTGACTCCACTTGTGTTCAACTTCATAATGTATTTCACTATCTCCTTTAAATATTGTGAAAAAAAAAATTCGGTCTGACAAAATTTTGTTTGGTCTGACAAGATTCATCAATTTGTCAGACTGAATGTCTGATAGGTTTCAAAAGTTTTCAAGAAGTCTGTGTTTACTTATCACGAGAGGAAGAATCCTATTGATTTTGGGGTCAAAAGGTCAAAGGTCAAGATCACAGCTGATAGGAAGGACTGAAATTATTGGTTTCTAGGTGATTTTCATGTATTATCAAACATCATTAACTGCTCATCAGAATTTGATTATATTTCACATATTTTACAGCTCAAGTTCTTTTAAACAGAGGTAATTTAAAATTTTATCAATAGGGAAGGACGCCTTATAGATTTGAATGTCAATATGTCAAAAGGCAAGGTCACCACTGATAATATTTATAGGAGTTATGGCCCAAAAAACTTATAATTTAGGAAAACTTTGTTGCTGCTATATATTAAGCCCATGTGAGGGCATATGTTTACAAACATTTTGTGGGGGAAAATTTTTCCGAACGAAACTTGGTCATTGCACTCAATAAATGGAATGACAGTCACAATCACCTGTTAGGCTAATTTTAAAAATCCCTAATTATTCATTTTATCAAGCCATTTTCTCACAAAACTTCCATGTATATATATATATATATATATTTATATATATGTATACATATTATCAAATAGATAGCCTTACAAAATAAAGGGGGGTAGTTCTCTATTACTTTAAAACAGCCATTTCAAACTAAACAGTTTGCATATACTCAAAGTTATCTTGCCAAATTGCAGTGTACCATTTTGCAATGGAGGTATTTGTCCCAGTCTTACTGTGAGTAGGTTTAAAGGCTTTAATTACATTGCTTACTATTCTACCACCATATGGTCACAAAGTATAAAATTAAACATTGCTTACTACCTAGAATAAACAGTCAAGTACGTGCATATATATTCTACTTGATACTCTTATACCATTCTATAATTATATAGGAATCAAGAGCATGTTTTGTGAGGTATGTCATGGAGATGAATTTGATGAAAGTGATGGTCATTTCTTTTGTACAACTTGCCTTACACAGTCTCAGGTAATTAGAAGATATCAGTCCAGATTTCAAGTATTTCTAGCTCGCTTGAGCCTACTTAGGCTCAAATGAGTCAGGTTGGGTCCAAAGTTGATCTGGTTATAGAATGTATATCCTGATCAGGCTATAATTATTTGCCTGATCTGGAAACTGATATCCTGATCTGGTCTATGTTCATATCAGGATGTACTGGATATATCCAGAACAAGAGAAAATAGCTCAATCAAGCCATAGTAGCTCCTTCGACTTTGGACCCAAACTGATTGTGATCGTTCTTTGTCTGGTGTTCATCTGTTTATCTGACATAAATCTTTTATACTTTCTACTTCTTCTTGAGAACTTGGTAGAGATGAAATGTTGTTAAATTTTAGCCAGATCCATCAAGGGATGGATCCATGGCAGAGTGACATAGGCCACAGAGGGTACTCTCCTTTGCCAAGCCTCATCACACTGGCTTCATACATCAAAATTCCAAATGCGTTAGAGTGATCTAGAAGGATGTCTTAAAAAGTGTTGTTGATTTTCTTTTGATTACTGTAGAAATCCAATTTTTTAATGTTTTTGTTATTAATTCTTTTTTGGACTTTGTCATTTTTGCCCATTTTCAGATGATTTTTAGCCGGGATTTTTTCTCCTTGTAGGTTACTTATAATGCCTTAATTTTATGTATTTTAACTGTTTCTGTTGAAATAAATGTAAATTGAAAGAAATGGTATACAAAAAAGGTAAATTCTAGGAGTTATTGCAATTCTCTTAAGATTCAAAAAAGAAGAGTTGGAAGGGTTGGGGGAATGTTGTTGTTGTTGTTGATGTTATAATGCTGTGGAAATGTAATAATGAAATACTACTGTCCGCGCCACTCACTCTGGAAACTGGAAAATCTGGATTTTCAGTTATTCATCTTCAGAATAACTTCAAAAAGGCAAAACCATTCGATATATCTTGTTTAGTCGTAATTTTTGGTGTATGCTATATGTTTGTATGAAGAAGCGTTCATATTTTATAGAAAAAAATCCATTTTAGATAGGGCGATTTCCATGTTAAATTTTGACGTGACGTCGCCAAGTTTTCCATAGACTCAATGTTAAACATCGGCTACGTCACGTCAGAATTAACATAGAAAACGCCCTATCTAAAATGATTTTTCCCTATAAAATACGAATGCTTCTTTGTAGAAACATATAACATACACCAGAAGTTACGACTATACAAGATCTGTTGATTGATATTAATTTTGTAAAACTATTTTAAAGATTAATAAGTGAAAATCCAGATTTTTCGATTTACAAAGTGAGTGGCACGGACAGTAAGCTTTTATGAACTTCTCCTTCAGAATTACATGCAATGAAGAGATTTTGATGAAACTTGGTATTGATGAAGTATTCAACATCCCCTAAAAGTATTGATATTTTTCTGCTGGATCCATCAAAGGATGGATCCAGGGAGGAGCAATTTGCTCCTGGGGATATTCTCATTTTACAAACATCTTTAGATTGACTGCATAGATCAACAAACAGAATGCATCAGAGTGATCTATAAAGATTTCATAAGAATTGTTGTTTTAGGTTCAGTTCCAAAATTAAGTTTTGACTCTTTATTACTTTGTCATTTCTACACATTTTCAGGAGGTTTTTATTTATTTTCACAATATATGAAAATGTTTTAGAATAATAGCATTCTCTTTTGGTTCAGTTTGAAATAAAATTTCTAAAAAGGAGACTCTTATTTGAGAACATTCTTATAATTTCCAAGTTTCTCATGTCCTCAAGTTGTTCAGATGAGTAGTATGTGCCTTCCTTATTTCATAGAAAATATAAAAGGTAAAACTAAATTTAACTTTTTTGTTTTAAATTTAGATGCTGCTCAATTTCATCTTAGTTTTATCTTTATAATGATTCAGAATATATCAAAATAAAGTTGCATTTGTGATATATCTTGGGTAAAAACCACTTTTATTTAATTTATAAGTTAGGATATATTTTATCACTTTTAATGTTTTTGTAATCTTTAATGCCAAAATAATATTTTAGGATATCAGAGTAGAGGAAGAAGACAGCGAATATGTTACAAACTTTAATGTGAGGTTACAGGTGAAGGTCAAATCATCACACAAAAAAGAGAAAGAGGGTACAGTATATATATATATATATCTAAATAGTCTTCAAATTGTTACACATGTATAAGTATTATCAAAAATTGAAATCATTTCAAAGATTTCTGTTTCAGGATGAAATTTCATAGTACATTTATATGGTAATAATAAAATGAAGACCAAGAATTAATTTTGAAACTATTATGAATTTTATTTTATTGAGAATTCAATCATCAGAATATTTGCATAAATTTAACCATTTCTTTTCAACAATTTTAAAACTCTGATACTGAAATTCATCCTAAGATATCAAAACTGTAACAGGTATACAGTCATGTTTAAAATATTTAATACAGATCTAGAAAATTTTGATAGTTTTTCTTATATAAAGTATCAACAAATTGTCTTTTTGTTTTGGAATAAATACATTTTTCATGGTGCAGAAAACATATATAATTCTCAAGTTTTCTCTGTAGTCTTTCTGAGTAATTTGTATTAAATCCTTAGTTTTAGATAAAGGACGACCTTGGCATACCTATGAGGCATTTCAGATCATACTTCTGGAACAAGTGAAAACCTTTATAAAATTAGGGGCAGATCCAAAACTGAAGGTATTAATATTTCTATAGAATCACTGGATTTCCAACAAGTTAGTGGTCTGGAAGGTAAATCCGGACGTGTGGTATATCTTGACAATTGCTTTTTTGGTTACTTGTAGATTGTTTCAAGTACTTTAAAACTGCACAACTAGAAAGAACATATTTTTAAACAAAAGGTTACTGTATCAACCTGAGGGGGAATGCAGGTAGCTATATACCAGGGAGTGGTATCTCTTGTTTATACGAAGTATTGTTTATACAAAGTATTTTTCATTCATCAGTAAAATTCATTATATGCATATAACAAACTCTTTATAGCATGGACAACTTTACAGTTCCGTAGTGATTCACTATAAATATGTAAATATGTTGTACTGTGAATGAGCACCTAAATCAACCATACAATTACAGACACATGATAGAATGAGATCATTATACATAGCCATGCAGCTAGAAGTAAACTGGAAAACTGCTGCCAAACATAAATGTACAAATTACATTCATACTTTTGTTTTAATTCTATCTTCAATGTATATGGTTACGTGACTTTTACTATAAACTTTAAGCCAGATTCCACTTTCTGAGACCATGTAAACTATTAGCATAGACGTAATACATTTTTAGACTCCTGATCAGCGTGATCTGGGGACATAGCATTTATCTCCTCTGTCTTTCCGTCTGTCCATCTGTCTGCATAGATTAAGCTTTGATATTTTACACAAGTTTTTCCTATGACAGAATCTTTCCATTGATACAAAAGATTCTGATGTGGTGACCTTAGTGTGCTTTTCAGTGGTGGACTTAGAGGGGACCCAGGGCTCCCCCCCCCCCTTTCACCACATATTTACTAGTAAAAATCCAGATTTGGCACCAAAAATGGCTGAGTAGTTTGGCTAATACACATGTGTTTTTTCTGTAATAATGGATAAGAAAATGACTAGTATCTACCTTATACTGTAACACATGTAAAAATGATTCACACCTTCCACTAGCTATATCTACAAATGCATTGACCATAGTGGCCAAGGTGTCTAATGCAACTCACTTGAATTTATTTCAGTCTCTCTCTCTTCTATGAAAACCCTTCATTTTCTGGTCAGCACTATTGGTAAGAACTGTCAGTATATCTGATGAAGATGGTGACTCTTCCTGGACATTCTTGTTACCTTCACCATAGAGAAAAATAACCATGTAATAGTGATCGATGCATGTTATTGCAAACTGAGAATTACATTTTGAGACAGATATATGATATACTTGGAAATTGATAACAGCTGCATTCTCGTTTTTTACAGGATGTAGTGTTTAGATTATGGTGCAATTTTCTGCACAAAACTGGAGTAGCATTTCCCGAAAACCTTGATATTGTTTACTTACAGAGACATCGGTAAATTAACAAATGATTTCAGTTCTCTTTTATTATAAATAAGAAGACTAAGCACTTATATCACAAAGTTTTGGCCTCTTTGCCTTTGTCAAGAGAAAATGACCATGTCAGTATTAAAGCTTTGTACAATACATCCAAACTTAAAAAGTATCAGCATAAATTCAAGAATCAATTCAAAAATTGAACTTGTACTAATATTTTGTTCAAAGCATTTATAGCAATATCCTTCTTTTCACTTGATACAGGCCAAGTGGCTAAAAATGTTGATAAATTGAATTTTAAATCTTTTTACTTATATATGGCCTTCCTTCTGGAAGAATTGGTTTGTGTGGTTTCTCTTTTCGTATAGTTAATGGTTTAGAGATATGAACACAGATATAAAGTTTATTACTGAATCATGAATTTATTAAAAATTGTAGAGAATATTTGGGTCAATAGACTAACATTATCAATGAAACATAACAACTGCTTAAAAATGTCAAACTTGTTAAACTTGAGAAGCGTTTGATTTTTTTTAAGGTAAAGGATATGATTGATTGAAGCATTTATTTTTTAGGGAAAAGTATCCTGGTACCATCAGTAATCCACAGATAGATTCCAAGGAATTCAGAGAGACCTGGAGAAAAAATCATGGATTTCCTCCTGATGGGAAACATGTTAGTATGATTCTCTGTAAAAAGATCGGAAAAACTCTTGATGAGAGTCTATTGTTAAGACATCTGTTGTCTTGCCTAATGTCTGAAGATCAGTGACCATGTAAGGTTTGATCTGCCCAGTGCTTTTTTGTTTTTGTTTTTAAAGGTCCCTGTACCATTTCAGTTGGGAATTTTTATTCCATTTGCATAATGCTGAAAGATCAATGTTTGAGAAAAAATTTGAGAAATTTGGGGAAAAATCAATGAAATTTCCATTGGGAAGGGTCCTTATAATGTATCTGATTTGAAGAAAAATAAACACTGCTACCCATTTTGCTTTTAGGAGTTTCACGTGAAGAAATTCTTAAAATCCCTTTCACATAAAACATTAGCTCATTTCATAAATAATTGTAAAACATATTTGTTAATCCTCTTCAAAATTGTCATTGTATATCTATTTTATATATGAAAGAATTTTGTTTAATTTGTTCAGATCATAAACAATTTGAAAAATAGAAGACCTCTTTAAAGATTAATTGAAAAATAATTTAGTTGATATTAAGTGACAGAATTAATTTAAGTTCGGGTTTTGAAACTTCAATGTTTCAGTTATCAGACTTATCATCCTTATAAACAGACCAGTGTATAATAATGCCAGTCAGAGAGTATCCAATTTTTTATTTTTTATTTTTTCACACTCAATGTTAAATTACTTTAGTTTAGATTTATTGTAAGTTAAAATTGTCAAAATGCTGCTGCTGCTGAGGAAACCAAAACATTTGTTCAGCATCATCATTAGAAACTCACTCTAGGTCTCAGTTCTTCTTAAGAGAATCAAAATTGAGCATGTATTGCCAACAATGCATAAATGTGAATTTTAACTGTAAAATATCATATCAGGATCATGTCACCTTTATGGTGGCAGCCAGTGTATAGAAGTTAAAGAAGCCAGATTGTCTGGAGACAGAGATAAGTAGCGTCAGTAAAATATGGCTTATTGCTCTAGCTTAGAGAGACCTACCAACATATAGCAATAAATGATGATAATCAGCCACTCCCTTCTTTCGGTGTTTTTTGTGGGTTTTTTTTACGGAAAGTAGTTGATTTCAAGATATTTCTTCGTTTAAGAACAAACAGGATTTGCAAGCTTCGTTGATGGGAGAGGAATTCTATGATGAGGATAACCCAGTAAGTGAGGATGAGGAATATCCAGTGGAGGAGGAAGCGGCAGATGGTGGTGAAAGAAGTGATTACCAAGGAGAAAGCAAAGGAAGGACGCAAACACGAGTCGAAGATGGGGCAAGAAACATGAAGGGAGATAAGAAATATTCTGAGGTTTGTAGAAATTATTACACTGTGGTTTGACATTTGAAATAATTTATGAAATAGATTTAGTTACAAGTCTATTATGATGTAATTCAAAGTTTTATTTAGCTTGTTAATGGACTTTTCATGGATTCAATGGAACATTAAGCAGTTTGGACTTCCATGGGTGAGTGGACTAAAATGCTGCACTGGAACTCACTGTAGCCTCTGATCTCATATAGTAAGGTACCATCTCAGTTCAGGACAAGTAGGAAGGGCCACCAATATACTTAGCAACAGTTTGTAGGTCCTGTGTTCTCTTCCATCATTGTGGCATTGTATGTCACCCTTTGTGTGCATGAATCCTGATGCAGCAGCAAAAATTAATGATATAGCCAACTTAAAATTTGTATAATGTTGCAATGAAAAGTATGTGTTCTTGGTATTTATATTTCCCCAGATTAATAGATCGGGGACATATTGTTTTTGACCTGTTTGTCTGTCTGTCTGTCTGTTATCAGCTTTAACCTTTTCCATAACTTTTGATCTGCGAGATAGAGACTACTTATTTGGCATGCATACTCCACTAATAAAGACCTTTTCAAATTACACCAAGGTCATTGACCTTGTGACTTTGACCATTTTCTTTGACCTACATTTCAAAATTTACCCTATTTACCATAACTTTTGAACCGTAAGAGATAGAGACTTCATATTTGGCATGCATACTCCACTCCACTTATTTATTAACCTTGTAGCCTTGACTGTGACCTTTGATCTGCATTTCAAAAATTGCTGTTTTCAATTTTAATCATCATTAATTATAATCATCAACCATTATATTTAGAAATGATTTTTGTTGTATTTAACTGCAGCAAAAAATGAGAGGGTACTTATGCAGTGCAGTGTATATTATAAAAGTAAAAAAAGGGGGCAGGGGGGGGGGGGGGTATTGCGAAGAATGACCACCAACTTACTTTATTTTATTGATGTATATAAAGATAACACAAAACTACAGTAAAACGAATATTCAAAGGAGCAATACAATCCTTTCTTCACTTCATGTTTCTCAAAGTAATTTATCACTTTCTATCCTGTTTTACATATTTACATTCCTCTTTTTCAGGTTAAAAGTATGTTCATGTTGAAGACATTATGTTTCTGCTACATTGGCTTGATTTACTGCAAGAGTATGGTTTCTCCATCAGACATTGTACGGTCAGTAATTCTCCATCAGACATCGTACATTATGTTATTTTACATTAGACATTGTACATCAGTAATTCTCCATCAGACATTATGCAATACATAATTCTTCATCAGACATTCTTTGGTATGTAATTCTCCATCAGACGTTGTATGGTATGTAATTCTACATCAGAAATTGTACGGTACGTAATTTTACATCAGACATTGTACGGTACGTAATTCTCTATCAGACATTCTGTGGTATGTAATTCTCCATCAGATATTGTACGGTACATAATTTTACATCAGACATTGTACGTTATGTAATTCTACATCAGACATTGTATGGTACGTAATTTTACATCAGACATTGTACGGTAAGTAATTTTACATCAGACATTGTACAGTACGTAATTTTACATCAGACATTGTACGGTACGTAATTCTTCATCAGACATTGTACAGTACGTAATTTTACATCAGACATTGTACGTTATGTAATTCTACATCAGACATTGTACGGTACATAATTTTACATCAGACATAGTACGGTACGTAAATCTCCATTAGACATTGTACAGTGAGTAATTTTGTAATTCTCCTTTCAGACATTGTAAGATCCATAATTCACAGAAGTTACAGACACACCTATCATAACAGCCACCTGTTCTAGGCAGTCACTTTTATGTTCCTTTCTGTTCATTTTGATATGCCTTGATTTAGAGATCAGTGGCCATATTTTTATTTTGTCACAAACTTCATTTTGCCTGTAGCTTTAAAGTAATTTGAGACATGATAATTGGTATGCATGCTTCACTTGCAAGACCAATTGTATTTCAGACTATAAGTCAATTCGATGTATAGAATGAGCGGCTTGAAATCAGGTGTATAAGTCAAAGAGCTACCATACTTGTATAAGGGCAGTATTATGTAGTTGGACTACTTATTTATGTTAGGTTTCGAACCTTTTTATTGCAATTAAAGGAAAGTACATTGACTTTCAGTAGTCAGTATGATCTCTATTATTGTAATGGACAGTTATTGCATTTTGGATTACCTGTGATATCAGCTGTCACCTTATAGATAGAATACTCACAAATATGCTTCCTGGTGTAATAGCATTATCTGTGATTTAACTCACTCAGGTGAATTTATCAACATGAACATGTGATACCATTGCATCAGAGTCAAGTTTTTGTCACTTATATAATGTACAAGCAAAAAACAAGAAATATTAGTGGCAAACATTTATCATTGGTTTCTTTGTGTTAACCAAATAAAGAGACTTAAGCTGGAATTCACATATACAATACAATATTTATTAGTATACACCACAGTAATAATAATAAAAGTTATTATGGAAAGATAATATCATGTATAGATATGATTACAATTATCAGTCAGAAATATATCCAAAGGATTAAACATGCAGTAATTCCTTTGAACAGATAATTTATTTTTTTCCCACAAACAAATATCAATAATAGCATTTTGATCCTTGCTTCCCTTCACCAATTTAGTGCAAAAGTCAAGTCATAATTTATGCCATATTCAAGTGGCAGCACTGTATAAGTCAAGGAGACTTCTTCTAGCATTGAAATGTCGACCTATAATCCATAAATTACGGTTTTCAAATGAGGTTAAGATTGAGCACCCTTTGACTTTAAACTACAAACAAAAAGGAGCTTCTGATGGGATCGGTCATCTTCTACAAACTCAGCTTCTATAGAGAGGAAGGTCATAATCAATACTGTTAATACTGACAATGGTGCTACAAAAGTAATATAACCTCCAGTATTTTTCTTAGTTTTAGCTAATATTTCATTAAATTTCAGATGGGTGTCTGAGTGTAAGATTCCATACTACAAAGCTACCAAATTGCTGCCTGCAGACATGAAGTTCAGTGTATATGATTGGAATACATTTGGCTCATGTTGCTCATTTGTAGGTATACTTCATTCAGTGTAAGCAAAATATATATGTGATGGTGAATTGACCAAAATGTTGTACATATACATGTACATACATCTTAAATGCTTTAATCATTTTATTGAGATTATGAATTTAAATTCATTAATCAAAATATTATTTGTAAATTTATAAATGTTCCTGAAAATTTATCAAAACATTATTGGCTCCACAGAAAAAGTCACCTTTAATTACCTTTTATTCAGTGTGTCACTTCAAATTATTATTGCTTGTCTTTATTATTATTTTCTATCTGATTATGTTTCTAGAAACCAAAGATATCCAGATTTTTAGATGTGACCAGTAATCTGGCAAGATTCTTGGATCTTCCTGTCGGAATAACCAGACATCAGGCTCCTGTTTCCCTCTTGATGAATAAGTTCCTCATAAAAATGGAACTTCCTTGTAAGTCACAAAAAAAGAAATCTCACAAACAGTCATTTCATTTCCAACAAAGCTTATGGTATTGATGAATAACTATCCTTATTTGTAATTCATTTGTTGGTTTTTCTCCAATTATAAAATCCACAGTATTTCATTTCACTATGATGATAATCAATAGATAAAAATTAACACTGCACAATAGACTAAATTGGTGCAGTTGAAGTTGTTATGGATGCAAGAGCTTATTGTGACATGGCATTGTTTAAAGTTAAGCTGGTGTGGTCTAGTGGATAAGGTTCTCGGCTCATGATCAAGAGGTCCCGAGTTCGACTCCAAGCCTGGGCCTTACCGGTGTTCTGTCTTTTGGATGTGACAGTAAAAACGGAGGTCCCATGTCACAGTAGGCGTGGTACATATAAGATCCCTCACTGCTTCAGGTGGGTTCATTGCAAAGGTCTAAATTTCTATGCAATGCATCAGGCAAATGTCGTCAACATATACGTGAAATTATCGTGGAGTGACATAAAACAGTATTCAGTCAATCAGTCTAAAGTTTCCATTGGGCAGTCAAGTCTCCATGACTACATATGATTCAATCTACCAACCAGTGAATAAGGTCATTTAATTTATATTATCTGGGCGGATGTGGATTAGATGCTCATCTGGAAATCACGTTTGACTACAGTTGTGGTACACCAGTGTGAGATCGTGAAAACCGAGGTCTTGTGTCATGGCTAATTTGGCACGTAAAAGATTCATCACTGCTCTAGATGGGACCATTGCAAAGATGTTAATTTCTATGCAATGCATCAGACAGATGCTGTCCCTATATACATGAACGAATTGTGGAATGATGTAAAACAATCTGTCTATCAATCAATGTCATATGAATTGCTGACAAGTCCCTGTTTTGGGAAGAAATGTGAGATGGAAAACGTAAAGGACCAGTCATGTATTGCCAAGAGATTCCCCGCTGGACTTGATTTTTTTAAAGACTATCATCAATATATAGAGATTACTTCATCTCTTGTCCAGCTTTTTGCTGTACCTCGTTTTTTGTTTTTTTCTCTCTCTTCTTGCAGATGAGAGCAATGTTTCTTAGAAATTGTCCAGAGATTTAAGTTGATTTTAAAAATCAAGATTGTTACTATTTTTATGATTCATTCAATACTTGGGTAGACAAGATCAATAAATATCATCTCATTCAAAGCCTGCATGTACCAAACCTAAATATTTAGTATAGAAAATTTGCCATCATGGTTATGAATGCATTGTATGTGTTTTAGCTGAAATGCATCGCCTAGTTCAAACACTGTGGAGAAAGGTGACCTTGAATGTTAGAAAGATTAAAATTACCCACACATGGAAACATAAACTGGAAGATAATGAAATGATAGCTATGACCTACATCATTCTTACAATACAGCTTCTTTTTGCACTGGATGACTACACAGAAAAGTTAGTTACATCATATCTATTTATACAATGTTATCATAATGTAAACGAGGAATCTTAAACTGAAATGTTCATTTTTATCATCTCTGTAAATTTCTATGATAGTATTTTGCAATGATTGTATCAGAAAAGTCAGTCATGTTGAGACAACTTGAAATTTTATTTCATCATTTTCAGCTAAATATGATTTAATTCTGGTTATCAAAATTTACTTAAAACCAAATTTAAATTTTGGAAAGTTTCAGAATAATTCTTTGATCTGTTAAAACATCAATGTGATAAAATGATGTTTGTATTGCAGTGAAATTTCAAAATATGCTAAACAGCTGGAATTTCAGTTTAAACTGGGTAAGATGCTTAGTTTACTCCTCAAATTAATAATACATGTACTGGTATATGTATAAGAATCTTTAATGTAACAATAAGAAATTTAAAGTTGTAATCTAAAGTAGCAGATATCAAGAAAACTTTTCTTTGCTTACATATATTCTATAATTAGGTCTTATCATCACTTTCAAAAGAGGATCCATTTTATATTTATGGTCAAAGGTCAAGGTCTCAAGATATTCTTTTAAAAGGGTTTTCAGACTAATTTGACACCCTTTTAATCCAGTCATAACATTATTCACATAGACTGTTATAATTGTGACCTATGAGACATATATCATGATATTGAACCAAGGTCACATCTTCAAGGTCAAGGCAACCATGATCTTTTGACTATATTTGTTGCTAATACAGCTTTGCTTCTTTAAGGGGAGGGGTTGTCCCTTAGGACTGTTCTAGTTGCGTGCAGTGTAGATTCATTATTCATATATTATGTTATTGCTGTACAGTGCTACTGTTTCATCTTATATTGTATGTGTTCACTTGAAATTTTATCATGGGTATTCAATTAAAAAGGAAAGAGTATATCACTACATTTATTTGTAATTTGCATTTTTATCATTCATTTCATTTCCTTTCTCTTCATGCACTGTATTACTTTTCATATATGATCATGATCCATACTGTACCTTGAATTTGCTTTACATGACTTTACCTATGGCATTTATTTTTTTCGCAATAAACAATAGAATAAACTGAAGTAAGAAAACTTGTTTCAAAATGTCATTTTACTTCTTACACATTCTTGTACTCAGCTACATGACAAATACAGCAATCATTTTATTTTGCAGAGGGCAAATTGTTTATCTGGGAGAACTGGATAAAGTTAATGGATAAACACATAAGTCATAATATCAGCAATCCCATACATCCTAAATTGTAAGTGAAATACAAATATTGTAAAAACAATTGAATATAGAATAGAACATTAAACATTTACTATCGCTCGAGATTTATTGCTTTCCAAAGCAACACTATGAGAGCATAGTATCCGCTTAAACAGGCATTGATAGGTTTAGTGCATCATATGACACTATGCCATCATGTGAACCCCTGTCTCATCTCTCCTTCTCTCATTCTTCAGAGGAGGAGAGATGAGACGGGGGTTCACACGATGGACACTATGCAGGCACTATTGTATTTCCTGTGTACATACCAGTTTTAGAAACTTCTGCATGTTTTTGCTGGTGTGATTTGTGTCATACAAACTTTCATGTACATCTCCATCCTTACGTTATATCTGATATCAGAGTGTAGCAGACAGACAGACAAAGTGATCCCTTAGTGCTGTTTTATTTTACTGGTGACACATAAGTTATTTTCAAAATACACAATAAATTACTTGTCTTTTATCTAATACGAATCTTAAATTGTAGACAATAATACATTTATATAACAATTATCACAGTGACTACTCAGTATTTGACTTTAAACTTGTTTTCAACTTTTAAACAACAGAAGTTTCTGTAAAGTGTTTTGGATTTCTTTATAGCTTAGTTTAGGGGACCAGGGTTATAAAACCTATAAGTAAAGATTTTTGGACCAGGTTTTTTTGGTGAAATGTGTGTTAAGATTTGTGTTGTGTAGGTCCTGATGTTTACTTTTATTACATTCAAAGAAAGGACTTCGAAAAAAACTTTGTAGGCCTCTAGGGACTGAGTTTCCTCTGCTCGAGTTACAAGTGATTACAATCTGCAGTCATTGCAGTACTTGCCTATCTGTACAAGCCCCTTGCTCCTTACAACTACCTAATTGTGGAAACTTTGTCTTTCACGGAACCGAATAATTGTATGGCATCCATTCTCGGAGATCGAAATGAAGTAAAATAACGTTAGAAAGGATGTCTTAGAACATGGCCACATGCTTTTAAATCACGAAAAACATCTTTATGATGTCAAAATACATTGTGACATCAAGAAGCCAGCTGGTACTCCTTAGATACCTCATAACTCTTGTAAAGCAAAAAGTGATAGTACACGTCGTACAGCACAATAGTGACTAGGCACTATCGCTTCAGAGTATCCATGTCGTTATATGATTAAATGTCTGGGATTTATCATGTGATCCACTAATCTGTTTTCTTGAATTATCCTTCCCTTGTTGAAAGAAGAAAACCAAAAGTATTATATACCCTCTCTGCCAATTTCAGGTTTCAAGTCAGGAAGCCTTGCCAACTCAAAACATTCTCTCTCTCAGTTGCTTATTATGTCGGGTCACAGTTCTTTCTTAGACAGAAGGGATTGGTGAGAGTCAGTCTCAATCACTTAAACCTAGGGTACTTCACTTACCACAAAAATGCTTTGCTAACTTAGCCACATGTACTGCAGTATCAGACTGTCGTCAGTATCATGTGACGTAAACATCAAACAAAGATAAATCATTCTGTAACTTAACCTTAGAAAAGTAGAAATTATGAATCTGTATGAAAATTACATACTAACACTTCCAAATCATAGCTTTAAAATCATACCCATCATGAAATAAAATGTATATTATTTACTTTAGTAATCCAAATCAAGTAAAAGATATAACACAGTTTCTACAACAAGTTAGACTTGGGCAGAAGGAAGTTTCAAAAGCACCACTGAGTAAGTAGTTTGAGTATTGATATTCCTGTACTTTGATGCATGATGCACTGATCCTGCGATATTCATATTCACAAGGGAAATTAGAAATTTAATATTCATAACATTATGCAATGATAAAACCTTTTTTTATTGTGAACAAAGGTCAAACCCTTCCAAAACCTGGTATTCAGCACTTGAATTTTCGAATAAGTATTTGATCATAAATTGATTTTAATGAAGCTCTGTCAGTTTATACAAGATCAGTGTTCTGATGATGTTGCCTTTATACTTCATATTACATAAATTTTAGAGAAGGGAATTAATTTTCAAACATATGTCATTGAGCAGATATTCATAGAGACAAAAATTTAAATGTATCCTTTAGCAAAGTCAGATATAAAAAAAAAAACCATTAGGCTGGAAGTGGGGATTACTGACCCTTGTCCTTTAGACTTTTGATTTAAGGATGTATATTACATGTAATATATAGGCCTACTATATCATAATGAATTTGACAACATATATGAGGTTCTTATTTTTAGGAAATAAAAAGACTAAATCACAGAATCCAGATTTGATTCATGCTATACTTCAACCTTTAAAGCAACTAGAACAGAGAATGCTAGAGAAAGATCAAGGTAAGATAATTAAAATGTTACCTTTATTTTTAAATGTTATTTGCTCTCATAACTATTTTATTTTTGGGCGTGCAGTTTTTGGCCACTTTGTTTGTATGTGGCAAAAACACTTTAATATTGATCATTACTTGTGAGAGTTTGAGGTAGGAAACTGACATTGCATTTTATACTCATCATACAATGAATTAAAGTCAGAATTTATTTTCTATTTTATTAGCATCATACAATGAATTAAAGTCAGAATTTATTTTCTATTTTATTAGCATCATACAATGAATTAAAGTCAGAATTTATTTTCTATTTTATAAGCATCATACAATGAATTAAAGTCAGAATTTATTTTCTATTTTATAAGCATCATACAATGAATTAAAGTCAGAATTTATTTTCTATTTTATAAGCATCATACAATGAATAAAAATCAGAATTTATTTTCTATTTTATAAGCATCATACAATGAATTAAAGTCAGAGTTTATTTTCTAGTTTATAAGCATCATACAATGAATTAAAGTCAGAATTTATTTTCTATTTTATAAGCATCATACAATGAATTAAAGTCAGAATTTATTTTCTATTTTATTAGCATCATACAATGAATAAAAGTCAGAATTTATTTTCTATTTTATAAGCATCATACAATGAATTAAAGTCAGAATTTATTTTCTATTTTATTAGCATCATACAATGAATAAAAGTCAGAATTTATTTTCTATTTTATAAGCATCATACAATGAATTAAAGTCAGAGTTTATTTTCTAGTTTATAAGCATCATACAATGAATTAAAGTCAGAATTTATTTTCTATTTTATAAGCATCATACAATGAATTTAAGTCAGAATTTATTTTCTCTGTAAACTCATCTTTTCTGAGTTATAGTTTTTGGTCTGTCTGTTTGTTATGGTTTTTGGTCTGTCTGTTTGTTATGGTGTTTGGTCTGTCTGTTTGTTATGGTGTTTGGTCTGTCTGTTTGTTATAGTTTTTGGTCTCTGTTTGCTATGGTTTTTGGTCTGTGTGTTTGTCATAGTTTTTGGTCTGTATGTTTGTTATAGTTTTTGGTCTGTCTGTTTGTTATGGGCAAAAAAACTTTAAACACTGATCATAACATTTGAACTATAAGATATAGGACATTTGTATTCCTGATGACAATACCTTTTTGTTGTAACCCATGTGTATGACTTTGCAGCCTTGATTGTGACCTTTGACATACACATACTTTTCAAAAACTCAGTATTTACTACTGTCCAAAAGCATAAGTGTTTCATGATCACAAATGTATCAATAGAATTTTCAAAGTTCTCCAAAGGGATGTCCAGTATGAGTAATAAAACACATACACTCAGAAAACATAATGAAAATTTATGTAACTGAGTGTTTGTGTTTTATTACAAGTGGATCTTTTTCCTATAAGCCAAAGAGCTGTAAGTTTCAAAATGTTTACGAAATATAATGACCTGTTTCAATGAAGCAATTATGACTGAACAATTTTTTTGTTTCAGAGAGTTATGTAAAATTTAGAGGAGCACAGAATGACGGCCAACAAGACAAACCTGAACATGAACATTCACAATCTTTTCGATCCCAAACTTTGTGTTATATTACCCATCCTGAACAATTTATAGGAGGCTTACAAGGAAATGAAGACCATATGGATACCACAAATTCATCATCTGTATTTGTTCAGCAGACTGAAGAACAGGTTAATTATGAACAAGTTCTTGACAGACTTCTGTCTTTACGGAAATGTTTGAATTTATCCCAACCATATCCAATATTAACCAATCAGAGTGCATCATATAGATTTCTTATTTTGTATGCATCACAGTTGATTGAAACGACTGAAACAGATTTGCACAATAGTATATGCAGTCATGCAAATTTACTAAATAAAGACCTAAGAAAAGTGAATTTTTCCAAAAAGGATTGGGAACTATTGCATATGTTACAAGAGTGAAGATATGCTGTAATGAAGGGTATTGTTGGTGTTGATGATGTTTCATTCCATAGATTTTGTTCTCTGAATTTGAAGAATACGAACATACCGGTAGTCAATCCCTGGTATATCTTTTTGTCAGTATGTGCAAGTTAAACTATTTGTATATCAGCTTTTATGTTATATAATATTAAACACCTACCTCAACAACACTGTGTACTTTTACAATTATTATAAGGTTGTGCTGACCTAGGATGGAGAAAGTTCAAGAACTTTTGACTTTGTTGAGATAAAATAGAGTAGATCACCAGGGTACGATTGGCATAGAGAATTCCTCAGACCCAAGTGTCAAGTTAGCTTGGTCCTCATTGTCAAGCCTTGCCAATATATAGACACAAAACTTGGAATGAGGGTTAGTGGATTTCTCTATTACATTACCCTAGCAATTGACCTTTTTTTTCTCCCATCTCCATATTTTCATTTAGTTTGAACTAATTTTTCTCTTTATGAAGAGGTCAAAGAAGGAAAAGTTCTATGCCAGTAGACCTGTTTCCTTTAACTGCAGAGCTATAACATTGGACAGCAAAATCATAAACATTCCTTCCAAATCGATCTGAATGACGTGAGATTCCTTTATGACGTGATAAATTTGGAGAGAATATTAATCAATTTTCTGTCCAATGTTGCAGCTCCGCAGTTAAGGAAACGAAGTCTGTTGCATCAATGTTCATGTGAAGTCATAGACATTGAAGCCCTATGACATCATAGAGCACTCAGTTTGTGTAGCTTATCATCACTCCACTATTGATAACACCAAAATCATTCCTGCAAAACTCTTTAAATAATCAAGAAAAATTCAATCTCAACTGCAACTTATTGGTATGATTATTTTATTTTTTCGATTGATATTATGATGGAATATAACTAACCATGTATGGAAATGTAAAAATAATGCTCTCTGTACCAAATACTTGTATTTTCGTTTTATAGATGATATGCATGATGCCAGAAATTGCTGCTTTTGGTTTGTAAATGTTTTTGAAATATGAAATTTCCAGGTGTAAGAGGAGGCCATTTACCACACTGATGTCGCCACCATATAAGTAAAATATATAATTCATGTTTTGAATATGAAAGCAGTACATAATGAGCACACTTTAAACACATTCATCACATGTCAATCAGAAGACATAATTTCAGCACATGATGAAGTAACCTGGTTGCTAAGGGCAATTGGGAGGCCTCAAAAACTGAATTGATAAGCACATTGTATTAGTATTTAGTCTAAATATAAAAATTTGAAAATTGAAAGTCTATAGATTTTCCGTATGTCCCCTCATTTTGTTGTTATCTTCATGGGACAGTGAAAACATGATGAATGTATCCATCTAAGAGTTATGTTCCTTGATAAATATGCTTGCCAAAGTCAAGTTAAACTTCGTGTACAAAGACACCCATGTCGTAATGTTACATGCATTACCAGACTACTTTATACACACATGCACTATAAAAACCTTTTCTCGGCAATTGTAAAATGGATATATAGAATCAAAATACTCATTTTCAAAAGAAATATTTGTTTCTACAAGTTTATTCAGAGCTTTAAAATGGGCGTTCACCTTTACTAGTGATGTTCATTTTCATACATGTTTGATACATAGTATTTGTAATGTTCTTGTTTAATGCGAGATTATGCTGTTATCGGAACTTAGATAGCAAGATCTAGATCTATCCTGAATTCATAATCTATATGTTTTTAAAAACCTTACTTGGACAGTCCAGTAATTCAGAGACATAAACTACTTTCAGTAAAGTAATCTATGTCTCTGAGTAATTCAGCGCCCAAATTAGTAAATTTTATTCATTGTTTTAATATGATAATTAAGCAAGGTATATTATGATAATCCCGCGCGAAACCCAAATAGTATGGCTTTTTGACTAATCCAAATGCATGAAATACATGTGAGCATTAATCTCTCTCTCTCTCTTTCTCTCTTATAGTTTACTTTAAGTAAACTAAATATGGTTTAATCAAAGGCACTGTCCGACAGCGCGTCTTTTATGACGTTTTATGATAATTAGATATTGTCTTTATCATGTGATAAACTATACGTGCTGTTACTCAGAATATTGAATCACATGACAATCAAGTCACTTTAGGTCAGTCGACATAGTATTCAGTTACGCACTAGAGGGTTGCGGGTTCGAACCCAATGATAACTGGTTCCTTTACTTTCTATTTGACAATATTCTGTGATTAAAGTTCCTGTCATACTGTCACAAGTTGCTACTAGAGGTTGCAAATTATATAACTTGCCGAAAATTTCTCAAGTTGTCTTTGGGGTTTTTTTTCTTTCGGTAGGGATATTCGTTCCACTCCTTGAAATCTGAGTCTTTTCTCGAATTATTTCCCACATTACTCTACGCCTTGCACCTTAAACTGGTACGCTAGCAGTAGGAGATATATATATATCATTCGTTGAGTTTTCAGCAACCGGAATTGAAGACCTTTGTACGAACTCCGTCAAGTTGTGACAATAAGCACGAGTAATATATAATCGACACGAAAGCTCGCACGACAGTTCATGCTTGGTGAGTAATGGTGATACGAAAAAGTATTTCTACATGTAGATATCGGTTCGAGCCTTGCACGTGAAGAGATGTCTCTTGCAATTAATCTTGATAGTGAGGCAGTGGCTTGTCTGACATTCTGGCCGCTGTTTGCCCAGTTCTAGCGACAACAAGAGAAACTTATACAACGTTTAAAACCCAGTGTTACAACTGAAAAGTTGAACCGCGTTGTAACTAGCCACAACTTATGGGCCTATCCCTTGTCACTGTGACAGAGGGCTTCATCGAGATCAAGAGGCGATCTCTGAATTAGGCATGGAACAATATATATATGTACAATGCTTTAAAGCAAACACAAGTTGTGGTTCACCCCTTGTCACTGTGACAGGGGGCTTCATCGAGATCAAGAGGCGATCTCTGAATTAGGCATAGGAACAATATACATGTACATTGCTTTAAAGCAAACACAACTTGTGGTTCATCCCTTGTCACTGTGACAGGGGGCTTCATCGAGATCAAGAGGCGATCTCTGAATTAGGCACAGGAACAATATATATGTACATTGCTTTAAAGCAAACACGACTTGACTGTGGTTCATCCCTTGTCACTGTGATAGGGGGCTTCATCGAGATCAAGAGGCGATCTGCATAGGAACAATATACATTGTTTTTAAGCAAACAAGTGAATATATGAATCCATCCAGCTCTTCTAAAAGAGACATCGTAGGTCAAGTCTGAATATTTAGTCTGCGTGGTTTAGGTCGCCACTCACGTGTTGTATACTTACTGCATTTGACATAGTGATCATATTACTCCGATCCAGATAAGGTACATCTGGGTCCTGTCATAAATAGGGATCTGCAGGTGTAGAATTTCGTCTTCCTGAGACTGGTATGTTTGAAGATAATGTAAATAATTCACCTGTTACCCCTGTACTGATTGAAGTTGGACATGCTGTATTTATAAACGTGTATCAGTATATGTTGATGGACAACAGTGACCGAAATTCACCTGTTACCCCTGTAGTGATTGAAGTTGGACATACTGTATTTATAAACGTGTATCACTATATGTTGATGGACAACAGTGACCGAAATATTTATTCATTTATTTATTTATACAGGTCGAAAAATGTTATATCATGACGTCACTTAAAATGCAGTCGCTCAAAACTAGTCCGATGTTTTTTTGGGGTTTTTTTGCCTACAATTCAACCTATCATATATCAGCGTTTAAAGGACAAGATATGTCAAAGATTCATTATGGGACATACAATGGTCATATATTTCCTAACCTCAACCATTAGACTTTGCTATTACACAAAAAGAATGGAAGATAGTGAATATTTAATTTTCGACGGTTTCGTCGTATACTGCGAATTACCGAACATTCTCCCGTCAGGGAAGAGTGTTCACCACGATACACGGTCTAATATCCTTCTTTGCGCTATTCCTGTAGTGAATCTTGAGGCAAAACAGATGATTCGAGTTGGGCTCCAAATCTGTGGCTTTGAAACTGAGAGCACCTCGTGGTATATCGTATGCAATCATGTATTGTTCTTGCATATGTTGGTACTCCATGACCAGAGTGTCGATTTCGTTATAGTTCCTGAATTCCCACTCTATAAAGGCCGAGCGCGATTCTTCGATGACTTTTCGGAATCTGAAACTTTTGGCAGATGGCTGGATCGTTGGACGTAGTGTTGTGGTAGGAGGCTGTGTCGCCGGGTAAACGATGTCGGAGTAAGAGATACAAGTGTCCTCTACCATCGGTTTTACGGGACATAACTCTTGAGGAGACAGCGAAGTTAGAAATTTCCCATTATCACAATTAGCATTTGTGAGACTTTCTAATATTGCATCATTAGCTTTTCTTTCTTCGATCCATCCATGTAGCCACAAAGCTTTGCAGTCACACTTGAGCGGGTTGCCGCCAAGGTAAATATTGCGTAACTGAGTCAGTCCACCAAACGCGCACTTGTCGATCACCTGAATCTGATTTTTCTGTAGGTTGATGGTGACAAGAATGTTTTCCAGACCCGCCATTGCAAGCTGAGATATATCAGTAATTTTGTTATTCTCCAACATTAGGTACTTGAGATTCTTGCTGTACATGAACTGAAAATCCGGTATTTCGGTTATACTTGTCCCTCCAAGCTCCAGTAATTCTATGTTCTTCATTTGCCTCACTGCTGCCCACATGTTAGTTTCATCCAATTTTGAATCTGTAAGAATTAGCTTCTGTAAACTGTCACCAAGCCCTTTGAGACTGCGACTGTTTAAATTGAACACTTTTGACGGAGTAAGTGTATTTTCTCCGCGCAAATAAATTTCTTTCAGTTTGGGAGTATTTTCGAACGTTCCTTCCTGTATGCCTTCTAACTGATTGTATGAAATATCGAGGTAAAGTAAGTTATCCATTCCTTGGAAGTCGTTCTTATCGATTGTTGAAATTTTGTTCGAGTCAATGTGGAGGCGGCTTAATCGGTTCATATTATAAAATAAACCACGCGGAAGATTCGTAATGCTGTTGTGTCCTAAATTGACGTGCTCTAAACGACTCCATCTGTACATGGCCAGCTCCTGGCTTTCATGATTGGTAATCATGTTTGACTTTAGTCCCAGGAACTCTAAAGTGTCTTGTATACCATCAAAACATCCTTCTTCAAGCTTGCCGATCTTATTGTTAGACAATATAAGTTTACGAAGATTATTCAAATTCTTGAAAGCTCCCCTTGGATTTGTGTCCAAATCCACACTTGTTGCCGCCAACTCCTCCAAAGACTTCAGAGGAGCGATTCCTTCCACTGGGAAATACTTCAAAGGCAGGCTTTCGAGTGTAAGTGTTTTCAGACTCGGAAGTCGGTTTACAAATGCATCAGGAGTGATTTCTTCAATGTCCATTTGCTTCAGCTCTAGGTCCTCGAGGTTGAGTAGTGAGTCGATGTTGGTGTTTTCCCGATTGATAGTACCTTGTGCAAACCTACTAAAAACCAACCTCTGAAGATAAAGAAGTCTGGAAACGGCCTCGTATGGGGGTCCCATTGTATCATCTCCTTCCATAATAACGGTTTTTAAAACTGTTTCAAGCCCTCTGAAAGCTTTTTGCGACACCTCTACCAATGAATTTCGGCTAAGATCTATTGCTTCGAATTTTATGCCTTTGAAGGCGTCAGCTGGGAGGATTTTGATTTTATTACATGAGAGACATCTTCCCGAAATGGGATCAAAGCCGTTGCTGAAGATTATCTCAGAAAATAACTCATCAGATGGATTGAATTTTGGTATGACCTTGAGATTTGCATCCTTGCAGCTGATGATGCGTCCTTTCCCTTTGGGACCGTCAATACATTTACACCTTGTGTTTTTTGGCACAGGGCATTGTGAGTCCACTAGAAGCAACAGAGACAGCCATATCGCTACTAACAATATTGGAGACGAGGTAAGCATCTGCAGTTAAAAGATAAAATGTTCTTCAAATTAATCATATATATTTCCAGATTGAAACGTCCCGTTTACATTTTGTTTTGTGGGCGTTTTACTGCAAAGTAGTTTTAAAAGAACATTATAAGGTTTTCCTTGAAATTGCTCATCAGTTAAAGATAAATTTGGGAAAACTACTTTACTTATGGAAATTTTATCAGATTTTTATGGGTATGATATTTCATTCCCACACGATAGGTAAACATATGTTTCATTATTTCATTCTTAAGAGATTTTAAATTTTAGCGATATAGAATAGCAATCAAGTCAGCATTCTTTTATTTATTTTTGGACAAGGATTGCATTGTCTTTTGTCTGGTAATTCAAAAGGGATGTTGACTTAATAGTATCTAACTTATGTTCTAGTTCTATCAGTCTATTAGCTAGTTGTGCGAGAATGTTTGTTTGCTGACTGATTCTGAGGCAGGCTCAGTGCAATGGTTAAGTGCTTTCACTGCACGTGGACAATCTGGGTTCGATTCCCGGATTAAGCCACTATGTTTAAGAGATTGGTTACCTCCTCCTTCCATGTGGCGACATAAATGTAAAATAGTTGAAAAAGCAACGCAGAAAACCCCAATCAACCAACCAATGAAATAAAATTCTAGATAACGAGATGTGATACTGTCTGACAAGAGCTTCCTATCGAGCATAAAACTATCTCAGTGACGTTATTAGTCTACATATATCGTATCCAAGAAAGCAAAGAAATTACGAACAAAATAAAACATAGTAACAAACATACCATTGTTGTTAACGTCTCTCTGCCAGTTTCTTAGAAACTGTAATTCTGTAGATGCGATTGTCTATCAACGTTTTATTAATCTCAAATCTTATATAGAAATGTCGTTACAAAACCTAAAAATCGCTATTTCTTTCTGTATTGCATTATCATATTCCATCGTTTAATTTTATCTATGAGTGATAAACAACGGAAGCTTCTCTGTGTTGGAATAAAGCTACCTTCCTCTCCTATGTTACACACGTGTGAGAGACAATAGAGTGACGCATTGTCTTTATTATAACATTATTCGTAACAGTTGTCCCTCAGTCCTTTATTATGATAATTATGATCTATTTTCTCTTTTATTAAAGACACAAAAGGAAAAGATAAGAATGAGAACACATATACATGTATATTGCTTTGGACTCTGTTTGCACCGTGTTTTAATAAGCTAACAGTTTGAATATAGACTGAGGCATCTGTATCAATTATTATTACCTACGTTGCATTGGTTTGATTATTGGGGGGGGGGGGGTTTTATTAAATTTAGTCGGCAATTATAATTCACATCTTAAAAGAAGGGGTTTTCCCTTAATTTTTGTTCATTCAGTGTATTGAATAAAAGCATTACAGTTTATAGAATAGTATGTATAATAAGGTCAATTCATGTATATATATATATATATTCAGATAGGGAGAGAGAGGAGAGGGAGTTCAATTGTCCATTTACTAGAATCAGCGACCCCAGTCTGCAAGGTGCTTGGTTTGTGACTGAGATGTCCCGAGTTCGAGTCCCTTGGATGTCCTGTATTTTAAATAAGACAGTGAAAACCAAGGTTCCGTGGCACGTAAAGGATTTATTATTGCTTCTGTTGGAGTCGTAGCATAGGTCTAAATTTCTAAGCATTTCAGATTCAGATTATCTCACCAATATGTAAGTGTAAAAACATCAAACATATAGCAATGCATACATTGTCATTTTTAATAGAACTACGAGAAACTAATCACATCAGTAAGGTTAAATCAAATTTACGACTATGTGCCACCTAAAGAGATAAGGTTATTGTTAATGGTGTGTTTTCTGCGTAAAAGTAGTCTTACAAGATATCAAATGTATGGCACACCTTTAATATAAAAACTTCATTCAATAATACAAGTGACTATTTCTGCATAATATTTGATGGCATGTTTTGGCTACTATTTGGAAAATATTCCCACATGAAAATAAAATCCTAAATTTATCCACATCAGACAACAGACCCAATTTGCTATAAAGGTCTCTCACCTGTAAAACCAAGGCATCTCTGAGTACGGAATGTAGTGGACATTTTCACAGGTGCTCGTTTTCATATAAACAATGGCTCCGCCCCTGTACACCCCTGTACGTCTCCGTCTCGTACTTATTTTCATATGAAAACGAGCACCTGTGGACATTTCATAAAAACATGTTCATCCCGTATTTCAAAACTAGAATTAGGAATCAGGAAAACCAGGAGCGGATCCAGGATTTTGAAGAGGAGGGGGCCACATTTAAAAGTCAAGTATCAGCCATTTTGGATGCCAATTTGGAGTTTTACTCATATTATTTCTGATTTCAGTCTAATTAAGATTCGATAATAGCATGTCTATGCATGGTTTGAGTGTTGTCAACCTTATCATCTAGATATGCCTTCTAAATGTGTGGCGGAAAGTGGGGGGCTGGCCCCGTCACTATAAGTCCGCTACTGCAGATGTCATTGCAATAATCTTGGTGTGTGGTGTGATATAAAACAAGAATCACACAAACAAATCCAGTCAGTGATCCAATGAAGTAATACATGCAACCAATAATAAATTTAGATCGAGATAAGCCAAAACCTGTTTTATTGTTGCCATCATCTCTATGCTTTGAAGATGGAAGATGGAAACATACGAGCTTCTTGTAACCAACGTTTTAAACACGATTTTAAGTATGATGTCTTATCGAGTAAAATCTCATTTTCAAGTGTATTCAAAATGTCTTTTTCTTCAGTATTCTAGTTTTTATTATTATTTCTTCGGACAAAGCATAACAAGCATGACATATTGAAATTAAAAAATGCATTTCATAGAAGATAAATAAATATATTATAGAAAGTAGAACAAAAAGGAAAAAGAAAATATACTGACTTTATCACATTTCACAGTTTGGTATCACGGATGTTATCACAGCCCACAGAAAGAATGAACAATTTTTATATTTTAGGTACATAACACGGGAATATGAGCAAACTTAGTCCGGAGAGGGGTGGATGATTTTCTGATGTAATCAGAAAATCATTCAGCCCTTCTCCGAAAAAAGTATACTTCAAGTATAAACATGTTCATACTTTCCTTCCGGTCGCCTTCATCTTGTCCCAGGCTGGCGTGGCCTTGTGGTATCGCGTCGGACTCCTGATCGGGAGGCCGGGATTCGAGTCCCGCTCTGGTCATGCCTGTGTCATGTCTTTCGGATGAGACAGTAAAAACCGAGGTCCCGTGTCGTGGTATGCATGGCACGTTCAAGATTCGTCACTGCTTCGGGTGGGTCCGTTGCAAAGGTCAAAATTTGTATGCCCCGCATCAGGCAGATGCACCATATACGTGAAATATTCGTGGTGTGACGTAAAACAAAAATCAATTAATCAGTCATTTTGTCCCTTCATGTTCATGTTACAAAATATAACACAACTCCCTCAATTTTATTGTTCAAACCACAATGAAAGATATGAATAATAGACGTTATAGATAGTGCTGTATGATGTCATGGGTTCCATTAACCGTTCATTATTACGATCTGGTGATGATAAATAAAGCATGACAAGTACAAAGTTTTATCTCTTGTCCAGGAAATAGTAGATATAGTATTTTAGTCAGACCATGCATCTTCTGTGTATTGTAGTTGTAAGCATACTTGTGTTCTCGGTTACATCGTGTGAAACCCACGGAGGACAAACCCACGGGGTAGATCGTGAGGTCCCACGTGTGTTTCACACGATGTCTCGGTTAGAACATCAACCAAATATCAGAACAATCAGCACGAAGTACTGAAATGGGATGTGTTTATGTATCACAAACATTAATGAATGTACAGTATCCAAGCCCAGTTTTAACTAGTATGCATTCCCAACACCTACGATCTTTTCTTTTAAACGATTTCAAGTTTCTTCATACATATATGAATAGGAGACATGCATTGGGCCATGGACGGCCCAAACAGCGAATTTAGCACCGTCCATCTTCAGGATTTACCTGACTCGACAATTTCTACAGGTCATGTGATGGATTTCCCTAACAAACAGGAGATGCTTACTCTTGCAAACACCTGATCTCGTTACCTCTGAAGGCTGACATATGTTTGCTGAGTACTTCTTTGTTTTGTCTTCTATTTATTGTTCCTTTTTGCTTATTTTATATATCTCTCGGCTTCATTATTGTTGGACTATTTATTTGGTTTTGTCTATCATTTTTTTCCAGTTGACTATTGAGCTGCACCAGAGATATATTAAACTTTGATGGAACGAATTTGCTCTGTCTGCACTTAGAAAAATGAAATGTCTACCTTGATAATGTGTTAGTGATTGAGACACAGATAAAGCAACATTTACCGAGATGCTTTATTTTACGAATAATTACGAACCTATTAAGTTGTACGATAGCATCACAAACCAAGTCCCGAATCTGATAAACCTGATTTGTCAGTAGAAGTAAGTTGAAAATGTTCCATACTGATTTATTTTACATTTCTTCATACATGTACCTGTGTAATATGGCCAATGAAATTTTGAAAAAAAAAGACCGGAGTTTGACCTTCTATCGATCAGTCATACCGTTGTTGAAGTACTCAAATATTTACTTACGAGTGAACAAAAACTTGCAATATAGACATGTGTATTAATTCAATGCTTTATAAAGCTAAATTATCTTTGTTACATTTATCTTCTATGTGGATCATAGCTGTTATGTGTAAATACATTTATGTATTCACATGTATTCACAAAATGGCTCGACACTTTCATAATTTTTTATTCGTGAAACGCGTTACTCTGAGGTATGACCTTAGGTTCCATATATTTCGTAAAATGATGTAGAATACATGCATTTGTCCCATTTTATGTTTATTTTTGAAAAAAGAAAACCGAAATCGTGCTTAAATAGATTATTAATTCCGGAAAGAGCCCTGTCTCAGATTTAGTATCACAGGTTGGATATCTTCAGATTTTAATTGTAATGGTGATTTTTAATTTCAAAAGTACAACTCCGTGTTAATGATTTAGATTGCCGACGTATCTCAGTTGGTAAAATATTGGGATGATGCCAGGATATCTCGGGTTCCAATCCCATCGGCGATTCTTCAGTGTCTGTTTTTCGGATGAGACTTACTCCAGTCTAGTGATATGACCCCCTCGTGTCTTTAGTTGGGTTTGCTGAACAGGTAATACTTTAAGCGCAGTGCATAAGATACATTCCGTCATTATGTAGGTGAAATTATTTTAATGTGAATTGCAACATCTTCGCGAGCCTAGCGTTTGTGATACGTCCCTCCCACAAAAGGATCGTGTAGCCAGATTCAAACCTTGCCTTCATAGCGGGTGTAGCTAGCCATTCAAAAGACGCTTACTCCTCCCGCACACCTGACTGCTTATTATCCAATGCAAAATACGAAAGTAACTGGTGTCATGTGACTTATGGCACTAACAACAATGCACCACCGGGAACGTTCACGGTGTCCTAAAATTCAGAGGTAAGCAGTCAGTACAAAACATGCCATTACCACAGGCCTCCCGATCGCCTGGATACGTCTCTTCTTTATGTCCTCTAACGTAAGTACACATTACAAGAAATTACCCATATGAAGACAAAAGATGCTCTTAGGGATGTGTACGGTCCAATAACGAATTTCACTGAGTCGGCGACTGTGTTGCAATAATCATTTTTGACAGCTTGTTACCTCTGTTTCTGGATTCGGAGATTTTGGATGACGTAGTAACACAGGCATAAACCATGAACATTCAGAATCTTTATGCAACCGGGGAATCGGACTAGGAATTCCTCATGAAATGCTTGGTTTCATTTTCCACCGAGGCCCCATATAACAAAGTAATAAAACTTTTTATAACATCACATACAATGTAAAATATTCTAAAATATTTAATAACCAAATTATGTAAATACTAGAAGTAACCTCTTCTATAAAAGGCAGATAGAAAAGATCGTGTTACAGAAATAAAAACGAATACATTGATATGGCATATAAGATCAAACTTAGAACTAAGTATACATTTCTCACAAAGTACATGTGTTACAAGTTCACAACATTCATCATTGTTATAAATGAGTTTTAAATAATAAATAGTTTAAAACGATAAATTTTTAATATAACGCATGTATTTCATATAACCAACATTAATAAACCATGTAAAAGTCCTTCGTCCACCCTGTATATTTTATTACTGTTCTTTAAACATACGATATTGTGCAAATTCAATATCAGACAATTAAAACCTTTCTTTTGTAATTTTCATTGTTTTTACATATTCTTTTATTTATTTATTTATTTATTTATTTATTTATTTATTTATTTATTTATTTATTTATTTTAGAAAGCATAAAATCAATGATACAATATTCTGAAAATACGATAAATTAAATTTGGAGACTTTGTTTTGTCATTTTGATTTACTTCATTTTATTCATTTATTTATGTTATGTATACATGTACTTATATTGTTTTAAGTACGATATTCTGAATATGCAGTATCCGAGAACTGGAAACTGTATCAATAAGAATCCATTCAGCGTTCTCGGGACGATCCGCATTTTTTTTTTTTGTGTATGATGTTTACATTTATTTCCTGAGATGACAACAAAAGGTTATGGAGTGCATCAATACATAGAGCAACCCTTGGAGTCTAGGGCCTTTTCGTTCCCTTGATTCTGCGAGAATCTTTGGTACTGTTGATTCGACACCATAACAAAAAGTACCCTGCGTCGGTAGTGTGTGAAATTTTCGTGGATGGCAACGAAGAACAAAATGACTCCCACCACTACCATGACAATAGTTAACGGCAGAAGAGTATCGGTGTTCTTGAATGTGGAATCTGACTTGTCCTTCTCCTTGACAACGGTAACTAGTGACGAGATTGACCATCCAAAGAATAAACCTGCCATGGAACTGGCTTGTATGTCATTTATCCATTTGCCGAACCACTGAAAAGATGAAATGAAAGCATTCAAATCAAATCTGTACGGATACCTTTTCTGAGCACTTTTCTTATAGACTCGACTACTAGGTTAAAAAGATTGGTTACCTTCAGGTTCACATCGAGAAATGACTGAAAATTGTTGAAAGCGACGTTAAACCCTATTCAACCAATGAACAACCATCTATTATCACATAAGTAACGCCGGGAGCCGAGTAAAAAAACCAAAACAAGAGTCCCAATTGGGCCTATGTCACTCACCTGAAAACAATTTGCTCATTTACGAACATCGAATTGTCAGAATTTTTTTTCAATTATTTACACAAATAATATCTAAAATCTTGTTTTGCAGTAAATTAAGTAATGATTTGGTTTTAGCAGGGTGTAAATTGCTTCTCTTCGGCAAATAATTAATAGCAAATAAATAATATACTGCTTCACTGTACTAACTAAATCAATAAAATGACACAAAAATATGTGGAAATGTTTAAGTCTAAAAAGATGTCCAAACTGGAACTGTTCTTTCGGGACAAATACCATCGCCGTAGCAAAGTTAAGTAACATTTTTTTCATAGAATGAGCAGTAAGTCTAGGCCAAGGTCATGATGTACATTTGTAAGAGAAATCTGCTTACAGAACCTCTTAACCAAAATATTGTCACGAGGCCAAAGTTTAAGGTCAAGGTCACTCGCGGTCAAATGTCTTGGTGTCAAAATGTAGTACTTGTTATGGTGAATGCGTGTGAGAATATGAAAATCCTATTCCTTATACCGTAAGAAAACTCTGCTTTCAGAGCATTTTAACCGGGCAGACAGGGTGATTCCTATAGACCCCCAATCCAACTTCGTTTGCGGGGATATAAAACTGTCAAAAAATTGGTTTCAGAATGGAACCAAAAAGAACAATACTTAATAAAACACCCTTCTGGACCACACTGATACATTCGCTTCGGTGACCTATGTAGCCAGTCTGAAAAAAGAAGTTTGTCAAACGTGGATTCCCACTGGGACTAATGTTATTTAGCCCAGGATCCACCCCTTGACGGTCGAAAACAGCAACATTTGTACGGGATCTTGAGTAATTCACCCTACCAAGTTTCAACAAAATCATCCCATTAGTTCTGTAGATGTCCATCAAAGCTCACGATTACATGCTAATAGTATATCCCTCCTCCTTTTTTTCATCTCAAAAATTTGCCCCCAAAAAATCATAGAAATTATTGTTGTATTCCATATCTTTCCAATTCTATTTATGACAATAAAATCAGTTAAAAGACACAAAATAGATTCATTATAAGCAACCCAACCTACAAAGAGAAAATCCAAGAAACTGGTGGAAATTAGGCCAAATTGACAATGACCTCAAAACAAAACGTCAAAAATTCTTTTATCGATTTGAACGAAAAGAACAAACTTGAATCTTATCATCTAAATCACTAAGATACCATTAGTTGTTTAATCCATGAATCCATTCTGAGGAAGAAACTTGTCAAAGTAGGGTACCCTCTTAGGCATACTTATGTGTCTGGTGGTCCCATATGTTGACAGATGTAAATGAAAAACACAAACTTTGTAGAAGTCTCTTAGTACTACAAGTATACCAAGTTTGATCAAAATCTGTCCGACGGTTAAGGAGAAAAAGGTCAGAAAAATTACGATGGACGAACGGACAGTAACTCTAGTGAGCCTTTTGCGAAGGTAAGCCTAAAAGGAGAACTGTCTCAAAGATGATATATATATATATATATATATATATATATATATATATATATATATATATATATATATATATATATATATATATATATATATATATATTCATTCAAGAAACCAGTTTTTATTAGACTAGTGCTTTGTATATATTTTCTACCTTTCTTTTCGTGTTTTTATATTTATGTAAGTGTTTGTATGTGTGTGTCCTGAAGAAGAAGCAGATTGCTTCGAAAATTTGGCAATTTTTTAATTGTTTTAGTATCGTTATCGCTTACCTGTGCTTTTATATACATATATATATATATATATATATATATATATATATATATATATATATATATATATATATATATATATATAGCTAACAATAGCATTATATTACATAAGTGATTATTGATCCAGCAACATTTGTGTACAGCAAGACCAGGATTCCCATGGTTATGTGAGGTAACCTCACATCAATGGAGAATGAGCTCGAATCCGGGTCGGATACAAAATGAACGTGATCTGTGGTGGAAGATTTTCTCCGAGTACTTCTATTTCATCCACTACTAGTCTACATATTACCACCATGTAGGTAAAATCAATGCTAATGTGGTGTTAAACATTGCAGAAATGAGAAGAAGGACACTTCGCACGGACAAAATATATAAAATTCGAGTATTTCGCAATCACGTAGCTTTGCACCAATAATTTCCTTTATATAAAATGTTTGTCTATAGACCCAGCGGATCACATAGTTGTGTGTGTATTGTGTTTCGCAATGCCATTGCCTGTGCCAACATTTTACCAAGCAATTGTTTGTATTGTGAAAAATCTCACGTTTCAGTTTGACTGGTATAATATAACACAACACTCATTGCAGTGGCGGATTAAGAGGCCCCCCCCCCCCTTTTGGCCACATATTTACTAGTAAAAATCCAGATTTTGCACCAAAATGGCTGAGTAGTTTGGCTAATACACATGCGGCCCCCCCCCCTTTTTTTCGGAAATCCTGGATCCGCCACTGCACTGTCTTATAAATTATAGTTCACATTCGGTGCATATTAATATTCTATCGTCACCAGACAAATCAAACATTTACGTATATGTATATATACTATATATGTCTCTATTCTACATGACTACTTACAAGACCAGAAAGTCCTTTCGGAGCTCGATCTTCGTAATCAACATCATATCTGGAAGCTGCTAAACCAAGACAGCCAGCAATGACGGACTGTAATGGCGAAACAAAAACACATTAAGATATTACACTGCATTACATGATATGATACTTCTATTTTTATTGTAAATACATGAAATAGTTATGTTGGGCAAAAAAAAAATTGGAAAAATTAAACTTAACACCCCAGGAAAAAAAACACCGAAAAAAGTGCTTGGAAAATAAGTGCTTATAATCTTATGAGAATCATACAATATAATTTAACCAAAACCTAATGAGACCAAAGTTCCTTTCGTCATATTTTTGCTGTATATTTTTTACCTTTATATATATATGTCTTATTTTCTGGGTAGATATATATCTATATCTTTATGATTACTACAAGTAGTGAATACAATGCATTTTAGAGATTCCCAATACAGCAACCATTACTGACATGTTAGATTTCGTAACACCATTTTATCTGTATTTATTGAGTATCTTTAGTAATTTTCTAACACCTTTTAAAATACTACAATATAGTACAATCCGCACCTGAAACTTCCGTATTTCACATTGATGCGAAGTCAATAAAGGAGAGCAAAAGCACATACGGATTTATGATTGCAAATGTACTTGTCAGTTCTAAACTTACAATCTTAAAATTCAAATATCTTTCAACTGCTTGCGTTGTGTATAATATTTTAAGTACACTTACAGAAGTGACAGTCCAAATCGCAAATCCATTATTGAATGGAAATTTCTTGTTTCCAGAGCCATACACTGTGTAGACAACCCCTACCACTATTGCTATAAATCCTAACACCGTTTGAATCAGCGACATGATCAGAAGTAATTTCATAGTTGACTTTCTTGCGTTGAGGATTGCATCTATTTAAAGAAAGAAAAAGGATTTCTAAAATGTAAACTTAATTCATCCATGTACCCTCACATAGAATAGTGACTTTTCATACCTTCTATTAAATGAGGGAACATGACTGTCTCTCTGTGTAGATTTAATGCATACAAATCTCTCTCTCTCTCTCTCTCTCTCTCTCTCTCTCTGTGTATGTGTGTGTGTGTGTCGGTGTGGATGAATATCTTAAAAATTTATGGTAAACACAGTAAATATTATAACTCAATCACAATTTCACATTTTATATGACTTGAATTATGGAGAAAATGCCCATTCATCCACAATTCTAGATAGATATACATGTATGTATGTTATGTATGGTTCAGTCTCGGTAAGATTCCCACTCCGTTTCTTCTTCTCCTTCCTTCATGAGCTTCATTTTATCACAATTCAAGATATTTTTGTGTGCTATAGCTAACGCATTTGACAGACCTCCAATATTTGTTTAATATTTATCATATTGATAAAATATCGACATTGGTGTCCTAGTATGCGCGACTAAAAGTCTCTATAGTATGTCCTAAATAACTCAATGGAATTTCTCTTGAGTCGGCGAACACACATTATTATCGAACAAAGTGATTTCATTAAATACGTTCTGCATTGTGACACATTATATTTTATGAGATTAAATACGGAATGTTGACACCAGAAAGCAATTTTTGCTAAGGACAAACATTTGTAAATCTCTTCAGAAATTGCCCTGTGCCACCCCAACTCATTGTGTATGAGAATCCTCATGTCGGTCTATTGTTTAGGGTGCATTATGGGTAAACTATTTCGGATTTACTGAAGACAAATCATTTCAATACATCAGGCAGTATCCGTTGTCACTCAATTCAAATACTCTTGGCGTGACGTGTAAAACAGTAAACAAACACAGATATTTATTCCTCATCAAACCACCCACATAATTTTCGTATGACGTCGTACCTGACAGTGTTTGCGTATGACGTCGTACCTGACAGAGTTTGCCTATGACGTCGTACCTGACAGTACTTGCGTATGACGTCGTACCTGACAGTGTTTTCGTATGACGTCGTACCTGACAGTGTTTGCGTATGACGTCGTACCTGACAGTGTTTGCGTAGGACGTCGTACCTGACAGAGTTTGCGTATGACGTCGTACCTGATAGTGTTTACGTATGACGTCGTACCTGACAGTGTTTACGCATAACGTCGTACCTGACAATGTTTGCCTTTATGCCAGTTTCTTTATAGTTTGAGAAGCTTAACATTAAAAATATACTTCGAGATATCTGCAGATATTGTCCACACATTTAGAAATGTTTTTGAAACTTGAAGAACGAAAACCTAATTAGAAATAACTTTGTTATATCGCTACATATCTATTTGATGTTATAACTGTGCGCTAATTTCTAGGAAAGGTACCACTTAATCAGTTTAAAATATCTAAATAAGAAAGAATGCTTATTTTCTTTCTTGAATATGAATCAATAGAATAATAATTTAGAATAATTTAGATATTGTATAGCACTTTTATCCATTCATTCGTCTATCTATCTTATAATGCAAAACTATTTAAAATACAATTCAATTACCTGAAATTACAGCTGTGTTAATAACGATTTTATAACTGACATCGATTTGTTGTTTACGCCATCGATTTGTTGTTTATGCCGATATATTTTCTCCTCCTTAAAGTCTTGGCAGTCACTAAAGAATACGGTATATCGCAACTACAATAACGTTAACATACACACGCACTTTTTGATTGTAATGACGTCATATAATTATGACGTAAGTTGCCCACATAAATGTGCCCACATCGAGAACTATGGCTTTGGTAGGTGACTAAATGCAACCCGTTACGGATATTAGTAGTTACACATGATATATTTTCTATATTTATTTCAAATTGAATAATATACAGTATATGCATAAGCTGCTCTCCACGGATATTTACTCCATTTCGTAAATGAGCCTCTTAAATCCTTACTTTTCTCCGTATATTTCTTTTTCTGTCTTTTATTCAGAAGCTACATAATGAGCTGGGGTTATACCCCTTAGTTCTATGGTGAAGACAGCGACATGACTCTTAACCCGCCATCAAATATGTTTTATAAAGAGTGTAAAGTAATTACGTGTACATACCGGTCTCAATGGTCAGTGGTATGTGAGGGATTCATTGAGATTTTATCAATTTTAAACATATAAAACCCAGAATAAGAGATTGTTAATAAATGTAACAAGCAGTATATCTTAGGGCAGTAGGAAGCATTTCAAAGGGGGAGGGGGGGGGGGGGGGGGGCTTTGAATTTCGCTACGTTTCTTCGCGTGATAAAAAAGGCAGTACCTGATCGACAAAAAAAAAATACAAACAAACAAAAGACAAAACGGTGGGGCGGTTCCTACGCGCCTGTCTCTCACAAACTCTTAACTGATCAAAAATGTATGTATACCATTTGGTAGGAATGATTAAACGCAACACAAGTAATTAAGAAGGACTTTTTGATGATTTAAAAATTTTACATGTTTCATTTCAATCAATCAATATCTTTATCCTCATAAACTGTACAAATCTATCAGTATAGAGAACATATAGAATATATACAATTATAAGATAATTAAATATCAGCCAATGCACAGAAATAAATAAATAAAATAAATAACTATGAATAAATATATTAACCAGGAGGTTGGACTCTTAACTTGATGATAGATATCAAAAATCATTTTAAAAGTATTGTTCAAACATGTAAAAAAAAGAACCATTCACATTTTACATGGTGATAGTACAGTTGAAATGAGAAATGAACACCACGTAACCATTCGTTCTGTTATAATCCTTGGTGTATATTTTAATCTCTTTGTGCATAGGACCATCAAAAATAAGTACATGTAGGTTAATCCTTCACATTAAGTGTTGATTAAGTACCCATGGAGTGCGACAAGAGGGTAACAACGGTGAATCTAGTCTACTAGTATGTTACACTATTATATAAGCTCGCTCTATCATGGCGCGTCCACTTCTCTTACCGACCTTATCAACTCTTCAATTTACAACAGTATTTCTCTAAACATAAATGATCGTAACCAACGACAGATAAATGGGTTCAGGATTTGTATCTGACCTTAGCTATAAGGACGTGAAAACAGTAAATTTGATACACGCCTAGCCCATTCACATTAAGCACAGGAGCTTGTTATTCAGCTACACATTGTCCACATATATCTATGTTATATACATGTGTGTGTGTGTGTGTGTGTGTGTGTGTGTGTGTGTGTGTGTGTGTGTGTGCTTCGGTAGGGTCCGTTGAAGAGGTACATATTTTCATGCAATGCATCAGGCATATACGTAAAATAATTTCTGGAACGACGTAAAACAATAATCAATCAATCAATATGTGTGCAGGTGTGTGTATGTCGTCGTTTGTATGTTTTGATATGATTTTTTATTTTCTATTTTAATTATCTAACATCCATCTTCAAAATAACTGAGAAGACATTATTTATCTAATATAATAACTATGCTAAAGACATGTATTTATCTAATATAATAACTATGCTAAAGACATGTATTTATCTAATATAATAATTATGCTATAGATATGGCAAACGATTCTCGTAAGCCATGTATATATCAATCTTATTAAAACTCTCCAGTAGCGTAGAGGAACGAAGTACAAGTCGCGTTTCAATAAGATTGTGTATATATCAAAGATTATGACCACCAATTCTAAATAGGTCATGACGTAATTCAGTATACGTAAAATAAACTACTCCTTACCTTTTTCTGGGCCTGATTTGTTGCATAGCCTTTTATCAGGCATATTATAAGAACAACAACTACCCATGGTTATTCCTTAATTCGCTATGTGAACTATAAGGTCTTAAGGCTCTCTTTAAATGAGCGAGTTCAACATGTAGATCTATCCTAAATATAAATCGTTAAAGGGCGTGCCTTACACGGGTCAAGCGAGTATCGGGTATTTATGTATTCAATCGATCGTCCAAACCATTTTAAGTCCGTTCTCCTTCTCTAGATTAGTGCTGTCCAGTTATTGTTTACTCTTGAAATAACAAGCAAATCTACTTAAGTTATCTATTCATCGTGTGTTTATACCTTTTGTTTACACTGGCTTTGTATTTGTTTTCTTGTGTATACAACAAGAGTTTACGTTTAAACATATAAGAGTTATCGTTCGTTTTTAAAAATAAGAATGTCTCCCTACTTTTTTCATTTACTTTCATTCATTTTGATATTATTCATTCCTCTTTCAATCTAGTTTTTTTATTCAAATACACTGAAACTACATTTTATTTTTCAAAACATTATGACCATAAGAAACCTTGCTATTAAAACAAAATATGGTGATATAAATATACAGCTATTTAGTATATTTATCTATTTATTGGCTCATTTGTTTATCTATTTTACGTGACGATTATAAATCTATTTAAAGGTCTATTTATTCATTTACTTATTTATTTATGCATTCAGTTAAAAATGTAATGGTTCTATAATATTTATTACTCTTATGTCGTGAAATAATTTTTGTGTCAAACTGTCATAAATCATTTAAAGCTTTTCGAGGACAAAAAGGGACAATGTATAACTTACTAACATATATTTGTATTGCGTACATTGTGAATATCACCATGTTCTGAAAAGAATGCCTAAAACAAAACAAAACAATTCCGTCCGAATTCTCCGTGCTTTAATCGTAAACCCCAGGGGTTAAATAATGACATTACCTTTAACCCTCCAGTCATTCATAAACTCAACTACACAAGGACCCATACCACTGTAAATAGTCGCTAAAACGTTCACTGCCATAGGTGTACATAGTATATAAAAAGTTTGGGAGAGTAAACCGGGGCAAAATATATATTTTCTGTGACAAGAGCGGAATATGGAATAATCGTGTGACATAATTTTTACGATTAGCCAAATATATAAATAAATAAATATCAATAAATAAAAATGAAAAAGGGGGAGGGAAAGAGGAGTATCTCCACCTTTGCTTCTTACGCTTGTGACAATCTACTTAAGTAGCCACACACAAGGGAAGGTCAAATTCTTGGCAAGAAATAATAATAATAATAATTAAGAGCCCCAAACCTCCTTGCGCATCTCATTTTTTCACAAAACAAGGTATATTTTTATATTGCCATTGTCAGGGGAAAGGGGGGTGTTCCTGGCATGACAAAGCAGTTCTACTCCCGATATTATAAAAATATCAATCTTATTAAAACGCGACTAGTTTTTCGCTCCTCTACGATGCTCTACATGTACATGGAGAGTAGCGTAGAGGAACGAAGTACAAGTCGCGTTTCAATAAGATTGATCCAAATAAATTCAACATATGATTATATATTTAAGTGGCATTACACCTACAAAGTAAAGGTGTTATGCACGCGGAGCACTTGTAATCTCACATGAGAGCCCGGATACAGTGTGTAGGAACCGGCCTCGATTATCCGGTTGGATAATATCTGTATGTAGATCAAGACGACATCTGTCAATACAGTGTGTCACGATCTAATTTACTTAAAAGTAAACCTTTTCTTAATTTTGATAAAGTTTATTGATTGCTGCTTAGTGCCGCTTAGTAGAATCCCAGCAAAATTTTGCGGTCGTCGCATGAATAAGCTATGCACAGAAATACGTCGGATTCCATTAATACTAGATCTATCATGGACAGTTCCATAGAGTAGGATTCCATTAATACTGGACCTGTCATGGACAGTTCCATAGAGTAGGATTCCATTAATACTGGACCTATCATGGACAGTTCCATAGAGTAGGATTCCATTAATACTGGACCTATCATGGACGGTTCCATGGAGTAGGATTCCATTAATACTGGACCTGTCATGGACGGTTCCATGGAGTAGGATTCCATTAATACTAGATCTATTATGGACGGTTCTATGGAGTAGGATTCCATTAATACTGGATCTATTATGGACGGTTCTATGGAGTAGGATTCCGAGGGATGAACCTCCACCGTGTGTGTGTGTGTGTGTGTGTGTGTGTGTGTGTGTGTGGTGTTTGTGTAGTATGTGTGTGTGTGTGTGCGCGCGCGCGCTGGGCACCCTTAAGTGACAGGTGTGCAATGCTTACAAAGGCAAAGCCATTTGAAACATTATATTGAATCCACTGGTGTCATTGCCAAGAGATTTTATAACTCTCTCAAGTTTATTGGTTTAATAAAATTCATCAATAAAGGTGCAAAAAAGCGCATGAAACCAGCATCAAAATAACAGTAGTAGTATTTGCATAGTAATTACATTTATCTTAAATTTTCACACCCCATTAACTCCCGTCTTCAGACATTCTGCCCGTATTCATGGGCTTGTCCGTTATCGACTTTTTGCCTATTCAGAAGACACTTTATTAGTCTTAAGCTTTGTATTGCTCGATTAAATCTTGGTTGTGATTAAAATTTAACATGTATTTTTTTCTCATTGTTTTAACTATAATGATGTTACTATAAACAAGAGGTACAAATTGGTACAAGGAGTCCATCTGATATTTTTGATGTACTCATTATTTTTGAATAGGCCTACATAATTGTGTGAAATAAAGGCAAACAATCTTCCGTCTTCAATACTGTATTTGACACTTAAAATAAGAAATATGTGCAGATGACGATTTCCACAGAAGCCTTACCGGTTTATGAGTAATTGTTTAAAGTACATTTCAGAAAAAATACATATGCCATAATTATAGCAATTACCATAAGAACTAAAACAGAACCTTTTGACATTATGGTCTACATATGAACTGTTTTCTGCCTCTTTAATGACGATGTTGGTTACACAGTAGCAATCGTATAAGTGAAAGAAAAAAAAGGAGTTACTGGCTCAGTTATGTGGCAGAATTCATCTTAGAATACATGTATATGCATTTACTGCATATTAAAGATTAATAAAATTTGTTAAAAGTAGTCAAAGTCCAAGGTCAAGGTCACAACGTCAAAAGCTATGGCATAATTTGAAATCTCTGGTCAAAAGGAAACTATGTGTGAAGTATTATGTTTACACTCCTCTTAGTTGCCGAGATTTTGCTTAAAATTTCATCAAAATGTTGACGGACAGATAGCCAAAGCGACATCGCCAATCTATAGACCGGAATTGCCTTGCAATCTGGCCGAATACTAGCGTAGGATTACACAATGCGAAATATCCTGTTTCTCAATATTCAGAATATCGTGTTTTGTTTAATTGTAATGTTGCATGATTTTTTGGCACCTTCATCTTCCAAATACCAGTGCCGTTTTATTTGCCGATTGGTGATTCTAAAATCAATGCAATGTCGAAAGAGGGGAAATCGGTTGACCATTGCACCTGAACGAACTTTAACTTTTCACCTAGTTGGGTAATGGTAAATGACTAGTCTGTAGTTTTTCTCACGGTATACGATTTCCTCTGTAACACTGTCCGCCATCACTATCAGGCTGACATAGCACTGATGTAATGTTAAACAATCTTAATATTTTATTGCATTTAGAATGGTATGTGAGTTTATATATAAACAAGCTAATCACCGTGAGGTATCACACGATATTACTGCCTATAAATTCAGAGAATTAGTTTTCTTGATGCTTTTCTTGTGAAACATGTACATTCACACCTTATGTCTAAACCCATTTCTTGTCGTCGGTAATATTTTTAGCATATACTACACGCTTCATCATTAAATTTTAATCTATTTGGACTCCTTCAATGCGATCTAGAAACTCGTGTAAAATACATTTAAACTTCTTAACCGCTCCTTTTCTTTGGAAAGAACTTTAAACACTGTTGTAGATGTATATCATGCATTTGTTTTTTCTAGTTCGACTGAAAACGTTCACCCCTTTGAGGCATTATTTCATACAAACGTCTCCTGTCCACAATTTTAAACATCGGTCAAATTTAGACATATGATTACTGTCCGCGCCACTCACTTTGTAAACCGAAAAATCTGGATTTTCACTTATTTATCTTTAAAATAGTTTTACAAAATCAATATCAATCGACAGATCTTGTTTAGTCGTAACTTTTGGTGTATGTTATATGTGTCTACGAAGAAGCATTCGTATTTTATAGGGAAAAATCATTTTAGATAGGGCGTTTTCTATGTTAATTTTGACGTGACGTCGCCGATGTTTAACATTGAGTCTATGGGAAACTTGGCGACGTCACGTCAAAATTTAACATAGAAATCGCCCTATCTAAAATTGATTTTTTTTTCTATAAAACATGAACGCTTCTTCATACAAACATATAGCAAACACCAAAAGTTACGACTAAACAAGATCTATCGAATGGTTATGCCTTTTTGAAATTATTCTGAAGATGAATAACTGAAAATCCAGATTTTCCAGTTTCCAGAGTAAGTGGCGCGGACAGTAAGTGATGTCATACAGACGTGACGTCTTATGTTTAAGTTTACATAGGTAGACAATATTTCAAAATGCCCTACATCGGACTTCAGGTTTTAAAAAGCCTATCTTTCCGAAAATGTCTGATCTCTTGACATAGTATTAATATCAAAATGTACACCTAAAAAAAGAAAAAAAAAAGAGAAATATAAAGATGTATACCTGACAACCCTCTTCACACATTTTGCCGATTTCAAATCATCTGAAAATGATAAATTTTCCTCTTCCCCATACAAAGAAATGGGGATTTTTCGATATAGACGTATATTTCTGTGCATTTTACAAGTACTCGTAGATTTTTTTTACTTTGAGATAACCCCTGTTGAAGAAATTTCTATATACATATTTTTTTCTAGGATAGAAATTCTTTATTTGAGGCAATCTCAAAGTGATCAAATTCAACAACTATTTCCTGTGATGCATATATAATAACCATGCCTCTGGCAAAAGAAATGCTGTTGCATGGTTTCAAAAGTTTTTCCTATACCAAATCCAATGAGGTAACATTTCTTTTACTTGCCACAGATACCAATAATCGTACATTTACTCAACTTCTCCAGATCATTTTTGAGTAAGTTTAAGCTTTTAACCTCAACACTTCCCCTTTCCTGACTGAAAATATGTAGCAGGTCGCAATATATATTTTTTTTTCAAAATATCTGCCTTTAGATGCTTAAAGTCTGTTTGAGGACTGTCCACCAGAAGTAACGTACGTGAGAGAAGGCAAGAAATGGTGGCGGATTTATTCGAAAATCAGATCTGAACTGTATGAAAAAAAATCCACCATACAGTCAGAAAAACAAGGAGTGAATAACATGGGCGGATCCAGAAGGGTGGGTCGGGGTTCTGGACCCACCCTGAGATTCGGCGAAAATTACATTCCTGATTATTTTCCTGTGTAAGATAATTTATGTAATGTAATTTTACACACAAAAACAGGAATGGACCCTCTCTTCAGAATATCATTGAGGTGGACCCTCGGTCTACAACCTTTCTTGGTCCGCACCTGCACAAAATGCTTCGAGTACACGACAGCTGATGCATTGGCTTGAGAGGATGATATTACACGATTTTCTGGCCTTTAAAGCGTCAAGAAGCAGAAGCTTCCCGAGGGCTTCGCGCCATGGTCTCCTACATGCTTGGGATCTTGGCACTCCCCAAACCCCTCGCCTGACATCCCCCTTTCAACTTTAAAAGCTGGATCCGACCCTCTAAGCTAGATCTGACCCTGAGCGACAATATAACGTGAAATTCGCAGGCACTATGTAATCCGACTGAATGATACATCCACGAGGGTGGGTGTGGGGTAACTTCCTATATAAAGGTATATACAGACGTGCGGCTGGAATGGGGTATACTTTTTAGGCTACCCAATATATTACATCTTCTCGAGACAAGCTGCATAATATCTTAAGATATCACGTACGCTTGTCTCGAGAAGATGATATATTAATGGGTATAAGTTTCCCTTCAAATATATATCAATGGGTATCTTTCAAATAAAAATATATATGAATAGGCAAAACGCAGGTGGAGATTGCATGAGAAGATATTTTTGCATATGAATGGGTATGCTTTTCACTATGGTCAGTATATGAATGGGTATGTTTTACACTTCGCTCAATATATGAATGGGTAGGGTGCCAACGACTCCAGCCGCACGTCCGTACCCAAAATCATTGCAAGTTAAACCCCCCCCCCACCTAGATACATCCGCAAAGGGTTAAGTCATACTTCGGAAAATAACATCTCTTGCAGAAAGTCGAAATATTCAGATAAAACTAGACTACAATCATGTTCCCAGCTGTAAACGTGACTACACAATACACTGGCCAAGCCTATTCACTTGGTATCCTACAAACAATCGATTTCTTACCTCTTTCACGACCAGATTTGACACACAACCTGTTGTCGGGTACGTTGTACTGACAGCAACCCATAGTAGCAGTATTGTACTATCTCCGAAATATGTTTCCTCTAAATAGTCAGCTCGAAACAAAATGCCAGCTTTTATAAACCGAATGTTAAGCAATCTTCTGAATCATACTGTATTATGGGGTCAATATTTACAAAGATTGATCTACTATGTATATTGGGCGGATAACATACCTGGGTATTGTGAAATAACTTCCCGTTTGGAGCGCTCTACATTTTAATCTTCCTCCAACTTGCGAAATAACTTCTCGTTAAGGGGGTTCTACATTTTACTCCCTCCAATTATATATGTTATTTACATGTGCTACATTAAATGGTGGCTTTCTCGAGAGTTTCTTGGCATTGCAGATGTCCCACCATGGTTAACTCATTTAATTGATGGCGACACCAGTCTGGTGCATAGCCATATGGTTGTTACCTACGAAACAGACTCCTCCGAGGCAGTGGGAGATCTTTTATGTGCCGACATCTACCGTGGTACAGAATTTCAGCCTACACTGTACTATCCCAAACACAGACCGGGGGGGGGGGGGACGACTCGAAAACTTTCTTTGCCAACATCCGGATTCGAACATGGGTTATTAGTTTACATATCAAGTGAAATACCCCAGGAAAATTTTATATGTAGTAAATATTATAACTATGATACAAATTGGGTAGAAGGGATTCCTCTCCACCACTTACATTCCATACTCAAATAAAAAGGGGCTGCGAATAATAATAGACGTGTTTTGCTCCTCCCCACCCTATCCGGCTTCCCATGGTGCGGGATAACGTTTATAACCTCTAGTTGTTTCATTCTTTTTTTTTTTTTTTAGATCCATTATTTCAATGTTATTACTTACTTGTAGTTAAAGACGTTCATTGTAGTGAATAGATTAAATGTGTTGTTTCAAAATATCATTATTGTTAAATTGATTAACATGTTGATAAAAGATGAATTATCGTTACGGTTTTTATACGTCAGTCGTAAGACGGGGACATGCTATATTTTGATGGTGTATGTCCGTCCGTAAGGGGTCATGTTTTCCAAACATTTTTTCTGTGACAGATGCATGTACAGTGTTGAAATTCAGTCATAGTGTTTCTTTCAAAATAAGTGCGTGTGTTTGCCTCTCAGTTAGACGTTTGCACCGTGATCGCGTCACTTACTTTATGGCATAGGCCTAGTTACGTAGGTCAAACAGTTTTCCAGACTTTTGCATTATGGATACAAATATATTTACTTACAATTCTTCTTAGAGAAGTACAAGTCAGTACGCATTTCACATGAATCGTAGCACCGTGACATACGGTTTTCTGTCTTTTTTCTTTCTTTTTTTTTTTTACTAAACGTAGGTCGAACAGTTTTCCATTTTAATTGTGGATACAGATGTTGCCCTGAAATCTTTTTTTCAGATAAATACATGTCCAGTTTACTCATCAGCTGGATTTGTGCGTCAAAACCTATTTAAAGACTAAAAATTCTAGAATTTTTTTTTCATTTTGTGTACAGGTTGTCCTGAAATTTACTCACAACCTGCCACTCAACGGTATACAGGTTCAATTTGCATTTCAGCTGAAGTGGAGTATCATGACCTACTTTAAGGTTAAATAGGTCAAACAGTCCCCCGGACAGTTCCTCATCGTGGATACAGATATTGCACTGACATTTAGTCATAATTTTCCTCTAGAGAAATACAAGTTCAGTATACACTTCAACTGGAGTGATATATCATGACCTACTCAAGGAATAAAAACAGATCGAATGATTTTCCAGATTTCTTTTTCTTTTTTTCATTTTGATCTCTGTGGAGTTAGGAATATATTGCTCTGAAATTTAATCATGACTTTCCTGCAGAGAAATCCAGGTACAGTTTGCAGCTGGACTGGTGTGCCATGACATTGCATGTAAATGGTTAAAAGTAGTTCTGTGGACATTACATCTCATGACGGTAATAGTATTTGACCTGAAATTTAATCAAAACCTCTAATGTTACCTGGGTCCGGCTCCATAAACTGAGAATATACTTAAGTCAAAAATTCCATATTCTTCTGTTCATCAATAAATTAATAACTGGGATTTGGATTTTATTTAGTTTTATTCTACTGATAAATAGAATTAAACCATTCTGCATTAATATTTATTTGAACGTTTGATAATGGAATAAATTAAAATGAAAATTTTGACTTAAGTATATTCTCAGTTTATGGTGCCGGACCCTGGATTGATTTACCGTGATTTACTTTGCTGCTAAAAGTATGCCAATTTTCAAGACCTTTTTTGTCATGAATACAGGTATTGTGTGCGACCTAGTTTGACAAGAGATATTACCCTATGTAGGAATTTGCTACCCCGACATTAAGCGATGTACGTAAGCGTAGCTCTTGTTATCAATGTTGCTCATATCATGTACATCAAAACGTATTTGATCTTGTCATATGGGAAATATGGTGAAATGTGTTACAAAAACTCTACATACTTACGTACCCGATATTCTAGAGAAAGGGGAGGGGGCACTTAAGTTAAAAGAAAATGACAAATGTTATAGTGCTAATATTTCGTCATCGTTTTATAAACCATCGGTTTAGCTTCATTTTTCTCATTTTTTACTTTGTAAATACTAATGACGTATAAAGGAAGCCAGTAGATTTTCAAAGAGAAATGCAAAAGATACATATCAACTAATCTCATATTCATTCTGCTTATCTGAGTACAACTTTACTTTCCCGTTTTTACTTTAAAAAATGAAATTATGCATTTCAGTTCTTCAGTTATATGTATATCGGAGAATATAACACATGCTGCCATATGTCTCTGATTATATGTATATGCATTTCCCCAAGTCTGATCAAATAAAGAAAACAGTGTCGTAGATACATGTAGCACATCAAAACCAATACTCAGACAAGCAGAAAAAGGGTGACATAGGTACTGATGTCACGAATACTAGTACAACAATACTTAAAAAAAGGTGACATAGGTACTGAAGACAGCGAATACTAGTACAACAATACTCGGACAAGCAAAAAAGGTGACATAGGTACTGATGTCACCGTGTGCTAGTACAACAATACTCAGTCAAGCAGAAAAAAGGGTGACATGGGTACTGATGTCACGAATGCTGGTACAACAATACTTTGAAAAAGGTGACATACAGTAGGTACTGATGTCACGAATACTAGTACAACAATACTCATACAAGCAGAAAAAAGGGTGACATAGGTACTGATGTCACCGAATGCCAGTACAACAATACTATGACTATTAGTCATGTGCTCACTTTAACAAAACTTTAAAGTTAGAAAAAGACAATAGTATAACATTAACTATCAAAATATATGTTAAAACTTTAAAGTACGAAACTTCCTTCACCATCATTGATAATTATTCAATATTTTGAAGGTTTTTCGTGTAAACATCAATATAAAAAAGTGTGTGTAAGTGGTGGTGGGGATCACGGGATCTACCTTTTTGAAAATTGATGTATTAAAAGCAATTTGCATTCATAAAATCAAAAGAAATCGCTTAAAAAGTGCCAAAAAAAAGAGGCCTAAGTGGGCCTATGTTGCTCACCTAAGCAAAATTTCTTCATAAACAACAGACAGCTTGAAACATTTGCAGAAACACATATTCTCTTATCCATTGTGTTTTTGATTCAAGTTAAATGATTGTAAACGTTAAATCACCAGCTTAAAGCATATCAGTGCAGATTATATTAAACAAAACATTTCCCAAACCTCCAGAAATTCAATTGCGAAAGACAAATTCTAAATAACCTTTAGATTTCATAAATTCTTGAGATATATAGCAACGGAATGAATATCCCCCCTCCCTTCCATAATAATAACAAAATGGAATATTTATATATTAGATGCATTGGGTTTGTTTATGCAGTCCATCTGAAGAAGTAAATTAAAGGAAGATACTCTCTTGAGTATATGTCGGCTCGCCCTGGATTCATCCCCTCGACGGATATGGTCGAAAACGACAACACTTGTAAGGGACCTTTAGCGCTTAACCCACACCATGTTTCCTCAAAATCCCTTTGGTATTTCTAATGAAGGCGTTGATAATTTTGAAAGTTAACGGATAACGTACGGACGCCGTTTTAGTTGGTCTATGCAGTGGCACAATCATACTTTCATAAATATTCTATCACTCCGTTCAACCTTTCATCGCACAAACACTTGAGCAGATTATAATGGAGTTAAAGGCAAATTAACAGTGGGGCAATATAGGAGAGGAGGCAAATATCAATATTTAGGGTATAATTTGACATGCCAAAAAATAGTAATAAAAAAATAAAATTATATATATATATATATATATATATATATATATATATATATATATATATATATATATATATATAATGCTTGTAGAACATTGAAATATTGTTTTTATCTTTCCTAATAATTTACTATTATTAATTTACAATTTCCGAATACGGGAAAGGTTTTTCAGTCGAACCTCATCAAAAGTTCCACCCCTCCTTTGTTTCTATGTGTATGCTATATATCTTATAAATGGGTTCATATTCACTTTACCAAAATTCGTCACTTGGCAATCACTCCGTCTCTTTTGTCGTCAGTTAAGTAAATAACATCGACGATTTCGAAATCGTGTTAGAGAAGAAGTGAAAATAGACCTGTCTGACCATAACGTGTATATATTTTGGCGTAGGTTGTCTAAGTTTTAATGTTGAAATACATACCACAATGACTGTGACTGTATATTACATTTTATCAAGTATATAATACATCGTATTGCGTTTGTAACAATTGCGTATGAAGTGGTGTCAAGTAAAATCTTTTGTCAATTAATTGTGACGTAGTCCAAATTATGGTCCATCCTTCTCTATAATAAGTATTGAAATTCACGCTAGTGAAGGTTATATGAAATTTGATCATGAATTTGTGGGTTTTGAAAATGTTATAAGATTAAATCTCTTGATATGTCATGGTATGCTAACACCGTCGGTACCCAAGGGCGGGTATAACATTGCAGTACGACCTACATTTCACAGAGTACACTGAATGATAAGCATGACGAAGTTAGTACTTATCAAATATAAAGACTGATTATTGTGGAATGCAGTATCCATATCATTTTAACCGGACGGTGGCGGCACCTGTCTGGTACTTAGATGCCGCTTAAACTCTGTGACCTATGTAATGGTAATACTCGAAACAATGAGGATGTTTACCTGACATAGAATGTCGTATCTTGGTATTGCTTAAGTGGCGTAGGAAAAAAAAAAAAGAAAGAAAGACAATGGAAAATAAGTCTGGATGTCGATTCCTTTAACAATCAAAACATTTACTGTTACAATTTTTTGAGATATCCTCCTATAATTATTTACTATCAGTTGTATACTAAAATCCAACATCAATATCAAATAAAGTGCGCATGCGCTTACCCTGTTCCCATGCTTATATTAAAATATATTAACACACCAATGAAGGTTGATAGGCATTAGATTTTTGTCCAATGGCTATAATTTGTTGCTAAATGGTATCCTGCCACTTTTTCTAAGTCAGCTACCCCACTGTCTGAAGTTATATCCGCTCTTGAAAGGCAAGTATATCGAATTGCTGGAACTTGCAGTGCTGTATTGAATTACAAAATTATACATGGGGTGCCAATATAAAATGGTCAGCTGACGGTATTATATTGCGTAAAAAGGCAATACACGATTTTTCTATACACTATAAAGTCAACATCACAAATGAAGATACTGTCCATTAGCTTAAGGACAGATCCCGGTTACTCAATTTTCAGATATCTTTCTATCAATTTTGAGGTGCTGTATTAAACTTCAGCATTATTGAGTTTCATTGTAACCTTTGATATGGCTACCAATAAACATTCTGAGATTTCCCAACTTCCTCATTTGACAGAACATGGAATTTCTTCATTGCCTCATATAGGCAGAAATACACTATTCACAATAAAAAAATTCTAGCAGATATTTTCTGTTCAGAATTCAAATACAAGATCTCTGAAATACATATTTCTAAATAAAGACAGGAACTTGGGACCTTTTAGGAAATTGGCACTGGGAAAGTGACACTTGCATTTATTCTGTAAACCATCAATAAGAGTTCTCTCTCTTGATGATATAGTCTTGCCAACACAACGCTCAGTACCTACAATATGCATTGCAGTCTTTGCAAAAACGCATAAAAGAGTATGCATAAAGAATATAAAATACCTATTAGGCAATTCCAAGAAAATGATTGGAAATATTTGCCTCACTTTCTTCTTCAGATTCCCTTTGAACAGGGGTTTCAATTGATTCATTTCCTTTCCTTGGAGAATTATAATGACTACTCAGGTTATGAATCCTGATTTATATGAGCATTGAAGTGTGACTAACAATGGAATTGACTCAAGTGTTATTATGCCTTTTGCCGCGGGCAAAGAACTTCTGTCGGTTATCGTACACGGACGGGGTGGAACTCTTCAACGCGGAAATATAAAAAAATTGACTCCCGCCTCTGTCCTTAAGCAGTACTATTTATGTAGAGAAGTACATAAATCAATAACGAAGTTAAACTGTGTAACTAAACGAGTAAGCTCATTTTCCACATAACAAGATATTGTAATGAACAAGACATGTATAGTTAAACGAAAACTTATTCCTATCAATATGTTCATCCTATTCAGCGACAGATCCAGGATTTCCGAAAAGGGGAGGGGGATGGAGGTGGGCCCCACATGTGTATTAGCCAAACTACTCAACCATTTTTGATACCAAATCTGGATTTTTACTTGTAAATATGTGGCGAAAAGGAGGGGGACGAGCCCCCTCTAAATCCGCCACTGCTGTTACTTCGTAACCACTGGCAGATTTAAGGAGTTGCAACACCCTCAAACCAAACCCCTTTTCAAATATATTTGACTTGTGTTTATTGAAGTTTTACATCACTTTCAACAAGTTTTCCAGTTATACTGCGACATGGAAGTAGGAGGTAACCAACCTCTTAACATAGTGGCGCAACCCGGGAATAGAACCCGGATAGTCGGCGCCGCAAGCCAAGCGTTTATCCACTACACCAAGCCTGCCCCACATCAATTTTACAAAATTACGATATAAAAAAGTTTACATATGTACCGATTATTTAATGTTATTCCTTAAAACTAAGAGAGAGAGAGAGAGAGAGAGAGAGAGAGAGAGAGAGAGAGAGAGAGAGAGAGTACACACTCTTCCTCTACAAAAAATCCTTCTAGAGCTATGACTCGGGCTTGAGGCCATAAATCGAGAAAATACTTCATTTATGTTTTCAAATCCTTCTATTTAACGATGAAGTAATAATTGAGATTTTATTGAGTTTTATTATATTCATAAAAAAAGTAAAAACATCATGCATAACGATATATATGAAAGCGACCCAGATCCCCCTTTTTTTCGTAGATTTCCACGCAGTTTTCCTTTACACAAGTCTCCGCTCACATAAAATACAAGTTTTTGTCGATAACGTACGGAAATGAGGACTGGTGAAATCGTTTGTGCATCGTCTTTGATCCGCCCCTGGTGACAAATGTGTGAATAGACAGTGCCAACCAACAAGAGGCCCAAATGGGCCTATATCGCACACCTGAGCACAAATTGCTTATTTACAATAAAATGACAGCTCAATTCTGTAGAAAATTTTGCGCTTTTTTGGTGATATTTTGTGCAGTCGTTCTGAAGTGTCTAAAATGTGTCAACCAATCAGAGCCAATGGCGGCCATCTTGGATTACGGATCGGCACGAAAAACACAAACTTGGCAGAGGAATTTAATTACTTACTTCCTATGAGGTTTGGTGAAATTCTGTGTAGCGCTTCTGGAGAGGAAGTCCAAAATGTGTCAACCAATCAGAGCCAATGGCGGCTATCTTGGATTACGGATCGGCACCAAAAACACAAACTTGGTAGAGGACTTTGAGTACTTACTTCCTATGAGGTTTGGTGAAATTCTGTGCAGCGGTTCTGGAGAGGAAGTCGAAAATGTGTCAACCAATCAGAGCCAATGGTAGCCATCTTGGATAACGGATGGGCATGAAAAACACAAACTTGGTAGAAGACCTCAAGTAGTTACTTCCTATGACGTTTGGTGAAATTCTATGCAGCGGTTCTGGAGAAGAAGTCGAAAATGCGTCAACCAAGCAGAGCCGATGGCGGCCATCTTGGAAATCGGATCGGCACGAAAAACACAAACTTGGTAGAGGACCTCGAGTAGTTTCTTCCTATGAGGTTTGGTGAAATTCTGTGTAGCGCTTCTGGAGAAAAAGTCAAAATGCGTCAACCAATCAGAGCCAATGGCGGCCATCTTGGATTACGAATGGGCACGAAAAACACAAACTTGGTAGAGGACTTTGAGTACTTACTTCCTATGACGTTTGGTGAAATTCTGTGCAGCGGTTCTGGAGAAGAAGTCGAAAATGCATCAACCAATCAGAGCCAATGGTAGCCATCTTGGATTACGGATGGGCATGAAAAACACAAACTTGGTAGAAGACCTCAAGTAGTTACTTCCTATGAGGTTTGGTGGAATTCTGTGTAGCGCTTCTGGAGAAGAAGTCCAAAATGTGTCAACCAATCAGAGCCAATGGCGGCCATCTTGGAAATCGGATCGGCACGAAAACACAAACTTGGTAGAGGACCTTGAGTACTTACTTCCTATGAGGTTTGGTGAAATTCTGTGCAGCGGTTCTGGAGAAGAAGTCGAAAATGTGTCAACCAATCAGAGCCAATGGCGGCCATCTTGGATTACGAATCAGTACGACAAACACAAACACAAACAGACTACGGAGCCTTCGGCTCAGGTGAGCTAAAAAGACTGTCGAATCTGGACATGTACTTGTTTAGTCACCGAAAGAGAGCGGGTAAAACGACTTAGGAACAATGCGATTTCTTGATACAACTACATTCCATACTGCGTTCTAGCTTGGGTAAATTTAAAGTAAATCAATGATATCTGCGCTGTTACACACCGGTCTACGTATCTAGATAATATCAGTGGTACGTGGACGCGACCCTACGCGATTAGTATTATGTAATTCTATGCTCTTACTTATGGTGTCAAGTTGATAACGAGAATTAAGCACACAACACCCCACTTTACGACAAAAAGGGTTTTCTTGTAACTTCTATCCATTTAGTGAATACTTTATTCTTCATATTCACTAAATCCATCCAATATATTAGAACGTGTCACAATAAGCATACCAACGTCTTATATCGGTGAATACCCGCGATCGCTTGTGTTTCTTTACATCGACTATAGGATCATGTAACCAGCACAGCTTGAACAATACTCGAACAGATGTACCAGAAAGAATAGGGCTTCGCTAAACCGGTACATGATACATCCGTATTTTTGTAATGATGCATAAGCAATTTGGTACATGTAAAAACTAAAATATTAACACTGTAACACTTCCCCTTTCATACAATACACTATCACATAACAAGTCAACACCAGTTCAAGGTAATCTGCATAGAAAAATCTAGGTCCAGGGGTCATAACCCCATTAAAAAGTTTTTGGACAGCATTCCCCTTCAATGTACATCTTCACTGGATGTTCCTTCTTCGAACCAAGTTTCATCAAAATCACCTCAAGGGTTTAAGAGTTGCCAAGAAAAGTTGTTGGTGACAGCGGAATAGCATAATAAGCCCACGTTTGTATGCGGGCGTATAAAATGAGACCGAAAGCAAAACATCGATGTTCGTTTGCAAGTAAATAAAAGATCTTCCCATTCGCCTCCTCCACAATCTAGACTACAAAGGATGAGTTCCAATACAAACTTAATCAGTTGTTTTTGCTTCTTCTGTAAGCTGTTAACATTAAGGAAGGATGTGTAAGCCAATCAGGAGATGCTCACTTTTCCGGGGCATCTTGTTCTCGTCTGGTTTCGTGAATACTAAACGTGGTACATTGTTGCGGGTGCTACAGCGACACGATTCCAATTGCCTTTGTATTTTACATTGTCACACTGATACCCTTTACATTATGGAACCGCTAAGAAATTCCTCTCAGAGAATCTGACTCGATTGTTGTCATGTTCTGATACTGCAGGGTGTGACACTTTCTATACAATAAAAATAAAACATATATACCTTTTAATTTTGTGCACCAGATGCGCATTTCGACAACTTGTGTCTCTTCAGTGATGCTCGTGGCCGAATGATTGGAATTTTCACATTATATAAATATCTGAAGAGCAGTATTAAGACCAAAATGACCGAAAAACTGAACTCAAGTATCAATTTAAGGACAGAGCTATGCATGAGGGAGATACTCCTTAGTTTTAGAATGATTTACATAATTTCATGACGGAAAATTTAAAGTATATATTTCATGTCAGCACTTAAATGTAGACCGTCAGTACAAAAGCACTGAAAACTAGACTTATGATACCCTTGGGGACAATCAGTCCACCAGCAGTGACACTGGCCTAGTGGTTAAAATAAATATAAAACATATATACCTAATGTGTTAGTTCACATCTATCTAATGCTTGCAGTGTTGAGATATTTCTGTGTCGTATATTTTTGGTAGTCATTATGGGTGTTTCTAACGAACAGGAGACGCTACCTCCTCCTAGGCAGGTCTTACCTTTGACCTTTTTCAGACAATGAGTGCTTTAATAGTGTTGTTATTTTGTGGCAACGGAAAAGTATACGAGTTGTACATGTAATGGGCATGAGAGACCAGAAACAGGCTAAAACTTCGCTGTGTGTATTTCTGTTTTGGGTGGAGTTTTATGATAAAGAATCCAAATCAAATAGTATGAGTAATAAATATATTCTTTTAGTACATTGATATATGCTGATGCTGGCAATTAAAATTACAATAATTTACGTAATGCTATACAAAAATAATATTAAAATAAATATCACATAGACATTTTTGTTTCATCCACAGCACTGTGGTATCAGTCATTGTATATAACCTAATATTGCTATACACAAGCACTACATTCCTACAGCTATATACATCTGTGTCAACAACATCCGTTGCTATAGCAATATCGTTTTTCTACCAGTTCTCGGCTGGAGAGATGCTACCTTAATCACGGACGACTTTGATTTTGTCTACAGACATATCAAGACTGTGCATTCTAGAATCTATCCTTTACCAATCAAATATACAATTAAATATGGCAGATATACATTAAATGTATCGTCAATAGCCTATCAAATCAACGTTGACAAACATTTACAAAAGAGTTCTCTATAAATAATGGCGTCATGGACGGAAGTCAATTAAATAAAGTTCTATAGAAACAAAATTTTCGTATATTGTTCGGCTTGGCTCAATTTGTTTACACTGTTTTAGACATTGTTTAATCTATAAACCTATATGAAAGTGTCTTTATTTTGTAGTAAGGTTGTGGCAATGCAGCTTCATAAACTGTTGATATCCACTCCCGTTTCTCCAATCAGTCAGCATATTGACCAAATTTCCTCATTTCGTTGGTTTCTTGTTTTTCTTCATCTGCTGTTTTCTCGTCATGTTTTCTTGCAACTTCTATTGACGATAAACAGATACATAAATAGATAAATAAATATACGGATTTATCATACAGTAATTTAAATCGCTAGTTAACAATGTGCAATAGCTGTCTCATTGACGTATAAGTAGTTCATATATTTTGTTTCTAAGAGCTTCATTTCGCCAAAAAGCAGTCTCTTTTCACTTAAAATCAAACTACATATTGACATGATAAAGCATTCAGTTTTATTTAAATTTATTTAGTTCTACAAAAAAATATTGCATCACGAAACCTTGACCTGTTCAGTAAGGTGCCATTGAGATATAACTAAATATGATCATGTGTCCTAGAGGATATATGCAGTTTGATTGATCAAGTCCTGAGTCAAAAGATCTGATAAATCAAATTTTTAAAACCGGAAGTCATGAAAATATATAGGCACTGGCTAAATGTACAAAATTTGTATTTGTACAGGGATCGTCATGACCGCCGACAAATACGTGTCATAATAGTTGCATCTGTGAGAGAAGAGTGGATCGATAGTTCTTTACTAATGTTGTAAATGAAGTACTTCTAGTTGTGCCCAAAGGTACCATGGAAACAAAAACAAACATTCACCTTATCATTTTCGGAATTTTACTATGCTGAAACACAATACATAGGAATTATATAATATAAATATTAGTTTAGAAGTATCCCTTAAAGTACATATACTAGTAGTTTGTGATCAAATTTTTTCATGTTACAACATATTAGTCCGTTTCCAATTTATAACACGTTAAATAAAACTTTTATTTTTCACTTGAAATACGAAAAAGCCTCAGCCATTTAACATAAAACAATTTGGTAAGACCTAAATCCACAACCCTAACAAAATTATATAAAATACATGATCTCAAATAGTTAAATGATACTTCTAAATAAATAATTTACATCACACCATATCTAGAAAAAATAAAAAAATGATAATTCGATAGTTAAGATGAATTACAAAATTAATAAGCCCTTCTGCCAGTAAGAGATGGTTGAGTACATGTATATGTAAGTTATCACACACTGGTATCGTTGTGGCATTACAGTGAGTGTACATTGGTCACACACAACACGTGACAGTGTCACAAAACAAAGGAATCTTACTCACAGCAAATCAATCCTGTTAAAGTCAAAAACGAATATCACATTAGAAGGATTAACTAGACATGCTTCTTGTGTCACTGAAGGATGTTTTCTTGTTGGGTATTTTCTTTTCTTTTCCTTTCTTTGGTTTGAGTTTTAATACAAATCCGCAGACCAACAAAAACATACATGTACACAAAATACATATTTTTTTCTAATGTATATTAAAATGTGCATCAAATTCGGTGGGGAGTAACAAATGATAGTTTTCTCAGAGTTCCTTTATACAAATCAAACATTTTCTCTACAATAAGAAAACACTTTTTATTTGAAACGCTGTAAATAACAAAAAAAAAACACTTGTGCACTTTTATTTGAAAAAAATGAAAAGCTGATAATGGGACATTTAATTAAATCCGTTATAATACAAAAAAAAAAAAAGCTGAATATAATCCATTTCAATTATAAACCACAGACAACTGTTAATGAATATATATTACGAAATAAAAAAACAAAACAAAAAATATCCTGCAAAGAATACATCCTTAAATGGGTGCCGAGATGCTATCATTCTTAATATGTTAGTGTGTAGAGAGTATGTATAATGTAGCTGATGACGTCAGTGTGTTCTGCATCGATCAAATGAGTAGTTCGTCCATGTACGTTTGTGTTATAACCAATACTAAATCTGTATTATATAACATGCATTTATAAAGCATTATATCATCATAGGTATTTTATATACATACATTTAATTTCTTTAGATCAATTGAGTACAGACATCGCAGGGGTCTAGAAGCAGTCTGTAGAATGTTCAAAAAGACAATTTCACAAACATTATGCTAAATGTTTATGAAAGTTCATACAAATGCCGGCATAAAAATGATTCTCATAGACCGTTGGATTCTTCATTTGTGAAACAGATATGTGTTTTGAAAATAACGTCTACTCATTTGAATAAGGCAAAACATGAATTTAATATAACTTGGAGAGAATCAATAGGTGTGAGAGAGCCTCGGTTGTGGGTAAACAATACGTGTAGGGTGAAGAATCATGGTGTATGTTTAAGTGATTATGGATTTATCGACTCAGACTACAAAATGTGAAATATGTCCACCCATTGGCTATATTAGCTTGTATGAATCATATGAAGTTCAAGTTGTGCTGGGAATGAGAGATGAGGAAAGGGGTGGGTGGGGGTTGGAGTGTTGTAGTCTTTTTTTTCATCATTATCGAAAGAAGTTGCCAAACTGTGATTTTAGAATTGGCAATAACAATGTAATAAATCATAAGATATATTATACTTAACTTGATATATATATGCTAACAAAGTATATTATTTCATACTGTATCATTACAAAACATAGTATGAATTAGCGTGCATGCTTACGATTACAAATCCCAAACTAGAACGTTTGTGAATAAATTCATATAAGGGAACCAATCTTGAATTTCAAAAGAAATATTTTCATTTATTGGCTTTTTGTCATTGGGAATATATAAATCCAGAAACTTCTCTTATAAACAACTCTATAAAATAGTGTTACAAAATCCAATTTTATCGAATATTTTCTTTCAGAAAACATCCCTCTTTTTCACTTATACACCAGCGAGAACATAATAAATAGAAATCACTTTCCGTATGATGTTCCGTTTCTCCTTCCTTTGGAAGATACTACAAACGTTGTGCTGTATGCATCAAAATAAAGGAGCGATAACTCGCAAGAGTAATGTCAATGAACAAGCTAATCACCCAACCTTTTTGTGGGTGATCCGTATTTAGTGACACCATCTGGTGATAATCATCTCCGACTGTTACTTGCACTATGGAGTACTCATGGAGGGAGTTGAATATGAAACTTTCCTACCACGCCTGTCAGGAACAGACCCACACATGGGTTCATTCCATTCAATTAGAGTTCAAACAGTAATTGGAAAGGATTGAGAAGTGAATCCAAAAGGTTGAAACATTGGCATAGTAAAATAAAGTGTATCAAGATAAAGGTATCAGGAGAGGAGTGTGGGGGAGAGTATACCAATGCTCGTCTGTTTCTCTGTAAATGTGTCAAAACATTATATAATCCATGTTATAAAAATAGTCAAGAGACTTGTATGAAGGTCAAGGTTACAAGGCACCGAATTATACTTTCATTAAAGTAATCTGGAAAATATGCTAAATGTGAAGTATCTAATTAAAAAGTTACAACTGAATTTAGTGACAAACTGGCTAACATACTGTCCGCTCTACTGATTCACGGAGAATAGAAATATAGCTACATCATCCAAAGAATGAATGCAGCAAAACATATTAAAACATTTACGGATTGAACGAAAAGGTATACTATATGTAATTTCAAAAATTAAGAACTTTACATTTTTATAATTTATCAGTAAATAACCTTAGGTATATAAGGGCATCGGCAATAACACCTTCTCTCAGATTTATATTTACTGTTGCTGTAATACAGAAATTACGATAAGCGTACATGTTCAGACCATTGTTGTATTTGAAAAAACAGCACAATGTACAATAATGAATAAAGCAGCGCAAGTCCCTCCACCAGTCAATCCATGGTATACAAACCTTTTGGAACTCCTTGACCTTTTCCCTGTGTGACGCTTGTGTTTTGGGTTTCTCCTCATCTTTGTCCTTAGTTAGCTTTCCTTCTTCTATTCGACTTTGTAACCTAAACAATCGAGGATTGTATGCCCTATGTTAGGTAAGGAGAAGAAAAAGACACAATCAACCCCACATGTAAGTGGAAGACCTTGGATGTGCTCCTATCATCAATGAAGCTGCGAACGTTCCTCCATACTTTTTTATTCCTTTATATCATTATTCAAATTTCTAACAAATCGGCGTAAAGATGATTACTTTTATTTTTCTGGTTAGAAGCAAAACAGAGCTTTTTGTATAACATTTTACTCCTTTAGAATTCACAAAGGAAAAAGTGAATTTATTATTCTTTATCAATGCATTCTGAAAAATTTATCCTATGCAACTTTTGATGGATTCAAAGTATCCCAGTAGCAACAAAATCTTCTTCCCAATCATTGGCCGAATTTGAGTGAGCCGAAATCATTAATGTATGGAAATAGAACTTCTTCGCAACAACAAAGTGACGGAATTGTTATCTCACCTTCATTCTATCGTCAGGGGACGCGTATTTGTCTTGAATAAACTCTGTGAGGGACTGCAAGTCACGTGACAGTGTATAACACTTTTCTGTTGGTTTTATTGTGTACACAACAACTACTCTTAGTGCTGTCATTGGCTCATTGGGTTAGATCAAAATAATCAAATCATATGAGACACTATTGTTACAACTATAACAGCAAATCAATTGTTTTTAAAGGAGATCACGTGATCACAAGTGTTCATGTTATGGTACTCAAATCACTTACACGACTGTCAATATTTTGAACAATATTCCATTGGTTTTTGGTTCTTCTGTAATCAATGTGTCAAAAAACATTACCTATATAAGCAATGGATCGATTCAAAATTTAAATTCATCACCAAGAAATAGGAGTTCTGAATTTTCGATAGGACAGATAAATCAATGCTTATATATTTAATGAAACCAAGAAAACAATCTGAACGAAGTTGATGCATTTTTTTCCTCATACGACAAATTATGTCGCGTTATTTATCTGCAATACATGTACATAAGCTGAAATTCCGCAAAATTGCACATTTATTTTCGGCAACTATAGTACTGTGTTTTAGCACATGGTACAAGCATAAATGTACCTATGTTCCTTCTCAAAAATGAGAGCTGTTAACGCTGCATGACTATGCGCCTATCATAATTCTGCAAAAGCTGTAACTAACGGCTTAACGCATTATGTATTTTACCAACACCACCTAACACCTAGCAACCATGACATGAGAAAATGGTAATGGTTGTCTTTGATCAGAGTATTAGTTCCGAGTTTGAACCACTAATAATGAAGTATGGAACACAAGAACATCAAATGAGGATGGATATGTGGTACCATGCATTGAGATTTGGGAGGATGACAAAACACATCACACGTGATGGACGTTACCTGAAATAATAGGCGGAGTTATAGGGACAACACATTTGCTTGAGAGGCTTCGTGAGGGCGTGGCTTCACACACTGTATATATGATTGGTGAGTTTAAACACAGGGTGAAGTTACAGATGTAGGTGAGATAAGCTATACCTTTATTGCAAACAATCCTTCTATTATGATTTTTAAAGATTTAAAATGAACTTAAAAAGATTAAATATCAGAATACTTATGTGCCATTTGTCACCTTCAATAGAAAATGTAAACTTTCATTTTTGGCATTCTCAAAAGTGTATTGTAATATGTATTTCAGAAAACGTCTAATTGTAGATATTTTGTTCACGATATGAAAATTTCAAATTATTTGTAAAAGGGAGAAAAAGTTATGCATTACGCTTAATACACTTTTATCAAAAGTGAGAGGTTTCAAACTGTGGGAGGTATGTTTGCAACATCAGTATAATAATAACAACCTTCCACTTACAATACTATAGTGCACCCCATACATGCTAATACCTCAACATATTATAGTAAAATCATAATATATATAACACACAATATAATAACATGCAATTATATATTTATCATCTTACTGAAAGCTTAATACTTTTAATCAACTATCTTTAAATATCAGAGGAATCTTTTATAAACAAGAAAAGCTTTTTCCACAAAATCGTATTAATTGAATTATTGTAAAATCTTTAGTAATAAATGCCATTTTTCTCTACCCTCTTAGGTTACCAGCATGCATATATACACACACTGTCACTGTTATTACACAGCTAGGGAAGACATTGCAACTAAGAGTGTAGAGAAACAATCACATTTTTTCAGAGACATTCTAAGGCATGCATTTATACTGTAGTAAGTATATAGATATACTCCATTCACCCAGCATGTGATTACATACATACTCAACTGAAATGTGACTCTCATATATAAAGTTCTGATCACTCTTCACCTTTATTTTTGAAAGTTTATCACATCTGGTTCTCCTAATATCACGTTTTTGGAGTTACTATAGAGTTACTCCTTCCAGATGATGTTATACAATGTTCAGACATTGGGGAAGCTGAACACTTGGAGATAACCGCCTCAATCTGGTAGGTACACAAGCCCACATCATTACAACTGAGTGAGGTGAGGGGTTCAAGTGAATTCCAACATGGAACTTTAGACCACTGAGGTCTCTGGTTTTAATATTAACTCATTTAGTAAAAACATTACCTATCATTTTTGATAACAATTTTGAAGAATACATTCATGTTCTTCTATTTTCTGGACAAGACAATATGCTATTTCATTATCATGTACTTTATGTACCTATATTTTTATACTGATGACAACAAATCTTAATTTTCTTTTTACCGAAATTTATCTATCTCTCTCTCTCTATATATATATGTGTGTAAATAGTAATACAAGGATTTCAGTTGAGCATATACAACAGTATAAATATAAAATACTCTAGTTAAACTATAATATATAGTCAAGGCTGCATTCAGGTGGTTAATTAACTGATATTGGTAATTAATTATCAGGTAAAAGATAATTATATGAGTAATGATATAGTGTAATGATTAACATATAGTCTGAAGCGGCCATGAAGATGATTGCACAGCTGGTGATTACACTGATGTCAATATGCTATATATAATGTAAAACATAGAGGAAAGAGAGATACAATCTTTTCTGTGTTTAATCAAATAGGTCAGTTGTTTGATCACTTTTTACAATTTTTAGCTCACCAAGATGAATGTGCAGACAGCCATTGTCATACCCCTGGTACATGTATTGTCATCTGTAGACAAAAACTTTAACCTGAATCATGACTTTAGAAACATTAGAGACAAGGCTTTATATTTCACATGAGCCAAGACCTTGGCAATCTGATTAAAACCATATCTTTATTCCGCTTCTCTATTTCTTCCATTGCGTATAAAGATCTGGTGAAGCCCCGTAAGGGTTCACGTTCTGGTGACCTTTGATGACGTCTCAGTCACCGAAACCGTTATTTCCCATAGCCAATCAGTGACTCGGCTAGGCACGTGATAGTGACGCAATATGTAACGAGCACCGTTCAAAAACTACCTTGTGGGTCACGCACGCTGTGAATGATAATTCCATCCCTAAGATTTTGTAGCCGATCCACTGATTGGCTGAAAATCAGAGGTCACCAGAACGTGAACCCTTACGGGGTTTCACCAGATCTTTATACGCAATGGAACAAATAGAGAAGCGGAATAAAGATATGGTTTTAATCAGATTGAGACCTTGGATACCAAAATTTTTGACCTTGTGACCTTGAAGTCTGACCTACTTAAAAAAAATTAACTTTAGTAATACTTATGAACAGTAAGGGATATGGCTTTAAATATTTCATGTGTGTATTCCTTGTAACAAGACCTTCCAAATTTCTTACATTTTGACCTTGACTTTTAAGAGTGACCTACTTACAAAAAAACTTTTGCTATTTAAATTTGGTTGTCACCAGTGAGCTCTATCATCCTCTGACAACTCTTGTTCAGTACATATTGCAATATGGAAGCCAGAGGTTACCTACCTCCTTGACATTTAATCAGGTTATGACAAAGATACTTCCTTACAAATAAGTTATTTGTGTATAATTATTATACAATTGCAAAAACAATGGACTTAATTTATTACAAAGAAAATATCAAATTAATGAGGTTAATGAACTAAAATATATCTTGCAATAAAACATATAACATTACATCTCATTGCTCCTCGTAGGCCAATAGAAAAATAGAATTATGTAAATGCATGCTAATTGTTTCTTATGCTTGATAAAGTATGAATTGTATAACATTCAGACTTTTGTATACTTTAAGGTGGTACATTCCTCTATGATGAAAGATAACTCAAACAAGGATGAAATACTCTAATTCCTGTATGATATCAGGAAATAAGAAATTGCTTACAATCTGATAAAAATCTTTTTATCCTTTGGAAAATGTCATTAGTAGAAAATCAGCAGAGGAATGTTCCATCTTGAGAAGATTGTATCTCTCTATTGTAAGTTTATGCTACATATGAAGAATTACAACTAGTACCTTTGCTAAGGAGCTTGCTGAAGCACAGTACATGGAGAAAATACTATGGGAAAAGGGGAATCAAAAGAAAGAAAAAGAACTCTGCATCTAGTGGGATTTGATTAATAAATATAAAATTGTAGGTCATGCAATCAAAGGTAGGAACAAGGAAAGTTGGGATGCTTCTTAGGAAGTTCAGCTTATGCTAAGTTTGGTATAAATTCTAGGAAGGGTTTTATTTTGCAAATACTAAAGCAAATAACATCTTGAATATACAAAAGGAGGATCTGACAGAAATCTAGTCTATTTTCAGAAAATGGTGTTTGTTGGTGTTTAGTTTTGTTTTTGCCAGAAATACCTCATATTATGTTCATAAGGTTTTTCCTCATTGGACTTGGATAGGGAGTCTTGTGACATTCTTGTTGAGGTCTGTGGAAGCTCCCTGGAATGAGTGGGTGGAGCAGGACCTATTTGGGAAGATGAAATTACATATTATAATTCATCATACAACATGTTACAACATTTAATGAAAAAGCAGTTTCTTCTGCTTGAGCAATGTATCTGCATAATTTATTAAGCACAAATTAAACTGTCTAGGATAGAGTACTACATGAAACCGAAACTCTTGACATAGGACTGTCAAATGTAAGCACTCCATATATGGACATTAATTTGCTGAATCTAATCTATGCTTCTACAGTGCTTAGGAATTAAGTTAGGTATCAAAAGAAACTGTACAGACAACAAAACAGCTAAATGCCCAAAATAAATCGTTATGATGTAGCAGATGTTGATAGAAAACTTCGAAGTCCAGTCTAAACTAAACATCACAAATGAACAGATTTTCTTCTATATAGATAATATGTATCTTTGTCTAATGTCTCAAACTGCTGCCAGATAGTTTCGTCTCTATGGTGGTGGTCAGAGTTTAGTGCCAGGGAATCAAACACGTGGAGAAAACCATCATCTATCTTCTGGTACAATGGTAAACTTTCTCATATTGATTGAAATGTAACTCTGACAAAGCAAGAGTGAAAGGGTGCAATAAGGTCCTTGAGTTTTTAATTGGCGGCTTTCTAGAAGTTGTCATATCTTAAGTTTCTCAATAGAGTAGTGACATGGAAACATGTGGTAACTAAAATCCAACACATAAAGGCACAATTTGGAATGTGATCCCCCAATGATTGTACTGAAAACCAAGAAATTAACTACTACATGTATTCCAAAACTAAATAAATCTGACATTACAGATACAATACAGACCTGGTCTGACACCTCTACTTTTCTTCCAGGAAGACAAGGTTTTAGAAAGTTCTGAAGGGGTGGGCACCACCATGGAAGGACCGCTTGCTGTGGCATTATAGCAATCAGTAGAGGAAGCAGCACGACGCTGAGGTTTAGGCTTAACTGCAGGTGGTTGCTTAGTGGGACGTTTTCCAAGGATAGATGTTGACTCTTTTTTGCTAGACGTGAGAAAATCTCCCAGACTCATTGCTTTAGTTGATTTACTTGAAGATGCCGGAGTTTCTGGTTTTTTGTTGGTGGAATCCATGGAATTACGAGGTTGTAATGCTCTGTTTAAGCCCGATTTATCTGATGGTGCACTCTTTTGGTTGGACTCGGTTTTCTTACTGGGAACTATCACTTTGCTCACGATTGGTGGGGCATCTGATTTCAAATCTAATCCTGAACCTGCTTTTGTATCTTCATCTTCGATAGACCATGAGACTGGGGGCTTTGTGAACTGCTGTTGACTGCTGTCAAACTTCATGGATAGTGCTAATGTTGGGCTGACCATTGCTGGAACAGCTCTGAATACATTTTCTTCTCCAGCATCTCTTTCTACATGCATTCCAGCATCTAAAGGATTTATTGTTATATGTTTCATTTAAAAGATAATATTCACATATAGCATATTTTTGAAACACTTTGGTTAAAGAATCGATAACAGTGGACATTTTATAGTCCTGAAAACACATAGGCCTATGAACTTTCCTAATAACTTTATCTATTTCATTATATAATTTTTGAATAAAACATTTATAACTTTTGAATAAAACTTTAAAAGATTGGAAAGTTGAATACAATATACACCTAGTATAAGTATAGAGTGTCTGTGAAAAATATGATATGCTTTTCAGATTTTGACAATTACTGGAATAATTACAGTTGAACTCAGAATGCTAAAGTGTAAGAGAACTTTGAAAACATTTCAAGTTTGTAGAAGTTTGAATTTTTGAAGTTTCTCTGTTTTAATTCGTATGAGCACTCTGGATCACATGATTACATTGAATTTCAGAGGGTTCTTTTGAGTTTCAATATTAGTGTTATGGAAGTTCAACTGTAAATATGATATACTTTACACATAGTGTTGATTTAAATTATGTTTAGTCATTTTCAAGCAGACTAATATTATAATAAATCATTCACCAAGGAAGATTCACTCTGCTTGCAAATGTAAAGGCAAAAATGATGTTGGATGAAAAGACAATAGTACTCAAGTGATTTGTTACCTCAGTTAACATAAAGCTTATGAAAAGCCACTTCAAAGTGTGTGGGAGTAGTGAGAAAATGGGAAATGAACAATAACACAATCGTTATAAATAAGTATCATTCAATATGATGTCTTGTTCTGTTTGGGTAAACAAAAATGCAAGAAATTGTCTTCAACATCATAAAAAAAAGAGGCCTGTAATTAATAATAATCTGTAATAAATACTGAATACCTGACTATTATCTACGTTTTAGCTGGAGAGCATCATTCCAAAGAAAATGTCTACCAAGATAGTTAGGGCAGGGCAATGGAAACAGACACACAGAGTGAGCATTTTATGGCTTTTGATACTATGCAAGCAATGCACAATTCGACTTTTTCAATAAATGACTGTTAAAATTTGGCAACAAGCTGTTCTGATATTATTCTTCTTCCAGTATTAAGTGTACTCAAAAGTTGAGCTTTATACTTGTGAATTAATTCTATGCATATTAATTTGGTTACATTAATTTTCTCTTCCAATATATCTATAAGAATTAGTTAGCCTTGTTATTTAAGGAGACAATCATATTATTAATAGATACCTTATTATTTCATTACGCTTTAATCGCTAGTATATATTCAAGTCTGAAAAATCTTTTACAATAAATTAAAATCCTGTTAAATGAACCAATGATCGGACACACACGCAAGATTGTAAAATGGTAAGTTGCTGGCATGTGACAGTGTGTAAGACAGTGGATGAAATATTATGACATAAGAAGCACAATTCTGCCACACATAGGTCCTCACCCCTCGGTTTTTCTTTGTATACACCAACACTCATTTTAGGAAGCATGCGAGGAAAGGGAGACAGAAGAGAAAGGTGTGCTATAGGAGAAAGAAATCTCTGTAGCATATATCACAGCATATTATAGAGACTTATATAAATTATCTAAACTAAATAAAAAACGAAAAGAAGGAAAAAACAAGAAAATTTAGTACCAAAGAGCAAAAATGTAGATCAGTCCTATAAACCATTCAGTGATGGTACATGTACTGTAAACCTATGCATTCCTCTATTCGTTTTCTTATTTTAATATTCCCATCTTTTTGAAATATTAATTATAATTTACACATTTCAACATGGAAGAAATCACATATATCTATAACAATACATTAAGTATGAACAGTTTTCAGGATTGTATCAGACTTGCTCAGTAAACTTACTCTCTGCAGTAAGTGAAAATTGTTTTGCAATGCTTCCTGTAGATAAAACTCAATACTCGGAATATAAAAGAGATTCCCTATCACTCACCTCTTCTTGTGTCCTGATTTTCCAGTAACTCCTTATCTGGGGTACTCCGCATACTTTGCTCATGTTGCTCGAAAGACAGGACGGAGTCGCTTGCTGAACTTGCATTATCAGATCTGTGAGTAACCTCCCCTAGCATTGCACTTGCATCCTCCGATCTGTTTGTGATATCCCCTAAATTGCTAGTATCATGAGTGGAACTCACCAAGGTCAAATCAGGTTCATCAGTAATTCCACTCTCTTGTCCTAACTTCAATGATAAGAGATGATAATAACTTTTTTTGAACATTTAAAACACGGTACAAAAAGGAATAAGCAAACTCAGTTCTAAATGAAAGTATATAAACTGCTGATAAACTCTACATTAACTACTATTTTAACATTAAATTTTCGAGATAAATTACAGGGATGAATATTATGTGTACTGCTATGCAATTTTTCTGCAACCTATAATCTATACCTTGAGAAAACTTCATCAATTATGACAACAAATATTACTGTTTTTAATATCAACTATTTATCTCCATTCTTTTTTTCTGCCTAGAAAGTACCGTATTTTTCATTTCAGGGAAAAAGTAGTGCATTCCAAGAATGGGAATATACAATTTAAAGCTCACCATAAACAATATGAAAGGGGTCAAGTTACATACAAAAACTTAAGATGAAACTTCAGCACACTTGACCGGAAGTTAAAGTTATCCATCTGTTTCATTTGAGGAGAGTTTACCTTGTTGATATTATTTAGACTTACCTTATCTAGATCCAGCATATAATTTGAATCAGTCAACTGACTAAGGGGATCTCGACTAAATTGCATGGAATCCTCCTCCTGCTTCTGATCCAAATCCTTTCCAAAGTTCTGGGTTGACTCCTCCATGTCAGCACTGCGTTCAAGATCCTTAGGTGGACTTGACATAGGAAGAGGAGGAGGCAAATCTGCACTGTTACTCGAATCAAATGCTTTGTTCCTGCCAATCATTTCTTTATGCTTCGTTATCAAATCCTTTGATTCTCGTATTAGTTGGTCCAAATTAGCAAACTTCTTTTCCACAAAGGCGTCATCTTCTTCCTCCCCATTACTGAGTCCACTTGCGGCCTGATTATTAGAATTATTTGTATCTGACAGCTTGTTATATGAGCTGCCCATACTGTATTGACTGAGAGAAGAGTTATCCTTTCCTGAGGAGTCAGGACTCGAGTTGAGTGTGAACTGACTGAGTGATGTCCTGTCTGGTTTAGTGACGAAGGAATTTGGTTCCAGAGTAATTTGAGTCAATGATAATTGTTCTGTTGAGGAGGGATCTGTATACTGACTTAATGAAGAGTCTTCTTTCATTCTTATCATATTCTTTGATGTTGATTCAAAGCTTTTCCCGGAGTCTAAACTCTCTTCAGAGACTCTGGATAGAAAATTTGGTGCGGAAACTGTTGTGAAAGCCTGAGGGTGAGTAGAAACAACACCAAAAGAATGATCAGATCCTACTTTAACATGTGCGAAATGTCCACTATGAGATTGTGGCATGTAATTAGATCCAGCCTGAATCTTACTCTCCTCTGGAGAAATCGTGTATTGCGACACTTGTGAAAGACGGTTATTTTTCATCCCCCCTTCTTTTGCATTTGGTGTACTCGTGAATTCAAGAGCACCACTGAAGTTTTGAGTAGTGTCAGGTTTTTCCGAGATTTCACTTTTCCTTGTGTCAGTCTCCATTTGAAATTTGTTACCTCTGCCAATGAAGTCAAAATCTCTCGTACTCAGGACACCATTATCACCTTTAATGTCCATATAGGTACTGGAGCAGGATTGAATACTTTCTGTCATTGTAGAAGCCAGACTTGGCATAATGTCATTATCCTTGTTGGACTGCATAGAAGCCGACTGCTTGCTAGACTCACTGAGTGGTGAAGCTTCTCCAGATATAGGGTACTGGGATAGCTCTGATGCTCTCACATTAGGGGAATTAGTATCAGAGTTCCTATGAGAAGAATCATCCTCAGACATCGAATACTGCGATAATTCTGATGCTCTCATATCTGTCAGGGAAGGACTCTTTTCTTCAATACTTTTCATATCTAATGATCTACTAGTATCTTCTCTTGGAGTAAAATGAAGTACTTTATAACTTCTATCCGCACTTTTTTCAACCTGGCTGATGTCACTATCTAGTGATTGTTTCATTGGTTTGAAGGAAGCCTCAGTTTCAAGTGAAGCTCTTTCCTCAGGAGGATGAAATGATCCATTGTAAACTGCCAATTCCTCAGCCCAGGATTTCCCACTGAGGTGTGAAGTGTCTGAACTAATCTGTCCCGCAGTTTTCATGGGTTTCAAGGCAGAGTATTCTGATGCAGGACTATTATAACTATTGATGGTTGCACCTGAAAGTTCTCTCCCCTCTAATGGACCTACAACACACCAAATTCAGAAATTAAATAAAATTTGTATATGCCATATTCAAATGTAATACACAATTTATTCACTTTGAAGCTGTAGTTTGATATTACATCTACTGTGTATTGTTGGAAAAAAAGAATACTTTCAGAAGTGGATCAACTAATGGACAAACTAAGCAAATAATTGATATTACCATGGTACAGTTTCAAAATAAAATCGGAGGAGTAGAAATAGAATCAGGAATTACACATGCGTATTGACAATGAACAAAACCTACCCAAATGAGAACTTACCGGTAGAAAGAGAATCTGGAGTTATGGGCCCTGTTGATAGGGATAGCAAGCTATGTTTATGTGAACTATCTACGGAATCATCTTCTTTCAGACTGTAGAACACATCGTTTGTTTGTCGCCTCAGATTCTCTAACAGTGTCGGATTTAACTCGGCTGCTCTAGCCATAACTTCCTGTAGCTGTGACGTCTGATAGCCAGTGTCACCTACTGTACGGTGTTGTGTTGGGGGAGTGTCAACAAGATCTCCCACTGCACGGCGCTCAGTTGGAGAGGGGTCTCTTTCCTCAGGAATTGTAGCAGGATGTGGAGCCTCTACTGAAGTCCTGGATAGAGAGCTACGCTGACTGGATGACAGGCTAGGATGACCTGACAAGGTTCGAGCTGAATGTCGGGTACTGCTGGGGGAGTCCACTTCTTGGATGGTACTCAGTTGATGTGGTTGATGCTGCTCCAGAAGCTGACCAGGCTTCTTAATTTGTTGACTTGTCACTGGAGAAGTTGATAGGTCTAGACTTGTGTCTGTCTCAGAAGAATCTACTAAAATAGAAACTTTGATAAGAAATATGTCATTTGAAAAAATGTTCTAAGGGAGGGAAATGCATAATATTTTAAAGCCCTGTATTCGTTTTAAATACAGCAGACAACAATTCATTATATGCATGTTATTCAGTTGTGTATCATTTTTTATATTTATTTTCTGAGACTATTTTCTTTTGAAAACATGGTGTCTTGAAATGTAGTTCTACAAATTTTAAAGAAAAATTAAATTTCATAAAACTCACCATCTGCATGATAGTCCTGCAATTGCACTGGTTTAGGTCTCTCAACTATCTGTTTTGGTTGCTCTTGAACCAATGGTTTAGGTAAAGAATTACTGGCCTTGATTTCCAAATGCCCGACTTGATGCCTCTGAAGAATTTCTTCTTTCTGTCTTTGAATTTCTTCAAGCTGTTTTTTCAATTCAATTTGCCTTTTCTCGAAAAAATCATTTCTCTCTTTAGCAACATTTAGCAAAGATTTGTCCTGTTCAGACTCTGTACCAGTTGTATACCCAGAACTTCTTCCCCCTGGTAATGCAGGACTTCCGTGCTCGGTGGAAGATGACAAAACAGTATCATTGAAATCATCCGTAGTAGACCCTGGACTTGGTCCAAACAGTCCCCTGCCCCTGTGACTTACATCTGGTGTAGCATGAATGGTGTCATCATTATCGAAAGGCAAAGACTTTCTTACATTGTCTCTTTTCTTGTCAGCATTTTTATCAGTCTTCTGATCAAGCCTTGCTTGCTGACCTTCTTCAGACTGGAGAGGTTGAGAAAGACGGGAGGAGTAGTAAGGCTGGGATGCAAGCTGGGATAACAAGGAGGACATGGCTGCTTTGTTTGGAGATAGAGAACTTCCTGTTAATAATCTTGGTTCTTTCATAACCTCCACACTTTGAGTGTTTGGTACAGTAATATCATGTGTGACACTTTTACTTGAGTCACTATCCTGAGACTTAAGTTCTAATTGTGGGAAACGCTCTATTAATTCCTGGCGTCTTTGTTCTATTTCTGCACGTGTCTCTGCTAGAATTTTCTTACTTTGTTCATGCTTCTGAAGCAAAGACAACTGATATTCCCTAACCTTTTTTAAATGGTCACTTGTTCTCTCACTATGAGTAGGTATTGACATGGATATGGTGGAAGGAATAGGTAAAGAAGGTGTGATAAATGTTCTTGGAACTTCTGTTGGAACTGTGGAAGAAAAAGGTCCTGAAGATGCCAGCTTGGGTGGCTTGAACTGACTGGAGGATGAGTCAGAGGAAAATGGATCTTCAGGAGTTGGAAACCCTGGTTGTGCACCTGGAACACTTGGAGGTATTGGTCTAAACTGACTATGTGGTCCTGGTTCTGCAACAGTAAAACCATGTGATTGTTGATGAAGATGTGAGGTGGGTGGAATTCTATATCCATTGGACATTTGAGGAATGGAGGTGCCATAATGCATGGTGCTTGGATGTCCATTCATCACAGAATGTAAAGGATGGTCAGTGTGAAATCCATTTATCTGCGGTTGTAATGGACCAGAATTTACAGCGAAACCATTGGTAAGGTGGGCTGGGTACCCATTGGGTAGACTTGCTTGGTGCCTGTCTGGCTGATGTGTTAGTGGAGGACGTCTTGCAGTGGTAGCCTGTGGTATTGTCTGGAAACCTTGCTCAGACATGTGGTCTCTAGCACTTTGATTCAGGAGTTTTTGAGTGTGTTCCAACTGTTTCAGTCTAGCTTCCAATTCCCGCTTCTGTCTTCTACAATGTAACAATCATTAGTTTTAAACACTAAGTAAAAATTACCAATTATAAAGAGGTTAATGAAATTATTTCTCTATCAGTATCCTATTATAAAATCCAGAGCATTTGCATTGTACTTCAGACTGTGTTTTACTTACTCTATGTCCTTCTGTGTTTGTAGCACTTGGTCAATAGATTTCGAGTCTGAAGGTAATTCCTGTACAAGATAAATAAAAGTACAATTCATCACATACATTGTTGACATTGAGATATTTTAACAACAATTCAAACTATGGTGATTATTTTTTTTTTCTAATAAAATGAAAGTTTAAAACTCAATGTTAAAAACATGCATATATACATATATATTTAAAACATTTACCATACCTAAATTAAAATTCTTGCAATCTGATTGACTGATAGTAAACCATCATAAAAGACAGTCGTCTCAGATATGTACCACTTGACAAGTGGTAACTGTCAGAATTGTCATGTGTACAAATAATAAGGTCATTTATTTTTTCAGATAATGACTGGTTAAAATATTGACAATATAATAGAACAGTATTTACTTCTAATGAATCATTAATGGCAAAATAATGACCCACAATCAAAATCCTTGTATTACTGACATGTGCAAAGAAACTACACTCAAAGACAATACACTTGATACCTGCTTCCTGTTTAAGGTAATAAAAACTTTATTCTAGTGATTTCAAAGTGATCTCATTTTCAGTGGCACATTTGGTTACAATAATCCTCACTTCTTAAACAAGAGGCCCAAGTGGGCCTATATCGCTCACCTGAGTACCTAGATTATCAGTCATGCATGAAGGAAGAATTCATTTATTTTTGCATTAATGTGACTAAGTCAACACAGATGTTGAAAATATGTCAAATTTTATTTCAGGCTAGAATAAAAAACAACACTTTTTTGCACATCCATTCAGGTGATTTTGATATTAAGCATTTCCTTTGTCTCTGCAAGAAGTCATTCAGGGCAACAAGTTAGTCATTTTCTTTAGGTGGGGCCTTTTGTTGACTGATTTCAAGTCTGGGTCATGAACAACAATTGTTTTAAATATTGTCCAGATCTAACTTAAAATTGCCTAATTTCATATGTTGAGTGTTGAGAAACATCTAAAAACTTATTTAGATGTGTAAAGAAATGAAAAAAAAATTTTGACCACAGCTGGATTTGAACCGCTACTCTCCATATTTCAATTACCAAGTGGTATATGTACTATTGTGAGAACTGCTTTTTAGACATGGTGGCATTATCTGTTAACCAATTTGGATGAAATTTACCAAATTGATAGAGGACTTTTAGTACTTCATGTATTCCATGTTTCATTAAAATCTTTCATGTGGTATAACAGCAGAAGTGAAAAATGTGATTGAATTGTTCCTATACACCCTCATTTGGAAGTCTTAAAAAATTCATAGAAAATCCAAAAATTGAGATATTGACAAAATTCTTTCAAAGTAACAATCCTTACCATAATTATGATCACAATAGTCCATAAGAAATCATCATTATCAATTAACTAGGAAATATGACACTTTTTTCTGCATTGAATCACCAAGTCCAAAGAAATGTCGAAAAAAATTCTAAAATTTGATTTTGGAAGGGAACCAAACTGACAATACATCTTCACTCATCCCTCTAGATCATTTCTATGCATTCTGTTTGTCTCTGTATACAGCCCGTATGAAAAAGAATATTGTTAAACGAGGGAACTCTTTTGTGACCTACTCTTGACTATGGTGGCGCCACCTGTAAAGAGGTCTGGACGAAAACAACAGAATTTGAAGAGGATCATAAGTGACTTATTTCTACCAAGATTTATTAAAATCCTTCAAACAGTTTTGTAGAAAAAGTTGAAAATGTGAAAAATGGCCAACCCCCCCCCCCCCTCCTTTTTTTTTGGGAAGTCTTAAACGTAAAATTCCTAATTTCATATGTTGAGTGTTGAGAAACATCTAAAAACTTATTTAGATGTGTAAAAAAAAAAAAAAAATTTTTTGACCACAGCTAGATTTGAACCGCTACTCTTCATATTTCAATTACCAAGTGGTATATGTACCATTGTGAGACCTACTTTTAGACATGGTGGCATTATCTGTTAACCAATTTGGATGATCTGCACAAAAAACAAAACCTTTCAAAAGGACTATGAGTACTTGCATCCTACCCAATTTTATCACAATCCTTCAAGTTGTTCTGTAGATCAAGTTGAAGATATGAAAAATTGTCCCCCCCCCCTTTTCTTGGAAGTCTTAAAAAATTCATAAAAAATTCAAAAATCTAGATATTGAAAAAATTCCTTCGCACCAGCATTCCTTACCATAGAAATGATTAAATGAAACCAAATGAATGCATCAATGTTTACTAAAAGAAAATAATAACTCTTTAATGCATTAAAATAACAAAGTCCAAAATAAAAATGAAAAAACGTCAAAAATTTGATTTCGGAATGGAACCAAAAATATCAACACTTCTTCCCATATGCCTCTAAATCATTCCTATGCAGTCGGTTTGTCGCTGTATGCACCCGATCTGAATAAGAAGTTTGTCAAAGGAGGGTACCCTCTGTGACCTACTTTTGTCTGTGGTGGTGCCACCTGTTCATGGATCCTGATAAAGATGACCACATTTGTTGGGGACCTTGAGTATTTGTTGCATGCCAAGTTTCATTTAATTCCAGCAAGTGGTTCCGAAGAAAAAGTTCAAACTGTGAAATGTTTACACCAATTATCCCACCCCCCTTTTTCTTGAAAGTCTTAAAAAATTCATAAAAAATCCAAAACATAAAATATTGAAAAATTTTCTTTGCAGTAGTATTTCTTACCATCAAAATGATCAAATTAAACCAAATTAATGCATCAATGTTTACTAAAAGAAAAAAATACCTCTTTTCTGCATTAAAACTACCAAGTACAAAAAAACGTCAAAAATTTGATTTCGGAACGGAACCAAAAATAACAACACTTCTTCACACATCCCTCTAGATCATTCCTATGCAATCGGTTTGTCTCTGTATGCCCCCGGTCTGAAGAAGAAGTTTGTCAAAGGAGGGTACCCTCTTTGACCTACTTTTGCCTGTGGTGGCGCCACCCGTTGATGAATCCGGACGAAAAACAACAACACTTGTAGGGGACCATGAGTACTACATGCTTATTAAGTTTCATCAAATTCTGTTCAGTGGTTCTGGAGTAGAAGTCGAAAATGTGAAAAGTTAACGACGGACGACGGACGACAGACGACGGACGACGGACGGACGACGGACGGTGATTGATCACAATAGCTCACTTGAGCCTTTGGCTCAGGTGAGCTAAAAAGTAATGCACTTAACTATTCTGAGGTTTATGGCTTTGTTAATGATGTTCTCCTTAACCAATGATCTTTTATGAAAGAAAAACTATCCCGACTATCCTTATGAGAGTAGCAACTACTTTCAGTAATGATTATTTTCAGTACATGTACTTAATCAGTTTTGATAATTTATTAAAAAAAAAAAAAAAAGAAAACCAGTTTTCAAACAATACATGATACATGAATAATAATGAAAATATATCAAAGTATTTGTAATGTTATTGGCCACTACATTTCTCAAACACTTTTCATTTTTGACCATCCACTGCATTAATGCTCATACAAGTCTGATTAAACCCATACCTTAACTTGCTTCCATTTACTAATTTTTCATAGAAGTAGGTATGGAGAAACCCACAAACGGGTCACATTTTGATGACTTGTAAGTCAGAAACCAAGGCCATAATTTTATTTACACAAACAAAAGCACCATTATTCACATGTTCCGTTTTCAGTATGAACACTGAAGTTATATATTTATGTAATCAATTTTGATTTATAAAGGTGCCTTTGCTAAAAACATAGAATACTTGGCACTGTATTTCAACATTTTATGCCATAAATACTGAGAGCAAAAATTGCTTAGTTGGAAACAAAGATCACCTGACCCAAATGTGAGTTTCTCCAGTACATCCCTACAAACAAATCAGTAAACAAGAGTGAGAATTAGATTATATATGTACACATGCCACATTTATATATCTTACAACATACCTTTGGTACACTTGCTTCTTTCCTCAGCTTTTCTGCTTTTTCCATTGGATGAAGCAGAGGTTGTTTTCCAGTATCATGTGTTTGTAATGGTACACCGTTCTGTGTTGGTTTGTCCTTGGAGTATTGAAGGTCAGGAGAACCCTTCTCCGAAAGTGAGTATTCAGACAACGGTGGCACTGAAATGAGAATCAAATGTGGTTTTCTTAGAAGGATACCCTTTAAGTTTTTCCACTAGTCTGAAATATCAAAACAAAGTCTTATGTAGAATACCTCAGTTTAATTATCAGACTAAGTCTAGACCTACTGCTCAGTATTACATGGAGAGCTATAGATATTAAACATTCTAGGGCAATGACATGACCTTTGGTTTTATATCACAACAATAGGACATATCTGAAATATAAAGCATGTCTAAGGTTCTAAGAAAGTTATAAAACTTGCAACCTCTCAATTAATTAATATCATTTTCTGACATATATGAAACCTTCATAATGATGGTTAAGACAAATCCCTTAAAGATAATGCAATAAATAATTGTGTCTTATAACAAAACATACCTCGACTATCATCATGCGATGTGTGTTTGAATTCAGGTGTCTCCGAATCAATGTCACCATGTAGGTCATGGTGAAGGTCACCGGGCTCCTGTAAAGATTTTGACATCCATTCTTGACGCTGAGTCTTGATCTTATCCATCAATTTCTTTAAAACTTTCTCTGTAAAAAACGAAACAATTGCAGTGAAGTGGAAGGTGTTAAAGTCAATCTTGTGTTGTCACTAGGATGAATGATGAACTAGATGTGTTTCTAAGTTTAATACCTTTCATTAGAAAAATATATTGTGACAGAACATTGCAATTCAAGTATAAGTTACAATTGCAGGAACATGATGGAGGATTATTTTACCCTATCTGCATTATTTTACCATCTATATCATAACTACACTTTGGGGGCTGATTCAGTCTTAAAGATATGACTTGAAATCGAACTAGTCGGTTGTTTTTTTTCAATACAGGTTCTGGAGTACGGTCATATCTATGAATGTACAAATTATGTGAATGAGGATTCATTATGTTCAAACAAATCTGAAGATGACTTTCCAGTTACGTGAATGTCAAGTCACATCTAAGACTTAAAGATAGGTCACGAATAGCTTTATTGCTGAATATTTACTTTAAATGATGAAAAAATATTACAAGATCCAAGCTATATCAAAGTCATACTTCTTACCTGGCTTTTTAGGAGATACTTCACCATCTCGTGGGAGATTTGTGGAGTCCCTCAGTACAGGTGGTATACTGGCAAGAGTAGGTTCCCTTAAAGGAGTGGCGTTAGTATGGGAAGAGATGTCCTGGGACTCCTCAGTCACAACAGAACTGTCAGCAGGTGGATTGGGATCTAATGCCAGACTTATGTCACCAAGGTAATCTGAATAGTACAGATTCAGTACTCGCACATGGGCACACAAGCATTGAAAATAGTGAAACACTTCAAAGCTATGTTATGTATTAATTCAGGTTTCAAAACATTTCCACTTTATAATATTCTTTATGAATCAGTGCTTCAGATATATAATTAAATCAACTTAAAAAATTAACGTTTTAAAATCAAATAAATACTTGGAATATATGCTAAATAAAAAAGCATAAAAACTTTTCATAAATAAGATTTACAAAATTTGTGATTGATTGAATATTATTTTATGTCACTCCATGATTATTTCATGTATATGGTGATGGCATCTGCCTAATGCATTGCATAGAAATTTATACCTTTGCAACGGACCCATCCGAAGCAGTGAGGGATCTTTTACGTGCCAGCCTACCATGACACAGGACCTTGGTTTTTACCATCTCATCCGAAAGACATAGCACTGGTGCACTCAGGGAGGGATTCGAACGTTGGACCTCTCCGTAACGAGCTGAGCACCTTATCCACTAGGCCACACTGGCTTACAGAATTTGTATTAAGTGTTGTACAAGTATGTAGAATAATACATACGTGTTTCTGCCATATACATATCCTCGAAAGCTTCCTCTAAATCCTTTTGTCTCTCCTCACGATCTTGTAACCTTCTGTGGGGAGGTTCAAACACTTGCTTCTGTAAAAATGAATTTGAGTTTGACAAAACATTAAACACAATTAAGCATTAACTGTTTTCACAATGTAATTATCTAATGTATTTTCTTCTCTAAAAACTATTCAAATACACTATATGTTTTCCAAAACATCTGACCACTTTTTTCGTCTTTATCAATCACCTCGTACATTTTCTTTGTTATTCGTTTATTACTTCAAGAAACTCTACATTCTAAGGAGTTCTGCATCAGTATTAATTTAAGGATCTCCACATCAGTATTATTTTAAGGATTTCTAAATCACGATAAATTTAAGGATCTCCACATTAGTATCATTTTAAGGATTTCTACATCAAGATAAAATTAAGGATCTCTGCATCAGTATAATTTGAAGAATTTTTGCATCATGCCATCAGTATTATTTTCAGGATCTCTACATTGGTATAATTCTAAAAATTTCTACATCAGTAACTTTTCCGGGGCATTGGTTCTTTTTCACAGTGTTTATGATTTCCATTTAACATACACCCATTCTGTCCTGTCTTTAGATATCTACATTGTATTGTCATGTGTTCAGATGTTATATAAATTGGAACTTATTCAAGTTTTAATCATGTTTCAAAGAGATTCAAAATTTAGTAATAGTATGAAGATATTTACTGAACTGAACAATATTTTCACTCTAAATATTATGTTAAGGGTTGTAGAAAATGCTATCACTTACTGGAATATTGGCTACAACTTTTTGCCTCTCTTCCCTGTCTACTCTTTGAAGGTCACTAAGGTCATGTAAAATTCTCCCATAATCCTAAATGGAAAGAAATAATATTGAGACATCTTAGTACTTAGACATGATTAATATATTGATCTAATTGCTGAAATCTTTGTTAATAGCAAGAATGCTAACAATATAATAAGGACTCTAAATTACAAGATCTTTAAATCTGGACTTACATGAGAAAGTAGTTCTTTCTCCAAAGCAGCATTATGACGGACAGCAGCTCTTGTCTTTCTGTCATTTATTAAGCGAATTCTTGCTTTGTCTTGTTCCTCTATTCTTAACTGTTCTTCTTCTGCAGCCAATTTACCATTCTCCTGATGAATGCAAATGAACAACGACAACTTTGTCAAACATGGTATAAAAAATGATTATAAAGAATTAAAACCATTTTAAAAATGATCTGAATTCTAATGATTTTTTTTTTCATACAGTGTATGTATTTTAATGTTAAAGTATTCTTGCATACTAAAAATTTTAATACCGTATATTCAAATGAAAAAACACTTCCCGCCAAAATCATCCATTAGTTGGTGTTAATAATTTGGGATAATGCAGTCTATTTCATTTTCAAATAAAACTTTTGCTTATTGTTTTCAGATTAAAAGAAACTTAATTTTCAGGTAAGAATAAGGATTTTTTACCTGGTCATTTTTGTCTGCTTTGTCTACAGTATACTCTTCTCTCATATGATAGTGTGTAGTTGTGAAATTATCTATATCTGTCATCTTTACTGGCTTCACTATGAAATTAAATCACACAAAATTTAATTGCAACAAGTCAGATAAAAGATGCTGCTTTTTTATATCACTTGAATGGAGTTGCAGTTACAATTATTTAATGATAACATCCTTTTCTAAGGCATTCTACAGAATCTCAAAAAGAAATTTAAATTACAAGTAACACCTACCCCTAGACTTTTCAAGGTGCAACAATGGATCAGGAGGGGGTGCAGGAAGGGATGCAATTTTTGCTGCTCTTTCTTTTTCCACATCAAGTGCAGATTGTCTATAATATATATATAAATGAAGAGACTTCAAATCTTTGTATAAAATAAATGTAATTTTTGTTTTTAAAGATCATAAGGAAAAATATAAAGCAAAAAAGGGCAATGTCAAGCACGGTATCCCATCCCATGGCAGCAAAATCTATTATACCTGGACCCCAAAATCAATAGAGATCTTCCTCTCAGTACACTAAAGCTGTATGTGGAGTATGAACTCAATTGGGCTAAAATTGTGGTTTCTAGAGTGTCTATAAGGTTTTTCTATGATGACTTCTAGTGACTTAACCTCTGACCTTTTGACTCCAAAATCAATAAGGATCTTCCTCTCCTTATATTAAAATTATATGTGAAGTATGAATCCACTAGGGCCAAAACTGTGACTTTTAGAGTGTGTACAAGGTTATGTTACAGACACAAATACACAGCCATGCATGCATGTACACACACAAATGGTGCCATAACTATATCTCCCCTGCAACGCTGTTGCATGGGATGAAAAACCTTAATGTACTGTAAAAAGAAGAACTTAAAAGATACTACACAGTATCTAATAGGTTATATGTAACACAAAATAATACGAGAAGACTTTATGAGCACATCATTTCTCAAGACATCATTATCAGAATTCTTGATGTACACCAGACTACTATTAAATATTGGTTGGTACAGAGAAAATGGTTTAACAATTGAACTAATTATTAGGTGTTTAGTGACTACATGTACTATAATTTTTTGGCAGTTGCATTTCAGTAAAAATATACAAAAAGTGCTATTACTGAACAAAAAATAAATAAAGAAAATCCTTGTTATCAAAATTACATTGACAACCAAAACAATAGGCAGTTAAGTTGTTTTCAAATTTGGAGATAAAAATAACTTGTAAAACAATACATAAGGGTATTTGTTTTGATTTTTATGCAAAAAATTAGAATTCCAGTGATCATAACATATTTGTCAGATGTTCTTGACCATGAAAAGTAATAATCTCACAAATACTGAAATAGCATTCCAAGGATATTGATGAAGCAATTTTCTAAATGAATACACTGGGGATTGATCCATTAATGTTTTATGTCACTCCACAATTATTTCATACATATAGTGACGGCATCTGCCTGATGCTTCACAAAGAAATTCATACCTTTGCAACGGACCCTCCCAAAGCAATGAGGGATCTTTTTTGTACCACAACTACCATGACAAAACCTTGGTTTTTACAGTTTCATCCAAAAGACGCTGGTGCAGCCCTGATGAGAGTCAAAACGGGGATTCCCCGCCACGAGTCGAGAACCTCATCCACTGGGCTACACGGGCTTTAAAAGTTATTGAAACTAAACATAAAAAATGGTATGGAATTTATACATCAGGTTAAGAGACAATTTGCTTTAAAATCATTAATATTCTCAATGATAATCAAGAAATACCCAATAAAATATGAAATGATTAATAATCTTTTCAAAAAATTTAAACCACTATAGAGATTTGCTTTGAAGTAAGTAAACTCAGTTCTGTCTGGTAAAAGGTTTTCTGGTCTGGTTAATATTTTAAATTGTCCGTCTGGCTGAATGTATGGTAAAGTATTTGACACCTTCATGAAAAAATCTGTATTAAACAAGATGTGTTTATGAAACACCAATGCTCCTGGTGGCCAAATAAGGCCAATTTTGAATTGTAGGTCAAAGGTCATGGTCAATGTCATGAGGTCAATGATCTTGTTGTAATTTGAAAGGGCTTTATTAATGGAGTATACATGCCAAATATGAAGTATCTATCTCTCACAGTTCAAAAGTTATGACAAAGGTTAGAGATGACAACAAACAGACAAACAAACAAACAAACAGACAGACAGGTCAAAAACAATATGCCCCTGATCTATCAATCAAAGGCTTAAAAATGAATAAAATGTTTTACCGAGCGATGATATGGTATTTCTGCTCATATTCCTGAAACATGCGTTCTCTACGTTCTCTTTCGATAGCTGATTTGAATCTTGAGTCAGCACGCTTGTTGTCTTCTAACTGCATTAGGTATCTCTCCTCTGCTACATCAACCTAAAGGTATTTTTTAAATATAAATATCAAATCAGTCTGTAGTTTGCAGATCAAATCTTAGACACTTGTCTAAATTACTTCAAACAAATTAAATTTGTCTGTATCAAAAATGCAAGTTTACAAACAAATTCTGAGAATATGCAGTATATGTACCAAATATGAAGGCAGTGAATCACATTATGTTTTTTTTAGACTGCAAACATATTAACAAACATTTCTGCAAAACACAAATCAAAATAGATAGAAAAAAAATATCATTTAGCTTTTTACTTCTTGCTCATTCAAAATGTTAACGATTCAAAATCAATATAATACATGTACCTGTCTTGAAGCTTCTTTCTGACCTTGACCTATACTCCGCAGACTGTTTTCATACTGATTCTCTAAGTGACGTATTTTTTCATTTTTTTCTTGCTCTAGTTGATCCTGAAATTCAGCACAATTCATCTTTGTTTACCCAGTTTTACATTCCACATCAACTTGATCAGAAATTTTCAACAAAATCCAGGCTATAAACAATGCTCAAGAAGGGCAGCCTATTTTTCTTTTAGTAATACTGGAATCTTTATGATTTTTTATACCCGCTGGCTCCAGCTGGAGATGAACACTGTCTTATATGTTAGATGTATATTGTCATTAGAGGAAATCAATATGATATATTTATGTAGTACGATGCCTAGAGATCCTATTACAGGAGAGATCAAGTAACCAAACATGATTTGATATGTTGAGATCATTTACGGCCATAATCAATGTCTTGTATATGCTTCATCCAATAAACATAAACTGATGATTAAGCAACTGTGAAAAAAGAGGAAAGCATTTGTACTGCAATCTCAGACGGCCATCTCATGAAATTAACCATAACATCACAGTTATTACTTTAACTTTACATAATGACACAAATGTTTCATAAATTAATAAACAAATAAAGCACAATTGATAAAAAAACCCCATAGATAATGGCTTTCCATGGCATAGTATAACAGGTAAATGGGTAAGCTGAGAGTAGTTAACTCTTAAAGACAGATTGTAAAGTTACAGAAAAATAACTTGAAAATAGGTTTTAACAATAGCTAATTACCATACATTTTTTAAAAATGACTTTTAAGTACAGGCAGCTTCAGGTAGTCCCATTGTAATCACTACTGTTTAGGCATGGTTTATGTCTAGATCAGTAAAGCTTTTTTGTTTTGTCTCATATAGTAAAGTTTCTCACCTGTAAATCTGCAGCCAATTTTTGCAGCTGACGATTTTTCTCATCTTTTACAGCTTGTCTGATTTTAAAGGAATTTTGCTTAGACTGTTCACGCACCTACATTATAAGCAAAAACCAGAGTGAAATTCTCCAATTTGTAAAGAAATGTGACGAAAAATTTAGATATAAAATGAAAAATGTCAATTGAGAAAGAAATGACACAAAAAAGAGTTTTACTTGTTGTAGGCGTAGTTTACGGCGTTTTTCAGTTTCTTCTTTTAACAGCCGAGCCTCTTCATTTGGACTGAGTTTATATCTTGCCCCTTTCCCCTTCATTCTGTCATCTATAAAGATAAGCACTTAATCATTAGCACTCTTACAAAGAGAACATACTTTAATACTGTCTCTTTCTGAATATTAGCAACATTTTCAAATCTGATAGTGTCATATCTTATCCAATATGATGATTAATATAAGAAATAGAAATGTTACATGTAACATAGAGAATGAATTCACATGCATTGCATGTATATACTAACGTTTCATCATCCATTCCACTTTATACATAGTCACCAAGGAAGCCATTATAATATAATCATGCAACCAAAGCACTTAATTACAGTCTATTGCCATGGATACCAACATATCACCAATAAACCATATAAACCCAATGATAATCAAGTCACAACAAAATCTATAGTAAAAGAAAGTCAAATCACCAAGGAAACTGTATGAAACACTGTAATGGACGCAAATGCCATATAAGTTATAACCATACTACCAAAGTTAAATCACATACGATATTATGGTAAACATTATAGATAACAGAAACATTTATAAAGTAGAATGTCGATTCACCGTGGAAAGTATAAATAATAAAGAACTATAATGAATATCACAAAGGTCATCAAAGTCATTAAACCATAGATGATTATGTGTTATCATATGATACACTAAGCGTAACCGTCACCCGAGTCTGCGAGGGTACCATATATCCCTCAAGGCTTGTAAAGTGTTGAATATCATATCACATTGCGTAACCGTCACCCGAGTCTGCGAGGGTACCATATATCCCTCAAGGCTTGTAAAGTGTTGAATATCATATCACATTGCAAAACCACGAAACGTGTGACGACATCATGAGGGCATCAAATTCCGAATCACCACGGTAGTCACGGTCAAATTCAATTCCTGATGCATCCTATACCGCTAGGATTCGTCCTTTGTATACGTCCCTATTGAATTTCACCAGAGAATTTAGCCCCACCTATAACCACAACTACCGAATCAATAGAAATATCCCGTTTGTGCATATACATGTCACTGTTATTCCGACTGCAATTTGATGACTTTGGTCTGGGTATATACTATAACATGTATTGAAGAATGTTATCCCCCATCACTTTACACCAAATGAATTGCAATAAACAATGGTATAAATAATATCATTAAAGAGGGGCATTGAAATCAGTTAGAAGGAGCATTCAATTTATCATTCTCTAATCGCTGATAACATTCATTGCACTACCCCTGTCCGCACAAATCCATTTAAATGAAACAAGAGATTTGAATGTTGAATTAAATCGATCAATATAAAGTGTGTATGCACGTTGTATAGTGACAAGTAAACCATTAATGGAATGCATGTAGCATGCGTGTGTAATGTCAATATATCCCTGCACTCCTTGGTAGTTTTTTAACCCACACGAATTCGAATAAAATCCTTTTGCATTTAATGGGGTTTTGTTTTAAATAAACATACATTTGTGTATGTTTTCGTTTTGAATCCATTATCAACGTGTACATTGTTCGCCGAGTTCGAGTTGGTCTGCACACTAGGAATTGGACGAATCGTGTCTGCACTCCAGTTAAAGAGTGCTTAAAATCTGACGTATATCCACTATCATTATGATTTTTTACTTGAAGTCGTCATCTGTGTTACGACGTCTTGTGGCTCTTGCTACAACGTTCCATGTTGGACATTCATGAACACCAGTTGTAAACCCTGGTGCTTAAAAAGAGAAAGCGTCTCCCGTTTGGGTAGATACAACAGTCATGAATGTCCGAAACAAGAACTGAGGTCAACGCCAACGTAATAGATTTCATGGGATAAATAACTACCCGTATATATTGTATCACAACGTAAAAATCAATAAAGTTAGATCAAGATATAATTTAAGATTGATTTATTTTATCTTTGTAATAGAATAACCATACCAAGTTAAATCTGTACATGATAATTCACAGAACTTCAGTTGTTCTAAGAATATAATTTCAAGATCAAATGGGAGGTCGAGATCATGAAATTGTGGCACCTTACATCCTCTATATATACATCCATAAAGCTTCTATTTGTATGCATTTACTTTTAATATATATGCATTCATGATGCACAGAGAACTTTCAAATATGTTTATGTAGTTAAGGTCGGGAGGATGATGAGTTAAAATGACTAATGCAAATGCCTAAATTCCGTGTCTAATCAGAATGACAGGACTTTTGCGGCTCAATGGTGTGATTCAAACAATAAAAAAATATGTCTTTGGTCAAAATACGAGGATGCTAACGGTTGTCAGACTGTGTGTGTGCAATTAGATCTGCAGGTAAGAATTTAACTTCATAATAAGCGAAATTAATACATCATATATCTAAACGTACAATATGTCTACAACACGTACATGTAAAATCAAACATTAGCTATGTCCCTGCTCACTAAAACATCTCGGTCTGATTTTAATGAATCTTTAATATTAATTTAAGTAACTGTTGACGAATTACAACCTCTTCCATCTACATTAGTACAACTAAAGCTGAAAACAAACAAATAGAAAAGCTGGTCAAGGTGATAAAACGTCAGTTTGAAACGACTGTCCCCTGTAAGAAACATCACCGTGATAAAACGAATGACAAAAGTCAGATAGGCACTAACTTTTTGAGTGTATGGTTCAAATTTTGACTTCTTGTCAAGATATTAAACATGCTTGGCATATCCTGGACGTGGGAATGCAAAACTCGCAAAAGTATTTCGTTCTTCTTAGGTCAAGGTCAGGACACACGAGGAATTGACTCACATACTTGGTAAGAAAATGCAGCGCGGCCAATTCATGAACAGAAGATATTCAATTGTCCATGTACAGAAACACAGTCAGCTTTTCAATTCCGACAAGCAATTTTGATCTGTATCCTACCTTTCACACGAAATCAAATTAGACAAAAGACACCCGTAAGCTTTAGTGTGTGTGCGTAGATTGTGTACATTACCGTAAAGTAGAGACAAACCAACTTTGTTAAAGATACACCCTTATACATCTATACTAAAATCAAGAAAGTTCTATGATTAAATATATTTAGCATGATCTCCCCTCTTGTCCAAAACTTTCTGGTCTAGTAAGAGCCGTATTATGGACATTTGCACCATTGAATGAATGACCGGCTGTACCAAATGCAGTAGGTTTTTTTTTAACTTTATCAAATTAATGAATTTTAGCCTTTATTATTATTGTTAGCCGGCACTAGCCCTCTGTTATAAGTTTGGAAAAGGTGTATGCGTTTCTGTGGTACAGTAAAGCCACACTCCAAGGATGAATTCACTTCGGAGAGCCATGCGTCACCTCGCTCTATGTCAGCGAAGTGTCTTCGAGACTTTCGTTGTTTACGTTACAGCAGAGGAGTATTAAATTTGTTTGAATATTTTCTGAGAATAAAAAGATTGCCAACCAGCACGGCTACACCACTACCAAAAGTTTAACAAGTACAGGGTTGGTTACCCCAGCAAACACCCGGTTGCTTATAGACTGGTTATGTTATGTTGTTAAAAATAAATAGTAGTAGGTTGATTAATCATTGTTTCACGTCATTCCAGGATTATTTCACGTATATGGTGATTGATCTGCCTGATACATTGCATACAAATTTATACCTTTGCAACGAACCCTCTCGAAGAGTGGGGGTCTTTTACGTACCACGGACCTCGGTTTCTACTGTCTCATCTGAGACATGACAATGATGTGCCCACGGCGGGTCTCGAACCCGGGATCTTTTGGTCACCTCATCCACTGAGCCCATTGGCTTAATTACAACAAATAGTAGATGATGTGGCTACCGGTAGTAATTCTAAAAGTACATTTCCAAACCATATGCAGGCTAATCCGTACGGCAAGACTAATAATATATACTATTCGCTGAAATATCAACGGAAGTGATGTTGGAGATTTATACGTCTGTGGTCGATCATCATGCATGGTCTTTATATATCTGCTAATTAACAGTCACATGGCTGTTCATTACATATTTTAAAACGTTATTCTGTTTTTAAAATACTTTGCAGTTTTATCAAACATCCCATTCCGACCCACACTTTGGAGCTTGCACCAAATTGTTTCTAGTTTTATTATTACAGGATCAAACTTGGGTTTGCTACTGAAACTGTTACTGAAAGGAAGGATTTTCTATACACTCTTGGTTGCGTTGATGCTTTACCTAAAGATTATTTCACTTGCATAAATATTTTATGGTGAAGACATCTGCCTGATGCATAGCAGATAATTTTCGACCTAATGTGACAGACCCACCCATAGAAAGGATGGATTTACAGTCTCACCCGACAGACATGAGTATAATCTGCTGCCATTGAGGTTCCAACCCTGGACCACGAGACAAGCACGCTACCAACAGAGCTACACCCGCTCTAAAGTACACTGTACCTGTAACCAGGTCGCTCTAGCAACCAGGCGAATACAACCAGTTAGCTCGGAGTTGAATGACCTAAACAGTATTGTATTATATACATTAACAGAAATACAGAATATTGAAATGTCTGGAAATGAAGTAATCTCCGTCATACCGATACAATGATTGACTGATTATTGTTGTACGTCACTCCACGAATGTTTCACGTATACATGTATGGTGACAGCATCTACCTGATGCGTTTGCATAGAAATTTATACCTTTTACAACGGACCCTCCCTGAGCAGTGAGGATTTTTTTACGTCCCACGCCTACCGTGACACTGGACCTCGGTCTTCACAGTCTCATCCGAAAGACAGGACAGCGGTGTAGCCAGTGCGGGAGTCGAACACGGGGTCTTTCGGTCACATGCCGAGATCCTCATCTACTGAGTCACAACGACTTAATACCAATATTTAACAAAAGTACTGTTAATGTAGGGCGAGGTTTGAACTCTCGGTCTTCCGGTTGCAATATCAACTCGATGACTTGTTTATTGTCATCGCTGGTTTTCTTGGTTTTACTTAAAAACGAATGAGAAATTACTACATGTAAAGCACGGATTGTTAGAAATTATTGACTTATCTGACACAGAACAATTTAAAAAGAAATTATTCTTAGATAGTAAAAGTAGCTGTAGAGACTTCAAAAAGAATTGCTGTCAAAGGAAAAGAGTCACATATACATAAAACCAGGTGACTTAAAATTGTAGGACTGTTTGAAGGGATTTAAACTAGTGTTATGATTGTTCTGAAGTTTTCATTTAATTAAAATCTGAAACACTCCCACTTTTGACATTTTCTTGTCACATGAATGCTACATTTAGTCAAAGATATCATTTAACAAATAGACTGTATGTTATACATGTATTTGAAATACTGCAGAGGGTGTTATCTAGTTGATTCTACTCCATAACAAGGTCCTGATACCTCGACTTACATTTAGCAAAGTCACATGATATAAACAAGATAAATGAACTAAGTCTTTTTCCCACATATAGCTTGCCAATAACTTTATCAAACTAATTCATTCCGATCTTGAACCGTTTACGTCTATCAAGACTTGGAAACAATTATTATGATTAGTTTACAGATCTAAAACTAAGGAAATAAAACGCCTCTGAACAGATATTATCAAAGGTGTTGATGAGAAGTTTGAATGATTTCAAGATTAACTCTATCAGTGTGTACTGTATGTAAGGAGACCAAGCCATAGTTCATGAGAGAGGTTACATGTAAGTGAGAAATCTTCTTAAAAAACTCAAATAAGATAAGTATTCATAAGACACCTGGTATCTTTTATAGTCCCTTTATTTTAATTTTCATTCAATGGTTTAATGCTGCAGGATCTTTTATGAGATGCACGTGTCGCTTGTACATTACTACATGCAAAACTAAACCAATATATGTCAACAAATGTGCACATTAGTCAATATTGTGATGGAGATAACTAAAATATGGTGGCAGAAACAGAGAGATTACAACTGTTTTCATAAGACTAAAAGTAACAAGTTTCAAAAAATGAAAAAGCAACAAATAATGACACATGATTAGATATTTTTATCGCTTTTCTCAACACAAAAACGAAAACATAAACTAAATTCTGTGAAAAATTCAGAGATAAGGTAGAAGATTAAGAAGTTCTAAAGCTGTGAATTTCAATATACATGTATCTATTTGATATATCAGAAAAAGGAAACTATTTTGGGCTCCTCCATATTACCTGTACAATTTAGTCATAAAATGAAATTGCAAAAATCACCTGAGATTGCTAGTAATACAGACATCAATTACAAAATGTTGTAAGAAACAGGAATGGAGACCTTGAAATATCACAATTACATGTATATGTACATGTACATGCAACATGTTTTATCAACACACGGACAAAAGGGAGTTAAAAGTTCAGATTACATGTAGATTTGGATAGTCTTACATGTTTAGACCTAATGGCCAAAAGTTCCGTTGGGTGAAATACTTTTTTTCTGTAGACATCTCTTGGCCATGTTCATTTTTTCTGAACAAGCTTTTCAGTTCAGAAACACATTGACACATGGGTAGATATTGGCTTAATTTTAAGAAAGTTTTGTAAACAGAAAGTTTTATAAACATAATCCTACATAAAGTACATATATGCATGTATTACACATGTACACATGTATATAATCAATTTACATTTGAGAAACCAGAGGGTCCCTACATCAACCTATTAAATGTACATGTACAGCAAAAGGTCAGTTTTTAAAGTTTTCTTAGATATGGTCATATTTGGACCATTTTAGAAGGTGGCGCTCACCTTTTTTATCACAAAATTTTACTATCAAAAATGTGGAACCTCCTTTTCTTCAAAAAATATTAACATTAAGGGTGTATCATATAATTATGATGGCACAGTGCTTTAGTAGTACACCTCCAAGCCAAAATAAGTATACATGCACATGTACACCATAGGTATTCTTCATGAAAATGAGAATAACTGTTTACAACACATGTATGCATTAAATTCAGGAGCCCAAATTCGAACTTTTTCTTTGTACAGTTTTGGGGGTTAAACCACAATTTTGGTAAAGTGTTTAACAATTACAATTTACATTCACTGATTCCTCAGATTTCTTTTAATAGAATTAGTTTTGGATTATTATTGTTTTCTCTTCTTGATTTTATATATTTCATGAAATAACAAAGCCATGAACATGTATATTTAAAGAAGTAACTTAAAAAGAATTCAGTCATCTTTATACAGAGATGACATTTAGACATGCATAAATTGATAAAGATGATTTTGTGAAAAGTGAGTCCTTTATGAACAAATAGTGTATTCAAAAGATTATTGATGTAAAGCTCTTAGATGTACACAATGTAAACTTCTCCATGTTATGTTGACATGCTGTTAGGAGTACAAATGTTTAAATATATTTGTCTACTGACTTACATGTAAAGCTATAGGAATATTTATAAATACTTCCATTACCACTGTATTTGTACAAGCATCTTGGTACATAATTTAGTCCAAAATTTGAGAACATGAACAAATTCCTATTATCTTTTTCAGCAACAGATATGAAAAAGGTTTGATACGAAGAATGATATAAATGTAAATCAAATGTCCAAAGACCTTTAACACTGAACAAACTTGTAAAGAAAATTTAATGCAAATGTGTCTTTCACACTTAGTTCTTGAAAAACTAAAACAATATTTTCCCTTTTTCATTCAGCTTTTTATCAAACACCAGATTACCAATCTTATTTAAGTGTATACCTACCATTTTCATCACATCCATGCTCTATAAATCCTGCTATAACATGATTCCGAGCAAATTTTTTGCAAAATGATGCATACATTTTTCTAAAGATTAATTTCCTAATCAAAATATATTCCAAAATGAAGACCTTGTGGTAAACACAACTGTATGTATCATACTTTACAACTGTAAAACATCACTAAAACGACCAAGGGAATTCAAATCCTAGGCTATGCCATGCCACTCAATTGAATTCTGGTATGTGATCAAGTGACTTGATCCAGCTATTTATAAAGTTGAATAACTGGCATTAACATCAGAAAATGGGTATAATCTAATCAATGCAAATACACAATGTATATAGCTCCATCTCTTTAACCAATGCATAACATTATGGGCATTTCTAAAGTAGAAATGCATTATGTTAGAATAGGGTGTTCAGGAGTGGATTTGTGGGGGGAAAATTATAGAAAATTATAATAGAAAATTATACACCTGTGAAGACAGAACAAAGAATAGCACAATGGTACGTGTAATCTCATTTGGTTTTAGATAACAAATATTTTTAAACTCTATTCATACAGTCACGGTACATTGCAAATGTCACCTAAAACAATACCATGCATGATCATTGAACAAGCATGTTCTTGTGTTTACACTTTTTGAAATGAGAAAGTTCAGTTTCATAATGATGTTGACACAAGATCCTTTAAGATACTTATTTTTCTACTTTCTCGACTGATTAGATATTAATCAAATCATACTTACTGTTTCTCAATGCCAATCCATAACAAACTATCTACATTCTATCGACCGCTTTTAAAACGAACAGGTTCAGACACAGTTTAAAATTCGAGCGCTTCCGCATAAACATTGCCATCGGAAGGTCTTCAGGTTTATCAAAACCGAAAGTAGGTCATCCCTCACGTTTTCTGTTTATTTTGCATATACATTGCCGCGGGGGTCCTTAAAATATGCGTAAATTATATCATTGAACGTGGCAAGATTCTGTCTTTGGATAAAGGTGAGGTCTAATATACTGTAAATATTCACATCTTTATTATATAAAAGTATTTTGATACACACAGATGATGCTAAATAAATAAGAATTATAAAATTTAGTTTTGTTTACAAATTACAATGTGCAGATGCAGACGGGAAATTCCAAAAAAAAGTTATACATAACTACATGTGCATTGATTTTCCTTTGGAAGATTTAACTTATTTGGCCATTCTGGTTCGACAAATGTGTGCATTTTACCTTTTGATTTGACTAAGGACTTATTTAAACGAAGTTCTTGATTTCACGTTGGTAGATGTGAAATTAAGGGGAAGACCCACAAACATATACTTTATTCTAATTATTGACCCCGCACATCAAGTTATTGATTATATACTCTCTTTAATAGATACAAATACATGTAGTCTAATACACTACATCTGCTGCTGCATCCTGTACTGATACATGTCATCGCTGCAAATTTAACAGTTTTATATTGATTGCAAACTTGCAACATCATTAAATATCAGAATCTGGATTATATTTTTCCATCCAGTAAGTATAAAGGCAGATTTGTACTACAATTACAGAGATCTGAAGAGGACTTTTAAATTGTGAGAAATGAAATTTCTATCAATGTTTAATGGAAACAGAAATGAATTATAAGTATCTCTTCATGTATAATACCAAAGTGAATACATGTACATATGTATACTTGTATGATTATCATACATATATATAAACCTGACTAAATGGCCACCTGTATTAAGAGGTCACTTGCATATAAAGATTGCTTTTAAAAAGTCCATTTCAGCTTTTCTTTCAGAATGAATTTCTGTTCACCACAAAATCATCTATGCTTAAAGGTCATTTTTAGTTTCCCTTAGGTGTCCATTTATACACAGGCTTCAGTTTTTGATTCAGCAACAGAATAATATCTTATTTTTATTGTAAAATTTGAGACTCTAAGTTCTGTGCTTGGGTCTGACATTTCAGACTACTCCTTTTTTCTTTTTATCTCAAGACATCATGATTTATGTATCATTAAAAAATATTCCTGGACTCGGGAGGGGAACCCAGTATCTTTCGCTGACAAGACAGACACTCTCATTGTTGCATGATCCAGTGATATCCAAACCTGGAATTATAATAGAGAAATTTACCTAGTTCCCTTTACATGAAAGTCTTTTGCATAGTGCTGTATCTGTAACTGAGAAATTGTAGCTGGACCTGGGAATCAAATCCAAAACCTTTTGCTTTCATGACAGATTGCTCTCACCATTGAGCTATCTGGTCAGAGACTGGAATCTGTTACTGTGTATTTACATCTGTTTGATGTTGTACACCAGGTTCAGTACACTGGGATTTCAAATACTAAACTGTATAATGGCAGGGCTGCTGAAATGAAGTAATCCAGTCATATGTTGAGATTAATCGCTAGACTGATAGACCAACATAGAGTTATGAGATAGAGCTTCAGTTTATATTGGTTATATATTCTCTTACATTACATACATTGCACATGCATGTGTGTGTGTGTTTAATATTGCATTGAATATACTTGCCCAAAATTGCTTTAATATTTGCACAAATTCTTATGTGTGATTGAATATATGAAAAGGGGGATGTTTTATAACCTAATCGTTTCCTTACCATGTGCTACTACCTTGTGCATTATTGACTGACACAGGTATATCACTATATACTATACAGGGTATAGAAATGTTGGAGGAAGGCGTTAGGTGGGTTTCCACTGCTTGATGGTTACCAAGTATAGTTGGTTTAACCTTAACAATAGTTGAAAATGGTCCTTTCTCTGTTAAATTTTCCATTGCAAAGGGCAATTGTATCTTCAGTAACCCTCTCTAGATCTGCTAATTTACTATAATGTCTTAAATTATCTGCATCAAGATATATAACTCTAGTTATAATTTATATTTATCATATAACAGGAGTTATCTTTCCCTGTAAATTAACACAGTTGTCTGTACTTGTATCAAAACAAATGAAAATCCAACCCTCATATATTGTATTTGTAAGTCTAGTTTACAATCATGTAAAACCTTTCAACACCTGTATCTCCTGTAGTATGCATCAGACCCATGTGTCCTCCCTTCAACACAATGTGGACTAGGATGATTTGAACAAAATATCGTAAAAAAATTGAGTTGATTTGGCAAGTTTTACTTCGTAATACAAATGGAGTGAGATTTTTAACTCTCTTATTCTATAGCAGGTTCAACAAACACTAAATAGTTGCTCAAACCTGGGAACCTTACCTTTTAGTAAAAGTAAAAGAGGACCTTGTGATAGCTTCCGTTGTGACTGACACAACTCAACAGCAATGAGGCAATTAAAAGGAAAAGTGAAAGAATCCAGGAAGGAAAAGAGAGAAAGAAAACTTGAAAATCTGAAGAATAAAGATCATGTTTGGACAGTGGCCCTGCCTGTGTTCATTGTAATAGCTCTACTGATAACTACATATGTTTATCTCAACTCAAGGCCAAAGTGAAGTTTCATTTCTGTGATACACACATGCAAAAGACATGTTTTCACAGTATTCAGAGCATTTAAAAGAATCTTTTGTATTGAAAATCATAACCAGGAACTGATAACTTTGACAATTTTATTCAATGCCACATACAAGTGTTAAAGAAGTAAAGATAATATGTATGCAGACAATGATACATTTTGTGGGCCACTTGTTACATACAATTATTGCACTGGATGAAAATATTCATTTATATTAAGAAGACTAAATAGATTTAGTCTGATTTCATTGTCTTATTAAGTAGATTTTAAAATACATTACCATGTTTATGTATCAATCACAACGTCATGACAATATTGAAGAATGAGTAAATGGTGATATTTCTGCTTAAGTAATTGCAACATTGAGAGAATGGAATAAAGCTTTACACTTACAAGTTAATTTTAGTAGTTAATAACAATATACATGTGTATATACATTTCTGAGTTGTAAATTTAAAATCTATACGAGGTTCTGATAAGAAATAAGGTTTTAATATAAAAATTTGAAAATTGGAGGAAAATTCTGAACAATCACCGTATAACACCATTGGCACTGCAATTAAAGATGATTTTGTTAATGACAATAATGCTATTTATGAAATAATTAACAATAAAAATAATTAATTTGTATTGTATTCACATATTCTTTATGAATGACATGAAGATAAATTCAGTAGTTGATACATAAAAACATGATGCATGTTACATCACATAACAAGTCACATACTTTATATTTCCATTTGTTTGTTTGCTATTTAATACCACACCTGGATAATCTCCCCTATATAGTTATGGCTGCCACTGTTCTAGTTCAGGCACCATCCGTAAAAACCTTTGGCAGCTACACAAAGACTCTCATTCCCACTTTCCCCAACCAGAAATTGAATTTCAACATGAGTGAGAGGCTACAGCAAGTACTATCCTTCAGCTTACTCTGTCCCCATGTCTTTTCATTGTATCTCGCATATGATATACAATATGTATTTAATGTATATGCAGTCTCACTAGTCTCATACATCATACAATATGCAACACACGAGGTCAACTCAATGCATAATTAATCTTCACGTTCAGTGTTTTGTAACCGTACAGACACAAAAGTTTTACTTAATGTTACGAACAATACGTCTACAATATGGGGATTTCATTTCCTGTAGAGCGCCATCTAACACCTTCGTCAAGTGAAGCAGGTTTACTGGATCTGTCTGTAATACTGTTTGACTGAGTTCTCCTGCATCTTCAGTTTCCAACTTAAGTAAAACAGAAGGAGTTGTCTGCCTTCTATTGCTGCGACTTGCTAACTACAACGAAAAAAATACATTTATGTAGGATTCAATGAATAAACATTTTGAATGTTCTTCTTGTGTAAATCAGTTCCAAAATTCCTTTCTTTGATTTATATCACTTCAAGATTATTTTTCTTATATGGTGTCTACATCTGTTGGTGAACAGTACAAAAATTGTGACCTATACAACAGACCTTCCCAAAGAAGTGAACTGAGTTTTTATGTGTCACATTTACACGGGACCTTGATTTTTACTGTTTCATCCTAGAAATAGGTGGAACTTGACCTCATGACCTTTTAAGTCATGAACCAAACACCATATCAATTGAGATACCCGACTCCATTTAAAACAGGTACAATAACAATGTACATGTACTTCACAGTGGCAGATCAAGGATTTCTGAAAAAGGGGGCCCCACATGTGAAAGTCCAGTTTTAGCCAAAATACTCGGCCATTTTGGGTGCCAAATCTGCAGTTTTATTCATTAGTTGAGTGTTGTCAACTTTATCATCTATATATGCCTTATAAATTTGTGGCGAAAAAGGGAAGGCTCAGCCCCCCCATTCGCCACTGCTTTATGTCATACAAAATATAATTTTCTGTCTTTTAGTTTTTGAAATGCGTCTGTTCTTAACCATCCCTGCATTTGTACACATTTTGACCCCCTTTCTTATCAATCATATGTTCTAACTCAATTCTTCATAGATTCAAAACTTCTTTTACAAAAAAATCATTTACTTGAATATAAAAGTGGTTTAGCTAATTAAAAGTGTAAACAGGATATTTTGATTTTATAATAACAATATCAGTCAGAGATAATTTACAGTATTTTAGTATGACTACTTCGCAAAAATCATTTACTACTGTTAAATTTCTTTAAGGTAACCAAACCATCCTTAAATATACAATGTACTGCCAGTTCTAAGCAAGCACTAATAAAATTTTATTTGCTCATTTTATATCCCTTAAAAATATTTTCTGAAATAAAGGAAAATTTCTGACAAATCAACAATTGAGATGCTTGAAACCCACTCAGCATTGTGTGGGTTTGAGTCTGAGGTGCATGTACTGCATTCAGAAAAAACTATGAATTTTTGCAAATCTGCCCTGAGTTGCAATTCACCCGCTTCTGACATCAATACAATGATTGCACAGTGAACTCGCTACCTACATTTTAAGAAAGTGATCATTTACATTCTTGATTCTATCATCTTGACAGAATTATTTGTGTTAACATGATAACACTCCTACATATAATTTCTTTGAATTCTCAACCTGGATACATATGGATGTTACAGATCTTAAGCTGGAAAACTGAAGAAAAAAGGAACACTTTATTGAGCTGGGAATTTCAGACTACCAATGCTATTTCATATTGTTGTACTGCCCTCAATAAATATGTAATGCTTGGTCTAATATTTATGTTGTAATACCTTGACATCAAATCTCCATTCTAGGTTATGATAATGTGGAATATCCATCTCCATCTCGGACATAATATGTCTGATGTCCAGTCTGTACTGGAGGTAAAACTGCAATAACAACTGCCGCATTGTCTCTGGTAACCCCAGCGTCATAATGGAGTCTTGAAAGTCTATCTCATTCAGCTATAAATCAAAAACAATGAAATAGGAGAGTGATGGAAATGTCTCAGATGCATTCAACATCAAAAGATTACTTAACATTTAAAACTACTTGTATTAATACTGAAAAATAGGGCACTGCTCTAGGTACATCATATGCCCACACTATTATCCTAGGGGTCATACAAACTAGGTTTAAATATCTAATCTAATTGTGGTAAATATAGATTACCCTTGATACCAGTATAATAGTTCAATTTTCTCCTTCAATTGTTTGTGCGTTAATTGATCTTCTTCGTGCATCCATCATTTCCCATGGTGAACCCCTCCCCTTCCTTTCATAAAAATATCGATTACAATTGTATTAAATATTGCGATGTGAAAATTCCTGTTCAATATGCACATCTTCATTATGTGATCTTTCTTTGTACCACATTTCATCAATATTCTCTACAGGGTTTAGGAGGAGTTGCAAAGACAAGGTATTCTGCATGGAAAAATGTAAGTACAAGGGTCATAACTCCTGTAAAGTTTTTTTGAACAGCATTCCCCATTCAATATGCATATCTTCATATGGCGTTTTTTCTTTGTACCATGTTTCACCAAAATCTTCCAGAGGGTTTAGGAGGAGTTGCAAAGACAAGATATTTTGCATTGAAAATTCTAAAAAAAACTCAAGTTCATGGGCCATAACTCTTGTAATTGTTTTTGGAAAGCATTCACCTTCCAATATACATATCTTTAGACGATGTTATTTCTTTTAATTGCAAAGAAAATGTATTTTAAGAAAATCTAAATCCAAGGGCCATAACTCCAGTAATTCTTTTGAACAGCAATCCCCTTGCAATATGTACATCTTCATATGGTGTTCTTTCATTGTACCAATTTTCATTGTAATATCTCCAAGTGTTTAGGACGCGCTGCGAAGACAAGATAGGTGAGACAGATGGACGACAGCGGTATAGCATAATACACCCATATTTTATGTTAACAGTTTCTGTGACTGAAACGTCATCAGAGTTCACCAAAACATGACCTCTTACGAGGTTTCACCAGATCTTTATCCCTAATGGGACAAATAGAGAGGCGGAATAAAGATATGGTTTTAATGAGATTGGGTCAAACTGAAAATCAACATCATTACACTAATGCATGATAATGTTCTGTGCATACTTATTGCCGAAGTTTTTACAAATTTTCCTTCAATCTAAAGAAGAGTAATTGTAAATTTAATGACCACACACAAAGCATCTTACATACCATGAGCTTTGAACTCTCGGTCATCAAGTACATTAATCCCTCCACTCCATGGCGAACAGTTTCTGGGTCGATCGAAAGCTTCTCTATAAAGAATTCAACAATGAAATTCAAAACAAAGACTATCCAGATTTAACACACAATCAAATCCTGCAGACAGGTATCTATTCATTTATAACATACATTCTTAGCAGTATATGATAATCCATTGTTAAGTAATGAAAAGAGAAAACAGAGTTATATCAAAGTTCTATTAAAATCATCTTAAACATTGATGTGAATTTTAGTCTTAATAATATCACTTTGTGCCTTCTTAAGAACTTACGTGCTGCACTTTGATAAACTTTTGGGTTTGTCCCTTTCCGTATGAATTCTAGGCTTAACTTGCAGAACTCTTTCACTACTAAAATAAACCAAAATATATGATTTTAGTTGGGTGGTTGATTGATTGGTGTTTTACGTCGCTTTCAACAATATTTCAGTTATATCGCGACATGGAAACAGGAAGTTACCAACCTCTTAAACATAGTGGCGCAACCCGGGAATCCAACCTGGATCGTCGGCGCCGCAAGCCAAGCCCTTAAGCAATACACCAAGCCTGCCCCTATATGATTTTAGAGATTACAGCTACTTGTATGTTTATATAAAAGGGCACTGATATTTGATTTCTCTACAACATATTCATCCGTATGATTAAGACATTAATTCTATAAGTTAACAAGACCTTCAATGATTAAAACATTACTTCTTTTTCAGACACTGGTCCCCTTCAACTAGTTTAATACTCTACCAGTCGTATTTAATTCTATTAGATGACAAGAATTTAAAACCTGATTTCAAACATTGGATATTCTCTCCTGTGCTATACATGTATTCATAAAAAAAATAAAACTGAGACCCGTCAATAAGGAACACCCCATGTTCAGAACATTTTGAGAAATGTGGCAATGGAAAATTTTGAATTTTTCCTTTCTACAAAATACGGAATGATAACGAAAGCCTAAGAAGAGCAAAGAAAGACTATTTCATAAAACTTTTGAAACCAAGGCTTAATAGAAAATAATCATAATGAAATAACATTCCAAAAGAAGCTTTCCATAGTCATCATGATGTCAAAACAACATGACGTTATTGTATTACTATTACTTAGTCATTCTGTCTGAAAACCCTACATAAAGCCAGAGACATATATACTTTGTGTATATATGTCTCTGATAAAGCGAAATTAAGTTCTTACGGAAATATATTAAAAATGTGACTTTTCTGATTTTTTTAATTTTGTTTATATACTTTCTGTACCAAGGAATCCTTATATTTTGTATATATATATACACATACATACATATACAATCAAACCTCGATATCTCGAAGTCAGAAATACTTCAAGAGATCCATAGTTCAAGATATCCAAATTTCGAGTTAAGGATCACAAATATGCAAATCTTGCAGTACCCTTACCATGGTTCATTTGACATTTGTGATTATTATGGTAGATTTATGAAATATACATTTATTCATCAATAATTACACATTAAGATGTGCATATTGTTCCTAAATAATGAATCTAAATCTCATCATACCTTTTATATCTTATGAATATATAAATGCACAACCACTATTGCCTGAGAAAAAGCTCTCAATACATATGTATCCAATTTTCAGCACAGATAGTGATGTTTGGCAGACTTTGATTGTTATTCTTATGACGTCATAATGAAATGTTCCACATTTCCAACCTTGCACATGACGTCATTGAAGTTGTATTTTGCGCTAAAGTGTGTGACATTTGGCAAAAGTATGTCATTCTGGATAAATGTTACGTTGTCATGGGACATCAGCTGTTTCTTTCAATTTATAACTTCCTTCCGAAATGATTTGCTGATATAGTTTATAATTAGGAAATGGAAGTTTCTAGTATGATATTTTGGTGTTAAAAGCCCATATAGAACAAGTGTCTTATTTTGTGTTTTCATGCAGGAATGAATTATAATGTCTGATGCATTTATGAGATATAATGAGTTAACGCACATTATATCTAATAAATGCATCAGCCATTGTAATTCATTCCTGCATGAAAGCACAAAATAAGACACTTATTCCATAAAGAAAGAGAATATACTCCAAAACTAAAAACGTTGTGTTTTCTTTTCAGTAATACAGTAGTTTAAATTCAGGCTAACATATAATACAAAATAAAGACACACATCATAATTTTACTACTATAATTTTGCATAGGAACACAGACATGCACATGAATTCAAAATAAAAATAAATTAATGAACAATGTAAAGAATTTCCTTTAGATAAATGCAGGTATGAACAATGTAAGTACTATACTTACAATCAACATTATTTAAGGTTGAAGTTTGAATTCAATAAGCTATTATCGTTTACTAATATTTGGTATAATAACACGGTATGTACGGACGTGATCGATTATGTAATTACTGCCGCTTTATACAATGACATGGTCAATTAATCACACAACGCAAGCGATCAACTGTCATCTAGGGTAAACACCGTCAGGGATATTGTTAATAAGAAGCCAACTTCGAGATAAACCGGGTTAATAAGTACTTCGGGACTTGGAAATGTATTCGAGATAAGCATGGTATTGACACCGTAGTCCATATCAGTGTTCCACACATCCGGGGTGAATTTAAACATAATATGAAGGATTTTTTACGGGTCCAACGTTCGACTTTGAGATATCCCGGGTATCAGAGATACCAGTGTTCGAGATATCGAAGTCTGACTGTATATATATTGTATAAGTTACTGTAGTGACAGTGTATGTATGTCACCTGACATTGACGGAGTTTTGTAACCTATTAACAAAGTCCTGTTCTAAAATTTCTCTTGATTTAATTCAATCAAATAAAATTTGTGTAATATACTATAACGCCGTTACCATCATTATCCACAGTTGTCAAGAACGAAAGATGTTCTTTATGGGTATCTTCGAACATTAACAACATTTTTCTCTGATGCTCTGTGATCCGCCCAGTAAATGGAGTCAGCTCTATTTAAAATATTCCATTCCAAAAATTTCGGGAAGTATACGTTCATCATCCCGGCGTGTAAGATCATATTAAGTAATAACATTTCTTATATTGATAAATAAACTTGTTCATTTGATTAAGGAAAGAAACCTTAGCATATTTTTCCGAAAATCTATTCATGTATGTTCTCATAGTATCTTGTAGAAATTGCAACTTGTCCCTGATCGATTTGTCTATTTCTAACGGAAGTCTCAGGCCAGTCAACCGATTTGTTTACAAGATAGAGTGGTGGGAATACAATTTCTACACGAGTTCTAGGAAAACTGATAAATGGTACATGCAATGGAAATAAATTTGATATGTGTCATTTAATTACTTAATATTTCACTTTGCAAAACTTTAAAAAATTCTGTTCATTTAGAGATTTTAACATATGAAATGAAAGAGGAAAACATGAACAAACTTGTCATTAGAAATTTGCAGAAATTATCACATTTCAAAAAAAGAAGATACAAAAGTGTCCAGTTTTCTATTGATACCTTACTAATTCAAAAATATGTTTATGTGTAGCCACATCATATTCTGCTTAAAATATGTGTTAAATCAGTTGTAATAAGTCTTAAGATATCAAATTTAATTTTTATTAGTTTGGGTATAGCCTACAGGTTCAAATCTGGGTATATACCCCGATCGAGGTACAATACCCTTATCGGGGTATCAAAATTCTTATCAAAAGTATGATTATTTCTAAATTTCAAAAATACAATTACAGGTCGCATCATATCACTAAAAATGGAAGAACTTTTATACAAAAACTTCTGTTCTAATCTTTACCAGATCTGAGAAACAGAATGTAATACCACAAGAGATTTGGGACATTTATTTTCTCAGATCTGGTTAGGATTAGAACAGTAGGCTTTATATAGAAGTTCTCCACTTTTAGCGAAGTGATGCGACCTGTAATTACTTATTTGAAATTTTGAAGTAATATTACTTTTGATAAGAATTTTGATACCCCATTCACGGTATTTTACCTCTATTGGGATATATCACCCGATTTGAACCTATACCCAACCTGTTTATTTAAATAAAATCATTTAAGGCTTGTTGTAAGGTTACTTAGAAACAAAGGAAGCCTATGAACATTAGAGAGTGCAGGACTCATTGGTTACAACACATTGTTTTTGGTCTTAATTTTGAATATGCTATGTCAATATGATCAGGTCAGATGCTGAGGGCAATCTTCATGAGTGTATCAGATTCATAAGTTGTGGATTGACATTATCGAGAATCATCTTTAACTGTTTAATTTTTTTGTTGTTAAGATAATATTGAGTGCATGCAGAATATGGAATACATAGATAAGGCATTCATGAGATAATGGGACTACTTATACTAGTAATTTAGGAGATGCATGAAATTGTGTGTGATCTCAATGAGGCAACTGAATTGATTTGTTCACCTGAATTTGGGCCCATTCCCAGTGCCAATAAACTTTTTGCTAGAGAATAATTTTTTCTCAATTTCCTGCCAATGAAAATATGAAAGAACTAATTACAAACTGTATTATGTATAAATTATTATGTATATTATATCTTATGTCGCAGATATCAATTTTCACCTGAAATTTAGAACTATAAAATTAAACAACAGTTGATCAGTGAGAGAATTTAATACCGATATGTTTTCCAAAGTTGAATAATTTCTTCCAATATTACCAGATAATGTGTCCCAATTATAAATGACCCATTCCTATTTCCATCAAGGTGGAAAAAAAGCCTAGGAATATCAGATATTGTGGATGCTTTAAGTATATGAGATAATTTAAGGTGTTTAAGAATGTGTGTGTTGCATTCTTGAGATAACATGGGATGCATAAGATATTATTGGAAACTCAAGAGAGTTGAGTATGATATGCATGAGATGATGAGATTGTGTGGAATGGTTGAAAAAGTATACATGTAGGATGAATTACGTAATGTTGGATGCTAGAAAAATATGAGGAAACTTGGGCTTCTTGTGATAAAACGAAAAAGTGTTGGATGCATGAGATGGCATGTTTTGCATGCGATATTGTGGGATGTGTGAGATCATTTGAAATGTATGAAGTTGTGTGTTATGTGTAAGATAACATGCAGAGATGGAAACTCCCGATTGCCCCTTTGCCCGAGGCGAGCAAAATCGTAATCGGGCGAATGGTTTTGCGTACTCCTAGATTTTCACTTCATGAGCCCGTTTGGCTCCTTAGATATTTTCCCAAGTTTCCATCCCTGACATGGGGTGCATGAGATAATGTTTCATGCATGAGGAAGTTACGTAATGTCATAGGATTATAATTATTTAGGTTTTGTATCAAAGTAATGTTGATAGTTTAACTTGGTTGATTAGTTAAGTAATGCTAAGATGACTCAAATCGGAAACTGTCTGTACTTTCTCAGCAAATTATAGTTAGGTACAAACACTATAGACATTCAGTCTTGAACACTATGATTCAAGTTGCATGTACTCACAAAGTCTGAACACCTAAATAAAGTTTTGAAAATATATAATTATATTTGCAGGTTGACCTAACAGCAACATCATACTAGATTTATCATGATATTTTCGTAATTAAAATGGCTGACCATATTTCAGAACTTTGGATGGATCTTCAGACTCAAAATAGGTAAGTTATACCTGTGTTATTTGTTGTTACATTCATAGGTTAATTGGATAGAATTAGTATTTTCATGCATTAAGGAGACAAATAGATGATAAAGTGCTACAGATAAAGTACCATACTGTTTCAGTTCAAATTGTAGCCTGCAGACGGTTAAGGCACATTGTAGGTAGGGATCTTATTATTGATTGTATAGTATCTTGAACATATCTTACATGTAAAAACCTTAACATATACCTAAATACATTATTTCTTACAGTAAATGATAAATGCACATAACAATTGTGCTGAGGTTATGCATATTAATTTCTTCCAACAGTAATTAACATGAGTGAGTCCAGGTAAGTGTATTATGCTGTATTTGTATTGATAGGCAGCTTTTGAATTTGCTCATTCATCTCATTGTTGGTTTTAACAATATAGTCATACAGGTAATTTTATACATCTCAATCAAACACTTCAATTAGGAAATTCCTGGTTTGATCCCCAGAGTTGAATTATCAGTGTCCTATAATTTGTATGAGATAGTAAAACCCAATGCCCAATAATATCTTAGGCATTTGCACAGAGTGCCCAATATTAATTATAATGGTAGGTATTTGCACAGAAATAATTCCAGAATGCTTTGGTGGTGGTTTGGATGTGGGAGGGGGGGGGTGTCAGTTGCATTGGCAGAAATCTATCAGCAATGCATCAGGCAGATGCCATCACTTTGTAAGAGTTTACAATAAACAAACAAACTCTGCAATATAGATTATGTTATGACCATTACTAAGATTATTGGATGTATTCCAATACATCTTGACTGAATGTTTACATATCCATATAAAGCTTAAGGTAGATTATATTGCTTTGATAACATTTATAATACTTTAGGCACCCAGATTTCTTGCTTTCTGTACCTTTCTTTACAAGGATTAGGAATAAAACTCATAAATAATAGATTTAGATCCCAATACTGAGCTTTTCAGCTGAAGGTTGGAAAACGTTCAATTTCAGGAGTTATCAGTTTGTATTGCCACTTTGCACAGTACAGTTAAGGCAATCTCTTGACTTTATATCGTTCACTGTTGCAGCCAAAGAGCTGTCAAGTCTCACATTGCTAGCAATACACAAATGATAAAGCTGTTATTATGCTACATATACGTTGTGACAATTTCTGGCATTTTGTGTGTTCAGTAATATTCATTGTATCATCATCATGATTGTATATTGTTGCATTTATTGCCAAGATTGAGTACATGTAATATGTATTTATAATATTATGATGTTTGTGATGAATAAATGTTATCTACTAATGATTACCGAAGAAATTTTCTCATCTTAACGTATAAAATTGTCTGTAAATTAGTAGTAATAAGCAGGATAGATAATTGAGGTTGACCTCATATTTGCATCCAAATAAATTTTAAGTACAAACATGCAAAGGTCATTGAAATATATTTATGCTTATGTTTCATACTGCAATTCTTTATCGCTCTTTATTGAACTTCAGTTACTATGATAAATTTGGATATTATGAAAATCACATCTGAATTTTTTCATGGTCACAAACCTGAAATTTAAGACAGTGCTTTATACAGCTTTTAACTATTCAGATATAATAAAATAAAAATAATGATTATATCATGTAAACCATATGATAATATAGAAATGTCAACTTGACCCTCAAGGTTTTGACCAGACCTCTCTACTTCCACAGATGTTTTAATACCTTATTTGTTATACAACAAAAGGGTTTTACAGTTTAAATAGTGTTAGATCTGAAACAGTCTGCATCTAGTTTTGAACTGCATTAAGACACGTTTATTAAAGAATTATACATGTGATCCTGCTTACGATTAGCCGATATGACTCGATCGTCTAGGACAGATATGGGTTAGGGGTTCCATTATGTAGCCGCTTTAGTGGCAGTATATTAGTGTTACAATACTTAACTTGCTGTGCTAAGGCCTTGAACATCTTCCAGATTTCAGAATTAATTTCTGATTGATCCCTTGCAGCCAGTCTGTATTTAATTTTTTAATCCTCTTAAAGTCTGACCATTGCAAATTAGATGTTAAAAAGTTATTATGTATTTTGCGTGGCTTGCATTTAGAGTAATTACAAATCCTGTAAGATGGAAGTTGATTTTTTTTAACGTGAGTAATATGAGATATTTACAGATTCTAAACCAATATCTTAGGTTTTAACTAGTTTATAAGGTTTTTATAAAAGCCATACAAAATAAATTGAATTATTTAAACCACAAGTATTTTTATGTTGTGTATATTATCGATAAAAAAAGGTTGAATGGTTTTACAATTTATGCAAGTTAGTGAAATATTGAAATCCTGATACATTGGAATGAATTCATCAGATTTTGATTATCAATTAACAAATTAAAGCTATTATATATGTGATGCGCTAATTTCATGTTTCAGTAATTATAAGCTATAACCAACCACAGATATTGTTATTTATTACTTTTCTGTGATTTTTAAATCTCTGATAAGTTTTATAAAAATGATGCTGAACATAAGTTCCTTATTAATCTCCACTTTGACTTCTATTGAATTGCTTTTAACATTACACTTAATGAAACTGAGAAGAATAAAGTATTGATCAGGTGATGTATACAAATTTATGTAATGAAAACAGAAATTACTGGTACATAAGGAATAAAATAATGTAGTAATAAAGAGGATTTTATAAGATCCTGATCTAAAGGATGTGGTATTAGATTTGAAACACATGAGATTTAAAGCATGAAAATTCTGTATAAAAGTATGATCATGTACTCTTAAACTGTCAGATTTATAGTTGATGGAGGTATACAGGGGTGCTTGTGTAAAAATTGGTAAACACAGAAATTGAAACTTGACCAAAGTGTGCTTTTTAATGAAGAAATCAAATTATTTTGATTAAAAACAAATAGCTTAGTTTGCATAGATCATGCTTTAATATCCCATTAGTTGTTTTATAGTAAAAAAATAAACATATAATTTTTCTGGACTGTGAAATGAATTACATCTGTCTAGTTACATTTTTGTTTGATCCTCTTTATATTTACAGGTACCAGTTCATAAATGTAAATTATTTCAAAGTTATTGACAAATTATTCAAATCATAATCCATAATATGTTTTTTTTTTTTTTAATTTTCTGTATACTTAGTTATATAACATAAATTTTATTTATTAGAAAAGATTTGGACTGCTTACTTGTTGTGTTGTACATTTCTTTATAGGGAAGTCAATTTAATGTCCTGTTGTACAGTTGATTTATGTATATGAACCATCAAATGATTTCAGATAATTAAGAAATATTTCAAATTCATTATACTGATAGCTGAAATAGTTTGCTATTAATTGTGACAGGTTGCCAAAGGGTATCCTAACTTCCAGTTGTGAGGCAGAGCTTCAAGAGTTGATGAAGCAAATAGATATCATGATGGCCACTAAGAAAAAAGATTGGGAGTACCAGTTACAGAGCTTAAATGCCAAGGTCGAAGTCAAGGATAAAGAGAATATGCTTCAGAAGTCTACCATAGAGCAGAAACATAAAGAGGTATTGCAAGTATTCATTTGGACAATATAATGATGTTCAGTAATGTGAAACTTAGCCTCTTATTGAATGAGAAAATAGAGTTTTATTTTCCACGTATTGATGTATGAGAAACACTTTCATTCATTATCATAAGAGACAAAAAAATGTTGATCTTCTGCTTTGTTTTAATTTATATATCAAAGCTTGATTTTTGTAAAATTAGTAAGACGCATTTCTTGCAATGAGTCAGTTACGTTATCAACTCAGTAAGCATTTAGCTGTTTGAATTTACTTGTTTATTATTTCTGCAACTGTGATCTATAGCATAGTATCAGAATGACATCACTGTCTTTCAATAGAACTTGTTTCAGGTACACCTTATGGTGAGATTTCTTTGACAGAGTCATTGTCCTTGATCATACTCATTCATAATTTAAGGTGTCCAGCTTTAGATGTTGTTAATGGAAAGTGCTTTTCTGTAAACTGAAAATAGAATATTGGGTAATTTTGTGCATATATACCACAGAATGTATTCTCTTTTCTTTGTTCTGGAGCTTTTCTTTCTTTCAGGAATTTATTATGAATTAATGAAATCCATAGTCAGTTTATAGTCAGTATAAATTTTGATACTCTATTAGACATTCCAGGATATTCAAGTTTGATTTGAATTTCATTCTTGTAAATATTTTTAAGATTATTTTTGCACTCCATGTATTTTGTTTTCTTGGAGTACAGTATGTAAAATTTTCAAGTCTTTAATTTCTGTATTAGTCTGAAAAAAATCATTTTCTGTAAAATAAGCTAGCAATATTTTTTTCTTATTAAGCACATTTGGTTTTATGATCATACAAATTCATTTTTACATATGATTTATCTAACACTTATGGCTGTTTGTTCATGTCAATATTATGTACATGTATTACATTCTATGTGTTGGATTGAGCTGGATATTTATATTTTGCATCCTTACTTCATTTATCCATCTCTTTAAAATTTAACCAATCAGCAATCAGCAATACCAAAACTGTTTGAAGGAATTCAAAGGTTTCCATTTGCTGAAATGTGTGTTTCTGTGTTGGTTGTGCCAAGAAATTTCCTTTCTCATTTCAAAGTTAATAAAGGTGACTGACATTGTTATATTCTTGGTCAGAGTGTTTTATTAATTATTCATAACTTTCTATAGGACATTTAATCTCATGCACAGGTATATGAATTAAATTTAAAAACATTTTCATACATAACATACAAAATGAAAATATTTTTATTGAAAATTTGGTTAACATAAAGCAAATATTGAAATAATTACTTTTGCTGGGGCAATATTCTTTCAGTTTTCACCTTTATGTCTAGATGTTCCATGCAATATGCATTTTTATTTTTTTCAGGAAAATATTGACTATATGAATAAAGACCTGTTATTTGATGTTGTTTAATTACTGAGGAATGTCTGGAAAAAAGATTAAAATACCAGTTTTTGTGTTACAGATTGGACATCTTCGGCAGCAAGTGCAGAATATGGAAAAATCTCACAAAGAACTAGTTACCTGTTACGAAGCACAACTTTCTAATTTAAAAGTAGAGGTAGGATTAAGTTTACTACAGTATCAGCATTGAGTTTCTGTATTTACATAAATTAAATATATTCTCAGTGTTAATATTTTGGTTATTATATTCGATACATTTCATAAAACACAAGTTCTGTCAAAAACAACTTGATACAAATATACACTGCATTATTTAATTGATTTTAATACTTATTTTGTAACATCTAGGGTAGATCACTCAGTACGGTTTGAACTGAAGGTTGTGAATTTGACATTATTCGCTAAAAGTCTTTATCCCTATGAGTGGCACATGGAAAGTTGGTTTAAATTTTGTAAATTTGAGATAAACGTGAAAAGTTTGATCACACTCGTGCTCATAAACAAACACATTCAATGTTGTACATAGATGCTTTCATTACTCCTAAGGTCCAAAAGGTTAAGAAAGATTATGAAAGATTGGCAAAGAAACATGTAAAACAGACCAAAGAATCTCAGAAAGAACGGGACAAAAGTGTCACTGATCTTCAGGAAAGTAACACAGAAATTAACCGGCTGAATGGAAAGCTTGTGGTAAGTATGACTGGTATTGACTGTGTATGAGAAGTAGAGTAAACCCTGTCTGTGAATACTTCTATGGGGTCTTTACTTAATATAGAGTTATCTACCTTTCGGTAGGTATCTGCCGTATAATAAATGAGACATACATCAATTCTTTGGATATAGATGTAAAATTATGGGAAATGAAGGTACAAAAAAACCCCGTTTTCATAGGAAGTCATTGTAATGTAAACAAAACTTGACAGTGTCTTTTAGCAGATTTGGTGTGAGAAAAATAATCAGTCCCCACTTAGGAGTTCCAGAAAAAAAAAAGATCAGTCTAAGGTGAGATAGCTCAATATCCCAACTGAGGTTGGGATTTGTTGAACAATTCCACCCCAAATTGATCTTTTTATTTCTGGAACTCAAAGGGGTAATAGATTCCATCAGTCATTTAGGTAAGGCATTAAAAGCAAGACCCTGTGTAATAGTCATGTGTTGAAAAGCTATGATTTTACCAAATTCTAGTACATAAGCAGACAGGTTTTACTTTATGTATTGCTTGCTAAGCTCTTAAGAGTTTTGTTGCTATTCAGTACAGTTTGAATTTTGAGTATAATTGGTTTGGCTATCTGACAGTTCCATAGCTTTGATTAGAGCTTTTTGCACAGAAATGTATGTGCATGGCTCATGTCTGTTGGAGAACAGAAGTACAAAAATAAATTTTAAACCAGTTGTCTACAAGTACTTAATTCTCAATGTGAGTTGGTGTATAAAATTACTAGTAAACCAGGTCTTTTTCTGAAGGTAGATTGTTAAAAGATTTGTCCTTCTTGAACCCTAAAAGCTAACTTCGATAGAAATAACATAGGTAAATTAATCATAAAAACAAGTTGGTAAAAACAATGGATTTTCTTTAGAACTTTCACTTATACACTTGTCACATACTTTTCATAATTGTCAATTGAAATTTTCAATTTAATCTTATCTCAATACATGCTTGACATATAATGTTTTACGACACAAATATGCATCATTGAATTATAATGTCCGACTGTCAATTTCATAAGGAAATTCCTAGTTATGAGTTCTTTGTTGGACATAAGGACCCTAACAAGTGATTTTGAATTTGTTTATTGGTACAGTTTTCAAGAATTCTCATACTCAGAAAGAGGACTATTTATCTTTTCAATTTGATTCTTATATAAGCAATGGAGCATTGTAGCTGTATGGCTAGCACTTTTTTAGGAATATCGACAGCGTGCCAAAGATTGGGAACTTCAGCGTAGGACATTGACAAAACAACTTGAAGCATTGGAAGCTCAGAGAAAAGCACTCACTGAAAAATGTGAATTCATTCAGGTACTTTAAGCTGAGTAACTGAGCTGAAATGGAAAGTAATACTAAGCAAAATGTCATTTGTTCTTCTTGAATAATTTTTCATTTATTGAAAACACAGATACAATTACTATTTAAAGAATTTATGTATAATTACTTGTGTAATGTTGAAAATTATTATATTTTATTCTGTAAGATTTAATGATAAATTCAGATTTGTGTTTTTTTATTTTCACAAGCTGGAAAATGATATATTTATTTTTATCAGTATGCTATGAATTTTGTGTATTTGTTTTATATGTACATAAATGTTTTTTTGTTTTTGTATTATTTCTATGTTTTAACATTTCTTTCATTTACATTCAATTAACAACAACATCTTAATGTAATTTTTAACTGAACACATTGTTTTTGTATCATTGTATTAACTTGGTGTTATACCCTAGCACAAATTACAAAGGATTTATCATAGGAGAGTGTTGAATTTTCTGGTTGTTTATCCATGTGAAGTAACAATGGAAAGTAAATGGTACATTCCTATTTAATGTGATGCCCCTGAGAAATGTTTATACAACATTAACAGGAAAACTGGTTCAAATTAAGTTTTAAAAAATATTTCAAGTAGAAGGTATGATTTGATATTAAATGATATCTAGATCATATTTTGTAATTTACATGTATTTAAAAAAAAGGGAAAGTGAAATATATTAGGTAACAAGTTAAGTTTTAGAATGTATGCTTGTAACATTTCTAAAAGTCAATCTTGTTAGATTCCATTTTGGTATTTTCCCTATTTAAAATCTAGACTATAAAGTAACAATAATTCTAAAAAGAACTTTTTCAGGTTAAAGAATTAATCTTTTCTGCTTTATTATTTTTTTATTCTTTCTCTTTGAATGAGAGGTAAAATGAATTATTTGAAAAATTACTTTGGCTGAATATTTGTGCCTTCTTGACTGTATTATACTCACTACCCGGAGTTTTAACAATAGTTATATTTGACAGAGTCAGTCCCAAACTTACCAATCTCAGCTTGATCGGCGCAAGCAGATGCTTGACTCTACAGAATTAAGTTTTAAAACCCAAATAGCGCAACTGGAATCCCAAATAGAACACAGTAATGAAACCCTACAGATACAGGTATAGACTGAATATTGGTGAAGGGATGTGTGATTATACATGTGTACATGTATATTACTATATATAGTCCTGTAATGCTTTGTGTAGACATGTTTGAACCGGCAGGTGTGTGCTTTGTTAACATGCTTCTGATTTGTCTCAACTGATTTAAAAATAATGAGGAATCTGGCTTCTTAAGACATGGATAACTCTTCACTACTTGCCTGAACTTCTGAGAAACATTGAAGTGTGTTGTTAACAGCATTAAGAATGATTGTGCTTCCTTCATATTTTTTAATTGCATGTGTTTCACAACATTCAATTAATCTGTGTTTTAGATTTATAAAACATTTTTAAAAGCACCAATATAAAACATAATAAATGAAGAGCATGATTTTGTTTCACTTTTTTGAATTGATGGAATCCACCACAATTTCCTCACAGTATGATATTTTGAACCATTCACTTGTGGTTATATTCTAATGAAGAAGTGCACTTATAATACAACAAGACTAAGATATCTATGCAAAAATGCAGCCATGTATTTTTCCTTATAGGAAACTAAAGTAGACAAATTGAAAGCGTCGTTAGATGAAGCTATGAATGCACATAAGAAGGCAATGGATGACAATGAGCGACTTCTGATGGAACTTAAAAGAGCCAATGACAGTGTGCGGGTAAGTATTTATGCTCAAATTAAAATGTTTTTATCTTTAAGTCCAAAATTATGATCACTTGATAGGTGAAAGTTGGAGTCTGATTCTGATAAAACTTCTGTATATTGAAACAAAGTAATTTTTAAGAGAAAATTAGTTTTCACCGGAGTGATTTTAGGCATTAGATTGTAAATCATCTCTGTGTGTTGTAGAAGCTAGAGGAGGATAAGGGAGATATGGAAACAGAACTTCGGGCTAAGGAGGATTTAATTCGAGCCGTAGAGGAGGATTCTGGGATAAATAGTGAGAGTGTATCAAAGCTAGAGGTTGCTCTTGCAGAGAAAGATAACATAATTAAGTAAGATTTTATTCTGTCTTTTGTATAAAGCACTGAACAGAAACTCTTCTTCAGCAGTTCAACACTATATAAATATCTTAAAACTCCATGGTGATAAATTACTTATTTTACACAGTTTCATAAAGATTAGCATATGACTTGAAAATGTGGTGTTCCTTTTTCTTGGAAGTAAGACATTAATAACTAGTCATGACTGTGGTCTGTTTCAAGTGTGTTTTCATTACAAGATATAGGATTATTCCCAGAAAGTGTTAGTATGTATTCTACAGTACTACATTTCTATCTTGATTTTCTCCATTGTCAGATCTCTGAGTGACATCAGAGACAAAGAGGAGAGTGATCAGCTGCAGTTAATGAAAGAAAGCATAGCTGAAGCTCAGGAAGAGAGCAGGTAAAAATAATCTACATAAAATGGTTCTAATGACGAAAGATTGTTTGTTTTTTCGTTTTACTTCAGGTCAGGATTATTTTACATATAAATGGCTCCTCAGTGTCCCGTCTGTTGCATAGGTCTTAATTTCTGTATAATGCATCACACAGATGCTGTCACCATGTAAGTGAAATAATCGTGGTGTGATGTAAAACAAGCTGGCTGTCTTTAGGATGAGGCAATGAAAACCCTTGTCCTTTTTCACAGTAGAAATTAGCACATAGAATAGATACCTCCGGAGGGTCTGTAGAATATCCTGCGATACCTCCGGTGGGAGGGTCTGTAGAATATCCTGCGATACCTCCGGTGGGTCTGTAGAATATCCCACAATACCTCTGGAGGGTCTGTAGAATATCCCGCGATACCTCTGGAGGGTCTGTAGAATATCCCACAATACCTCTGGAGGGTCTGTAGAATATCCCGCAATACCTCCGGAGGGTCTGTAGAATATCCCACGATACCTCCGGTGGGTCTGTAGAATATCCCGCAATACCTCCGGAGGGTCTGTAGAATATCCCACGATACCTCTGGAGGGTCTGTAGAATATCCCACGATACCTCCGGTGGGTCTGTTGCATAGGTCTTTATTTCTGTATAATGCATCACACAGATGCTGTCACCATGTAAGTGAAATAATCGTGGTGTGATGTAAAACAAGCTGGCGTGGTCTAGAGGTATCGCACTGGACTTTTAATCGGGAGGCCGTTGTTTTGATTCCAGCTCTGGTCATGCCGGTATCCTGTCTTTCGGACGAGACAGTAAAAACCGAGGCCCCGTGTCATGGTATGCATGGCACGTTGAAGATCCTTCACTGCTTCGGGTGGGTCGGTTGCAAAGGTGTATGCCCGGCATCAGGCAGATGCCGTCACTATATACATGAAATATTCATGGTGTGATGTTAAACAAAAATCAATCAATCAATCAATGTGATGTAAAACAAAAAAAAAAAGACAAAATGAAAAGACAAAATGCATCCACCTGATGCATGGATTAGACATTTCAATCTATGCAATGGACCCACTCAGAGTAGTGTGGGATCGGTTTCTTGCCAACTTCTATTATGGCATGCAGGTCTATTGTTTCTTATTCATCTGAAAAAATTACATTAAAAAGTAATTGGTGGGGTTTGAACCCAGTATCTTTTGCTGCTTAGCCAAGCATACTACATAACCTCAGAATCAAAACATTGAAGTCAAATTATACATAGTCTTCAATTACAAATAGTCTAATTTCCTAGGGAATTATACATGTAGTACTTGGCAGTAATCCACACACCTTTAATTTAAGTTCATGTAAGAATTAGGGAAGTGATGCATAAGTTTTACAGTCACTGAATTGTATGTAAAGTGTAAATTTATTTAGCCTTTGTAAGAAAAATGCAACTTAATTTGTGTTATTCCAGTTTGAATCATCAAATTTTATAAATATTTTAAATTTTGTATTACACTATATTAAAGGATTATGAAATGTATAATGACTATCAATGTTTATCAGAATAAGCAAGAGAAATGAGAAAGTACTGAAGGAAGAGATGGCGAGTTTACAGTCTCATTTACAGAATGCAGTCCAGGAATGTGAGAGACTGACAGATCAGTTGCAAGAGAAGGTATTTGCCTAATAGAAAAATGAATGTGATCATTTTTCAATTTAACATAAGCCTGACCTATTGGTTGTTAATTTTGCCCATTGTTGGATTGTCTTGGACTTTAACCATAGCATTACATGATCACACACAAGGTAAAAATTCATGGAACAAAAAGTGTTATAAATCACTAATTGAAGAAATCTTTTTCTGACAAATAATTCTAATAATAAAGCTGTTATTTGTTAATTTGAAATTGTAATGGTGTTTTCTTTAAGTCACTTAATTTTGTGTAAATTTATACGTCTGTATTACATGAAAATAATTCCTTGCAGTTCATCAGTGTTGTGCAAGATAAATGTAACTGCTTCAAGAGAGGGTGATTTATTGATGTTCTTCACAGAAAAAAAAATTATATTTTAATATGTATCTATAGCAAGATCCTCACCAAGATAGGGGGTGCTGAAATATCATACAGCATAGTCTTATTGATACAGTTTATGTGATCTTATTTCCCATGACATGTTATACTGAATTAATGAACAGGAGTACATTACAGCTTTGTTTTCTCAAATATTAACAGGAAATGGACCTTCAAAAAATTGAAAATGGAGAAGTAAAAAAGTTGAAATCAGAAGTAAATAAATTGAAGGAACAGAATTTTTCATTGAAAGAAGCACATGAAGCGCAGGTGGAGGGAATGAGACTTGAAATATCTCATCTCACAAAAGATCTACATGACAGAAATGTTGCCATGGCAACACTTAGTGAACAGTCAACGTACATGGAAAAACAGTTACGAAATGAGTCTGACACAATAGAACGGAGATCTGCAGAGCTACAGGTTAGTAATGCACAGAGATAACAGCTTTTTGATGTGTAAATAGTGATTTTTCATGTAGAGTTTATGTAGAAATTTTTTTATTATGATTTTCATTTGACTATTTTTCTCTCCTAGAAATAGATACAGATTTAGAGTGTTATGAGATGTATTATTTGTACATTTCATGTATCATTGTCATATCATGGAAATGTTCATAATAAATATAAGCTAACCTGGAAATCGTTTGCCAGGTGAAGGGTGGATTTAAATGTGTGGTAAAGTCAACTTTAAAGGATTTTTCGTTGAAACTCATCCTTATACTATCATTTCATCATGTCCATTTCTAACTGATCTCATTTTATGGTGTACCAATATGAAATAGATTGTTATCTTGTCATCTCATCTCGCCATCCTTTTGTAGTCAGTATTATTTGTTATGAGGAAAGATATATCAAACATTTGTCAAATATACCGTGTATAACATATGCAAGGGGAAAATATATCAGGTCAGGTATAACATATATAATGAAAAAATAAAGCCAGTGTTTATAGTAATGGATCACATTGTATTAAGTTAAATGTAAAATGATCAATTTGGCTCTAGTTTTCAAATTAGATAAGAGTTTTGCATTCTTTAATTTATTTTGTGATTGACATTTCATTTTTCCTAATTATGCACACTATTTAATTTTTGAATTGATGTTCCTCCTTTTGCATATAAGATCTTTTCATATTGACTGCATGCAGTGTTCGTGACTTTGGATGGCAAATCATGCACAGACGCCAGGCCATGATACCAAAGTTACTCGTGTATTATGTCATTTGAAAAAAAACCCCTTGGAAACACAAAAAAACAGCAGGCTTGATGTAGTGGTTAAGCACTTGGCTTGTAGAGCAGATGAATACAGGTTCGAATCCTAGAATCTACCACAGTGTTTAAGAAGTTGGCTACCTCCTTGTTTTATGGCACAATATAACTGAAAAATTGTTCAATGTGATGTAAAACACCAATCAACCATCCAACCAACTACGAAATAAATTTCTAATCAAACTGTTTGTGCAGTCAGTATGAAAAATCTATTGCCATTACCATCCCTTGTTTTCATCACATATTTTGTCATTCATGCACCTCATTAGCCTGTTTATTTAATCCATTCGTTGAGTGCTAACTAACAAGCTTTTGTTTTGACCCTTATTCACATTGACTAGGTGTCAAATGCACAGATAGAGGCACTTAGACTTGAAAACCGCCATTTAAGGCAGACCATTTTACAACATGTAGAAAAATCCACAGATAACGGCCAGACTAAGGAACACATTAAAGCTGTACAAAATGCTTATACAACAACTGTTGCAAAGCTAGAGGTCAGTTGTAGACTAGATCATGCATAGGTGCAAACACACACATGGAATAGGCTATGCTTTGAATGGATTTGTGAATTTGGTAAATTTAGATTCCAATGGATGCTTCAAATAATGGAATGTACCATAAATCTGAAAAGTTAATCAACATACATTGTAGTTTCATAAATTTGTGTTAAAATGATACAATCTTTTTTCATTTCTATTTCCTGATTTTATGATAATGACAAAAACATCAAAGAGTCGTTGATTTCTCAAGAAAGTATCCCTGCTATATTTAATGAAAAAGATAATTGATTTGGTACTCCTTTGTATGTAATTGACATTGATCCATTCCATCAGTAATGATTATTTGAGTGTGATATATGTATTAAAATGATTAATTTATTATGTAACCTCGTTCACATGTTATTTTATGTTTGTTGTTCGGTATGATAATTGACACTGTAAGACCCATTCTCAAGGTGCGTTTAACATTTTCAGTTGTAATATACCCATGCATACTTTTTTTTACTCTCTAAAATTGCTAAATGACTTTAAAAGTAATTAATAAGTCAAATGAACTGCAGCTGTAGCAGAAGAAAGCATAGAGCATTAATTATATAATTATTTTTCTACTGAGAAAAAAAACATAAACAAACAAACCAGATGTATGATTTCTCCCTTTTAATTCACCTTTGATTGCTCTCTTTTGTATTTTAATTAGAATGAATAGTACATATACTAAAGAAGCAAATAAATGAGCATTCCAGTTTATGTCTGTTTTTAAGGTACATGTTTGACCAGTTTCCTGGGCTATCTTTTGGAGAGGATAACTAACTGATCTTGTACTTATACTCCATTCCAGCAACAGAATCGTCAGTTAAGAGATGATTTGGCATGTATTCGAGAGGAGATGAATGAAATGGAGGAGAAATTTGAAGAGCAGCTCCAGCTTGCCCTAAAGGATTCAGAAATGTCTGTACAAGATATCAGAGCCAAGGAAGACAGGTGACTCATAGTTGAAGTATTTCAGGATATTGGTTGCCCTGTCTAAAATCAATCCACATGAGACTTACCGTATATACTCGCATATAAGTCGGTTTTTTGGGAGTAAAAAATCGTGGTCAAAAAGCACTACCGACTTATATGCGAGATACTGACGGAGAGAAAAAAATCCGACCTTGGATTGAAGCTAAACTTTCCCGTTTATTATCAGATAATGAAGACATTAGACATGATATATAACGTAGGTGAAATTCCTGGTCAATACTGCTTTAAAATACGATTTTATGACAATAAAATGTATATTTTGTGACCAACAGATTCTGTACTTAAAGTCGTAATATATCGCTTATTTGCTGTTGAAATACCCATTACAAAAGGTAAAACAAATCCGCTACAGTACGTCTACGGGTTTAGTGAGCCGTGACGTGATGGCCATTGATTAAATAACGGTCCGGTGTATACATAACACTACGAGTATGTTAATGATACCGGTAGGTTTGTCGGTGTGGTAAAAGAGTCTTTGTTGGATATCATTCACCGATTCATAGTAGGGTTTCACTGCGTTAATGAATTAATTACTTAATAGCTAAATAAACAAGCAATGAAGCCACGGTCGTGGTGGTGTTGTTTTTGCTGTAATTATCAAATAAATAATAATATGAAAACAGCCATTATCTCGGCTACCAAATTATTCGAAAAGTATTCACTTAAGCTATGAAGTAACACCAGGTAGATCGTTTTATGTTAAATAAATACATCTGTTATATGTCACATTTTAAATGCCCCTCTATTGAATATGTCAATTAAATTCCCGTAGTGTGATTACACACGATCATCATTCTCCCAAGCCTTTGTATACATTTCTATGAATGAATGTCGGTTAACATGTACAGGCTTTGTTCACTCAAAAATTCCAACCGACTTATATGTGGGTCAACGGCAAATCCCAGAATTTGAGCTCCAAATCGTACCCCCCGACTTATACGCGGGTCGACTTATATGCGAGTATATACGGTACATTGTAATCTTCAATTTCCAAATTTATTACTCATTTTCACTTGTAAAGCTTCTGTAACAGGCAGGGTGAAAAATTGTGGCGGACCTGGGAATTGAACCCAGAACCTTCTGCTGCTCAAGGCAGATGCTTTAACCATTTTACTATCCAGGTTGATACCTATATCCGTCACACTTCCATTAACCATATAATCTTTTATCAAGAACATGTGTATATCTGTTTTTGTTGATGGATTTGTTTGAAATATATGATACCTTGTTGATGAATAGAATAATTCTTTAATCAAACAATCCATAGTATTTTCTTTTCTTTTGTAAAAGACGAATACGCAAAATAGAACAGGACGCAGATAGAAAGATTCGATCTATGCAAGAAAGATTAAACTCCACAGTCCAGCGTTACGAGGAAGAAGTGAGATATCTACGATCACAAAACACTCACTTAGAGCAGCAGCTAGGTGTGGATAGGGATGGAAATTTTGGTTAGCATGATTTCAAACCTTTAAGATGAGATTTACATCTCTTTCAGTTTTTCACAAGTATTGAAAATATTTTAGTAATAAAAATCAGAAGAAAAATCCAAAGTGTTATTTAACTGAAAAAGACTCTAAAAATGATGCAGATTGTTCAGAAAAGTAGTCTCACAGATGATAACTATGACCTATGTATTTATACAGAGATGTTCATTGTTAAAGTGAATCACATAATACATGTATTATTAAAGTGCATTCAGTTTTACAAAATCATTCTAACCATATACATTAATAGTTATACTAAACCTATTGTTTGTTTGTTGATTGAAGTTTTGTAATTTTCAAAAATTTTTCAGTTATGTCATGACATATTAGTAAACCAACCTCTTAAACATAGTAGCACAATGTTGGAATTGTACCCACATCATCTGCACTGCAAGTTAAGCTCTTAGACCACTACATCAAGTGTGTCCTTTATGTATATCGAACAGAGTATTATTAAGGGACTTTCTTAAAGAATCATTAGAATGTACCATGATATGTTTATTGCAACACTTGCATTAAGATTAAAATCTTAACCAGTATTTTATGTGGAATCTAGGTGGAACTCAGATGAATGACGTCAGTAATCATGATGTTATGACCAGTTACCATGGCAATAATAATTCAGTCTTACCAAATGGTTTCAATCCGGAACTGACCAATGGAGATGCTGATAACAGTTTTGATACAGTTCTCAGTAGCCAGGCTATGTCAATATCGGACAGTATGCAGGACTTCAGGGATCAGGAATTCGAAGTAAATATCACATTTAGCAGTTATATCAACAATGTTTTTGACACAGAAGTGACACTCGTTATCTCAAAGTTGTTTAAGTCGAAATTCCATTTATCTCAAAGTCAAGTTCAAGTCCAGAATTTTTTCTTTAATTTCTATAATTTCACTTCGGTTAAGTCGAAATTCTGCTTATGTCAAAGACATTTCACAGTCCCAAAACTCCATTTTCTTTATATTTTACACTCGTTATCTCGAAGTGTCAGTGTTTGTACAAAATAAATTAACACAGCAGTAATGGTAGAAGAAATACGAACAACCAATTATCCCTTTGGAGTGTACGGTAATGGCTGATTGTTTGACTGTGAAGCCATTTCACCTGATTGAGGATGATTAGATAATTGGATTGCATTGGCACTTGTGATTTTGAAATATGCTAATCTCATTAGTAAAATCATCTTCATTTAGGGCAGATTACAGGCCAGTATCATTTTTGCAGCTTGCTAATTTTGAAATGAATTGAAAATATAAAGAGCTGAAAATACGATTTTCAAAATTTTCCTCATTTATCGGCTTGTCATTAAGTTGATGGATAGTAGTTAAAATTTAATCGGTAAAAAGATGCATTACACATACTAAAATATAGAACAACAGGTAAAGCAATGTATGTATATTCATTTGTTAATAATGAAGATCTAATATGGTTATATAAACAGTTGATGTTTATCTCGAATTCTGGATAAGTCGAAGTATTTGCTCTTGTCCCGTCGACTTTAACATACTGAGTTTCAACTGTAGTTTAAAGACATGAAACAGAGAACATTCTGTATATTCATAGAAATGGAAGAAATTTTTAGGGAATCACAAATTGCAAGACATTTGAATTAATTGCCTATGTCTGTTATGGAGATTTTTCATATATATAGGGAAAATTATGTTGTAATGAAGATATTGGAAAGAAATCAGTTGGGTCATTTTGAGAGCTTCATCCAAACTTTACATCGGCATAAAGGTCTTTTTTTCCCTTTTTAAATTTTAGGATGTGAATGTGGGTAATTCTGTGACAGAAAAATTCTTGCATGCAGAAAATTTGCATAATTCAGTAGCTGAAAAATTCCTACAGGCAGAAAATCAACGAGCCAAAGAACTGGAGAAACTTATAGACTCTCATATAGAGAATTTAAAGCTAGGCACAGAGGCTACACTGAAGAAGTACAGTTCACATAGATAGTGGACAGTTCAGAATTATTCATTTTGAATCTCACTTAATGTCAAATTGTCTAGTCTAAAGCAGCCAATCAGTGCTTAGCATGTATCACATGACATGTACTTCATAATTACACCCATCATGGATAATGTTTTGAAATTTTAGTTATGCTACAGTGAACAAGTGCTCTCTAAGTATAAAGATAAACCAATGCTGTTTGTCTTTGACAAGGTTGCATGCTTTTCCTTATGATTTCATCAAACATAGGAACAAGGCTGTGATTAAAATGTGTTTGTGTGTTTGAAGTATGTATCACATTACAAATCTTTTATGTTGTTGGTTTTTGTGGGTAGAGGGGAAGTTTTGTGTAAACAGTTTCTGCAGAAGTTTAATAGATATGTTGTGTGCTAATGTAAGTTTTTTTAAAAACGATACAATGTGAAAGTCATATTGTGATGAAATTATTAAGGTATTGCTGCCCTTTGATAAGAAAGAAGGGAGATAACTCCTTCATGGATGAATATGAATATGATTCCATAAATTTAGTTACAGAACTTTTTGGTAAGTTTTTATAAATCTTAGTTTGAATCGCAAATTCTAAATTCTTGTGGTTTGATAATTGTTTATCATCTGGAAAATGAGCAAAGTTACAAAATTTATTTTTTTATGTGATTTATGTGCAGAGGTATGTTCTATCTTAGATTAAGAAAATACTATACAAGGGAGGATCTGATATATGTAACTTTATGAAAATTACATATAATATTTCAAAGTGATCAATTTTATCGGAGAAATTATGTTCCATTGTGTATGTACATTTAATATTAAGGTAGGATTGCTAATCAAGCTGTAAAGGTGACATGTGATAATTATGCTATAGCTGTGATAGATCATTATTATTCTCATATTTATTTATTGTTTAATAACATTTTGTGCAATTGGAAGGAATGAGCATGAATCAAATATATAAATGTTGTAGTATGTGTATAAAAGAAAACATTGTGTTCAAAGTCAATAAATTACATTTTCCCCATCGTGACACTATCAGTACATTTTACTGCTTCTGATTTACAAATCCTGTAAGTTATAGTATGGATGTATCAATACTATCTCCTACTCCTTTAACTGTAAAATCTGTAATAGATAAAAGGAAAAGAACAAATACTGAATGCAGGCTAAGTATGAAGTAAAAGAGAAGACATATCATTAAGTTGCAATAGTCTTAAACTTTCCCATCCCAAAATGGAAGTGTACCCCTGAAAACACAGCATAATTAGAACGATAATAAATCCATATACTATTTAGGAGATCATATATTGCACTTTTAAATCCTGGAGAAGTAATTGATATACATACACGGTACATATTGCCAAACGCATGGGCAGTAAAAAGTGAAAGAAGGAAAATTTGGAAGGGAATGAAACCTCACTTTGACCTCCATATTCTGAACTTTCCTGATGAATGCCAGAAATGGCAAATTGGATAGTTGTATAGGATGTTCACTCATACTATATATAAAATCAATACAGGAATTCATCATGTTGTTTTTGATGAACCTGGCTGAATATAGAAAATAATGAATTTTTATACACCCATCATAGACTGACATATTATGGTATGGTGTTGTGAGTTAGAAGGTCTGTCTGAACCTTGTTAACAAGTTACAGACCATACTGTTTAGGGTAAGACTTTCAAACTTGTACATTTATTTCTTATGGCCTAAGAATGAACCCTATTGATTTTCAATATCAAGGTCAAAGGTCAAGGTCATTTTTGAGGCAAAAATAGCAAACTTTTGAGAATGCAATTTGTAAACAAGAGACATACCAAAATGTTTATAATAGGACTTGAAACTTTACACGTTTATTTCTTATGACTGGAGGATGAACCTTATTGATTTTCAAGGTCAAAGGGGAATGTTTCCATATCTTAAAATTTCATCCTTTCAAAGTAAGCAATGGGTGTATTATACCATGCTAGACGTTACTCTTATTTTCTCTTGTATGAGCACTTTACTGAGAATAACCTCAAAATTTAGTCCTGATGTCATGTGCTTATACATGTGTATAGTCATAAAGAAGATACATCTGTTTCTTTCAGATATTTTACAGATTTTGATGATACCCTAAATCTTAATTTTAAATCTTGTGCATACTGTATGAAAATTATCAACAGGCACTGTCAATGAAGAATATTGACCAGCTACGGCCAATTTAGCTTATGGAGAGGACAATTAGGCTATAAGAACCTTTACAAAGATTCATTTCTATTTAAGCAACACATTTTGTATAATCTAAGAAACTATTTTTCATCTGAAATATTGTAGATTAGAAAAATCTCTGTAAATATTGATTAACAGTATGTAGAAAGTTGATAATTCCCGTCTTTTGTAGACTGTAAATGCATTACCCATAGGACCTGCTTTAATAAATTATATTGCAGATATAATATGAAATGATCATGTTTTTGATAACCCATGGTAATTATAGTTTCTTTGACCACATTTTAAATGGCTTTTGTTTATGCTATACTTGATTCTCCATTTGGCATATGTGGGCTGTGTAAGTACATGTATCTAATAGCTGTCACCTATTTATGTTGGTTTCAGTATAATATTACCATGACAAAGAACACTCTTTGAAATACATATCTTTTCTTAGAATTTTTTAAATATACATGTATTATATATGGTCCCTGTCAGTGGTGGACTCTTAAAATACTAGTGGTACCTATTTTGTGGTAGACATTATGAATAAATAATACAGGTGTCAACCATCTATGTATCACTATTTATACCTAATTTGAGGGAATTCATGAATTACTTCTAGTGTCACCTGTCTCTTATTATTTACTTTATTATCCATAAATCATGTTATTATGCCTTTGCAGTCATTAGCCAGGACTGGAAAGTAAAGCCAAGCACTTTTTAAGTAGAACACCTTTATGAAGTATCATTCAAACATTTTGTACATTCAATATTGTTCTGTGCTATGAATTATTTTATATTGTGATAATAAAATGTCAGATAGAAGTTCGATATTTATTTGTGGCTTAGTATTACAGTGGAAATAGAACTCTACATGTATGATCAGGTTATCAGACCAAGTGATGAATTAAGAAGCAGGCAGATTGAATATTTGTAAGTTCCATGATCCATGACAGACAACACAAGTCTGTAGCATGCTTGATTGATGGCTAGGCTAGAAAGTGATTTCTTTCAGCCCCTTGTCTACATGCATGTCTGGTTATACATGTAATATATGATTCCATGCACCATCGAGGTGCCATCACCATATAGGTAGAATAGATCAGGTGTGATAATTAGTCAATCACCTGAAGATTTTCTCATAATGTTCTTATTAAAATAAGAAGTAAATTAACGTCTGCAGTAAAGAATTATACTGTATGTGCCAAGTGTTCAGTAACTGCTTAGTTGACCAAGATACTGCAGATAACTTTCTCCAGCTTTTCACTCTACTCTAGAAACTGGTTTTATCTCCAAGACAGGTTTCCCAAAGTTTCTGAAACTATTTTTATCTCGAATTTACATTCTGGATTCAGTAGATTAAACCAGAAATATGCCCATAGGACATGAGTGGCCTGGTTTGGTACACAATAATAAAGGTATTTTTTATAGTATTTATTTTATACATTACTTGTGATGCAAAATTTGGTGGTTAATGTGTTGGCAAACCACATCTGATTGTAGATGTGAAAAGTCTTTCAAAGTACTGGGTAATAAAGCAAAAAACTAAACATGAGATAAGAATATATGAGGTCAAGGGCTTAGAGAAGGTTGAGGTTGAAAACTTGAGGTAGGTTGAAATTCTCTAATCCCGAGGTATATATGTATTAGTTACATTAAGGAGTCCTTTATCGCAATAAACAAAACAAATCGGGTCAAGGTCACAAAATTCTTGAACGATTGAAATGCTGTCACCAAGATATACCTTTTTATGAGATGTATGGAAGGAAGACCGAAATGACAAACATTATGCCTGGTCATTTATATGGCAAGGTATAACAAAAGTATCAGTAAAACCAATGGATGCTCCCTGAACGGCAGTTATACTTATAATGCAAGAAATTGATGACTCAATGCATACACAAAAAATCAGCAAAACTGATGGTTGCTCCAAGAAGCACAGCAATAATGAAGGAAATGAATGACTCAATATATAGGAAATCATTATATTAATTGATGACGATTTTAAATCTCAATGTATCGTATGGATATCCAATTGAGTCAACTGTAGAACAACAAGTGATCAACAGTATCTTTTACTAAAATGAGAAAGCTTGACCTTGATTAGATATGAAATAAAACCTTTTATCGTAACCTTGAAATTTCAGAAATGACCTTGAGTGACCTGTGTCTAATAGCCCTTAACCTAAATAACATTTTGGTGAAGTATGATAAAATTCTGATGAAAGGTGTAGGAGATATAAGTACTTAATGGTATTTCAAGTCGTAGTTAATAAATGACCTTTACCTTTCAGAAACGACCTTGAGGGACCTTTGTCTGAAAGCCCTAAACCTAAATAATATTTTGTTGAAGTATGATCCAATTCTGATGAAAAGTGTAGGAGATATAAGTAATTCATGGTACTTTAAGTCATAATTAATAAGTGACCTTGACCTTTCAGAAATGACTGCGAGTGACCTTTGTCCAAAAGCCTTTAACATAAATAACATTTTTGTGAAGTATGGTATTTTAAATCATAGTTAATAAGTGACCTTGACCTTCAAAAATGACCTTGAGTGACCTTTGTCCCAAAGCCTTTAACCTCAATAATATTTTGGTCTAGTATGATCAAATTTTGATGAAAGGTGTAGGAGATATGAGCTCAGACGGACGGACAGACAAACGAACATGATAGCGACTGACATGACAGTGACTGTATGCTCCCCCAAAATTTTTTGGGGAGCATAAAAATCATACCATAATTAAGATACTTGTATAGTGAGCCCTGATTAGATCTCAACAGATATAACTTTGATCTTTAAAATTACAATATTAATTTGAAGCATATTGCAAAAGAAGACATTTTACCAAAGGATTTTTTTTCAAGATTAAGTTATTCCTTTGCAATGGAGGAAGTACCTAGATTTTCCTTATATTAAAAAAAAAAATGTGAAATTGAAGAAAACCTCTTAACGAAAAGTCTGTTATATCTGAATTCATCCAATTACATAGACAACTGGATCATTACTATTAATTTTGGTATGAGGACTGATAAAGACCATCAACAAGATACTTCATACATGAATAATTTTATTGTGGTTGATAACAGTGATTGCACAATGAAGGATGTAATGAAAAACAGGACGGAAGAAGATAACCTCTAGACGACTGAAATCCAGTCATCGATATTCATGTCAAAATTACCGAAGAAATTGATATTAATAGGTGCTTAGTAAATATACTCTAATTAAATTCATTTGTAATATCTGATAGTAATTTTGTAAGTCCTCAAGTTTATCAATTTAATTTCATGAAAACTGAAGATAAATAAACAATCAGTAATGATACCCTGATACCAACGAATGTTTAAAAAAATACGAAATTCTTGACAACTGACGTAGATTTTCTTTATAATGAAACAAGAGCTTACATACAATATAGGCTGATAATCAGTCTAAAATTTTGTGATCAAAACGAAGAGGGTAAAAATCTATAATACAATAACTTGTTTGAATTCTCATGCTTGATTACAGTAAAATTCATAATGCAATGCATTTAAAAACAAAAATACCCAGAACATAAAAATAGATTGGTAATACTTCCACATGTAATAGTCATCACTTTACTCTCTTAGTTTTTCTGACACATGGTATTACAGATGATCGATAGAAAATATATTTCTTTGTAACTAATACTCATATTTTCAGCAGCATCATAAAATATACTTTGTTTTAAATGTAAAATAAAAAAAAATCCAATACTGATTATAAAAGTAATTTACAAGCAGTGAAATCCATATCACAGAAAGTTCAGCAGTATGACATTCAATACTACTAAATCTTGGCATACATGTATATGTTATAGTAATATTTTGGTCTTTTGAAGCACTACACTCAATTCATATTTTTGACACATCTACTAAACATTTGATAATACATGTACTTGTTTAGGTTTGATATATAAAGTAAATACGTGTGCAGTAATACTATAAATAAATTAAGTAAGAAAAGTGCAAACTAAAAGATTCTGAACTTTCAAATACACAATTTTCTCAACAATCCAATGAAAACAAAAAGAACATGTCATATGACAGCTATATGACAAAGATCCTATGTAACAAACATGTATGCATCAAAACTCATTCCACTCTGCTCATTTACACAATCAAGGTCAATTGGAAACAAAAATAACAACAACAAATTTGGCAGCTTTGTGCTGAACTAAGTAGTCACTGACACATACAACAAGAATGTGATTTACATCACATCTGAACAACTGTAGACCCATTAATAAGTCTGATTGTATTTTTAAAATACTACAAACATGAAATGCCGATCTTAAAATACTGACAGGAAGTTAATTTCCTCCTTCCTTAAAACTCTCTCATCTACCACCTGATCAACTACTTTCATAACAAAATTCATGCTTAATTTTTGACTTACAGAACACTTAGAAAGTACAAATATTGTCAGTTGACAACAGAGCTCCTCCAATAGATAAAGACTGTGAACAGGAATAGTATGAACTTGCTGACTATCAACAATCCTACAAATTGACTTTGCAGGTGGACCTTTTTTTTCACTTCATTCAGAAACTTGGAAATGTGTTATATATTGAACACAAAATGATGAATGTTCTTTTGAATGAAACAAAAGATTTCTGGTGTTTTCTACATGGCAACAAGATAGATATAGAGTAAAGATATAAGAAAGGTGTTTAGTTGACAAATATGGCTGGTTGTTTATTTTTCTTTGCTTCTGCTGCAATGATCTGCTCTGCCTTTTCTCGTCGTAATCGCTCCGTTTTCAAAGCTTTGGAAGTAACATGTAGAGGTGGCAAGATTTTATCAACTTTTGGAGATTTGGGAAATTTTAAAAGCATAGAAACTTTATCCAAGAGAGATCTGAAAATGAAAATGAAATTAGAAATGTAGACCTTGAAAAGAAATACATAAATCATCTATTTGATTCCAACAGTAAAAGTGTGTGTATTGTCACAATCTCAAAATGATTTAAACAGTTTAGGGAAATGGAATCCCAAAGTAGTTTCTTTGCACCCAATTTAAATTCATGAGATAGTCTATAAATAAGTGAAACAAATTTCCCTATCATTCTTATAGGTAAAGACAGGCAGGAAATATATATACAATGGTGGATTTAGAAGGGGGAGGGGTGCTGGACCCCTTCGCCCTTTTCGCCACATATTTACAAATACAACTCCAGATATGGCACCCAAAATGGCTGAATAATTCGGCTAATACTTGACTTTCACATGTGGGGCTCCCCTTTTTCAGAAATCCTGGATCCACCACTGATATACATGGTAGAGAATGAAACATACACAAGTTCATTGTACTTACTCTACTTTGTTCTTCTTTTCGTCCAGGAACAGCTGACTGTCATCTATCTCTTTGGGAGGAATGTTTTCTACATTATTCAGCTGAAATGAAAAAAGCTTCCTCAAACATCTGTTATATTTACTTAAAGAAGTTATCCTAATCTTTATATGAACATTTAAAAAACATTTTTCCCACAATGTCTCGATCATTTCGTCATAAATGCAAATTGAGTCTAGTCAAACTTACATACATTTTCGTATAATGACTAACTACTAAAAAATAAAAAGAATTCCATATGTTTTGCCTCACAGTTTCTTAAAAGTGTATAATTAGAAAATGAATATAAATAATTCCTGACCTTAAGCCTAGCCCCGACATTAAAGCGTTTACTCCTATCCTTTGCACTAAATATGAGGACCATTCTATCCTGGGCCAAAATGCGGATTCCTACATTACGGTTAAGGCCAAAGTGTATAGGTTGGAAGGGGGGTGCATGTACATGGTTTTCCTGATCTTTCCAATTCCATTTTCTTTTTCGAGCACCAGAATAGTCCAACTCTATTCCTCCTAGCTGATCCATATATAACCTAGTAATAAGAGATAAGAAAATATCTATTACAGGTACAGTCTAACCTGTACATGCCGTCACTTTTATAAAGCAGTCACCTCCTTTAAGTGGTCAGTTTTAATTCCTCCCTAATGTTTTCCTTATATAATAATATAACCTAGAAGTAACAGATAAGATCTATCAGAGACATATTATATTTCCAAATCTAATAAATTGTATTCATATTGATACAACATTATAAAATCTTCAAATTATGTATTTAGATTAAAAAGCATAAAATATCCAGCCTACCTAACCACACCGTTGTTATGGTAACAAGTGGCATAGCCATTGGGTTCAAACACAGCCAAGACCTGAGTACGCTCATTGTCAGCTTGCACCACATAAGTAAAGTGTCCAATGGAGATGGAGGAAACAATGACAGCAAGATTTCCGGAGGGGTAGCTAATTATGGTTAAGGTCAATTACCCATGTTTATGTAAATAAACTTATGTATTTGAGTTGTGTTACATATGAAAAATTTGAATCCCACTAAAAAGGTGACCCGAATTAAGTTCTCTTAGAATAGTGTTTATAGCCTAACCTTTCCAACAAGTCATTAGCAACAAGTAAATGATTATCATTCACTTCAACTATCATTATTAAACTTAATACATTTTGTTAAAAGAAATTCATGTTAATTGGAGAAGACTTCCTACAATGAATTACAAGACCTGACTCAATAACTAGGCAATCGTTTGCAGATATCTTCCATTTAAAAAAAAACATGTCTACTATTGCTGAATGGAAACATTTAATGGCATTTTGAAAATGCAATATTCTTTATAATACAAATATGATCTGATCACAAGAATTTCAACTTCCAAATAGCAGCTATAATACATGTACATGTATGATGTATACAATTTTATCAAAATAGATATAAAGAAACTGTATGAATGAGAAAATACTTTGTAACTGCACATCCATATAGAAAGGATACAATACATTGCCTGTGCCATCTGGGAACATGGTCAAGAATTTCTGCCCATTGTCATAATATTTTTCTACCAAGCTCAGCTAGAATATAAAATAAAACATTAAGTTAACAATCACAATGACCTATACCCAATATATTAGTTGGTTGGTAAACTGTTTTTGGGGTTTGCTTTTTTTTCTGTTGCTTTCAACAATTTTTAAGTTATAATGTGACATGGAAGCAGGAGGTAACCAATCAACCTTTGAAACACAGTAGCACAATCTGGGAATCGAACCCAGATCACATGCACTGCAAGCCAAGCACTTAACCACTACTCCAAGTCTGTACCCCAAGAGGAATCACTGGGATATACATCTTTAATGCAGAGTAAATGAATAAATACAAATTCTTCTGAATTCAAAGAGATTCATTAAATAAAGCATAAAGAAGATTGGCCACTTTTGACAATTTTACCTTTCCACTCCGTATAAGATCAGCATTGATGGGCTCAGGAATGAAAGTATCATCTTCCTCCTCTGGCATCAGTGGACTGGGAGCTCGGATTGTCCATCCCTCTTCCAGACACTTTTGGGACGACAGTTGATAATTTATTGTCTTCATTTTCTGAGCAACTATACAAACACATAATAAGAAATATTTCAAAACCTGTAGGTATATATCAGTATCATATAAGGAAATTGATATAGATTTTTTATAACATTATATTTATTTTTTGTTCAATACAGGCAAAACAATATATATAATTCATTTATGATGATATGAAATAAATATTGTAAGAAAAATAACATAAGAAAATAAATACAAATTAATATGATATCTAAATACATAAAATGAGTAACACATATGTCGTGTTGAAACATAAAATTTTATAGAAACTGGAGATTTTCTGAAGAAAACTGTCAACATGCATGCATGCTTAAATCATTATTAAAGCTGTGAAAATCATTATAAATAATCATTGGGATGATCATGAAGAGGATGATGCATCATGCATTTGAAGTTCCACATTTCTCTACCATGCACATGCTGCACTGAACACATAAACAATACATGCAACAATACATGCAGAATACTCTTACATCTAAGTAAAAAGATAACAATTAAAGACAATGCATATGGGTCATATAGGTTCAATGTAGACATTTAAGTAATAATTTTGATCTACACTGTATCTCCAAGTAAAGTGAAACATAAAATGGTATCTTAAATTTTGGATTGCCACAAGTTTGTGCAAGTTTTGTGTTTGGTCTTTTCGTTACACAGAGTTACTTCCCATTTGGGATGGTATCTGATGTTAAACAATTACGATGCCATCAAATTCAATGAAAACTTATCTAAAACTCTGGGAAATGATTAGTTCACAAATGACGTTTTCATCGGAAATTGATTACATCATAATTATTTTACGTCAGATATCATCCCAAATGGGACATAACTTTGTTTAATGAAAAGACTGAATAAGCAGGTCAAACAAAGTCATACTATATACATATGTAAGATGGGATTTAGAGACATTTTCAAATTTACAAAAATTGATTTTCAAAACATTTGTATTACTACCTGCAAACCCGCTTCTACTTTCTGGTTTCTGTGATTTAAACAGAGCACTGGCATTCCTACTCGCCATTTTAGGGAGATAGGAAGATTGCCTGGACAGATGCCCAGCAACACTGCGACCTGATCGTGGAGACAGGCTAATGTGTGAATATTGCCTGCTGTTGGTATTGTTATGAGAACTCTCATCTGGAGTGAACCATACATTTTAAAAATTCTGTTTCAATATACCCAGTGAAAATTTTCAGATTAAGTAATTTCATTCAACAATTTACTATATAACTTTACTTTTTCAAAATAAAATTATACAAATTAATCTGAATATATTAATTTTGAAAATTTTTTCAAATATTTGTCTCACAAATACAAATTACTTCTTTTCTTTTTTTTTTTTTTTTTTAAAGTTTATGATTATGAAAATATAGTATTTATATATTGTACAATATATTACACAGAATATATTACTATATATCAATTTTCCATTCCAAGATTATAGAAAGCAGTAATGTATTAAAACGTGCATGGCCAATTGCACTTTACTAAGAGCTAAATGAAATGAGGCCCAGGCAGTTCATAATACAAATTTGGCCTTTTCAAAACTAGAAAAAAAATGGTGACCCACATTTGACTGGTGTTTAAGCCATTAAATGTCATTGGTCTCAGGATTTAAATGTGGCCCTACCTATTTAAACACTCCAGAGAAAAGCTCTGTTTCACACCTCGATCTATGGGAATGCATTTTAAGCGGCACACTGAGAGTAAGTCACACATAGATATACAAGGTAAAGACCGGGATTACATTTACCCATATACCACGATGAAAGATATGGAATAAGCTCTGGAGCAACAACTCAAACTTTTCTACACTTTATGATACACTTTGTGCAGTTATACTTTTCTTTCTCTGGTTTTTAGAAAGAGAATTCCGCTTATCAAGTAAAACATAAACAGTACAAAATCAGCACTAATCTAAGATAAATAATCAGGTAAATAGATGTTGCATCATTTCTGGTATCAAATACCTAGTCATCAAGTAGGATTGCAGTATAGACCTAACTATGCACTGATGTCTAATTTCACTGAAATTATATACAGTACCTCCAGACTTGCCATTATTAAAAATATTTCTTTGAAGTTCGTCTTTCATACTTTGATATAGTGTCTACTTGTGCATTAAGTACCTCAAAACATATATCATAGGCTAGCTTATAACAAATGTATGGTAGTTCTCTGCTCCACTTCATCTGACAAAATTTTAATTGTCTTAATTATTCCACATAATATATGTAATGATATGATGTGAGTTCTAAGCAATTTTGTTGAGTTAAGGATAAAAAGTCAAAGGTGACATAGCCTTAGACTCTTCACTGTGCAAAGTATGTGTTTGATAAACTCTCATACACTTGACAATACTTTTTGTAATCTCTTAAACCTTAGGACGTAAAAGAAAAATTTTCAGTCAGTTACAACTATTCAGCTCACATCCAAACCCTTTTATGGCATAAAAATTGACTATAACTCCACTGACATAGCCTCTATGTGATATAGAGGCACTTTAGCCTATTTCATCTAGCTCCCTGGATACATTTGGTAACTTATTCATGTTTTTGGCTATATATATAATTCATATGTAAGTTGTATATTAATTTTATATATTATACTGTACATCATTATAATATTAAATTGTATACTGGTTTTATTTGATTAGTCTTTACAAGGGGAGACTACTCTATTAAAGCATTACTGATACATGTATGGACATAAAGCGATTAGGACCAACATACGTATCTTGTTTTTATTTTAGTTCATATTGTGTAATTAACCAATATCATTAGTTCTATTTTTATTTATATATATCTATTGACATGCTGATAAATATCAAGCACTTACTTATTCCAATATTTTTTCCAATACTTGACAATAGAAAATATGTTTGAAATAATGATTTCAGACAACTGATGGTAAAGTAAGGTTTTCAATCTTTATGAAGGAGGCCATGCATATTAGACTTTTATCCAAAAGATTGTGTATTTCAATTCCATGCCAGACATATGATAAGCCAAAACAAATTTGCATAATTTCACTGTGACATCACAATGCTAGCATCAATGTCATAATGAAAATCCCACCAAAGAGTAACAAGTCTGGCATAAAACCCCTTACATCATGTTCAACTGGAAAAACATCTGTTGAAAACTGTAGATACATATGGGTTTCTTATGGTATTATAATGAAATTTTAAAGCCATAAATCCAGATATAATGTTACAGGTCTACAGGTAATGTATGGAACACAAATATATGCATTGTACAGTAATCTACATTATGTCAAATGAGAGATAATATACATTTTATATCATCTTTGTAATAAATCATATGCAAAATCCCATATAATAATAAATGTATCCCTGTATTATCTACAGAGCATCCTATGAAAGATTATATTTAAAATACATTTTATAATATGGTTTACATAAAAAAAGCATAAGAAAGTCTATATAGTGAATGTTATCCAATACGATTTATATATCATGAGAGATTATTTATGATAAATACATATATAATCATCTAAGCAGTAAATCATATGCAAACTCCCACATACATGTATCAAATGTATTCCTATATGATCTACATAGAATCCTTCGTAAGATTATATAGATAAATACATTTTTTGAAATGTAATAAACCATATAAAAGAAAAAACATGTAATGAGTGTATTCCTATATGATCTAAATATAATCATGAAAGATCACATATAATACATACATTTTGATATGGTCTACATAAATCAAATGGTAAAACTCATATGATCAATGTATTTGTATATGATCTACACAATATCATATGATTTATACATTTTTGAATGATATCTGAATATAATATTACACTTTCTATAAGATTCTTCCCATAAAATCAGTATTAATCTATTTTGGCATGGCTTAATTTAGAAAAGACTAGAACATGTTTGTAAAACATATTCCCCTGTTGTGGGCTTATTTCATAAAAGCAACTAAGCTTTCCCAACATGTTTTATTTGTAAGTTTAATGTGCAATAAATCATATAAAATATTACCAGTAGTGACCTTGACCTTTTGACATATATGTATCCCTCCTTTTATTACATCTAAACATGGTTTGTGTGGGATGCATGACACACCATTTAGCATTTGGAAACCAGTGATTTTTTATTTTTACCAGTGGTGACCTTGACTTTTGACTCCAAAACTGAGAAGAATCTTCCCATTTTGATTACAATCATTTCAAATATGGTTTGTATAGTATGCAGCGTACAGCATACATTAATAACAGGGTTTATCTATATGTATAGCTTGTGTGATGTCATAGTGTTCATTATGTAGGAAAGTATGATAAGTTTCAATTCTTGATGTCACACTGGTCACATGACCTAATGTGGGTATAACTCTGGGGATTTATCATCGCTCTCTATGAAAAAAATCCAATATTTTGAAATCTCATTTTTGCAAACTGCGGTCATAGAAAATACTAAGAAGGAAAGAGAGTCAATCGTCGTGAGATTCCTTAATGAATTTCAAAAGTTATAAGACTCATTTAGCTTTTGTGCTCAAAATATAATTCAGCAACGTTGCATTACAGTCTATGATAATCACGTAGTTTATCCCCCAAGTCATCCTCGTAATGTTTGGGGGATAATCTTCATTTAGATCTTAGTGTGATGTCACGCCGAATTTGAGAATACTGATATCTGTAGTATTACCAAGTGAAGATGTGTTTAAGGTAAGTTTTCTGTGTTCTATTAAAGACATTACTCGGTGAAGTCAATTTAACAATAACATAACAATAGTGTTAATGTGTATCACAGCGACTATGTCAAAAAATTGACAATGTTGAATCTTACTGCAACACACAATACTATCATGTTGTCACTTGTCAAAAATTTACATTGATTTGTCAAGTTTTTTTTCTCATCTGATCAGAAAATTATATCAACATAACATGTGACAAGTCCATGGCAGATGTATGACAACACAGATTTCAGTTAGATCATAGGAATATAAGCAAACCTGAATGCCAGCTACATTTCCTAAGTATACATGTAGCTATTATCATAATGTAAGCATGCTTGAGATACGTTCAGAGCTTGCAGTATACAGGATATCATGATATATACAGAAAAGCAAAGTACACAAGGATGGTATGTTACAATGCATGTGTAACAATGCTAAATAGCAAATCTTACTATCTATATCATCTGCAAATAAAATGGCTACTCATGAATTCAAAAACAGTAGCTAGGCTAAAAATCTTTGAAACTTTAAACTCATGTAAATAAGGCATGTAATTGTTAAAATGTGGAAAAACAAATATGATTATGACATCAGAAATGATTTTTGCAAAATAAGATGTAACAAGCAAAATCATGAATTTGGTACATTGAAAAAAAAACACATATCAAAATTTAAAGACCCTGAAAGAAGTAACTGAAATATAACATTCTGAGTTATAATTTTGTTCAAGATAAATAACAGTAACATTAATGTAATTAATTATGATACAACAAATTTTTGGAAAAATGCTATAGACTGATCAATGGACATGCAACGAATGATCCAAAGAATACATGAATCCATTTTCTAGAGGTCATTAACAGGGACAGAAAACAATATATATGACAATGATAATGAAAGATATGTTTATAAGTAATTGACCTAGAAACCTACCAATTTCTTTGAAACCCCCTTGTCCAGCTAGATTTCCTGCTCTTGCACCCCTGGCTAGTTAACCAAACACACAAAATGAAACATAAATTGGTTAATAAACTGTTAGCTAACTGAAGAAGAACAAAATTAATAAAATTAGTGCATGTATATGGAACATCTGATAACCATGCATGTCTGAAATACTTTTAAATTTTTCCAAAACCTCACTCTCCAAATTTCATTCATTATACGAGGAAAATTGCAAATATGAAAAAATTCTATAATTTTTTATCCAACAATTTATTTCAATGGCAAGAGATCAGACATACATAGCTATAATTTGTGCAAGGATATAGTGAAGGGAAACTGAGGCAAAATAAACTAAGAAATTTACTTAAGACTCTAAATTTCTTAAACAGAACACCTGTTTTGTTCTCAAATATGTAAAAAAAAAACCAAAATAAAAGAGAAGTGCTCTTAAAGACTATGATTTAGAAAAATGGAATGAAGAAAGTAAAAAAGCTTTATTAAAAGAATGTCTGAGTTGTGAAGGAATTGATTGTGTCCAGTATCTATGACATATCATCCATTCAGGGGCAGGCGTGGTGTAGTGGTTAAGCGCTTGGATTGTGGCGCCGACGATCCGGGTTCGATTCCCGGATTGTGCCACTATGTTTAAAAGGTTGGTAACCTCCTGCTTCCATGTCGCGATATAACTGAAATATTGTTAAAAGCAACGTAAAAACACCAATCAACCAACCAACCATATCATCCATTCGAAATAGTATTCATAGAAATTGGAAATTTAGAACACAATTCAGAATTCTCAAAAATTTGCACTCAAAAAAGACTAAGACAACTATTGAAATGAACAAATTATTTCTGGGACTGATACCAGTAGATGCATTTGGTGAACAAAGAAATTTGATTCCTGAATTACTGTATACAGGGAAAATTTCACCCCTGTTTCGTTTCCGCCCTCTGAATGGAGGGCAAATTCAAAACCGGGCGAATATGTTTCAAACATTTGTCACAACTGAAAGAATTTTAACCAATAGTTCAATGGACATGTTTACTTCATTCTTATTTAAAACATGGATATTTTAAAACATTTATTCACTGTCGATATAAAAGTATGCAGGTGTCTAAAAAAAGTATTTAAAAGATAATTACACAATATAAAATGAATTATAAAAATTGGCAGGCGTGCAATTATGCGTATATTGCGTATAGGGAGAGGAGGGCGAATTCAAGACAGGGCGAATAAGTTTCAGGTCGTCAAAGGGCGAAAAAAAGACTGGGCGAATTCAAGGCTGTATACAGTATACTGTACAAAGAAATGGTACAAAATTTTAATCTTTTAGCACATTGGTATCCAAGAATCAGATAAGTAAGATGAGACTAAGATGAAATAAGGTAAGTAAGACCTTATATAATACACAATTAAGATCCTAGAAATTGCAGACATCAACAATTTTTTCCGTACAAATATTGTTAGACATTTTTTTCCCTTTTTTTCTAATTTTAAAAGTGAAAACAATGAGACTGACTGTTGTACAACATCATTAATTTATATTATCTTTACAACAGGTATCTGCAAAGTCTAGGACAACATAAAAGATAAAAATAATAATAAATGCAAAGTAAACAGTGAAGAAGGTTATTTGTTACAGTTATACAAATCCCACATAACCAAAATGATTAGAGAACTTCATCAGATTAATAAAACATCAAAGGATGACTGATTATAAAGTATTGCAGTAAAATAATAACTGGTGTGCTTAGCACTGCTAAGCTTTGTCACTGCTATCTATAGCATTGTGTATGGGGATATATACAATATAATGGTTTAAGTTTATACACTTACACGAGTAGAAGTTAGACTGTTGCTGGAATCCCGAGGCCTCTTGTTGCTTCCTCTGCTGCTCTTTGTCTCTCATTCTGTGATAGTATGTTATACATACATGTTCAATTTTCATTAAGATAATTTTTCATCAGATTTATCTACATGTATAGGCTTACTGGCAAGGTGTTGTTGTGATTTACATTTGCACTACACCTTAGTATTTTCACAACAGTACATACATGTTCAATTTTCATGAAGATAATCTTTCATTAGATTTATCTACATGTATAGGCTTACTGGCAAGGTGTTGTTGTGATTTACATTTGCACTACACCTTAGTATTTTCACAACAGCATAAATTCTGTGTTTTATTTCCATATTTCTAATTCAATTTTCTAATTTTATTTTCATCTAATTGTTGTTTATATAAGAAATATCCATCCTCTTTTTATGTTTGTAGCTCTGCCAATTATGACATTAATAAGTCTGCTTTCCTGTGTTAGCATTTTATAAATATTTCTTTCTTGAATTTTCACTTCTATCACTTTGCGGTAACAAGAATGTTGTAATAAGTTTCTTTCTTAAATTTTCACCTCTCTCATAACTAAACTAGCTGTGTCTTATTCCAATTCTGCCATAATGCTGATCTACTTAGCTATGTTCAGCAAAAAAAAGGGGGGGATGATTAGAAGCCATAACCTTTTGATCACACTAATTTAAACTCAATCATGCCAAGCTTTATACATCTGCAAATTATTTAACATTATACTTTTAATGCATGTAGAGAAACTAACCTTTGTAAAGCCCTCTCTCTGGCCACTTTGCGCTCTTCCTTAGAACTGCCGTAGTGAGCATGTGTGCTGATATTGATTTTTTTATTCTTCTTTTGATGTTCCTCCTCTATCTGATTTGTCGTATTGATGGTAAACTCTACAAACTCTCTGTACTGATTACAGCAATACAACTGATCAGGTGGCAGGTTTTGTTGCTGCTCTAGGGTAGGGAAAGGTTGAATTTCATGACCACAGAACTCACATACTCCTCCAAATATACCCATGGAGCGTCCCTGTTCATCAACCTCACCTATATCTTGATTAACATCGACATTTGCCAGTCTTGTTTCTGGATCCTCTACAGGGGGCTCCTTTTTCTCTGATTCTTTATTATACTGAGAGAGTAAAAGATTCTAGTTAAATGCACAGGTAAATATGAAGAATACAACTCAATGCACCATTTTGTGAACATTTTGTATTCAGTATTCATGTTGCATATTTTCTGCTTAAATATGTGAGAACAGACATAATGAAAAGCAACTTTATGAATATATTTTTAAGTTTTTAAGTGCTTTCTTAGAAATGAAAGACAAAAAAATCAGAATTCTTTAATTTAAGTTTTAAAATGTTTTAAATTATAAATTCCATATTATTATTATTATAATTATTAATTTTTTTTATATATGCAATGTTAATTGATGACTTGTCCGAATTTATATTTTAAAGCACTATGATAACTGGTGGAAAAAATTTCCAACACCATAAAAACTATAGTTAGAATAGAATGAAATAATACATCCAATTATGCTTATTTTATTTTTATTCTTAATAAATCATCAATAGAGACGGAGTGAAACAATGAACAATGGCATTTCAAAAAAAAAAAATTATAGCATGCAACTAACTTCAGTCTGTTTGTTGTTTACCACTATCCCTGAGAATCATTTTACAGGTTGATGGTCAGTGCTTACAGTGTAGGAAACTCCAAGGAAACAGATGCATCCAAAGAATACCATCAGACTTTGGCAGGAAAACTGACACACCTTGACCTGACACCATTTGTCAAGACCAGGGTTTGAACCAAGACATGACAATGGTGAGTGGGTACAAAAAGTTCCTGTATGGAGTTTTGAGCCCAGTGACCACTCTGACCCCTTATGGATATCATTAAGAATTCTTAAAACTACATGCATGGAAAGATTTTAACAGTTGTGTAATTTTATTAGTGACTATGTGCTCAACGTGAAAACTTACTATGTACAATCAAATTGTATCAATAGTGTGAAAAATACTGAAAAAAAATCTTATATGTATATTGAACAATCTTTAATGTAAACAAGGTAATCAAATATTTGATTTATAGTTTTAAATATAAATAATTTTTAACCGAAGCTCATACAACAATTTGTGATTGAGATGACATATAGCAATACATTTGTACTCTGTGTTGTTCACATTTAAAGCATAGAGTGTTGAGATTTTAAGTGGACATTACCTCCATGATGCAGCTAAAAGAATGTGAACACTAAACATTTGAGGTATTATTGCATAAGTTAGTATGGCAAGTGAACATGAAAAGCATTTAGCCAAGATAGTTACATGGTAAAGAGGACACCCATGTAATATATATAGTACCAATCCTGTGTGAAACTATTTAATTTGTAACTTTTCCTTTGACACTGGTTTTTATTCCTTACATAAACTGTCATCATAACAAAATACTACATTGTACTTATTTCTGGAAAAAATGTCTAGTTTGGAAGAGTATCTCTATAAATCAACCACACCCATACCCCTTTCCTGTCAAAAGAATGAAAATATAAAAGTATTTGCTTACACAATAATAACAAACAATATTAAATATGTCTTTTCTTCATTTGTATTGTATTCATCTGTTCTAAGTATTAACCTTGAATAAGCACATTACTTATTGCAATATCTGGCTGACAACTCATTAACTGAAATCTTCAAGTAACAAGAAGCAGAAAAAAAGGAAAATATGCACATTTTGAATATACCTAGTAACCAAACAAACATAGATGTAAGATGGTCAAGTTTTACAAATCTCATCTACAAAAAGCTAATACTATAGACACTACATATTCACAAAAAATTCTGTTAATTAAGACTGTTCTAGAGATTAACTGTTAATCACACCACACACCATGTTAGTATTCATTGTCTACAGCAGCACACTTAAGTAGCACACTCTAAAAATAACATTATTGTTAGTTCTCTATCTCTATAGCAACAAGCACTACCACCACAACAAGCGTTACTATGGATACCTGAAGAATCTGGGGTGGTCCAATGCTCGGCATAAAAGTTCTATCATCCTGCACAGTCTTACCACCATAATCTTCCTCATCTGAACTCTTTATAGTATATAATCATCATAGGTTATCATAACACTACTGACTATTTAACCTTACAGCACTCCTCCTCTTTCTAGCTCTAACTCCTTATCGTTAGATTTAGCAATAAAACGAATGCTAAATTTTACTGTTATTACATATATACATTATTAATGAATTCTTCAGCATAATTATTTTGATGTCTGTTTATTTAACATCACACCAAGATTATCATAAAGGGAGGGCATATATATGTCACATCAGGATTATTGTACTTGTATGATGACAGCATCTGCTTGATGCATAACGAGGAAATATATAACTTGCAACAGACCTATCCAAAGCAGTGAGGGATATCTTAGGTGCCACATCTACCATGACACAGGACCTCAGTTTTCATCATCTCATTCAAAGCACAGGACACCAATGAAGCTCAGACAGGACTCAAACCAGCTACATTGGCTACCATATGTACAGTAACAAAACAGGACACCTACAGCGGGCTCAAACTGAGACCTCTTTGTCCTTAGCCCAACACACTACCAAATGACTGATGCAGGCTCTGACTGCTGATAAGAATCACCTACTGCTTTTGAAATCTTGATTTACTATTAATTTATACTAAATACTTACACTAGACCTATTTAATTAAATAATGTTAATATCATATACATGACTGTTTCATTTTTAACATTTCACAAATTTAAGGATTGATTTTATAAATCTGCATATATAATTTTAATATACAGTAAATATTTTTATGATATTCACAAAAAAAACCAAAACTAAATACGCCTTGAGAAAATAATTCAACAAATCAGCCCCTACTCACAAGAAAATACTTTTTTCATTTGGGAATTGGCACATGATTTCTCACTGTTGATAGGGCTGACTTCTTAAACACTGATATCATCACTTTGTTATAATTAGAATTTCAGTGATACCACAGTTCTTACCGTATCTGAATCACTACTGAGTTCAAGCATAGGGACACCATATTCATCATTGATAGGGTACCCTGTTAGATCTTTTTTCTCCTCTTCAATCACAGCCTCTTCTGCCTTCTTCTGATTCTCTTTTGCTTCACGAACTATTAAAATGGTATTCATATAATTACATATAGTAGAGATATACAATTCTGTCAAGGATTTTGATAAATAACTTCTCAATATTGCTCTGTATGTGTATCACATACGTATGATGCTGTTATTTAAAACAAATAAAGCTAAGTCATTGACTTGTATATACAGATATGTAATAAATATAACACTGGTATGTGATGTTTATAAAGTTGATAATTTAGCAAACTTAAATATGCAGTAATGGCATGTGTGCATAGCTTTAAAACAGAATCTTATAATGAAAATAGAAACACACAATATCCCAAATTTTCTGCATTTTGGCCTTTATCAAATGATCAAAGGATATAGAACAAGAGGCCACAATTTGAGATATTGAGTGTTTCTGCTCTTCTGATAACCAATGTGGTTCCCTTTGGAAGTGTAAGAGTGCTTTCAAAAATCTTATATATGTGTGTGTATGAGTGGTATATTATCTTGGGAAGTATCTATAATACATTTGTACTCACAAATTATTTTATTACACTTAAATATGTTTTTATCACAGTATGTTATGTAACACATATTGCATACAGGATTTTTCTTACAGCACATAAATACCATCAATCTGTTTAAAACCATATCTTTATTAGACTTCTCTATTTGTCCCATTGCGTATAAAGATGTGGCGAAACCCTGTAAGAGGTCACGTTCTGGTGAACTCTGATTCTCAGCCAATCAATGGATCGGCTACAAACTCCTAGGAATGAAATTAACATCATGTTTCACAAGGTAATTTTTGAACAGTGTTTGTTACATATTGCATCACTTGCATGTGCCTAACCGATTCATTGGTTGACTATGAGAAATAATGATTTCTATGACTGGAACATCATCAGAGTTCACCAGAATGAGATCCCTTATGGGGCTTCACCAGATCTTTATACGCAATGGGACGTATAGAGAAGCTGAATAAAATTATGGGTTTAGTCAGATTGAAATATTACTATTAACCTGAAGATGATAAAATCTCTGACAATCGTCAAATTTCTGTCCAATTCTAAACTAACTATAACCTGACTACCCTCTACCTTACAGTCCATTTAGAACAATGGTTGATTTTGTTGCTGATTTTGAAAATGAAAAGTCAAAATATTTTAGACTTAAAAACTCGTAGCTCATAGCCTAATAGGAGCTTAGTTGAAATCAAATAAATACACATTTACATTCTATTTTATCCTTACCCTTCCCTTTGCTATAGTAGATAAACCCTTATTTTTATCAATATTACATTACACTATAATTTATATCTTTTAGCAGCAAATATAAGTATTCACAATCTTTCTGTAGATTTCCATCTACCATGCATACTATTGCAGAAGTGAAACTGAAAGTACCCTTTACCTGGTGTGGTGCTAGGAGAACTTCCCTCTTCCTTATGAGGAAACAAAACACCTGTAACAATCACCAAATAAGACATTCTACTATACACACTATCACCAAAGAGTTATGATCAGCATTTTCTATTTCTGAAATTGCAGTATACAAATTACATGTACTACAGATATAAAATGGTTCCTCATTGGACCCCTGATTTTGCAATTAAATTGATTAAAAAAATTTTTAGTATTTATTAACAAAAAAATATCTGAAAGAATATCTTTCTAAATAACACAAAATGCCAATACAACACTCTGCCCCCCCCCCCCCAAATCCAAAACTTTTTACTGCAGTTAATATTAAAGGATTTATTTTGCATACTCTATTTATCAAGAAAACTTGTTCTATAGAACTCAGATTTTGTTAGTCAACAAAATACGTAATTGCATTGAATATTATGTTATTATCTCCTTGGGCCTCCCTTATGTTATAAGATATATACATGTATACGTATACAGTGGAAATAAAAAATGCTGATCAACATTAAACCAAAGAGACATATATGCTAACTACATACAGAAATATAGTCAACATATGTAACTGTGTATTGCTATCAATACAAGTGCACCCATAGCCAGATTTTAGTTAAAATACAACAAATACATTAATCAAATTATGTCAGCTACTTGAAAAAACAAACAGTAACTGATTAGACCAACAATATTTATTACTTTTCAATCAATTTTACCTTCCAAACTATGCAGGGACCACAATTGAAATGAAATATGGTTGGGAGTTATATGTAAAATTAATATTCATAAACAATCTATGTGTTATAATAAAGAAAAATTTTGTGCCTACTCGTTATTTGAAATTGAGAATGATAAAACACCATTATTTAGTGCTTATTTGAAAAAGAATATGTACACCTACATTTGGAAGCTTCTTTTTTAATTAAAAAATCATAAAAATTCTGAAAGTTTGATAAATATGACACATCTAAAGGTTCTGATGAATATTTGTGTAAAGTTTGGTGAAGATATATCATGAAGTTGACAAGCCTTGACAAGAATTTAAGTAATAATTCTGCAGTGATCTTGAAGTTGGTTACATGACCTTGGGTCAGGTTCATGACACAACTTAGGTTCTGATGAATATTTGTGTGAAGTTTGGTCAAGATCTATCATAAAGCCACAGACTTATGGCTAACACAAAGATTTAAGCAATGCCTCTGCAGCAACCTTGAAATAGGTAACATGACCTTACGTCAAGGTTATGACATATTTTTAGTTTCTGAGGAATATTTATGTGAAGATTTGTCAAGATTTATCACAAAGTGATTAACTCACAGTCTAGACAAGATCTGGGGAGAATGAAGGAACAAGCAGACACACACTAAGCCAGGACAAGGTGATTCCTATATACACCTGTCTTTAGAAGAGGGTTGAGGGGGTGGGGGGTCTAAAAATAGCAACTGGTCTATTTCATGACAACAAAACAATTAACAAAAACTCTAGAAATCATACAACACAGAGTAAATGATTGTAAGTATAAGAACAAATTAGATATCATATACACCTACACCAGTTTTCTACACATTAAACACTTCTACATACTTTCTCTAGGGGTAATTTGTCGAAGCTTAGCCATTTTATCAGCATCTTCCAGCCAATCCCAATTGGTTTGTGTGTCCTCATTCACAAACATCACCTCACGTCCATCAAATCCCTTCCTTTTTACTGTTTCTCTTGCCGTAATAGATTTTGCAGAACTGCATCATATAAAGAACAAACAAAATTTTATAATGCAGTTCACACAAAATGGTTAGGAAATTACCCTCTTCCAAAAAGATGAAGAAAATGAACACATTTCACTGAATACAATTTCTGTTTCCTATATAACTTTGAAATTTTCACAAAGAATCGAATTCAGAATTTACTAATAGGCTGTTAACATTTATCAAAATCAAAAATTTTTGAGAATATTGAATTGTTTTCAAGAAATACTAGTAAATATGTTGTTTAACCTTAAATTCTGCACTTACCTTGATCTTGAAGAAGCTGATTTTTGTGATTTTCTAGAAGTGACAGATGCCATAGATGAAGGTCTTTTTGTTTTTTCTAATGGTAATTGTTCTGAAGACTCTCTTCTAAAACCCCGAAGCACAGCTGGACGAGTCTTTCCACTACCAAGATGTTCATGTCCAGCTGATGATGCTGAAAAAGAAAACAAAAAAGAAATTAATTAAAGTTATGAGGAAATTTAGAACAGTCATGTATTTCAATCCAAATATATAAATTTGTTAAATAAATATGAAAAATGGGTCGACTACATCAATGATTAAACAGAGTTTTTTTTTTACATTATTTCTTTTGGATGATATAAATTCGTAATGAATTATATCGTATAAAATTAGAGCCATAATTTCATATAAAAAAATCATTTTTCATGTAACTTATTACCATGATAACTTACTGTAGTATAACCAAGGTCCATAATCAATATGGATAATTTCTCTGATTATCCTTCTTTTAAAAGTTCTTCTAACCATTTGCATTTGAATACACTGCCATTTATAAAACAAGATCTTTACAGAACTACAACTCAATGTGGAAAATGAATAGGTAGTGTGATGTCACAAACAGCTCCTATTCTGATGTCATACAACAGTTGTATTATGATGTCATACAATACTACTGTCTGCAGCCATTTCTGAGTTTACATGACAGATTAGAAATTTATTATTTTTAAGAAGCGATGAAACCAAGCAAGTATGACTTTTAATTATTATTTATTTTGATTAAATATGAAAATGTCTAGAAGATGCATCAATTACCGTAGGAAGCAGTGGACTTATCATCAATTTCATTTTCATTTTTGTCTAGGTCATCTAGGTCACTGTCATCAGTTGAATAAGGGCTGGCATTATCACCACCAGCACCAATTGGAGGCAGTGGTTTCTTCGATGGAAATGTACTTTCAGATGCATCGTCTGACAATATTTCCATGGTAACCGATTTAAGCCAAATCTTATCTTTTAAAACCTTTATATCAAGTTGGTCATATCCTTTATTTTCATCCCACTACGTACTAGAACACTGAAAATATGACATAATAAACCATCGTAAATAGATATATGACTATACTTCGTCCATGGATATGATATCTTCATGTCCAAATCTACAAAAACGCGTTGGATTTTTCTTTTAACGGTGCATTTACTTGTAAAAATTACTACTACATAAAGGAAAAAGATAAAAGTTTGAAGTTACATGCATTCCGATTCAATAAGACATATCAACAAATGGCATCTAACCACTTACAACTTCCAGGCCTAAGGAAGAACCACCGACCTCCATTATAGTTTACGTTCGGTTGATAACGACGATCATGTGATAAATTTTGGAAACGCCATTGGCTTAATCGATGTCGTAAAATAAAATTATAAATGTAATTTCAGTATAAAAAAGTAAATAAAAAAATAAGAAAGTATTTTTATATTGTAAGTAAAATGATCAAGAATTAGATTAAAAATCTGCGATTTACATGCCATTGAGTATTTTTACGATTCCTGCAAATAACAAAGGAAGACGAACGATAACTCCCAGCGGTACACAGTGCAGAGAAATAATGAATCCTTTAACGTAACATTTATTTCTTGTACACTAGAACAGGTTGGGCACATCCCTCTAAAGAGAGACATTCCTTGTTAAGAGAGATATTTTGCTGGCATTTTCAAAAATGTCTTTCTAAAGAGGGGTGTTTTCAACCTTAAATTAATGCATTAGTTCCCAAGAGCTAAAAATTCAGAATTTATAATTCATGTAATTTCGACCTGAAACTAAAAATCGCACATTTACAGTACATACTGAAATTTGCTTGCAAAAGAGGTTGACCCAAAGACACTGTGATACATGAAGATTGCCTTTTTAAAACTAACCCCCCTGCTTTATATATATCGTCTTGTTCTGGTTGGGTATAGGTTCAAATCAATCTGATTAAAACCATATCTTTATTCTGCTTCTCTGTTTGTCCCATTGCGGATAAAGATCTGGCGAAACCTCATAAGGGGTCATGTTCTGGTGAACTCTGATGACACTTCAGTCACTGCATGAAACCGTTATTTCCCATAACCAATCAGTGACTCGGCTAGGCACGTGATAGTAACGCAATATGTAACAAACACTGTTCAAAGACTACCTTGTAGGTCATGCACGCTGGGGATGTTAATTTCATTCCTAGAAATTTTTAGCCGATCCACTGATTGGCTGAAAATCAGAGTGAAGCAAATCTGCCATTTTCTATATATTTTACGCTAGTTATCTCGAAGTGTCAATGTTTGTACAAAATGAATTGATTAACGCAGCAGTAAAGGCAGAAGAAGTGTGAACAACCAATTGTCCCAGTGAGGTGTACGGTAATGGCTGATTGTTTGACCATGAAGCCATTTTATCTTGATCAACAATGGTTAGATAATTGGATTGCATTGGCACTTGTTATTTTAAAAATTGCATTTGTAAAAACACCTATTTCAGTGCATTTTGTCAAGTGTTCAACACAAGGAGGTAAAACTGTAATGATAATCTCTTTATCAAGTGTATAAAATCCATTTCGGTGGTCAAGTATGGGTTCCTAAAGTCTAATGGTCGTTGTCAGCAGATATTTACAGCAATATTGCTTCAGAAATATGAATTCCTATGTCTGGAAAAAGGTTTTTGTTTTAGATCTTGTATATGATACACAACTGGAAAATCAAAGTCAGATTTCATGAAAAAAAAGTGTATATTATGCACGAGTGAATACAGAATACCAATGGACATTTCAATTTGTTAATTTAATATGATTCACTCCATCCAGATTTACCTCACGTCTGGATTTATCTTCCCCACCAGTATAATAGCAATACAAATGTAGGAAAGGAACATGCAACACACTTGTAGTCATACTAGTAGTTATAAGTAGTCGTAACACTAACAGACAGGGTAAAAAATTGTGGGTGAAGCCAGTAGTTGAACCCAGAACCTGCTGGTTTTAGGTCTGATGCTGAGCTCTGAGCATTGAGCTATATCCAAGTCACATGCGTCACACTGTGCCTGTAGTCTTCCGCTTTAAGAGCAGAATCCGATACTCTCACTATTGAGTTATCCAGACCGATACTGGCATCTGTCACGTAGTAATACAAATAGCATATATTAGTACTAGTATGCCTCTGTAAACATGACTGTAGATACAGTGTGTTTGAATCTTACCAGTGGCCTTGTATTAAGGATACTTGTCTGGTAAAGTTTCCTATTTCAGTGAATTAGTAGTGAAAATTTTACTAGACCAATTTAATTTCTACAAGGTATTTGTGTTGGTTTGGTGAGTTCTGCAAACACTGCTAACTATAACATTAACGAGCATGGTGGTCAGACTTTAATTTAAATGCATATCTATCACTAACAGTGTAAGCGCTCTACCATCTGAGATATCTGAGACATTTTCATAATCATCCACATTCCTCCCTTGTTAATTAAAGGTTTCCTGGATACATCATATAACAATCTAAATATGGAACCACTCTCATAAACATCTGAAACAGTTACTTTGTTTTGAAACATGCAAGGTGAAAGATTGATGGTTAGACTGGAATTCAAATTCAGAACCCTTCCCTTATGGTGAAGAGTCACTGAACTATTTGAGCCAATATCCCAGTCTGCTACATGTGTATCGAGTTTATTTACTATTAGTCAAGTTAAAATATGTATCATTAATTTTGGAAGAATGCTATATTTGTACCTTTTTCAAAGAAGAACATTTCACATTTTTTGCCTCATTAGTCCAATTACTTTTACTTAAAAGTATCTCGCTATAACTTCAAATCCGGTATTCGAACCAGGGTTACCACTGTATCTACTGGCTTGGTGGAAGGCATATTGGACATTTTGAGGGTCAAGAGAATATACCCGTACTGCTGCCTTCCGTGCCAGAGTTTTGGGAGCTTTAAGATATTTTGATGGAAGCATAAGGTACTTCCTGTTACAGAAAAATTGGTGCATACAGAATATATTGTCATAAATTAATTGAGTATAAGTGGATCAAAATTGCAGGAAGAGCATTCTGATTTTAGTAAAAACGTATGTTTTGTTTGATTTAAAATATGCATTGTTTTGAAAAATGGAACTCACAGTTAATAAATTCTAATGATTCTATAGGTATATATACTGATGTCTAATAATAGAAAATTGAGGTCTTCAATTCATGTTTTCAGATTTAAGATTTGTATCAACCATTTTGTTTTACAGAAATGTAAGGAACTTGCAGAAGATCAATGAGAGAGAACTTGAGCTTGGACTACTTGGCAAAAAATCATGGCATGATAAATACAAAGACAGTGCATGGATATTTGTAGGAGGGTTGCCTTATGATTTGACAGAAGGCGACGTTGTTTGTGTCTTTTCACAGTATGTAAACCATATCATCAAAAGTTGAAAACTCTGTGAAAACTAAAATCACATTTGGTTTTCTCTACGTTTACTTAACACAATATATTGAATATACAAATTAGATATAAATGGAAAAATACAGAAATAGGGGGAGGGGATGTAGAATTACTAATATAATATCCTATTTCATTAGTACCTTACTGGCAAAGCTGAAGGGGTCTTTAGGTTTGCACTCTGTCCATTTGTCGGACCGTCTGTCCGTCCATCTGTCAGTCCGTGGGCAAATCAGTTTTCCACATTTTTTTTTTTAAATCCTTGCATGTATTGATACAGTATTTGGTATGTGAGTTTGCCACAATGAGATACAGATCATGTTTGAGTGTTGTTCCGATCCATGTATTAATGATGAAATAACAGGCCTTGGACTTCTGAAAAGCAGTTTTCTGGACTTTTATCGCAAACGCTTTCAGATATTGATTTGATATTCGGTATCTGAGTCTGCAATCATGAGTTACAGATGAAGTTCGAGTTAAAACTTCTTTAGTTACTGTAGAAATTACTTAGTCAATTGAACTGTGTATTTTTCCGAGTTAAACTTTTTTAATACAGTTTAGTTCACTAGAGAAAATCTTTATAATTAAATCATTGTTTGCATATGCATATGGGAACTATGCTTATAATTCTAATGGGGGTCAAATACGTCTTTTCTTCTCCGCAGAGTTTTGCAAAATATAGGTGTCAGAGTTATACATGTATGTAGTCAGTAGGTGACTACACAGTCAGAATGCTTGTTTTGTATTGTTTTATGTGTCTTTTCAAAGGCTCGACTAACACACTTGTTCCTCATTATTTCTAATCAGAGTTTTTCTTCATTGGGAGAACCTGAAATTTTATCCAGGCAATTTGATTTTGCTCTCAGCTAGCACGAATGAAAGTTAAGCATGGTTTTTCTTCCTTCATTTTGTTGCAATTTTAGTTACTCTTTACATAAATGATTTCCTCATGACAGCTTCAATTAGGAAATTGTTTTATGTTATCCAGTATTGTTGTCATGACATCTATTTAGTAAAATTTCTAAGATATGATTCAGTTCATGGTTTTTGTCCATGCTGTCCCCCTCCCCCCCCCCCCTCCCCCCTTTTTTTTTTTGCAGACCTTTAACCATTTTTTGATCACATTACAAAAAGAAAACTAAATTCAAGGTTTGCCCCCACCCCTACTTTTGAAATGACCACATGTAACTCAAGAAAATATCATTTACAACTACATTTATGAACATTGGAATATGATAAAGCTGCCATGGTAACCTTCATGAAAGTCTGAAAACTTTGTAGTCATTAATATAGCAATTATCATAGAAGATTGTTGAATAGACCATATTCCGGTTTTAATAATTGCTGTCTTTTTGTCTGAGCTAATACATTTTGGCATTGTTTTTCATAGTGACGTCATAATGCATGACATAGATTCATTATCACGTCACTATGAAAAACAACGCCAAAAGCTATTAGCTTGGACAAAAAGTCATCATTTATCAAAACCGAAATATGGTCTATTAATATATGATAAAGTACATTAAATTAATTCATTAATCTTGCAAATAGGTCTCTCACACATAGGTCCCTTATGACCAGAGCTTTCAAATGATACCATGGCTTTTGACCATGTGACCATGTTTTGAGTTTGCTTTGAAATCTGGCCATACCATCTTTATTAACAGTGTCTTGTAATAAAGCTTCAGAATCTGCTCTTGTCTATATTATGACATACGGTAGCTGGGTAGAAGCATTATCTGAGTTACTTGCTTTCAAATGTTTGGTTAAGTCATACATAGCATTTGTTTCTTGCATTTTACTTTATTAATCAGATATGGAGAAATAGTCAATGTGAATTTGGTTCGAGACAAGCAATCTGGAAAGTCTAAAGGCTATGGTTTCTTGTGCTATGAAGATCAAAGGAGCACTGTTCTTGCAGTTGACAATTTAAATGGAATAAAGGTGAGAAGTAAATTTCACTGTTTTACTTTGTGAGACTGACCCAACTACATAGTCATAGTAACTTCTAACTGTAAAACAAAGTCCTGTTTTTACATACTGCAAAATTTCTTTTGTTCCAAGAACGTGCACCTTTCATGAAAGATTTGCCTGGTAGTAGCCAGTGCATCAACCAGTTGTCTGGTAGTAGCCAGTGCATTAACCAATTGTTTGGTAGTAGCCAGTGCATTGATCAATTGTCTGGAAGTAGCCAGTGGATTAACCAGTTGGCTTGTAGTAGCTAGCGCATTCTTACATCCAACTGAGCAAATGTCCAGAATAAAGAAACATTAAGACAGCGGTTGGCATCAATCTTTGATCTACCATTAGGAAGCAGCCTTTGTTATGGCTTGTCAAATTTGCTACTTTGTTGACAGTCAAACAAAGCAGTCTAAATCACCAACAGACAAAGACAAATGTCTAGATGATTCAAGCTACTTAAGAAATGACTGTAAAAAATTTCCTGTGTATCGATGTATAGACAAAAACTAAGGCACAAACTTTACAGGCTTCAAAGCAGATTATATTTAGTTTGTGCCTCAGGTTTTTTTTTTTTAAAAATCAATAGACAGAAAATTTTTCAGTCATTTCTTATAATTTAATTACAGGTATTTCAAATTAAAACTTTTTTCAAGAACGATTACATCTTGTATCTGAAACTGATAAATCAAATTTCACGCATCTGTCTTACGTTAGCCAGTCAGAATCGGGATCTGATGGCAGACCCATCAATGATGGAAATAGTATATGTACAAGATAGGAAGAATACCATGAAATGAAAGAAAAACAGTAATGATTTTATATTTTTTTGTTTATTTTATTCATTTTAAAACCGACTTTTTATTCAGTTAGAGATCACTCAATACATATCTAGATCGAACAGGAGTTGTTTTTACATGCAGCCCTGATTATGTATTACTCAAAGGGACATTGTCTATACAGAAAAAATTTTACCCCATGCGTTTGTATATATGTTTACTTTATACAGTCAGTGTGGTAATAATTAAATTATGTATAAACAAACCAACAAATTGGATTCCACCTCTAGAATATTCTGAATGTGGTAATCCTTTCATATGGCAATCGGGATCAGAGGTAAATTATGAATTGTACCATCTGATTTCTTAAGGAAAATTCCAAAAAGTAATGAATTGTTACCTTGTTTACATACAGCATGGTATGAATAAATGACTGTGTTTTGTGGATAAATAGCTCATTGTTTCTTACAGAATTTAACCATATCATTTGAAATGTAATTACAGTTTTACACCTGCAATGCAAATGAAGGTGAAGGTCATTGGTGACTAGCATAGACTTATTAAGTCTTTTCGTTAAACAGAGTAACTACCCATTTGGGATGGTATCTGACATAAAACAATTACGATGTCATCAATTTCCTATGAAAACGTCATTTGTGCACTATCATTTCTCCGAGTTTTAGATCAGTTTCCATAGAATTTTGATGACGTCAATTCTTTTAGTCCGATATCGTCTCAAATTAGAAGTAACTCTGTCTAACGGAAAGATCAAATACCATATTTAAATGTATGTACAATGTACTTTTTTATTATCCCCCACAAGTTGCACAAATTGATATAGTCATGACACTTTTGTCTATTCTTTAGTTTCTTCATACACTTGTAAAATCAATTATTCTTCCTGAGCACTCTAAAAAACACCTCTTGCTCTGTAGGTTCATCAAACTTGATATTCTTTATGATGTGAGTAAGTGCCATATTGACATACAATGTCCAAGATAAAAGGTCAAGGCCATATGTAGGAGTACTAGGCTTTGTTGTATGTAATGGTGTAGATGGTAGGTATTTTCCATGTTATAAATTACATAATAATGTAAGTTTTGGTGACTTTTGAAAAAATAATTTAGATAAGGTCTGTTGTTGATACATATATGTGTACTTCAGCTCCTGGGAAGAACGTTACGTGTGGATCATGTAGAAGATTATAAACAACCCAAAGAATATGGCGACGAGGATGACATTACTCAAAAGTTACGAATGGAAGGGTGTGCCCCAGAGGAAGATAAAGAAAGTTCAGAAGAAGAACTAGTTTTACCTAAAAAACACAAGAAAGGTACAATGTTATGAAATGTGATTGAGACAATAGCTTTGATTATAATTGCTTTTTAGCTCACCTGAGCCAAAGGCTCAAGTGAGCTATTGTGATCAATCACCGTCCGTCGTCTGTCGTCCGTCGTTAACTTTTCACATTTTCGACTTCTTCTCCAGAACCACTGAACAGAATTTGATGAAACTTGATAAGCATGTAGTACTCATGGTCCCCTACAAGTGTTGTTGTTTTTCGTCCGGATTCATCGACAGGTGGCGCCACCACAGGCAAAAGTAGGTAAAAGAGGGTACCCTCCTTTAACAAACTTCTTCTTCAGACCGGGGGCATACAGAGACAAACCGAATGCATAGGAATGATCTAGAGGGATGTGTGAAGAAGTGTTGTTATTTTTGGTTCCGTTCCGAAATCAAATTTTTGACGTTTTTTTGTACTTGGTAGTTTTAATGCAGAAAAGAGGTATTTTTTTCTTTTAGTAAACATTGATGCATTAATTTGGTTTAATTTGATCATTTTGATGGTAAGAAATACTACTGCGAAGAAAATTTTTCAATATTTTATGTTTTGGATTTTTTATGAATTTTTTAAGACTTTCAAGAAAAAGGGGGGTGGGATAATTGGTGTAAACATTTCACAGTTTGAACTTTTTCTTCGGAACCACTTGCTGGAATTCAATGAAACTTGGCATGCATCAAATACTCAAGGTCCCCGACAAATGTGGTCATCTTTGTCAGGATCCATGAACAAGTGGCACCACCACAGACAAAAGTAGGTCACAGAGGGTACCCTCCTTTGACAAACTTCTTATTCAGATCGGGTGCATACAGCGACAAACCGACTGCATAGGAATGATTTAGAGGCATATGGGAAGAAGTGTTGATATTTTTGGTTCCATTCCGAAATCAAATTTTTGACGTTTTTTCATTTTTATTTTGGACTTTGTTATTTTAATGCATTAAAGAGTTATTATTTTCTTTTAGTAAACATTGATGCATTCATTTGGTTTCATTTAATCATTTCTATGGTAAGGAATGCTGGTGCGAAGGAATTTTTTCAATATCTCGATTTTTGAATTTTTTATGAATTTTTTAAGACTTCCAAGAAAGGGGGGGGGGGACAATTTTTCATATCTTCAACTTGATCTACAGAACAACTTGAAGGATTGTGATAAAACTGGGTAGGATGCAAGTACTCATAGTCCTTTTCAAAGGTTTTGTTTTTTTGTGCGGATCATCCAAATTGGTTAACAGATAATGCCACCATGTCTAAAAGTAGGTCTCACAATGGTACATATACCACTTGGTAATTGAAATATGGAGAGTAGCGGTTCAAATCCAGCTGTGGTCAAAATTTTTTTTTTTTTTTTACACATCTAAATAAGTTTTTAGATGTTTCTCAACACTCAACATATGAAATTAGGAATTTTACGTTTAAGACTTCCAAAAAAAAAGTGGGGGGGGGGGGGGTTGGGGGGGTTTGGCCATTTTTCACATTTTCAACTTTTTCTACAAAACTGTTTGAAGGATTTTAATAAATCTTGGTAGAAATAAGTCACTTATGATCCTCTTCAAATTCTGTTGTTTTCGTCCAGATCTCTTTACAAGTGGCGCCACCATAGTCAAGAGTAGGTCACAAAAGAATTCCCTCGTTTAACAATATTCTTTTTCATACGGGCTGTATACAGAGACAAACAGAATGCATAGAAATGATCTAGAGGGATGAGTGAAGATGTATTGTCATTTTGGTTCCCTTCCAAAATCAAATTTTAGAATTTTTTTTCCACATTTCTTTGGACTTGGTGATTCAATGCAGAAAAAAGTGTCATATTTCCTAGTTAATTGATAATGATGATTTCTTATGGACTATTGTGATCATAATTATGGTAAGGATTGTTACTTTGAAAGAATTTTGTCAATATCTCAATTTTTGGATTTTCTATGAATTTTTTAAGACTTCCAAATGAGGGTGTATAGGAACAATTCAATCACATTTTTCACTTCTGCTGTTATACCACATGAAAGATTTTAATGAAACATGGAATACATGAAGTACTAAAAGTCCTCTATCAATTTGGTAAATTTCATCCAAATTGGTTAACAGATAATGCCACCATGTCTAAAAAGCAGTTCTCACAATAGTACATATACCACTTGGTAATTGAAATATGGAGAGTAGCGGTTCAAATCCAACTGTGGTCAAAATTTTTTTTTCATTTCTTTACACATCTAAATAAGTTTTTAGATGTTTCTCAACACTCAACATATGAAATTAGGCAATTTTAAGTTAGATCTGGACAATATTTGAAACAATTGTTGTTCATGACCCAGACTTGAAATCAGTCAACAAAAGGCCCCACCTAAAGAAAATGACTAAATTGTTGCCCTGAATGACTTCTTGCAGAGACAAAGGAAATGCTTAATATCAAAATCACCTGAATGGATGTGCAAAAAAGTGTTGTTTCTTATTCTAGCCTGAAATAAAATTTGACATATTTTCAACATCTGTGTTGACTTAGTCACATTAATGCAAAAATAAATGAATTCTTCCTTCATGCATGACTGATAATCTAGGTACTCAGGTGAGCGATATAGGCCCACTTGGGCCTCTTGTTTATTTATTGGCTGTATTGCAAAGGATTTCATTGAAGGAATTTTTAACTTGTTTAAACTCAAGGTCTCTTACAAGTGTTGTTTTTTTATTATCAGATCCCCCAAGGGATCCTCCTTTCTCCTTTTGACAGACTTCTTCCTAAGCCTTACTGCATGGATCAACAATCTGAACGTACCAAAGTGATTTAGATGTGTTGCTTAAGAAGTGATGTAGTTTTTGGTTCCATTCCAAAATGCCTCTTGTCTTGTCATTTTCACAGATTTTTTGTCATTTTTTTCATTCATTCAGCATAGAGAGTAATAAAGTATACATTTGCTAGCTGAATCAGAAATGTCTTTTTCTAGTTTAATTTGAGAGATTCATGTCAAAATTTAGTATTTTATATTTTTTCTGTCGTTGATATATTAATGCTTGCGTATCGTCAGTTGTTGTTTAAATCTTATTAAGGGGAAAAAAGAATTTTTCGTTTTACACCTAACAAGTCTTTGCAGCACTGAATATGTAAATAAAGACATTTCTGAAATGGGAAAATTTTTGACAAACATTTTTGTGTCAGTGCCTTGATATTTTCAATGTAGAGACACAGTCGAAGATTCATTTGTTGATTCAGCCTGTATCAAAATTAACATTTTAAAATATATATAGAACTTTTATTTCTTGCAGTAAAGAAAGAGAAAAAGAAGAAAAAGGAGAAAAAGAAATCAAAACAAAGCACAAAGGAAACAGACAGCGAAAGTAGTGATGTAGAGAGAAAAGAAATTCAGAGACCAAAGAACAGCGATAAAGTAGAAAGAAGTGACTGGTCTGATAAAAATAAAGATAGAAAAAATTGGACAGATGATGATTATAGACATAGCAAATACTACAATGATGAACCTAGATATACCAATCAAGACAACCCTCCTCCAAGAGATTATAATAGAGAGAGACATGTAGACTATACCAATCAAGACAACCCTCCTCCAAGAGATTATAATAAAGAGAGACATGTAGACTATAGAGAGAGGGATCAAAATTACTATCGTAGGGAAGAGAACTTTCATTATAGGGACAGAGTTAGAGAACAATCCCCACAGAGGAGGGAACGATCACCTCAAAGGAGAGATAACTTCAAAGAAAGAGATAGATATTTTGAAAATAGCAGGGTTAAACAGCGAGACAGACAGTATGATAATGATAGAGACAGAAGGTATAGGGAAAGGAGATAACAGAGAAATATCGATCAAATAGGATATCAGTGTGTTCTTATCAATTATAAAGGTGTATGTTGAGTGTATAATGGGAATATGATCCAAGCAAGGCAGATATGCTGCTGTTATATTCTTCATGTGATGCTTGCTTTGTTTGTGCAAAAGAGGTTAAAAATAAATTCCTATTGAACAAAGAAAAAATTTAATACATAGTATATGGATATGATATACATGAACATGTACTTATTTCTATGCTCTGTTAGAATAAATGTTTTTGTCCATCTGTCTGTCTCATCTTCTGACTTTAGACAAATTGTTGCAGCTAATGTTGAAAGAGTTTCACATCAGTAACTGCTTTCCCTTTAAATCCGAAGATGATTTAAATTATCTAGGTGTACTTATTAGCATTATTTTATAGTTCTATGCAGTGCATATTACCATTATGTTTTGATTCTGCAAACCTTCACCTCGGTGAAATTTTAAGATATTTTGTGTTCAAGATTACATACAGAGCCATCATTGCGGAGTTAAAAAAAAATTTTTGAGTTTGAAGACAATGCCTTGTAGCATCAGCAACATTTTCTGTCATTCAATTGAAATAGTAAAAACTTATGTCATTATGCACATTAGCTTATTAAAATATCTCATGTTCTTTAAGGTACCCAATCAGATCATCCTCTAGAACATAGATTTTCAGTTTCCCTGGAAGGCTGGAAATGACTGTATGAAACTCAAATCTACAGCAATCTGGCTGATCCCAGATGTAACCCACAACTCAGTGAGTCAAGATTACTCATATCAGTTTGTATAAAGTGTTTGTTTCACCCTACTTCTGAGGCAGCACTAAACGCCATTGAAACATTGGAACTTGATGTCAAGTAGTAGATTTAAGCAGTCCTGTCACTGGACATTTTCTTGACCTTTCTAGCTATGCCAAATCTCCCACCTACACAGAGCATTACATTAAAGATATTTGGTTTGTAGTAGTCAACAATGTTCGTTGTTTGTAATTTTTTTCTCAAACATCAGAAAAAAATTTTGGCATCAATGTGTGTAAAATGATTTTTTAACCCATAAACTTCAGGCACAATGAACCGATGTGTAGTAGGATCATCACCTTTACAAATAAGAAAGTTTTATATAGTTGTTTTGATGTTTTATATTTCAAGTAATTCAATTTAGAATCAATCACAACCATTTGACACAATATACAGCCATCTTACAGCACCATTCCATGCACATATACACCATGATGGAGATTTCAGTACATTGATGTTAAAACAGTACATGAAGGGGAAATAATGCTATGGCACTTAAATAAGAACACTTTGGACTTGTTATAATAATACAGTATTTCTGTAACATTTTAATGTAGTTATACTTACTCAAAGATACCGAAAGTAAACCGTGTGTAAGAAATCTGCGAGTTATCGTTCTTTTATCAATCATTTAAATTTTGTAAGAGTTATCTCTCTTACATTTCTGAAGGTAACTGTCTAAGGTTGCGAGCCAAGTCACCGGCGTATGAGGTAGAGTAAGTTAATATTTTGCCGGAGGACACCAAAATAATTGTGTACAACGTAGACACATCTACAAAGCTATATGGCCTCATTATTATACATACTTGTATATTCATGGGAAAAACATGAATTAATCTATAACAATACTGATAACGATGTCGTATGTGAATATTAAAGCAATTTTCAGGAGTACAAGTGATCAACAAGCAATAGTGTACACAGAAATGTAAAACAAGACCCGTTTCATTATGTCAAATTCATCTCTAACATTAAAACATAAAACCATTAAACTTTTCTTTGTTTTAAAATAACAGACAAAGTAGCACTATTTCGTGAACCAACGTAATCATAGTGAAAGTAAGAATAGCTATTTGAAAAGTACCTTAAAGCGATTGCTTTCATGAAACCAGAGGTACCAAACATCCATATATCTAATTTCTCTTCATGTATGTGTGTGTTTCAGATAGAAATTGCTGTAAATTACTTAAAAATAGAAGTATATGAAATTCTTAACGCATTTATAAATAACTTTACTGTCATATTCATACGACTCACATATTAACCCAATGTTAACTTAATTGCCATATTCATTAAAAATAAACGAAACTCTTCATCCGATAGCGGAACTGCCATAATATCAACAAAATCTAACATATACAAATGCTGTTGTTACACATTATATGTATGATAAATCCCTGCTATATAGTTTTCAACAAGTGCAAAAATAAGTAGGAAAATCTACTCATCTTCACTTGTTAGAAAAATAATATCATCTGTCAATGTTTAGCAAGACCTCGATCCAGCAAGGGCATGACGTCACAAACTGTCTGTGATACGTAGGGCCCCACCCCTTGGCGAAGCTGATACGTATGGAGGTGGGGTCGTACGGACCGTCCAAGAACTGAGGCTCTCCCATATGTTTTATCACATTCGCAAATTCGTAGTCAAATATCTTCATAGAATAGCCGGCAGATACTTTAATCACGACTGAAGTTCGACTCCCTGTCATTTCCATCATTGGAGAATTCACAAAAACAGGATATTGTGAACGATTATAAATCCATACCCCGTCCCCTTCCCGACTTAAAATCACACCAAATCCGATTTTTTCCCTAGTTCTTCTCACCGACTCCAGTTCTGAATTTTCCTGCAGCAGTTCCAGCGAGAGTCCGTCGCCTCGAGGTAGATTTTGAAAAACGTTCACATAAGGGTTATACACCATATACAGACGTCCCACCCGTTGTCTTAATTCCCAATACGCCAGCGTACACCAGTGGGTACGATTCTGAACCACATCCGGGTCGTCTGAAGACATGTCTGAAATCAGAGTGAAGGCAAATTAATATGAGATCATAGAATATAAAACATAATGAACTTGAAGCTCTTATACCAAAATGTTCCTTCGGGGAAAACGATAATTAATACATCGTTCTGGAATTAATGTTTAAAAATATATACCACATGTCTACATCGACGTCTTTGATGTTTACCGACTAGGACATAATCCACAGAATACGGAAATATAAAATATCAATAAAGTGACCATTACAGTCACGTCACAATGACCTGTGGAGATTCAATAACGAGGACAAAGACCACCTCTTCGCTCATTATTCAAGTTGAGTAAATGACCCTTCAGTAGGGGAAGACATACGGGAGCGTTGGATCCCCATTTACGTCGAACCTACCGGCAGTATTTAAATTCAATTTTCATTTAGGTATTTTTCCAATATATATTTAAAATATTAAACCTTTTACATATTTAAAATACCAACTGGAACTTGTAAATTCATCAATGCTATATTCGATACAATAAAATAAAATAATCAACCAACAACGATTCCTTTATACATTTTCATTTAATTTCTGCTACTTTTATCATTTTAGTCCAAATGCCGGCGTCTAGAGACTATCTTTTACGAAACTTTCGCGCAATTCAGGTGCATTTCGCCTAATTCACAACAAAAAAACCACGGGAGGATTAGGTGACATATAAACAAAGCATCGATTATTAAAAGTTTCTTTTGTTAAATCTTTCATTATTTTCCCAGTAAAGCGTCGTCTCGTCACCTTGACAATGCAAGTGGTTTCTCATTAGCCCCTACCTGGAGCCCCTCAGACTACTGGAGTCACTCCCCTAGTACATAGACACATTCCACACACGAGATAGATTTCATAGCATAATTTTGGCTCCAGTCGGACGAGTCCATTCTTGACAGAAGTTGAAGGGATATCAGACCGTCATATACAGATTTTGACAGCGTACAAAAACATAAAATACTAACTAATTGTGAAAAGCACTGGCATGCATCCCCAACTAACTCACTTTCTCTCTCTCTCTCTCTCTCTTATGAATGGTTTTATTTTAAACAGGATATTCTCCGACTGACCTTTTCTGATCACTATTTTTTCTCACTAGATCTAGTGTTGTTTATTTCGGTGCACTGCAAGCTATATTATGAAGTGTATTTAGGCATCCTCTATAAAAAGATATCAAGATGAAGGATCAATTGAAGTCCCACGAGCTGCACGACTCCGTGTCTCTTTCTATAGTAGGAGCTAAGACTCGAGGAGACACAGGGACGGATATTAAGCCGTGTTTCAGTACCAGATACGTGACCACTGCTACATCGTCTCTAGATAAAGTACTAGTGAGGGGGAGGGATCGAGTAATGGCAGTATACATAAAATAGGATGTCTGAAAATAGACCGCAAGACGAGGCCTCCTTGAAGTTTGGTTCCATAACCACCACTACACACTGGCCGCACCATATAAGTGAGTTTATTCTGGTGATAAAATTACCAGTAAAACAAAAAGCAACAAAACTAAAAAATCATACATTTTACTTACAAAATAGCTAATACTAGAATTCTTTTCATTAGAGCTAGGTATTTTAAGGATTTCCTCACCCTGAAATCTGCTATGTCCCCTATAAAGTTTTTTTTTTTCTTTCGGCCAGGAATACACCCGAATGTAGAAAAAGAGATGGTATTCATAGAAGCAATGAACCAATGGTATAACTTGTAAATTTCGAAGATATAAACAGGGAAGTAAAATCAGAAAATAAAGAAAGGACAGGGGAAAAATATATTTGGGCATGTTTTCCATTCAAAAAAAAAAACGTTTAAACTCGTGTGCGCAATTTTTAATCTTCCTTTCAAGTCTTCAAACCCGTCTAAGCATATACTGCTTAAATAACGAAAGCGTCACAAGCACAATTAACATGTTCATCAAAGTCAAAAGGCATTCAACTTAAATAGGCAGCGTAGGAGAATCCCTACAAGTGTGTACTAGACACCGAGTCTCAGATCCTCCGATAAAAGCTAAGTAGCATGCTTACTTTGTACATCTCCACGTCTCTTTTCTATAATTCAACAATGGGTGCTTTGCCAGCCTGTAAAAGCCTTTATAAGCTATCGGTCTTCATCGGGGATTATATTTGTTAAGTCGTCTCATTCTCCTACAGCAATCAAGCCAGTTTGTCTCCCCTGCACAGACTATTCGCTTCTCAATGTAGATCCGACTCGGTGCAAAGCAGTCTATGCACTCTATCCAAGCTGCTATCGACGAGATCACAGACGAACGTCCGTCCCACAGAGCGGACACGTGCAGCACCTCGTCTCCAGATCGCAGACCAAACGACAAACAAGCTAAGGTCCACGAGTCCATTGACCAGACATAACGGATGACGTGATCCCATTTCTAACGTTGTACTCGATGCCTTATTCAATATACATCACTTTCATTCATTTATTAGCTAGTTCAAAGACGCCTTCATTCATAACTGCCGACGGGTCTTTTATATGCTATACTTATAATTTTGACATGTGTAAGAATACATTATCACAATGTCTCCATTGTGGGACAGTACTTATTCACTGGAGACTACAGATGACTTCTGTCGGTACAGTTCGCTTCCTGCGAATTATGCACGTTTCCCTCTGTGATACATTAAGGGGGCGATTCGTATTGTGTAGGCAAGAAGACTTTGGAGTCTTTTAACACTCTGAGTCATATGAATTTGTTTCTGCTTTGTGATTAACAACACGTTCACATCTACATTACTTCAATATTAGTGGCGGCACTACTGCACAGGTACCTGAGTTGTCACATGTGCAAATGTGTTACCTACTTTATGGTCAATATATATATATATATAAATATATATATATATATATATATATATATATATATATATATATATATATATATATATATAACAGGGAAGAATTCAGAGCTTTAACATTGTTTGGAACACTGACTAATCATGAATACCGATTTTAAGATATTTGTCCATAAACCTCTCTGCAGCCCGTGACGAGAGTCTTAAGATTTCATGAAAATTCTCGGATCCGCCACTGAGCAAATTATAATTTAAAAAAAAACCCTTGCAATATGAAAGGGAAATAGGCACTAGAAAATATCTCTTGTTTATCGATGATGGGAATATCTTTAAATTATACCTGCTACGAATAATACACAGTACTTATTCGTTGACCGTTTGATGTAAAGCTTTTTGACGGCGTCCATTACGAAAAGTGACCAGGTAAACACTGAAATCAGGTCAACCAGTCATTCAGTGAACATAAGAGCCCAGGTCCCAATCCCTTAAAGTTCAATGGAACGATAAAACCTCTATAAAGCTGCGAGTTCAGCTCCGAATTTATGAAAAGTGCAATAAAAGTGTAGACATGAACATAATTTATAAAACCCTTGTGTTGGGAAACTCTTTACATTGGGTTATGTCAACATTCTCCTGAAGGCACCGCACCAAAGACATAATGATATAGAGAGCAAAGATAAGCAACACGAAGAGGCATCGTAATGCCGGAGGATAGGGGGTATTTTATTATAGTTACATGTATTACGATTTCCCCCTCGTGTGCGAAGTAGAGTGCTCTTACGGTGTCAATTTTGAAGATAACCAATAAAGACCATGTAGAACTGATTTAAAACTACAAAACAAGTATTATGTTTGCGACATACGGAATGTCTCCGACGCCATCAAAGCCCTATATAGACAAGTTTATTATGTCATAGTTCTTGACCCCTCCAACCTACAGGGGACACATAATGTACTGAAATGTAGGTTTATCCAACATACACCGCTCACGGATCATTTTATTAAACGCACATGTACTACAATGAAAAGCAAGCACCACCCCACTATTTTCCTTGTAACTTATCATTGGCCACTGGATTCATCTTAAGTAGTTTATTCCATGTTAAACTTTCGGATCATTTATGCAGGTTTTTTTTTACCTAAATAAAAGATTATGGCCAAAATTGTTGATTCTATTTGGTATTTCAATGGCGAGCTGTACTTCTATCATCTGATTGCATTTGATCTAGCCATTTGCCATGTGACTGGATGCAACGTACACCCGAATCCGTATAAAGCTCCATCTGCGATCGAACAAGTTCTTTGACAAACCCTAATCTGGGTTGTAAACAAACTGTAACGCCTACATTGTAAGCTTTCTAAGCTGGACTAGGTAGCAGAGTATAATGTATCGTTGCCATAGAATTACGAGAACACCATACAATGCAGCTCCCCAAAAGCTTCTTCCGAGGTTCTTGTTATTGAATAAGTGTGCAATGTGTGTCAGTGGTACATATTTTGAATGATCCATTTCCCGTATGGGTGTGAACAACATTCGATCAACACTGCAATACCACCAGCAGGAAATATCTCATTCTGTAGATACACAAGGCCAATTGATGAAACTGGCGCAATCTATACTCACCCTCACACCCCAAAACAAAAATACACGATATTCCTTTTACGATACCCATCTTTCCCCATGCTAACCAACCCGATACGAACGAAGTTGTTTACCTATCCCATCTTATACTCAGCAACCTAATACGGACGAAATTGACAGTAAAATATCATTAAGTAATTATTCACTTTGGAATCTAGAAATACCTGTCTATTATACCTGCTTTACTATTCCCCTCTTTTAATTTTCAGCCAAAACAACCTGTCATTACAGATTTATTAACGCAATATTAACAGGAGTAGGCTGTGTATGAATGTTTTATATATCAAACTATTGGTGATTCCGAAGCGATGACGGCCATATTGACTCGAATACAACATTCAATATCTATTGCATTTGATGGGGGTGACACAAAAAGTAAGAGTATGGAGTTTCATTATATGGATGCCGCGAAGCTATAAACCACGTATAAAGTCAATTGGATTGAAGTACAAACAAGATTTGCTTTTCCGACTGCAAACAAAAGTGCATATTTTCGCAAGCTATTGTAGTGATTTAATTCAATGAGCATTAACATGTTCAAGTGTTGTTTCTTGACTTGTATTAAACAGCTTTTCATTATTACTCTCGTATTCATTTAAAAGTACTTAAAGTTTCATCGGGGCATGAAAACAGGGTTTCAATAGAATGAATACGGACCAGGTAAAAGAGGGGTTGGGATTGAAGGAGGGTGAGACACTTCTAAGCCTTTCAATATTGTTAACAGTAATCCCTATACATGCATAAGAAATAGAAAGTTTGCCGGATTTAGGCGCAAATGATGACACTAAGAAGAATTGTATTGATATAACAAGTGAAGAGAGGGCGACAATCACTGGGAAAACAAGTGACAACGACAAAATTTGGGTTAGACCCACTTGTTGAAGTGAGGGATATCATAGTTCGTTGAAATCCCATATGGGAGGGGTGTTATGGTCCTTGAGTACCAGATCTAGAGAATAAAAGGGGTTCCGGACCTCCCCACTTTTCTCTCCTCCATAGCGAAATTCATATCAGCACTTTTTATTTTGCACTTTACTGTGTAGAAAATACTTCATCAGTAGCGTCGAACAGTCCACCTATGCCCTCCTTATGGCAATACTTCTCATACAGACATCTGGATGCAATACTGAATTCCCACAGGAGTCTAAATATTATCTCCACTTAAGTAATACAGATACGTTGTGAGTGACATGGCGTTATTGAGACAGCATCACGCAAACATCAGAAGTCGGACTGAAATCTAGACCAAGATCCAGAAATATTCATTTATTGTTTATGGAATTTAAAATTTCCCAATTTTAAGTGCTTGAAACTTTTTTTAAATGGTGTCTGTTTTTAAGTCATTACATCGAAAATATTGGACAGTATTCACATTGGGATCGGCGTGCCTCAGTTGTTAGTGTATATAACTCAAGTCGTGAGATCCCGAGTTCGCGCCACATCGGCAGCTCAACGGTATCCTGTCATTTAGATGAGACCGTAAAACCCGTGGTCATTGGTCGCGATAGACTTCGAAATATATAATATCCCGCACTGTTTTGGGTGGGCTCGTTGGTAACGTATTCGCGCCACATCGGGGGCTCGTCGGTGTCCTTTCATTCAAACAAGATGGTAAAACCCGATGTCCTCTGTTATATAAAGATCTTGTATTGTTTTGGGTGGGTTCGTTGCTAAGGCCAGGTCTAAATTTCTGTGCAGTGCATCAGGCAGGTGTCGTCACCAGTTAAGTTAGATTATCTCGTGACGTAAAACGAGAAGCAAAATTATTCACATTGAGATTATTGTGATGAAAAGTATTCTATGTAAACGCGTACTGAATTACAAAAAAAAAACACCATTGCATATTTATAATGCCGCTATGCATTGCATACTTATGGTGCCGCCACCATACATGTTGTGGCCTTACACAATGATTAATCATATCATAATCATATCCTCTAATCATACCCAGTTTAGTTTTTTCAAGCTAAAAGCTGATTATTCCAATTTAAAAATCATTTGGACAGACTGACAGACGAACAGAGACGCATGCGAGCAAGATATTAATAACGGGAAACTTCTATCTCTGCCCTGTTGGCATAAACGTATATATCATTTTTCACAAAAATTATTTTATTGTATGATTTTCCTCCCTTGCTATGATTTTCCCATACATGCTGGTGCGAGCAATGCGTGGAGTTTTACCGACATACCTGTGTCGACGTTAGATCTCAGGTAAGTACGAGGTGAAAGCATCAAGACTGTTCGGAACCCCTATAATACATAAACACTCATCTCTTGGTTTGACAAACTGATTCATGTTTAACCCAAACACCGGTCATGGGCATTTTCCACCCCGACAACCAGGCATCCAGCTAGCTGTGAAGCAGTATTTAAAATCGACTCTCATTACACTGGCTATCGCGCATTCACCATAGCCAACTGAATATCCAAAATGAAATTACATTTACGACTTCGCAGTATTGACCTTTTTATTTTGAAAATGCATCCGTTTTAGATGATTAAAAATAAGATAAAAGAGAATATGACATTGGAGACGGTCTGCTTCGTTCTCAAAAAAAAAATTATGATAATTTGGATCACATTTAATATTCTACTGATCAGTACACACTTCATGTACGTCTAGTCGTTTGACAATTGTATGTGTTCGCAGGAGTAATTTTAACCGATCCCACATTCTATTACAATTAGTCGAACAGAAAGAAATTATACCTGAATAGGTGTAAACCAATCTAATTTGCATGTCAAATTGCAAATGACGAGAGAAATACTACAAAAGCATTTAAGACCATAGCTCAGTAATGAATGTAAAGCTTTAATCTGGCAATCCGTCGAGCCGTCGTCAGTCGGGACCCATCTCTTTTTTCTACTCTTCTACTTAACTTTAAAGAGGTGATCCCAGGAGAGATAAAGTCTACTGGATCAGGTCTAGAGAGGAGCGCGTGGGGAGTCATGTACAACGCACTGTCGTGAGATATCACTGCCAACACACTACAATCATCTCAAAAGAATCTACTAGGGTTTCGGGTATCCCTTCATAAAAAAAGTTGGATTTGAAAGCGGGATTAGAAACATATATCTATGTATGTCATAAACAACGTGTACAAATATACCTATATTGTGACTCTATATGTGTCCTTTTATGCTATTAACATGTTCATCTCAACATTCCTACATCAGGCGAAATTCCGAAAGATAAATTTACATCGAGAAATCATGAAACTCATCAGTAAAATATTCCTCCGTATCATATACATGTTTATAACTTAAAAAAAAATTGATTATAAATCTTATACAATGGATATCATATAGTGATACTTTAAAAAGAAAAGCATTTCCATTCAACTTCAGAATATACTGAGATAAGTTTATATTTCGTCACATGATTAGTCCGTGGTGGTCGAGTACTTATCGTGTCAGACGTGTCGACTGAGGATCTGGTGTTCGAATCTCATCGCACTTTCGATTGTCACTGGTATTTTGGTCATGTGGCTGGTTTCTGACTCTTTATCAATTTCATTTGGGGTGTAATGTCGTTAGATTTTCTGTCATGTCGCCCGACATTTGGTCATTTAACTGAACTTTTCGTCATGTCACTAGATTTTTGGTCATGTCGGGTACACATCTGTAGTCAGAACCCAAACCAAGGACTATGCGATTGCGTGCTCGGCTTCAAGAAAATCTTAACGAACGCACAATGTGCACTACTGTGGGTGCCGCCTGTAAGAGGGTGAAACATTCCACAAATGGTTAAATCTCACAAATCGTACCTTAATGTGGCAAGAGAGGCATTAAAGATAGTATTCAGATAGTATCATTTATAAGGGAGCGTAAGGGAGATAAATCTGAACCACACATTTTTATGATTACTTTGAGGAGGAAAATGCATCAACATTGCGTCAAATTTCGTTTTAATTTCATTTTAAGCCCAGTCAGTTAAACTGATGGATGAATTTTAATTATTTGTATATCAATTCATATCTAGATTTTTTTTATCACAGAAGGCACCTAACTTTGCAAATATCGTGTATTTATGCACTTTTAACATAATTTTATGAAGAACAGTTTGCACAATTTGTCAAAAATATTGTTCTGAAAAAAAAAAAATCCCCGCACACTACTAGCACCCCTCTATTCCCTTTCCAATATAGTTTGCAAGACATAACATTGATTCGGTAATACTATGTTCCATATTCCCTTTCTCCCCCTCACCTATTTGAGAGTATAAATTACGATTCAAGTACTTGCTACACATAGCTCAGAACCCCACTGATTTCGAAATATGTTATATTATTTATATATTTCGCATTTACGGAATCCCTTATCATTCACTCCCTGCATTAATCGTGGTCATCACATAGGACTTCCAAAATAACGCCTTTTACTACTCCCTTAGGAAATTGTAATGCGTTACACCTGAGCGGACAGGTACAACAAGCGCTTCTTGTAACTGGGTCGGCAAGTTAATACAGACAACCCTATTTATTATCTCTGTACACAAAAAACTAGCGGCCTTAAGAAAAATATTTTGTTTGTTAAATCAGAGTTGAGAAAGATGAGTTTCTTTGAGAATGCAATGTTAGTGAAATGATTGCTAATCTCCGCTAAGAAAACAGAGATACCTAGTGTTACTGATAAATACACAAACACGTTATGTTTAGCAATTACTATGTACTAACTTCGGTGCGTTGTCACCTTTATCAGCTTTAAAACCTTGTGACACTATAAAGCAAAGTTTGGCTGATTCATCGTAATAAAGAAGAAGGTTTATGAAAGTGAATAAAACCCTAATCTTTTCTTAGTGCTAATACTAGAGTCTTAGTAAAAGTATAAAAGTCAGATTCTCTGTCCTTGGTTAGCAGGTACAAGGATAGTAGAACTGTGATTGCATTATTTCAGTACAGTGAGACTGTAGGTTTCATTACCTTTCTACATTTGGTCCAGCGTTTCCTATCAATAATTTTCTAAGCTTTCAAGATCAATGACCATTCCTTTCGAATTTAAGATTTTGTTATCAGTCTGGGTTCAAGTTCTGATACCTATGTGGTTTTACTGGTTAACCTAATGCAGATTACATCCACGACCTAAGTGACATCTCCAATAATCAAATCTAGGGTCTTGGCAGCACATCTAAATATTAGGTTCAAACTTCCCCAATATGTATTAAGTCCACAATTATGGTGACAGCTTAAAGCATTAGACCCAAAGGCCACACTATATCATAGCAGTGCATTTTTTCCTTCAAACCAAGTCCATTGTAAAGACTCTTCCAAACAGGAATTTCACTGATTTCCCCCAAAATTTGTATAAATTTTTCCCAAACATTTATCTTTTAACATTAATATGTAAATGGGATAAAAAAAATCACAAATGAAAAGGTACAGGCACTGTTGACAAAACATTAAAAAAAACCCCACTGCATAGTGCTTTGAAATTGGCAAAAATACATCCAATTGACAGTTCAATACACATCTGTCTTGTTTGTTTACTTTCTAACAACCCAGCTAAGACTCTTTTACATATATGGTGATTGACATATATGGTGACTGCCTGTAACCAGTGGTGATGGAGAAATCCCAGTTGTCTAGGGCTTTTTTCTTTTTTAGGTCCTAATCATGATTCGAACATGACTTTGTTATCAGTTAAAAAGAATAGACGACAATCTTGGTTCTGACCATCGTCATTGCACAAAAAAAAAAAAAACGAATGACCTACCAGACAGACCTTGGCGAGTTGTAGGAGTAAACCCTGTTTCTGTAGATACACACTCCATTGCCGGACTATCTAGCCATTCCCCATCTGTAATTAAAATAATCAATGAAGTTATTGCTATCACCATGAACCTCATAATGTCTTTCTTACAAAAATCTAGCCAAGTCAAAAAATGAAAAAAAAAGTCATTTCACTTCATCAAATGACCTTGACCTGGGTGACACTGCTTTAGGGATATATATTTTAATAGTATCAAGCAACATTTGTAACCAAAATAAGCTTTTAATTACAATATATGCCAGCAAAGTCATGATCCAGACAAGTAATTTCTCTAACCTCGTGTCAGATTTATCAAAACCAAGTGCTCTTAAATATACATCAAAAAATGATATTGTTTAAATTATTTTATAATTTAGCATTTCAGTTCTATGTCATACATATCAAATTTTCAACTACATTTTTACCTTTCTGTGTATATTCCATATAGTTCACCCATTCAAAAGTATATCCTAGTCAATTAGGCAAAAGTTCTACTCCCATGTAAAGTCTGGCACAAAACTTTAACATATCTCCTACTCGTAGATTATACCAACTTCATATGTTGGCCAGCATTAAAATGGTGGGGGAAACCACAAATATAAATCACTAACTCTGTAACTGTCTGCAGGCATTGTAGCATACATTCTTGTTAGCCTTGAAAAAAGACAAAAAGTGTATGAAGCTTTCCTGCTTGCCCTCAACACAAGGACGCGTTAGCTCACCTGTTATCTTTGTGGATGTAGGATGAAGGTCTACATTCTGTCTGTTTGGCACTGAAGGACGATCTAAAGACATAGAAAATAAGTAATTTTTTAAATTCTTGTTTATTCATACATGAATAAATCAAACTTCTGGTAAAGATGAGCTTATTTCTCATGTTTCAATATTGTTGTAGGTAAGTTCCATTTCCAAGTTGAACTCTGGACAGCTAAAACTTTTCTTCTACGACCCTTTAAGCTCAACTTATATAGAATGAAATGTACTAAGCAATGACTGTAATATGCACTAATTCAATTTCAATTTGTGACTTAAGTGCACTGGGAAATAAATCATCTCCACCTAGTAGTGACAAATCATCTACACTAGCTATATATCTTCAGAATGTCAGATTGCTTATGTTATAAGACTGTTACAAGACTGTTACTTTCCATTCTAGTATTAATTAGGATACTGTAAAAATACACATGATGTAAAGTGAGTCTTATCAGGACTGGGTTAATAAAGCCACTAGTATCTAGATGGTGCAGTTGGTTTGTTTTACTACACTGTAAATAGCAAATAATGACAAAGTGAGTTCAGGAGGTCAAAATTAACAAAATGGGACACTGAAGGAATTCATGAATGCAAACATCCCTTATCCCTCCCTTTTTATATTTTGTTCAATCTCTATCAAAATATTCTTAATGAGATGAACACAGGTAACATGCTTATAGTTTGATGTGTTGTTATATGACTTTCATGATTTTAACGACAATATACTACACCGATAACAGCATCTCTATTGCTGAGGTTATACTGTCAAGCACTTCTGTGTGCACTTTTAAAAACATGCCCGAGTTAGGACTGAACATGTCAGCAATGATGAGGTGCACACGGTAAATTAACAAGATTTGAACCTATGACCCTCTGGTTACAGGGAAAACTTTCATCTGAGCCTGTTATCCTCTGATTATAGGAGAAACCTGCACCTGATATAAACCATTACGACCACAGAAGTCATTTCTGACTCCTTATTACCGTACCTCACATCAATACAGCAGCAGTATGATGAAGTCACAGAAAACTAATTCTATGGATTATCTATTATTTATAAGACTTCTATTTCACAGAATGTTGTTTATGCGTTTTCAATTGTCTCGTTTCTCTCGTTCTAGTCTTTGAATGTATGCATTATACATGTGACTGATCTATGATTGAGTACTATAGCTAATGAGATATGTGCAAGTATATAATCGTATATAATAGTCATTATAGATATATGTATGTGAAAGGTGTCTAGTTGATAAAAGTTCAATATGCAGTTTGATTTGCATTAGTACAGACACAGTCATTTAGAATTTGTTAGTTACTGCAGGAACATCATGCAGAAATTTCTTTCTGACAAAGGGTCATCACACAGTAATTCATTGTAATCTAATGTGTCCATATTCGTACATCAAACAGTAAAATACAAAATAGCATGCATTTGTTAGTGCTAATTTAGGTATATTATGCAGTAAGTTATTATGCAATGTGTTGACAATGGTAATCAGTTAGTAAAATAGCATGTTCTGATGTTGACGTAAGTATTAGGTAAGTCCTGTAAATATTTAGACACAAATTCACAACAGGTGTGTACAGAATATATGTATTACTGACCAATAAACTAAGAATGTCCTCGATTAATAGATTGCTGATCACAACAAAATGAAACTTCTATGAAACAAAATTATATGCAAGTCAAAACTGAAAATGCTTTCGAAAATACTAGTTTTCAAACATGTTGAGGCGTTAAAAATTAATATTCTACATTATTCTTTCGAAATAATAAATCAATATATTTTCTACTCATTGAATTCCCTTATTTTGAACTCAGGCTACAGAAAACAGCTAACTACAGAACATTTGTATCAAGTATCAAAAAGATCAATGAGAAAATCTACAAAATAAATTTTCGTTAAAAAATATGTTTTTAACTTCACATTTTGTGCACTTGTCTGATTGAATCAAATGTTGACACACATATACAAAAAAAGACATTTTGCTTTGCAAGTCTCACTTTACATGGTGTGATTATGTATTTACTAGGCAGGGTTTACTAGATTTATGGTTAAAATATGTCTACAGGCAATATTTTCCTTGTAAGAATAAATTACACCAGGTCAATGAAAATTCTAGAGGCTTTAAGCTTGTATTTCCTTCTAATACAAATCATGCAAAATAACCAGTTTTTATTTTGTATTCATATTTTATCAATTTTACTTAAATTTAGTAATTTATGGCTTGGAGGCCGTTCTAGGATTCCAGGGGCACTATACAGCGAGAGGGTTTACTGTAACACTATTTGGACCCAAACAATGCAAAAGTTGTCTTAATTCACAGGCATCAAATGGTTCTGCTACCTTCAGGGGGTGTTCTGAAATTCTTTAAACTCTCTTTTTTATAAAGAAATAGATTTTTTCTACTGCTGTTGTGTTCAAATGTAAACATCCCCCACCCCTTATTTCTTGAAGTTTCCTCCACACTATCATTATTTGTGTTAGATTACCTATTTTCAGATGAATACTCCAATGGTAGGGGTTACAGCATGTATATGCAGCATCATTGACAGTTTCACAACATGGCAGTTGCCGCAGCTCACTTTGTGGGTACAAGTCAGGCCAGCGCCAAATCTGACAACACAAAAACTGTGGAGACACACTCCTTTTTCCCAGTTTCATCTCTCCACTGGGTAACAACACACAAGGTGTCCGTTCACCTCCTTTCGATTCCACACTTTGCACCAAAATCTCTAAATTCTTCTCTTTAAGGCGTTTCAACATAGACTGTGTTAATGCTTTTAATTCCAATTCTTCATCACTTTCATCTTTACCTGTGGTTTCATTATGCAAAATCCGATTTTTCCAAAGGCGTTTCACGAGGGTAGATCTTTTAGACCGAAACATAAAAGTTCCACAAGAAATTTGAATTCTGGCATGGAGAATATATTCAGCTACCTGTTTAAATAGAGTAGTTTCTGATTTTTCACCTGTAAAAAATATTTGTAATTAACTCAAAAGTAATTCGCACTGTAAAGCTGTCACATTGGAAATTCCACAGATATGAAAATATATTAATACATACAATGTTTTTAAGCAGTCTGGTCAATCCATAGTAAATTACAGAACACAGGATAGCTGGCACCACTGTTTGCACTTCTAATGTTTACTATACAGTACAGTACTTTATATATCCTTCAATATTTAAGTTAACAACAAATTGTTTATTGTTTGCATCCTAATGTAAATTCACGAGCAAAATAAGTTATTTTTTCTCTTTTCGCGAGCATAAATATCCAACACACATAAGATAAAAGCCAAGAGAAAATAAAATACACTGAAAAGAATTATCGTGATCAACTTCAAAACTGTGCCGACATAACTCGTGTATTTGACCTGGGCGAGTCCATCTTCGTTTTCAAGGGATGTTACGGTGCGATTTACCTGGCTGAAACACTGTAAACACGCTTGTGTTTTGCCTGAATCATGTTATGCGCTCAAAAACATTTCACATCCGTATCTTATAGTTTCGACGTACATCATGTTTTCAACATTCTTCAACAAAATACATGAAAATGCAGGTGAAATGTCGAGTTTCCGCCGAGTACCTGCAAATTGCTCGCCTGTCGAGCAGTACAGATAACGGATCGTTTGATTGGTTAATCAAATACCATGTGAATAGTCTAGACTTTTTGGCGCGGCTGAATGTCTCTGAACGCTAATACACAAAAATGCTATCAGCCCTAGAGATCTATACTTATTATCATTAATAAAAGTGGCTCGGCGGATTGTTGTTTTGTTTACCAAGTATACATTGTACATCCAAGGAGTGGAAAACACGACGAACAATGTCTGAAAGGGGGAAATACCTATGTAATAAAACGTAAAGTAAACAAAAGAAATATTTTTACTGTTTTGATGGAAGAAACATCGTTATTTTGAGTTTTTCTCCTTCTTGATATATTGAAAGAACTTTAATTTAAATTTAAAAAATTATATTCTTTAAATTACAAAAAAAAAAAAATTAACGAAAAAAAAAAGATAAATATATAGATCTAAATAAAAATCAAACAAACAAAAATAAATTAATGGTGTATTTTATTCATACTTTAAACTTAATTTGAGGAATGTACATACTAGATCTATTTAAAACAGTTGTAGAATTTGTTAATAAAAGTTCAAGAGGATTTTTTAACTGAGAGGTTTCGGTGTGAAATACTAGTAATCCGTGAATTCTCAGTCTCGTCTGCCGGAAATCGTACCCACATATGTAAAAATTACTGAAATGAAACTTGACCCAAACTGGGGTGTATTCAGTATCCCTTTCTTTGTTTCATTTAAATCGTATGTTGAACTCCTGTCCCATTCTACCTTTCTCCCTAAAATTATTGCCATGTATAAGCGTGGATTCAGAAGAGGTTCGAATCTCAATAGCGTCTTGAAAAAAAAACCAAAACAAAACAAAACAAAACAAAACAAAACAAAACAAAACAAACAAACAAAACAAAACAAAACAAAACAAAACAAAAAACAAACAAACAAACAAACAAAACAAAAACAAAAACTCCGTTTCTGGATGATTGCTATAACATTTGTACATTATCACTTCAAGATATGGTTGAAGCCTTTGGTGAACTCTTATGACGAGATACCTGAACCCACGTCTGATATCTATCTGTATACACGTTTTCTATAGTTTTATAAGCTGGATACAATAACCAGTGAAACCATAAGCGCTACTCTTTTTAAGTAACTGAATTATTTACATATAATTTTCAATATTTTTCTGGATAATTTGGTGAGACTGAGATAACGACTGAGAATGTGATGATAATCCGCTAAAGAGTAGCACTATCTATATATCACATTATCCTCTAATTACAATGAACTAACATGAATGTGTTGGTCGCTTTTTATAAGATATCATTTTTTGTTTAACGAGCATATAGTATCGATATCTTTGGATGTAAAAAAAAAATTACAGTTTAAACGATTCATTATTTTTTATTTATTTATAATTAATCAAAACATACTGAAATGCATGATTAGTAACGTTTATTTACTATAGGAATTTTCTTGTTGCCCAATCCTGATCTTTTGTTGTTTGTAAACATAATCAATAAATACTGTTTAAACTAAACTAAACTAACGTTTATCTACTGCCTATATACTTATATGTGAACAACACCCCCCCCCCCCACCCCCCAATGTCATAGAAATATTCAAATCTACTCGTGATTTTTTCATTTAGCTCACAAAAACTCTTAATATAGTTAAATTCCTTGAATTTTAAGTTTTGAAGGTAGCACGGGTTGTCTTTCTTGAATTCGGAAAATCTATAACTATATCAACTTACCAGCGTGGTTTATTTGATCCTTTCTCCTATTCATGGACGATATTTTTTAAACTTTTGAACATTTTAACGGAAAAGAATCGAGTATATTCCCTCACAGTAAGTAACAATTTTTGCTCTCTGCCCACTCTCTGTGAATCCTGCTGTGAGTCTTGATCATTTAACACTACTTGTAGAATTATTTGATATATCAATAAAACTTACCTTTCATTTGTATGCTAATTGATAACAATGGCTAATATCCCAAGCTGTGAGCATCAACATAGGCGTCAAAATACCACGACAGGGTGCCAAACTGTCTAATTGACTCTGTTGGTCGCCTGGTCATTGGCGGTTTTTTGAACAACAAACTCCGTGAGGTACGCCTTCAGACAAATAGAACATGTAAAATTAACACCTTCTTTATAAATGTTTAAGATTTAATTAAATTTTCAAAAGAGACACTGTCGCATGTACAGACAGTTGTTTCATGCAAGATTCACCTATCCTACACACTCACAATTTTGAGTAGGTCTATAAGCCTTACATGAAATAGGCGCCATTGCTCGCAAGACGTACCATTTCCAGAAATGTACATTAATAATTAAAATACTGAAAAAGTCCTTATTTAATAAAAATTTCCATGAGAAAAGTCTTAAAATAGAAGGAAACATCAAATATAAGGAAACGTTTAAATATCTGCACCACTGACACCGATGATACCACTTCTTGAGAGACTTAAGTGTTCAAGGAAAACTTCATTTTAATTAGACAGAGAATAACTATCAATCGTCGCAAACTCCGGTTTCTAGACCCGTCTCAATGGGGTTCAATCACAAACGCTGAGATGATCCAAATAAGTGACTTTGCGTTGGGATATATCTCCAGTTCTAAGTAAAATCTTAATTTCGATTTTACGTTTTACTATGATTATTGCCTCAATTATGTACTCTTCTCCGGTGAATTTAAATGTTAATATTCATGTATTTACTTACTTCTTGATACTTAACTGTTATGAAAATTCAATGTTTACATGTAAAGGTATGAAAAGTCAAAATCGCAAGGATAACAATAATTAGGACTGTAACAATCAAATATCATTTCATTGATCGAAGTTACGTCAATAAAAAGGAGTGGGGGCAATAAATGAAAACGGGACTCGGTCAATTATCTTTTGAGGCAATACATGTAACAAATCAGGAATATTTAAAACTGAATTATTGTTCGTCACTGGCCTATAAAAGTATCTTAATATGACAAATTAAAGATTTGTCTAAATTTTTATTTTTACGGATTTTAAAAGAGACATATCTAGCGTACAAGACGTTTCTACTTTGATATAAGCGAAATAAAAAAAAAAAAAAGTCAATTATAACGAACCAGTCAAATATGAAAGACAGAGCTGTCACATGGCCACGGAAGTGTCTTCTGTCAGAGGTAGAGTCAGTTGCCCGGGAGGTGTAAGTATCTCCTGTCAAAGGTAGGACCAGGTGCCCGGGAGTTGTAAGTATCTTCTGTCAAAGGTAGGACCAGGTGCCTGGGAGGTGTAAGTATCTCCAGTCAGAGGTCGGAGCAGGTGCCAGGAGACGTAAGTATCCCTGTTGTTAGAGTTGGGACCAGGTGCCCGGGAGGTGTAAATATCTTCTGTCAGAGGTAGATTCAGGTGCCCGGGAGGTGTAAGTATCTTCTGTCAGAGGTAGGTCCAAGTGCCCGGGAGGTGTAACTATCTTCTGTCAAAAGTAAGACCAGTTGTACGGGAGGTGTATATATCTCCTGTCAAAGGTAGAGCCAGGTGTTCGGGAGAAGAGATTATTTTCTGTCTGGTTAGTTACACCAACCATGAATGCAGCACAGTTATACTTCAACAAAAATATATTATATGTCACTATTACAGCTAGATGAATAGCTATTCAGCTAGAACAAATAGATAGCTAGAACGAATAGACATTCCGTTCTGTAGAGTGTTACAATTCATGTAAAATTTACCAGACTCATTTCCTTTTACTTTTGCAGTCTTTGTTCAAAATATATTTAAAACAAGGTATTTCAGAAATTCATCATGATCAAACTTTGTACTTATATGTTGTTCTTGTTTCATCTAATTTATTTTAGTTCAAAATGTCGAACTAACATAGTCTATTTGCATGCTTATTTCAAGATTGTTACATACTCATTACACACCAATAATCCATTTTCCTCTCTTGTCAAACTATGTAGCGCATAATTATACTGTATTGACGTCATCTGAGGTCGAACGAGTCGGACATTTGATAATGATGTCACAAGGACAGCAATCGAATGTCTGCTAATTGTCACTGTCTTTAATGAAAGATGGATCGGAGGTTTTTTTCCGAAACGTCGAAGCTTTTTCTTTCTTAAAACCGTGCTATATCCCTTATTTCCGACCGAATATTTGCAACGAAATAATACTTCGGGAATTACAAAGAACACTACCTTTCTGCATATACATGTACATAACCCACACATTAACTCCCTCTCCTCGATTTTTTTTATTCTGTAAAACGTCCTATGATTTACATAAAGATACATCTTCAAAGAAATATTTGTCCCAATTGTGCCCCTTGTCTGAAATATGCATTTGTATTGTGTTACTCATAATCTCACAATTTCTATACCTCATTGATTTCCTTTTTTCGTCAATTTGCTAATGAATGGTCAATAATTACAACAATTACCGATATACAGCGGATAGACAATCAAACTATCCAGAATGACGCCGATTCTGTCTAGACGCAATTCATATTACGATTTGCCAAAGTAAATAACTTTTGAGTAAACACAACATACAAGATGATCATGAATTGGAAAAATGTGAAAATATATAGTGGAAAGACAAAATACAGGTTATCACTCATAAAAGTAATCATAATAAAAGTTCTGTTCTACGTAAATTCTTGTCGAGAAAAAACGTAACCGCCTCGCAACATAAGTGCTGAATGTCGCGTCGCATCGGAAAGTATGGTACAGATAATTATTGAATAAAGGAAATATTTATTTCGAGTCGGAAATATTTACATTTTTAATACAAACATAAAAATTCTGTAGACATCTTTTTCGTGTATGTCTAAGACTTCATGTAATATACTGTAGAACTTTGTTTCATAACATTGAATAAATGCAAAATCAGATAATGATCGTTTAGAAATTATAGAATCCACTTTGATTTATTTGATTTATATGGAAAACTTTGTGATGTACATGCAAATATTCTTAATTAGATTAAGTAATTACTAAAATAAGGCATACTTTAGTAAACACATTGCACATTTTTATTCTATGTTTAAAAATATTAACATGAAACACGCAATGAAATCAATTTTATTTATACATGTATTTCCATAAATAAATAAAGAGATAAGTAAATAGACAAATAGATAATAAAAGTTTATTTCTATAAATACTCTATAAGGTCACTTTGCATTTAAATACGTGTATTGTTTACGTTTATTTGTATTACATGTATTTATAACTACATTACCCGCATATAATCTCGTGACGTCATTTCGGCGTGAAAATAACGTCAGACTGAAGGGTAAAAAGCAATACATGTATATGAATAAGTATAAAACGTTTCTTTATCAAGGGTTTTTCTAAGGAGTAAATTCATACCAACGAATTTTACCGAAACTAAAGATAAATCACACTAGTTGTTTTTGAAATGCTACCATATGAAATTAAATCTGTGTATAAAGTCTCTCTGGTGGCAATGTTTTTAGTTTCTTTTTCCTACATAATTAGTTAATTTACGATATACATATGTCACTATAAACTATTTACACATCTGACTGTGTGTTATATAATGTATCACAAACATATGATACATGTATTTTATCCCGGCATGCCATTATTGTCTACTTTCCTTATGTTATTTCCTAACTTATATGACTTTCACTTTCGACTACTACTACTACTACTACTACTAATAATAATAATAAAAACTGAAAATAATAATGATAATAAATAAATAAATAAATAAATAAATAAATAGATGATTAAATAAAACCAAATAAATAAATAAACAAATAAATAGTAAAAACAAAAAAGAGCACATTACTAGTAAGAGGTGAAGAATTTACAAAAAGATTTACAAAGTTCATATGGGAATTTATGTTCTTCTTGTTCCCTTATCAGATTCGAACAGTTGGAAGTGTCGTCAATCGGAATTCGTATTCTTGTTTTCCCCTAACAGACTCGTGGGATTCTTTCGAGCTATAATGGGATGATTAAGGGGTCTAATGCATTCCCATCCGCATTGGAAAGTCTTGCCCTTCCCTAAATGAATTCTTTCTCGCCCATCTTTGGCGGAGCTGCTCAGAGGTAACTCATCTTGAATTTGGATGGTTGGTTAGTTGATTGGTGTTTTACGTCGCTTTCAATAATTTTTCAGTTATATCCCGACATGGAAGCAGGAGGTGACCAACCTCTTAAACATAGTGGCGCAACCCAGGAATCGAACCCGGATCGTCGACGCCGCAAGCTTAACCACTACACCAAGCCTGCCTCTTCTTGAATTTGGAAATCGGTCACATAGCTGATGTACATGTATTCTTTATATACTATGTTGCTAAAACACTGAAAAGACAAAAACATTTATTCAAATGTCATAAATCCTCTACCGGCAAAGTCTTGTCTATCTGTCATAAAATGGTTTCCGAATGATATTCCGAGAGAGAGAGAGAGAGAGAGAGAGAGAGAGAGAGAGTGTGTGTGTGTGTGTGTGTGTGTGTGTGTGTGTGAGAGAGAGAGAGAGAGAGAGAGAGAGGTGGGTGGATTTGTGTAATTTGCAATGATTTTTGGGTACGGAAGTGCGGGGTAGTGGCTGGCACCTACCCATTCATATATTGAGCTAAGCAAACAACATACCCATTTATATACTGACCATAGTGATGATATTGAAATCGGTCACATAGCTGATGTACATGTATTCTTTATATACTATGTTGCTAAAACACTGAAAAGACTAAAACATTTATTCAAATGTCATAAATCCTCTACCGGCAAAGTCTTGTCTATCTGTCATAAAATGGTTTCCGAATGATATTCAGAGAGAGAGAGAGAGAGAGAGAGAGAGAGAGAATGTGTGTGTGTGTGTGTGTGTGTGTGTGTGTGTGTGAGAGAGAGAGAGAGAGAGAGAGAGAGAGAGGTGGGTGGATTTGTGTAATTTGCAATGATTTTTGGGTACGGAAGTGCGGGGTAGTGGCTGGCACCTACCCATTCATATATTGAGCTAAGCAAACAACATACCCATTTATATACTGACCATAGTGATGATATATTCCACATGAGCTTTTGCGTAATATGCATTAAAATGTGTCATATTAAAGATGCCACCAGAAATAAATTTCCCTAGTATTTACCATGCATATAGGCTTGCAATCAGATTCTGCATTCCAGGTTCTAGTGCAAAAATATCTTCTTCTGTAATCTCCACATACGTTTTACCTATTCATATATTTTGTGATTGATATATATATCTAACGGGAATATGATACCCATTAATATATTGGATAGCTTTAACAGTACCCCATTACAGCCGCACGTCTATATATACCTTTATAGCCCCCCCCCCCGGTTGGATGGAAACCCATTGTGAAATAAGGTAACTGGTGTCACATGACTATGGCACGAACAACTATGTACCACAGTGGACATTCACAGACCCCTGAAGTTGAGAGGCGAGACCAGGTGCCCGGGAGGAGTAAGCGTCTACTATTTGGCTAGCCACACGCGCCGTGAATGTTCTTAAATATAGACGAAACAAATATAATTCAGCACTGTACATATACATGAATGTGAACAAACTCTGTGTAGAAAGTGCCACAGCCACACAACATCAGGAAAAAGGAAATAAGAACACAGAAGTCAAATCCTCAAGTACAATAATCATGTCAGATTTAAATTAAAGTAAGGTTTATGTGAGGAAGTTTGCTTCTTATTCTAAGTCAAAAGGTATACGACCAGAATATCGGTATCCAAAAACATGGTAAAAGATGGTTTTCATAAGACAATTCTAGTACTATACATCAGATTCAACCGAAATCTTTACACTTACTTAATTTTGAATGAAGGAAGATGACCTATGTATCCAACACTCTGAATGAACTAGGTTTTTCATATATTTGGTTATTACAAAATGTTCAAAACATGAAATGGTTCTCGAATGTTGTAAAATCAAGGTTATCTGACCAAGCTCAGCAAAATTGGATGAGCACTGTTAATGAATCTCCAAAATGTATAATATATCGTTGTTTTAAAGAAAATAAGCCTTTCTTTAGAATTTTTTTTTCTCTTTTGTCAAAATCAAATAGAATTGTACTTACAAAATTTAGAACTACTAATCATAGACTGCCAATAGAAACTGGACGATGGCATAAAATTGATAGAGCAGATAGAAAATGCACTCTATGTAACAACAATTTAATTGGCGATGAGTTTCACCATCTGTTTTAATGTACATTTTTTTGACTACAACACGAAAACTATATTTAGATCAAAATATTTGTAATCGACCAAACATGATAAAATTTCAACAGTTACTTCAATGTGAAAATAAGAAGGACTTGCAGAACTCATGTAAATTTATTTCATTGATATTCAAGAAATTCTCATAATTTGAATTTGACTCTCATTTAATTTATCATACCACCTTTAATTACTTACATCAGATATTGAATTGTGTATGTATATTTATGAATGCATGTATATTTATATATTTACATATGATATCGTACATCTTGTAAACGCATGCTGTGTTTTATATTAATTATGTTCCTCGCAATGTCAATTTGATCTCGAGTGTAATAAAGTTCTTTTCTCTTCTGTTCGAATTCGAGTTCTGTCACCCTTCAAGTATTTTTGATCTAGTTATGTCCCCTAACGATACATTAAATATACAACATGTAAATGGTTTTGTTTTGATTTTCTGATGGAGTGAGAGATGTGTCATGATTGACCTAATTGTGGCTCGAAATTTCCTGCCAGCGATAGGGAATACATGTACATATTGCTTAAGCAATACTTTCAGCATGTTTTACTGAAATTTTCTGCCTGGATTTTGTAGTCGTGTGCTGGTATTTATCATATATGTATATATAACATCAGATAATAAGGTTAAGTACTATTTTCCTCCATCAAAACTACTTCCGAAACGAGTCATTGATGTTATTCACCTATTGCTCATTTCAATAACATTTGGTCATAGCCTTGAAAATGTCGGCCTCCAATTACAGCTCTCTGGTAGAAAAGGATGAAAATCAAGACATTACATATGCTTCTATGGTGCTCATGAATTTCAGAAGTGCAAGACGATGGGCACAAGAGAAAGCTAGGAATCAAACGTAAGTACTTTCATACAGCTTATTCTGAATAATTGGTTAGAAAAACTAAATGCTTTACAGTCTATTCTTGCCGATTTCATTATTTCTTTTCCGACATGAACATCGGTTTTTGAATAACGTTTAATGCTTTTCCAGACACTAAAAGCAGAAACAAAATTGGAACTATTTGACTTAAGGCACAATTATATAGCGTGTATGCTTAATTCGATTACACTTAGAATGAAATAAAGCCGGCGTGGCCTAGTGGTATCGCGCTGGACTCCTGATCGGGATGCCGGGGTTCGAATCCCGCTCTGGTCATACCGGTGTCCTGTCTTTCGGATGAGACAGTAAAAACCGAAGTCCCGCGTCGTGGTATGCATGGCACGTTAAAGATCCCTCACTGCTTCGGGTGGGTCCATTACAAAGGTCAAAATTTGTATGCCCCGCATCAGGCAGATGCCGTCACCATATACGTGAAATATTCGTGGTGTGATTTTAAACAAAAATCAATCAATCAATCAATGACGGTACATGAGTTTATTAAAAGTCATAGTCAACTTTGATTCAAATAGTTTGTTATGGAATAAACACACTTAAGAATACACATAGATAATAAATAGATACAATATACGTAGATATCAAAATAGGTAGAATATACGTACATATCAAAATACGTAGAATATACGTAGCTATCAAAATAGGTAGAATATACGTAGATATCAAAATACGTAGAATATACGTAGATATCAAAATACGTAGAATATACGTAGATATTCAGATATACATTAATACTAAAGTAGATAGAATGTATATAGATATCAGTACAGGTAGAATATACAGAGATATCAGAACAGGTAGAATATATATAAATATCAGAACATGTATAATATATATAGATATCAGAACAGGTAGAATATACTTAGATATCAGAACAGGTAGAATATACAGATATCAGAACAGGTAGAATATACATAGATATCAGAACAGGTAGAATATACAGATATCAGAACAGGTAGAATATACTTAGATATCAGAACAGGTAGAATATACATAGATATCAGAACAGGTAGAATATACAGATATCAGAACAGGTAGAATATACATAGATATCAGAACAGGTAGAATATACAGATATCAGAACAGGTAGAATATATGTAGATATCAGAACAGGTGGAATATACGTAGATATCATAACAGGTAGTATATACGTAGATACCAGAATAGGTAGAATATACGTAGATATCAGAACAGGTAGAATATACTTAGATATCAGAACAGGTAGAATATACATAGATATCAGAACAGGTAGAATATACAGATATCAGAACAGGTAGAATATACTTAGATATCAGAACAGGTAGAATATACATAGATATCAGAACAGGTAGAATATACAGATATTAGAACTGGAAGAATATACATAGATATCAGAACAGGTAAAATATACATAGATATCATAACAGGTAGAATATACATAGATATCATAACAGGTAGAATATACATAGATATCTGAATAGGTAGAATAGATATCAAATTAGGTAAAATATACATAGGTGTCAGAACAAGTTTAGCTATCTAATACGTTTAGATTTAAATAGGATATTATTCCCCTCCAAAGTTAATCCAGCATTTAATATGAACTCAACATACATGTATAGTGTTATCTTTTGAATTTGAACGCCTTTTTTCTTGCAGAGAAGAGAAGTGCAAGGAACCAATCACTGACAATGTTTATCTTTGGCTTCTCATACCAGATGTGAGTATGAACCCGAGCAAAATCATAATGTTTCGTTGAAATTGTTGCACCCTAATAATAATAATAATAATAATAATAATAATAATAATAATAATAATAATAATTATAATGATAATAATAATAATAATCGTAATAGTAATGATAATGAGATAATAATGATGGTGATGATGATGATGATGATGATGATAAATGCTGTGTAAAAGCGAAATTAAAATATATTGAGGCCCCATTCCCCATATTCCTTAGTGTTGTTGCAGCCACTTTCAAAGTTCCATGTAAATATATAATCTTAATAAAAATACTATGTAAATCCTTAATTTTACAATCATTTTGAAGGCATCATTTCCCATACCTCTAATATACAGAGAAAGTTTTACTGCATTTTATTTGAATCAAAAACTGAATGTTACATAAGATGACAATATTCGTACTAAATAAAGTTATGGAGATATATATCTATCATATTCGACGATTCTTACACATATATGTATTATATAAGTTTATTTTCATTGGGTTGCTGGCATTGATGAGGATAAAACAGTTCAAGAAGAAATTCTGTCAACGCTTCAACTTACCACGAGAGTACGTATCTACAACATTACACAAAGGATCGATCTATTAGAATTTAAAATCAACTTTTCTCACCGAAAGTACTCCGCAGATTTTATATTTAACAACGTCGTTGTTAATGAAGTTCAATAAAATAATGTTTGATCGTGTATTAGTATAACAAATAATAATAACTTCTGAATGAAAATATTATTATATCTTACAGAGAAGCCTTATAATGTATTTGGAGAATATATGCCCATGCCACTTACATAAACTTGACACCCCCCCCCCCCCCCCCCCCCACCACCACCACCACCACCACACACACACGCACACTTTCACTTTCACACACACACTCACACACACCTACACACACACTGATAGTATGAACATCTTTTAGTATTTCTATCTATGTTTGTAGACCCGTGAATGTATTTGGACTGAAGGACAGATTCTCTTACGCGGCCACATTTGGCGCCATCACTTTTCTGTGTTTTGAGATCGCCGTCAAACAAAGATATGTCATAGACTTCGGAAACACTCGTTCTAGTCAACAAGGTAAAACATAAATCATAAATTATAGACAAGATGTTTTAATAGAAATTTATTTGTAAAACAACTTTTGAAAGAAATGTGAAAAGAAATATATAAAACTTTAAAATATATATCAACAAAATCTGGTAGTTTAGAGATGTGTAATATTACTTGGAGTTCCTGGACATTTCTAGAACAACTATAATAATGTTTTTGTTAATTACAATGTATTTATGCATATGAATTATTAGATAAGCGATCTTTTAAAAAATATTTGAAGTATTAATTTTGCTACATATATGTGCATTATATTGATTGTTCTGTATAGAACCTCCTAATCCTTTCTAGGAATCCACTCCCTTTACATTTCCATTTAGTTTCCTTTACCCGTCACCATGCTTTCCATCCCCGTTCCACCTTTCTTTTATACCCCTCCTTCTTTATCTTTGTATGGGTGATAAATTGCTATGTATGTAATTCAGATGATTATTCAATAAAAAATAAATAAATGAATAAATGGATAAATCGAACACACCAAAATTGTTAAATACTACCTACCATCGTTTATTGAATTGAAAAAGATTCTTTAATTTGATATTCTAATCTAATTTCTAAAATTCTGTTATTAACAAGCTGTGTTTGTGAAACACTAATTCCCCCGGTGGCACCAAAGTCCAAAAGTTATTTTTAGCGTGAAGGTCATTGTCAAGGTCAAAAGGTCATCGACCTTGGTGTCATTTGAAAGGGCTTCATTAGTTGAGTACGCATGTCAAATATGATGTCTCCGTTCAAAGGTTATAGCCAAGGTTAAAGACAAACAAACAAACAGACTGGACAAAAACAATATGCTCCTGATCTATCGACCCGGGGTCGTAAAAATGTCGGTTTTTATGCATCAATAGAGGTCTGGATTATTACATATATTAAAGCGAGTCGATGTCATAGAGTATAATCTTTGTCAAGTTTGGTCCTAAATCGTGGCAGGTCGCAACGCGTGCTAGAGTTCCAGTGAAGGTCGGTCGTATTCTTGGGAAACTCCGGATTCATTCACCCACTATACATTGATCGCAGTTGGCGAAACATTTCTGATGTGGCAGTGATAAAATAAGCCATTGTATTAACTTTCTCGAGATCCGAAAGTCTGTTAGAACTATGCGGCTTCTTTAATAAATAAGACTGAGAGAGTAAAATATAGCTAGTCGAAACACGAGTCATCAAACGGCGATGAGATCAGACGTCAAGAATGGGTAAGCATCTCCTGGCAGCCAGCCACGTCCACCATATATCATCTATCTACATTCTCGTCCAAATCAAATACAAATACATTTAGTACCTTCAAAAACCAAGCAAAGGTTAAACTGGCACAGACGGCACCTTGACAGAGTAACAATAGACCACAACTCTAGAGAATCACGAATATTTGTTTACTAATTAACGAAGAAGTACATAACTGATTGATTAAATAAATGTAAGAAGATCTGGTAGTCTGTATTACCTGGGAACCGAAAGTTTCAGTGAATTAAAAATTTGCATTCTTCCTTCGTATTGAAGTCCTTGCCATTGTGGTATCCATTGTGGTGTACAGCATTAACTATTTCCCTCTGCTTGGAGCCCTGGCTGAGAAGAACATTATCGGCGATACTATCGGTACACTTTATATCACATGTCTGTCCACGCTGTATCTAGTCCAGAAGATCGGTTGTTATGGGATACGGGTAATGTATGATTTCTTATCCGGCAAAACTAAGAAGCAAGGCCAATACAATTTATCCATTTAGTTTACCTTCAATAGTGTCTTTTTCTAACTTAAAATTTTTGTTATTTAAAGTGAGCACATGACTATTAATAGTCATGTGCTCACTTTAAATAACAAAAATATAAAGTTAGAAAAAGACAATAGTTAACTTTTGTTTTGCAATACATCAGAAATGTTACGAAAATGAAATGGTTCCCTTAGTATCAAGTTTAATAAGCGTGAATCAAATGAAGGATATAGAACATACGGTCATGTAGGACCACAGGAAGCATTTATTATGTTATGTGATGAAAATCGGCCATGGCCGACCAAAAATGTGGCTCTCCCCGCCAGGTTCTCACGGGCTTGTCATGTTGTACCTTTTTAGCTCACCTGAGCCAAAGGCTCAAGTGAGCTATTGTGATCAATCGCCGTCCGTCGTCTGTCGTCCGTCCGTCGTTAGCTTTTCTATATTTTCGACTTCTTCTCCAGAACCGCTCAACAGAATTTCACCACACTTCATAGGAAGTAAGTACTCGAGGTTCTCTACCAAGTTTATGTTTTTCGTGCCCATCCGTCATCCAAGATGGCTGCCATTGGCTCTGATTGGTTGACAAATTTTCGACTTCTTCTTCAGAACTGCTACACAGAATTTCACTAAACCTCATAGGAAGTAAGTACTCAAGGTCTTCTACCAAGTTTGTGTGTTTCGTGCCGATCCGTAATCCAAGATGGCCGCCATTGGCCCTGATTGGTTGACATATTTTCGACTTCTTCTCCAGAAGCGCTGCACATAATTTCACCAAACCTCATAGGAAGTAAGTACTCGAGGTCCTCTACCAAGTTTATGTTTTTCGTGCCGATCCGTAATCCAAGATGACCGCCATTGGCTCTGATTGGTTGACACATTTTGGACTTCTTCAAAACGACTGCACAAAATATCACCAAACGTTATAGAAAGTCTTGTAGAAAAAAAGCAAAATTTTCTACTGAAATTAACTGTCATTTTATCGTAAATACATGTAAGCAATTTGTGCGCAGGTGAGCGATATAGGCCCATTTGGGCCTCTTGTTATATTTACTTAGGTAAGGAAATGGAAAGACACAAAGTAAATAGAAAAAGTAAGACATATATAAAACATAGCAACTTTCTTTCGTTGTTAAAACATGTACTTATTATTTATTTTTCAGGGGAAAAAACTCATTCTGTTTCTGCAGAATATTCCAATTTTCATGTGTCTTATATTTTTGAGTGTCAGTTTTCCTGCCCGCTTGATCGTCTCTGTAAGAAAACACACAAAACTTCACCATAATTCTGTGTCGGACAAAGCCAATGCCGAATATGACGATATAAAGAAATCTCCGAATGGACGTCACGTGAGTAAGCTGCTTTCTACGAAACAAACAATCAAAAAGGACTCCATAGAGAAAGGGTACGTCATTTTAACAAACTTTTTCCCGTAATTTTTTTTAAAGACAATTTTACATTATTGGTTTGTGATTTGTTTTTACAAATAACAGCTGTCTTTAGATTTTAAATAACACACATTACACTTTACTTGAGTATAATTTCCTCTTTAGTGACGGGTTATTAGACACAGTCAAAGGTCTTCCTCCTATGCTAGCCGACAGGTTTTTCTACAGAAGCATTCAAGGTATATATAGTATACATGTAGTCTGTTTATGACAAGAATTGGACTCTAAAAAGTAAACAACTTTCAGAAGGTCATCTAAGTTTTTCTTTTATTTAAATTCATTTTTTTTTTCTGAAATATGAAATCCAGTCGAAAAGTTTAAATCATAGATATACATGGATCATTTGTATAAAACACGTTTTGAAACAATTACATGTATATGCAAAAGCTAAATGCTATTTGTATTTCTCTGGACTTCATTTGATTCATATCGTCTCGAGCTATAGGCTCGTGCCACCGCAGACAGTTTATATATATATAATATATATATATATATATATATATATATATATATATATATATATATATATATATATATATATATATATATATATATTCAGGGACTTTAAAACGCATATATGGGTTTTTTGAAGTAAAAACATAAATGTTTTGAAGATAAATCGATTTGAATATCTGTTTGATATTGTGTGATTGCGGTAACTTTCAGTATTACGTTATGGTTGAGTGATTTGTCTCGACTATTGTCGAGACAAATCACTCAACCATAACGTAATACTGCTCACTCGTGCGCTTTTTAAAAAGTACTCGACCACGTGCTCTACATTGAGTCATTTTCTTCAGAAACAAGCATTCTGAAAGTATTGCTTAGGCAATACTAAGTCCCCTACCGGCAAATGGAAAACTAAGACCCCCAAAACACACACACACCTACACACACACACACACACACACACACACACACACAACATACTGTCTTTCAGGCTGCCAGCAAGTTAAGTATTTGATCACAACCTTTGATGATGATGAAAACTAGAACTGTCTCGAACTTGATCTGTAACTCATGGTGGTATACTCACACACCAAAAATTGGATGAATATCTACAAGCTTTTAGAAGAAAAGTCAGGAAAACTGCTATTTTAAAGAAATTTTCTAATTCCAAGGGCCGTACTTTCATAATAAATCAGTGGACCGTAACGAAACTCTAACTTGATCTGTAACTCGTGGTGGTATACTCACACACCAAACACTGGATGAATATCTACAAGCGTTTAGAAGAAATGTCCGGAAAACTGCTATTTTAAAGAAACTTTCTAATTCCAAGGGCCGTAATTCCGTCAAAAATCAGTGGACCGAAACGGAACTCGAACTTGATCTGTAACTCATAGTGGTATACTCACACACCAAAAATTGGATGAATATCTACAAGCGTTTAGAAAAAAAGTCCGGAAAACTGCCATTTGAAAGAAATTTTCTAATTCCAAGGGCCGTAATTCCATAAAAAATCAGTGGACCGTAACGAAACTCGAACTTGATCTGTAACTCATGGTGGTATACTCACACACCAAAAATTGGATGAATATCTACAAGCGTTTAGAAAAAAGTCCGGAAAACTGCCATTTTAAAGAAATTTTCTTATTCCAAGGGCCGTAATTCCGTCAAAAATCAGTGGACCGAAACGAAACTCGAACTTGATCTGTAACTCATGGTGGTAGACTCACACACCAAAAATTGGATGAATATCTACAAGCGTTTAGAAAAAAGTCCGGAAAACGTGATTGTGACTGACGGACTGACGGACAGACGGAGTGCAAACCTATAGTCCCCTTCGGCGATGCCGGTAGGGGACTAATAACGTATACTGGTACCTAGTGGCTTTATCTAAATAAAGTATCCTGATTTCAAACTTTGCTTCATTAAAACTAACGCGTGAAATGCCAAGACTGTCTGAGCAATTACGGTATGCTGTTCTTGGCCTTGTAGACGCCGGCGTAAATCAAGGTATCATCGCAGGACTCTTCAACGTCAATTTGTCTACAATCACGAGATTTGTACGGAAGTATCGGACCACAGGAAGTATTAAGGATCCTCTTCAAAGTGTTTTGCCACGCGTAACGACAAGACGTCAAGACGTTTTCATAACGCAACGTCATCTACGTGAGAGGCTTGCGACAGCCGTAAGCACGTCAAGAGATGTGATAGGTCGTCACGGTATGCAAATCTACCCCAGGACAGTACGTCGACGATTGAAAGAGCAAGGTTTGCTATGCCGTCGCCCATTGAAAGGCTTCATCCTAACTCCTCGCCACCGAAGAAACCGTCTGACCTGGTCCCGGAACATGCTGGCTAATCGACGTAATTGGCATGACGTAGTGTTCAGCGACGAATCAAGATTCAATTTGTCCATGGCTGACGGAAGACAGCGCATTTATAGGAGACGCAATGAACGTTTTGCCGAAAACTGCATAATTGAGTGTGACAAATTTGACGGTGGTGGCGTCATGGTTTGGGGAGCCATCAATCAACATTTCAAGTCATCACTGGTTATTTTGAGGAACACTCTTACCGCGAGGCGCTACATCGATGACGTTTTACAGCATGAGCCCCTTCCATTAATTCAACTTCATCAAACTGTCAACAATTCGTTGACGTTTCAACAAGACAACGCACGTCCGCACACGGCTAGAGTCACCTTAAACTTTCTAAACATCCAGGGTATTAATGTAATGGATTTCCCAGCACGCTCGACCTCAATCCTATAGAGCACATGTTGGATGAGTTAGGGAGACGCTTACGTAAACGTCACCGTTAACCAAGAACTGTGGACGAGTTGGCACGTGTTCTTCAAGAAGAGTGGAATAATATTTCTATGAGAAAAATCGAACTTTATGTCAATCCATGCGGTCCAGATTGCGTGCATGCGTTAAAGCAAATGGGGGGCATACCCGTTACTAGACAAAACATATGAAATTTTGGACGTGGTATACATAACTGATGAAATCAAATCTTTATTTAAAAGAAACGTGTGATAGTATCAATCATATTGTCAAATATAATTCAAATTTTCGAAATAAATCAAGTTTGATGCAATTATTTACCATAGTTGTTGATTAAACTATAATGATATTAGATAGGCGTTTTTAAAGTTCCTGAGTATACATACATACATACATACAATATATATATATATATATATATATATATATATATATATATATATATATATATATATATATATATATATATATATATATATATATATATATATATATATATATATATATATATAGACCCCTCTTCTTTCTTGCTACTTACGAATCTGCAATTTTCTCCGGTTTCCGAGTCTACCCCTTCTCTTTCCACGGGGAACGTTCTGATATATACAATAGAAAAACAATCAGTATCTAATAAATTGATCATTGTTTCTCAAAGTTTTTCGAAGTCTATTATAAACTGCTTGTTTTTTTCCTCAGAATTTCGCTACTCAGTACGGATGGTGAGCGTCGTGATTGTAGCATTAATTCTGATCTACATGGTAAGTTATGCTCCGATATACACTAACTATTTGAACCTTCATGCTGTACCTTCATCATTGTATTATTTATTTACAGACATACATAGATTTATGATTACTACGTGTCATGCTGATGAAATTGGAGGGGACTATAGTTTTCTTCTCCATTGTTCAAGCCGGCGTGGCCTAGTGGTATCGCGCTGGACTCCTGATCGGGAGGCCGGGGTTCGATTCCCGCTCTGGCCATGCCGGTGTCCTGTCTTTCGGATGAGACAGTAAAAACCGAGGTCCCGTGTCGTGGTATGCATGGCACATTAAAGATCCCTCACTGCTTCGGGTGGGTCCGTTGCAAAGGTCAAAATTTGTATGCCCCGCATCAGGCAGATGCCGTCACCATATACGTGAAATATTCGTGGTGTGACGTTAAACAAAAATCAATCAATCTCCATTGTTCTGTTTGTCCATTCGTACGCAACTCATCTAAGACTAGTCAACGAATTTCCACCAAACATTGCATAGATAAAGAACAACGTATTCAGATGTGCATGGAAGAAGATAACATTATAAGCATGTGATTCTAAACAGGGGTGGGGTTGTGGTGGCCAACTTCATGCGGCCGGATATTTATATTCAACATGTGCCTTTGCTGGAGTTTTTCATTTTCGCACAAGGCTAGGTCAGAATATTTTAAAAATAAAAGCAACTCCCCGAAATCTAATTTGATTTTTGAACTTTTGAGGAAATTTACTTTTTACACATTTTGTTCATGTATTTATTCATATACACAGAAATAACCAAAGAGGATCTTGTATACATGTATGTATAATCTTTGTCATTATTTGCATTACATTACGGTTCAAAGATAGAATAAGAACAAAGTCCAATGTCACTATGTCAAAAGTCAAGACCTTGAATGAAAGTTCTGGTCATGGGAAATCCATATGTGAAATACAAAGCCATGACCCTTGCCGTTCAAAAGATTTTGTTCATTTTAAAACTTTGTCTACGGACTCGCCGTTGCCACCGCCGACAACAACAACGCTAGGATATGACATCTTTTCGGACTTCCGTCCCGGCAAGCTATTGAAAAATGAAGAAAAAATTGCTATAAAAAAATGGATGTATTAATACACTTGTTCCGCTTACGTTTTTTGCGGGTGGGAGAAAGTGTGTGTGGGGGCATATTGTTTTTGTCCTGTTTATTTGTCTGTCTGTTTTCAACTTTAACCTTGGCTATAACTTTTGAACCGTGAGGGATAGAGACTTCATATTTGACATGCGTATTAATGAAGCCCTTTCAAATGACACCAAGGTCGATGACCATTTGATCTTGACAATGACCTTTTTGGACTTTGGTGCCATCGGGGGCATTAGTGTTTCACAAACACGGCTTGTTTTTGGTTTTTTTTTTCTAGCAAGAAGACATAGAAGTCAGACTATTATCAAGTTTGGGGAGGACAGATTATTTATCTCTAGCTCTCACTTTAGAATCAAAAGGCCGTCACCTAAATGTATCTCCTAATATATATTAAGCCGGCGTGGCCTAGTGGTATCGCGTCGGACTCCTGATCGGGAGGTCGGGGTTCGAGTCCCGCTCTGGTCATACCGGTGTCATGTTTCGGATGAGACAGTAAAAACCGAGGCCCCGTGTCGTGGTATGCATGGCACGTTAAAGATCCCTCACTGCTTCGGGTGGGTCCGTTGCAAAGGTCAAAATTTGTATGCCCCGCATCAGGCAGATGATGTCACCATATACGTGAAATATTCGTGGTGTGACGTAAAACAAAAATCAATCACTCAATCAACCTAATATATATTCATTTATAATAAGCGATAGTATTCCAGAAAACTACAACGCAGAGTTAAAAGGAAAATTTGCATATATCAAGTTCAACGAATTTACAACAGTTTACATGTTTTTTGTTCTGGTTTTTTTTTCTTCAGATAACCATTGAACTGTTAGTCCTCGTTATACCAATCCTGAGAGATATCAAATATAAAGTAGGAAAGAAATTGAACTATATTCGCACCTTGTCGAACGCCTCAGAAGCCATATCGTACGCTGATCTTAGTATCAATCACAAGGTCATCGTCATCACTAGTGATGTAGCTATAGCTGTGGAGGGTAAATGTTCTAATGCTATACTTTTTAAATTCGTAATTTAATATTTTCACTTTGGAGAATTCCATTAAACTATACTGCATCATGTTTCTTCATAATTTGTTGTGATTCCTAGTTTATATGATTTTATACCTAAAAGGTATGTTTATATGTCAAATGAATAGACATACAAGCTGGGGTCTATAATACTATTATTCTAACAAAAGGAGAGAGAGAAAGAGAGAGAAACAGAACCCGAGGCGGGTCGGTCGAACGGTAGCACATTAGATTTCTAACACAAGGGCAAAGATTCCATCATGGCTTTCGGTTTGATTTTTTTTTTTTTTTGGAAATGATTATCTTCTGTTTTCTTCTATCTGTCTTTCGGATATGACTATAAATCGACGCCCAGTGTCAACGGTGTATGTTAGTGCGTTAAAGTTTGCCGTGTTCTTCAGCTGGGTACATGTCGTGGGTAAAAGGTTACCAGGTCATGCACCCGGCAGATGTCAATATTATATGAGTGAAATAATGTGGAGGTAAAGCTTAAAACAGTAAACAAACTTATCCTCAGAAACATATAAATAAGTCCAACACCTTAGGTATTTGGCCTGCGTTATCGGGAATTTCATTGCTTAGCTCTCTTGTAGATTCTTGGCCATGTCGTCTGTATATAAGTCAAGGATACCCCGATACGTACAGCTTGAGGGTTCAGTATTGTCACAGTGTTAAGATGAATTAAATTATCTATATACAATGTATTACGAAAAAGATAAATGAGGGACTTGAATGAACAATGATATCAGGGGCGTAGCTGCCTATACGCCACCACGCCATGGCGTGCACATCACGGGGACAAAAAAAAAAAAAAAAAAATTAAAATGTGACTCAAAGATATCGATATCATATTACAACTCGTAAGTGTCAAATCAATTTTTGAAAACGTTAATCTTCAACTTTCTCAAAATCAAAAAGACTTTAATGTTAAGAGGTAGATTCAAGTTCAGCTTTTATTGTGTTCGACATATATTCTTCAATATTAAACGTCATTTCTTATGACAAAAATAGTTTCAATGTTATCAAGAAGTAGTCCAGAAAGCACGATTTTGCATTGAATTTTACAAAATTTTCTCGGGGGAGACCCTCGAACCCCCACTTGCAAGAGAGGGTGATCCCATCCTCCTCTCAGAGCTGCGCGCGCCTCGTGAGAAGCTTTCTTTGCGTGCACATTGAATATTTCTAGCTACGCCCCTGGATATTAATGAACACGGTCGCCATAGGCTCATTTACTAGAATGATATTTTTGGTACTTTTAGGTTGTGTTCTGACGTCAGTCGTCATTGCCGGTATTTTGGGTTTGATCAACATCATCCATACTCTGACGTCATACAGGTTAGTATCAGAACAAATTATGAAGAATTAGCGATGTACATGATGTATACATGAGTTTGTGCCTTTCGTAATGTTAACGTCCAAAATGTCACACGGCTTTTTATAGTTTCGCAGTCGTAAGATCGTGGCATCAATCTTTACAAATCGTCACTAGCTTTGAGGTCATAGAGTAGCTGGCACTACCAATCACCAGGTTTCACGACCAGTGGTGAGATAAACATCTACACCACTGGATTTCCGATCATGCACGATTGGTAGTATGTCCATGTCTTCTGGGATATGGAAACCAATGATCTATGTACAGAGCACCAACACGGATTAGCAAGAGGCCACTCAAACATCACACTATTTATTCTCGAAGTCTAATCGGTCACATAACCCAATATGCGCCATATTTGCTGGGGGATAAGCTTCGGGATTTATTGTCGCTTTGTACAGGGAATATGATATTGTAAAATCTCATTTAAAACTATGGTCATATAAAATTTAAATAAGAAAAGGGGATCAATCTTCGTAAGAATCTTCAAAGATTTTCGGCAGTGTTGTGATTCATGTAGCTCGTATTCAAAATATGATTCAGCAAAGTTGCACTACGGTTTATGATAAACACCGAGTTTGTCTCCAAGGTCACCCTGGGCATTTAGTCCATGATCCAGAAACACTTTTGTCCCCCCCCCCCCCCCAGGGGGAATTTTGCAGACATACCTCATGTTAAAGTACATTCTCTGGGAAACATTTTAAGCAATGTTTGCACTCTGGCCGTTGGGGCTTTACTGAGTTATGGGGCAAAAACATCAGATTTTTATCAAAAATCGCTGAAAATTGGAAATTTTGAATAAAATGTAAACAACTCGATAAATTCATGAATAAAAATGTAATCTGATAGATCTTGATATGATCTATCTAATTAAAAAGATTTCAGTACCATATCATGTATCAAATATGTGAATTTTGGGGTAAAATATGCTATTTTTGCAAAATTAATAGATTTTTTCCCTCATTTTATTCCATTTCGTCCATTCGGCTCAGTGTAGGTCCAAATATTTGTTTTAATGGTTATGGAATGATAAAACAATGTCTAATCTATTTAATGATATGCCATTTACCCAATCATGAATCATCAAAAAGGGATATTTAAAAATATTTTCTATTAAAGTGATGCCAGTTATGAAAATTGCTGAAAATTGGAAATTTTGAATAAAATGTAAACAACTCAATAAATTCATGAAAAAAAACATGTAACCTTATAGATGTTTATATGATATTTCCAATAAAAGAGGTTTCAGTACCATATCATGCATGAAAAATGTGATTTTTTGGGTTAAATGTGCTATTTTTGCAAAATTAATAGATTTTTTCCTTGTTTTATTCCATTTCGTGTATCCGGCTTAGTGTAGATCCAAATATTTGTTTTAATAGTTATGGAATGATAAAACAATGGCTAATCTATCTTATGATATGCCATTTACCCAATCATGAATCATCGAAAAGGGATATTTAAAAATAATTTCCATTAAAGTGATGCCGATTATGAAAATCGCTGAAAATGGGAAAATCTTTATAAATCATTTATGCTTTATCATTTATGAGTTTTAAATGCATCATGTTATAGGAATTTCTATGCACTTTGCAAATACACAATTCGAAAGGCACCCCATCCACAACCCCCCCCCCCCCCCCCCCCCCAAAAAAAGAACCCAAACAAAAAACAGAAAACATGGAAAACAGGAAAATCATCTGAGAAATAACCAATTTTAACAAAGGTGCAAGAATTTTGTTAATCTTTGTCTTTATATCCATTGCAGATGGGGTTATAGATGTACACTTTTTGGAATTAACTGAAACGATGGCAACATCTATGGTTAAAACTCAGATATTTCAGCACACAGTCTGTTAAATAATCATTAAATGCAAAGATCTTTAATCAATGCAGAGGCAAGGAAAGCTATTTTTATTGAATACATACCTGTATTAGATATTTTATATGACTTTTACTTAATCGTGTTCCCTTAGAATGGAACAACCAGTGAAATTAAGGCAAAAATGAAAATTCTGAAGTTCCTCTACCGTTAAGTAAGGTAGGACTTGAATTGTTCATTTTAATAATACATTGCATTAAGAGGTGGGTAGTCTTACAGAAGCTGGTTTTGAAAAGATAAAGGACGTGGCAAGCAAAAGACTGAAGTATGATTCCGTTAAAGATAGATTAGAACATATTTCCTTAAATATTCTAGACACATTAGACCCTTCAAAACATGTACTCATATGAAATACTTCACAAATATAAGCAGGGTAGAAAAAAAATCAACTTCTGCTTCATATGATGCATGAGAGCACTCCTAATACCTCAAAGCCACAAAGACCCTCATCTCCTGCCACTTTGTTATTTCAAGCTCACAAATGCCTTTTCTGTGACAAGGAAACAATAAAGGTGAAGGGTACTAAACAAACACTTACCAAATGGGTAACAAAATGCGTCTATCAAAGCCACAGTTGCCAATAAATGTGACGATCAGCTTTTGTGTAAAGTTTTAAACCATGTCACATGCTCCCTAATGTAATTACATATTATGTAATTACATATTAAACCAAATGCGTTTCTGTGGGCAGCATCAGACTTATATGCTTCAGAATCTGTGTGATACACATGGCTAGTATCACTGTATATATGCTTTTGTCGACAAGCATTGTGATATAATGCTTCCCTTGCAAGAAGATCTTAGTTCAAAACTTTACACAAAAGCTGATCGTCACATTTATTGGCAACTGCGGCTTTGATAGACTCTTTAGCGCATTTTGGGTAAGTTTTTGTTTAGTACCCTTCTCCTTTATTGTTTCCTTGTCACAGAAGAGGCATTTGTTAGCTGGAAATAACAAAGTGGCAGGAGATGAGGGTCTTTGTGGCTCTGAAGTACTAGGAGTGCTCTCATCATATGAAGAAGAAGTTGATATTTTTCTACCCTGCTTATATTTGTGAAGTATTGCCTATGAGTATCATGTTTTAAAGTTTTGACAGCATTTCCTATGAGTACCATGTTTTGTAGGGTCTCATTTGTCTGAAATATTTAAGGAAATATGCTCTAATCTATCTTTAACGGAATCATACTTCAGTCTTTTGCTTGCCACATATTTTATCTTTTCAAAACTGGCTTCAGTAAGACTCCCCACCTCTTAATGCAATGTATTATTAAAATGAACAATGCAAGTCCTACCTTACTTAACGGAAGAGGATGGATGGGGTGTCTTTCAAATTGTGTATTTGCAAAGTGCATAGAAATTCCTATAACATGATGCATTTAAAACTCATAAATGATAAAGCATAAATGATTTATACAGATTTTCCCATTTTCAGCGATTTTCATAATCGGCATCACTTTAATGGAAAATATTTTTAAATATTCCTTTTCAAAACTTTATGATTGGGTAAATGGCATATCAATGGATAGATTAAACATTGTTTTATCATTCTTTAACCATTAAAACAAATATTTGGAATTACACTAAGCCGAATAGACGAAATGGAATAAAATAAGGGGGAAAATCTATTAATTTTGCAAAAATAGCACATTTAACCCAAAAAATCACATTTTTCATGCATGATATGGTACTGAAACCTCTTTTATTGGAAAGATCGTATAAAAATCTATAAGATTACATGTTTTTTTTTTCATGAATTTATTGAGTTGTTTACATTTTATTCAAAATTTCCAATTTTCAGCAATTTTCATAATCGCCATCACTTTAATGGAAAATATTTTAAATTATCCCTTTTCGATAATTCATGATTTGGTAAATGGAATATCATTAAATAGATTAGACATTGTTTTATCATTTCATAACCATCAAAACAAATATTTGGAGCTACACTAAACCGGATAGACGAAGTGGAATAAAATAAGAAAAATATCTATTAATTTTGCAAAAATAGCACATTTTACCCAAAAAAATCACATATTTGATACATGATATGGTACTGAAACCTTTTTTATTTGATAGATCATATCAAGATCTATCAGATTACATGTTTTTATTTTTTAATTTATCGAGTTGTTTACATTTTATTCAAAATTTCCAATTTTCAGCGATTTTTGATAAAAATCTGATGTTTTTGCCCCATAACTCGGTAAAGCCCCAACGGCCAGAGTGCAAACATGGCTCATTTTGTAGCATTTTTAATAAGCTTTCAGAAAAATATACCCTCGAAAATTCCCCCCGGGGGGGGGGGGGGGGACAGGGGTATATGGCAGCTCAAGGTCTAATTAGACTGAATAATTCCGTCTCCGTTTGCTCCCGTTTGTGTTATGTCGCTGAAACAGAGACGGAATCCGTTTAGGCTTATTCCGTGTCGATAGCAGTCAATGGGGATATTTCACTGTACGTATCCGTTTTGAGTTTTAAATATTGCTGCATTCTTTTATTAGTAGAGGCGCGAGAGATTCCGAAAGCATGATGGTTTATGACTTTGTTTTTATCCTAGACCATAATGCAAATTTTCAGTAAATTTTTACCAATGTTATAAATATTTTGAAACCCACATTTGAATTCAGTGAAGAAGCATACATAGATGATATATATTTAATCATTTTCTCATTTAAGATAATAATCATGGTAAAACAAAAGATTAAAAAAATAAGATTTTATTGATGAATTGAAGACAAATCCAGAGGAGTATAACTCATAATAAGTCACCATTCTGAATCATCTAAGCGTTTGTGAAATAGTCTCATATGAACGCGGTGAATTTACAGTCGATTTTCATGCATTTTTTTTACAATAATTCAACTTACACAACTGTATTTCATATATATCTACTTACTTCAAGTCATGTTAACACCAAAAGATGTTACTTTCATCCCTTTCCCTTGCTACAAATATCAAGTCGTACAACCAATCAAATTGCAGGGAACAAAATACTACAAACAATTTCCTTATAGGACGGAAGTACGGAGTAGTGTAAACTGGTGACAACTTACACTGGTCACCAGTTACAAGTGGTATTCAACAGGGTGCTATACTCGGTCTTTAATTGTTTCCTATATACATAAATGACCTTCAAGATATTGTCAACAACATGGTACAGCGATTATCTGACGACACAAAATTATGTCTTGTGAACAACGAGTAAGGTCTTTGAAACGACATGGTAGTTTAATGAATTTAATAGTTAGACACTTGGCGCTTAAAGTCAGAGATGAAAGTGTCTATGTCTCTGCTTAAAGTTCCACCAATCGTAGAGCAAACATCTTCACATGTATGTAAATGTGGGACGAAATACCAGTAAGGGGACGACGATTTGATTCTGAAGGGGAGAGACACTTTTGGAAATAAATATTCTGACCCTGAAAATGATATTGGCTTTGACTGAAACGAAAATAAACATCCTGGCTGCTAGCATAAACATATACCAGATATGCAAATATAAAGCTGAATGTTCTCTAGGAATGTTCTATACGATGACCTTGACCTTTTTGCTATATTATACTGTGTTGTCGTTTAATTGCATTACTCGTATTTCAGCGGATTTTATAGCATTGGACGAATCATGCTATTCAATATGTTAAAAAAAACTTAATCGCATTGTTGCTTTAAAAAATATATTTGCATGTCTGTTTTGAGGGGCGGACAGGGGCAAGGGCTCTACCAACTGCTTATTTTCTGTTCAGGTTCTTGTTCGGAATAATGTCGTTCACGTCCCCTTGCTGCCAATTTCCAACCCCTTTACCTGACTTCTTTTCGTGTTGCAGGTCCCTCATTTATACGCCAGACACATCGATATGTTAGCGTTAATACCAGTTACCAAAACGGGTCTTAGCTGAATTCGCCTGATCTCTCACCTGAGCACATATGTAAAGTTGATGTTCAAATTAAATCATGTGCATTGAAAAATTTATGGTGGCCATATTTGTTGAAAGTGTTTCATTCAAATCAGTGAAAAACGTTATTTGTTACATGATTTTAACACATTTATTCAAATGTAAAATAAAAATAAACAACTTTATCACGATAACAAACGTAAAACCTACAAAATCTTGTACAAGTAACAAGAGGCCCAAGTGGTCCTATATCGTTCACCCGAGACACAGAAAACATTGCACAATGATATCCCATCATATCTGATCTCATCAGCATCAGTCTCTGATGTGTTCACAACTAGTAATTTACTAGTTATCTTTCTTATTTGATGGTTTATATAGAAGTTTTAGACATTTTCATTCGCTTACTACACTCAGTATAAGTTCACCTTCGTAGTTACTGGAAGGGACAAACTATTCTTTCATATTCATGAAATAATTCCTAAATTAATATGAAAAAAAACGTGGAAAAAAATTAAAACACAGCTGGGGATGCCTGATGTTTAGAATTCTACGGAATTTTATGTATCGTTATGCAGAAAAATGTATTCATATTTGCATTGTCGGCAAATATTGCCCCTGATTTATCACTTCTTGTTTTATAATATTCAGGACTAACCTGAAGGAGCTGAATAGAGGCATAAACCGGCATATCTCCGACCGTAACCAGTCGCAGAATATAAACTTACTGGTAGGAAATTTATCAGGCATGGAGATAAATTGTCTCAAGTTTAGGGTGATTTTCAATCTAGAATATATATTATTCAGTAGTATTTCACAAGTATTATTTTAACCGTGTTGAGGCGGCCAGTATTATTTCACCTGTATTGAGGCGGCCAGTATTATTTCACCTGCATTGAGGCGGCCAGTATTATCTCAACTGTATTGAGGTCAGTATTATTTCACCTGTATTGAGGTAGTCAGTCTTATTTCAACTGTACTGAGGTCAGTATCATTTCACCTGTATTGAGGTGGTCAGTATTATTTCACCTGTGTTGAGGCGGCCAGCTTTATTTCACCTGTATTGAGGCAGCCAATATTATCTCAGTTGTATTGAGGTCAGTATTATTTCACCTGTATTGAGGTAGTCAGCATTATTCAACTGTATTGAGGCCGCCAGTATTATTTCACCTGAATTGAGGTGGTCAGTATTATTTCACCTGTGTTGAGGCGGCCAGTATTATTTCACCTTTATTGAAGCGGTCAGTATGATCTCACTTTTTATGCGTCCGCATTTAAAAATGTGGGCGTATTATGCTATACCGCTGTTGTCTGTCCGTCCATCCATCCTTGTCCGGGCTTCTCCTCCTTAACTAAAGGGGGAACAAAACTTTTGATGGTGTCATATGAAAGGATGTGGCTTGTAGTTGTGCATATGGGTTTCAAAGTTGGGGTCAGGCCCCTGGGAATGGGGGAAAATGGGCGGGGTCGGAAAAGCTTATCCGGACTTCTCCTCCTTAACTAAAGGGGGAACAAAACTTTTGATGGTGTCATATGAAAGGATGTGATTTGTATTTGTGCATGTGGGTTTCAAAGTTGGGGTCAGGCCCCTGGGTGGGGGAAATGGGCGGGGTCGGAAAGGTTTTCCGGGCTTTTACTCCTTATCTAAAGGGGGAACAAAACTTTTGATGGTGTCATATGAAAGGATGTGGCTTGAAGACCACATTAAAACATGATGCGGGCTTATCATGCACCCGTCAGCGGTGCCCTATTTTTTCACCTGTATTGAGGGGGCCAGTATTATTTCACCTGTATCGAGGCCGCCAGTATTATTTCGCCTGTATTGAGATGGCCAGTATTATTATAGCTGTATCGAGGCAGCCAGTAATATTTCACATGTATTGAAGCAGTCAGCATTATTTCATCTGTATTGAGAGCCTACGTTATCTATCACATATATTGAGGCAAACGACATTAAAAATGCATGATTTATTATCTCATTTACTATAGTTGCATACTGAGTTAAATTTTCAGTAAAATTTCAAACCAGTACATGACACATGCATTGCTTGATTTAAACAGAAATTCAATCGATATGGAAGAAAAAATCCATCCATTGGCTCTTAAACAACTTGATGTGGTCCGTTACATTTATAAACGTCACAACATAGTCGTGTTGTATCTTACTTTTTGAATGTATACTTGTACGGCGGTAAATGAAAACTTCTTGTATTCACCCAAACCAAGTAGACTGGAGAATTATACGTGGAGGATATCCCTTACAATTACAATAGACTTTCAATTACATGTAGTTCCCCGGATGACGATGTCGGTAAGTCGATGTTCAGAAGGTAGCATACAAAAGGACCCCGGTTTGCTACCCGTGAGTCAAGTTCAAATTCTTCATTACCTCGAGCCGTACGACTCAAAGGGAAAACAACATATATGCGTCGGTGTCCTGCTTTGAAACAGAAACAAACAAATAAAAACCAACCAACAAACAAAAAACACACAAAATAAATAAATAAATAAAATAGATTTATGAAAAAAAAAATAATAAACAAAGCAAAACAAATCCTACCGAGTATTTCCCGTTACACTGAAGTTGTAAACTGTTCATTTTTGTAGGTAGGCAGTATGAGATTTGCTGGTTATCAGATAGGATTTACCATATTTGGTAAGATTATTTATATTTTTCTGTGACAATGTCTATTTATCGTTGTTTGTATTTCAAAGTAAGAGAAGAGTTTCACTGAAATCAATAGAGATCTATGGTACCTCCTACCACACGGGACGAAAACAGCCACTGCCGTACACTTGTTGTCACTGTTCGGGTTTACGCTCTCTATATCTCTCAGCATTCTTGTTGTCCAGTATGGCATTAGCCATATATATAACGTACATGTTTTTGTTTCAGCGTATGCCGTACACTTGTTGTCACTGTTCGGGTTTACGCTCTCTATATCTCTCAGCATTTTTGTTGTCCAGTATGGCATTAGCCATATATATAACGTACATGTTTTTGTTTCAGCGTATGCCGTACACTTGTTGTTACTGTTCGGGTTTACGCTCTCTATATCTCTCAGCATTCTAGTTGTCCAGTATGGCATTAGCCATATATATAACGTGCATGTTTTTGTTTCAGCGTATGCCGTACACTTGTTGTTACTGTTCGGGTTTACGCTATCTACCTAAACACTTTTTGTTACAGTTCGGGTTACGCTCTCTGTATCTCTCAGCATTCTTGTTGTCCAGTATGCCATTAGCCATGTATATAACATACATGTTTTTGTTTCAGCGTATGCCGTACACTTGTTGTCACTGTTCGGGTTTACGCTCTCTGTATCTCTCAGCATTCTTTTTGTCCAGTATGACATTAGCCATGTATATAACGTACATGTTTTTGTTTCAGCGTATGCCGTACACTTGTTGTTACTGTTCGGGTTACGCTCTCTGTATCTCTCAGTATTCTTGTTGTCCAGTATGCCATTAGCCATGTATATAACATACATGTTTTTGTTTCAGCGTATGCCGTACACTTGTTGTCACTGTTCGGGTTTACGCTCTCTATATCTCTCAGCATTCTTTTTGTCCAGTATGGCATTAGCCATGTATATAACGTACATGTTTTTGTTTCAGCATATGCCGTACACTTGTTGTTACTGTTCGGGTTTCCGCTCTCTATATCTCTCAGCATTCTTGTTGTCCAGTATGGCATTAGCCATGTATATAACGTACATGTTTTTGTTTCAGCATATGCCGTACACTTGTTGTCACTGTTCGGGTTTACGCTCTCTATATCTCTCAGCATTCTTGTTGTCCAGTATGGCATTAGCCATGTATATAATGTACATGTTGTTTGTTTCAGCGTATGTCGTACACTTGTTGTTACTGTTCGGGTTTATGCTCTCTATATCTCTCAGCATTCTTGTTGTCCAGTATGGCATTAGCCATGTATATAACGTACATGTTTTTGTTTCAGCGTATGCCGTACACTTGTTGTTACTGTTCAAGTTTACGCTCTCTATATCTCTCAGCATTCTTGTTGTCCAGTATGGCATTAGCCATGTATATAACGTACATGTTTTTGTTTCAGCATATGCCGTACACTTGTTGTCACTGTTCGGGTTTACGCTCTCTATATCTCTCAGCATTCTTGTTGTCCAGTATGGCATTAGCCATGTATATAATGTACATGTTGTTTGTTTCAGCGTATGTCGTACACTTGTTGTTACTGTTCGGGTTTATGCTCTCTATATCTCTCAGCATTCTTGTTGTCCAGTATGACATTAGCCATGTATATAACGTACATGTTTTTGTTTCAGCGTATGCCGTACACTTGTTGTTACTGTTCGGGTTTACGCTCTCTATAACTCTCAGCATTCTTGTTGTCCAGTTTGGCATTAGCCATGTATATAACGTACATGTTTTTGTTTCAGCCTTTGCCGTACACTTGTTGTTACTGTTCGGGTTTACGCTCTCTATATCTCTCAGCATTCTTGTTGTCCAGTATGGCATTAGCCATGTATATAACGTACATGTTGTTTGTTTCAGCGTATGCCGTACACTTGTTGTTACTGTTCGGGTTTACGCTCTCTATATCTCTCAGCATTCTTGTTGTCCAGTATGGCATTAGCCATGTATATAACGTACATGTTGTTTGTTTCAGCGTATGCCGTACACTTGTTGTCACTGTTCGGGTTTACGCTCTCTATATCTCTCAGCATTCTTGTTGTCCAGTATGGCATTAGCCATGTATATAACGTACATGTTGTTTGTTTCAGCATATGCCGTACACTTGTTGTTACTGTTCGGGTTTACGCTCTCTATATCTCTCAGCATTCTTGTTGTCCAGTATGGCATTAGCCATATATATAACGTACATGTTTTTGTTTCAGCGTATGCCGTACACTTGTTGTTACTGTTCGGGTTTACGCTCTCTATATCTCTCAGCATTCTTGTTGTCCAGTATGGCATTAGCCATGTATATAACGTACATATTTTTGTTTCAGCGTATGCCGTACACTTGTTGTCACTGTTCGGGTTTACGCTCTCTGTATCTCTCAGCATTCTTGTTGTCCAGTATGGCATTAGCCATGTATATAACGTACATATTGTTTGTTTCAGCATATGCCGTACACTTGTTGTTACTGTTCGGGTTTACGCTCTCTATATCTCTCAGCATTCTTGTTGTCCAGTATGGCATTAGCCATGTATATAACGTACATGTTTTTGTTTCAGCGTATGCCGTGCACTTATTGTCACTGTTCGGGTTTACGCTCTCTGTATCTCTCAGCATTCTTGTTGTCCAGTATGGCATTAGCCATGTATATAACGTACATGTTTTTGTTTCAGCATATGCCGTACACTTGTTGTCACTGTTCGGGTTTACGCTCTCTATATCTCTCAGCATTCTTGTTGTCCAGTATGGCATTAGCCATGTATATAACGTACATGTTGTTTGTTTCAGCGTATGCCGTACACTTGTTGTTACTGTTCGGGTTTACGCTCTCTATATCTCTCAGCGTTCTTGTTGTCCAGTATGGCATTAGCCATGTATATAACGTACATGTTTTTGTTTCAGCATATGCCGTACACTTGTTGTTACTGTTCGGGTTTACGCTCTCTATATCTCTCAGCATTCTTGTTGTCCAGTATGGCAATAGTAATCTCTTCTTCAGGATCGTTGGCATGATCTGGTAAGATAATCATAACCACATTATACTTATTCTGATGAATTTGATAGGGCATGATCAGTAAAAAGTGCAGGAGTCATTTTCACCAAGGATCATGGGCATTTTCTTTTACGTGCGTACAAAATACATCCTTAAGTCATTATAGAAAACTGACGATTCTTTGTGAAAATACCTGCAGGTCTATCTGAAAATCAGACAAAGCCTGCTAAGTAAGTGTTACATCAGGAGAAATTTTTATTCATATTTTGAGACAGTACCTTACATACAACTTTTCAAGAAACAGATCATTATTTGATAAGTGTGGGGCGAAAAATATTCCTCTGGTGTAACACTGGTTGAAGTGTAATCTTAAAATATCTACTTTGTTTGTATCTCATCACAATGCTGTGTAAATAATTTGAAGCTGAAAAGCGTTCACTATCTTTATATTAACAAAGGATTATCATCTTCTTTAATATACATGCATTAAGAATACCAAATAGGTATTGAAACGTTCTGCCTTTTTGCTAACTCTGATCATTTAACAATGCAAAGTTTTGACGGTTTGTATACGTCCTATGGTGGCATGGATCCGTAATAACCTGAGCGTTTGTCAAAATGACTAATACAGAATGTACAACTCTGATTATGTTATAATATTGTAACCTTTAACAATATTCGTACCTTTAATGTCAAGGTTACACCAAATCTGTGTTCCAGAAATGCCAGAAACACAATACCATGTTTTTAAATGTCTCATATATATGTAATTTAAACACTAACCATACGAAAATATGATTCAATAATGAAAATATCCCTTCGTGCAAACAACTAGAAATGACATAAAATGCATTCACGTTTATGTACCTTTGCTATGTACAGCGGTTCAGTTTTGCCTTCAATGTGCTACAAATTAATTTTTATTTAGTAATTTGATGAACAGCTTACAAATTCATTGTAGGCCTACGGTGCTGTTTTCAATCCTTATAGACCTTATACAGACACTTTCTTCCAAGTTCATTTTTCTACAACGAAAAGGAGAAATACTTGCCATAAGATACAGGTATCTCTATTTTAGAATCAAGAAAATTCATTAAATAAACATATTAGGCTTATTGTTGCATTCTGTGTGCTCTTTTTGCCCCTGTATCGATTGGCCACTTGTTTGCTAGGCCAAAACCCCATATTTAAAGGTAGCGTTTTCCGAGGTTATTTTAAGTATTTCTGCTGTTCACATTTTGATACCATTTCCAACGCTATACGGGAATTTCCCGTTTACTGTGTATTTACCCACGAGAGATATATGCATCGTGACCGGTTTTTTTCTGGGAAATGATTTTATCAGATTAGCAAGCACAATAATAGACCAAAAAAAATTGCTTTGCATCGGTTTCAATGCAGGTATCCCTTCAAGCTAATCCGGTAGTTAAATTTTCAACTTTTGAACAACACTGCTCTGGATGATCATCACTTCTCTGAATTATCGTCTATGTTCTGGATGATCATCATTGTTCTGGATGATTGTCACTACTGTGGATAATCATCACTGCGCTGGATGATCATCATTGCGCTGGATGGTCATCACTACTCTGGAAGATCGTCACTGCTTTAGATGATCGTCAATACTGTGGGTAATAATCACTGCTCTTGATGATCACCACTGCGCTGGATGATCATCATTGCGCTGGATGGTCATCACTACTCTGGAAGATCGTCACTGCTTTGGATGATCGTCAATACTGTGGGTAATAATCACTGCTCTTGATGATCACCACTGCGCTGGATGATCATCATTGCGCTGGATGGTCATCACTACTCTGGAAGATCGTCACTGCTTTGGATGATCGCCAGTGCTCCGGATGATCATCATTGCCTTGGATGATCATCACTGTTCTGGACGGACTTCTTGTATCATTCTTAATCTGAAGCACTTCATCGTGAAGGTAATAAATGAAAATAATCACTTTCCGTAAACAACAAACTAGCCCACGCACAATGTAATGCTCAGTAATGATACCTGATAATCTGTACTTAAGTTTTATGCAGGTAAATATTATGTATGATTATTCTAATGGAAATACATATACATTAGGAATTCTAGACAAGATAAAGATGAATTTCCATATAGATATAAACAAACACACTGCTTTGATTCAGTTGTGGTTCGCCTTATGTCGTTAAATTGATTACCTTGGTGTTTATTATTAATAGGGTACCTTGTCAACACTATTTACCTGGTTAACATGGCATATAGCCTAAAGAATATGATTTGTATAATGGTCTATCCAAGATGGTGAGGACTTTCATCTGTGCTAATCGAAATACGCAATGACTCAGTGGACGGTCCCATTCTAACAATCGGTCATCATGTCAAGTGTGGGGATTCGAACACAGTGCCTTACTAGTAACCTAAGTCCCAAGTTTTCAGTTATAAATATAGAAGCACCACTCAGTATCTTTGGAACAATCAGTAATGGTGTTACTTGTATTACAGTAATAGGTAGAAATGTAACTTATTATAAATATAACCATTTCCTGTGGACTTTATTTGCATGATAAATTTAGTATTTATAATAATTTTACATTTGCAGGACATTATCTTTAAGATGATGTCCAAAACACGTTCATGTAGACCATATTTTTGATTTATGGTCATGTCTTGCCAAATTATAATAGGAAATGTCGTGAGAGGTCATTTTTAATTTGTATCTTAGTTCCAAAACAACTCTGACTATGTAAAAATGATTCGTGACCTACACTATGTAGACTTCAACATTGGAGACAGAGGCTTTGCTCCATTATGGCCGGGAAAATGTTAAAAATGTTATGAATGATTGTTAATAACTTGACGAACAATGTTTATTAATTAGTCCTCCTGAAAACAGTGTAACACAAGACAGATCAAACTTTAGGAGATGGTTTGAATATTATAACTAAGCACTTGTGAATGAATGTGTTCCATTCATCTTTCTTAGAGGTATACCTTTATTTGCTGCAAGCTTGTCATAATGATCACACGGTTCATGAAAAAAAATATTATCAAGATAGGATCTGGTCCCACGCTAGCAAATAGAAAGTAGTTTGGTACATGAGCATTAGTATAATCAGGCCTCTTTCATTTCAGACGTGCATACCTGATTTTTTTGTATTTCACATTCATATTCAACATTGTGATAGGCATGGTCAGATGCCAGTACAGAATCTTCAAAACTCTGTTACTCGGAATGTTGACACTGTCCAGGTTAGACCACAGCTCGCTGTCCAGACGTTTTGAGCTCTACGATACAGGTTTCTTTGTCTTATTCATTACTGAAATCAAGCTTAGTGAATTATTTAAGTTTGAATATTATTGATAATTCATTGTTATATCAGGTATATTAGTATTAAATGTAAATTTGTAAGATTGCTTTATTTGGCTATGTAAGTATGGCATATACATGTATATTAAACGTTTTTTAAATCTTTTTCTGAAATTTCACAGCAATAGATAGAATATTATGCATTGTCCTTGATCTGTTCCCATTACCTTATAATTGAATACTATAGATGTAGGAATTAGCTGTTGAATAAAAGATACACATTCAATATGAAAGTTATAAATAATACTTTTGCAGGATTCAAGAGTTATGTTGGCTTTTTGCATTTAGAGAATGTAAACTCGCACCCTGTATTAACAGTTTTCATGCAACTTGTGCGAATATACAGTAATTTCCCGTCAACGTGTGAACATGATCACGTGATAATACATCAGGAACATGTGGTTGAATTAGGTAAACTTATATTGTAAATGATTTAAAGGAGGATAGAGTAAATGTAGATGAATATACAGAATAACCTCAAGCGAGAAGCCTCCTCCGGGGTTCCGGGTTTCACCCGGTTCCAATGGATGTTCTAACGAGATGCGATTTTGATATATGTGAAATGTACACGACCATAATGTAAAACAACAAAGAAATATATTGGTACTTCATTTTCCAGAAAGTTTCCTTACGATAAATGATTATATCTCGAGTGTATGTTCAGTATGAATATATAAATGAACAATGTACGATAAATTTATTTTTCAGGTTCTGCATTCTTACGCGATGAAAAATCGTTAAAGCGCAGTCGAGCAAGAACACGCTGGTTTCTTCTATACACCTTGCTCAATAATCCTCAGTTACAATTTACCAGACGACAAAATCCATCGTGGCTCGAAGACTAACAACCAAAACCTAACAACCAAGTAAATGACGTCATCAAATACTCACCAACCATCTGTGTACCAGAGGAGGATACATGGCTCGAACATTAGTCATTATACACGATATCACTTGTCAATTCGAGTATACTAGGGGGAAAGTCCAGATGGCTAAAAGATTGATAGTTGAATAGATGACGTCAGTCAAGTCAAATAGGAAAGGAAAGATTAATTTAACGACATTTACAAGAGCAAATGGTCTGTATTTCTGAAAGACCTATACATAAAATATAGAGAGAAGTCATCAATAACCAATCAACTATATTGTTTGTTAGATTTCTACATGGAACTGAAATGGATATCATCACCCACCAACTAATGCCATCAATAGCGCGATTGTTTGTGAAATCGTTTTGTCACCAAATATCCCAAATACAGCTGATCGGAAATAAAATTGATAAAATTGCAAGGGAACTGTATTAAAGGAATGACGCCATCAACTACTTACAGTTCTAACACTAGGAGCAAGTAATGGACCGGAAGATGCCATTTAAGACACTTAAGATAAAACAAAAGCAATTTCGTGAAGTCTGATATGCCTTTTTGTGAGGAATGAAAGAAAAATGAAATGACCAGAATAATTTATCTATCAAACATAATATTATATACAGAGATAAGGTACAAGGATATTCTCTTATTGAAGCGATGAATTTCAATTTCGCTATCAAAAATAGAAAATCCATAGCGTTAGCCCTCAAATAATCAGAACTGTGTTCGAATGGGAAAATGTTCCTAAATAGTTTAAAACTTTTTCTGTTATCAACGTATTTCGAAGGTACAATGCATGGGAAAGAACGATTCTCTACAGCTAAAGAAGGATAACTCCCGTATAATGATAAAACCGTGACCATTTGCAGCGCGTTTGCCAAGAGTGGACTTGAATCCGGACAGAACAAGAGTGAGAGCCGACAGGGAATTTCAAAGCAGCACTTCCGTCCAACCGTCCAGTGTTTGTCCATAAGGATACTCGAAACACATCCGAATGATAAAGAAAGTTGTGTGTAGACCAGTTTCATCCTAGGAATTATTAGTCATTACCATTTATAAAGCGAAATAAACCTCCTTCAACATTCAACATCAATGGAACCTTCATGTATATATAAGCTATATTATTATGCTTTCTGTATTGAAATGAAATTTTATTTGGCATCAAAAAGTGAACATGTTTATAGCCATACTACAAAAGACAATAAAATGTATTCTATAAATATTCAGTCTTTGACAAAAAAGCTTTTTTAGCTCACCTGAGCCAAAGGCTCAAGTGAGCTATTGTGATCAATCACCGTCCGTCGTCCGTCATTAACTTTTCACATTTTCGACTTCTTCTCCAGAACCACTGAACAGAATTTGATGAAACTTGATAAGCATGTAGTACTCATGGTCCCCTACAAGTGTTGTTGTTTTTCGTCCAGATTCATCAACAGGTGGCCCCACCACAGGCAAAAGTAGGTCAAAGAGGGTACCCTCCTTTGACAAACTTCTTCTTCAGACCAGGGGCATACAGAGACAAACCGAATGCATAGGAATGATCTAGAGGGATGTGTGAAGAAGTGTTGTTATTTTTGGTTCCATTCCGAAATCAAATTTTTGACGTTTTTTTGTACTTGGTAGTTTTAATGCAGAAAAGAGGTATTTTTTTCTTTTAGTAAAGATTGATGCATTAATTTGGTTTAATTTGATCATTTTGATGGTAAGAAATACTACTGCGAAGAAAATTTTTCAATATTTTATGTTTTGGATTTTTTATGAATTTTTTAAGACTTTCAAGAAAAAGGGGGGGTGGGATAATTGGTGTAAACATTTCACAGTTTGAACTTTTTCTTCGGAACCACTTGCTGGAATTCAATGAAACTTGGCATGCATCAAATACTCAAGGTCCCCGACAAATGTGGTCATCTTTGTCAGGATCCATGAACAGGTGGCACCACCACAGACAAAAGTAGGTCACAGAGGGTACCCTCCTTTGACAAACTTCTTATTCAGATCGGGTGCATACAGCGACAAACCGACTGCATAGGAATGATTTAGAGGCATATGGGAAGAAGTGTTGATATTTTTGGTTCCATTCCGAAATCAAATTTTTGACGTTTTTTCATTTTTATTTTGGACTTTGTTATTTTAATGCATTAAAGAGTTATTATTTTCTTTTAGCAAACATTGATGCATTCATTTGGTTTCATTTAATCATTTCTATGGTAAGGAATGCTGGTGTGAAGGAATTTTTTCAATATCTCGATTTTTGAATTTTTTATGAATTTTTTAAGACTTCCAAGAAAAGGGGTGGGAGGGGGGGGGGGGGGGACAATTTTTCATATCTTCAACTTGATCTACAGAACAACTTGAAGGATTGTGATAAAACTGGGTAGGATGCAAGTACTCATAGTCCTTTTCAAAGGTTTTGTTTTTTGTGCGGATCATCCAAATTGGTTAACAGATAATGCCACCATGTCTAAAAGTAGGTCTCACAATGGTACATATAACACTTGGTAATTGAAATATGGAGAGTAGCGGTTCAAATCCAGCTGTGGTCAAAAAAATTTTTTTTTTTTTTACACATCTAAATAAGTTTTTAGATGTTTCTCAACACTCAACATATGAAATTAGGAATTTTACGTTTAAGACTTCCAAAAAAAAAAAAGGGGGGGGGGGGGGGGTTGGCCATTTTTCACATTTTCAACTTTTTCTACAAAACTGTTTGAAGGATTTTAATAAATCTTGGTAGAAATAAGTCACTTATGATCCTCTTCAAATTCTGTTGTTTTCGTCCAGACCTCTTTACAGGTGGCGCCACCATAGTCAAGAGTAGGTCACAAAAGAGTTCCCTCGTTTAACAATATTCTTTTTCATACGGGCTGTATACAGAGACAAACAGAATGCATAGAAATGATCTAGAGGGATGCTATCAATTTGGTAAATTTCATCCAAATTGGTTAACAGATAATGCCACCATGTCTAAAAAGCAGTTCTCACAATAGTACATATACCACTTGGTAATTGAAATATGGAGAGTAGCGGTTCAAATCCAGCTGTGGTCAAAATTTTTTTTTCATTTCTTTACACATCTAAATAAGTTTTTAGATGTTTCTCAACACTCAACATATGAAATTAGGCAATTTTAAGTTAGATCTGGACAATATTTGAAACAATTGTTGCTCATGACCCAGACTTGAAATCAGTCAACAAAAGGCCCCACCTAAAGAAAATGACTAACTTGTTGCCCTGAATGACTTCTTGCAGAGACAAAGGAAATGCTTAATATCAAAATCACCTGAATGGATGTGCAAAAAAGTGTTGTTTTTTATTCTAGCCTGAAATAAAATTTGACATATTTTCAACATCTGTGTTGACTTAGTCACATTAATGCAAAAATAAATGAATTCTTCCTTCATGCATGACTGATAATATAGGTACTCAGGTGAGCGATATAGGCCCACTTGGGCCTCTTGTTTCCTGATTCCATCCACTATAGATATGACAAGAGACCACAATGGACCTTACTGTTCTTCCGAGCACCTTGAGCACATGAGATTGAGAAGCTTTGAGAGTATCAGCATGTTCTCTGACTAAAATATCTTTCTCGGGAGTCCATTAACGCCACATAATTCTGAATGAAGCATACATTAAGAAAACACATGAAAATGTGCAGAAAAAAAGAAAAGATTTGAAATAGATGTAAAAAGTGTCAAAACTTTATTTCGTAATGGAAAAAAGCCCGAACTCTCTTTAAACACCGTTCTAGATCACTGTGTTACACTTGGTTTGCATTAAGTTTGATGGGATATGCAGCTAGTCTGCTAAAGAGGTTTGCCAGGGGAGTATATCCTCTCCAGTCTCCACAGATCTGTTAGAAAAACAGCGAAAGTTTGTAAAGACATTGAGTAGTTCACACCTACCAAGTTCTATCAACATCTTTCACTTAATTCTTAAAAACCCATTAGAGCTTACTATTAAATATCAATAGTGTCTTTTTCTAACTTTAAAATTTTGTTATTTAAAGTGAGTTAAAGTTAGAAAAAGACAATAGTATACCCCTATTCAAATCTAACATTTATTACAATAAAATTAGTTAAAATACACAAAATCAATGCATTATAAACAACCTCCAAGGAGAAATTCTTAGAAATTACCTGAAAATAAGCAACTCTACAAAGTCCAACATCATACTACAGAAAACCGTATGGTCGTATTGCAAAGCAAATTCGAAACAAGGTCAAGGTCACAAGCTCAAAAACTATTGATTAAAAGCTCATTTATTTGTGAAGTATCAAAGCCCTGCCCCAATTGCTTCAAAAGATATAACCAAAATCAAAGTTTTTTAAAAGTGGGTCAATGTCCAAGGTCAATGTCACTAGATCAAAGTCAAGGCATAATTTGAAAGATGTGGTCATAAGGAATCTATGTATGAAGTATTATGTTTATACTCGTTGCTGAGATTGATTTTACTTCAACCAGAAACTTAACCGTTTTGCTTTCAACCAGAAGCGTAAAAATGTTGATGGACAGACATCCGGACGGGCAGAACGCCGGACGGACATCGCCAATCTACAATATATCTAGACCGTAATTGCTTTGCAATCCCAACAAGACGTAAAACAACAATGCAAAAACAACCCACCAAAGAAACCATCAAAATTTATTATTTTGAAATGGAACCAAAACAACACTTAAAGCACTCTTCTTGATCCCTCAAAGTCATTTGGTTTGATGATCTATGCAGCTGCTGTGAAGTACAAGAAGAAGAAAAAAAAAAAAACAAGCTGTGTTTGTGCAACACTAATGCTCCCGGCGGCACCAAATACAAAAAAAAGTTATTTTTAGCGTGAATGTCAAAAGGTCATCGACCTTGGTGTCATTTGTAAAGGTTTCATTAGTTGAGTACGCATGTCAAATATGAAATCTCCATCCCTTAAGGTTCAAAATTTATAGCCAAGGTTAAAGTTAACAACAGACAGGTCAAAAACAATATGCCCCCGATCTATCAAAGCACAGACGGAGCAGAACACTTTTGTATTATTTTGACAGATCCCCTTTTACAAATGTGTGTATTGTGGTAAAGTTTTATAGCTTATAATAACAATGCATTCTTAAATATTACATTACGTTATACTTCTAAGGATTGTTTTGTTTTACGTCACTCCACGAATATTTCGCGTATAGGGTGACGACATCTGCCTGTTAATACATTGCATAGATATTGCCACGCCTACCGTGACACTGGGCCTCGGTTTTTACTGTCTCATCCGCTAGACGGACCATAGTTGTGCCCACAACGGGAGTAGAACCCATGACTCCGAGCCGAATACCTCACACATTGAGCCACAAAGGTTTAAAAGTTTTTTTTAAAAGTGTGTTAGCTATTGACACGGCTATACAAAATCAGTTGAGATACTCAGGATCAATGCATTATAAGCAGCCTACGAGAAAACATTTTAAGAATTGCCTAAAACTCACCCAAAAAAAGTCCACATTTCTTAAGACAAACTTCTAGATTATTGACATACATTGCATTTTGGTCTATGCAGCCAGTCTGAAGTATGTCAACGGAGGGTACCCTCTGAGACCTATGTCGCCCCACCCTGGGTCCAGCCATTGGACATATCTGTAACAACACTTGTAAGGGACCTTGAGTACTTTATCCCTACCAAATTTGCTAAAAATCCCTCCAGCAGTTCTGAAGAAGTCGAAAGTATAAAAAAAATTACACAGGACAGACTGACGGATGCCGGACACGAATGATCTGAATTAGTCATTCTCGCTTTCGGCTCAAATGAGCTAAAAAGTTATTCATAGCTGGCAGAACAAAATGTTTTACATGTTTGGAACAAATGGCGCCATTACTTTTCTTTATGTACGTTGTTTTTATTTATTTATTGACTCTCGGTTTACTGTATAGTGCTATACGACTCCTGAGAACTGTAAGTTTGTGTTGAATGCAATCGCACCTTCTCGGGCCTTTCCGGCAAGCTCGGAAAACAACCTTGAATGTATTTATATAACGAAGCACTTGATGTTAAAAAGTTTGACAAGATGGCGGATTTCGATTACTGTGAAATACTTTTTAGCCGGGCTTAATGCCGAGGGCATAAGCCAAGGCTATAGCTGCCGTGCACGATTCTCAAAGAGAGGCAGTCTAATAAGTTTTAAAGCCCTCTTTCTCACTCAATGTGTTCTTGCGCTTCAAAACATAATCCCTGATGTAATTCCTAGCATTATAATATTCAGAACGTATTGAATTTTTATTGAATCATTAATGATATATAACATTGCAAATACAGATATACATGTATATTTTCGTAGACTGAAGTTACCTGCACTTGCTTGATATCACTGCACGAAAAGCTAGTACACACTGCATGTAGATGTAATTCGTCTGCAGTAGCATACACATTATTATTATACAGTATTTAATGTAATTTATGAGAGGCGGGTGATGTTTAGCGTCGACAGGGACGTATACATGTATATCTAAATTTAGATATATACGTCCCTGGCGTCGGGGATGTAATTAATCGTTAATATTTGTTGATTCTAGGCTAAATGAATAAAACAAAACGAAAACCAGTGATTTAAACGATAACGCTTCACTTGACCCTCAGTCAGTCTCGTTATGGTCACTGTCTAGATATTTTAAGATCTGGACCGGCATGACATTGCCAACTTGTCAAATATCTGTGAATATGTGTATGTGAGGGGTTTCCCTATGTCTATTTTTGCCGATAGAAGCATCTGTCTAATTCAAGCATCAAGCATAAACATTGGTATAGCGCTGTGTATTGCCCATTACCTTATCGCTTGGCAGAAAGAAAACGGGTACATGCATTACTCCCTGTGCTGATTTAGCATGTCTGACATTATTCTCAAATCGACGTCACTTCCAAGAAAGTAGTAATCGAGATGTAGTTTAATCTAATGTCGCCGGTTCATGAATGGAGACAAATAAACCCAAGTATCATTTCAGGTTTCTCCCGGATTTGCTCCGTAACAATTAAATTTTTGCAATTTTGACAAAAATTTAAAAAAGGCGATAATTGAATTTTGCTTTCATGCATTACTCTTCGAACCGTCGGCTACTTTCAAGATATGTTGAGTTTCTATGGTAGATCTGTAGAACTTTTTAAGGATAGATATAGAATAACCTGCTGAACAGAGTAGGTTTAATGGTCATGGATTGTCATTGCAAGTGAAATTGTACTAAAACAATATCAATCCAGAGTTATAGTCAAAACGGCCCATGAAAAAACGGTCCACACCAGAACGGCCCATTTTTTTTTTACCACACCGGCCGAACTCTGTAATATTTTGACAATGAATATTGACTTTGATTTTAAAATAGATTTTTTTCACCTAGTGTTTAAATTATACTCGATACAGATAGTAAGAGGGCAAATAATTTGACATTTTTAATAAACTACCTTCAGCATAAAATTATTCCTATTTTCCTGTGGTCCGTTTTATTTCCCGTTTTGACTATATACCAATCAGGAAGAAAAGTCATAATTCTGCTCTCTATAGCAATAGATGACAGATATATATTTCTATGTTCAAGAGAATAAAGCATGACAAGGGCATTGTAACTGTTAAAACAGTAATGAATATATGGTTTTATCATGATCCCATGCCTCACGAGATATTTTATCAAAGTGATCCAATGATAAACCTCATTTCACGATTACTAGATAATTGTTCTTCCATAATGAAATGTGTAAATTCTTCTGTCCTTGAATTTGTTATCAACTGTATTTAAAGTCCAATTTAATCTTTTGCTACTTGACCAGTTACTAAAAGCCCGGCTACTAGTACTGTAAGTACTTTGATTATTTGTGGGGACCTAATTTTCGTGGGTGGCTGCACCCACAAATTTACGAACCCAAGAACTATAAATTATTAAATATCTCCGAACCATTGTAGTAAAATTTTCCGAGCTGTGCTGGCCACCCCATTGTCAATGGCACATTTTGCTATGGTTTCATCGTTATAATTTGCACAAGATCCCCTTTAAAGCTTCCCGATGTTTTCGGCAGAATCGTTTGCAGACACGATAGCAACTGCATCCCTAGTAGAATCAGTTTCTGAAAGCACGGTTACGGGGTCTGGTAGCCTTGGTGCCAACGGAGTTTGCAGCTTTACGCTACCTTTGTTTAACCATGATATAAAGTATTTCACAGTATTGTATTCAATATACTTTTGATAGAATTAAGTTTCTAAAGATCTAACTAAGAAGTTTTACATTATTTACAAACAACATGAGCAAGTTGTTTTCTGTATTTATATGTTTCATCGTGGGCGACGCCATATTTAATCCACTGCAATACATTCCAGGTGGTTTTCCGAGTATACGACGGAAAGGCCCCAGACAGCAAAAGTGATATAAATGTAGTTTCCCGTGTATTCGTACAGATAATCATCTCTATTGTCCTCAAACAAGTCATAAGGGCAATTAAGCTTTTGACTTGTTTTCTCCTACCTTCCACATATTTTTCTTACTTTTTATACCAAAATTTTGAAGGTTGAAAAACGTGCAAAGGTTCTTTTACAAGGTGACTTTTTTCACACGAAGAAAAAGGGATGTTTTGGCTTATAAAGCAAGCGCGGCATAATTTGGGGAAATTAAATATTAGTTAAAAAAGTGTAATAAAGAAGTAATAATTAATTCACAGATACGTAGGATGCAAAATTTAAAAAATGAACCGGGGAAGTCTGCTCTTAAACATTTCACAGACTGTTATATGAAGGATTGTGCTTAAAATGCCCCTTTCCTTCGCCTACATCACAGTCCTTATTATTCAGAATTCCAAGAAGGAACATTCCTCTATGAAATGTCATACCAGCTAAATGGATTAAAACTAAACGGTTCCCAGAGTTATATGGGTCGGTGTGGCTCAGTGGATGAAGTGTTTTACGGGTCAGTGTGGCTTAGTGAATGAGGTGTTCTAAGGGTCATTGTGTGGCTCAGTGGATAAGTGTTCTACGGGTCGATGTGGCTTAGTGGATGAGGTGTTCTAGAGGTCGGTGTGGCTCAGTGGATGAAGTGTTCTATGGGTCAGTGTGGCTTAGTGAATGAGGTGTTCTAAGGGTCGGTGTGGCTCAGTGGATGAAATGTTCTAGGGGTCGATGTTGCTTAGTGGATGAGGTGTTCTACGGGTCGGTGTGGCTCAGTGGATGAGGTGTTCTACGGGTCGGTGTGGCTCAGAGGATGAGGTGTTCTGCGGGACGGTGTGGTTCAGTGAATGAGGTGTTCTAGGGGTCGGTGTGGCTCAGTGGATGAGGTGTTCTAAGGGTCGGTGTGGCTCAGTGGATGAGGTGTTCTAGGGGTCGGTGTGGCTCTGAATGACGTGTTCTGTGGGTAGGTGTGGCTCAGTGGATGAGGTGTTCTACAGGTCGGTGTGGCTCAGAGGGCGAGGTGTTATGCGGGACGGTGTGGTTCAGTGAATGAGGTGTTCTAGGGGTCGGTGTGGTTCAGTGGATGAGGTGTTCTAGGGGTCGGTGTGGTTCAGTGGATGAGGTGTTCTACGGGTCAGTGTGGCTCAGTGGATGAGGTGTTCTAGGGGTCGGTGTGGCTCAGTGGATGAGGTGTTCTAGGAGTCGGTGTGGCTTAGTGAATGAGGTGTTCTACGGGTCGGTGTGATGAGGTGTTCTAGGGGTCGGTGTGGCTCAGTGGATGAGGTGTTCTAGGGGTCGGTGTGACTCAGTGAATGAGGTGTTCTGCGGGTCGGTGTGGCTTAGTGGATGAGGTGTTCTAGGGGTCGGTGTTGCTTAGTGAATGAGGTGTTCTGCGGGTCGGTGTGGCTCAGTGGACGAGGTGTTCTAGGGGTCGGTGTGACTCACTGGATGAGGTGTTTAACAGACATGGATTTTACTTCGAGATTTTACTTTTTGTTTCCACATTATCAAGGCCAAAGCGATCGAAAATTTGTGGACATCAAAAGTTTCTTGTAATTTTAGTCAAAAAGAATTAGATAATTCAAATTTTGCCATGCTATCTTTTTTTTTCTCATCTACGACTGAAAATTTATAACCGATATAAATATTACTTTTGAATGGATATTAGCAGTAACATATTCAAAGGTCTTCTTATGAACCTCCAAATATAGTCCATTTTTGGCATTCGAAAAAATATCTTCAAAGAATACTTACTGAACATTCCAAGAGACAAATTCAAAGGACACTGGAAGTTACATATCTAAAGAATTTTTATGGACATGCGAAATAACATCTATCTCGACAGTAAACATGATTCGTCAAAGGCGTCGGTGGTATCATTTTTCAACGGTTTGTAAATTGAAACATTTGCAGCAAGATCTTGAATAGTTCATCAATCAACCCTGAACGAAGAATCGTTCAGTCAGTATATAGAGTTACACATGTATCTACACGACGTACCCGGGTTTCTAATATCTACAGCTGTCGCCACAATTATCTCAGTCTAATTGTCTATTATCCGTTGTAAAGGTTACTTACGTCATTGATATTATCTATTCATTGGAAAGGTAGATTTAAAAACAAAATACGCTTAACAAGTGTACACTCCATAAAGTTGTAATTTGAGACATATTTCTATTTCAGCTTAATTATTTCTAAAATATTACCTCTAAATAAGGACATCGAAATTAAATTCAGGGCTGAAAGTGTTCACTTATCAATAGAATTTTTATTAAAACCTCAGTCTTAACGTATTGCATTTCTTACATAGATAATGATATCCGTGAATTCTCCCATTACAATGTTAATATAACACCATTATATTACCTCGCAACTTAAAGTTGGGGCATATTGTTTACCCCTGTCCGTTTCATTTGGATTAAATAGTTTTTCCGGATAATTCCTCCTAGTTTTCATGCTAGAAAGTTTTTAATTTGTCGGATGCTTGCACATTATCAGGGTTTTGATTATCATTATTTGCCATTTGGGGGCAGGGAGTCGAACTTTGGCATTTTTCTTTAGTACACACTTGCACAACTGATGAATCCCGGGTGTTTTAATGCTAGAAAGTCTTGAATTTGCTGGATGTTTTACATGTATTAAAGAGATGTGCATAATATCGGGAGAAAGTTGAACTTCGTTATTTTCGGAACATCCTCACAAAAGGGGTACATGCTCTTCCGGACAACTCCTACAGCTTTAATGCAATGAAGTTTTCACTTTACTGGTTGTTTGTACATAGACTGAAGATGTGCATATTATCATTGTTTATATTTTTCTCAGTATTTGCTGTTTTGGGGACGGTTGAACCTTGCTATTATTTGTGGTACATCTTTTCATGGGAGTGTTTAGCTTTTCCGGATAATACCTCCTACATTTTTAATGGTAGAAGTTTTCACTGCTGGTTGTTTGTACATAGATTTGAGATGTGCATATTATCAGGGTTTTCATTTTTCTCAATATTGCTGTTTTGAGGGATGGTTGAACTTTGTCTTGTTTGAGATATATCCTTGCAACTCCTCACACAAATTTTTGATGAAGATTTTTTATGTGTAATGGTTTGGTACATGGTTTTGTTGAATGCAGCATATTACTATGGAGAATTTTAGTATGTTAATTCGTTAGTCGATGAAAGTTTTTCAACGTGAAATCTACCAAAGCACATATCATATATGGAAATACTAAGAGCTGCCTTCTAATTGTTGTCTCATTGTTCTGCTGCCTAGTACATGCATTAATGTATTACTTCGTGTATTTTATAGCAACATTTTACATTCGCTTGATTGATTGATTTTTGTTTAACGTCACACCACGAATATTTCACGTATATGGTGACGGCATCTGCCTAATGCGGGACATACAAATTTTGACCTTTGCAAAGGACCCATCCGAAGCAGTGAGGGATCTTTAACGTGCCATGCATACCACGACACGGGGCCTCGGTTTTTACTGTCTCATCCGAAAGACAGGACACCGGCATGACCAGAGCGGGACTCGAACCCCGGCCTCCCGATCAGGAGTCCAGCGCGATACCACTAGGCCATGCCGGCTTCTACATTCGTTAGAGGGTGACTACTAGAACTTCTGATAAGCTAGCTTAAGACAAAAGCCCAGGATCGATTGTTATTGCAAATCGCCCATCGCCGTAAATAGCTCATACTTTCAACTTCTTGAGAACCTCAAAAGCAATTTTAATGAAACTTGGTATGAATAAACGAATAGATTCAGGGTGGGCGAGAAATAAACGCACATTCACTGAGCAAATGCATAAACTTATGATGCACCTTTTCCTCAGAACTTAGAGAAGCATTTTGATGAAACTTGATAGAGATGAATTATACAAGATCCCATACAAGTGCTTTTATTTTTTCGTCAAGATCGGCCAAGGATTCATGACTGGGCGAAATAGGCACAGAGTATGACTTCCTTGGTCAAACGTCTTCAGACTTGCTTATTTTCTGAAGGGGATGGTGGTGCGGATTATAGATGTTAGAAAACAGAGAGCAATGTAATTTTATAGCATTACTTTCAGCTATTAAGGACTTTGTAAACATACTTGCAAAATTTGTATATTAATTTTGGGAGTTCCATCAATTTTCTTTCCTAGTTCTCAAAAAGACGTCTATAAAAGCCCTCTTTTCAAATGAACTTAAATAAAGGCTTGCAATGTTTTACATCACCCCACGATTACCTCATATGTATAAAGACGGCAATTGTCTTATGCACAGCATACGATTTTATGCCTTTGCAATGGACCCATCCAAAGCAATGAGAGATCTTCCACGGGCCTTACTTGAACCACACACTTCATAGTAAGCTACATCGATTCAGGCATGTAGAAAATATGGGTCGGGCAAAGTGTTACGGACAGACATCGTCGTAACAGACGACTGGCGTGTAATAACTAATAATGTAAATCAGTTACACACCGAGAGCAATATGTCGGGTATAAGACAGATAAGCCCGATTCCAATGTAGAGATATCGAACAGTGATCGCCTCAAAACTTTAGCTAAAGCCTAAACAAATCAGCATCATGAAACAATCCTATAAAGTATGTTGAACATTTCCTACACCTCGATTTTTTTTTAACTATACACGACATTTAAACACATAGTATGTTTCCCCATTTCTCTTTGTAGGTCATCTGCTGGTTTTACTTTATTTCGCATAATTATATGGTGCCACTACTAGTCTAAGCACTGTGCAGAAATCTCAACTTTAAGTCTCATCCGAAACAGTTAGGGATCTATTACGAGCAAACATAGCGAGACCTGGAGTTTTACGATTTCAATCGATTGATTGACTGAATATTGTTTTACGCCACTCCACGATTATTTTACGTATACATGACGGTATCTGCCCGATGTCTTACATAGAAATTAAGGACTTTGCAACTGACCCACCCGAAGCAGTGAGGGTTCTTTAACTGCCACGCCTACCGTCACACGGGACCACGGTTTTTTTACCGTCTCATCCAAAAGACAGAACACCGATGCACCAGGAACGGGAATCGAACCCGGGACCTCTGGGTCATAAGCCAAGCACCTTATCCACCAGGCCACACCGGCTTGATTTCATTCTAAAAACAGGCTATCGTCAAGCCACTCATAGGGTTCGAATCAGGGACTTTTCCCTCATGAACCAAGCACACTATACCAACTAAGCTGCGCTGGTTCCCCGATGGGTCTTACAGCATTTACTGGTCGGAAAGGTTAATCCCGACGCAAGGTAAATCCGGACAGAGCGTTAAAATCGTATTAAATGAGCAAATTTTAAAATATCCATTAGCAAAGTTCCAAAAGATGTTCTTTTAAATTGTGATGTTAAAATTGCTTGAAACGGTCATTAAGTAACAGTAACAGCCATCGTCCAGATATGCCGCGCTTCCGGATTTACGGTCATGACCAGTATAGTTTGATAGATGGGATCCCAAGCAATGGACGATGTTCAAACGCAACCTTGGCAGACCAAATGTTTTAAAATCCTTCATTGTAAAAGTAACTTGCAAATTTCAGTGTTTTAATGTGGAATTATTAGTTTGATGTGTATTTACCTTTAAACCTAAGTTTGTTTAGATGCCGAAATAATCAACAATTCTACATTTGGATCCATCTGCAGGTTTAGTATCTTTATTACAATCAGACTTGACTCGAAGATTCAGTGTTTTTTACTACTTACCTCAAAATATTAGGGTACTTGAATTTTAATCATAAATTACCACACCATGTGAATAGAACTGAAAATGCCAATAACAGTTAAATACTATAAATAGAGCATGTATGTATATGGATTTATTCGTAGCTGATAAACTTACTTCAATATAGGACCAATGTCGACGAAAATCCTCTTCGTGTTGTAAAACAACAGTAAACGAGGCAGGCCGGGACAAGTGCAATTTGAAGTATGTCACAGATTACACAAGTCCAACCCGTTTCGTCAACGTTTTATGATAGAATTTGCTGTATTATGTATATTTTTAAAACTGAATGGCGTGTAGTAGTCGATGTGCAAAATGTTCTTCTTCCATGCTGCATTTCACTCACAAGGCAGGCCGGGACGAGTGCAATTGGTGTCAATTATACCCAAATATTACACAAGTCTAGACCTTCTCAAGATATGTATTCTTTGGTGGTTCACTGTAGCAAGCTGAAAGGTAGACAAATAACGCAACCTTCTTTAACTGAAGTGACAATAAAACGAACATTGCAGCTCTCTTCTAAAGACCACGCTCAGCAACAAAAGAAAGACAACTCTGATTTGATTTACAATGGACTATTCGTTGAATATCACGATGCTTGTAGTCGCTTAATGCAGGCCGGGACAGGTGCAATTCAAATTTATAAACCTGAAATTTTGCACCGGTTCAGGCCTGCGAAAAAGACTTAAATCGCTGCTGAAACGTCGTCCATCTCCTCTTGTATTCTACTTTGCAACAAAGCTCTCAAACTGAACAAAAGTATGAAAGGAAATAAAGAAAAAATTACGAGATTTCCAGGAGCAACACCTTGAAATATACACTAATAATTTCTAAAACCAACACCTGAAAACATGTACCAATACATCCTTGCTGAAAAGGCAAATAAATGAATGCTGCACAAACATATCCGGCATATTTGATGTTGGAAACTCCAGACCACCAATGACAAGAATGTAGAACAAAACATATACGTCTATATGCCTATAAGTATTTTCAAAAGTGAAGTCAGCGACCGTTAAATATTAATTATAATCCATCCAAATCTCCTTATAGCCATTGCATCAACAACACGGGTATTATCGGCTTGGTCTCCTGATACGAAGCGTGGACATCATACAGATCAATTTCTGACGCTTTCTGCAAAGAGAATGTACAGATTATACGGCAAAGTTAGATTACAGAATTAAAGATTTCATGAGATTAGCCCATAGGTCAATGCTTCAACAAAGTAGACGATGTCTATAATAGGAATTAACGGATCAACGTGAAAGTACTCAGTCGTCGGCGAGTTAGATTACCACAAATGACGTAAAAATGTAGCTGGATCATAGTTAAGTCGTCATCTAAAATACGCCATCTATAACACACAATAGTTAAGGAATAAAACTACACACTAGACGGCAAAAGCATATGACACTGGGTCAAAAGTTCAAGGTCACGTTTATTTCCTTCTTTCACGAGTAAATCAGCATGAAATAGCATTTGCATTCGAAAAAAAATTGAAGACAAAACTATTCGCGCTGCCAATACCCTCAAACCCTGAAATATAAAACTTCAGTGGCACTACTGTTGGACCTATCATCCCATCGTTAGCAAGCAATTCCTGACCGTTTTACACATACCTTCAACTTAAGGTCACTTTTATTAGAAGCACTGTCGTCTTACAATTCACAGGTTTACGATAGGGCTTCACCGTTATTCCTTATTTATAAAGACACGCATCAACACTATGTTGAACTTTGCAAATTGCATATGCTTCTGTCAATTTCTAAACTAATATTAAGCAGAAGATTGGTATTAAACCTAAAAGTAAAATTAAACATTTTACAACGAAAGTATTTCCCCGACACCTATACACCTTGGTTTCCCTTTCATTTGAATGCAATATCGAAGCCAGTTTTTATGTACAGAGATTAAGTATTTCACTATTTACATAAGCCATCGATCATTCCCTGTTAAAAGTTTCTACATTTGTTCAAACACGCTTAAATTCCAACCGAAAAAATTATTCAAACTTCAGACAATCTAACGATAAAACAACTTATTTCAACGCTACCAATTCGTCTAAAATTTCAATCGCGATGGTTCCAATTTTGGAGAGAATAGTTTATAAGCTGCGATGCATTTAATAGATATAGATAATCAGCTGAGAGGGTAGACAAAGGGTATAGGGAAGAATTCCCCAGTTTTATTGTGATCATGGAGGACGCTATTGAATTTCGGTATCTTGCATGGTCATTTAATTGCGTGACATACGAGCCGATGAGAACAAAACGATACGCTACAGAATCAGTAGTACCAGAGGACGAAAAACTACTATGAATATAATAGTTCAAGTCCAGAAGAACACGTGTAGGAATCCTGATACTAGAAGACTCCATACAAAATATACTTTATCCCGTACACTTTTAAAGGAGGGGGAAGGGTTGTTTATAGGACACGATGGTTCTTCTCAATTTCTACGCGAATGTAAAACGATTTCGTTTCAATATTTTCAAGAACTTACATTAGTTTTGTTCTCCAATTCAGTAATACATTTTTACGTAATTGTCACGATTTCGTCAAATAATATTCTGGGCATTACTTTTGCAGTTCGTCTGTCTTCTGGGTTCTTTGCTTAGTTTGGAAGGATTGTTCCCGTCGGAGGCGTTAATTTTTCACAAACGTGTTACTAACAAATAATAATACCATGTTTACCTGAAAGAAAGTACGAGTAAGGGACAATAAAAAAGTTATCTGAGTGAGAATAAAGGAATAAATCCCGTACGCAACACAATAACTGCTGCAGTAATATTAGAATTTATACATTTAATACAAAATGCAAGACGACACATTCAAAACATCACGACTTGAAATTCCCTTAGTGCATGAACAGGGAGAAGTAATCTAAATATAAACACAGGTATAACAAAGACCACAGTGAAAGAAGTCGTCAACATCGATGTGCATTAATGAACATCATTAACATGACTTGTCAGACTAGGTTATCAAAAGCTAGAGAGAGTAAAACTATACAAATACAAAATTAGAACTTACAGCTATGTACCTGTACAGGTGTACAGTTAGTTCTGATCATCACTCCACGTGGTTTCGTATCCGCCATGTTGCTTGAAATTGTCCCCCTAGTCACGACCCGAGGTCATCTATGTAAATAAAGAAAGCACATTCAAATGGCGACGGAAACCGTCGGCATATAACTACAATTGGTAGATACCACGCACTGAATTAATATATTGTCATCTGTGAAACACTTTTCACCATTGATCACTTTATAAATACAGCCTTATAGATTCTTTATATTCCATAGAAGAGAGCGCGGGCTATTGATTTACCCATATAACAGGGTTCTGTTTGAGATTGTTACCTGAAATCGACAGAGTTACACCCGTATATTACAGTAGTCTACCCGAAATAATAAGAGTTTGTATGCAGACTGTAAATTACCTACGACTTGATCTAAATCCAATATGAAGTGGTTTCGGTCGCATAAAATGTCTACTGTATGATGATATCACGTTCGATTAAGTAGTAAAAACACACACAAAACTCCATTTCTATCCAAATGTTACACCTAGGAACTTGTAAATTATACAGCATTTTAGTCCACATTCCGTTTACATCATGTCTTGTATACAACGAAATTATTAAAACGAGGTCAAAATCACAGGTAAACTTTTAACTAGGTTCTCAATGCGCTGTCATTGTAAATGAATTTTCTAGTAGTTTTCTAACCCGAAGGTGCCGATATGCTACTACCACAATTCATCACGAACTTTCGTAGGCTAAACGGTAAATGTGGAAAATAAACAGTCTCAAAGGATTACGTCCTTACATAGAAACCGCTCCCTTGTGCTATCTTCAGTAACCCATCATTTGTGACATTTAGGTCGGACTTCCTACTTAAGATGTAATACATGTATTTGAGATGGGGAATTTGATGAAGGTTCGTTCCCGGTCTTTTCCCAGTGAACGAAAACTATTCCGGCGCTTAAAGACCAGTGTACTACAGCCCTTTGTTGTGAAGTTCTGTAATAGGGTCAGTGGTAGTCAAATATAATCCGGTGTAAAAACTAACATAAAAGAGGTACAGGCTAGGGGAAATAATAGTGGATATGTCTTCTCTATTTTCATTTTTACATTTCACATTTTCATGTTCTTACTGTATTAGACGTTGTTTAATTTGTTGCATTTACACGTGGATCCAAATAACATAAGTATTTAAATGTAAAAATTGTATACCGAATTCAGTAATTTATACTGCAGTAGAATAAGCGGACAGAATTCAGTACATGATAAACGCTGTAGAAACAATCACCATAAAGCATGCATAGTTGATTAGATCACAAGTCATCAGCGATGGAGTCCTTTAAACGAGGACGAGACGGTTATTAATAAAAGTATAACTTTGGCACCATAAAACGCTATAATTACCCCGTAGACCGTGCCACACCTGTGTCCCTCGTTGGTTCCTCCTAATACCCTTAAGAACAATATTTGAACATGAATATATCCCTTGGACTTTATGGAACGGGTAACTCCTTGACCCTCCCACTTAGTTATGCGGTGCTCATATAACAAAACAAATGCAATCGAACAAATTTTCTTCCAATGTTTGATATTCGCAATGAAGTTCTTTCAAAAGTATATACAATTCATTCCCACTTTTGTAGGAGTCATGACAGCACGACAGTCCCCCGCTGGTACCTCTTAAGACCATATCGATCGATAAGGGTGCATACTATATACTGACAACCAAAGTATTACCCGTTATTGTTAAGTTTCATGTCAAAGACAATATTGGACAATACTAAGAGAAAGTAGCGCGTCGTTTCACTTTCATCGTTTCAATAATGTACATTTTCAGTCTAAAGATAGTGGGATATAGTCGAACCTGTACAAAATCACACAATAGACTGTAACTGTTTCATTGTTAACCCGCATTATTTATAGTCGGTCTTCCTACACAAGCTCAGAATGGTAAACATAAAAATAAAACCAAAACAATACACAAAAACACTCCTCAAAAACAACAAATAACCCCCAAAATAAGTAAAATAACTAGAATGAGTTAAATTGAACAAATACTTTTTGGGACATTAAAAGCTCTGTGTATGTGGAATGTGTGATACCGGACCATTTATAATTCCAATATTTTCAGCATCAACAACCATTTTTAACTGTTTTTGGAGTGAGCAAACTTAAACAAAGACCCCATTCAACACGTTGGGTGCTCATAATACCCTGGTATCGAGATTAAATCATTCTGAACGGTAGAGATTAGCGGAGACTATAATGATACATTTAGAGCGATAAGCCATCTCGTTCCCAAGCTCTAACCCTAAATAAGACTGAACCGAACCGTTATGGGGCGAGTTGTCTATTTTATCAGATTCGGCTCTGCTATATGGAGATAGGTCTTTCTGTTAGCAGACAGATCACCAGATTTGCACACTTAATTAGTCAGAAATCAGTTTAAACAATACTCATTCAGACATTTATACTAACTCTTGCATTCAAAACCCATAGCTTGAAATTGTTGATGAGCTGATATCCAATGCAATCGACATTGCAATATTTTTGTTCTCGATATGATTGTAGACAAAAAACTTCTGTTATATACATGACAGATCCCAGGTTAACTCTTAATGTCATAGGTTAACGCGAGCTTGTGGTGTCATCCCTACAGTCTAGAGATTATTTTAATATACAACTATGTAGGATCCCACCGTTCGAGACTTTCTGCTTAGAATGAAGCATACACTATTTATTGTCGCATAAAGCATAAAACGGATTTGAAATAATTCTTCTGAATCCAAGCTGCTATGCAATGCGATTATCCCGGCAACATGGCATGCAGAAATCTACGTAACCCTGTCGTAAAACTTTACAAAGGCGATCAACAAAGCTTAGCACATTCAAGCTAAACAAAACTAACCTCGCCTGTATAACAATGAGGATTTACTAAATCGTGGGTTAATGGGGGTTGTTAATCTAGTATAGAACGCAAAACTGAGAAGTGAGGTCCCATGTAAAGAGACTGACACGAAACGTGACGTCACGTTCCTGCGCTTTTACATTAGATATCTGAAATACACTGGACTTTGAATGTACAAGTTTAATGGATTATTGCTTACCATTTACAAACTGTGACAGTATCCGTTAAATCCAACTCCATCAAGTTTCTTTTCCGTTTCTACCAATCCTCACCGTTAGGTAATGACGTTTGAAAAAATTACATCTAGTTACTCTTAACTGACACAGGCACTTGATGTGTTTACTTCATGAAAGCCCTAACAAAGAATCAAGATGTCTTTTTGTTCCCTGTTTTAAGTGTCAATATGCAACACCTTGTTCAAACTCGTCAGTGCAGCAACATATTAAAAGCATTGACGAGGACCCTGAAAACAAAGAGTACTTTCAACTTTTTGGAAAGCATGTTCTTTCATGCATGGCGAGCTTGAACTCCTGAATGAAATGTTTCATTTCTAATATACGACATAATTTGGCTGCAGAAATTGGATTGTTGAAAATAAAAAATTAATGGCCTCTAACATGTAACCGTATAAAATGTGCCAACTGAGGATACAATGCACGCTAGAAAACAAGGTGTTGTAAGACACAAATCCCCAAAATATATTAGAAGTATTATAAATTTGATCAACAATGCTATAACTTTACGAAAGTTACGTGCATTCATCTCGGTGACAAGGAGCAGATGTTTATGTAACGATCCATCAAAATAGACCAAATTGGAAATATGGGGATAAAATATACTGCTAAAGATGGTCGTCATGGCGGTCATACTGAATTACATGAATCATTTCCTTACTTGCGCTTGTCGAGTATCAAAAGTACTTCTTTCATGTAAAGTTATGCGAAAGTCGTTAAGCAAATGAAGAAAATTACGTGTAGTTGATAAAAGGGTACCTGTTCATTGCAAGACTTTAATTTCAGTACAAAATATTTTATAGCAATGATAGAGAAGGGATTGGGTATGAATAGAGAGTGGATTTGGTACAAATATACATGTACATGAAATAAACAACAGTCGTAAACTACAATGGACACAATTTGCATACAAAATACATTACCTATCAAAGAGCAACGCAGTATTTATGCACTTTAACAACCATCGAAATCAGTACACTCCTTGGAACCAACAAGAAAGAACACGACCAAAATCGTACAAAACAGCAGTTTTTCTTCAGTGAAAGAAATTCTATTACACACAATATAAATAAAACGTCAATATCTATTAGTAAACCCTTAGTTATACCTCCAGCTAGGAAGAATTATATTAATGGAACCAATAAAGAGCTATAAAGAAATGCCATATTAAACTTATCAATCTATTTTCCCTTATGCTTACATTATGTGAATTCATGTAAATGGAATCGTTAAATGCGTAAATAGGCATAATTTTTAATGTGACTTTTATTGATAAAATGCAATCATAGAATGAATGGTTTTTTCTAAAGATATCTACCAGTTTAAACACCTCCATTGTGCACATATTATTTTGCTATGTAGACATCGATTACAGCGAGACAATTTCTTTATAAACAACCGAACTAAAATCAGAACACTCATAAATATCATCTTGACTGAAATCAATTCGATAATTCTGAATATTACCAGACTTACAAACGCTTTAGCCTCTAAGTTTACACACACTATGTATTGTTCATAAATGCTGCACACTGATTGGCGCGCTTTATATAGATATATAAACAGCTGAATTTTTACCAGGACAAAAGTTGTGAAAGAAATTACCATTATTGATCTATGTGTCTGAGAGAACATGTAAACATAAATTTTAGACTGGAATAAATGAGAAGTAGTAGCATGCAAGATTATGTCCCTTACAGGTATACAAAATAAATCTTGACAAGAACATCCTTCAAACATTCAATTCTACATTAGATCCCTTTAAAAAGTTTTCCAACTACCAAGATTCATAGAAAAGTAATCAGTCATTGTCAGCATTCGGAAATGTAGCTAACATCAAGATCAGATCAAAACTGGTTTCCCCCGCACCCTCTCCCGTAGGTTTTTACGAGTATACATTTTAATATTCAAAATTTCAATTCCTTGAGAAAAGTTGATACATTCGATATCAAAGTGATTCTGTGAATACTTCATTGACAAAATTTCAATATGAATCTATAATGAAATCATTTTGTTGAGATCTCCCCGACTTCAAATCGTACATCTTCATTTATGACATTATTCATAGTGATAGAACCCCAAGGAAACTTGCTTTCACATTTTCATGATCAATTAAACCGGCATTTTATGCACAAAGGGAAGCATAAAACTAAGGTGAAAGAAGTATAGATATACACTCCCTACAAACACTAGTCACAATTCAACACGTTGGTACATATTCATGAAATATAAAATCTATTTCAATACAGCACTTGTCAAGCTTTTGGGAAGAGTTTAAGAAGTTTAAATATGTGGACATTATATATTCGCCACCATTGCGTCCGTATTCATTTATGCTACGTCACAGCATTATTGATATTGATTCAGGAACTAACCAAGTAAATGCCAAAGCCTTTTATGATACCGTTACGATAGTCTACATGTATTTCAACTGGTTTTTTTTATACCTGAATAGTAGTGCCATAGGCTGTATAGAATTTGTTCTGACAGTCATGTGAAATTCAACTTTTCGAAGTAAAGTTGTCTTTTGAATGAATTAAAAGAATCACAAATTTTGCTTTTTCTAACATCTGGTTTCACTTTCAACATAAGATACCAGTATCATACTTCTTTAATGTAAACGTGTGCCTTCATAAACCAAGAAAATGTATATCATTCAATTAGGTTTGGGCAAAGATAAGCAAGTACTACTTGTTGTACTACGTAGTGTCAAAATGAAGTGCCAGCACATTAGCTGCACATCATTTCATTTTCTGTTTGAGGGATAATCAACAAAATGTTTCAGCCAACAGATTCCCATTAAAGTACTTTTAATAAAATTGTTTGTTTTCGATCTTGTTATATACATTTCAATTGTAGGCAATATATATATATTTGGTATAGTATACAATGTGCATTTTGGAAACGCGGAGGTTAATTTCGATGCATGGCATAGCATGCGAGTATGGTAGTCGTAATCTGACATAACCCATCTGTACACCTTTCCCACTTTCATGTCTAAGACTGAATATCAAACACCCGTTACGTGGAGTAAACATGACATGATGATGTAAGGGATATAACAGGCCGGGCACTATTCATCTACCCTGCTTATACCTCTTCAAACAGAGCACATTATTTGTTCAAGGTCTTAAACTGGACTTGAAATCAATATATCGATTAACACAAGACCGCTGCTCAAGACAAACTAATCCACAAAAAGAGAACCTGTCATGTTTATACGTACACATATCTTCTTGTCGTTCCAAGGTCCGCTTGTCATTGATTTTATGATATTTCTCCCAATAATTTCAATTGATAAAACCTTTTCTAAGATTGCCGATTTCCAATGTACAGAAAACTCATGTTTAAGAAACACATATGAAAATCCTTAATCGATGAATCCCCAAATTTCAATATATCGAAAGACGGCAGGCAGTAAATTTGAAGTGCATCACATGTTGGCATTTGTAAAAATATCCCAAAGTCTTCTTTTTTTCAGGAAATGAAGCGTAAATTAAGTACCTGGAAATTCTATAGTGACCTTGAAAATATGAAAATGGTCAAGACAACAATACAGTCAGCTTATAATAAATCAAATTCAGCTTACAATGAACCAAGACTTGCAGAATGAGATATGACATTCCTTTTCGAAGACATACCACAGAAGTGACAGACACCAATTCTAAGAATGTTCCGGTTATGTAATGAAATCCCTGTCATAACGAATCTGTGGAAACGTGATCCCTTATTCTTTTAAACGAAAATACCTTGGCCAAGCAGGAAATATGGTTTTGCGGTCAAAATCCTATCACGGTACATAAGCAAAAATATTAAATGGATGTATGGATGGATCTATCAATCGATCGATAGATCCAAAGCAAATTAGTATTTCATTTCACTTACGTAGGAGTTAGCTTTCTTGTCAATTGGAAGAAAACACTAAAAACAATTACCTCGATGTCAAAAGGGACGAACATAATAGGGCAATAATTAGGAAATCTGAGCAAAATTAAACTTATGTCCTCGTCAACATAACATGATACACTTGGTCTCTTTACCGGCATATCATACAAATGTTTCAAAATAGTCTGTATTATTAGTATCGAAAAAGGCACTTGAAAACAGAATGAAACTGAATACGCAATACAAGCGGCAAAAACTAGAGTATTTGTCCTTCAACATTTCACAAACACTGGCACAATGAACTTTAATCTTCGATCCAGATAGAACTTGAAAATATCAACGTTGTGCTTCCATAACTGGATATGATCTTTTCGGAGTTTGAACACGCAATCTTTTGAGCAGAACGGAACATTGCATTGGTTACAGACCACTGTTGGTTTAAGCATCAAATATGTTACTCAATAAGCGGTTCATTACCCGGTTGAAGTATTTAAATTGGCAAATTTACAACATTTACACATATGAAAACATAAATACAACCCCTTAAACTCTGAAGAATAGAATCTATTACGGTACTATAATTGGTCATTTAGACCGAAAACTGAATTACGATTGACTGGATGTGATTTCAACTTTCGATCACAATGTCAAGTCCAGTATGAAAATACTCCAAGTTCCTTCAGAACCACAGTGACGTTCTTTCTACATTGAACATGCCGACGTTGTAGACCTGTCTAGAAGGCCGGGACGAGTGCAATACATTCTCGAATATCACTGCCTTGCACCCATTCTGACCCTCTCGACAAATCGTCAAAGGCATCCATAGTTCAACATCCATTCAATACCTCATACCACAACCATATTATGTAATTAATCCTATATATGTTATAAATTCAGCATTCCTACTTCATCTACATTATTTGATTGAATATCAAATATCAATGCTGTAAAAGACTTCCAGACAAAACCTTGTGATAGTACGCATACACATCTAGCATAGTAAAGCGATCAATATAAATAACTTCCTGGTCAACGTCCTTGAAACAAGAAGTTCTTTCCATACACCCTCTGTGTACCGAGTTTTTGCAAAAGCTTCTTCGAGACCAATTACATTATGTCATTAAATAGAGTTTCCAATTCTAATGAATATGTTTGTTCAAAAGCATTTCAATATAATGCAAACCTTTTCCTCTCGAATTACTGCATCATAAATCGAGAGGTAGCATCAAATTTCATATCCAGACGATATTTGACCCGTAATATTTCTAGTTGTTCGTGTTATGTCTCTGGTATGGGTACACAGTAGGTCCACATTATATCCTTATGAGGGCCCCAGCGTGGATACACAGAAGGGGATCAAAGTTAGTACTCAATCCACAGCTTGCCCTGGTTACCACCTAACCAAGGAATCCTTCAGATACTTGAGAAAGGTGAGAGGCTGCTATCCATTAAATATATGTTCCACCTTAAGTCAGTATGGTTACAGTTCATCAAATCACATCACATCACATTACTTTTGACAAATATAGGTGTGTGAGTGTTTTTATTAATAATTATTCGATAAACTGCCCTCGTGCCCTATCTTACGAATCGAACGTTTGACATTTTTATCTTGTCAGAGAATTAGTAAAATCGATTTCAACGTATGGTATGAATAGACATGCAAAGTTTGATTAAAATACTAAAAAGCACCAGAGAAATAAAACGAAAACGTAGTTTTCGGTAGCATTAAAATTTGCTCTTTCGATCTTAATGCAAATGCCATAAAATGTGTTATATTTAATAAGCCTTCCTAGTTCTGAAAATATTCTACGTTTACCTACTTCAAACGTGTCATCTGACACAAACCAAATTGAAACTGCTTTATGCTTGTCACAAGATGCATTACACTCACACAATTATCTTGACATCATCAAGCAAACACAAATAAATTACTATGACGACGAAGAAAATGAACGTGGTTTTTAACTGCAAAACGCGAATTAATTCAATCAATAAATACATACATTTTTTAAAATGAGATATTGAACATTTATAATTCCTTGCCACATAGTACTTACATTGGAAAGGGGTCACTATATCATGTCTATCCCCTTCTTTCCAAATGGACAATGTATATCCTATATAAATATGCTCGTCAAAGAACAGAGTCAATATTGAATTTGTGTACACCGACCACTTTAAAACTTTAAACGACCACAGAGGGAATTTACTTGTATTTATTCCTGACTAGAATGGGGCACCAACGGGGTTATTCAAACTGGACACTTTGAGGATCAGGGTAATCGACGGTACACTATTTCAACTTTCACTCGAAGTTGTCAATGCATAATTAATTTGTGCATAGATAAAATATAAATTTGGAGGCACTGACAAGTTCAAGCGGATTTTGTGAGGCGTAGGAATCAATTCTGAAGAACTAACCCGTACAACGACAGAGGACATGATCTATTGAATGTACAAGACACAATACTCTGAAATGATCTGCAATTTACAGGATATCTTTCTTCATCATGGCAAATCCTTAGAGCAGAAACGTCCCAACACTTATGTACAAAGCTGTGAATGCACTGCGATCTCTTTAATCACGATGAAGGCATTATCATGTAAAACGTAAGGTTTAAATTCTATACATCAGCTGAAGCAACGCAAGATTTATTTGATTGGGATGTTTGTAATTTACAATATATATTGAACTGTAAATTTTGTGAGAATAATCATACATATAAATGCTAGATATTGTATGAAGATGTAAAGCAAGCTTCGGCAAGAGTTGGGTCAGATTAGCTGAATGGCTCGCCAGAGATTTATACAGAATGTATCTATTATATCTTGGAGTGCAAGAGTTCACAATAACCGTCCGTCGATAAGGTTAGGGATAAGACTAACGTTAGGTTGAGGTAACACTTTGTCGCACTGATTACCCATTGCAACTTATCTTCTTCATCATTCGGGTAGACCAACAAACCTAGATAAGCTCCGGTAAATCTAGTTACATTGGTAACGATATGTTACCTAGCTGGCTAATCTGAGGCGATAGGCTAGCAGTACGGCCACTGGGCTAGAAAGAGGGCTACTGATTAAAGATAGGGGACAAACAACACGGGGAGGGGATTTGTGATAGTGCCCAACTCCAGCACATCAAATCTAGACGTGTGCGTAAGCATTTCCATGGCACATTGTGCAGCGAACAATACTGCTACCGATAAAGAAAATAATTAGCATGAAACAAGAGGAAACATGTATACACTTTAATCATAGTTAATCTGCAGCGTAAACTTTTCCATTTCTATGTGTTGGTGAAGTATACGAATTTAAATGTTTGAATATGTCCACAACTCCAACATAAAAGGTGATTATGTTAAGCTTGATACAGACTTTTTAGTTGAGCGACTTTTTTTTCTTTATCGAAAGTTTAGTTGATATAAATTAGAAAAGGCTTCACGTGCACAATCTAAATTTATCCAGTAATGTAAAAGGTTAACATTCCAGATTGTGAGAAATATGCTGGCTCTAATACAACGAAACACAATGTTAAGATTTGCCCCGGTACTATCAACTATTGTAAAGCAACTTGCAACTGCAATACAGTCTATTCTAAGGAAGCATTATAAAATACAATGCCCTGTCCAGATTAAGAGAAACCTAAATTTTCATAATGAGGCCTTGTACACTCTTTAGGGAACCTTATAAACTGAATACCTGAACAAAAGTTGCTTAACTTGCATATCAATAGATTATCAAGGAACAGGCAGGGAAATTCTGCTAATTTTTTTTCTGAGAGAAACTTAAGTTTTTGACCATTTTCAATAAAAAAATTTACCAAATGTTGAATTTCTATGAAAGGATTTAAATATTATGAGAGAATCTCTCAATTTTGCAGCCAAAATTATCCCCGAACAGGTAACACTTATGATTCATAGTTTTGTAAACTAATACAAGAGTGGTACCCTATTATCATATATGTACACATAAGTAAATTTACATATATCCTATTTCTATAACAAAAAATGTGTCTATCACTGTGACTTCGTGTAAATAAATTATAAACTCAAGTTTTACATACATTATTTCATGATGTCACATACATGTACTACATCAACCCTTTATATCAATTTAAATACACCCATTTTTGTTTCTTGTCAAACATTTCAATATAATTTAATGGGGAAATTTTAATATACTCAGGTACAGTATGAATTTCAATAGAACAAGTAAAGAGGAATTGTGCTCCTTATTCATGTTTTAGCATGCTGACTGCAATCCACATGATTTATGTGCAAGTGTTTGTACAAACTTGGAATATCTATTCTTATATTAAGGGATGTAAAGTGTACAGCAGCATATAATTTTAAAAATTAACCATGGACTGAAATAAGCTCAGTTTTCTGACATTTTTTTTTACTTCTGTTTATGAAGTCACAACTACCAGTAAATTTGTCACAGCAGGATTAAAATCCCTGAATATTTCATTTCATTTCTCTGATCTTGAACCATTAGACCAAACTTATTTTGAAATAAACCTAGTTTTGTTAGAATTTGGTTCAAAATACTAGCTGTACAGCTTCTCTTTCAATAATTTGAATAAAATCTGTTCCTCAATTATAAAGATAAACTCGAGATAATGACAAAATCACCTCTATTTCAATTGAAAATATCCTAAACTTTCTAGGAATTTATAGAATCTAGTTAAAAACTTTAATTTGGTGCTAAGTTTTGATACTAGTACATGTATATAAACAAGAAACATTCAAGGTTTGACATATACATGAACAGACTGTGAAAATTTTTTTTTTTTCACAGGACAATCGGTCTTGTAAGCTTTCATATTTTACCAGACCAAGCTAACTTCCACCAGACAGTGATATATTGCTTAAAAAAATCAAAACAAACACACAAATATTATCAATCTTTTACTGCATCCTTGAAAATCGAAATCAGACCAAAAAACAGTATTAAACAAGAGGCCCAAGTGGGCCTATATTCCTCATCTGAACATCTAGATCAAACGAAGCACAAAATTTGTGCATAATATGTTGAGGAACAAGCATGAAATTTTTCATTGAATTCTGCCCAGTAGTTTCAGAGAAGAAGTTGAATATATCTAAGAGTTTAGGACAGACAACAGACAATCTTGTATGACAATCGGCTCAGGTGAGCTCAAAATCAAAGTACCATAACTCTGTAACTACAAATCAGATGAACCTGAAAATCAAAAGGTGGCTTCCTCTCCACATTCTTGATCTATTGATTTCAGTATATTTCAAGGGAATTAAATCAAAACATAATCAAAGAAAAACTTTCATTCTTTAAAGACATACATACAAAGCTGTTGACGTGAAAATTTCTTGAGGAGAAAATCACCTGCTATCATGTCTTGTGACGTGAAAAATGATACAGTATCTTGATCCCGGGGTTTTTTTCCTCAAAAATGATAAGGGAAGGAGGTGTTTTTAATTTTTTATGAGAGAACATGATGATTTCATATTTCAAACAATTATTTTAAATCTTAAATATTGAAAATATATTAATATCTGTATAGTTTGCACTTCACTGGAAGATGAAGTCAATGCAAATTGCAATGATGCAGTAATCTTTCCCCTTTTGCATAGAATGAAATTTATAAGAATTGGTCTGTGGTGGCAGCATCTGTTGACACATCTTAACTTCACACAGTTCTGAAGATAAAGAAGAAAATGTGAATACCCCCCCCCCTTTTTTTTTTAATTAAGAAAAAATAAAATAAAATAAAAATCTAGAAATTGAGATATTGAAATTCTCACTATAAAAGTTCTTTTCGTAAACAAATTGCCCCCAGCGGGGTTTGAACCCACGACCTTAAGATTCCTTTAAACCTTTCATTAACAAAAAATATTACAATCTTATAATCTTCATAAAACATCTAAAAATTAAGATATTGACAAAAAACTTTTACTGTGGCATTCTTTGCCCTTAATATGATTAAATGAATGATGATGTCATATTTCAAACGATTATTTTAAATGTTAAATATTGAAAATATATCAATATATGTATGGTTTGCACTTCACTGGAAGAAGTCAATGCAAATTGCAATGATGCAGTAATCTTTCCTCTTTTGCATAGAACAAAATTTATAAAAATTGGTCTGTGGTGGCACCACCTGTTGATGCATCTTAACTTTACACAGTTCTGAAGATAAAGAAGAAAATGTGAGTAATCCTCCTTTGGCTCAGGTGAGCTAAAAAAATTCTGTATCCTGCCTACAAGGTTTTCTAACAAAGTAGTGCTACAACCTTCACCATTGTCATGGCATGAGGAGTAAGTGTACCAAGTATTGGCACTGCAAGGAAGAGTACCAAGTTTGACAGTCCTAGCCCTAACAGTTCGGGCTGTATCCTGTCTTCAAGGGTTTCCTACAAAGTAGTACTACAACCTTTAACCTTGAAAAACAATAAGCATCTTTGTCTTGGCATGAGAAGTAAGTGTATCAAGTTTGACAGTCTTAGCCCCAATGGGTTGATCTGTATCCTGTCCACAAAGGTTTCCTACCAACGAGTACTAGGACCTTGACTTTTGATCTCTGACCTTGAAAAATTATAGGTGTCTTTGTATTGGCATGAGGAGCAAGTGTACCAAGTTTGACAGTCCTAGCTCCAACGTTTTGATCTGCCTACAAGGGTATCCTACCAAGTAGTACTACGACCTTGACCTTTGACCTTGAAAAACAACACGCATCTTTGTCTTGGCATAAGGAGAAAAGGTACCAAGTTTGACAGTCTTAGACCCAACGGTTCGCTCTATTCTGCCTACAAAATCGGACAGAGAGACGGAAAATGCCATACCATATAATACATCCTGTCAAAGATGAGTGTATAAAATCCTATACTGGACGAACATGGATTAGTGAAATACACTGCATCAGAAATAAATGTTAAATAGGCATTTATAATCTATTGCGTGCCAGTAAGTGGTAGAACTTTGAACAAGCAAATTCAGAGAATTGTGGTCCCCCGCTTTCAGGGTTCTATCAGTAAGGGTGCAGGATCTGTGACATATTGTCATGGTTTTGCATGTCTATGCATTGCCATTAGGACAGGGAATAAACTTAACAGAAATTTTTACAAGCCATGTGGGCTCGTAAGACTCAGAATCTACGGGCCCACAGTAATCTTTATGAGCCCACACTGAAACCATTCAAAAATTGCAAGAAAAAATAATCAATTATTAATTTTTCTGAATTTACACAACAATTTCTCTTCAATTTTACTTCTTGAAGTAATCATTCCGTTTTGTCGGCGATACATTTCGTTTCTTGAGAAGGGCAAAAAAAACTTCCTAACTGGGCTTGTCGAGCCATAATTTAGAAGTCAATAAAAAGTAATTAAAGAGAGTTGTGATTGGTTGATGTGGTGTAGGGGAGAAAGGGACTTAACTATTTCAATGTATCAGGAGCTGTGATTGGATGAAATTATTTGATCTATCTATAAATAAAGTTTTATTCTGCTGTAAAATCATGAATTTTTATCTCGTTTTGCTAATGCAGAAATTTTATAACCTAAAAAAGGGGTGGTTGTTTACATTTGAATTTGGCCAATTTTGGGGGGTGACCCCCTTCCAGCATAATTTTCTCAAAATTAAGGTGGATAGCGTATGGTAAATTGTTAAAATTCCGATAGAGGACGGTCTGACAAACATTTTGATTAATGAATGGTATATAGCTAAAATGCAGGATGTTGTGTAAATCTTGCTGGAAGTTTGGCAATTTAACATGGGACCTTATGAGAAATGAAATTACTATGCTTTGACCTATATAAACAAACGTGAAACCGGATACTGCTAACTAACAAATAAAAGAACCTGTCCGGATTTGAAACATCTAGACGCTTAGTTCCGCTTACTCAGTGACGGAATTAAGCGTCTAGATGATTCAGATTAGAATTCAACAAGGGAACGGCCGATTGGTCTTGCAGATTTTTCGTTCGCCACGTGGGCAAGTAGGAAGTGTTTCTTGGTCATCCACAACAAATTTTACTCATCTTGGGCGAGCGTTAAGTTTATTCCCTGTAGGAACACACAAGCCAAATATGAAGGCCTCGTGTCTTAAGGTTAAAAAGTTACATTAAAGTAGGCCAAAGGTCGCAGTCAAGATCATATGATAAATATAGGGCACTGCTAACGGGTGCATGATACGCCTGCATCATATTTTAATGTGGTGGTAATGGATGTGTGAAAGAAGAACGAAGTTTTCAAACTCTGATACCAGAGAAACTTTCAAGGTCCTACAAAATTCAATGAACCAGACATCCATTTTATGAATGAATGAATCCTAGCCAGTACTGGAAACCTAATGAAATACATGTAACTAGAGAAGCCCCGACAAGCTTTTCTGACCCTGCCCATTTTTTTCCCACCCAAGGAGCCTGACCCCAACTTTGAAAACCACATGCACAACTACAAGCCACACCCTTCTATATGACACCATCAAAAGTTTTGTTCCCCCTTTAGTTAAGGAAAAGAAACCCAGACAAGCTTCTTCGACCCCACCCATTTTCTCCAACCCCTGGGGCCTGACCCAAACTTTGAAACCCACATGCACAACTACGAGCCACATCCTATCATATGACACCATCAAAACATTTGTTCCTCTTTTAGTTAAGGAGGAGAAGCCCAGACCTTTCCGAACCTCGCCCATTTTCCCCCACCCCAGGGGCCTGACCCCAACTTTGAAACCCACATGCATAACTACAAGCCACATCCTTTTATATAACACCATCAAAACTTTTGTTCCCCCTTTACAGTCATTCCCAATAACTTTCGGTCCCCATAGGTCATTCGGACCTATGTGGTGAAGTTACACACAGGTCCGAAACAAAAATTGTCTGTCTGAAAAAAAAGAAAGAAGAGAAACATAGATGTATTCTGATATATTTAATCTCATCTATCAAAATCATTGATCATCCTCCAATTAGCTCAAATAACAAATCTCCGAAAAAACTCTGACCGATTCCTCAATGAGACAATCACAGTGAATCACGCTCTTGTAAAAGCTTTCGATAAATCCGGTTTTGTAAAACGTTTATGCGAGTATGTGAATACTGAGTTAATTGTTCTTTGTTTTATGACATTTCCTTCGGTGGACTATTAAGATGTTTTACGTTACGGTTTACTTCATCATGGTCACCAAAACACTTTAATTTGAGGGAGTATAAATAAACGAAACTCTGCCGGACCCATCGGTCATTCGGACCGGCAATTTGACAGTGGGACATCGGTCCTTACGTAAATATGTCGGTCAGGACCGACGGACCGATGTTATTGGGATTGACTGCCTTTAGTTAAGGAGGAGAAGCTCGGACAAGCTTTTCCGACCCCACCCATTTTCCCCCACCCCAGGGGCTTGACCCCAACTTTGAAACCCACATGCACAACTACAAACCACATTCTTTCATATGACACCATCAAAAGTTTTGAACCCCTTGTAGTTAAGGAGGAGAACCCCGGACAAGGATGGACGGACAGACAGACGACAGCGGTGTAGCATAATATGCCCATATTTTTAAATGCGGTTGTATAAAAATGTTTGATACGAACAGAAAGGTATTGCAATTAGGGACATACATGCCAAATATGAAGGCCCCATGTCTTAGGGTTAAAAAGTTATGACCAAGGTTAAAGTTTTTGCGACAGATGGACGATTGGACAGACGAAGGAGATTTAAAGTCCCTAAGCTTTCGCGAAAGCATGGGACAATTTGAGGGAGTATAAATAAACGAAACTCTGCCGGACCCATCGGTCATTCGTACCAGCAATGTGACAGATGGACGATTGGACAGACGAATGAGATTTAAAGTCCCCATGCTTTCATGAAAGCAGGGGACAATGAATAGACTGACGACATTCTCTGCAAATATTTCAGTCCGAATACTCCATAGGTGAAAATTTCTAACCAGACCATTGGTCTGGATTCCGGAGTTTTTCACCTTTCTGACTCTAATTTTACCAGAAAATTCTGACTTTCAGACTTGACTGCAGGAAACAATCATTAAGTGATGTAACACAATAATCAATCTCAATGCTGATCTGTTCTTCAAATATACTCTGGACTAATAATGTCAACAGACAGACAGACAAGCTGATTCCAGTATACCGTTACCACTCCCAATGTTCTTGAAAAAGTTTTGAAACCTGTTGATATAAGGGCCATTTTATTGCAGATCTTCCAAACATCATTAAAAGCACTTTGGGGAACTGACAAATGGATAAACATATTAATTGTGATGGACTTGCAGGCTAAGAGTTTTGTTACTGTTGACCTATGTATTTACTGTCTCGTCTGAAGGATGGAATACAGGTGTACCCACCGTGGGAGTTGAACCTGGGGCCCTTTGGTCATGAGCCGAGCATTCACAGAGACACATCTGCTGATACCTTATGCCTGATTTACTAAAGAACTTTTGACAAATCATAAATATTTGACAGTAGGCCTACATTAAACTTCGATATTTGAAAATTTGCAGAAATGACTGATTTTATGAGTTTATTTTTTTTTTTTTAATTTTCTTTTTATTGCATAACCTGCATCTGCTTTACAGAGGAGAATTCAGGGAAAACTTTGATTAAATTTGGTGTCCAAAATTTATAATCTGTCACAAGTTCTTCGATAAAACAGGTCCCGGTTATGCTCGAGGTCATGTCAATAACTTTGGTGTAATTGGAAGGCACTTTATTAGTGGAGTATGCATGCCAAAAATGAAACCTCTATCTCTCAAGGAAGCCGACGTGTCCTAGTGGTATCGCGTCAGACTCCTGATCGGGAGACCGGGGTTCGAGTCCCGCTCTGGTCATGCTGTTGTCATGTCTTTCCGATGAGACAGTAAAAACCCAAGCCCCATGTCCTGGTATGCATGGCATGTTAAAGATCCCTCACTGCTTCAGGTGGGTCCGCAACAAACGACAAAATTGGTATGCCCCAGTATCAGGCAGATGCTGTCACTATATACGTGAAATATTTGTGGTGCGACGTAAAACAAAAAAATCAATCAATCAATCAATCTCTCACGGTTCAAAAGTTAAGGTAAAGGTTAAAGTTTTTATGCCATAGACAGGCCAAAAACCAGATGTAGAAAATCTAAGTGTAAGAGACTGCATTTTTCATAAAATTTGTCCAACCATAATAGGGCTGCAACGATACGCTTAGCCCACGATACGATATGTATCATGATACAATTCGTATCACGATACTTTATTTTTAATGTAGAAATAAAGACATTTTTTAAATTCGTCAAATATTTCAATAAAACAATTTAAAATACAACAAATTAAGATGAAATCATCATAAAACAAGTTAAACAACTGCAACAGGAGCGTCCTTTAAAGTTATCTGTGATGCGCTTTCCCTTTTGGCTGCCGCCATGTTGATTTTTTATCTAGTAACTATAAATGCCGAAATGAACCGTAAAGCTTTGATACGGACAGGAGCTGTATCGTGTATCAAACAATTGTTGTGAATCGCGGTGATATTGTGAACCGCGGTGAATCGTTGCAGCCCTAAACCATAATTACCTTTGCTCAAGCACATCAACACTTGTACAATTCTTGTGAGGAGTTTGTTTCAATTCCATGTAATTTAATGTATAATGTATGAGCAATGACCATGACAAGCTTAAATGTTTACAAAAGTGTCAAAAACATTTGACCAACCTAAAATATCTCCTGTCATGCACAACGAAACTTGCAGTACACCTCTTGGTTAAAAAGTCTAGTTCAATTCCATGCAAGAAAAACTAAAATTAGGGAATAGGATCTAGGGGCCAACCCAATGGGCCCCTAAGAAATTAAAACCTAAAGGCCTCGGTTGCAACTCATGGACCACGCAATTTCATCAAATATTTCCAACTTTAAGTATATGAAATAGGTATTCAATCTTTTCGTTATACATTTATACTGTCCACAGTGGGCAGTCAACCTGAAATTTCAGTGGGCATTAGGAGTGGACATTTACCTGAGCTAGCAAGCTGTCCACTTACCTGTATGTTAATTCCAACTGGCACTTACAAGAATGTCCACGGTGTCTAGTGGACATTTTTAATGCCCACTCTAAAAATGCCCACTGTGACCAGTGGGCAAATTAAGTTCCACCTGGACTGTACTGTATTTGATGTCATACAAATATGACATACAATTTCTACATCATTTCCGGCAATTTTACACCAGTTTCCATAGAACTTATTGATGCCAAAACAGTCTGACATCAGTTACGTTACAATGATTTGACGGCAGATACCTGCTCATATGGGAAATAACTCAACAAAAAGGCCCAATATGTATTGAGAGCTTTTTCAATGGTATCAATGCTGCAAATTCATAAATTTTCAGAACTGACCTGGGGTAATTAATCTCAAGTCTAGTCAAATGAGTGTGAATTATATTTGAATATTAGATAAAGTATAAGAAACCAAAATGAAAGGAACAATATAGATAATAAAGTCTGAAAATTGTTGTAGTTGAATGCATGAAATTATACTGAAATGTTAAAATAGAGTAATGTCGTTATGCCATTTCTAATCAATTAAGCCTTTTCTAAACCGTTCAGGTTCCTGAAACTGATTTCTTCACTCTTCTGCATATCTATCCATATACATGTACATAAACCTTACTTCCAACATTTTCTCCTCACATACTTTAAAAGGAGGCCCAAGTGGGTCTACATGGCTCACCTGAACATAATTTGCTTATTCAACTGACAGCTTGAAAAATTTGAAGATATATATATATATTCCCTGATCATTAAAAATCCAAAACTAGGGATATTGGCAAAATTCTTCCACAGTTACATTCCTTACCAAAATCATGATTAAAAGAAACCATATTACAGCAACACTGTCTACTCAAAGAGATAAGCCGGTGTGGCCTAGTGGATAAGGTGCTCGGCTCGTGATCGAGAGGTCGCGGGTTCGACTCCCGCCCGGGGCACACCGGTGTTCTGTCTTTCGGATGAGACAGTAAAAACCGAGGTCCCGTGTCACGGTAGGCGTGGCACGTAAAAGATCCCTCACTGCTTCGGGTGGGTCCGTTGCAAAGGTCTAAATTTGTATGCAATGCATCAGGCAGATGCCGTCACCATATACGTGAAATAATCGTGGAGTGACGTAAAACAATAATCAAACAAACAAACAAACTCAAAGAGATTCTGTGTTGAAATCACCAAGTCAAAAAAAGGTTCACAAAACATCAGAACTTTAATTTCGGAATGGAACCAAAAACAACAACACTTCTTCACACGTCATTCTTGATCACTCCTAAATGCATTCGGTTTGTTGCTGTAAGCAGCCATTCTGAAGAACTTTGCCAAAGGAAGTTACTGTCTGTGATTTTTTGTTTGTAGTGGCGCCATCTGTTGATAGATCCAGACAAAAAACAACACATGTAGGAGACCATGAGTACTTCATGTCAACAAAGTTTAATCAAAATCCTTCCTGTGGTTCTGAAGTTGAAAATGTGAAAAGTTTACGACGCTGGACCTTAGACAGATGGAAACCAGATTACACACTATGACAATAGCTCACATGAGCCTTCCGCTCAGGTGAGCTAAAACAGAACGAGACCAGACTCCAAAATAAATGCAAAAAGTACAAGCTCAAAACCACAACGGAATTCCGGAAATTTGAAAACGGAATTCAGTAAAACTGAAAACAGAAAATCAATGGTCCTATATCGTCCATCAATTTTGACACATCTGGATTTTTGGACATTGCAAATACAGCATTGCTCGAAAAACTTGCCAACTGCAAGCCAGAAGTTTTATTGTCCAATCCAAAAAATGGTGGCAAAACTTTCATTTTGTAGTCCTTGCAAAAATTCCAAAACACTTGGAATACATGTATAAGTGAAACTGTATTAGATTAACGTAATGAATACTTACCAACTAGGTTGTTTCTGTTTCATGGTATTGAAGGAGGGGTTAGTCTGACTCTGGACAAGACTGGACTATTCAGCAATAGATTACAAGATAGCAAAAGTTGTAATGGAGTTGTGTTCTGAAGTGGCAACTGGCAAAATTCCCTGTTAAAAAAAAATATGAAAATCTTTATTGTTTTGCTGATGAGAACAAAATCACAAAAAAAATTTAGAATCATTTTTAAGTAAATGCACATTCCCTGCAAGCCCTTTTCTATTTCGTAGTCTATCTTAATGCAGTATTTTCAAAGAGATTTTTTTCTATATGTACTATCACATCTGTGTAGGATATTAGTTTTGTCAAGTAATATACATAATACATCTTCCTCCAATTTTACATGATGCTAAGAGTAATATCTGACATGATTTTTTACCATTCAAATTTGCTTCAAATTCTTGTGACCTCATGATCAAAACAATGATGTCATAAAAAAAATCCCAGCAAAAACTAGTTTGTCAGACATTAAGCTGCTTACATCATGTAATACTGGAAGAAAGTACTTTGGACTACAAACATTTCTGTTCCTTTAGGCCAAACAACATTCTGGTTAGGTTGACAGACACTTTTTGGAGGAAAAAAAGTGAGGCAGGCAGGTTTTTTTTATTTGTGCAAGTTTGACGAATTCCTTCTTCGGCCATAACCTGTATTACTATTAAAGGCAACCATACTTTTACAAAAAATATTCTTTTGAAATTTGTCAAATCCAAAATATTTGAGATAAAGACATACAAGTATCTTATTTAGAGTGGCTAGATTGGTTGCAATAGCTTTATGGATTACCACACATATTACCCTACAATTTCTATTAAAAGGTTCTCCTTTAAATCTGCAAATTCATTTGTAACTTGTAATTCATTTGAAGGATAGTAATGTCTGACAGACAGTGCCTTTCGGTTGAAGTTTAATGCCTAGTAGGAGATCTCCTTCTTTTCTTGACAACGTAAGACGGTCTAGAAGACAAAACAAAAGGATCAAATGCCAAACCTTGATCTTTCAAAACATGTACTTGACATATCCATGTTCATTCATAAACATACAACATGCTTATGCATTTATAGACTTTGCGAAAGTTCATTTTTATTACAGGACAATCAGTCTATTAAGTTTTTATTTTACCAGACCGAGCTAATTTTCACCAGATTTTCAAAAAATCAAGATATATTGACAATTACTATTAATCTTTTACTATATACTTGAAAAATCAAAATGAGACCCGAAGGATTGTACTAAAACAAAAACCTATACTGGACAAACATGGATAAGCGACTGCATCAGAAATAAATGTTAAATGGGCATTTACAGTTCATTACGTGCCAGTAAACAGTAGAACTTTGATAAATAGACTTAACATGCAACATTCTCTGCAATTATTTCAATCCAAATTTTCTATGGCTGAAATTTTCTCATCAAACAATCGGTCCAGATTCTGGCGGTTTTTTAACCTTCCAAAATCTAATTTTACCGGAAAAATTTGACGGTCCAATGACTTTGGCTAAACGTTTTTAATACATGAGTATCAAGTTCGCCAACACATTTTGCAAGTTAAAAAAGTCCGGCTTTTTCAATTTCTTTCTGTTTATATTGTCAGCATAAATCATGGTCATCACAACCCTTTTATTTAGTTACTACTGACATCACCTTTTCAAAATTCAAAGTGATGGCAATGTAAACCATCTCTAAATATTCTGAGCAGTAAACATGGTTTAACAAAGTTCCTCGACATCATTTCAAGGGTTTATGCAATCGCCGAGTAGCACCCCATCATTAGAATCTGTGACAACAGGTACCAGGTTCAGGTATCGATGTTTGTTGACATGCATTTTACTATCTCATTATGAGGTAATAAGATGTGTGTTAAGAAACATCGATACGACTTTGACTCCAAATTACCCACACCAGTTATACGAAATGTTATTACCTACCTGATCAAAAGCAAGAAATATGGATCTAAGCTTTTTTACAAATACTTTATTCTTACAAACAATAACAATATACCAAAAGGTGTGAAGAAATGGATAGAAATTTTTGACTTAACAGAATATGATATTAAAAGGTACTTACAATTGCCTTTTAAGATAACAAAAAATACAAAATTACAATGGTTTCAATTTAGAATATTACAGAGAATATTATGTACAAAGTCATTTTTGTTCAAAATTAAAAAATCTGAAGATTCCAAATGTACTTTTTGTGGAAATGCTGAAGAAACCATTGAACATATCTTCTGGGAATGCGAGAAAGTTCAGAATTTTCTGTCCAAGATAAATGCCTTCTGCTTTTCAACTCTAAACCTAAGTTTTATGTTGCAAAAGCAAGATTTTATACTTGGTGATTTAAAAAATTACGTATCAGCTAGAAATCTTATTAGTTTACAAGTGAAATACTATATATACACTATGCGTTGCGCAAAGAAATGTTTAACTCTGCAAGGTGTCATCACTTCAATTCAGAACCTACTTGAAACATCTAGGCATATTGCTTATAAGAAGAACACAATAGATAAATATAAGAATTTCTGGAAAGAGTGGGATAATATACTCTAAACCCACAATTTTTCATTGTATCAATAGTAGTTCGATTTCTGATATCAAACGACATGTCTCGAGTGGGAGTTGCTCTCTACAATCTGAATTATTATTTCTCCAGATCATTTAATTACAGTCAAACCTACCATAACAGAGACCTCTGTATAAGGGTCACCTGCTTATGGAAGTCACTTTTGTTTGGTTTTTTTTTTATATATATATACAATAAACTTCTGTATGGGGGTCTCCTGTCTATGGTGGTCACTTTCGTTTTCTCCCTTACGTTTCTTTTGTATAAAGGTTTGACTGTATATACATGTATACATTCATGTAACTTTAAAACGTAAACACAAATATTCTAAAAGACTTAAGTATACCTTAAAGTACAAAACTTATTGTAAATTTAATGGTATACGCAATTAAAATATTGTAGTGAATTCATCTATTAATTGTAAATGTGAAGTATATTTAATTAAAACATTGTACTGAATTTATCTATTAATTATTGTAAATGTGAAGCATATTTAATTAGAATATTGTACTGAATTTATCTATTAATTATTGTAAATGTGAAGCATATTTAATGAAGCATATTTAATTAGAACAGTGTACTGAATTTATCTCACTTACCAAAGGGTCATTCCATATTCAATAATTTTTGTGTTTACAATACTTCTCAAACTCACAATACAAATGCATAGTATAGAGATCATTATATGTCTATATGTTGTGTAAATGTGTGTATGAAAGTTGTCCTCTTGTGGTTTTGTCCATTAAGGCATTATACTATGTATCTATATGTGTGTATGTATGTATGTATATATATATGTGTGTATGTGTATATATATATGTATGTTCTGATATTATCTTTATGTATTATGTCTGTAAAAATACAATAAATTATAAAAAAAAAAAAAAAAAAAAAAAAAAAAAAAAAAAAAAAAGAAACATCGATACCTGAACCCTGTACCAACAGATTAACAAGATGAACCAATGGTTAATAAAAAGAAAAATGCTAAAAAACATAACAAATCATTCTGGTTTACAGAGTTTGGATGGTCAGTAGAACAAAATGATGAATTCTATCGTCAGTTGTGTTATCAGTTATTTTTTCAATATTAAATTCAGTTATTTTTTTAATATTAAATTTTCTAAAAATTGTAAGTACTAGTTGTTTGGCTTTGTATACACATGGCTAATGACCAGTTTATGCTACCGCTAGCATAGACAGGGTTCATTTATGACTTTATGCAATCTACATCAAGAACCTGAGTGAGGGAGATTTTACTAGACAAGGTCATCAATATTGTAAATTTTATGCATCTTGTTTGTGCCTAGAAACATCCAAGTCAGACACACCCCACAATTCATTTTGTAAAGAGACATCCGTTTCCTTCCCTAAAATATATGGCTCTATGAAACTTAATATACCTTCCAAAAAGGGAGATAACATCTCTTACTCTAAGGTCATCCAGAACACACGGGTTGCTTTCTTTAAGTAGAAACACAAACCCAGACATGAGCGCTCTTTGGTCACGGAGGTATGTCACTGGTTAATGTTACGTAGTATAAAGAACCGAAATTAAATTAAATTAAATATATTTCACGAAATTGCCTAAATGTGTTTTTCCTAGTACTTAATATGAAATATGAATAATACTCGATGTTACAGATGCTTGAAATCGGATCTAGTTCTAAGCCGAATCATGCAGTTTCAAACATACACACATTCATTCCCAATAACTTTCGGTCCCCATAGGTCATTCGGACCTACAGTACAATTCGGGTGGAACTTTGAATGCCCACTGTCCACAGTGGGCAATCCACCTGAAATTTCAGTGGGCATTAAGGGTGGACATTTACCTGAGCTATCAAGCTGTCCACTTACCTGTATGTTAATTCTAACTGACTCTTACAAGAACATCCACTGTGTCCAGTGGACATTTTTAATGCCCACTCTAAAAATGCCCACTGTGACCAGTGGGCAAATTAAGATCCACCCGGAATGTACTGTATGTAGTGAAGTTACACACAGGTCCGAAACAAAAACTGTCTGTCCGAAAAAAAAGAAGAGAAATATAGATGTATTCTGATGTATTTAATCTCATCTATCAAAATCATTGATCATCCGCAAATTAGCTCAAATAACATCTCCGAAAAAAAAAAACTCTGACCGATTCCTCAATGAGACAATCACAGTGAATCACGCTCTTGTAAAAGCCTTCGATAAACCCGCTTTTGTGAAACGTTTACGTTACGGTTTACTTCATCATGGTCACCAAAACACTTTAATTTGAGGGAGTATAAATAAACGAAACTCTGCCAGACCCAACTGTCATTCAAACCGGCAATGTGACAGTGGGACATCCGTCCTTACATAAATGTGTCGGTCAGGACAGACGGACCGATGTTATTGGGAATGACTGTACACAGGCTATTTACATGTAAAATTACAAAGTATTCATACATTCAATTCCGAGTTTGGTTACTGTTACGTAATATAAAGAACCGACTCATGTGTTCCGGATGACTCCAAGGTTATTCATCGCCCTATCTGAACTGTCTTACTCAGAACATCTACATGTATACTTACATGTAAACATGAGATTTAAACTTTTGGGGAAACATCCATGTGCCCAAGTCAATCTTTCAGCAATATCAGACATATCGCGACATGGAACAGGACATTAAAAACCCTTTAAACATATTTTACATATACCCAAGGATGACTCTGTGAAACATTTACTAGTCCGAGTGGCAATTTCACGAAGTGTAGGATGATTTAGTATCATTTACCTCCAGGTTCAGAAATATCAAATTATACTTGCATTTTTAACTTCGAAAATGACATAAAATCAAACTGACAAATTCAGATTCACATTCATAAATATTATAATGTTAAACTCCAGTTGGAATACACCAAGCACTTTCTTCAAATGATACACTATTTAGCAGATAATTAGGTTGCAATGACCTCATTTTAGGTTGGACAATTCAGACACTTGATGATGATGTCACAGACATAACAACAGAAAATCTGTTAAGTGTCACCTTCTTGTCAAAAAAAATTGATCAGTGTATATCCAGCATGTGTATGGGATAAAAAAAAATAGGATTATGGAAAATTAAAATGGTGCTGTGTGGTCCCTGAATGATTCTTCAAAACATAAAGAGTATCAGCCATACTAGACAAATAAAGTAAAGAACTCTAGATTAGAACACTGACACATGTGACTTAATTTCTTTTTCCACAAAAAGTGTAACATCTTCTGCATTCATTTTTAAACTTGTCCTGTTCACATCCCACAAAATATACTAGTACTTACTCTACTATTTTAACCCGAAATGCAAATACCAACATATACTCAAATGTTCTTTTTCCCTTGACAGATGTACAGTGGGACTATTTTGAAGAACATGACATGTACTGTAGCAGTTCCTATACAGGAACAGTTCCCAGATGTTTTATTGGTTTGGGCACAATCAACAAAAAATCATCCAAAATTTTAATATAAAATGAATATGTAAAGAACTTAGAAGAGTACAATTTTTCAGTTAAAATTTTTGATTTATGCCTTCTTTTTTTTTTTTTTACTATTTATCACACTCTGAACTACTTTCAATACCCATATGTGGGGGAAAGGTGCTCTTGATCAATGAACCTAAATTCAGTGTTTCTGTTTGAATAATGCAATATTTTCATCACCGTTTTTATAAGACTTATATTTAACTTTATCAAATGCCATGTTATTTGTACTTATAAGTAGATTAGCGTGCCCAAGAACTATCACAGTTGAAGTCAGTAAAAATGCTTAAAACATTTGGTTAATGTATGAGTTATATCAAATATTTGACATCGTAGTTGTTCTATGTATAAAGGGTAGACCATGCATTGTACCAAACTTTATGTATTTTGGTCTATTATAACAAAATTTATTTGCCGAAAACCTCAAAAATCGTTCAGGAACTGTTACTGGACCAGTAGATTACAGATCCCTGCATCTTCAGGGGTCCCTTGCATTTGTACTCCACACTAAAGGCTAAACCATGCGGTTTCTACATTTCAACCCTGTTTTTTTTTCTTCCATCACTTTATGTAATTCTTATTTTGTTTTCTATCTTATTGTGAATGACTTTTTTAACACATTTTTCACAAAAGGGTACTTGCTTCATGGAAGGATTGGCAGAAACCACCCAGATGGCCAGAATCAAGTAACGCAGCCTGTGAGGCTGTGTCTCCCACCATTTACTGTATTAAAACTCACTCACTCAGCTAGACCGAATCTTTGCAAAAAAAAAAAAACCAACTTAAACATGGCCGGAAATTTCATAGGAAAATGAAATAAAATCTGAAACTAGAACACAAGAAAATAAAGGTGTACTAGATCTAGAACACATTACAATCAAAACACTGGGGAAATATGATGTTCTCAAACTCATTATGGACATATTCGCAATACTGATATTCACCATTCTTTAACATGAAATACTAGTTCATATAACACTTTTAAACAAGTTCAGTGACAAGAGACTTTACCCCAAAACTTGCATGTAAATGAACTTGTAAAACACTTGTAAAATAGTTCGCAGTCACAAAACAACGTGACAAAAGTGACTGCAAGAGAATAATAAAACAATTTCTGACATTAAAACATATTGAAATTACTGAAGAAGATTAAACATTAATGGTTTCATACAATTTTTGTAAGATCATGGCTGATATTTCACAAGTTACGAACTTCTGCAAAGTTTTTCCCGCGAACATTTTCTTCTGGCAAAGGCATGGCGGCCTTGACATGTGCACACCTGTCCCATAATGCAATGGATTTGTTGTTACCGACATAATATGACCCTATGAAGCCCGCGAAAATTTTAAATCACAGTAGATAAAGTTATCAAGGTCTTGTTTTATGAAACTGTCAAAATTGATATGAAGTCATCCGAAGGGAAGTTTGAAATAAATAAATAAATAAATAAATAAATAAATAAATAACATGAGACTATGGAAGCCAATTAGGACCACGAACTCTTTTATATTATCTTGAACAACTCAACTCACCAACCGACTGACGACTCAGTGTAGATTCTTAAACTATACATCCTTGGTGTAATATCAACTTGGCTCGGTTAAAAATTAAAGAAACTATCTTTAAAAAGTTCAACATACTATCTCAGTTGAAAATCAATTCTTGCTGGTTAATACATCCGGGCCAAGTTCAAAGTAAATTCGTATTAAGTTTTCTCTGTTTACATGATGTTCATCCATATCAACATCTACTGGTAATGTAACAGTTCCCGGACGTTTTGCTGGTTTGAGCGCAGTGGGAAAGAAGTGATCATCCAAAATTTTTACACAAAATAAATGATATTTAAAGGAGAATAAGATTTTTTTCTGGTAACAAAAATTATTCTTGCCTTCTATCTTATTTTATTTATCACATTCTGACTAGATACGCGGGGAAATGTGCTCTTGATCAACGCCCCCTCAAATCAGTTTTACAGGTCGATAGCGATATTTTCATTATAAGCATTTTTATAAAAGATTGACCTTTGACTTTATCAAATATCATGTCTTTTTATACACTAACAATATCAGTTGACTAGATCGTCGGGAACTATTACAAAAAGGGGGGGGGGGGGCGTTCCTGTTCCTACGGCCATGTCAGTGATGGTACGAATATTCCAAAACTCATGCAGTTCAACCGATCACAGGGCTTTCGGCTCGTCCCCCCTTTATTATTTATTATATTGGTGTAATAAGGGGGGGGGGCAACGAGCCGAAAGCAGTGTGAACTGATAGTACAACGGTCTTAGTGAAGATCCGATGGTCCGAAGACCCAATACTTCAAATGTCTTATATGGTCCGAACAACCGATATTCCGAAAGGCCTGGGTAGACAAGTTAAATGATACAGGGGAGGCGCCGTTTCAATAGAAACCCCTCAGGGGATTAGGATCGGCGGAGTATTTTAAAAGTCGACAAGCTTTATGGATCTATTTTCTCTATTATCTATTTGATTTATAGATATCTAACATTTGATTACAGTCTTTCACTTATTGTCCACAGATGTGCTGGTACTGGACTCATTGAAATCCGGTAGCATTTAATATATGTACTATGGCGGATGCAGCTAGTCAAACAGTGGATGCTTAATATATTCCTGCCACGCATCTGGTCTCATCTCTAATTTCCAAACGTATGTAAATGTTCTTTTAATATATTTCTGCGAGTGTCATTACAATTTGGCAGTTTTCGAACACAGAACTTTCTCTTAAATGGTCACTGTTGTATGAATGTTTTCATTGACCAATTACAAATCACCTGGCATCACTGCTATGGTAGTAAACATAAACACTTTAAAATCTCTATTATAAACATTGATATGATGCAAACTTCTAAAAACCCAAATCACCTTGGCGTTCCGTAAACATTGTCCGGTTTACTTGAAAACACGCATTCGTATATATCATGCAAATTTTCTTTATTTGTCTGTGGAAATGCAAATGAGAAAAGTTATAGTCCATAGCCGATAGGTGCAAATATAGAGTGACATTTCAATTAAACTGGAGTGTCACATGACTATTCTAATCCTACGTATATGTACAGCATTGGAGTATTTTTGAAGCCGGCGTGGCCTAGTGGTATCGCGTCGGACTCCTGATCGGGAGGCCGGGGTTCGAGTCCCGCTCTGGTCATGCCGGTGTCATGTCTTTCGGATGAGACAGTAAAAACCGAGGCCCCGTGTCGTGGTATGCATGGCACGTTAAAGATCCCTCACTGCTTCGGGTGGGTCCGTTGCAAAGGTCAAAATTTGTATGCCCCGCATCAGGCAGATGCCGTCACCATATACGTGAAATATTCGTGGTGTGACGTAAAACAAAAATCAATCAATCAATCAATGAAGTATTTTTGTCGTCTGCACTGACGCTTTGAGCATGCGCAGATACAGAAAAGGGGGGGGGGCGGAGGTCTGGAACCCCCCCCCCCCGGCATCCGAAAATTTTACCAAAAAGGTAATATTTGGGTATTTTTGGGGGTTGGATCCCCCTCGTCCAAGAGAAAAATTTACCGTTTTTGGTTAGACCCCCTCTGACAAATATTTCTGGATCCGTGCACGTTGAGCATTCATAGCGGGTGTTGCTAGACAAACACGAGACGTTTACTCCTCCTACCAAGGTGACATGAAACCTGATTTCTTCATATTTGACAATTTGATCGCATATATAATCTTTGGAGTGTGTTCGTAAGAGGTTACCCGCGTAGTGTGACGCTTTCTATATTAAATTATCATGGTTGTTATATGTAGTTTCCTCGTATTTTACTGTTAAAGCACAATAACTTGAACGAGAGGCTCAGATGGGCCTATATTGCTCATTTGAAACAAGGAAAAAATTGTACATAATGGTATTAATCAAAATGCTTGTATATGGTCATAAATCTTTTGTTTTTTAAAAACTTTTAAAATATCTAAAACTGTACAAGACCATCTTGCTCAATACTTAGCAAGTTTCCTCAAAATTAATCTAGAAGTAGCGAAGAAAAAGCTGAAAATGTGAAAAATCACCCTCTCTTCCTTTTGTACTCTAAAATAATCGATTTTAATTATTTTGACAAATGTATTCCTTTAATTAATTCTGGCTAAAATACAACAATTACGTGCAACTACTTGCATTAAAATGTCATAGTCCAAAACAAAATATTATTCCAAAATGATAAGTAGTCCTCTTCTTGAAGGGAAGTATGAATTAAATTCTTAACAAGAAACACTCAATGTCTATAAATTTTCGGCCACTTGGCCTTTATCAAGTGGAAACAAAAATAACAAAATCTTCAGGTGAATCCGTATTTGCTGGTTAAATCAACCGTCGCATTTATACGCTTTGGAGTGTGTTCGTAAGAGGTTACCCGCGTAGTGTGACGCTTTCTATATTAAATTCTTATAGTCTTTGTATGTTTGATTGATTGATTGAATACCGTTTTACGTCACTCCATGATTATTTCGCGTATATGTTGAACGCATTACATACAAATTTAGACCTTTGCAACGGACTCACCCGAATCAGCGAGGGATCTTTTAAGTGCCACGCCTACCGTGGCACGGGACCTCGGTTTTTACTGTCTCATCCGAAAGACAGAAGATCGGTGCGTCCAGGGTGGGAGTCGAACACGCGAACCCGGGACCTCTCGATCACGAGCCGAGCACCTTATCCACTACGCCATTCCGGCTTGTCTTTGTATGTAGTTACCTCGTATTTCACAATTGAATCATAGGAACTCGAACGAAAGGCCCAGATGGGCCTATTTCACTTACCACTTACCTGAACAGAAAACGTTGCACATAATGGTATTAAACAATAATGCTTGTAGGTGGCCCTAAATCTTTAAAAGTTTTTAAAACGTCTGAAATTGTACAACACCATCTTTACTTAATACCTATCAAGTTCCCTAAAAATCAACCTAGAAGTAGCGAAGAAAATGTTGAAAATGTGAAAAATCACCCCTTACCTTTGCAGTCTTAAATATAACTGAATTAATTGACAAATGCATTCTTTTAATTCATTCTGGCTAAAATACAACAATGTAGTGCATCAAAAATCAAATATAGGGAAAATATTAATGAAATGCTTTTTTGCATTAAAATGTCATACTTCAAAAGTAAGTCAAAACTAATAAAATATAATCAAAATAAAAATAATAGGAAGTCATCTGAAGGAAGTATGAACTAAATAAGTAACAAGAAACACTCAATGTTCACAAATTTTCGGCCACTTGTCCTTTATCAAGTAGAAACAAAAATAACAAAAGTCTCCAGGTGAATCCCTAACATCATACAAACGCGTCGCTCTTGATGCGCACAAACAATAGGCAGATTTACCTTTAGAGTAAAAGTGAAGTTTACTTTGCGTTAACCAGCAGATAGGGATTTCACTTAGATATTTTGTTATATTTGGTTTCACTTGATAAATGGCAAGTGGCCGAAACTTTGTGGACATTGAGTATTTCTTGTTACTTATTTAAAATATTATCATTCGACTGAAATCCAAAACAGTAACACTTCTTCACACAACCTTCTATATCATTCTGATGCATTCAGTTTGTCTCTGTATGCAACAGTTCTGAAAAAGAAATTTGTCAACGGAGGGTATCGTTTAACACTTACTTTTGACTATTTTGGCGCCTACTGTTGACAGGTCCGGGAGAAAAACAACTATATTTATGGGGGGACTTATAGTAGTTTATTCTTATTAAGTTTCATCAAAACCCATTGAATCGTTCCTGAGTAAAATTTAAAAAATGTGTAAAAATACCCCCACTTACTTTTTTGCAAAAAAAACCCCCACTAAAATATAGTAAAATTTCTTTTAAAAAATCATACGGCTAAAATACGTACATGTATTACAGTGTATGAAAAGTCAACCATAGGGAAAAGATGATGAAAACCATGCTATAAAAATGTAAGTCATAAAAGATATCACAAACCTCTCTCACCCCCCCCCCAAAAAAAAAACCCCCCTCCAAAAACCCCACACAAAATTTTGAAACATATTCTTCAATTGCCATTACTTTTATTATCCATACAGTGGTTCTGGAGAAGAAGATTTTCTAAGAGGGATACCTTCCGCGCCGAGACCTATTTTAGCCATGGTAGCGCCACTTTTCAACATATTTGGACGAACTGTAAAAAAAAGTTGGTAGAGGACTTTTTGTATTTCAATTTAGACTAAGTTTCATAAAAATTCTTTTGAAGGGTTCTGAAAGAAAAGTCGAAAATGTTAAAAGTTTACAGACAGACGACGACCAACAGGCCAGCAGAATAGCTTACTTGAGCTTTCAGCTCAGGTGAGCTAAAAAGCACAAATGATGAATGAATCCTGACTTGACAAAATTCCTGGATATAATTTATGAGTAAGGCTACAATGAATTCCAGAGCAGTTTATATCCCATTCGGTCATCGGGACTCCTAATATTGTATCTTCAACATAATTTCTTAAATAGATACGAATTGGATAAATGATTGGAAGAGGCAAGACAGGGCTACTTACAAGATTCGAATAGTTTCGTAAATGAATTGAATATCAATGGAATTATTGTCTAAATCTCATTGGCTTTTGGTAAGTTTGCAGATTTTTCGGGGAGTCCTCGTCTTTTATTACCAGTTGAATGAATTTATTTCAAAGAAATATTGATGTCTAGGAATACGAAAATCATACATTTCGTTTGATACAGTATTTAGTATAGGGAGATTGTGAAGTTTTAGACACATGGTTTTCCGTGGACCGAATAAGCCAGTTCCTGGTTGTTCCTGTTACTGACATATTGTCTGGTATAACAGAAGCAACCAGAAACTGGATCTTTCATTCTAGTTTCTCCAGAAATACATTTTGACGTTTCCATTTTTCTTTCCTATTTGCAACTTATTGACTCAGTTATCATGAAAAGATATCATATTTGTTATGAAGGCAATTATTGTTAAAGTAGTTATGGTAGAAGTAATATCTGTTTACTTTAAATACAGTTATGTGCATTTATTTATCAAAAAGACATTATTTCATTTATGTGGTGGCGGCATCCACCTGATGCACTGACACATAATTTTACATATGCAAAGGACATTTTCGTTAGTTAGCATAGTGATATATCTCGCATGCATGAGTACTTTAAATTTTTTTTATTTTCAGGTTGCACATTTTGTAGAATTTCGTAGAGAGAAAGAAATTATTGAATGAATTTTGAACTTTTAAGACTTGAAACTACACTGTTTCACAGATAATTAATGTGAACCTGGGAGAGTTTTTAGCACAACGCTGATGATCATCCTTGTTACCCTGAGTTTCCTATGCTTGTAGCTGGTGACAAAATTAGAGGACCATGTATAATTGTGAAAGAAATTTGGAACACTTTGAGGAAAGCATTGACTTTAAGCTGATGCACCTTTCCACTTCCATCAATAAAGGAAGGAACCTATACTTCGCAGAGGAAGTGAGGTACATGGAGTTCTGGGTCAAAGTTTTGGCTCACTTGGTCATCAAATACCCTAGCAGCAGACATTAGATGTTAATGCAATACATAGTGGTGCAACACGTCTGATGATATCTCCTCTTCTCTAACAATGTCCAACTAGGATAAATAATTCAGGATGTTTGAAATTTTCATCATAACTAATATTTAGCCAAAGTGATGCCCAATGACACAAAACAGTAAGTAAATAAACTAGAACATGTTTGTAAAACATAAAATCAAAGGACTCAAAAGACCTGAGAGTCGGCTTTGCTGATTTTAAGTAAGTAGTCATTTTACCATTTTAGTGGCGGATTCAGGATTTCAGGAAAATGGGGGGGGGGGGGGGGGGGGGGGGGGGGGGGGCGCAAAAATTAGGTCTTTGTTGCAACTACATCCACATTATACCTATGTACAAAATGCTAATAAAATTTGCTCTCTTCATACTATCTTACGGCAAAGAGTTTGCAATTGCTTGTATCCGAAATGAACGTGCAATCGACAACTTCATGGCAACAAGTTTTACTGCATTGTTGTCACGAGTCGAAGCTGAGCCAAGGAACGACATTCCTTCAAGTGGGACATTAAATAACCATCTTATTCACGATTCTCATAATGTTTTAACATTACACAATCGAGTACATCCGACGGTGTCGGTGGTAAACACATCGTAAAGTAGTCACAACTACATATTATTACGCCAAATTTGAAAACATTATTGCAACTCCTTTTTCGAGTTATTGAAACTAGTTTATGTTTAGCTTAAATTAACTGAGCTAAAGGTACATTGTGCTGATCAAGAATTTTTAAGACAACATCAGTAATTTTTCGGCACTTTATTTTTCAGCGGCGTTGTAAGCTCTATATCGGTAGTGAAAGTTATAACCCCTGAAAAGCGAGAATTTTAAAAGCGATGTCATTGAGTCTAGCGCTCTATGAGAGCGCCGACTCAAACCCCCCCTGTGGGCTTATTTCATAGTAGTAACAAACTTTTCCTAACTAACATTTTAATTATAAGTTTCTTGGGCCGTAACTCCTATATCTATATACTCCATAAACTCCTATAGGCATCCTTCCCTTTCAGTAAGAATTTAAATTACCTTTGTTTAAAAGAACTTGACCTGTAAAATATGTGAAATAATTCCGAATTCCGATGAGCAATTACCGATATATGATAATAGATGAAAATCACCTGAATACTTTTTAATACCAATTCTTTTTTCCTTTGTATCAGCCGTGAACTTGACCTTTGACCCCAAAATTAATAGGGTTCTTCCTCTCTTAATAAGCAAGCATATATCCAAATTTAGTTTGAACATATGAAAGGTACTTGAGTTATCATTAGGAAACCAATTATTATAGTCTATTTTTGTTAGCTGTGATCTTGACCTTTGGACCCCAAAATCAATAGCGTTTTTCCTCTCTTGATAAGTAATATATCTAAATGTAGTTAGAATATGATGAAAGGTACTTGAGTTATCATCAGGAAATCAATTATCATTGCCTATTTTTGTTAGCTGTGATCTTGACCTTTGGACCCCAAAATCAATAGCGTTTTTTCTCTCTTGATAAGTAAGCATATATCCAAATTCGGATTCAATATGATGAAAGGTACTGGAGTTCTCGTTCGGAAATAAAAAATTACAGTCTATTTTCATCAACTGTGACTTTGACCTTTTGACCCCCAAATCAATAGACTTCTTGTTCTCTTGATAAGTAAGCATAGATCCAAATTTCATTTCAATATGATGAAAGGTACTTGAGTTATCATATGGAAACCAGATGTGTGACAGAATGACAGAGGGACAGGAGGACAAAAGGATAGACAAAACAAACACCTCATGCCCCCTGCCAAACCTGGTGGGGGCATAGCAATGTATGACAAGGTCAGTTTTCAAAATGTGGCACATCTACATATTTTATATAAGATGTGACAATTTTTCTCTGAGACTGATGAAAGTACCATCATCTCTAAAATCTTCAAACTGATACACATATTAACAGAAATTAACATGTGGTATTCAGAAACAAACAAATCAAAGATACACAGATAAACACATTCACTTTTATAACACATGAATAACTTAACAAATGCACAGATGGAAAATCAAATATATTAATATATATCATGAAATGATATACATGTACATGTGTATGCCTCTTGTGTGCCTAATATATTTACCACCTCTTGTAAATGATGATAAAAAAGCATTAACTTTAATAAAACATAATTATGATGACAAGGTATACATAGTGCTGACAAAAAAATCAGGTAAACTATTTCTTGAAAGCAGGGAACAAAGAAAGATCTCTCATCATGATTACCCTGTAAGCACTTTATTTAGGAGGGCAGTAAATAAAAAAATAGACAACATTTGACATGTCAGCTTGATAGAACAGTAATCATAAGCACCTCATATTTGAGACAATTTATGCATTAAATTAAAAATCTATTAAACAAAACATTACATCAATCTATATATCTAAATTTAAGGCATTCATGAATATATATATGCATTTCTTATTGTTTGGACAAAGCTGCCAAGAAGTGGAAATTGAAAAAAGAGATAAATTAACCTGGGAAAGATTTTGAGCATTAAAGAATGATCGAATGAAAAATCGATTCTGATGAAGAAACATTCTTGTTACCTAGAGCCTCCCAGCAGATAGCAGGTACTGGGGCTCAGGTGATCAAGAATAATGAAGATATGTCTATTATTTCAAGTGCATATATGTCATGACTAGATAAGGCAAAAATGGTATGTAAAATTCAGAAAATTATCATTTATTTTTCTTGAGAATCATTTTAGAGCACATGCTAAGATTTTGTTTTTGTACCGAGTTTACTACAGTATTGAGGATTCGTAATATTTAACTTTCTTTCAATTCACATATAATACTTCACAGTTTCAAAATTCATCGACACCCCCTTCATATTTTTTTCATAAAATTCATTTATTCTTTCTAATGAATTCCTGTAACTCCTAAATATTACTAAATATTCCTGCTATGTAGGTTTTCACTTTGGAATATTGAATGGTCCATATCTCAAAGACCTTTAGTTTCTATGCAATAATTTAATGCTATGTGTGATAGACATGTAAAGCAACTCATGACCAATACTATTGTCTGATCCACAAATGCACAACATCGCACTTTTTGTCACACTTTTTCATTATGATGTCATAAATAAATGGCCCATCAAACTTAAATTTAAATGTGACATCACAATGAAACTATGTAATAGGTGTGGTTAAAGTTGGATCTGGCAATCCCTCTATTAAATCTACAAGCTTCCTGCACAGAGTCACATTTACAGAACAATTTAAATGGTTTGAGGGGAATTGTCATTATGATGGTAATGCTTGGATTGTGATGTCACAAATCTGAACGACAAAACTGCACATGTCTGCTATTGTTTCTAACATTACGACAGAATCGGAAAAAGGCTTACTGATCTTTCCATCATTAAACAAGAGGCCCAAGTGGGCCTATATCGCTCACCTGAGTACCTAGATGATCAGTCAAGCATGAAGGAAGAATTCATTTATTTTTGCATTACTGTGACTAAGTCAACACAAATGTTGAAAATATGTCAAATTTTATTTCAGACTAGAATAAAAAACAACACTTTTTTGCACATCCATTCAGGTGATTTTGATATTAAGCATTCCTTTTGTCTCTGCAAGATGTCATTCAGAGCAACAAGTTAGTCATTTTCTTTAGGTGGGGCCTTTTGTTGACTGATTTCAAGTCTGGGTCATGAACAACAATTGTTTCAAATATTGTCCAGATTGAACTTAAAATTGCCTAATTTCATATGTTGAGTGTTGAGAAACATCTAAAAACTTATTTAGATGTGTAAAGAAATGAAAAAAAATTTTTTGACCACAGCTGGATTTGAACCGCTACTCTCCATATTTCAATTACCAAGTGGTATATGTACCATTGTGAGACCTACTTTTTAGACATGGTGGCATTATCTGTTAACCAATTTGGATGAAATTTACCAAATTGATAGAGGATCTTTAGTACTTCATGTATTCCATGTTTCATTAAAATCTTTAATGTGGTTTTGTAGAAAAAGTTGAAAATGTGATAAATGGCTAACCCCCCCCCCCTTTTTTTTTAGTCTTAAAAAATTCATAAAAAATCAAAAAATTGAGATAATGACAAAATTCTTTCACAATAATATTCCTTACCACAATTATGATCAAATAGTCATTAAGAAATCATCAATATCAATTAACTGAAAAGCATGACACATTTCTGCATTGAAATGACTAAGTCAAGAAACACGTCAAAAAAGCGTTAATTTCTATTTGACTAATCTTAACCCCGAACACAATTTTTAATAACCCATCTTTATAGATTGTTGAAATGCAATTAGTTTCCCCATTTATGTACTGGTTCTGGAGGAGAAGATATTTGAAGAGGGGTACCCTTTTGGGCACTTTTGGCCCCGCCCTGGATCCATCCCTGAGGGAAACAACGACGACGACGACAGACGGCGCACTATGACTATAGCTCGCTTGAGCCTTTGGCTCAGGTGAGCTAAAAAGGAATGAGATTTTCTAAACATTTTCTACACATTTATCAATGACACCATAAATAAATATATGATGTGTCAGAAATATGCCAGACTTCAGTTAAAGTCATCACAATGAAAAATAATGCAGTTTAGAAGGGTCAATTCCACATAATTTTGACTTTGTGTAGGCCATTCCTCTTATGGGCAGCTCAGGTTCATTTTGTCAAGTAGGTGTCATTGAGAAATGTGGATAGGTTGTATTTGTTATAAAAAGAATTACACTATACTAGGCAAACAACATTAAAAAATTCTAAAATTATGAATATAAATGTAAGGAAAGACAACTCTTTACATATGAAAGGTCTCTGATATAAATAATGTCTTAATCATATTGGTCATCAAGTTAGACATTTCATACATCATGTAGATTCAGATGGTCAAATTATGAATGTTACATTGCTTTTCCAGCCTTACGAAAAACTTGTAAGCTTGACGCCCAAGGTTACCAGATTTATTGTTGTTTTAGTCAAAGTTGCTGAACAAAATATACTATGGGCTAGTAAAATTTGAGTGTCCTAGCGGTTGAAAACAATTTTGACGAAGACAGTTCCTCTATTATTACTTATTGAGATTAAACTCATATATAGCATTGTTTTGCCATATATAGCATTGTTTTGCCATAGCACTGTTTTGCCATATATGAAGTGTTTCCCATTGGATACTGGCCACAACCTTTGTTTGAATACACTACATGGTCTTGGCCTGGCAACAAATCATAAAAAATGGAAAATTTCTCATATTTCTTCTCTGTAGTTTCCTTGATATACCAGTACTGAAAGCTCCCAGATGTACATCAGAAAATGTGTCTCACTTAGAAGACAAATGAATACTTTCATCGACCATTAGGCAGTGCTTTTTTTGTTTAAATTATCATGATCAAGCAAAAGCAAACGTTAGTACAAGTCTTGGAAACCAGATGGAAAAATAAGTTCTTAAAAAATCCTAAATTCAACATTATAATGCATATCAATTAAACACAACCTTCAAAATATTACTTACACAAGACATCTCCTAAAAATAGAGCAAAACAATGTCTACATCTAATCAAATTTGATGTCTACAAAATTGTGTTAAGAAAAGACACTTGTATTTTCTGTTAGAAAAATTGGCAATTCATTTCCACTGAACGAAATTTACTGAGGCTAATATTATGGTCTTATTCATTCAATACTGGTGGCAAATATTTCCACCATAGTGTCACAATAGAATCTGGTGACATCATTTGGAAGTTGTTTCCATCCTCTGGTGGTATACTCCAACATTTCTAGTAAAATACATCTCTTACTAGGAGACAGACTGAAATAAAGTGTAATTTTTGATTAATATACGTTTTTGCATAAATTCTATTTCTGATTACTGCCTGGACACATGCCAGACAATGAGGCATATGTTAAGCCATTGAAATTTGCATGATTTTGCTTCAATGTCTCAATTTCAAGCAGTGACATCTTAAAGAAAATTTGGGCAAGAAGTAGTCATGCACTATGCCCCTTCCATAACATACAATATGCAACACGGTGTACTAATTGGATAGAAATGTACCATACCTCTTTTATACCATGTGCTGTTCTTTTCTATCAAATTGAGATGGTCGAATAGTGTTTGTTTAAAAAATAAACTTGAAACCACTTTCATTACGGCTTAATGCCTTAACCAGAATCATTTCCCCTAAATCATGGCTAACGGTGAAGGGAGTAATGTCAAGTGTCTTTGGCTTTAATGTGTTCAGTTATACATTCCAGATCAAACTCAGGTATTCTTCCCACAATCGGTTTATAAATATCCCACAGAGGCAATTCAAGGTCATTTTAATGCAGTCCCTTCTCCATCCTAGATAATGTCTTAGTCAACAATGTGCTGAAATTTCTTAATTTCAAATATGTTTTCAATCTGTTTGTAGAATCATACAAATTTTTTGCACTGACATTAAAATAATTGATTACAATTTGTTTTGTTCTGTTTTTGAATATCTTAATTCAGAATCAGTAGTCCATTTCATTAACAGTCGTTGATGTAACTGTAATTGATTCCGTAATTCAACTATTTACCAAAATCTACCTCACATAAACTACAATGAATTTTCATTGTAAAATAACACTTACAATTTTTAGTGAAACGCATTTTCCTCGTAAGACCAACTTACGGGTTCAACTATGTTTACAGGTTCCAGGTTCACTTACGGCTGTTGGTGAAATGGGCAACAGACTGAGTATATTTTTGTTCATATTAAAACCACTCGCATAAATCAAATCATCATCTTCATCTTTCTGAGATTATGTTTTAAATTTCTTTGAATTGAGAATTGCTGGACTGGACTGAAAAAATCTCAACAGATTACAAACCCATCTCAGACAATACCTGTACGATATGTTAATTACAAAAGATGGTAGCTTCAAGTACAACGTCATCAGCCAGACATAAATAATGAAATGAATTAAGAGAGTTAACACATTTCACTCAGCATAAACTCACAATGACAAGTTTTAGCCTCCAACTAATATCCATATACATGACAAAGATCATCCTGTCTTTGATATGCAAGTTTTTTGTTCTTTTCTATTTCAACGTTTTAGTCACTTTTCTTTTCCTTTACTCACTAAACCGGTGTGACCCAGTGCACGAGGTGCTCGGCTTGTGACCGGAAGGTCCATGGTTTGACTCCCGCCGTGGGCACACCGGTGTTCTATCTTTCAAATGAGACAGTAAAAAATGAGGTCCCGTGTCATGGTAAGCGTGGCATGTAAAAGATCCCTCACTGCTCTGGGTGGGTCCGTTGCAAAAGTAAAAGTTTCTACGTGATGCATCAGGCAGATGCCGTCACCATATACGTAAAATAATCGTGGAGTGATGTAAAACAATAATTAATCAATCAATCATTTACTCACTTATTAGATCTTTTTAAATTGTTTGATACTGAACACAACCTGAAACTGGCATCAAAGCCTAAGTTTTAAACTTTGATATCAAACCTCTTATTGCGAATAACATTTTGCACTTTTTGTCTAATGTTTTTTTTTAAATTAAATAATCTTTTGTTTTATTAGGTATATCTCGAAATTTTTACAAAAAATTGTGTGGTGCTAAATTGCCAACTGTATCATTATCAAATTTTGTTACTTCCCTTGTAATAATAATATAACAAAGTAGCAAATATATATATATATATATATATATATATATATATTAGGGTTGTCAACGAGTACCCAGTTAACCGTCGAATGAACCGAGTATCGGTTAGTAAACTTAGTACTCTGTAAAAAAAATAAATTAAAAGAAAAACAGAATGAAGCTGTTATCTCACTCTGTCTGTTTGTTTGTTTGTCTTGTTTTTGTTGCGCGACGGAACACTTCCCTCTGTGAATGTTTTGACAATTAATCAATACATTGTCAGGTACTTCTTCAACCGCCGCGGGGAATATATATGTCGATTGTTTGTATCATTGAATAGGTGCTCAACTTTAATTATCTTTACCCATAGCTTTTTTGTAAATGTACTGCACGATGCTTGGGTTGAAAATACAGTTGGTGTTATTCGAACCAAATTCTGAAAACAAAAATGCCTCCTCAAATGTCAAAGGCTTGGAATTGCTTCAAACAATCAATTCAATTAAATTCGGACAGCTGATAGTAAAACTGTGAAGTATAATTATGTGAAAGGGAACTGACATACCTGTATATTGGGGGCACTACAAATATGTTTAACCATTTAAGGCTTAAACACTTTACAGGGATTAAAAACGAAAGCACTCCCCAAATGGAAAAACAACCGTCTATGGCAAAGTTTGTTCATTCACCTCGCTCCTGTCACTTGTCCGGTGCGAAGTCAGAGGAGATAACGTGTGCAATTGTGAAAATGATTGTGGAAAATTATATGCCTCTTAGAATTGTTGAGGGAACAGGTTTCAAAAACCTTATGTCTCTTATAGCATTTGAATATAGTGTTCCGTCGCGTAACACAACAAAGTCGAGAATCGACACCGTAAATGTTTGTTGAGTTGCCGGACGTCGAAACAGTCGCGTCGACTACGGATACGTGGACTTCAAACTCTACAACTATTTACATAATGGTGACTGAGCACCACATTGATATAAACTGGAAAATGAAATAAAATGTTTTGGTTACCTGAGAAATGCCGGAGGCCATACTGGGGATAATTTGGCCAAAAAAAAAATCTTGTGTAGCAGAGTTTCAGTTAGAAGGCAAAGTCAGCGACGTTGTACACAAAAAGCAGAGTGAAGTTTATGATTTTATGATATATATATATATATATATATATATATATATATACTTAACACTAATGATAATATAACAATGTACCAAACATTGACTGAAATGTCTACTTAAATTGACATTTTGATTCACTATTGAGTCTTTTCGTTATTTCCCATCAGTATCTAATGTAAACAATTATGACGTCATAAATTTCCAATGGAAACATCATTTTTGTACCATCATTTCCCTGAAATTTAGACAAGCTTCCATGGAATTTGAAGACGTAACGATTACTTTATGTCAGATACCACTCTACATGGGAAGTAACATAATTCTAGTCAGAATTATGCCTTGAATAGAGTTAAAAGTCAAGCTTGACTCTAAACTCACCCATCCTTTATGATCTGTGACCTGACACGTTCTAGAAATTTCGTCATTCTAACTGAGTCCTGTATATCAAGATCTTTTCCAACAGACTGTAGCTGCAATTATAAGTACATTATAATCATATTATTACTGTTGTCATATTGTTTTAGCCTGTTTGTTTCTAGTTTTATCCACTCTGTGATTTTTCTCTTCTACAGAGATGGCAAATTAATGAATGCGGCCCTCTAATATGAATTTTCTCTCCTGCTTAAAGTTCTGCAATAGACCTTTTTCCTGTTGATTTTATTTCATTTCATCCCAGACAAACAATAATTTGCTGTAAAAATTTACATTGTTTTATTCTGTCATCACCATTCTTAATTAATTATGCATTAATGTCATAATGAAAATCCCAGCAAAAAGTAGCATGTCTGGCATAAGGCTCATTACATCATATGTTAAATGATAAAAACGTCCATTTAATAAAATGAAAAAGATTATTTCACATTAGCTGCTAATACTAGTAATAGTAATTGTATCTTTTATAATCAAATACCACACCAAAATTATTTCACCTATATGTAGCTGGGCAATGTCTAGTGGTGCAGGAAAAAGAAGTAAACAGAGAAAGCCCTCGACTTAATGCAGCTACAAAGAACACTATCTCACAGCAGGTGGTACATTATACATGATAGATATCTGAAGAAGTTCTTTAGTTTTTAGGCTGTACTCCACCTTACAAAGCATCACTCGAAGTATGAAAAGTTGGCACTGATGGAGAGTCCTGGGCTGTGGAGATCTCATTCTATATTACTTATATTCACATGATTTATTACTTACTGTATGTGTACATATATTAGTGCAATCAAATTTTAGCACAAAATGCTTGAAAGAGTGGTCGGCAATATTTTAGCATAGTCATGAATCAGTGCATTTGTCATATCTCGATTAGCGCAATTTATCCATTAAAACCAGTTTGGGGGTAAAAAATATTGTGTTTAAATATCTTATTTACGAGGAATTGATATATATGTCGTATGCATGACTATCAAATCAGCTATTATGACACGTCTGCCATTGGACATAATTAACGAGTACACTTACATGGAGTTGTTTAACCGTTAATTGGCTTGGATGACAAGCGTCGGGTAAATTATCTTACTCACAGTTCATGCAGTGAATCAAATACAACTTTAATTCATTCACGTTTATCTAATGACCTAACAAATCATTGAAAGCACAACATCTAGTAATAATAGTAATAAATTTTCTTCTTTTTAAAGAAAGACATATAGAAAATAAGATGTCATTTTGGATCAAGCCCTTATTTTCATAAGTTGATATGAGATAAATCAGTCGTATCAATGACCGCTCTCTGCCTATAACTACATAATAGACGGTATTGTAGAACATTCTGCATAGCACTGGATTAATTCCTTAACTTTATGATTCTTGCATTGGTTGTAAGAAAATCATATTGACAGTGTCTTGCAATGTAAACATTTTTAATCTATCGATACTTGTGTATTCTTTATGCTTTATCAAAATAATGATGAATTTGTTCCTGATAGCTAATTGATAGATATATCTGTAGAGTTGAAACTGCTGTGTCGCTTTAATTCTGTCGATCTCATGTATGTTATTTTAGCGTAGTCATAAATTAGCGCACTTTAAACAACGCTAATTGCACTAAAATATGAATCCCGCTAAAATAAGTAAACGTACATTATATTCACTTGATTTATTACTTACATTCATGTGATTTATTACTTATATTCACTTGATTTACCTGCAGAGATAAGCACTCGAATTCATCCTCTGTAGATGGTTCCTCGGAGAGGATCATTTCAAAGCAATCATATATAGGTATTACCAATGGTTTGAATGGTTCACCTGTAGCAAGTCTCATACTGTTGTAAATCTGACATAAGAATGTGAAGAAGCCAAGGTAACTTTTATTGTCATCTTGCCTTAATGTATCTTTCACTACAAAATAAATCATTTAAGTATGTAGGAGGTTATTAATAAAATCCTCAAAGATGTATATAACTCTATAACGACTAAACGCATAGACTATGTGCTCTGTAACATCCCTCCTCTACCACCCCCTCCCCTCCTTTGCTTCTTTTACTTCTGAACTAAGTTTCCTTTTCAGTTTTTACTTTAAAATACATTTGTACACATAAATACACACATTCCTTTGGTTATAGAAGCAGTTAGAGAAACAAAATGGGGTGGGGTTGTTCACTTATTATAGCAGGAAATAAGAAATAACAGTATAGACAATACAATCGTATAATTCTTAAATGAGTGTCAGGGGTGGATCCAGGATTTCCGAAAAGACACTGAGGGTCTCTATATATGCAGTGATATTAATTAATAAAAGAATAACAAGAGGCCCACGGGCCTTATAGGTCACCTGAGTATTGTGTAACAACTTTCAAATAACTTTGGTTCGTGTCTTAAACCAGAGGTCATGAAATTCACGATGCACAATTTTGAAAGAGGCACTATTGCTTATCATTATTTATTTATAAACATAGCATGCTTACTCTATTTACTTAATACCCAGAGATTGATTGGAGTATAAACAAAGAGAAAATGCATTTCCACTTTATAACCAGTTTTGTACCTCACCCCAAAAGAACCACTGACCCTGGGGCCATTTATTTGGGGGGGGGTTGGTTAAAAATAACCATTTTGCTAGATGCACCTTTTTTCATCAGAAATATATATACTTGGAACCCAGGAGCAAAGGAAAATATATTCAAAGAATTAATGTATTTTCACTATATAATCAATAAAGCCCCACCCTAACACCATAATACTGACCCTGGGGCCATAAAATTCACAGTTTTGGTAGAGGCACCCTTGCTCATCATAACTATGTGCTTTGATAGAAGCAGAGAAGAAGATTTTCAAAGAATGTATGCATTTTCACTATATAATCAATAGGGCCCCACCCTAACATCAGAACCCTTAACCCTGGGGCCATAAAATTCACAACTTTGGTAGAGGCACTCTTGCTTATCATAACTATGTACTTAGTTGGTTTATTTAATACCCAGGAGCAGAGAAGAGGATTTTCAAAGAAATAATGCATTTTCACTATATAATCCATATAGGGCCCCGCTCTAACACCAGAACCCCTGACCCTGGGGCCATAAAATTCACAATTTTGGTAGAGGCACTCTTGCTTATCATAACTATGTACTTTATTTGTTTATTTAATACCTAAGAGCATAGAAGAAGATTTTCAAAGAAATAATGCATTTTCACTATATAATCAATAGAGAGCCCCACCCTAACACCAGAACCCCTGACCCTGTGGCCATACAATTCACAATTTTGGTAGAGGCACTCTTGCTCATCATAACTATGTACTTAGTTAGTTTATTTAATACCCAGGAGCAGAGAAGAAGATTTTCAAAGAAATAAGGCATTTTCACTATATACATTTTTAGCCCCGCCCTAGCACTAGAACCCCTGTCCCTGGGGCCATGAATTTCACAATTTTGGTAGAGGGCTCAATGCTGAATACAGTCATGTCAACAGTTTGGCTGCTATGTGTCCAGGAGTAAAGAAGAAGATTTTGAAAGATTGCATTAATTTTAGTGGTTTTGGCCCCACCCCTCAGCCCCTGGGGGAGCAGGCACCATGAAATTCACAATTTTTGTTCCCCTTCAGCCATAGATGCTTTATGCCAAATTTGGTTAAAATTGGTTCAGTGGTTGCAGAGAAGAAGCTGAAAATGTTCAAATGTTAACACACGACGCACGACGAACGACGCACGACGACGGACGAAAACAGATAGCAATAGGTCACCTGAGTTTACTCAGGTGACCTAAAAAGAAAACTAAGTGCAGTATGAGAAGTAAGGAAAAGGGTGGGGTGGGGTAGCGGTGGGGGTGTGGATTAATACAGGAAATCTCTTCAACATTTTGAGTCACTGTGTATAGCTTTAGAGAATTTTGTTGGGTTTCCATTTTCATTCATTTCCTAACCTTAATGCCATTAAGAACGTTCATTCCTTATTTTTAATAAATCTTCATGAAAATATGTTACACTCCAACAGTCTTTAACTTATAATAATGATAAGCTTTGAACAAAGTGTTAGCTCAACCAGAAAGAAAGGTTAGATTTAATGAACATTTTAATATTGTTTCCAAAGTGATAAAATACTCTCATCAAATGACAGCATTCTACCCAGTCTGGAAAAGAGGACTGATCTTTTTCAATCTTCTCCTTATGCCACACTAAATAATTTGATGGCAGCAAAGGTCAGGTCTAGAGGGATTTTGATGAACCTACATGTACAGTAAATCACAAATCAATTTCAGTCGATCCACACCTTTCAAATCCCTTTTGATGTAGGTCTACTCAGTGACTGGCATCCTTGTATAATACATGTATACCAAAACAAAACTCACTGTCTCTTTTCTTTAAGGAAGAGATCTTTGGTTGTCCTGAACAAATTAAAGAAATTAAGCTTCTATCATAGCTTGATTTATAATTTTACCTGCTCTCAATTACTCTTTCTATAAATAGTTAAAAACTAATGTGGGGGAGTAGCTGAAACAAGTAATTGATTAATCAGAAAAGTTAACTGATCGCTTATGAATTAATAATTGATTGTTTTGTATTTTATTGTAAATTCGTGAAACACTTGTCTTTAACTAATGATACAGAATCTTCATAAGTTAATTGCTGCATATTGTATTTATATGTAGTAACAGACCCTTTAACACTAACCTGCAGACCTAATGTCTTGGTGGGCTGAAGTATTTGGGGAGACCTATGAGTGCCAGCTCACTGTGCTCATTGGTTTCCACAAATACATCTGCCCACCAAAACAGTCCGCAGGTTAGTGTGAAAGGGTCCATTATCCTTGATCTAAGGTATAAAAAGTTTTGTCTTTGGCAGTACAGTACTCAAAGTGGCTCTTTAACAACATACAAAATGTTGCTCTTTCGTATGTTATAAAAATATGAGTATTTCTCTGACATGCCTTGTCTCATGAAAAAAGAAAAAAAAATTCAATAATCATTTACAGATATTCATAACTTAACAGAACGCACACTGATGACAGAGAGAAAAGTGGATTCCCAGGGCAGAAATTTAAGTCTTGACGTTAAAAGCAATTTGTCAATTTTGCTGAAAGTCATAACTCATTAAGTACATGTATTATGAAAAGCCATATCATCCATTTTTATTTTCAAATTGACATAATAGCTGATGCACTGACATGCCTTTTCAATTCAATTTTAAGTATAAAAATCCAAACTGTTTTCATACTTATGACTTCCACTTCTGCTCTGGAAGTCCAACTATTTTCTGTCATCAACCCACAAGTCTTTCGACACAGCTAGCCATATAGATTTTCTAGTTATAAGAAGCTGTTTTGGACAAAATCATTTCATTCTTTCGAAAATTTCAAAATTTTAATCATTCAAAGCATAATTGATAAATCAAAATCAGAAGAATTTAGCGAGGATGTCGCCGACAATAGTAAAAATCAAACGACTCAAAAGTCCTTAGAGTCGGCTTTGCTGATTTTTAGTATGTAATCATTTTACCATTTTAGTGGCGGATTCAGGATTTCAGGAAAATGGGGGTGGGGGTGTCAAAAATTAGGTCTTTGTTGCAACTACATCGTCATTATACCTATGTACAAAATGCTAATAAAATTTGCTCTCTTCATACTATCTTACGGCAAAGAGTTTGCAATTGCTTGTATCCGAAATGAACGTGCAATCGACAACTTCATGGCAACAAGTTTTACTGCATTGTTGTCACGAGTCGAAGTTGAGCCAAGGAATGACATTCCTTCAAGTGGGACATTAAATAACCATCTTATTCACGATTCTCATAATGTTTTAACATCATCTATATTTAGAAACACACAACATTTACCTAAATATTTATATTGCATTTTCATTATCAGAGGAAATGCGGGAAGATCGATCTTTAAATTTGTCATATATGTGAAAAAGAACTAAAGTTCCAGAACATGTTGGGGAAAACTTTAATTGAAATATCTCGATAAAAACAATCGATATAAGATCAAGACAAATGTTTTGTCCGGAGAATTACACAATCGAGTACATCCAACGGTGTCGGTGGTAAACACATCGTAAAGTAGTCACAAATACATATTATTACGCGAAATTTGAAAACATTATTGCAACTCCTTTTTCGAGTTATTGAAAATAGTTTATGTTTAGCTTAAATTAACTGAGCTAAAGGTACATTGTGCTGATCAAGTATTTTTAAGACAACATCAGTAATTTTTCGGCACTTTATTTTTCAGCGGCGTAGTAAGCTCTATATCGGTAGTGAAAGTTATAACCCCTGAAAAGAAAGTGATTGCAATGAGTGCGGCTTCACCGAAGCCGACTCAACAATAGTAAAAATAGTAAAAATGTTTGAAGTGCAAGGCCTAACCTTTATACAGGCTTAGGATTTACATTTAGACTATCAAAAAGAAAAAAAAACACATGACAGGACTTTGATCTCCCTAATATGAGCCATACTTACCTAAAACTCACGAAAACTAGGTTAGGTATTAGATGGATATCAAATACGAGTACCTTTAAAATCTTCCTGTATTAACTTCAATACTGTATTTCTGAATTTAGTTCCCTGAACTTCAATATTGGAAAGCCGATCACAAACACAGGCTGCAGTTTTCGCAAACTCTCTGTCTTTTTTACTTCTAGAATATATGATGTGAGTAATGCTTTTAAGATCTTCCTCTGTCCTGATCGCCTCATTGGACAATGTGTTGATCCTATCCAGGTGTTCCTCCTCAATGTCAATCGTCAGCTCTTGTAAGTAATCCTCAAGCTCTCGCATATCAGTGGCTGATACCAAAGGTGAATCATTCTGCTGAATTTGCAACTTCTGCAGAAGACAAAAAATGGAACAACATATTAAAAGTATAAAATTAATTTTCTTAGTAGGCATTCCGTACTGTTATCAGAGGAATAATATCATTTCATACCCACTTATTTATCATTTTGATAAGTTCTTTATGCTGAAACATGTATTGTAGATGAAATTGTATATAAAAACTTATGACAACCAAGGTTAAATAATATATTTCTTAAAATTTAATATAAATGTTACACTTGATCTCTAACACATTAGACTTTGTGTCAGTTAGTATCTGAAAAAGCTTTATCAGTTATGAGTTATCTCTTTACGATTAGGTTTGGAAAATTTGATGACAATTACAGTTCAATACAAGAAAACACAAAAGACGGTATGGCAAAAATGCAAAGCAAATTTGAAACAAGGTCAAGCTCACAAGATCAAAAGTCATGATACCAATTGAGAGCAATTGTCATAAAGAACCTATCTGTGAAGTCAAAGCCCTAACCCTATTAATTCAAAAGATACAGCCAAGTTAAAATTGGTTAAAAGTAGATTAAAGTCCATGGTCAAGTTTACTATGTCAAAAGTCATGGAGTAATTTGAAAGCTCTGGTCATAGGGAACCTATGTGTGAAGTATTATGTTTACACCCCTCGTAGTTGATGAGATTTTGCTTAAACCAGAAACTTGAACCAAAATGTTGATGGACAGGCAAATGGATAGACAGACATCGCCAATCTACAAACCAAAATTACTTTGCAATCCGGCCAAAAATGGGATACAAAGGATTTGTGCTATTTACTAGTGAACATGTCAACAATCAATCTGATTAAAACTATCATCTTCATTCTGCCTCTCTACATGTATTTGTCCCATTGCGGATGAAGATTTGGCAAACCCTAAAAGTGGTCATGTTCTTGTGAATTCTGATTTTCAGCCAATGGTCAGTGAATCGGCTACAAATTCCTTGGAATGAGCTGATTAACATCCCCAGCGTTCGTCTGTCTCACTTCTGTGTAAGTGTGACCTACATGGTGGTTTTTGAACACTGTTTGTTACATATTGTCAATTGCCGAGTCATCAACTGGCTACGAGAATTAATGGTTTCGGTGACTGAAACATCATGTGTTCACCAGAACATAACCCCTCATGGCGTTTTTAATGGGACAAATAGAGAACCAGAATAAAAATATGGTTTTAATCAGATTGGTCAAAATTTCCTTGAGATTAAATTTCATTCTTAAATGCAACAGAACTTGGTGTCTAATCCATGTTAATTTTACTGGACTATACTTGCGACTGCCGCCATCACAGGAACACCAAAATGTTATATTGATCATATTTTGATTCCTGATTGAGTTTTGTATATCACTACAATGTATGTGAATGGGAGTAAATACACTACGTGTAACAATGATGTATAAGTTTTATAAGGTGAGTTATCTGCTCTTGTTTAATAAGGTCCAGTCAGCAGAAGTGGAAAAGAATTGGTAAAGTGGTGCAAGGACCATTAATTAAAACTAGTGTTTTGTCTGTACGGTGAGAACATAGTGAGATATGGTCAGTTTTATACATCACAATGATATGCAGAAAGCAGGATGAGTCGTTTTCAAGAGCAGACACATCATCTTAATTCACCATTACAACTTTTGAAGTTGTACAACAGAATATCAAACTGTCATCTGCTTTATTTGGAAATCATGCTTGAATGTACACTTTCACTAGTTTCAGTCACTAGACAGGTGCCAAAATGATACCTATACAATTGGTAAAGGACAGGGACAAGGCTAACTTTTTTTTAAAACCTAAAATTATCAAAACTAAAAGCTCTTCAGTAAAATATGGGGTCAGTGTCAGGAAAGAGTGAGTTGGGTGAATTGGTACCCCATTTGTTCTTCAGTAAACTATGGGGTCCAGGGATGAAAATTCGCTGAAATTTTAAGGGGCCAAGTGGGCCCCCAGGTAAAAAATTTTAGGCACCCACATTGTAAACAATTAGCCCACATCCAAAATGACATTTTTTATTTAATTTGTTACCCCAATTTAGTGAATTAACATACTAAAGTAGTTACAATTACTCTCTTTCAACTTTATGCTTGATCTCTCTCGACCTTTCATACAACACATGTTCTTCATCCTCAGTCTTCTCACTCAGACTCTCCTCACTTTCATCCTCATATTCACTCTCCTCACTCCCATCTAAATCACCACTCCACTCCTCTTCTTATCATACTCTTTGAAGTACGGATTTCCACCATCATATTTGCACTCTAGGACCCCTGGTTTGGAGCAGTGGTTTGGAGACACATTGGTCATATCTCCACATTTCGTCCGCTACCGGTCAATATGAAACGTTTTTACGGATCCAGAAGCTCGTCTGGGGAGGTTTTTTGCAGGGTTAAGGGGTTTTTTAATCCCAAATTTTCAAGAAATTGGCTACTGTTTATGCTTATTTTAAAGATTTTTGGTATCTGAGAGGGGTTTTCCGAACTACTAGAATTAGATTTTCAGGAGCCCACAGACAAAATTTGGTCACATTGGCGAGTGAGCAAGCGCTTATTTTTCATCCCTGGGGTCACTGTCAGGAAAGAGAGAGCGGATGGGTGAATTGGCACCCCATTTGCTTTCCTAAATTTGTGAATTAAATTAGAAGGCAAAACATTATTTAATTCACAGAAAATTAAATTTATACAATCTAACAACTTTTATCATAAAACCATTGAGCTACTGAAATGCAGAAATACCAGGAATAGCCTGCAAGTATCAACTAAATTGCACTTTGCCAAGATCATAATGTTGGGTTCACTACAAAGGTCAATATATCAAAATGGTGAGTGAGGTGTTACATAAGCCTTCCTCGTCTTTTGACTAACAAATTGTCTGACTAGCAGACCTATTGTACTAGCAAATCTAAAGCCTTACAAATTTTCACTTTCAGTTTCAGACTGGCAGACCCCACATTGCTCTAGATAATTTTGCATTTGCACTGCAAATGGTAAGGCTGTTGCCTAGTGGTCCTTTGAACAGGCAACCCTTACGGTTGATTGTACGTTATTAAATATGCAACATATACATGTATATTTCAATACAAATATAGAATGCATGAAAATATTTTGGTCAGAGAAAACTCGATATAGAGAAATAATATTATTGTTGTTTTAAAAACAGTCTGTTACTTCGTTTGGTTGTAAATCAACATCTCCCTGAGAACCCGGTCTGTTTTCCGCAGGTTTGGTAGCTAAAAGCCCTCTACCTCTACCTCTACCACGACCAGCACTCATTTCAATTCTTTTATGGTCATCTCAAAATTCTTTCTGAATTTATATGTATGATATAAATCCTTCAATATTAACTTAGATTAGAATTCTCATTTTGTAGTAATATGATTTAAATGACACATAATTATTAATGTATATATTGAAGCATTTTATAGTTTATTTTCCCGGGAAATTAGAACTTTAATGAAAAACATGATAAATCTCGAACTGTTTTGCAAACGAGTCTGCTTTTTCATAAATTTACCTTTACTATGGTCCCTAAAAAGTTCCTCATCCTTAGTGCGTTTAATGCAATAGCACAGTATTACTGATATTAAAGCATATGTGAAATGTAGACAAACTTACACGAAAACCATAATGACAGTCGATCATTAAAAGAATTTAAGTAAGTATTACATCGATATTTATTCTTTGTCGTTTATTATTATATATTTTTTATGCGTTAAAACGGAAATTTGATGATCTTGAAATTTTTCCGAGGGAGTTGAAGCGTTCAAAGGGTCTGCATTCGGGTCCGCGATTGATTTATTCCCATGGTTTGTCGATTTGCCCAATGCCCGAGAAAAATGAAAAAAATGAAGAGTGAAAAGTCATTTGACATTTCTTCTTCTCCTTTTCCTTTTCTGGCAGTATCCTTTTATTAGTCTGACTAGTCCTGTGTTGGGGAATTAGGTGTGCAGTGGGTTAAAGACTCGTCTACTGGGACGTCTCTTTAGCTCACTCGGTAGCGCGCAGGACTGTAAATCCTGGGTTCCCCGGATGGAGACCAGGCGTTCATCCTTCAATGTTCATCGAATCACTTCACTGGAGACGAGGTGCACAATTGGGGCGGGAAGCGTTTGGTGACCTCTTCCCTTGGGTAAGGTGTGCCCGAGCAGGTCTCAGAGACACCAGGAGGGGGTGTGCCTTCCTCCAAAAAATTAAAAGGGAGAAGGGTGTTGTGGAATTTGGTGTGTGTAGCAGGTTAAAGACTCGGCTACTGGGACGTCTCTTTAGCTCACTTGGTAGCACGCAGGTCTGTAAATCCTGGATTCCCTAGGCGTTCATCCTAGGCTTCATTGTTCATCGAATCGCTTCACCTGCAATGCAAGAATCTGTTCCTCTTATTTACTTACCATTCGGAACCGAATCTTGCCGGTTGTGCCTGCCATTACATGTAGTTCTTTCCTCAGCAATTTAGTGAGGAAGAAACATTCTCGAAATGGGACACAATAGTATTAGATAACCAGTATTCGGAACATTTTGGGTAAAGCTTTGGACTATCATAAAGGAATGCATATTCCGGGAGGAATTTTGGTAAAAAGCAGTAATTGAAATATTTTATCATTCAAATCAGTAAATTCTGAATACATGTTTACACATTTCCAATCATATTTTATAATAAAACCCCTTTAGAAATGATACAGAAAAACTTAAAGTTGTATTGATGCTAACGATAAACCCAGAGTTTTACCCCAAAGATCATTGACAGACTCCTTGGGTATGTGCTTAGAGCAATAAAGACAGTGGCGTCACGCTGACTTCGAGAATGGGGGTGTATGCAAATAAAAATGAAAAGAGGTTGCCAGTGGAAATGCAGCATGAATTACATAGATCAAACATTAAACTAACTGCCACTTACCTTGAAAGATCGAAAAATAATCCGAAATGTATACACTAATTGGATGTTTTATATGTTCAGTTAATTTTGAGAAAAATCAAGTGTGGAAAAATCCCAAGAACACACTCGGAACTTTGTGAAGCTTATAATTTACAGATTGCATTTCACAAAATGAAGAGAATGAGAGGTCCGAATCAATGTTTGGTGGACCGAATTTTTTTTTGCAAAAACATGCTTAGATATGAACATGAACATAACTTCCTAATCTGGGTCAGCGCACCTGACTTGGTCAAAAGATTCTGATTGGCCGACAAAAATATCATACCCAATCAGTATTCTCAACTTATTACTCAATGCATTAACAAGTGACAACAGTTTCAGAGAATTTGATGCGCCGACAAAAATAGATTTATCCAATGGGCATTATCGACACGTTTTTGACTTGGGAAGAAAGAGACTTCCTTCAATGTGAAAATAAACAGTGCAGGAATGTGTGTCGGACACTTGGACCGGCAAAATGCGGATTTCTGTCAGTCCTTGTAAAATCCTGACCTGATGACCTTTTTAATTTTATCACTTTATTTTTTAACATTGTTCAAATATTCCCTTGTTGACATGTGAAACGGTCTCATTTTGATTACGATCTGTGTATTTTATACATTTAGATGAGTCCCACTTTGATGCATACATGTACTTCATTCAAGCATTGTATTGATCTCGTACATAAAATATAAAAGTACAAACAAAACCTGAATTTTTTTCTGGACTTTTTTTTTCAATTTTTTTCAATAAAATCTGTTGCATGGTCAGCGCGGTAGAATAGGGTTGATCAGGAAAGTGGAAACACAACACTTTTTATGTTTTGCCTAATTAGTAGTAGTCTTCTGGGTCATCAGCCTAGAAGGTCTTTTTTTTTAGCTTTTGAAATCAGGGGCAGGGGCAGTTCAAATTGGGAATTTTGCACTGTTTTTCATAAAAAAAAGAAAATTCCTTTTATATGTATCATTATTTTAATTTCTAATTTAACGGTCACACTCATACTTCATCACAACCATACTTAATCCAACATTCATATTTTTAATTTTGTGTGGGAAAACCTTGCCAGTCGAAACTGGCTCATTGCTTACTTTTGCCAGACACCATATATTGTGAGAGTAGGCAACCACTTTGACGTATGATTGAGTTGTGAGTTGTTGTAAAACTGTGGCCCACAAATCGTCAGTCATTCATTTTGTACAGTTCGTATACTTTAATAAGAGTTCATGACGAACAGCATTATAATATCAAATTATTTTAAGTACTTTATTATTAAAGATATTATCATAATAGATAGTGCAGTTTATCTAAAAGGCAATACATCTTACATGGATAATGAAACAAAATTAAACTGTCATTTGCAGGCACTGCTGATGATTATTCAACCAGATTTTTGTTACTTTTAAAGTCAACAGATCATGGGTGCCAACAGCAGCAGTATCAGTGAACTAACAAATAATGAATATCTGAGGAAACTATCTGCTGCAGAAGCCATTAATCCTATCGATCCATTCTGGAACCAACTTCTTTCCTACTCCTTTCTTATACCCATCAACAGGTATTGATTATATTATTTTATGACACGTAAGTCACTTAGTGTTTTATAGCAGTAGGTCCTACATTAATTTGGCTGCTATTTCAGTTTTGAGGGTATTTCTAGACTGACCAGTCAGTTCCTTTGACGATGAGACAGTATTTGATTGGTATCATGGTAGGCCTACAGCCATGCCAAAAGACTGTCTCATTGTTGAGAAGGGACTGAGTGGTTGGATGACAGTACATATATTCTTGTCATGGTTGTGAGAGGATGTGGATAAAAACCTTATATGAAAATAATTAGGTGAGTGGACTTTTGTCTGTATTACATCCTCATTAGCTGAAGGGGCTGGATAGGAAGTTCAGATATCTGAGGTTAATGTACCAGTTACTGCATGCAAAAAGAGACCAGAAAATGACTGGTATGTTTAGGCAGTTTAAATCACTCCATATTCTTTGTAACATTAATGCATGTATCTAACAATTTTCATTACATTGAAAAAAAAAAAGAAAATACATTTTCTTGATGAATATAAAATTATTTAAGAAAATGAAGGAAAAATCAGTAATTTTCGTTCACATTGTTTAGGAAGCATAATCATTAATTTTTAAGTAAATTTTATGTATATTCTGTCATTCTGATGTGGTATGATTGTTTTTTTACTGAAAAAATTAAAAAGTATGTTTTGTATTTTGTGGGGAAATGAATTGTATAAACCCTCAAGTTAATCATCACTTGTTAATTGTACAGCACTGATGCCAAGCTATTAGAGGAATCCACATCTTCCATCTGTAAGAATTTAGCCATTCATAACAGTAAGAGTGGTAACTTTGGAGCTCTCATCAGGAATTTCCTTGTACGTGCCACAGAACTTAAGGCTTCAGCACAATGTGAAGAGTATGTTATATAGTTTGAATTTTTTCCATTGCTTTTATGGTACATGTAGTAGTTTCTGGATATTTCAGGAGGCAAAAACCATTTTCTTCTTGTATCTTTTCATTGCAATGAATAACCTTCAAAAAAAAAAAAAAGCAAAAAAACTAAAAAAAGCCCAGGGAAAACTTTTAATTTGTTTTTAATGCTTTATGACATGTAGTTTACATGTATGAATAAATTTTCAATAAAGGTATGATTAGTGTATGAAATTCACCTTTCAAACTACGCCCTTTCTTTCGATTTTTTTTATTCATCGAACTTAGACTGACCTACTTATATCACTGATACTGAGAGGTTGTTGACTTATATTTTTCAAAGTCAGAGGTCAGTGTCGTAAACTAACATTGTTGATAAAACTTATAAACAAGTTACTGACCAAACCATTTGGGCTACTGGTACGTCAACTTGGTACACATACTTCTTATGACAGTAAGACGATGCCTATTGTTTTCCAAGGTCAAAGGTCATAGTCACATGCTAAACATTGTTGTTGAAACTTGTAAATGTGATACAGACCAAATCATTTTAGCTAGGACCGTCATAACTTGGTATGCATATGACTGATGAAAGGACTATGCCTATTATTGTTCAAGGTCAAGTATGAAAGGTCAAGATTACAAGATAAACATTGTTAATAATCCTTGTAAACTACAAACTGAACTGCTTAGGCTGGGACCGTCAGATGTGGTACTCAATCTCCCTATGACACAGTAAGACAGTACCTTTTGATTTTCAAAGTCAGAGGTACCATACACACCAAACATAATAAACATTGTAGATGAACTACACCTTGTAAGCATGACACAGACAGAGCCACTTGGACTAGAATCATCAAACTTGATACTCATTTTCAAGGTTGGAGTCATAGGTCAAGGTTAAATGCTAAACATCGTTAATAAACTGCACATTGCAAATCATACATATATCAGTGGCATAGCTAATGTAAAATTCTGTGTATTGGAAAAAAAAACCAAAAAAAACCCAAGGGGTCTGCGGAAAGTGGAAATTATACCTATAAAACAACGCAAACTTCAAAATATTAATTAAATGAATTGTATACACTTTTAAAATATACAGTGATTTTTTAAAGACCTACAGCATGTTCTACAATTACCATATATGAGTTTGCAGTTTTACATAAAGGGTCTGTATATACAGACAGAATCAGTATTCTGGAAATTTCTCATTCATGGTTTGCAATATTCAAGTTAAACTCAGTGTGCATGTTAACTATAAGGTCTTACAAATGAAGTCGACCACATTTTTCAAGTGATATTGCCCTTTAGTGTTCTTTTGCCTTTGGTAGAAAGTTGCTATTTAGAAGCCAAGTGATTGACATTTTTTGAAATGTAGGCATTGCTACTGTTCTTCATGCTTTATTTCATTTTGACAATAGATTAGTCTTAATGAAGATTACAATTTGATAATAAAGTAAATGCTTTAAAAATACACATGTAGATCAGTAGTGTAAGAAGAATAACAATTCATATTTAAGATAAAATCTTTAAAAGTCATTTTTAAATCTTTCAATTCAGAAATAGGTTTGTATAAAAATTATTAATAACATAAAAAATAAGAACCAAACTTTTGTGAATTTTGAGAACAAATTATTCACATATACATAGTACATTTTTGTTTTCAGTAATATCTTTACCTGGCAGACATATAATGCATTGTTCATCATTCGGAGTCTCTGTAAATATTTTGTGGAACATCTTAGTGAAGAACTTATTCTTCAGCAGTTTGATGCCAAACCAAAAGATATGGGAGGTAAGGTTAGAACAACAATAGGATTTTAGTGATGGGAAGTAGTTAATCTTACTCTTAGTGATGGGAAGTAGTAAATCTTACTCCTAGTGATGGGAAATAAGCTTAGTGACAAAAACTTAGTGAGGGATTGATTGATTGATTGATTATTTTTTTACATCACTCCACGATTATTTCACATGTATGGTGACAGCATCTGCCTGATGCATTGCTTACAAATTTAGACCTTTGAAATGGACCCACCTGAAGCAGTGAGGGATCTTTTATGTGCCACGCCTACCGTGACACGGTACCTTGGTTTTTACTGCCTCATCTCAAAGACACAACACCGGCGTGCCCAGGACGGGAGTCAATCCTGGGACCTCTCGATCATGAGCCGAGCATCTTATTCTCTAGGCCACACCAGCTTCTTAGTGAGGGAAGATGAGCTAAGTGATGGGAGCTTAGTGAGAGATGATGAGCTAAGTGATGGGAGCCTAGTGAGGGAAGATGAGCTTTGTGATGGGTGCTTAATGAGGAAAGATGAGGTTTGTGATGGAAGCTTAGTGAGGGAAGATGAGCTTTGTGATGGGAGCTTAGTGAGGGAAGATATTTAAAAGGCTTTTACCAAGGCTAGTTTATCTGATGAATTGTTTCAGTCACATCCTTATGTAAAGTAATAGTTCTTCTAGGAGATTAATCATTTCCGTATTTAAAAAAGGACCAATTTAGCTTGACTCTCTGGATAAAGGGATGTTTTTTTCCTCCCAGATCATCATTTCAGATGTCCACATTTTACATCTATGACTACTCAGATGTAATTTTGTAGAATGTATGATTTCTTCAAATAATTCTTTGCCTGCATATTCTAAAGTGCACCAATATTGTTAATGTAAGTTTTGTTTGTAGTTCAAACTTCATTATTAAGTAGCCATAATGAAGAATACTTCATTAAGGTCTAAAATACAAGTTATTAAACAATAAAGTTTTTATTAGATAGGAAAAAGAGAGGGAGAAAAAAGAGAGAGGGAAAGAGAAAGAGAGAGCACATGCAAAGGTTGAATTGCAGTATACTTGTAATCAACAATTGAAGTTGAAGATTGATACAGTGTACCATTCAATAGTGTTAATGATTTCTTGTCAATGAATCATGATTACTGGGCAAAATCTTTCAAATATTAAATAGAATAGTTGCTCTGTATGATTATTTTACTATATATCATTATATGGACATTTAATATTGAAGGTTATAAGGATCCAGAAGAGATGGGTCCCCTGGCAGAAGAACTTATGAACTCCCTTGTAGAACTCCTGGTTGATGTACCTGTTCTGTAAGTCTATTGAGTCTTTTCGTTATACAGAGTTACTCCCCATTTGGGACGGTATCTGACGTAAAGCAATTATGATGTCATCAAATTCCTATGAAAACGTCATTTGTGGACTATCATTTCCCTGAGTTTTAGATCAGTTTCCATAGAATTTGATGACGTCATAAGTGTTTTATGTCAGATACCGTCCCAAGTGGGAAGTAACTCTGTATAACACAAAGACCGAATAGTATTAATTAATATCACTTCCCAAAGGAAGATTATTTTGAACATTTATTGTATTAAGGTTATGCATCCCTCTGATGAGAAACAACTTTTATATTGATCAGTTTTCTTAATTCATTTACAGAATTATCATACTCAGATCTTGAAGAAATTTTTGTATTTACGTTTTAGGAGTTTTACATATGCCCTGCACCTAGAGGCTCTCAACACCTTGTTAGTCTTAATGTCAATACAGATGTTCCAACCCCAGCCTGCCAGTAAATTCTCAGTATATCAGTGTATGATGGAGGGAAGATGGTACTTGTATCTCTTCATACTTATATATGTATACATATTGTATGAATGAAAGAATAAATGAGATAATTTTCTCAATTTAAAGTGAATAATGAGATGATTTGTTGATAATTAAATTTTTGAATCTTCATAAATGTTCAGAAAAGTCAAAAGGGCAAGCTTACATAGAAGTTTTCACAACAAAATCCTTCTCTCCATATGTTTTTAACACATAGATTGGTATTTTCTGTGTTGAGAATGCACAGAAAGAAGGATTTGTTGTGAAAATGTTGTATAAGATTGCTCCTGCTGGTGTAAAATTGACTGGAAATCAGCAGTTCTATACTGATTTAAACCAAAGCACTACTTGTTACTTTATGTATAATATATTTGTTTAATGAATATTCTTTCAGTTCTATTCATGCCTGTGTGTTGGTCAAAGCGTTGTTGAGGAATTTTTCAAATCAAGAGAAATGTCCTCCAGAATTGTATAAGAACAACAGTGATGTCAACAGTATGGTGGCAAACGTGGCATGTAGGTGCAGATTTGTTCAATTCAATGGCTTAAGGAATCAAAAATCTGATGGTTATGTTGAATGGATAACCAAGTACCATTACGCTGTGCTTTTACAGTGGCAGAGTCATGTTAGTGGTTCAGCTTTTGACCTGCAGTGCAGGGTTGAACACTGGATCATGCTACTGTGTTAAAGATAATGGTAACTCCAATAACTTGTCGAAAAATTAAGTATATTAAATCCTAAAAATACAAGCCAACCAGTGATATCATGTAATCTACAACATTAAGTAGCGGCCTGTATTTAGTGATAGTACAGAGTAGAGTATCTGTGGGAAATCAGCAGTATTTGATTGGCAGGTACATTGGAACATCTTCTTTAACAGCCATTAGAGGCTACAGAGAGTGTAAGTGTATCAACTGTGCCCGCTGAGGCTCAGTTTGAATCTGACATTTAAAGAATTAGTAAGTAAAATCTATTTTTACCGAAGAGTGAAAGATAATCTAATTCTGCGTCGGAAGTGATGAACATTAATGCACATATACATTAACAATTTTCATTATATTTTGTAGCAAGTTTATGGTCAGTTATGACCTTAGGAATGGGCACTAAAACAGAGAAGAAAGAAGAAGAGAACTTCCAAGAGACTTTATTAGCCAATCAAAGCTTATTATTTCTTCTTGTTTTAACCAATCATTGTACAAGTGAACATGGACTGAACAACCCCTATCGACAAGCTCTTTTCTCTTTCACAAATGCACAAGGTAAAGGTCCTAATTGAAAATATTCTAAATTCAAAGTTTTCAGTTTTGTAATTATTGTATCTGGATATCAGATCATTTCATACAATGCACATTACATGTAATAAATGCATCAGTCTATAAAGATTTTTAACCTTTGGATAGGGATCTGACATAGAGTATCTGTATGTAAGTGAGTTCTATGGAATCTGATGTAAAATAAAGGGAAATGAAGAAGCAAGAATGATACTTCCATAGTATGACATCACATTGGTTTTGATGTCAGATACCTAACCAAATGGTGCTTCCATGTTGCGATATAACTGAAATATTGTTGAAAGCAACGTAAAACACCAATCAACCAACCAACCTAACCAAATGGGAAATAAGTGTATTACATAAATCACCAACGATGTAAAGTGACTTTTTAGCAGTTTCATTTATCAAGACCTTGTGGTTTAGATTGAGCTCCATCTTCTTTATTGTTTATAACTATACTTTTGTTTAAATCTGAATCAATTATCTTTATTTAACAGATCAGTCTGCAAATGTTCCCACCAAAGTTGCGGCAACATTTAAGCTGAATTATACAGAATTATACAACGCATTGTGTACTGCATTGAGGGATGACCAGACAACACTACTTCTATATCTACTGATACACAGGAACCAAGATATGAAATCATTTATATTCTCCAGGACTAATATTGACAGTCTGGTAAATATCCTGCAATATTTGTGATAGTAGCTTCTTCACATTTTTGTGTAAACATACATGTGGCATAGGTCATGTTGATCATGGTTATAATTTTGTTTTTGTTTTTCTCATTTTGTGTAAAATGAACACAAGAAGTTAGATTACTATTAGTGGTAATTTAAATAAAACTACGATTTCTTTTAGAGAGCTTGTTAGCAGTGAATATTATAAACTTTGACCTCATTAAAATGATATATCTTCATGAGAGCATGACCACAGAATTTTACGCCTTTTCCATCTTTTGACTTCTACTTGTATTTCTTGTTTTTGCCTTTAACTGTTGCACACAGCAAGATGAATGCATGTTGCAAATCTATACTAAATCAGAAGGTGAACTTAAGATCACACTAGTTTAACATTGATGGCTTTATGAATTTTCTTATTGAATATGTTAAAGATTTCATTTTTGTGTGTTTTAGGTGATGCCATTGCTGAAGATATTGTACAATGCTCAGGATCGCAACTCTCACCACATTTACATGGCTCTAATCATCTTACTGGTCCTTAGTGAAGATGATGTCTTCAATAAAGCTGTACATGAAATAGTAAGGACATCATACAATAGTAATTATATCCGTCATGATGACTTATATGCTGAACTAAAATGCCAGTTCGGCAAAGGAACTTATTCGTATAGATTTGAAAGATTGTCCATAAAATGTGTTTTTTTATGTAATCAATATAAATGGTATTTGACATGATAAAACAAACATTTTTAAAACAGCATGAAAATACGAAGTAATTCATAGTGACTGTAATAAATGCTATTTTCAGCAATCTTGACATCCTTGGAGCTGAAACTTTTGTTAAGTAGTATTGGATATTTCAGGTGTTTTAAAAGATTCAAAGCTTCCTTATGAATAAAATATTGTATAACATCCAGGGCACATTTAAATATTTAGAAGTCTAGTGAGATTTTGAGATTTTTGTTAGGCCAAAATATTTGTATCATTTATATCTTTTGTGACATAACAACAAGACATGTATATCTATGTATGGATTATATCACCTCAATTTAATGATTTTTTTTTCAAGACATTAAAGAATATCCCTTGGTTCAAGGAACGTCAGATCTCGGAGATCTCACTTGGAGGACTTCTTATTCTAGTAGTAATAAGGACTATTCAGTACAATATGACCCGAATGAGGGTAGGTATTGTTCAGTATAATATGACCCGGATGAGGGTAGGTATTGTTCCGTACAATATAACCTGGATGAGGGTAGGTATTGTTCAGTATAATATGATCAAGATGAGGGTAGGTATTGTTCAATACAATATAAACCGGATGTGGGTTGGTGTTGTCCAGTACATTATGACCAGGATGAGGTTAAGTATTGTTCAGTTTAATATGACCAGGATGAGGGTAGGCATTATTTAGTACTGTATGACTAGGATTATAGAAGGTATTGTTCATAAATTCTAATGCCAATAGGAACAGTTCATTGTAGTTCAACTTTAGCATTTTATGCTTCATTCAAAATCATTCAAAAATGACCAGAAAAAATATAATTGGTAAATATGTAAATGCCATTCTATAAAAACAATTAGCTTTGTCCATCAATGATAAAACCCAAAATACTTACTCCTTTTCAGGATAAATACCTGCACACCAATTGTCTAGCTGCCCTGGCTAATATGTCAGCACAGTTTGCCAACCTTCATCCTTATGTGGCTCAGAGGCTAGTCAGGTAGTGTAGTGTAATATCTCTTTGCTGATATCAATCAGCATAATTATCTCTTTATCTCTGTATCAAATCTGTATCTTGGTGTCAATCAAGGCTTATCAGGCAGTGTTATATTACAATATGCAATTAAGTAGTGTAGAGATGAATCAGTTGACTCAGAGTTTAGTTAGATACATGTATAATAATGTAAAATCAGTTCACTGGCTCACTTACCAGTCTAGAAAGTTGTGTAAAATTGTGAACTATCCAAAACTTGTTGAAAAGTGTTGCATTGTATTGCCTTTGGGTAAAATAGTCTGTGTGTGACATAATTTTGTTTGTTTTCTGTTCTTTCAGCTTATTTTCACAGCTTTGCAAGAAACATACTAGAGTGATAGAAGACATAAGAGAGTCTGCTATGTCATCTGGAACGGGGAATCCCTCACGGCAGGATGGGGAGGAAGAAGGAGAACAAGATCATGTATGATATATAATAATATGAAACACATTTATAAGTATAAATTTTAAAGTACAGATGACATATTTAAGCATTTTAGTCATAGGAATAATTGTTTAAATACACGGAAGCTTTGATCTAAACTGTGAGGCATTATTATTCGAGCCTGTCTCATAAGAGTAATATATGTTTCAAGATGAAATCTGTGAAAAAGTTATTGATTGTTTTAGAACAGTTACTCCCAGTAAGCCACTGATTCGATAGTTGCAGAATTTGACATTTTATTTAAAGTATACCCTATAATTCGGTATAATTTCAAAATTAAAGCATGTAATACAAAAGCTGTATTTATTTCGTATGGCTGAAGTTATTAACTTTGTGTTAATAAAATGTTTTGTTGCTTCAAATCCTCAGAGATATCAAAATAAAAGTAAATATTTCGTAAATAAAACGGGTATTCCATAAATACAACCGTAACCTGACTTTGTGCATGCACAGTTTAATCCAAACAAATAAGATGAAGGGAGACTTCAAAAGAAAGCAATTTCAGTAAATACTAACTTTATCAGACTTGACTTTTTAAGAATTATTCATCAAGTTTACTTACTTCGACCTCCATGATGTGGCTTCCGAATAGATTACATGATAACTGGAATATCCCTTCTCATTGAATATGCACAAGTTGGTCGTAAACATCCTAATAACAAACATCGCGTTTTAGACAGCCATATCTCACTTAATACGATGAATTTGTTCGCAACATTTGCAAGGGCCTTTTTTAAATATGTTTTATGCTTATATATATAATCAAAACAATTTAGAATAAATTTACCTATAATTTGCACTGTAGTAGCGAACATAGGGTATACAGCTATAAATCTTTCCTAAACACCATCCCACTCGTATGACATTTATGCGGTGTCACTTGTTTTTACAGATGCAGGATTTAGCAGTGCTGGAAGAAGTGATCAGAATGGTCCTGGAGATCATCAACTCATGTCTGACCAGCTCTCTACACCATAACCCCAACCTGATCTACACCTTGTTATACAGAAAGGAACTCTTCGCACAGTTCCGAACCCACCCTACATTTCAAGACATTATACAAAATATTGATTTGGTATGAGTGATATTGATATTAACCTCGCTAATTTCGTAATTTTATATGTGGTGTATAAACTATGTTAACCTCTTACTTCTGTCAAGTCTGGTTTTAAGTCCTTGACAGGCATATGGGAAGGTCAGGCAGTATTTTTCCCACAGGTTGTTGGTGTACCTCCTGATATTCAAGTTTTTTCCACCACTAAAAACTGGTAATCACTAAGGTGAAATCCCTGTGTGACATTTAACAACTAACAAACCAAAATTTCTGAAACTATCCATGGTTTGCAAACTTGGATGTTCATTTATCTGTATATAATGGGTCATTGTAGAAGAATGTCTGAAGGCTTGGATCTAAAGATAAAGCCATTGTTATGTTTTGACATTAAAGAGGAGTGAAAAAAGGTTGACATTAAAGAGGAGTGAAAAAAGGTTTTTGGTTTTTTTTAATAGAAATTGCATTTTGTACCCACTTCATTATGTAAAATGGATTTTATTACCCATTTATTGTTGAGCAATTTATTGTTTTAAGAGCTATATGAATTACATTTTGCACTTCAATTTTGGACCAAACATTTCAATTATCACAAGTAAGTTTTCTACTTCTTATATGTGGGATCCTTAAAGAGTATTACAGATTGAAAAGAGTAATTTTGATAGATTTACAGGCATTGATTTAGTCAAGTTATTTACGAACAAAACATTTCATTCTGCAGACTGATCAGAATCCATGTTTCAGAAATAATCGATTTACAAAGCATTATCTTTCTTATTTCCTTTTTCATTTAAGATATTGCAGTTATTTCTAAAGCAATGTATATGGTATGAGTGCAATTTAGGTATATTTCCAGGTTATATCTCACCTTTCTGCCAGACTTGATATGAGTTTTGTTTTGATGTGTATATCCTGGTTATATCTCACTTTTCTGCCAGACTTGATATGAGTTTTGTTTTAATGTATATTTCCAGGTTATATCTCACCTTTCTGCAAGACTTGATATGAGTTTTGTTTTGATGTACATTTCCATTTTATATTTCACCTTTCTGACAGACTTGATATGAGTTTTATTTTGATGTATATTTCCAGGTTATATCTCACCTTTCTGCCAGACTTGATATGACTTTTGTTTTGATGTATATTTCAAGGTTATATCTCACCTTTCTGCCAGACTTGATATGAGTTTTGTTTTGATGTATATTTCCAGGTTATATCTCACTTTTCTGCCAGACTTGATATGAGTTTTGTTTTGATGTATATTTCAAGGTTATATCTCACCTTTCTGCCAGACTTGATATGAGTTTTGTTTTGATGTATATTTCCAGGTTATATCTCACTTTTCTGCCAGACTTGATATGAGTTTTGTTTTGATGTATATTTCCAGGTTATGTATCACCTTTCTGCCAGACTTGATATGAGTTTTGTTTTGATGTTTATTTTCAGGTTATATCTCACTTTTCTGCCAGACTTGATATGAGTTTTGTTTTGATGTATATTTTCAGGTTATATCTCACCTTTCTGCCAGACTTGATATGAGTTTTATTTTGATGTATATTTCCAGGTTATATCTCACTTTTCTGCCAGACTTGATATGAGTTTTGTTTTGATGTATATTTCCAGGTTATATCTCACTTTTCTGCCAGACTTGATATGAGTTTTGTTTTAATGTATATTTCCAGGTTATATCTCACCTTTCTGCCAAACTTGATATGAGTTTTGTTTTGATGTTTATTTCCAGGTTATATCTCACTTTTCTGCCAGACTTGATATGAGTTTTCTTTTGATGTATATTTCCAGGTTATATCTCACTTTTCTGCCATACTTGATATGAGTTTTGTTTTGATGTTTATTTCCAGGTTATATCTCACCTTTCTGCCAGACTTGATATGAGTTTTATTTTGATGTATTTTTCCATTTTATATTTCACCTTTCTGCCAGATTTGATATGAGTTTTGTTTTGATGTATATTTCCAGGTTATATCTCACCTTTCTGCCAGATTTGATATGAGTTTTCTTTTGATGTTTATTTTCAGGTTATATCTCACCTTTCTGCCAGATTTGATATGAGTTTTGTTTTGATGTTTATTTTCAGGTTATATCTCACTTTTCTGCCAGACTTGATATGAGTTTTGTTTTGATGTATATTCCAGGTTATATCTCACCTTTCTGCCAGACTTGATATGAGTTTTATTTTGATGTATATTTCCAGGTTATATCTCACCTTTCTGCCAGATTTGATATGAGTTTTGTTTTGATGTTTATTTTCAGGTTATATCTCACTTTTCTGCCAGACTTGATATGAGTTGTCTTTTGATGTATATTTCAAGGTTACATCTCACTTTTCTGCCAGACTTGATGTGAGTTTTGTTTTGATGTATATTTCCAGGTTATATCTCACCTTTCTGCCAGACTTGATATGAGTTTTGTTTTGATGTTTATTTTCAGGTTATATCTCACTTTTCTGCCAGACTTGATATGAGTTTTGTTTTGATGTATATTTCCAGGTTATATCTCACCTTTCTGCCAGACTTGATGTGAGTTTTGTTTTCATGTATCTTTCCAGGTTATATCTCACTTTTCTGCCAGACTTGATATGAGTTTTGTTTTAATGTATATTTCCAGGTTATATCTCACCTTTCTGCCAAACTTGATATGAGTTTTGTTTTGATGTTTATTTCCAGGTTATATCTCACTTTTCTGCCAGACTTGATATGAGTTTTCTTTTGATGTATATTTCCAGGTTATATCTCACTTTTCTGCCATACTTGATATGAGTTTTGTTTTGATGTTTATTTCCAGGTTATATCTCACCTTTCTGCCAGACTTGATAGGAGTTTTATTTTGATGTATTTTTCCATTTTATATTTCACCTTTCTGCCAGATTTGATATGAGTTTTGTTTTGATGTATTTTCCAGGTTATATCTCACCTTTCTGCCAGATTTGATATGAGTTTTCTTTTGATGTTTATTTTCAGGTTATATCTCACCTTTCTGCCAGATTTGATATGAGTTTTGTTTTGATGTTTATTTTCAGGTTATATCTCACTTTTCTGCCAGACTTGATATGAGTTGTCTTTTGATGTATATTTCAAGGTTACATCTCACTTTTCTGCCAGACTTGATGTGAGTTTTATTTTGATGTATATTTCCAGGTTATATCTCTTTTTTCTGCCAGACTTGATATGAGTTTTGTTTTGATGTATATTTCCAGGTTATATCTCACTTTTCTGCCATACTTGATATGAGTTTTGTTTTAATGTATATTTCCAGGTTATATCTCACCTTTCTGCCAAACTTGATATGAGTTTTGTTTTGATGTTTATTTCCAGGTTATATCTCACTTTTCTGCCAGACTTGATATGAGTTTTCTTTTGATGTATATTTCCAGGTTATATCTCACTTTTCTGCCATACTTGATATGAGTTTTGTTTTGATGTTTATTTCCAGGTTATATCTCACCTTTCTGCCAGACTTGATATGAGTTTTATTTTGATGTATTTTTCCATTTTATATTTCACCTTTCTGCCAGATTTGATATGAGTTTTGTTTTGATGTATATTTCCAGGTTATATCTCACCTTTCTGCCAGATTTGATATGAGTTTTCTTTTGATGTTTATTTTCAGGTTATATCTCACCTTTCTGCCAGATTTGATATGAGTTTTGTTTTGATGTTTATTTTCAGGTTATATCTCACTTTTCTGCCAGACTTGATATGAGTTTTGTTTTCATGTATATTCCAGGTTATATCTCACCTTTCTGCCAGACTTGATATGAGTTTTATTTTGATGTATATTTCCAGGTTATATCTCACCTTTCTGCCAGATTTGATATGAGTTTTGTTTTGATGTTTATTTTCAGGTTATATCTCACTTTTCTGCCAGACTTGATATGAGTTGTCTTTTGATGTATATTTCAAGGTTACATCTCACTTTTCTGCCAGACTTGATGTGAGTTTTGTTTTGATGTATATTTCCAGGTTATATCTCACCTTTCTGCCAGACTTGATATGAGTTTTGTTTTGATGTTTATTTTCAGGTTATATCTCACTTTTCTGCCAGACTTGATATGAGTTTTGTTTTGATGTATATTTCCAGGTTATATCTCACCTTTCTGCCAGACTTGATGTGAGTTTTGTTTTCATGTATCTTTCCAGGTTATATCTCACTTTTCTGCCAGACTTGATATGAGTTTTGTTTTAATGTATATTTCCAGGTTATATCTCACCTTTCTGCCAAACTTGATATGAGTTTTGTTTTGATGTTTATTTCCAGGTTATATCTCACTTTTCTGCCAGACTTGATATGAGTTTTCTTTTGATGTATATTTCCAGGTTATATCTCACTTTTCTGCCATACTTGATATGAGTTTTGTTTTGATGTTTATTTCCAGGTTATATCTCACCTTTCTGCCAGACTTGATAGGAGTTTTATTTTGATGTATTTTTCCATTTTATATTTCACCTTTCTGCCAGATTTGATATGAGTTTTGTTTTGATGTATATTTCCAGGTTATATCTCACCTTTCTGCCAGATTTGATATGAGTTTTCTTTTGATGTTTATTTTCAGGTTATATCTCACCTTTCTGCCAGATTTGATATGAGTTTTGTTTTGATGTTTATTTTCAGGTTATATCTCACTTTTCTGCCAGACTTGATATGAGTTGTCTTTTGATGTATATTTCAAGGTTACATCTCACTTTTCTGCCAGACTTGATGTGAGTTTTGTTTTGATGTATATTTCCAGGTTATATCTCACCTTTCTGCCAGACTTGATATGAGTTTTGTTTTGATGTTTATTTTCAGGTTATATCTCACTTTTCTGCCAGACTTGATATGAGTTTTGTTTTGATGTATATTTCCAGGTTATATCTCACCTTTCTGCCAGACTTGATGTGAGTTTTGTTTTCATGTATCTTTCCAGGTTATATCTCACTTTTCTGCCAGACTTGATATGAGTTTTGTTTTGATGTATATTTCAAGGTTATATCTCACCTTTCTGCCAGACTTGATATGAGTTTTGTTTTGATGTATATTTCCAGGTTATGTATCACCTTTCTGCCAGACTTGATATGAGTTTTGTTTTGATGTATATTTTCAGGTTATATCTCACCTTTCTGCCAGACTTGATATGAGTTTTGTTTTGATGTATATTTTCAGGTTATATCTCACCTTTCTGCCAGACTTGATATGAGTTTTATTTTGATGTATATTTCCAGGTTATATCTCTTTTTTCTGCCAGACTTGATATGAGTTTTGTTTTGATGTATATTTCCAGGTTATATCTCACTTTTCAGCCAGACTTGATATGAGTTTTGTTTTGATGTATAATTCCAGGTTATAACTCACCTTTCTGCCAAACTTGATATGAGTTTTGTTTTGATGTTTATTTCCAGGTTATATCTCACTTTTCTGCCAGACTTGATATGAGTTTTCTTTTGATGTATATTTCCAGGTTATATCTCACTTTTCTGCCATACTTGATATGAGTTTTGTTTTGATGTTTATTTCCAGGTTATATCTCACCTTTCTGCCAGACTTGATATGAGTTTTATTTTGATGTATATTTCCATTTTATATTTCACCTTTCTGCCAGATTTGATATGAGTTTTGTTTTGATGTATATTTCCAGGTTATATCTCACCTTTTTGCCAGATTCGATATGAGTTTTCTTTTGATGTTTATTTTCAGGTTATATCTCACCTTTCTGCCAGATTTGATATGAGTTTTGTTTTGATGTTTATTTTCAGGTTATATCTCACTTTTCTGCCAGACTTGATATGAGTTTTGTTTTCATGTATATTTCCAGGTTATATCTCACCTTTCTGCCAGACTTGATATGAGTTTTATTTTGATGTATATTTCCAGGTTATATCTCACCTTTCTGCCAGATTTGATATGAGTTTTGTTTTGATGTTTATTTTCAGGTTATATCTCACTTTTCTGCCAGACTTGATATGAGTTGTCTTTTGATGTATATTTCAAGGTTACATCTCACTTTTCTGCCAGACTTGATGTGAGTTTTGTTTTGATGTATATTTCCAGGTTATATCTCACCTTTCTGCCAGACTTGATATGAGTTTTGTTTTGATGTTTATTTTCAGGTTATATCTCACTTTTCTGCCAGACTTGATATGAGTTTTGTTTTGATGTATATTTCCAGGTTATATCTCACCTTTCTGCCAGACTTGATGTGAGTTTTGTTTTCATGTATCTTTCCAGGTTATATCTCACTTTTTTTGCCAGACTTGATATGAGTTTTGTTTTGATGTATATTTCCAGGTTATATCTCACTTTTCTGCCAGACTTGATCAAACAAAGGATCATAATCTTTCACCGTCACAAGTTTTAGAAATAATTACAGATGGAGCAAAACAGTTTAGAAAGGACAAATTAAAGGTAAAAAAAAACAAATTATAGAACACATATTTAAAACTATACTTGAACGACTATAGAGATTCTATTCATGTACTAGTGATATTTATGTTCTACCAGGTGTAACAGGCACGTTGATAGTACATGTAATAGCGAGGCTTGAACCTGGTATGCAGGTTTTTCCATGTAAAATCTGACTTTTTAAAGATGAGACTTGATAGGACTTCTAATTAAATACATGTATCACCCAGTACATAAAAGTTATGGCCAGAACTGAACTCATATTTTGGTGCTTATGCACCCATGTGGATGCATTAACACTCATCAATCTCGAATTGATAATCCAGTTTGCCTAACATGTTTAGTAAATTCTTTTTCAGAAAATTATGAAAAGAACTTGGGTAACAAATTATACTTTGTGTTTTATTGAAAATTATGAAAACATCACCAAAATTAAAGCTCAAATGTTTTCCCTTGCTTTCCGCATGTGGAAAGCTTTTTCGCTGTACTTTAAAGTATTCGATCGTTATTCTTATTTCCTCTATCTATCTGCTCTATTAAAAAATTACCTCCATCATACATGTTAAAGATGTTCTCACTAGGGTTTTTAAAATAATGAGTCACAACAGTGAAACGATGAGTCCACTGATGAAAACATATTTAGTGCTGTAATTTGTTCCGAGTTCAGGACTCACAATGGTGAGTTACTGAGAACTCTGGTCAAGTAGTAATAATGCCGAATATGGCATGAAGCAATAAGTTAAAAATAGAATATTTGTTAATGGTATAAGTATAGAATTCACTTTAGGTAAGTTGAACTCTAAGGCACCAAGATATTAGTTCGGGTCATCTGGAGCTAGACTATTTAAGGAAACTTTGGTACACTTGAATTGGAACTTCATGAAATAGTTTAATTTTCTTGGAAATTTGAGTTTCCCATATTGATAGAAATGTAAGTCAACAATATTTTGTATTCATTTTCAGAAATTTCCAGACCTGAAGTTTAAGTATGTCGAAGAGGAGGCTCCTGAGGAGTTTTTCATCCCATATATCTGGTCACTTGTGTATCACTCATCAAATATGTACTTTAATGCATCACGGATCCTGCTGTTTTCACTTTCCACTACTTGATGTTTCTGCTGGTATTATCTCATATACAGAGTATACTTTACAGCTTGTTCCTTATATAGAAATAACTAGTTGGTACAGACTATTGTTTTACCGGTTATCACAGCTTTTACGATGCCATAGAAATTCTATCCAGATTGTTGACACACCTCACCTATGAATGACTTTCAATTGCTGAAATAATGTATCGACATCAGATCTGACTGTCATCTTAAGCAGAGATCATGTTATGTAAAGAAATATTTGTTTTTGTTTCATTTTGTTGATGGAAAGGATATGTATTACCCTTTATGTGTTAATAGTATTGATTGGTGGAATGGGTTAGGATGGAGTTGGTTTACCACCTACTTAGAAATTGTGTGTAAAGGAATATGTCATTATGTTCACAGTATGCTTTTATTTTAATGATAATTATTATTCATAATGGCATTTACATGTAAATCAGTTGTTAAAAGAGAAAATACTTCTTGAACTCATATTTATTTTTGTTTGATGTGAGAAAAATATATGATAGCAATGGATTGTTAAATATTACAGTTTTATCATTACATATCATAGTTTGAAGTCTCATATGGATAATTCATATGATATATATATATATATGTATATATATATATATATATATATATATATGTATATATATATATATATGTATATATATATATATATATATATATATATATATATATATATATATATATATATATACATATTATTTTTGTTTATTTGATGTGTTAAATATTTGATTATTTAATGTTCAAAATATGTATTAATTTGAAACACAAATTTTAGCCTGAAATTTGAAATTTAAGAATATTTTGGCATCCATGTGTCATGTATAGGTGCATGTATTTGTATCTGGGTTTTTGAATAGGATTCTGCAAGAGAAATGTTTTATATGAGGGTAACACTTGATTTCTTTTGAAAAGTTTAATGCGAAAATTAGGAATAAAATTTTATTTGATACAATGTATGTTGAATTAAATGAAAAAATAAAATGTGGTGGAAATTTGTTATGAAAAATGGTGTTTTACACATGACATGATATTCCTTTAAGTTCATTGTAGATTGTAACAAATGTATTACACTCTACTAGATTTCTTATGTTTGAAGTGTGAACCTTGCTCCATGTATATTGTAGAACCTCTTTATGCTGGACAATGACTTAGAAGTCAAAGTTTTAAAAATTTATGGATAGAACAGTCGGTTGTAAGGGCCCAACTATAGCAGACATATAATTCTTTTGGTACAAAAGGTACAAATGATTTATCTATGAATTTATTGAAACTGTCTTATTCCAGATGGTTTTCATGTGTATATAATAAAGTTAATTGGTGGCACAGGAGGGAGATTTGAACACAACGATGTAATATAGTGAAAACAGAGAGTGGCACAAAGCATTTACTATTTGCATGTGACACCAAATTATGCTGTCATTTCCAAAGGGGAAAATCATAAGGCTACATTTAATACTATGGGAGAGATCTTAAGAGTTCATTTAAAAGTGAGGAAGAGCATTAGTGTTGCATTTATACACTTTTATTTCTGTTTTATTTACTGCCATATAATAGTATTTTTTCTCATTGACAAGTGGTGTTTTAGAAAATGAATTGATAATTGAATATTTGTATTGTGAACTGTTTGGAATTTATTATCTGTATAAATCGAATTCAACTAACTGGGTAGAAAATATACATAAATTTGTTTTGCATAATTTATTTTTAATTGGTTTGTAATGATTAAATACCTTCTTAAATTTTCTTTCATATTGCAGCATTCAGATATACACAATTTACAAATAAGGAACATTTAGGTGAGATTTATAAAACTTAGGCCCAATATTATCTAACATCTTTCATAAGGCATACCAGTTTCAGTATATATCCAATGCTTGAAATATAACAGCCATGGCAATTATCCTTTTGATAAAATTATATCAGTTTCTTAAGGTCTTCATAATTCAATTAAGAATTATGACAATTAGATTCAACCATATGTTGAGTTGTTTTTTTTTTCTGTTAAGTGTTAGTACTGATATGTTCATTTAAATCTCTAATGGTTAATCTTTAATGAATTTGTTCATGTGTATTGCCTTTTAAATACATAAGTACTAGCTGCAAGTTTGGCCTCTTTCTTCCCATGGAATCCTATATCTGTTCACCCTGTTCATTAATGCTTTGTCATGAAGTGGTTTACTATTGTTATCAAACTTCGGATATAGATTATGAATAAAAGGAGGCCTCTCAGTTTTGTATACACTTCTAATTACCAATCTGCTAGTCACATTAATACTGATCCAGTTAAATTTCCTTAAATGATATTTTGTAAAGAAAATACCACATGTAAAATGTTGCGAAAAATATTGAAGGTCTTTTTTATGAAAAACTTATAATGTCTTATTTCATGATTCTGTGATAATACAATATAAAGTTATCATTGTCGTAAATACATATACATGTATTATAAATATTATAGATATATATATATATGTATCATTATAACAATACCAAATAAAAATTTAAAACTACTTATGTTCACTTTTCATGGAACCGACATATTTCAATGTTAAAGTGATTGGCTCATGGCTTAAAGATTTAGAGTTCAAAATATCCGAGATTTTTTCAATGTATGACACAGGGAAATAAGCTGCCTTTATTCTTAAAATATCACCATTGAGATACAGAAAACAATGCAGAAGATTAAATCTATAACATTAAATCTATTACATTTATTTTCTGTTGTATCATAAGCCGGCGTGGCCTAGTGGTATCACGTCGGACTCCTGATCGGGAGGCCGGGGTTTGAGTCCCGCTCTGGTCATGCCGGTGTCCTGTCTTTTGAATGAGACAGTAAAAACCGAGGCCCCGTGTCATGTTATGCATGGCACTTTAATGATCCCTCACTGCTTCGGGTGGGTCCGTTGCAAAGGTCAAAACTTGTATGCCCCGCATCAGGCAGATGCCGTCACCATATACGTGAAATATTCGTGATGTGACGTGAAGCAAAAATCAATCAATCAATCTGTTGTATCGTTACCCCATACATCTGTTGCCCAGTAACTTAAATTTCCAGCCGTCGTCAAGTACAGAACTTTTCATCAGATGCGCAGTTGCATTAGAATTCTTTCTGGTAGACCCGGGTTAAGGTTAATGAACTTTTGGATTCGTTATTGGAAAAAAAAACCGCAAGTGCATGACAACAACATATTATGATCTTCCAGATATACAAGTGAACTAATACACAAGAACTATTTACGTTGACCTCGTTAACTATGTTGTCCTTATCGCATTGTATTCTGGAATACGGTCATTGTCCAATGTCATTGGTATCTGTCGTCGGAAGTCGGTTTTCCTGTGTATCATTGTTTTAATTATGGACAAATTAGGCTTCAAATCATTGGTTTCTTGGTTTATAGTTACAGTATACGTCACTGTTACGAAAGGTAACTGTCTGGTTATTATTTTATGTGAAAATAAACACCGAGGTGATTTTTAGTAAGTCGCTGTTTGTGTTTATATTTCCCGTTTCAACGTTCAGCTTTAGTAAATTTTATTTATGGTTCTAGTTATTGTCTATATAAGTAAGTCAGAATGATTTGGTTTATCTGTCCGTCCTTCCATCTGTCTGTAAAGCATTCTACACCTATAAACTTCTAAACTAAGATTTTTGCCACAGGAAAGAAGCTTATTTTGAGGAAGAAATGATAAATGGAATGTGTGAAACTGCAACTGACAAATACTGAAAACTTCGAGCCAAAATTTGAAGGCATGCTTTCGAATCATTATGTGTCGCGACCATTGTAATATTGATAGCTATTACCTAGAATCATATATTATGTTCCAGTCAATAAACTAATTGTTGCTAATCATCATTTCTTAGATTACGTTGCTCAAAGTGTTATTTCCTTTCTGAAATAAGGTCTGGAATGTTACCATTGCCTCGGTGCGTTAGATCCATCTCTATGCAAATATCACGTGACATGCCCAGACGATGAGGTATGGAAGACTCTGTTCTGGTCAATTTGAAGTACTAAATGCACTTACATATCTTGCTCTCAAACACTAATGCCACAATAATCTGCTAAAAACTTGCTACTCTTACTTCCCGTTCTAAGAACTTTTCCAATTTATAAGGTTTTGTGAGGGAATTTAACTTAAACTAGATTAAGATAATGATATTTGAACTTAAAACTCCAACACTTTAATTTCTCAAAATTATGTGATGGTGTCTTTCTTTGCCAATGTTACCATTCATTTAATGCTGGTTTTTTTCTAACTTGGATAATATCATTATGGATGACAAATCAAAAGACTATATTTTGCTGCCTTCAACAAATAACATTTATTGTGGAAATTTAAAATACTTAATGAATATGTTTTAAAAAGTAGAAAACTCATTTAATTTATTTCTAGCTCTGTGCAATCGAGAGAATTTATAGACATCATAATGTTGGATGTGCTGCCAAAAATGTAGGTATATATAAACTTACTATATTTTCTTGGTATTTATCTAAAGGATTTCATTAATCTTTGTGTATATTTAATCTATAAAATTTATATAAATGTTATTATAAAACCTCGTTTGCAAATATACCCGTCTTATACCTAGAATGTTTGCTTCCATATGATTTAGGTTGCATATATATAGAAATCTGAATGTCATTTTGTCTATCTATTCTTGTGGAATTTTCTTTCAATATATGCTGGTATCTACTGTAAATTAGATAGAATAATATCTGAATGCATGCAATTTCGAATAATACTTAAATACATACACCAACTTTATTTTACCTATTTATGCCTTCTTGAACTCTTCAAATAACGTTATATATACTCAGAGTGATTGATCCTAAACTGACTAAGAAGGAATAAGGGGTCCAAGACATGCTCTTGTAATGGTCTTACTCTAGTCTTGTGTCTAGACTTTTGCTTACGTCTTGATTGTCGATGTTCTTGTTCCAGTTTAGTGATTCGTTATTAGCTGATATTTGCGCGAGTCCCCTACCTTTAGATGGTGACTTGCTGGGAGTACTAAGCACCGATGGGTGCTTATGTTGTTTGACAAATCTTCACATGGCATGACATCAATCTCGTAGTATTCACGAACTTTTCGTTCTTCTCTCTGGGACACAGATTTAAGGTGTTTACAAATATCTTTACCAGTAATTTGGATCGTTTGTATTTCCGGAAGGCCCTTGAAAGAAGTCGCGAGCAAAGGTTTAATTTGGTGTTTCTCAGGGAGAGGCAGTATCTCCTTTGCGTTATTTTTAACACATGTGGTAATGGTATCCTGATTTAAGCACAAGAACATACTTGATGGTCAGTTAAAAGACTTTAAAACATTAAACATGACGGTTATAACCAGTATATGTTCGTTCGTCGGTATAATCCGATACTATCTGAGAAATCCTGAAGGTTGAACACGTGAATATAGTAGTTGCTAAGAAAATTCTATGAGAAAAAAAAAGATTGATATATGAAAGTATAATCCATTTTTTGACAGCTTTGTGAGAATCGAGCTATACTTCCCGCGCTTGTTGGGAAGCGAAGGACAGTAGATGAGAAGTGGATAAAATGTTGTAACACGGATTTGTGCAATGTTGATCCCGATCACATAGGATTTGCAGGTATCACTATGGTTTAGAATGAATCGTATTAACAATTAACGTGAACTGCATTTACACGGATGAATAAATTCTTTCGTGAGAGTTGCAGTTAATGTAAAACAAATTAAAAACGTCTAAATATTGCTTTCTATCTTATTTTTGAGGAGTACCAATAGCAGTGAATATGTTTTTATATGGAGGGTTATTTATAAATTTTTAGATGTGTATTGTTTGATTCTACATTGATGGACTTACATTAAGTAGATTATCATTCCCGCTCATAGTATAATATTTTGGTCAATGTTAAGAGGAAAGTCTGAACATATTCATCACGTGAACTCATGGACAGGTAGGTAATAGTCACTGCCGTGGCTCTCTATCTGTCTTTCGGATGAGAGAGTATAAACCGAGGTGACGTGTGACAGTATAAACCTTCCGTGCGACGGTATACGTTGGCACGTAAGCATTCCCTTACTACTTTGGGTGTGTCCATACCATCGAACAAAGTCTTGAACCAATGCATCGACGTAATATTAGCAAAATAATCATGGAGTGGTGTAAAACAGTAACAGAGCAAAACTAAAAATTCTTTATATAATTATCTGCCAAGCGGCTAATGGGTTTTGGCTTAAAGCAATTTTGCATAATATTTTGCCAATGGATGCCTTACCTAAATGTAAATATCCATTGAAGAACTCTGGTCAAAAAAATTTCTGATTGGAATTTTTAGACGGATGAGTAAACATGTGGAATCCCTTTCCACGCCTTCCCTAAAAATTGCAATGAATAATATTGTGTGGCATGTTATTTCAGACAAAACAACGCTGCCAGTGGTCAAAAGCACAATGCCAGCAGTGATAAATGTTACAGTGCCATCAGTGGGCAATACCACAATACCAGCAGTGGTAAATGTTACAGTACCATCAGTGGGCAATACCACAATACCAGCAGTGGTCAATACCACAATACCTACCATATCCACCACTGGAAAACTAGTTTTACAGACTGTAAATACCACTTCAGCAACCTACACAAACATAACCACTGTCAACCATTCAACACACGTACCAAGTTCTACGCCAACTTCCACGTGTGCAGACCACGTAGACTGTGCGTCCATCATGCATGTAAGATCATAAAATGTAATAATAAATGGAAGGTTTTTTAACATAGGTAGTCTTAAGACTACCTATGTTAAAAAAACCCTCCATTTATTATTATCTATTTTTCTTTATATAACCCTTACATAATAATGTCCACACTAAAATAGAACACATATTTGACTGAGGTATTTTTCAAAGAATACATTCTGTCTAGTTGACCAACTATGTATAATGTTGGTTTCTATATTCATTCTGTCTTTAACAGGAGACATTAATTTTTGTTTTTCACACATGTTAAAGGTAAAAACGTATTAAAACATTCGTTCTATTGGCACCATAAAGGAATGTTAATGAGATCGAAATACAGTTTGAAATTCATCAGTTTATAAATGTAATGTGTTATTGAAATCACGTGTTGAATTTCCAGTTTCAAGGTGCATGTAATGACACTAAAATATCCAATGACATTTGCCCTGTGTCTTGTGGTACATGCTGTACAGACGACAGTCCAGATTGCGCAATACTTATTGACAGGTTGTCAATATGCAGCGACAAGGACTTTGCCATAACAAGATGTAGAAAGTCTTGTAACCTTTGCAATACAGGTGAGCGCATAATATATAAAGTATATATTGGGAATCATATTTACATGAAATTGACTGTAGTTGTTAATTTGATTGATAGATTGATTTCTTTTTATTAAAAGCTTTTCATTTACAGTATTACATGGATCCATAAATTTACACATATATATATATATATATATATATATATATATATATATATATATATATATATATATATATATATATATATATATATATAAATATCATCATGCAATTATATATGTCAACATAACCATACATACATATACACATGCACACAAACATATACGCATATATACAGATGCACATACACATACATATAGATATACATGTACATACATATACATACATATACATATACATACATACATACATACACATACATATATACATGTAACAATGAAAATGTTCCATAGATAACATTATCCAACGTACACTTGATATGAGTTCATAGTACAAACGACATCATAATTTCTGCCACAATGACAATTTTGTAATTCAATATACATTTGTCATATTTTTCTGAAGTATTTCACATTTCATTTGTATTTATGTATTTTGTAACACACAAAAGATATAATATTATTCAACTTTTTGTTTTCATATTAAACTCTGTGAAAAATCCAAGAACTATTATTTTCCATGAAATTTCAAAATTCAAAGATTCACTCATTTCCCCCCTATATATTTTGTTAGTTCACATTCAAATAGTAAGTGTTTTGTGTCTTCATTGCGTAGGTATTTTTCACATAATGGGGAGACCTCTTTATTCCATTTGCTAACATTTAAATTGTTATTCAAAATTCCATGAAATAATTTGTAGTTAAACTCGGAGATACATTTTTCATGCATTTTTACAATTTTATATTTGTAAATACTTTGCCATATTCCTTTATCTGTAATATTAACCATTCTTGGTCCCGGGTTCGACTTCCGCCCTGGGCACACCGGTGTTCTGTCTTTCGGATGAGACCGTAAAAACAGAGGTCCCGTGTCACGGTAGGCGTGACACGTAAAAGATCCCTCACTGCTTCAAGCGGGTCCGTTGTAAAGGTCTAAATTTGTATGCAATGCATCAGACAGATGCCGTCACCATATACGTGAAATAATCGTTGAGTGACGTAAAACAATAATCAATCAATTAATCAACCACTTTTAATCCAATTTTGAAAACACAGAGGTTTAGATTTGTATAAGAAATGACAAGTATTCCAAATGATCTGTTGTAAAAATTCATCACTACTATAGTTCTTCAGAGTTTTTTTTTTTTACTTTTTTACATCTATTAAATGCATTAATTACCTTCATATAAAATTGCGTCTATTTGAGCATATCAATTAAGGATGTATCCTTATCAGTATAACAGGAAGTTTTAAGAACATCATTAAGTGTCATATTATTTTTCCTTAACAGCTGTGATATGAATTTGTATATCATATTATTTCTATTCTTCAGTCGAGATGTCCCTGATGCTTTAGCAGCATTAAATTTACTTTCTACCTCTATAACACTTATACCACTTTGTTCAATATCACCAATCAATGTTTTTCTTTTTATTCTGTCCCTTTTGGTCTATAGGAAACTATAGATACGTTTTTTTTTTAACTTTTTAAAAGAATGATTCAATAGCATTAGGTAATACAAATGCATTATATATCAGTTTAGACAAAGCTAAATTATTTCTAATTGTACATTTCCAAAGACTGACAAATTTCTTCTTTTCCAAAAACTTAATATTCTCTCTAATTTCTCAAGCTTACTAGTCCAATTGTTATAATAACATTGATCTCTGTCATATCCAAGGTATATTCCTAAAGATTTAACAATTGTTTGCTATTTTAACATTATATATGACTTACATGTGTGTAAGTTTCAACTAAAGAACCTGATAGGAGGCACTTGGATTTCTCTAATTTTAAACCAGACACTTTGCTGAAGTCGTTAATGACTTTTAATGTATATTCTAAAGACTTTTCATCTTTTAACACATTTGTACAATCATCAGCATGTTGGTTTATTTTGATAGAGTTAGCTTCATCTAAGAAAAAATTCATTTATATTCTCAATTTTTCAATTTTTTAATACATCTTATCTGACTTGCCATAATTTCAAGAACTAGTATAAAGATCAGAGATGAAACCGGACTGCCTTGTCGTAACTATGCTTCTTTCCATTTTCCATGATTTTGAAATCCAGCCAATGTTTTTTATTTTAAAAATCAGATCTGTGTAAAGTGTTTTTACCATATTAATAAAACCAGTTTCAAAACTGATTTTTTCTAATACCTTAAACATAAAGTTATATTCAACCGAATCAAATGCCTTTTCATAGTCCAAAAACAGTAAAAGTCCATCTGTATTACTATTTTTACAATTCTCAATATATCTAAAATCATGCGCGCATTTTCACCAATATACCTCCTTTTAATGCAAGCACTTTGTTCTCGTCCAACAATTTTCCCTGCTATTTTTTGTAATCTACTTGCGAGTACATGAGCAAATATTTTGTAATCAACATTAGTGAGACTCAAAGGTATATAATTTTTCAAATTATCATTTTCTCCTTTTTTAAAAATCAAAGATATAACAGCATTTCTTTGCGAAAAAGACCGCATACCGCATTCAATGCTTTTTATAAGAGATTTATAAATAATTCTTAATATCATTCCAAAACAATTTATAGGATTCCGCTAGTAAAACATCTTACCAGGCGATTTGTTGTTTTTAATCAACTTTACTGCATTCTCACATTCATATGTAGTAGGTAAATTATCACTTATTCTTTCTCTGATTCTGTTACTGACATACACTTAATATTTTCTAGGTATTTATCGATATCTGTATCAGAAATATACTTACTAGTGTATAATGTCTTATAAAATAGGTATATATTATCCATTATATTTTTTTCTTTATTACAAAAAATGTCTTCTTTTCCATTTTTAACTCTATTTATCGTGCTATTAGTTTGCTGTTTCTCTTCAAGACTTAAGAAATACGACGTACTTTTTTCTCCTTTCTCTAACCATAAGGCTCTAGATCTTACTTATGATCCTTCACATTTATGCTGATAATAAATATCTACCTATTTCTCAAGTTCTCGTTTATACCTCATATTGATTTCTGTATATTCTTTCAATTCTATATTTTTATTTGTGATTCTATAAATTTTATTCTCTTTTTGTCTCCTTTAGCCTTATTTCTTGAGAAATCTATCGAAAAATTTTTAATCAATTTTTTTTTTACATATTCCCATTTGATTCTGTCATCAGCTATGTCATTTAGTGTTGCGCAGAAATTTTCAACAGACAGTAAGAAAGTGTTCGTCTTTAGATATCCACTTCCTCTATTATTTTTATCTAAATTAAAATCAAACCTTAATCCTAAATGATCACTAAAACGGGCTCTATCAACATCTGCTGCTTTTCTTACATAAATGTCATACAAAGGAAAATATAATTGTTCCGATATGAAAACCAGTTGACAATTAAAATCTCCACACTTAATGGCCCCATCAACATTTAGTGCGTATTCTCTAACCCATGATTTTTAAATTCTACATTTCTCATTATTTGGAGCATAAATATTTACCAATGTCAAAATTTTATCAAAATATTTTAGGTTTATCAAGATTTTTCTTCTATTTTGGGAACGGTGAACATTTATGATTTCAATTTTGATATTTTGTCGTAATAACACTGATACTCCTCGGCTATGCACCGAGTCTGAGAAACAAAGATATTTTTCACCGAACCATATTGAATTGTAGACAGCTTCTTGATTTTTTACAAAATGTGTCTCTTGAAGAAAAATAAAATCAAATTCTGCATCTTTAAGCCAATCAAACATAGTTACTCTCTTTTTGTATGTATTTCGGCCCCTTACATTTAAAGAATAACACTTTAAAAGTTAAAAAGTGATCGGGGGAGGTGGAACGTTATGTTCTTCAACACACGAAGTACAATTTATTTGTCATTATGGAGGTATATGTCCGACTCACCAGACTCTGATTTTCTTGCACTTCTTAGATCGGCTTCGTTTGAGATTGCAGATGAAAAGCTCCATGCGCGGTTGCGATTCATCTGATCCTGGTTTTCGGCGTGGCACAGATGCTTTTCTGATTCCCCTTGCATATTTGCCAGCCACTTTTTTCACTATTTTGCCCAGCTCATTTTCGCCTGGCCATTTAGATGGATCAGTATGTAGGGTCGCATGGATATCTAGCCCTGTACCCCATTTATCGTCTATAGTAGCCTCTGCGAATATTACGTTTAAACCAACTGACTCCAATTGCGTGCGGAATTCGGGTACCTGTTCCGTTTTGGAATCTACAATATCTTCCATGACGTCAAGCTTTTCGGAGTTCCAATTTTGTGGATCGCGCACTGTCGCAACAATGTGCTTGGCTTCAAGGGCAGTGTTGGATGATCTAATCTTTCCAGCAACATCAAGATTGCCTGCACGTATAGCTTTTGTCAATTGCTAGGCATGTTCCGCAGATTTATGGCATTCCCCAGATGCCGAGAATTCGCACGGATAGAAATTTGAGATAGGGTTGTCTTTTCCATTGAAGGCAACAATATTTTACACTGGCGAGTAGCATTCACATTCCTCAGACCCAGGGATATTTCCAGGTCTGTGAAACATCTGCACTTTGGACCAGCGCAATATACATTCCTCGGTAAAGACTTGCTATTTTCCAGAGGAACAATATATAGAAATATATTCCCGTTTAACAGACTAGTCATACGACGCATGACAGGGTGTCTTATTTTTTCGTACTGAAGATAACTTTTTATGGTGACGTCATAGTTATGGCACTTCGTCATCAGAGAATGTTAATCCGCTAATGGTCACTTTAAGTACGGACTCATCTGGCGAATTTGCACCGGTTGGGTACGGGTTTGAATCATATACCTACGCTGTTATGTTTCGTATTTCTAAACCCTCTAAAAGCAGTTGATAGACTGATTAATTATTGTTTTTGGTCACTTCATTTAAATTCAATTGTACGGCAGCAGCCTGATGCATGGCATTTATATTTTGCAACGAGCCCACCCGAAGAAGCGAGGATTGTTTACGTGCCACGCCTATCATGACACGGGATCTCGATTTTACTGTCTCATCCGAAAGACAGGACACCGGTGTGTACATGGCGAGAATATAACCCGGGATCTCTTTGTCAAGAACAGAGCACCTCATCCAATGAATCACACCAGCTTTGCTAATATGAAATACAATTGTAGCTGGTATCACTGTGACACTCAACATAATAACACCATATTGAATAGTCATAGACTGTTGAATGACCGTCGCAAGCCATATTCATTTAAGCTAAAACATTAACATAACAAGATAAAATTACGACCTTTAGTCCTGATAAAAAAGACCATCGTATATCATGTTATTAGTCCTCGGTGTGACGGAGGGATATGGAGCTCAGAATATCAGTTTTCATATGTGGTAACTTACACCTGTCCATTGATATTTTTAGTCAGTTGTTTATTTATTATTCACTCATGTACCTGAAATCCTAAAAACTTATGACAAATATGACAAATAGCAATTATTTGACACTTTATAAACGTAGACATTTTACAAAAATGACTCTCTCTGCTTAAAATGTGTTCGCTATTGTCTTTCTTTACGAAAACTGTTTTCACTTGGAGTCTTTCTCAACTCGAGAATAAACATTTATGATTTGACGTAAATTCTTTAATTATATGTACACCTGTTCTATTATCTGATAATAAAAGGCAATGAATGACAACCTTGGTGTGTTGTCACGTTGAGCCAATTACTTTGTTACCTTTGTATTGTCATTGACCTGAGTTTTCACAACTTGTTTCATGATACGTTTATCAGTATTACTGATGAGGGTTATAAACCAGAAACCTGTATAAAGTGCATAAGACTGTGCAGTACCTTGATGATAATTAATTGATAATTTACTCACTTATAAGACCTGACCCTGACATTCAAGTGGAAAATGACCGATAAAGGAATGGATGAACAGGGGAAAGGAAATTTTTAGATATCGCAATATTTTGTAATTCATAAATTAATTTCATTGTTTGGGTATATATACGTAATCATTTTCGAAAATACTACATTTTAAGTTCATGTTCATCTAATTATTAGCTTTGCCTACCCATAATCAAACGTCCGTTTCTATGACGACGGCCGTCTTACCATGTATAGATAATTCGCTGTGTGAGGTAGATATAGCCAATGGTAAAATTGAATGCTCTGAACCAAATGTACTATTGCGGTGTCCGAAATCCTGCAACCTCTGTATTCCAGGTAAACTTTCCTATAATTCGAAATGTTTTCTTATCAGTCGTTAATTACGTAAATTTAAATACTCAATATGTATATGAAATCATATACTGAAGTCTCATCTCATGTTTTTATTTTTTGAAAATTATGATGAATATTACAAAGTCAAAGAAAATGGTGCAGTTTCTGACTGAGAAAAAATAAATAAATAAAAATAGCAAAGGATAAAGGAATTATATTATATAAATCAGTCACTGTATTATTCAAAGTCATTGTTCTATTCAAAGAACAACACACTCCACCTCCTACTACCTTGACAACCACTGCTTCGTGTGTCGATCACCCAAACTGTCAGCAAATAGTACAGGTATGCAAAACGGTTCTCTGTTTCTCTGAATTTCGTTCGATTTTCATTTTATGTCCTACCAAAATATATCAACATTTAAATATTGTATCGTATCTGATTCTGCCGTTCTTATACAATCGCAAAGACCAAAAGTCTTGTATTGGGCAATTCTACAGCCTTACGCAGACTTTCCCTTTAGCGTTGCACTCTGACTAAAAGCTAAAAAGGGCAATGATGACTCTTTGACAGGCCTTGTCTGAGTCTTCTTAGAGGAGATAAGGTTGTAGACCTCGTCCCTCTGTCAGTCAAAACTGATACATATCACGTGCAGAGAAAGATTGGTTCATGTTGATGGTACTAAATATTCTAGACCCCGTCAAGCATGCCTTTTTATGTGCTTATTACGTATGCTCTGCCTGTCTGTGACGACATTTCTCTTACAGTTGAGTAAGGTCAGCTCACTTGCAAGGGAAGAGATTGGGTATAAGCTCTCGACATAAACGATAGATTATAATAACTCACATCACCGTTGATCAGAATTACAGATGTTGGATATTGTTTTTAGACTTTCTATTAAATAATGATGGTAGTCATGACTTAAAACTTTTAACATTGGAGTTTTAATTTTTGGATTTAGGAACTAGATGGATGTAAATCTGATAAGATAGCATACAACGTGTGTCCTCAGTCTTGTCAGAAATGCTGCAAGGATCATCATCCAGACTGTTCTCTCCTGATTAAAGAGTTAGATATCTGCAAATCTGACAACACATTCGCAGAATCTTACTGTCGTCAGTCTTGTGAATTGTGTAAATCAGGTAAAAGAAAGCATAATCATACTACATAAATCTAAATTCTGCTAGATTAAAAGTGTAGCTTTAAGGCATTTATTATTATATAAGATGTCTTTCTTCATTTACAACAATGTACCCTAAACTTTCTTTGAAAAAATATTCTTTAAGAAAGCATTGTTTTTACATTCTAGAACTGAAAACAGTAATTAATTTATGATCTTTTTTCTTTTTAGTTGTATCTAAATGAAAATCATATCCAGTTGATGAAGTACTTTGCATAAGCCATAAATTAAATAATTAGATTTATATAATCATATTTATTAAAATAATATTAATATCTATATGTACATTAGAGGAATTGTGAATGAATAAATATTATATTCTAATAGCGGATCCAGAATTTCCAAAAAGGGTGGTGGGCCCACATGTAAAGTCAAGTCAAGTATTAACCAAAATACTCAGCCTTTTTGGTGCCAAATATGAAGTTTTATATATACTTGTGGCGAAAAAGGGGAGTGGGCTCTAGGTCCGACACTTTATTCCCAGTGGATACTTTCTTACAGCACATTTATATCGTATGAGAAATCTTGAAATAGCTCTATGTAGTTCGTGGTTTTGAATATTGATGGCTGGTGTGGCTGGTGTAACAGGAGATTCTTACTCCTTAGGATTTCCAGAAGTTAGAGAATATCCACCGAGATATATCGTTGTGAGGGCACAAATGACAAAACACCAGTTCATTTCGTACATTCTGAATCAGTCATAACACATGCATATCCACGCTGGGTTGATTATTGCATTGCGTAATTATATTATAAATATTGTAAACAAAAATTATCGCAAGAAGCTTTGATATAGAGTGTATCTTACACCATACCAAATAGACACAATGTCAACGTGACAAGTATCACTCTTTTATATCTTTCAATCAAAAGAACGATTGAAGTCGTTTCTGCATGTTAATTCATGGACATATTGAATTGCAGCTACTTAATAGATTTAAAAATGTGAAAAGCAAACTTGGGTTATCTCAGAAATCATGAATTTATTTTAACCATTATTTTTTTATATGCTTTTCTTTGTATTTCATTTTATACCAACTGCATAACAATTTTCATTATCAATAAATATAGATCATATATACCTAAAGATTTGAAGAGCAGTGTTGAAAACAAAAACGACCGAAAAGTGAACCAAAGAATCTATCTAAGGACAGAGCTATGCATGAGGGAGATATTCCTTAGTTTTTGAATGATTTACTAAATTTGATCTGTCAGGACTATGTACCTATTTGTTCGAGCTACATGTACATATATCACCATATGCATTATTGAGAATATTTAGTATGTAGTTATGCACATTTGTTGCACTGAATTAATATTAATATATAGTGACTTATTATCACCTTTACTATATATATAATTTCAAAGCTGGGATCACAAATGCTACGAAATCATCAGCATCGACGGCCTCAACGTCAACATCGAGCACGAATGTCAGATCAACAAGTAAGTTAGTATGAGAAATAGATATATAATATTTATGAGGCATAATGGAAGGATTTGGATTACTTCTCACGCAGGAGATGCTTACTCTCCCGGATACCATATCTCATTACCTCTTTAGGGATTTAGGGTTCACCAGATTGTCTTGTGTTTGTTTTATATTTGTTTTTCCTGTTTGCTGATTTTGTATGCCCCACCATTTTATGAATAATGGACTACCGAGTCGGATTTACCAATCACCTTATCGTGTCCTATTCGATTTGAGACTAAGAAGAATAACTTTGAGGTCATACTACGTATTACATATTTTTGGAAGATATTATATAATCATTAAGTGGATTTTTTTCTTAGTCTTTTGTTTGCTAGTTTTTATTGTTTTACTCTTGTATGGTGGCTTGGTCCATGATGTTATAATTGTGTCTCTGTAACAGACTCGATCAAAGCTGTGAAGGATCTTTTACTTGCATATCATGACACTTGGTCTCGGTTTATTCTATATCATTTGAGGACAGAAGAAGATAGATAACCGTAAACATTCCAAGCAGACAGTCGGTGTAGATGACCAGGCATTTTGTACTCTCAGACACCAGACTTTACCTTTGGTGTTTGGGATATGTAAATGCCCACTAGAAATAATATGTTTTCAAAAACTCGAAACCAATCCATATCATCACTGGAGCAGGAAATATTCATATGTTCATCAATAAACATTATTCTAATGAAATATAGCCTGACTTGACTTTACACAATACGTGTTATATTGAATATACGTTATTATACGTTATAATTACTCGTTTATATAACTTAATTCACAGCTCTGGTAATGTATGTCACAAAACAGACGACAGCCATACCAACATCAACTGCAAGCACTAAATCAACAAGTATACGTGTTATGATTTTGTTATGATTTTGTATACCAGATGCGCATTTCGACAATTTATGTCTCTTTTAGTGATGCTCATGGCCACATATGAGTAATAGCCTTGCCGTCTATGTGTTTTAAGGCTTCAATTGTGTTCATGCCAATATAATATTTGGGGAAGATGGAGCTGAATGTGGTTCTTAAAGGAAGAAATCCTCCTAGCTTATTTTCTCTACTTTCTATCCGAACTTAACAATAGAATTATTTATGACTGACACGACAATCAAGCAGACCATTCATATAATCATTGTTCATTTAACAATTAAAGGTCAGTGTTTCAACATCGGACTTTTTCTGGCTTTAATGTTAGAAATCTAATTGGGTCTTAGGTTTGTCATGTTGTTCTGTGCTGGACTGTTGAAGGTACAGGTTATTGTCTGTTTTCGGCTTGAATTTGCTAGTTTTAGAGTGATTATGATCATGGCACTATGGTTGATTTCTTTCTAATAAGGGTGTTTTGTGTACTTCACAGTCATTTTATTCTTTCAGGTTGACCAAAAACATTATTTTTTCAGTGTTGGAAGATAAAATATTATATTGTAAAGAAGACAATTCTGCCAATTTTCAAATAATTTTCATTTCTAACATCCGTCTATAAATAAGTGTGAATTTCCTTTTACAATTCGAAAATCGATTTTGTGTTCTTTGTCGTTTAGACATAAAACTTTGTTTTATAGGAATAGTTGCAGATGATAAAACCATTTGGCACATATTAAGAACGACGCTGTTTTATGCAATATGGGAAATAATTTATAAAACGTAAATTTAGATAGACCAAATACGACTTTTTCATAATACAATTTTCAACAATTCCCCGAATTCTTTCAACAATTCACTAGAAGTGCAATATTTCCATATCAATGTTATTTTTTTTAGCTTTGACCACAACACCTTCTATAACATCATCCTCACCATCAACACAAACTTCCACTTCCAGCACCACAAGTAAATCCATCGTCGGAAAACCACGCTCTGCTGCGCTTGTCCAAATAAGTGAAGCGCATCTGAGCATGGAAATCCGACGATGAAATTAGTCATTATGAGGACCCCTCGAAATCCAGAAATTTTATTTAATTTTAGGTTACTCCTTTGAAGTTAAAACGATTATATTAATCTAATCTCAAAGTTCTGAAAGAATTTACATTTAACTTTTTATGCCTAAGTTGAAATCTGCTGGTTTTTTTTTTTGGAGGGGGTGGGGGGAGATTAGTTGGTATGTTTAGATTTTTAATTTTTATCAAATTACTTTTCGTTTAGGCCGGTGTCACTACTGGTGGACTGATAGTCCCTGAGGGCATTTTAAGTTTAGTTTTCAGTGCTTTTGTACTGACGTGAAAGATATACAATGTACTTGAAATTTTCAGTAGAGAAATTTTGTAAATCACCCTAAATCTAAGAAGTATCTCTCATACATAGCTTTATCCTTAGAGTTCTTCTTTGGCTTACTTTTTCAACCACTTTGGTTTTAACTCTGCTCTTCAAATGTTAATAATATATTATAAGAATTCCAATCAATCGGCCATCAACATAACCGAAGGGACACAAGTTGTCGAAATGCGCATTTGCTGCACAATATTATAAAGTATATATGTAAAAGATTCCTCATTGGTTTGGGTGGGTGCATTACTAAGGTCGAAATTCTGTTTGTGCAATGTATCATTCATGTCCATCTAGATAAAATAATCTTGCCGTAGCGTAAAAAATAAAAAAAAAATCAAAAGCTATTGTAAATTAAGCGAATAGCATAGACAAAGCAAGAGCGTACTTTTTACAAAGTAAACATAAAAATTCTCTAGCATTACATTTTCAAATTTTCATTTCAGAACAAACTTCAACCACTAGACCAACTATCTTTGGTTGAAACCTACAAGTCATGTGCTATATAAGAAAATAAATAAATCAATATACATATACTCGGGCATTAAGCTGTTTTTACTGTTTAAAACGCTACATGGTTGAATGATATTGCATTAGTTATTCATAGAACAAATAAAGAACATATATACCTTTTAATTTTGTGCACCATATTCGCATTTCGACAAGTTATATCTCTTCAGTTATGCTCGTGGCCGAATGATTGGAATTCTCAAAATATATAAAAATATGAAGAGCAGTGTTGAAGCTAAAATGACCGAAAAGTGAACCAAAGAATCTATCTAAGGACAGAGCTATGCATGAGGGATGACTGAAAATTTGAAGTATATATTTCATGTCAGTACAAAAGCACTGAAAACTAGACTTATTGTAAAAGGGTTTATTCAAAATCATGACAACACCTGTGTCCAGGGTTCCTTTTGATTTATTTTGTTATAATTATGAAGGTTAATTTTTGAACCCTGAAATATAATGACAATAATAAATATCCATGATAAACATTCATATTAAAATACATCAAATGTTCGTATATATATATATATATATATATATATATATATATATATATATATATATATATATATATATATATATATATATATATATATATATATATATATATATCAAGTAAAGTATATGGTAATATTGTATTAAGTACATGTAAGAATTATTTCCCTTTATGATAATTTCTGATATTTAAGAGTTTCGATTATGCTTCTCATATCGTAAACCAATGCGAAATATAGTAATATAATAAATGTATATCATTTGATGATAATGCAATTGATAGACATGAAAATATTAACAATTAATACATTTGCTCAATTTAAGATTGATAAAATACAAAAATATACCTCATTATGGATCAGGGTTCATTCGAAATCATACAAAGTATGAATGATGATAATATATATGGTTTACCTATGAATAAAATAGATAAATCTTAATAAATATTTACTAGTATAAGCTTTCATATGATAACTATTTCATACGGAAAAATACAGAAACATCCACGCGCTCATATTCGTACACATGCAAAATGTATTAAGCTATCCTATTAATTAAAAGGATAGATGTTAGAGATATTGTATCAGTGTTAGAAATACAAATGTTATAATAGAATAAGGTTGGGAAAAGTAACTAACTTACTGTCAAATCGTACTGTCAAGTCGATGTAGTGGATATCGCATAATATGGGTGTATCGAATTCAATGATCGATTTCAATGTGTGTTGTATGGCGTTCTTTGTCTAAATCGTGAATACCTGGTCAGTACCAGGAAAACTGCGGGAATATATACTGACCAATAAAATTACAAGAGACTTATCTCGCTAAAAAGTGACCAATGCATATCAACCTGACATACATGCTTTACGGACAGTGATTTTAGGAATAACCTAAAAGAAAAATACGAACACTGATTTGAATGTCATTATTTTAATTAGTATACAAATAAAACTACATAAATACATTTGATAATTATTGTAATTAATCTGAAATATAAAATATGAATATATCACTATCACACATGCCCTCCCCCTCCACAAAAAAATGACGTCCGATTCCAAATCACGTAATATTTCAGCGCTCTTATCTTCCTGTTTTTCGAATTTTTTCCGTCGTGGTGTATAGGAACAGGCTTTCTTTGTGATTTATTTAGTAAATCGGAATTACTGCCATTGAAGGTACCTATTGGAAGTAATAAATTCCTGTGGAGCGTAAGTTTTCGCCCATCTCCGTTTTCTTTTTGGACAACATTTCCAAATTTGGTATAGATATGATAACATATGGATCTTCCTCCCATTTGTTCTCTAATTTATGTTTTCCGTCAAAAGCGACTCTTTTTACTAATACTTTATCTCCAATGTCCAAACTGCTTCTTCTTACTTTCATGTCATAATACATCTTTTGTCGTTCCTGTGCTTTTTGTGTGGCTTTATTTACTAATTCGTATGCTTTCTTCAATCGATCTTTCATTTCTGTGACGTAATTTGTATTTGGTTCTTTATGGCAATCTAATCTAAAGGCGATGTCTATTGGCAATCTGGGTTGTCTCCCAAACATAAGGTATTATGGTGTTTGACCAGTAGTGTCATGGCGTAAAGAGTTATAAGCATGAACAACAGGGCCAACATATTTTTTCCAATTTTGCTTTTGCTCTGATGTAAGTGTGCCTAATATTTGTAAAAGTGTTCTATTAAATCTTTCTGTCAAACCATTACCCATAGGGTGGTATGGAGTTGTTCTAGATTTCTCTATACCTGTTAATTTACATAGTTCTTTAATGATTTTAGATTCAAAATTTGCTCCTTGATCCGAATGTAATCGTTTCGGGAGACCATAATGAATGACGAAATTGTTAAAGAAGACGTCTGCTGTAGTGTTTGCTGTTTGATTTTTAGTTGGAACTGCAATTGCATATTTCGTAAAATGATCTGTAATAACTAGAATGTGTTGGAACCCTCCTTTTGGTGTTTCTAATGTTAAGAAATCCATGCAAACTATTTCAAGTGGTTCTGATGTAACAATATTTGTTAAAGGCGCTCTAACATTTGTTGGCGATTTTCGTAAAATACAATTTTTACATCCTCTAATCCATTCATCTACATCATTTGTCATTCCTGGCCAGTAAAATCCTTCCTTTATAAACAATGTAGTTCTGTCCCTTCCAGGATGCCCCATTTGGTCATATGAATACCTCAGAACTTTTTCTATTAGACTAGGCGGAACAACTAACTGATGTTGAGCAACCGAATCCAATAATACTTCTCTATATAATTTGTTGTTTATCATTTGGAACTTCTCAAATGTTTTCCGAAATATGTTTGATTCTTTTCTTTGTGGTAATTCATATTTCTTAGGACATCTTCCTTGTTCTACAAAGTATATCCACTCCTTTAAAATATAATCATTGTGTTGTTCTGAAATAATATCGATGGATTGAATTTGAGGTATTTCTGTGTCAATAACAGGCTGTAAAACACTGCTATCTATAGCTAAACTCTCTATGGCCGGTTGACTTGTCTGCATGTGTATACTTGAGATACTTTTAATACTTTCATTTGAAATTGGTATAAATTCCTGTTGGTCTGTTGGTCATGTGACAACGAAGGAAGTCGTGATAAAGCATCGGCATCCGCGTTGTTACGTCCAGGGCGATATAAAATATCAAAGTCAAAAGCAGATAGAGCTGCAACCCATCGGTGGCATGTTGCATCTAATTTAGCTGTTGTAAGCACGTACGTTATCGGGTTATTATCAGTTAAAACTGTAAATTTCTTCCCATATAAATAATATTGAAATTTTTCTGTTATTGCCCATTTCAAAGCTAAGAACTGTAGTTTACGCGCAGGATAATTTCTTTCAGATTTATTCAGTCCCCTGCTTGCATATGCTATCACCTGATCTAATCCTTCTTTCTTCTGATATAAAACTGCTCCGAGATCAACTGAGCTTGCGTCCGTATGAATTTCAAAAGGCAATTCAAAATCTGGATAGGATAATATTGGAGGTGTTGATAAACAAGTTTTTAGATGTTGAAATGCTTTTTCATGATCTTCTTTCCACTTCCAATCTGGCTTTATAGTTTTCTTCTTACCAGTGTTTCTAGATTTGGAAGTTGTAGGTATTAAATCTGTGAGTGGACGAGCAATTTTAGAAAAATTTTGAATGAATTTTCTGTAATACCCTACAAATCCTAAAAATTTTCGGACTTCCCCTGGCTTTGTTGGTGTGGGCCACTCTTTCACTTTTCTAACTTTGTCGTCATCAGGTTCAACTCCTGCCGCCGAAACAAAATGGCCAACATATTTAACTCTCTTTTTAAATAATGAACATTTATTGGGTGATAACTTGATTCCACTATCTTGCAGTCTTTTAAAAACTGTTCTCAGTCTATCTAAGTGTTCATCAAAGTTGTTTCCCGAGAATACTATGGCATCATCAAGATAAATAAGGCAAATCCTGTGATGAAGATCTCCCAAACACTCCTCCATCAATCTTTGATATGTAGCTGGAGCATTTGATAAACCCATTGCCATACGGTTGTACTCGAAATATCCCAAAGGTCCCACGGTGAATGCTGTCCTCTCCTTATGTTCTTCTGCTATAGCAATCTGGTAGTAACCCGATTTCATGTCTAAGACTGAAAACCACGAATTTCCTGCCAACGAGTCCAAAACCTCGTCTATTCTGGGAAAAACGTAATTATCTTTCTTAGTTTTGTTGTTAAGATGTCAGTAATCAATGCAAATTCTTAACTGACCATTTTTCTTCCGAACTAAAACTACATTAGACGAGAATGGTGAATGGGATCTCCTTATCAAGCCTGCAGCTAGTTGTTGTTCTAAATGTTCTCTTAATTCTTCAAGCATAGATGGTTGAATGCGACGAAAACGTTGTTTAAAAGGAGTTTCATCCAATAATTCTATTTTGTGTTCCGTAAAAGGACAAAATCCTATATCCGTGTCACCCTTCAAAAATAATTCATCAAATTCATTAAGTAAACCCTCAACTTTTCGTAATTGCTCTTCATCTAACTCATCTCGTGGCAAATCAATTTTGGACAATATACAAATTCCTGTGTTGATGAAGACTGTTCAGGAAAATTTTGTACTTTTACTGGCTGGATTTCACATAGTAGTGAGTGAGGATGTACTGTAACAGTGAATCGTAACGTTACTGATGTTGACAGGCACCGTATCTGTCCTACTAATATCATAAGTTATTACTCTAGGTTCAATGTCAAGGTCATTTGGAATATGTGAATCCTTAGTTGGTACTAACATTCCACAAACAGGATGGTACGGAATCTCATCATAAAAATACCCATCAACAACGACACTGCTGTTAGGTGGTATTATAATACTTCTATCCTTTGCAGATCTAACTAATGCTAAGACGTTAGAACGCTGGTTTAACTCCCTTTCACGCAATGCCATGCACCTAAATGCTAAATACCAAGGAGTTTGTAATCTTGCTTTCTGTAAAAATCTAACTCCAAATTGCTCTTTGGTCTCTAATAAAAACACAGATAAAATATTAGTACCAATCAAAATAAGGACAGATGCATGGTATGTGGTGTCGTTTACAACTAGAAACAAACATTCCACGGCATGTTGGTTTTCATGTATAGTATCAACCTGTAACTTGCATGCAATTACTCCTTTATATAGTAATTCGGACTCATCAGCACATTCGAGTGTGAGTCTCCACTGGCTGCAAAGATATATGACTAAAATATTTCTGATAGAAATCATGACTGATTGTGGAAACAGCAGAACCCGTATCTAATAAAGCCTTAGCAGATATACCTTCTATACATACATCAGCTTCATTGGCTGAACCTACTAATGTAGAAACCCTAGATGATCTACTTGATTTCCTCTTTGAAGGTAAAAAGTCATATACAATCTTCTTTGAATGATCTAGTCGGACTCTATATAAGGTATCTATGTGACCTTTTTATCCACAACGATCACATTGTACTTCAGATTTTTCCGGGGTGTGGTTGATAAGATAACAGAACCCTCATTAAAAACTGGTTTATAGACTTTGTTAAATCCATCATCTTTCATCAACTCATCTCGTACCTCTGTCATATATATATATATATATATATATATATATATATATATATATATATATATATATATATATATATATATATATATATATATATATATATATATATATATATCAAGTAAAGTATATGGTAATATTGTATTAAGTACATGTAAGAGTTATTTCCCTTTATGATAATTTCTGATATTTAAGAGTTTCTATTATGCTTCAAATATCGTAAACCAATGCGAAATATAGTAATATAATAAATGTATATCATTTGATGATGATACAATTGATAGACATGAAAATATTAACAATTAATACATTTGCTCAATATTAGATTAATGAAATACAAAAATATACCTGATTATGGATCAGGGTTCATTCGAAATCATACAAAGTATGAATGATGATAATATATATGGTTTACCTATGAATAAAATGGATAAATCTTAATAAATATTTACTAGTATAAGCTTTCATATCATAACTATTTCATACGGAAAAATACAGAGACCTCCACGCGCTCAAATTCGTACACATGCAAAATGTATTAAGCATGGGTATTAATTAAAAGGATAGATGTTAGAAATATTGCATCAGTATTAGAAATACAAATGTTATAATAGAATAAGGTTGGGGAAAGTAACTAACTTACTGTCAAATCGTACTGTCAAGTCGATGTAGTGGATATCGCATAATATGCGTGTATCAAATTCAATGATCGATTTCAATGTGTGTTGTATGGCGTTCTTTGTCTAACTCGTGAATACCTGGTCAGTACAAGTAAAACTGCGGGAATATATACTGACCAATAAAATTACAAGAGACTTATCTCACTAAAAGGTGACCAATGCATATCAACCCGACATACATGCTTTACGGACAGTGATTTAGATATGGAATAAACTAAAAGAAAAATACGAACACTGATTTGAATATCATTATTTTAATTAGTATACAAATAAAACTATATAAATACATTTGATAATTATTATAATTAATCTGAAATATAAAATATGAATATATCACTATCACATTATGATGCCATCGGGGACTATAAGTCCACCAGCAGTGACACCGGCCTAGTGGTTATAATAAATATAGAACATATATACCTTTTAATTTTGGGCACCATATGCGCATTCCGACAAGTTATGTCTCTTCAATGATGCTCGTAGCCGAATGATTGGAATTCTCAAAAATATGAAAAGCAGTGTTGAAGCTAAAATGACCGAAAAGTGAACCAAAGAATCTATCTAAGGACAGAGCTATGCATGAGGGAGATACTCCTTAGTTTTAGAACAGAGTTAATGGTAAAATTGTTATTTGACATCATACCAAACCTCGAATAGTTTCTTTTATATAATGTGCACTACTACTACGTGAGTTCAATCACGTCGACATGTACATTAATAAATCTTATTTTTAGCATGTAAAGGAAATCGAGGCCATTTTACTGGATTATGCTGAAACATTGATATAAATTTCACATCAATTTGATATAGACCAAGACAAAGGTCAGCATTCTGAAATGCGTTTTTCTTAAGTAATGAACATTTATGGAATCTATAAAGCTTCGAGGTATCTTTATAAGACAATTTTTGTAAAAAAAAAAAAAAAAGAAAGACTTCTACACATTATGATAAAGAATATAAATATGAGAAAGAATTTAAATACTTTACCAGCATAAGAATTATATGTCTTAATAAGTAAGTATAAGATCTAAATATACATTTATACCCCTTCTCCGCAAAAAAAGTTTGGGGTATAAAGAAATCATCCCATCGTCTATTTGTATATCTTATATAATAATATTAGAGAGTCACAAAATATGTCTTTATTATGTTATAGATCATGTAGAAATGGTTTATGTCACAATTATTCTAACTCAAATGCCAGAGGTTAATTCACTCTATATAACGAAAAGACCCAATAACAAATCATGGGAAACACTCAGTTGATGGTTTTCATAAGGTCTTGAAATATCAGATGGTATACCTTTCTTCAGAATGACTGATATACTTTATCAGAAAGTGTAACCCTTCTTTCAATGTTTAGCAGAGTCCTGAAAATAGCTTATACAATTTTCAGTGTCTAAGAGCGTTTACAGTGAAAGACGAATTAAATATATTTTTAATTATGCACAGGCAGAGTCATCTACCATTTAAGAAGGTATCTAACGTTATATACACCAAAGTTATGGAACCGTTGTAAAACTTTGGGAAATGACTGAACATTAATGACGCTCTCACAGGAATACACCAATCCATACTTCCAGCGAACTTTCGTTTGTTATGATTGTTATGTAGTAATCAAATGTTCGTCTTGTCCCACCTTAATTAAACGACGTCAATACAATCAATTTTTTTGCGTTCATAAATTGACATAAGAGGAAATGGGTCGGTGTATTCTTGGACGCCCCAATGGTTATTAGTCAGATACCTGCACATATTGGAAATAAAGAAATGATTAAACACATCAATTTTCCTCGTAAAAATAAAAAAGTAACAATATTGGCTTAGTAGCTTCAAAAGCTATCAATGTTCTATTAATAATATTTCACGACACATTAACTCTACCCCATTATGTAAAACTCGTGGGATTACTCGTACATCACAAACCGGTTTATGGGTTTCATACTTTACCCTCCTTCCTTAAAGTTATAAAATTTATGAGATGAAAAAGTACGAAACTAATTAATAACCGCAATGTTAACATTTCTTAATTATTTTTTCCATATTTTTTATTTCAGTTTTTCAATGCTTCTGTACTGACCCGATTTATATACTTTATATAAATATATACTAAATTTACCTCAACAAAAGTTTGTAGATCATTCTAAAACTAAGGAGCATCGCTTTGCTCAGTTCTTACATTGGTTCTATGGCCATCACATTGAAGTCATTTTAGTAATTGGTTTGTCCTTCAAAAGGTTATACTTTGGATTTCCACATTAGAGGAATTGAGTATCATTGAAGAGACATAAATTATTGAGATGCCCATATGTTGCAAGTAAAAAGCGAAGAAGTGCCGAAGGGTAAATCATATCTCTTAGTCCATGGAATAAAGGGGACAATATCGTGTTTAGTGTCATATTCAGACAAATGTGAACCCCAATAAAATTGAGGTGAGACCAGGTGCCCGGGATGAGTAAGCGTCCCCTGGTTGCATGCAACACCCGTCGCGAAAGTCCTGCAATAACATTTCAAATCGAGGAAGTAAATACATAAATATACACGCATGAACAAACGAAGGAGACAGGAACACGAAGTCAAATTTCCCATTCAAGGCAAGAAATGCTGCCTGCCTGAAATTCCGGTGTCGGAAACGCAGGGGAACAAATATCTGTATATACATGTATACACGTATTATGTCAAATCAAGTATAGTAAAAAAAATTAAGATGGTTATTTAGTATGGTCAGGTCCCAAAATATCGGTTAACATTCTTGAAAAAGGAATCTGAAATTGCAGTAGATCCCTATAACGACCATAGAACTTCCTCAGTGACCATTTCAAACGTTCCTCAATATATCCTTGTGAGAGTAGTTTCGTGGCAAGGAGCCTCGCTCTCAGGTCGAAATTTTCGTATTTAGAGCATGCCCTGGCATAGCGTATAAGTTGTGAAATGAAGACGCCATATGCGGGAGAGGAAGGTATGTTGCTACTCAGAAAAGGGAAGTTGATAATAATGAAATTGAAATCGTCACGTTTGTCATACAGAGAGGTTACTAATGAACCATCGTCACTAATTGATAGCATTATATCGAGGTATGAAGCAGAAGATGCGCTCTTTGTAGTATCTTTTATCTTTCTTATCGAGTTCCTTTGGATATATGATGTTGAGGTGATCCTCAAATACAGGGTTATTAATCGACAAAACATCATCGATGTATCTGTATGTAAAAATGAACCGAGATGCTAATTGTTTACTGCCTTTAGAGAGCAGAGACTGTATGAATTCTGCCTCGTAAGAGTACAAAAATATGTCGGCCAGAAGAGGCGCGCAATTAGTACCCATAGGAATGCCAACAATCTGTTGGAACACTTTCCCACCAAATATCACAAAAATATTATCTATAAGAAATTCTAACATTTGGATAATCTCTTTTTCTGTATACTTGCTGCTAGAATCGGACTGTTCCTTCACAAAATATGTGTCGTTGTGGTCTAAAACGAGATATTTATATCTCGTTACATACATGAATATATGAACAAATACATACATGAATATATGATCTGATATTTATTTTAATCATGAACTCCAGATATTTTTAATTCAGACCTTAAATGATGATGTTGATAGTGATTGTTTTCCTCCAAATATTTCAAATAATTTCTCGTAGATGGGTCGAACATCCCCATAGCAATGCTTCGCAATAATTATATTCATTCTATATAACAGGCATCGTATCATCAAACATGGTCGATACCACAACACCAAACACATTTACCATTCGAACGCTAGTACCACAACCTACAAATACGACTTCAGCAACGTCGACTAATATAACTACGGTCAACCATTCAACATTTGTTCCAAGCTCTGTAACACCTGACATTTGCATAGACCGCATGAACTGTTCAACCCTGGTGAATGTAAGATCACGTAATATATTCTAATTAAGGCGGAGACGAGTAAAATAACATAACCATCGAATCAGTATAAGAGAATGCCGATAATGTAATAGGAGATGAACCCGTCTTGAATATGTCTTCAATATTATATTGTTGTCTTTCTTTAATTTCAACGTTAACATTCTGCGTTCATGACAGACTGTACTGAATATTGTCTATGTTTATACATTATTGCCTGTGAAGTCTTGACCCAGTCATGAATGATCATGAAAATCATCCTATTTATAAACATAATTCACTGGCGGATTTAGAGAGGGAGGGGAGGTTGCAGGGACTGCAAACCCCTTTGGTCGGAAAATTTTACCAAAAACAATAATTTTCGACCATTTTTAGGGTTACACCCCTTTTTCCGTACCGAATAGTGCAAAACATTAGTTTACCGGAGACTGGGAAACTATTATCCCCCTCCCGTCTTTGAAAAATTTCTGGATCCGCCTATGTAATATGTAAAATGTAAGATACCGAATAATAATGAAACAGGGATATTTTTAATCCAAGCCAACAGGAAGACTCATTCTATACTTCAGAAAATGTGGATCTTTTTGTCGAAATCTTAATTTCATTGGTAAGTGTGGTATTTAAATCGCTCAAATGTTATAAACATACAAACATGTGCAATACTACTAATTTCCCGACGATGTTTTGCAATCATTTGCTGATCTTGTTTGGTATCAAAACACTATATTATTTTATGTTTTAGTTTAATGACGCATGTAACGACACTAAAATAGCACATGAAATTTGCCCTCGTTCCTGTGGTATCTGTTGTGTAGACGAGAGTTCAGAGTGTGCTTTGCTGAACCACAGCTTATCAATATGCAACAGAACGGAATTTGCCATCCAGAGATGCAGAAAAACTTGTAACCTCTGCAATACACGTTAGTACAAATATATTCACATAACGCTTTTATAAGATATAAATGTATAAATAAAACAATACTACTTATTGAGAATCAAAAACTTTGTTCTTTGCAAAAGTTACTTTCGTATTTGCCATAGATTATGATAGAACAAATTAGAACGCAAATTTTTCATTTCCAATATTTATTCCTGAAAATTTAACATCCGATTAGCACACATCTATTTCAATTTTAATCGTTAATTCAACACCTTGTCGACTTCTATCTATGTTCTCTTACTTAAAGCTATAAGTGTGTTGCCATGACCAAAAAAAAAATATTTGAGACATGTAAACCTTAAGTTTTTCTATAAATTTTCTTTTCTATATGTTTTCTGTAGATAATAAATGTACCTAGCCATTAAAAGAGGTTGTGCTTGCACATCCTTATGGAAATAATGGGTTTTAAAGACCCACTTACAACTCTTATATAAGAATTGTAAGTACTGATACACAAAACCGTGAAACGTTCAGAAAAGTGAATCATACACATGTCACTATTCAATTCAGACTTTTTGTATTTATATTTCTATGATTTAACAGCTTTGAACACAACACCGTTAATAAAATCAACAAAACCATCGTCAACACCAGCTCCAACTACAAGGACAACAGACGAGACAATTTCAGCTATACCAGCTCAAACTATCAGCAGCACCGTTAAGTCATCAGCAACCACACCAGCTCAAACTACCAGCACCTCCGGTAAGTCGTGTGCAACCACACAAGCTCTAACTATCAGCAAAAACGGTAAGATACCAGCAACCATACCAGCTCAAACTACTAGCACCACCGGTAAGTCATAAACAACCACACCGGCTCTAACTATCAGCACCACCGATAAGTTACCAGCACAAGGTCGAAATATCAGCACCATTGGTAAGTCATATCACCTACACAAGCTCAAACTACAATACAATCGGAAAGTTAATATCTTCTAAACTAGCTTTAACCACCAGCATAACTGATTACTCATTTTCAACTCCTTTGTTGGGATAGCAGTATTCCTTTTCAGTTTAGTCGCTTTTTTTTGGAAACATACATATTTCCCCTTTGATATTAGTCAGTGTATTTGCGAATACATAAATGAAGTTATTTTTGAAGAAGGAGGCTGATTGATCCATTGGTATCATAATGAACTTAAAATCTGAGGACCCGGGATCGATTCTGGCTTTCGCCTCGTATTGTTGTGTGGCGGTTTATCATCTTCAGCTTCCTTATCTGTCCTTCGTATGAGACTGTGTAAGCTGAGGCTCAGCGTCATACGGTGTTCTATTTGGGGGGGGGGGGTTGCAGTAAACTTGAGTGACGTAAACAATTTTAAAAACCCATATTTTTGTGGATTCGCATTTATATTGTTTATCAATAGCATAAGTAGACAAGAATATTTTGGAAATAATTTAAATTACCCTTTGGAACAATCAGAAAATTCCGCTTTCTACACTTGAACTCACTTTCGATTCACAATTTTCAAAATTTAATAGAATTTCCATTGTTTGATTTTTACACAGCTTTGACCACAACACCTTTTATAAAGTCGACAACAACGCCAATTCCCATTACTAGCACAACAAGTATGTCATTATCAACATTCATCTTCTTCATTCATCATTCTCTTTTATTTTCATCGTCGTGTTTTTGAAGAATTGATTTCTATTTTACTGTAGTTCAATTGATATTTCCAAAAAAAACCCCAAACAAAACAAGAAATAAATAAAACTTTTATTTCATTTTAAACACTCGAGAAAATATTTCATTAATTGCCTATATGCCATAATATATAGGCAATATGTAAATGTTTATGAGCCAATAAGGTAAACCAAAATATGCAGCAATTCGTTATAAATTAAGTGAAGTATAAAATGTAGAGGTTCGTCTTGATTTGTACGCGATATTTTTTTTATTTTGAGATTGGAAGAATCCAAATGTATTTTCTTGTGTTTACTTTACGTCGTAGTAATTTTGGTACCTGCAAAACGATAGATAAATCTGTATATTACGAGAAGATTCGACAACTTAGATAGTGTACTAAGCGTATTTACAAAGAAGTCCCTTCTAGTGTTCCACATTCGGTTTCATTTCAGAAAGAACTACAACCACGTCCTTAATTGTCATTGGTTAAACACTTTACGACTTTTCCTGCTTAAGAAAGGAAGTATACCTTGTAAATAGTTTTTATCATGGTTTGTTACGTGTAAGATATGCATTTTAGTATGTTTAAATCCATTAGACTAGTCTAGATCTGTGTGTATGCTGGACATTGCATACAGGAAGAGGTTGTCCTGAATGCATGCTTCGTTATCCTGTCATAGCTTTAAGCGATTCTGTGTTCTACCATAGTAATTCATATATTTTTATAACCTTTCATTGATCATAATCACATCCAATTTTTGTTTTATGTAGGATGTGGTTAAGAAGGAACCAATCGATAAAGCATACCAATTGATTGTATAATACATGTATGACCGTCTAATTTGGTATTGCAATTTTATAATGGTAAATTTTTGTGGCTTGCATATTTATATTGATTCCTATTGCTTTAATATCTTAGTGATTATGCAACATCCCTTGCGGTCTGCCACATTTCAATGTTGTTAATGTTGAAGAGATTTTCATGTTTTGTGACTGATACATGTTTTAATGGTGAATCATTTAAAGTTTTAAATTCCACACACACACACAAAGAAAAAAAAGAGAAAAAAACCCCAACCAACAACCAACCACAGAAAGAAACAAACAACACGATATACAGTGATGTGTGACAGTCTATGAATCTAGGAAATTCTTAGAAATTAGACACCAAAAGAATTCCTAATTGTACAGACTCTATGATCGTGGTATTGACTATGCTTTACACTGCTTTGCTACTTTCAAACTGAAAACAGTTTCAATTTATCTTTAAGTAAAATGAAATACTACCGCACATGTCGATACTCTAATATTGTACAGAAAAAAAATCTGATTGCTTCATCGACATAATATTTAAAATTATTCATTTTTATAACCTATTGATTTAATGCCTTAATTATCATTTATGTTTGCTTGATAAAAGTGGTTATTTTAGGAAAAGCATAAACATTGAACAAACAACAATTAACTTAGTATTAACAATATTTCGGTTTCCTGACGGAAGAAGGTCAGGAGACTGAAATATTGTGAATACTGAGTTAATTGTTCTTTGTTTTATGTCACTTACCTTCGGAGGACTATTAAGATGTTTAATAAACATAAACATTGATATTGCTTCACTACATTATTTGTTTTGCAAAATGATGTGGGAATAGATCAGAAAATAAATATTTCCACGTTGAGCAATATGAGCAAAAATATAATTACATGATAAGAAGATACAGTATAGTTAGGAAGAAAATGTAGATTCTCCTTTATCCTATGCGTTATCAAATTTAAAATTTGTGTTCGAACATTTTCACATCTCGACTTTATTTTGATTTCACTGCTGATTATTGCATGGTGTGTGTGTGTGTGTGTGTGTGTGTGTGTGTGTGTGTGTGTGTGTGTGTGTGTGATACACTAGTCAGCCATACCTCGAAATTGGAACATTCTGTCATTGTGTGTTTTTGCCGATTTAACACGGGGGGCAAATTGATTTGAATAAAAAATGTACGTACTTCTAAGGGGGAATGGTATTAGAGAAATTCATAACGTATGAAAAATTGCATTTTATTATGTGGGGCTACAAAAATTACACTATGTTAGAAAACACCTATGAAGGATTTTTTTTCCGCTTAACGTGAAAAAAATATCAGTTTGTCGAGTTGCTCCATCATATATGTATTCAAACAGAATGATGCCATTTGAAATAAGTGAACGAAAGATATGATAGTGTAACATATTCTTTACATTATCTGTGCCCGAAATTTTCTATTGGAAAATTTATTTTTGGTTGGTTGATTGGTGTTTTACGTCGCTTTCAACAATTTTTCAGTTATGTCGCGACATGGAAGCAGGATGTAACTAACCTCTTAAACATAGTGGTGCAATCCGGGAATCGAACCCGGATCGTTGGCGCCGCAAGCCAAGTGCTTAACCACTACACCAAGCCTGCCCCTAGGAAAATTTATTGAAGATCATCAATGCGAAAAAAGTAAAAAGTATGACTCAATATCATTTTGTTAGGATTTATTATGGTAGAAACAGTCTTACAGCTTGTGGTGGCTTTAGTTTCTTTATAACCCTAGCTAAATATTGTGATTATAGATCAAATCAAGAGTTTACAAAAAAGTAAGGTAAAAAGATTCGACTCATTTGTATGACAACGACTTTGACGAGCATGCATAGCAAAATAAAAAAAAGATTAACTTTAAAAAAGACGCTTCAAAATTATTCTACTGTACAGTGAGTTAGGAACGAAAATAGCCATTCAGTTGGTGTGGTTAACAACTTATGACTTCACCTTCCTATTAAAAATAATCTTTTTATTTATTGTCTAAATACACCATACTTACTATTTTTAATCAAATGATTAAACATTCTACTCACAATGTTATTCTATAACTTTTATCGTTTAAATGCGCACACAAAAAAAAATTAATCCTTTGAGTTTGTTTTATTTCAGAACAAACAACATCCACACCGCAAGAATCAGGAGTTATCATTGGATGAAATGTAAACTGATTATTTTGATCATTACATATACATGTATGCTATAAGTAAATGCAAGTTTTGATGTTAATGTAATTTATTACAATTTAGCAATTCCAAGTATGCAGTCTTAAAATAAGTTTGTGTTGTGTTTAACGTTGGGCATTCATGACTGGTCAAACATGAGACAATCTCTTCTCTTTTGCACGTAGCAATATGAATCTGAATGTCTACCATTTCAGGTTGTTGTTTGCTGTATAACAATTTAGATATTTGTGCCACAAAGAAGTAAGAATAATAATTTTCAGGTACTTTATTTTTAAAACAACTTAAATGATAATGTTTTGACATGCAGAAACACTTAGGCACTTATTTTTCAATAATAATAAGTCCTATCACTAGACAATACATAAATTACAACATCAACATCTAATTTATACTGTGTTTTATTACATATCTAAGCATAATAATACAAAAGCACAAAAAATAAAATCAGTCAAACATTATACTTATTCATTATCCATACATCAACGTTTGTAGGTGAAATAAATACTTTTCTCATTTATCCTTAGTGCTAAGCTGTCATTAATTGCGTATTTAGTGTACTTAAAAAGGTATACAAGAAATAATACGAGATCTGGCAACGTTGCATGACAAACACCGCCACAGACATCCATATAAAATAAAAAGTAAAATAAGAGCTATAAAAAGAACACACAAAAAAAAAATCAAAGACAAATTACTTAATAGATAGCATTGGAGGAAAAGCAGGTGTCAGTCGGGGACGTCTTAAATCACTGAATATGTCTATGGAGCAACTGGACTTGAATGATTTTCCAGAACATGGCTTACCACATATACAACTTCTAACCTGCATGCATCTTCCTAGTCTTCTCCATGACGACCATCCTCCATTTTTACATGTCTGTAATTTAACACCATTTAATACACTGCAGGATACCTCCGGATTGCTAGAATATAGAAAATGTAATGTTGATAAATTAAATAATATTAAAAAGGAGATTTCATAGTTTAAATCAGTGGTCTTATACTCAACAAACTGCTTCTTGCCGAGCTTTTAGTTTGACATTGATGCCTGGACTGTAAAGCCGCGGGCGGATGACGCAAATTTAGGAGGCAAGCCATCATATTTGGGCATGTGATGAAAGGTAATAGCAATATCATTAAAAGATATTATTGGTATTGACCTGCTTCAGGGCCATACCTCCCCATTCATCGTAAATTTACTAACAAATGACTCTCCTTATGTTGAATATGTCCAACAATTACAAGGTAGCAAGAGTCCATTATCATCATTTTGTGAGTCTATCCTTGAAACGGATACGGAATTAAAATCCAAGGCACTAAATGGACAATCAGCATGACCTTTAGCCTACTGCAATTCGAACCCGATACTTCTCGATAATGGGCTGTACATCCAAGGACTCTGTCACACCAAAACACGCGAAGATGACCAAAAACAAAATTATTTATAAATTTAAAAGGCCATGTCAGAACCCAAGTGAAAATTAGAAATTAATGCTATGTTCATAAATTAACGTTGTTCAGTAAACGTTGCTCATAAAACTGCAAAAGAATCGTAACCATATCACCTTACCTTGACGATTTTTTCGTAAACACGTCTTTCGGAATCCTTTTAATATCAGTGTTGTCACAAATGATTTTGGCCATGGAAGTCTTTCTAATCTCAGTTAAAAGCTCAGTTGGTAATTTGACATTTGTATTACTTTCGTAGAAAAATCTGTCGCCAAATTTCAATGCTTTAAACTGTAGTCCGATCAGACATGCAAAGGTTGGTCCCACCTTGGCTCCAGGGAGATTTAACTCGGATACCCCTCCAGTAAATAAGTCGATGTCGTCCACGGACCTAAAATATATTTTTATTAGAAAATACAGCACACATCTGACTAAGCTGTAAGACAAAAATCACCAAGGGCATGGACATCAAACATGATTATAGTCAAATAAAAGAAAAAAGAGGAGTTACCGGATTAGTTATCTGGCAGAAGTCACCATGGAGCTATACAATACATGAATATAAATAATATAATAGAACATTTAACACATTACAAAAATATTTGATTGTAGTGCAATTACGATACCGACTTAGGACGGTCATTTAATTTGACAAAAGCCAAATAAATGGTGTGTTTAACCGGTTTACGGGTCCACCTTCCCACTTACCGTAACAGCAGAACAATCAAAAGACGTACATTTAAAAATTTATAAATAATCCTCCATGTAAAGAACAAGGGTCAACAGGTATCGCATATTGAGAGGTCATAAAAATATAAACACGTAAGGTATTGTAAAACACATAATGGTATAAAAATATATGCGACATCAACATGATAAACCGTGCTCTGCCAGTCTGAAAGCGAGCTAAGACCCTAGATCTGTAGGAGTCCCGACTAACAGTCAGAGGGGACGAGGTTCAGGACCATGTCTCCTCTGAAAGAGGTTTGGACAAGGCCCGTCATATAGTCCCCACCGCCCTGTTAGTCAGCGTGCAACGTTCCAGTAAAGGTCTGCATAAGGCTGTAGAGAGGCCAAATACAAGACCTATAGTCTTTTTGATGATCTCAATATCATATTGTCTATTTAGGAGACGTTTGACTATTTCATTACATGATAAAATAACGTCATCGGAGCCTTTTACTTTCCTTAGTTTATATACGAGATCACCGTAAAAATTAGGATTGGAAATTCCATTGGATACATACTGTTGAAAAGAAATATTTCCAAATTTAGATAGAAGTTCTGAATAAGATCTGAAGAATTTGCCGAATGTTTTTCTTAGCTTGTGATATCTGTAACCCTGAGTTAAAAGTTTAGTAGTAATTTGTAAATTTCGTTTATGAAAGTCCAAAACATCGGTGCAGCCTCTGACAAATCGAACTAATTGAGATATATAGATACCATATGATGGGAGTCGAGGGACATCGCCATCCAAGTAAGGGAAATTTACAATAGGAAATCCAAAATCCTCACGTTTATCATAAATATTAGTATATATTAGGTTGTTGATAATTTTGATGTTTAAATCTAAGAAAGGTGTAGATTTATCTCAAGTATTAGCTTTATTCAATGTAAGCTCTGGTGGATATATTTCTGATATAAATTGTTCGAATTCAGGGTTGTCGATCACCAAAATGTCATCCAGATATCTGCAAGTATTATTAAATTTGTCAATGAGGTCAAAACGTTTTGATTTTTGAATAGAAACCATAAAATCCCTCTCATAACAATAAAGAAATAAATCTGCTATCAGAGGCGCGCAGTTAGTACCCATAGGAATCCCAACTATTTGTTGATATATCTTGCCATCAAATTGCACAAAAATATTATTCATGAGAAAATCTAGTGCTTTACATAATTCCTTGCAAGTCCAGTATTTATATGAAGTATATTGTTTGTTGGAAAAGAATCCAGAGTTATTGGAAGTACATATGTACGTTTTAGATTCTCTGTGAAAACACCATTGTATAAGAGACAGCAACTTGCTTTTAATCAAATCATGAGGCAGAGATGTATAAAGTGTAGAAAAATCAAATGTAGAAATTTGAGTCGCTTTGAAATTTAGCGAAAGAAGTTTGTCTATAACTTCATGAGAATTTTTAATCGACCAAAAGTAATTGATGTTACTATTATGAAATGCAACATCACAATATTTGATAATATGATCTTTTATAGCAGTTAGAGCAGACGTAATATGTTTCGATAGTACCGTAGTAGAGCAGTGGCTAGAATTAGATATGAAACGTGATTTATATGGACTTTTACGTAGTTTTGGGAGCCAATACATGGTTGGTAGATCAGATTTATCAGTTTTAATTTTGGAGTCGGACATGGTCATGAGATGATCGTGCAAGGTGCTCTCTTTTGAGGTAGGGCTTTCCACATATGTATGAGTGGAGTTTAATTCGTTTTTAAGTACTTCAATATAATATAGTTTTCAAACAACTATTATGTTATTACCTGCTTTATCAGCGGGAACAAAGACATATTTAGCATGTAAGTCAGCTATCTTCTTTTTAATAGAATTTGTCGTCAATGTATTAGGCTGTTGAAATAAATGCGGATTTTCCGTAAAGTTCTTAATACGGATATCGACAATTCTTAAAATCTCGAATTTCCAATCATTAAGAGCATGAACTTTTACCTGTTCTTTTTTACACCAACGTTTACAATATGTAGTTAAAGCATCTTCTATAACGTCACGGCATTTATTGAAATCTATCCTGGACGGTAACCTATATCTAGGTCCTTTTCCAAAAAGGGTGCGCAATTTCTTGTCCGAAATACAGTTTAGGTCACCAGTAATAACATGACCTGCAGGTTTATAAACATATTTAGAATTTTCACAAGAACACGACGAAGGAATAGAGTCTGAAACATCAGGGTTAGATGTAACTTTATTATAATTCAAAATAAGATTTCTTATAGGCTTTTTGTACTGGTAACAAATAAGTGGAGGTTCTAAATTCTCAAAATATTGGGGGATTTTAGATGTGACTCTATGATCACGGAAAATATTAGAAATGTTAAGTAGATCGAAGCCTTTATTAATAAATTTAATTTTGAGAAATTGCTGCTTGGGTGGAAGAGACGGAATACGAGGAAAGAGTTTATGATATGAAAATAAAATAATCAAATTGAGTTTATATCAATCAGAATTGCGTAAACTTCGAAGATCAGCTTCGTCCAGGATAGGTTTCAATTTATTTACCGGAATAGAGGATAGTGCATGCAAAAGTTCATGACGGCCATTATTTTTTGCGATAAATAGAAGATCGTTTAATGACCTATTTAAACGATTACGTTTTCTGATGTTACGATTACGACGACGACCATGTGACCTACATTTTCTAATAGTTTTATGTCTTAATGTAAAAATATCGATCTTATTCTGACGAGAAGAAATATTACCTTGTCGATATATTTGGTCGTTGAGACCAAGAGGGTATGGGGTTTGTAGTTGTTTAATCCAGTAGAGCTCGGTTTCCAAAAGTCGTTTTAGCAAAACGACATAGCAAAAGTATTCGATTGTATTACAGTTACGACACCGACTTAGGACGGTCAATTAAAGCAACAAACGTCACTCATTTGGTGTAGTTAAGTCACTCAATTTGTGTGGCTAATCGCTTTACGGTCATCCATCTTCCAACTTACCACTAAATCGGGACAATCAAAGGACACAAATTGATAAACTTTTAAATAATCCTCCATTTAGAGAAAAAGAATCAACAGGTTTCTCAAGACGAGAAGTCATAAAATGTTCAAATAAAATCACATTGTTTTTAATTAAAATCAAACCATCTCTGTGTTTAATGCTTCCCCAGAGGTCCGTATACCCCCAATTAATACATCACACAGTCTTAGATCTATACACAGTGTTCTTTCAGGTTAACGAAAAACGAAAAACACCAATGTTAGTTTCTATAATACCTTACATCTATCGGAAGATACTTGTTTAATAAATTTATATAGTGAAGTTATCCATTTTGGCATAATCCCAAGATACGGTGAAATAATTCAAGTTCAATATGAATTGTCTTACTGTATTTTCTTAATTTTGACATCTGGAAAATAAATGAATGGACATTATTTGTAGGTTTGGTTCCGGGGAGAAACTTCCTGTACAAGTAGAAGTAAACATGAATGCTTACTTGTATATTCGGAGTTTATTTGCTGTCTGTGCATCATGGTCGTTTAGTCCTCCTGGCACACCTACATTAAAGTTTTCGATGATAGGCAGCCCGCATACATCTCTCCAAATGTTATAGCTCGGTATTCCGTGATCCCTTCCACGCTGTATGTTAACGGCGGCCAAATCTATTCCAGTTCCTGGAGGTCCTTCAAACAGATGACGTGTCACTTCATAGGTCTTAAATCTATAAATGAAAAAAATATATAAATGTTATGATACTTCGATAGCAAAATGCACCATTTAACGACATGTAGAAATTACGGTTTGGACCATGCAATTACATTTTGGATGAAAAGCCCTCATCAGTTATCTTAAAGCCAAACAAACTTGAAAGCAAATCCAATAGCCAGTAATGAATACTGAGGAAAGATAAAACAGGGTTTTTAAAATTGGATAACTGGATGCAACAATATGTTGCATTTAATCTGGTGTGATATTAGAAAACAAACGGTTATTTATCGTAGACACCGGGCTCTAGTGTGATATTAATACTCATATGATTATTTATCGAAGACACGTGGACTTTGGTGTGATGTTAATGAACAAATGATTATTTATCGTAGAACACATGAACTCTCGTGCGATATTAGAGAACAGGGTCCGGCGTCATAAACTAAGAATATACTTAAGTCATAATTTCATATTCCTCTGTTTATCTATGAATTAATAACTGGGATTTGAATTTTATTTAGTTTTATTCTATTGATAAATAGAATTAAACCATTCTGCATGAGAATTTATTTGAACGTTAGGAATAAATTAAAATGAAATATTTGATTTAAGTATATTCTCAGTTTATAGCGCCGGACCCAGATGATTATTTATTGTAGACACATGGGCTTTGATGAGATATTAATGAACAAGTGATTATTTATCGTAGACACATGGGCTCTGGTGTGATATTAATGAACAAATCATTATTTATGGTAGACACATGGGCTTTAGTGAGATATAAATGAACAGAGCATTATTTATCGTAGACACATGGGCTTTGGTGAGATTTTAATAAATAAATCATTATTTATGGTAGACACATGGTCTTTTGTGTGATATTAGACAAAAGATGAATATTTATCGTAGATACAGGGGCTAAATCCAAACATCTGTACAGGCGATTAATTATGTGTTTAGTTAATAACTTAAGGATTGTTTCGCACGTATTATATGACAGAAATTATTAGGGTGGCGGAAGAAGGACTTGGACTTTTATGGACTTTCTGGGGTACACCGGTGGATCCCTTTGTTCTACCAGGGATCAGAAACTTTCATGAAATTAAATAATCACAATCATTCGAAAACTTATGTGTTTTACTTAATTTTCTCTTTCATAATCATTACTGTTGATAATTCATGTATATAAAAAACAATGTTAATGCAAAATCACATCAGAAATTACTCGCTTACCTATCAACAGACTGAGAATTAGTCTCATACATCCCTCTGGTAACAGAAGAGACACCGCTCGGTCTGTAGATCCAGTCTGGCCGGAGCATAACATTGCGGAAATCAGAGTTAAAGTTTGGAGATGTCGAGGAATGAAAAGCTAGTTTCTGGTCAATCATACTGTGTCCGAATCTATATGCAGCCGCTGAGAAAGCGTTCCGTATCATTGGTTTGACTTTTTCATTGTAGCCAGTGAAATATCCGGATGATCTGGGGGTTAGCTCGAATTTGTTCATCAAATTAGGTCCTAGTATTTTCAATAGATATTCTTTATAAGTCACGTGCTGAAGCTCTGCAATGACTATTTTTCTTGCTTCCTGGAACAGTGTTTCATCATTCCAGGTGGGGTTATTTGCTTTTAATCTTTTAGCAATCCTGTTATGTTCTTTCATCCATATTGTTTGAAGTGATATCAAGGCAGGCTGTTGGTTAACTCGGACATCACCTGAAAACCATATACATATAAATCAGTACTCACCAGTTAGATTAACTCACATATTATGAATCATACATCTATATGTAAATTTGTTTTCAGGTCGATTCACATTGGAATTCAAAATTAATATCATCAATCTAACATGTAAAACATAAAATATCAGGGATACGTTCCGTACAAAATGAAATTAATTGCAGTTATCCCTCTATACAAAGATTAAAAGATCAATTTAAGATTTTTTATTTAATTACTCGTGTATTTGTAAAATTTGTTCTTTACCTGCATGGAAACATTTTATCCGGCTATTGGAGGAAGGAAGTCGACAAGCACCACTATTGCTCATGTCCTTTGGCAGGAGTTTTCCATTCTCAGATGATTTTAATAAACCTGTGATGTATAATGTACATCGAATACTTAATTCATTGTTTACATTTACTGACATCTTTATTCAAATAAAATCATCAACAGTAAATCATATGCCAATCATAATATAATAAAATGGTAATTTACCAAAAGTTATCTGTCAATCATTTTGCTTTAGTATAGAGATCTCCCCAATTAGTGCAAACCAATATATATTTATATATATACAATGTTTATCCAACTTCAAAATAATGATGTATGATTAATTACAAATTACATACCGTCTCTCCGTTCTCGGAGGCTGTTCATTTTTCCGAGATTCGATCCGTATATTGCAGATCCATCTAGATAATGAGTGTTTTGATTTAACTGTTGTCGAGGACCTGTAATAATAATAATAATAATAATAATAATAATAATAATAATAATAATAATAATTATAATAATAATAATAAAAATAATGATAATAATAATAGTAATAGTAATAATATTACATGTAATAATAATAATAATATTATTATTATTATCAATAATAGTACTACTACTACTACTACTACTACTACTACTTTTACTACTACTACTACTACTACTACTAATAATAATAATAATAATAAAAATAACAACAACAACAACAACAACAACAACAATATTTGCCAAAGATTTATTCCTTACTTAGTTACTCTTATTTCTTAGTTGTCGAAATGTGCACTTGGTGCAGTCAATTTATAGAGGTATATATCTTCTCAATATTGTAAGTTCAATTATATCATACGCAAATGTTATGATTAACAGGCAATGAATTTTATCTCAAACATTTTAAGAGGAGACAATTTCCGCAGTGCATTGTATGGTACTCTGATAGAATTGTACAATCAAGATTTTCATATTCTCTATCAGTCAGCATTACTGGTGAGGATTTCAAGCCCGACAAAGTTTTACAAAGCATATCATTACTTGGTATCTGGGGGGTTTTTTGTTTTTTGGGGGGTTTTTTTAATAAAAAGTTCGAATTGATTATTGAATTTTGTATTGAAAACAATGCTTACCTAATTTACAATCGAGAGCTGTGGATTTCAAAGCGCGTACAAAATTCATGCATGTGCGCTTGATATTTGGTCTTCCAAAGTAAGGATCAGATTTAGGTAAATCGATTGGAAAACAATTACGCCTGCAATATAGAAGTTTAAAAATAGTTATCTTTTATTTTTGTGTAAAAGGACAGGAACTAAATAAGGCTTTAAACAAGTACGTTTGTATTGTAGATTTTTATTCTGTGGGATTGTGCCAGTCTATATGCCAGTATATGCCAAGTTAGTCTAATAGTAAAAAATCATCTAAAATAATACCTTTTACGCCGTCTGCAACAATCCAGATTTGAATTTCTATATCCTGAAAAGCAACAAAAAATACAATGGTATTGTTTTTCATTAAAAACATAAGTAATTAAAAATTGCTTATTCATATTTATGATATAATAAAATCACATTTAAAGTAGGGTATAAGATAATTTTCCACCAAAACCACAGCAAGATAGCCCCCCCCCCTCCGGCCGTGGTTAACTGTGGCCACGGATAAAAAATCAGGAGTACGAAATATTTAATCTGTGATCACAAATCAGTAATCTGTGGGAATGTGGGATCGAGATGCCCTATCTGTAGCCACAGGTTAATAGAAATATGTAATCCTAGTTCTCATCGTCATTATTATCAAGCCAGTCAAATGTACTGCTTTAATTATCCAATGGGCACACATAGCTCATATAAAATCTAAATGCTATAGAACCAGCAAACTTTGTACAGGTCTTGTTTGTTTGTTCGCTTCTTGTTATCCGTCATATCCAGATTATTGCCCTTATATGGCGACGTCATCTGTCTGATGTATTGTATAGAATTTAAGACCTATCCCATGGACCCACCCGAAGCAGTGAGGGAATTTTTAGTGCTACGTTTACCACGACATGGGACCTCGGATTTTACTGTCTCATCAGAAAGACAGGACACCGACGACTCACCGGCGGCATTCGAACCCGGGACCTCTCAGTCAAGAGCCAAATACCTAATTTATTCTTCCACGTCGTCTCAACTTTTTAGACGTGAAACAAGTTTAATATACAAGATAATAGTAGTAGGCAACTTATTTTAATATATTTAAGACATAAGATGAATAGATTTGTAATATGAGAGTAAAATTAAATGGCTTGGAAAGAAATGTAAGACTGAAATAAAAATGTCTACCTTTGGATAAAGCATTCATTTGTATGTCATGGCTCACAAACTGACCATACTCCATGGTGAAGTGAGACAAGTCTCGCATTCTATGGGCTGCATTACTGTTCTGATGAACTGCCAAGCTGATTTCTCTGGCTCCCGGAAGTGGGTCGTTATTGATATCAAGAGTTCTGGGTGAGTTAATTCCTATTTGATGATAAAATTAAATTCTAACCTATGAAATATTAAGTTGTTTTTGTGTATGAAAACGTTCATTAATAAGAACAAACAACAGTAGCAAACATAATTAAAAATTAAAATCATATATATAACTTATCATCTAAATATCAATTCTTTACTCTTGTCGTTTATCATGCTAGGATATCATGTATTTCTTAAATGTAGTACGTGTAGGTTTGGTTTTATATGTGTTATTATTATCAGATCCACCTTTGAAACGTTTAGGTTGAGTCATTTATTTAGCAAATAGAAATAAAAAAAAAAAACAAATAAAAAAAAACAAACAAAAACACACAAAAAATAATAATAATAATAAAAAAGAAAGAAAAAATAAAAAAAATTATAGTAAATCAAAATTCCTTTTACTTTTACATTAAATCGAAAAATTTACATTGAATTGATAAAAGATTGTGTTTTCTTTCATTATAATTTAGACAAATTTCATAAGGTGTTCCTATGATACAAATATATATGTCTTAAATCTAAGTTTTCATGGAACTTTAAGTGTTAAGATTTTTTTAGTTTAATACTTCATAGATGTCCTTAGGTCAAAATTTTTAAAAAGTCTCATAATATTTCTAAATTTCTTAGGTTATTACTTTCAATTCAAGCTTATCATAGGAAATAAGATATGATTTGTTGTTCTTTTCCCTGAATATTTCTGAAGTCACCATAATTCCTATAAAATAATATGCATCAAAGAAATTTAAATTTCATAAAAATGCAAGTAAGCCCATAAATACATCAGGAAAGTCCATTGTATTCGCCAGTCTAAAAAGAATCTACTGTCCGTACCCCAAACCTTCTAAACCAAATATCCTGATCACGTACCGTCGTTGTACATGGGGAAAAGAAATCTTTCAAATGGAGTGACAGATTTCCCCCATATAGGATTCCTTTGATTATTGCAGGATCCGTCAGCAGTTCTGTATTTGGAGGCAAATTTGCAATTAAATGGCCTTTTAAAGGGACATCGAAGAAACGGTAGCCTTGGGGATATTCGGCGGAGGCCATCCTGAAGAGTTTTTCGGAAACTGACCTTCTGTGCAAAACTTCCTCCGGATTTTATGCCAACACTATCAAAATATAAATATCAACCACATGTCATCTGATTTTTCGCAGTGTGTCGTTACGTAAAACGTGACAAGTTAATAAGGTGTTGAACAAAAAACTTCATGTAAAACTGAAACTGACAAAAGAAAATCAAGGTCTCGTTTATCGTTTTCAATAACAAAGTTTTACGAGAGGCTAATCATTGAATGGAAGAATGCATACAAATAAATACTATGTGGTGTTAATTTATTTATACATACTTTGATTTACTGATCGTCTCCACTGCTTTTTTGGAAGCACCGATGAATAACTCGGCTTGCTCACTTACTCTTATGGCATCGGAATCTGTCAGAAATTGGGGACCCCATCCTACGGCCTGTGTATTAGGTTTATCAATTTCTGAAAGAAAAATGGAGGCATATATATATACACACACAGATATATATATATATATATATATATATATATATATATATATATATATATATATATATATATATATATATATATATATATATATATATATATATATATATATATATATATATATATATATATATATATATATTATATATATATATATATATATATATATATATATATATATATATTTAGGGAAGGGGGAGGGGGTTGTTTGGGATATTGGCACTCCAAGATTACTGCTGCACTTATAAGGTGAAGCTAGTCCTGTGAATTGCTTTACCACTTTTGCCTATGTTACGGACTGCACCAAGTCCCAAAAGTTGAAGCTCATTGCGATACTATATATAGGGACATAGAGATATAATAAAAGTGAAGTGAAAACCCACTTTCGGAAGCTTTTATAACAGATAATAACAGGATTACGAAATGAAAAATACTTACTGTCATTAAAAGCTTTCAGGTCGATTGCATTTTCTTTTCTCAGAAAACTTTGGGTAGCAGATACTGAACTTTTGATTGCTGCAATGGATTTCGAATTTATTGACAATTTTGCTTCGGGTATTGCAAATTTTGCACGACTAGCACCATTTGAGATTGTATCCGTCAATGTCGTTCCAATTTCTAATGTATCTTGAAGTAACTTATTTTGATTAGGCTGAGGGACGGCAGACTTAGAGACAGTTTTAATGTTTTGAAAATCTCGGATCTTGGATCCTAAAGCACTAAAACTCCCGACAGATTCCAGCTGTGAGACAGCATCTTTAGATAGTTGAAGACGGCATTGTAAAGGTACTATTAGTAGCAAAGAGGCAATACTTGCAAATATTGGTAATCTGAAAAACGAAACGGGTTACAAGATCATTTTTATTTAACACACACAACAAACGCAAATTTTAAAATAAAAATGTCATAGCGCTAAATGAAAAACAGTTCTGTAAATGTTATTTCAGGATGCGACGATGAAGCCCAGAATCTTGTCCCCTCTGAATGTTAGTCGGGACCTCCACAGATCGGGGAAGAAGCTTTGGTCGAATGTTTTCACGAAGTAGGTAAACAACAGTATGTTCCCTCAATAATATTAGACATTATATCCCCTCTAGTTTGTACTTTTTTCCATTATATACAACATACTTATTGGTTTCAGTAGCACCAGTACAGGTTTCATACCGAGGAAAGTGATCTTAAAGTTTGTTCTGGTTACTACTAGGCAAAGGTGGAGTAAGTATTATTTTGGTTCACAATTTATCTTCGGGTTTTTTTTTTTTTTTTGGTTTTTTTTTTTTTTTGTTGTGTTTTTTTTTTGGGGGGGGGGGGGGTTGGTCTTTGTTTGGTACTTTATAGCATCTATCAATGAATTCTCCATATGAGCAAGAAGTGAAAGTTTTCCGATTAAAATCATAGAGTAGCTAAACCATACCATAAATGGGCAGGATCTGGAAAAAGCTGAGAGCTAATTTAAATCCATCTCCAATATTACTATTGTGATGATGCATATATGAGATATATTATGAAAAGAGGAAAAATCAGAAATGAACAAACCAAAACATTCATGGAATATTTGAATTAAAAATATAATGGCGATATTTAACACACAAAACAAACGCAAATTTTAAAATTATCTCTCAAATGAGAGGTTGTCCCCAACCTGTTGAGTTTTGATATTTCTGTCAGTTTGTGTTTGGAATACTTTATGTGAAGATGCATGCAAGGGTGATTTGATATATTGGTTGTTTTGAATAAGTCTCCTACGAGTATTTTTTTTTTTTTGCATTTTTATAAGTGAAAAAACATATGCATTAGAAACGCTACGTTCCTACTAAATAATCTTGTACAATTTTAAAGATATTTTCGCTCATTTCGTCTGAATTTCTTTCATCTCCATAGAGTAAATTGTAAGTTATAAGCTGTTTTACATCACTAAATTCTGCCCTTTCTCGCACATACTTAAGAACAATGGAGAAGAAAATGTGAGACTAATTCAGTTTTGCAACTGCATATTTGGCCAAATAGATTTGATAAATATAACGATAATTTAGTTTACCTTAAAAGAGCGTTTGTTGTCTTCATGTTTCACAGGTTATCCCTTCAATTACGAAATCCGCATATTTATAGCTGTACATTACGTGACGTAAATGTCTAAAAACCGGATCAAAAACAACAAAAGAGGTGTTCACTTTCTTGTCATTATAGACTCGTATTTTAAGAATTGTGCCAAGAAGAAGCACATATACTTATTCATTACAAATCGCAAATAATATACGAATATTCAGTTTCAAATAGTATTAGTTTAACTGATAATATCACCTTTATCAGCGTTAACGTTGAATGTTAACGTGTATATAAGTACGTTGGCGTTACGCTCCCTGTCTTGGTCCCCCGATTTTACGGTAAACACGGATATTCAAATGATGTCAAAATCTATCTATATGTACGGTAATTTTTCCACTCCCATTACGGACGTAACAGATTGTAATGGTAAAACCTAAATGTTTGATCAAGGAAGCTTTTTTTCATTTATGATTCGTTCAAACGAATTCTATTCGATAAATTTGTTTGTCGAGATAGAGGTTATTATGACATATAAGGGTCATACAAGCATAGCAAGCATAGGCGGATCTAGAAATTTTTAAAGATGGGGGTTGCAACCTGTCATGACAAATGTTTTGCCCTATTCGGCCCCGTAAGTATGTGTGTGTTGTATTGTTGCAGGCATAAAAATGTCGAAAATGACTTCTCTTTCATTTTTTTTTTTGGGGGGGGGGGGGGGAGGGGTGTTGGTGTTGGTGTTTAGAATTTTCCGACCAATCCGCCAATGTACAAGAATTATTGGCATATTCCATGGGTGTTTTCCTCCTCCACCCTCTTTAGTATGGGAGAGGGTGCAAGGAACTTTGCTAAGACCTTTGCTTTTCTACTATCTGCCAAGTCCGCTGTTGCTCAGTTGGTAACGTGCTTGGTTCGTGGTCGAGTTGACCCGGGTTCTAGCCCCGCCGGCAGCTCGTCGATGTTCTGTCGTTCAGATTTAACAGTTAAAACCGAGGCACTGTGTCACGGTAGACGCTGCACGTAAAAAAAGATTACGCACTGCTTCGATAGGTCCCCTGCGCAGATCTGCACTTCTGTGAAGTAATCAACGCATGTCGTCGAACAAGAACAAATAAACAAAAGTTTATACCAGAATATCTTGACAAAGGTTCCTATCTCTCATGGAAATTAGTATTAATGAATTCGATCGTTACTGAAGCCGGCGTGGCCTGGCGGTATCGCGCTGGGCTCCTAATCGGGAGGCCGGGGTTCGATTCCCGCTCTGGTCGTGTGGTGTTCTGTCTTTCGGATGAGACAGTAAAAGCCGAGGCCCCGTGTCGTGGTATGCATGGCACGTTGGGGATCCCTCGCTGTTTCGGATGGATCCGTTGCAAAGGTCAATCAATCAATCGTTACTGAAAACATTCTTCAACACATTAACAATCACCATACTGCAGTAGTTCCATAAATTATCACAGTAAAACAAATCCAATACGTGACTTCTGAGACATGCGTCCGATTGGAATTATACATAGATTTTCATTAAATGTTAGGCATGCAATTTCCAGCATGGTATGAATAGAGTACAACAATAACATAAAAAAGTAAAACAAAGTGGAAGGGAGCATTAGATAGTTTGTATAATTTGATTTATAAACACATTTTAATCATACAAAATGAAAATCACAGCACTGCAACACTCAATCACGATGTGTATTATGGAGAACAACACGAAATTTCATATCACAGACTTCATAGAATTTTACACCTAAGACTCAAGCATAAACAATTGTACTCATTTATCATCTATACAACTTATAGTATTCCCTACACTCTCTATAAAGTCGCGACATCTATCCATATCACGACATCTAGAAATACTATTATTCTATTATTATTATTATTAGTAGTAGTAGTAGTAGTAGTAGTATCAAAGGTGTCCTATAATGTTACCAGGTTGAAAAACAACTCTGTCAATCTACACAATAAATATGAACATAATGTAAATGATATGTACGCGAGAAATGCGCAGCTTAATGTACGCTCAGATGATGAAGGACGTACTATCACAATAACTTAATTGAATTTCTTAATGAGTTAACTATATCATTTACGTGTCACTTATGCAAATCTATTTATTACATACATGTACTTCTATGTTATGACACATCTTCTCGAGACAAGCGTACGTAATATGTACGTAGACTTGTCTTGAGAAGATGGTTATGACAAAGTGGGACATTAACCTGCCCCCCCCCCCCCCTTTCAATATTATTTGCTATGACATGCTCCTTGTCATGATTGGCAGTCCATTCATATGTGCACATAGTATTGTGTATATCTATTCATTGAAGTGAGATACTAAATCAACAAGTTGCTGGACTCTTGACCGAGATGTCCGGGATGCGAGTCACAATGCCGACTCATCAGGGTCCTGTCTTTCGGATGAGCAAGTACATTGTAAAATCCAAGACCCCAAGTCACGGTGCACGTGACCCTCACTGCCTTAAGGCGTCTGTGCAATACATCAGGTAGATGTCGCCACCATATAAGTCAGGTAATGTTGGTGTGACGTAAAATAACAAGCTGATATACAAACTATTCCATCAAGAAGTTGGTTGGTTGATTGGTGTTTTACGTCGCTTTCAACAATATTTCAGTTATATCGCGACATGGAAGCAGGAGGTTACCAACCTCTTAAACATAGTGGCGCAACCCGGGAATCGAACCCGGATCGTCGGCGCCGCAAGCCAAGCTCTTAACCACTACACCAAGCCTGCCCCTCCATCAAGAAGAGAATTATTATAACATGTAAAAGGTTTAATAAGGACATGTTATATTAGCATTACATGTTGTTTACATTTGTCACCTATTTGATTATTCCTGCTTTGACTTGAAATAAATGTGATAGGTATTCATATATTATGTGAAATTTTATCAGACAGCAGTAAAGCGAAATGTTGTTAGAAATAACAAGTTTTCATACACAGTCCTATGGGACTGTAAGGGGACAAATATCTCTTCCCCTCGTATTACCATACTGCGACCACCGATTAGGATTCTTGTTCCAACAGATTATATATTAATTATAGAGCGTATGATGTATGACGGACAATTGATTTGGTGTCGTAGGTCGTAAATGTGAATTCTAGTCGGGAATGAGTCTAGGGTGTGATATGTAGAAAGAAGTAGGGAGATAAATACATCACTTGTATGATGGCCAAGAAAGAAATACACATACATGCATATATTCTAGACACCGGACAATCTCTCTCTCTCTCTAAAATTCTTTCTGGGCCATAACCGAAATCCTATCGACATGCATACTTATACCTCGTGACTTTGACCTTGAAATATGACCTTTTTAAGGGTTGGCTCAAGGATGTGTCATGACCATCTCCGAAAGTTACAGTTGCGAATGTTTTTTGTCCCATTACGTCAGTTCTAGGATCATCATTTTTTTTTCTAGAGAATATATTTTGTTTAATATATCTTGATTTTGTTGCTAAACAACAGCAAGTATGAAAATGCTACTTCCTTTGGAATATTCCATTATTTACAAACATCATCTATATAAAATAAAGCTACAAATCAGAATCGCATTACTCTTCCATAAGAAAAGGTTAAATACTGAAGTAAAAGGTTCCAGAAAGGTTATAAATAAACAAGACAATACATCTGTTAAGTATTGTATAAAGATTACTCACTTAAGGATAAAATAATTAAGTCCGACAAAGGTGACTGCCTTTTGTGTCTAATTATACTGAAGCATTAGTAGTAGCTAATTATATAGACAGACTCTTTGGTAGTGAAAAATTGATCAGTATAAGACATACAATACAGGAGAATAAGGATTTGCTTCCAATCTGTCGTGTAATTGTGGTCGACAAAAGTGATTGCATAATGTTCCGTCATATTCAACAGCAAGTGGTGGCTCACCACTTCGGATGCCATGTTTGTGGTGACAAGGAGATGAACCAATAAGACTTTCAATTCAAACAAAACTATGTATATTATTTTCCCATTTTGTTACTTATTTTGCAATCATTTCATACAAATGCCGATTTGTTGATTTTAATATATGTATTTATTGACTCGTACGCTTTGTCTCTTTGCACGCAAGAGATTCACCTATTGTGTACCAAGTAAGCTGTATTACCTAAGTCAATTCGTGCGGAACGACACGGGATAAAACATGTTTAAACTAATGCGAGAAATGCATTTCAAGTATAATACAGGTAAAATGATGCTGCAAAATTTATTTAACGATTTATATCAATCGTTTTATCAGTGCAGGAATAGGTCATAAACAAGTCGATATGTTATCTAAGACGGCTCACACTTGTTTGTACGGGAAGGAAAACATGCTTAAAAGCAAGAAATGCATTTCCATTATTACAATACAAGTGTGACGATGATGCAATTTTTTAACTACTGATCTAAACAGATTTAGTTTTTATTACTGCAGGAATAATTGATAAACACTAAGAGCGTTGTAATGCAGTGAGATATGCTACCAATAGATCATGATCAGTCATTCTCATGGTTGCTGATTTCATACAGCCTGGCTGTCGGGGGAGTCTTAGTTCACTGATTAAGTATGAAAATAGTCACATGACATAATACAAGAAGCAAACAAATTCCAGCATTCCCCAACATGTCTGTTTCTATTCACTGATTAAGTATGACATAATACAAGAAGTAAACAAATTCCAGCATTCCTCAACATGTCTTTTTTCTGTGAGTTTTATATATCAAAGTTTTAAATGAATATTCTTTGACTAAACTTATTGAATGCGTCAATGGCCGACCTAAGTCGGTGCCGTGAATGCTGCGTGATGGAATAATTGTTTGACGTCTACTTTGTATTCGCTCTAATCTTGGGGGCTTTTTTCTGCTTTGACTTGGAAAGATTTGTTCAATTGCTTGAGTTAGATATCTAATTTCTCTATAAGCTTGCACCAACATATATTTTCCCTAATACTTTTGCTTTTTTTTTTCCTGTACGCGACTTGTCTCTGATCTGTAAACACTATACCTTTGTGTCAACTAGAGCATATTTGTAAAACATATGCCCCTGCGAGGTCTTAATTCATGGCAGCAACAAACTTTCGTAAATTATAAGTTTCATGGGCAATAACTCCTATAAATGTTACCAGTAGTGTAATACTGCCTTTTGACATGTTGACCCTCAAATCTCTAGGCATTCTTCCCTTTTAATAAGATTTTAAATTACCTGTGTTTAAAAGAACTTGACCTGTTAAATATGTGAAATATGATCAAATTCTGATGAGCTCTTAAGAATATATGATAATATAAGAGAATCACCTGGAAACCAATAATTTCAGCCTTTTCTATCAGATGTGTCCTTGACCTTTGACTTTATGACTCAAAAATCAATAGGGGTCTTGGTCACTTGATAAGTAAGCATATATCCAAATTGGTTTGATAATCAAAAAACCAACAATTTCAGTCTATTTTCATTTGATGACCTTGATGTCGACCTTTAAACTCTAAGATCAGTAGGGTTCTTCCTCTATTGATAAGTAAGCATATATCCAAATTTGATTGAATATGTACTTGAGTTATCATCCGAAAACCAATGATTACGGTCTATTTTCATCAGCTGTGACCTTGATCTCGACTTTTAAACTCTAAGATAATAGGGTTCTTCCTCTCTTGATAAGTAAGCATATATCCAAATTTGGTTTGAATAAGATGAAAGGTACTTGAGTAATAATAATAAAAAATCCCGATAATAACAGTCTATTTTCATCAGCTGTGACCTTGATCTTGACCTTTTGATTCCAAGATCAGTAGGATTCTTCCTCCCTTGATAAGTAAGTATCTATCCAAATTTGGTTTGAATATGTTAAAAGGTACTTGAGTTATCATCCGAAAACCAATGATTACAGTCTATTTTCATCAGCTATGACCTTGACCATTGACCTTTTGACCCAAAGATCGATAGGTTTCTTCTAGGACTCTTCCTCTCTTGATAAGTAAGTATATATCCAAACTTGGTTTGAAATTTTTTTAAAAGGAACTTGAGTTATCAACCGAAAACCAATAGTTACAGTCTTTTTTCATCATCTGTGATCTTGACATTTGACCTTTTTGACCCCAAAATCAATCTCTTGATAAGTAAGTATATATCCAATACAACCTAGGACGTATGAAGAAGGTTTTTATAATATCAGCAGTGATACCTTATCAGGACACTGTCCTAAAAGAAGCAAGTACCTTCCATTTAAACCTGTAGGGATGGTGGATGGCAACCGTAGTCCGGACGATTCATGAAACCACAGTGTACAGCTTTGTCCCTTATCATGTCATTTGGAGCCCTTACTTAAACACTACACAAGAGAATTTGATCCGTAAAAGCTTATGGTTGAATGTTCTCTGAGTATTTGCTAATTTTGCATCCCTTTCGGAATCTTAGACTCGTCGTGGAGTTTATGCACATGTGCGCATGCTCAATAATCACGTGAACGCATTATATCAATGATATCCAATCAGAACAATGCTATCTCTGTGTGTCTGATTAGTCTAACGTCCAATAGATTTCATACTGTGATCACTTTTTGATATGTAAATTTGGGTATAATTACAACACAGACATAGACTACTTTCAAAAGTACTCTATGTTTCTGATTACAAGTAGTTGATTTGTACTTCAACAATTATAACATCTTCTTCGTTTTACAGATAAAATGGAAGATGATCGTTTCCCTACTCATCAATATTCAGTGGCGGATTAAGAGGGGCCCGTCCACCCTTTCGCCCATATTTACAAGTAGAAATCCAGATTTGGCACCAGAAAAAAAAAGGCCGAGTATTTAGGCTAATACTCATGTGGACCCACTTTTCGGAAATCCTGGATCTGCCATTAATGAACTCGAATTATTTAACTCACGCCATTCTAATGATTCATTTACGAATAAAATGTCACCATGTTTCGTCATAGTGGACGGAAAACCTTTGAAATTAACCAATAAGAAGTCGATCAGGTTATTTGAAGAAGATGGTAATTGCTCAAAAGATGCGTAACAGACGTAGGCCGTGTAAAACTTAATGTTTGAAAAGTGTACTTCGAATTTTTCTGAGTGACCTCAAATGCATTTGATGCGTTTAAAAATTAATTGCGCTTTTCATTTCAAAATGTTGAATTATGTTCGCTGTTATCAGAAATACAATACAGAAAGGGCCCCCCTCCCCACCTTCTCACCATGGGATCCAGCTAGTGAAATGCACGTTGATGTCTGTTGCACATACGTGTTTGATACTCTAATCGCATGTCGAGAGGGTGGTACTCTAGAAAAAATTCTGGATCCGCCACTGAATAGTTATTACCCATCACGAGTAAGAAGGATACCGTCATATGTTTTTTAATCTGTACTGCTGTTGATGACTGCTCTCTCTCTCTCTCTCTCTTTTAGAGAGAAGTAGGGAGATAAATACGTCACTTGTATAATGGCCACGAAACAAATACACATACATTGCATATATTTTAGACACTGAACAATCTCTCTCTCTCGCTTTCTCTCTCTCTCTCTCTCTCTCTCTCTCTCTCTCTCTCTCATACTATCACATGATGCCACATACGTTACAGTAATCCTTCCATATCTGTAAAACTCATGGCTTACTCTATGAGAATACCATAAAAGGACACAGTGACATTTATTCAACCTTTTGTACTGAAGAACTGATATCATTGTTAGACGAGTCGTGGCATAATAGTGTCCGTCCAGGGACCTGATATAATCTAAATTCAATATCTCTCAAAGACGTACAGAAACTACACCATACTTTCATTGAAACCTATTGTTTGTAAATGTGTTTAGAAAATTGTATGGTAAATATTTATTCACGGATGTATGCTAGTCACGCTTCATTGCTTTTTGGTACCGAAAATATCCATGCACCATATTGCAGATGACCAAAACTATCATCAAGTTTATGTTAATTTTAATTACAAAAAGCAAAATAGCTTATATGTACATGGAAACATACAAAATATGATTAACATACTACAAATACGACATGCGGAGGGAAGACAATATAAAATGATAATCAACATTGGCAACAATACTTCTCTAGTTTTTATGGCAATATACAAATATTTTCATAAAATCAGGAGTTCAGTTAGATTTTGGCAATATAACAGTTAAATTAGTTTATATACAGGTGGTCGATGCCAATAATATTTTTGATGATTTTGATCATTACGAAGAGGACCTATCAAAATAAAATAAATTTCATTCTCTATGTGTTTTCAATTACATAGGAACATAATCTAATTTGTCTGATAACATTTGTATACCTTTATTTTGTCTGATAACATTTGTATACCTTTATTTTGTCTGATAACATTTGTATACCTTTATTTTGTCTGATAACATTTGTATACCTTCCAGTTTCAGCAGCAAACTTTTGAGCACTCAATCGAAATTTTGTAGTTTTGTATTTTTACCAGCAATGAGATTGGCTTTTCCCCTATTGATCCAAAATCAATAGCCATCTTTTCCCTTTAGTAAGTTTCCATATATCCAATTTGGTTTGGAAAGGATGCAAGGAACTTCGAGTTCTGATTCGGAAATAAATTATTGCAATTTATTTTTACGAGTAGTGACTATGACAATAGGCATGTTCCCTTTTGATAAGCATCCCTATATCCATACTTGGTTTGGATAGGATGAAAGGAACTTTAATAATCATCCGGAAACCAATTGTGTAACAGAAGGAAAGAATGACCATGCCTGGCGGGGGCATAAAATCCTTGTATCGAAACACGTCTTAACAAAGGAAAAATCTTGTATGTAAAAAAGAGGGGGCAAAACACGGCTTAATAATCGAACTCTTTTAAAATTGTGTGGGTGTGTGTGTGTGTGTGTGTGAGGGTGTGTGTGTGTGTGTGTGATTGTGTGTGTGTGTGTGTGTGTGTGTGATTGTGTGTGTGTGGGGGGGGGGGGGTGTGTGTGTGAAGAAAGAGAGGGGGGGGGGGGTCATGTTGCCTTGTAACAGCAAACATCTCGCACTGTTTATATTGGAACAAGTTTACCACAAACAAGCGTACTTGGCACTAAATTTTCGTCCAAAGTTGGCACTCCATAGAGATTACATGAACTATGACTTATTTATCTTTTGATTCCATGGCTGTACTTTAGTCTGATTGGTTAGTTCGTGACGGATTAAACTAACCAAGATAAGTTCTGATATCTATAATAACCCTCATTTTCGTATCTTCTAACAATTATATCGCAATCATGAAGGAGATACTGGCTGTTCTGTCTATTGCACTGGTAAGATGGACTGGTAAATTTTGGCCTTTAATCTGAATGCATTGGCTAAATTGCAGCTTATCGTCAAATGAAAATGATTTTCATCGCTTTTCTTAACTGTTGTTCAAAACCGCATCTGGCTGCTGCCACAGAAAACTGTTATTAAACCCCAGTTGGAAAATATATCTATTTAATAAATTATAACATTGTTCTATTTAGCGTTTTATACATGAAAGGGCATTGAATTTTTAAAATTAAAATCATCATATCTAATCAAAATCAACAGGTTTTAAAGCAAAAGATGGAAAATAACAATTAAAGCTTGAGCAAGTTGGGAACAACCTTCGTTTGAGAGATAATCACTCGAATGAGTATCAGTTTTCGGTAATCATTTTCAAGGAATGAACAGAAGTAAACAAGTACTAAAAGTTTCAAAGTTTTGACTTAAACTTAAAAGGGCACAACTTTATAATAATCTGAACATAAAATAGAAAAGAAGTTAACCTTTTCAACTTAACATTTTGGAGTTTATAGCTGCACAAATGTTGCGGCTATAAACTCCAAAACGGTAAGTTAAAAATGTCAACTTGTTTTGTAAACTATATTTGGTATGTTGTAAACATGAGCCCTTTTGAATTTCAAATCACAGTTCCAAAACTTCATTTGACATTTTTAGTACTTGAAATTGATTACTGAAAAGAGAGATAGTTACTCATTTGAGTGATTATCTCTCAAATGAGAGGTTGTCTCCAACCTGTTGATTTTTGATATTTCTGTCAGTTTGTGTCTGGAATTGTGTTAATTTCTTTTAAGTTAGAAAAGTTCTTAATTTGCAATGGAATTTCTGCAACAATAATGATTCATCATGGATGACAAGTCAATTACATGTGCGAAATATTATTGGATTTGTCATATATGTATTTATTGTTATTATAAACATATACCAAGCATCTTTCATGAATTCTAATACAAGATTTAATTTATAAAAAATAAAACAAATGATAACAATACGATGAAGTTGTACCACTGGTCAGCTTACCCAGTGGTTACAACTGTGTCCAAGAATCCTACCTCCGAAATATCAACGATACCTATTTCGTGTTCAATAGTTGAAACTACAAGTATCTATTAATCTATAAATCGTGTTTTCAAACCATATTGTGTTACTTTTTCTCCCTACGACCAGGTTATCAGTTATTGCAACGCACAAGGAGACGGTTATTATCTTGATACCAGGGATGTAAGTATACGTTTATATCATTTATATTGTAGGCACGGAAATCTTCTTTAAAATGATCCTCCATGTAGAGCATTATGGTCAACAGATTACTCATGTTGAGAGGTCATAGAAATACAACACGACCAGTATTATGTGTCGGTCCCGACTAACGGTCAACGGGGGGTAAAGTACAAACGGAATTCATGATTTGAACACTGTCAAGATCTGGCTTTAGACCATTTTACATTTCTTTAAATGACTTCAGATTTTCAAGTGGTTACAATCCCTGAAGCATATTAATAGTTGACTAAACAGAAATTATACAAACTTCAGACGGAGTCAGTTTTTAAATCGTTAGGTGTAATGGAGTGGTGGTTTAGGTTTCAGTAAGTTCTGTGTTGAGGGAGATCGAAAGTAAGATTGAGAGCACAGGCGAGAGGGTGGTGAACGCTATGACGTTGCCTACTTATAAACAAGAGAGGTTGACTGGTTTATGTTAAACCGAGGTCGAAAAGTTTAGTAAGTATAATTGCTCGAATGTCAATGAGCTTGCGAATAAAGACCTTAATTTTTATACGTCCTTGTGGATGGACGTATTATAGTGTAATGTCGTGGGTATGTTGATCTGTGGGTCTGTGAGTATGCGGCAGTGGCGGGTCCAGGATTTCCGAAAAGATGGGGGTGTCTACATGTGTATTAACCAAACTACTTAGCCATTGTTGGTGCCAAATATGGATATTTACTTGTAAATATGTGGCGAAAAAGGGGGCGCCCCTCTAAATCCGCCACTCTGTGGGGTTTGTCGGCATCTTATAAACAAGATACTGACCAAACCCTTTAGGCTAGCACTTTCAAACTTTGTACACTTATTCCTTATGACATGAGGACGAACCCTAATGATTTTCAATATCAAGGTCAAAGGTCAAGAAAATTTTGGGTCCAAAATAGCAAATGTTTGAGAAAACATATCGTAAACAAGATACATGCCAAACTATTTATTCTAGAACTTTTATAATCTTTTATAATATATCTGCAATCAGCTACAATAAATGTGTCGTCGATTCACGATTTGTCGTTAGCTATTTGATATAACGGTTCTGAGCAGAGCTGCATTTTGACACGTTTTATCCTCATAATATTGCTTTTTTTCCTCAGGATATTGCTGCATACGTTTTATCCCCATAATATTGCTTTTCTTTCCTCAGGATGTTGCTGCATACGTTCAGGGAGACATCTGTTATCTGTTCGTTTTGAACGATAATGAGAGACAAGAAATTCTTAGTATCTCCGGGGTTAGATTTTTAGAGGTAAGAATTTACTATCAGTGGTGGATCCAGAAATTCATTATCGCACCTCAATAAAGTAGACCGAAAACAAACCTCAAACATTTTTGTTGATGTGGTTTGCCCTGAAAACTGGGGCATTACAGAAACATTATCATTTTTAAAACATGTTTGTCAATCGTGACGTGATATGCTTAATTGCATTTATTATTAACTTGTTAATTTAATGTTTAAAGTATCATTTCTGCCCGAAGTCTTCATCTTCTACTTCTTTCAAATCGGTATATTGTTGACTTTTACTTCCAGGCATTCCAGCAATCAGAATGCTTGGTACTGAATTATTTTTGTATATCTAAAAATGAACAAAGAAAAAAGTTTTCAAAAGCAGCTTTTTTCAAAAGCTATCAAGTAAGCCGATTGGTAGAACATCTCAAAGAAAGCACTATGATTGTTTTAAATGAATTGAAATTGAGAAAATTTACCAACAAAATATTTAACTAGCTTTACTAGCTACAATAACAATGATTTAATCATATGACATCACGATTGATGGTAATTCACTTCTATACCAGGCTCTCAGGTATGTATACAATATACCTGTACTGAGGGTATGATAGAATTACGTGACCTTAATGTGTGAATTAGTCATTTCACTGCTGAATTAGCAATATATATAACACAACAAACCAGGGTTAAAATACCTTAATTAAGAATTTTGGGTATGAGTCTTATAACCGAAACTTCAATATGCTATGACCTGACAAATTTAATGAGTGATTGAACTATGAAAAAGCAATACAATGATGTATGGGACATCCTCGAACGAAATATATAAAACACGTGATAAGACCTCCGAGAACACCGTTCCATGTCCAAATCTAATTAGAGAGTTGATCCATTTACGTTCGTAGTTTCGTCGTGAGATTTAGTAGGTGTTCGAATGATAGAGGGCCACCGTTTACATGGAGACATTGATTGAAAAAGAAAGCGAATTGTTTAGAATCTACACCATATGGATTGTGCAGTACCATCTGAGATGAATAAACGTTGTAACATTTTGTTAGATATAACTAAAATAGAAAATATAGGATATTGAGATGGTGCAGTGACCTGACCGGGCGGTCGTTAAATTCACATTGTCAACTGGAAACAGTAAATCGGTCAGGGTAACATTACATTAGCAAATATGCAGGTAATGTACCCCTCATTATACATGCACCTGAATAGTATGGAATTCCAATAATAAGTTTCATGTTTAACAGTTTGAACACTCAATCGGAGTCAGATTTATACCGGCAGTGGATGTCTGGTACAAGCTACTAGTTAACTATTTCTACAGGATTGTCTACATGAGTAATAATCCTTCGTTCGCGGACTACCTTAGCATCATCTATCCAAGTGAACTGGAGGTCAAAGAAACTACAGAAAGTAGTAATTCTACTTCGTATTTAGATATTATGTTGTCTTTCGACATTAATGGTCAATTGAACACCTCACTCTATGACAAACGTGACGATTTCAATTTCGCTACCACAAACTTTCCTTTCATAAGTAGCATCATTCCATCATCGCCCGCATTCGGCGTATTCATATCTCAGTTAATACGTTATTTCAGAGCATGTTCAAATTACAATGACTTTGTTCTGAGGGCTAGGCGACTTTCAGTTAAGCTGCTCAACCAGGGTTATATATGTGCTAGACTAGCAACGTCACTGAGGAAGTTCTACGGTCGTTACGAGACTCTTAATACTCCATATGATATCTCGTTATCCAGACTTTTAAGTGATATTCTGGACTGAGACCGATTCCGATCATTTTACACAGATTTGACACCTTCTGTACTAGAAGTTTACCTACTTTGAAATACATATGGAATTTACACGATTTGACTCTTTCTACTGGGTATATGCGGGTGTTGCTAGCAAGCAGGAGATGCTCACTCTCCCCGGGCACCTGATCTCACTCCATCACAGGGGTTCACATATGCTCTTCAAGTAGACATATTTTGTTATTTTCCACTTGTTTTTCATTTTCACTGATTTTGTATGTCCTCTGGTTTCATGATTTTTAGACTTATGGTTTGGATTTATCCATCATCTTTACATATCTACATATTTACCAAGAAGATTGCTAATGATGATAAGTAGTGGAACATAGTTGGAGGGGGTGTTATTTATTATTCTTTATTCTTTATTGTTTGGGGGTGTTAGGGGTGAGAGGAGGTGTTTTTGTTTGTTTGGGGGGTTGTTTGTTTGTTGTTTTTTTATTTTATTTTATGTATATTCTTATTTAATGGTGAATTGACCACAAATTCACACATATAGTCATGTTATGTTTTCATATAAACGTGTCAAAAAGATGTATATTCATTATATATAGTAAGCCATTTCTAGAAAGCCGAAGTTGCAACAATTCAGATCTGGGACTTTATTTGTCCCCTACAATATTATTAAATTCATCTTTTCCGATTGTTTCCACCAGTTTCCCATTGTTATAGCTTTATGCCGATGTATCTGGTGTAAAGCGCAAGTCACTTCCTTACCTTCTGATGACTTTCTCTAATATCCCCATTCTTCTACTGAATCATTATTCCATGCAAGATACATGTATGACAGAGTGATACAAAATATTTTTATCCTATCTAGTTATATTCGGAGTTTCTACGTATGGTTCACCAGAAGATATTCATTAGATAAAAAAGATGCTGGGGTGTAAAATGAAGAAAAACATGTATCTGACATGAAATCCTCCTTTAAATTAGAATAAAGATCGGGTATAACTTCTCAGGTCAAATGATAGAATCCTGAAAAATGGTATCACATGAATGGCGAGCTCAAGAGCTTTCCATTAATACCAAATACATGTACGACGTTAAAATGTGTAGGGTTTACAGGTGTAAAATAAAGGTACATTGGAACGCGAGAAAAACATGCAAATTATATGTTATTTCATTGTTATTTTTCAGTTGAGGTTTCAGCTAGAAACACAACAAGTTCACCGGTATTTTGACACTACTCACGTCAATATGGACCTTTCCAAATACACAGACACCATTAGAAATGCATGTACGGGCAAGAAAACTTATTTACGTACATTTGCTGGCTGATTGCATCAACAGAGATAAACACCGATTACATTTTTAATTTCATGTTATGTATTCTTATTTTGTATACCAGGCCACACCGGCCTAATGGATAAGGTGCTCGGCTCGTGACCGATAGGTCCCGGGTTCGACTCCCGCCCTGAGCACATTGGTTTTCTGTCTTTCGGATGAGACACGTGTCACGGTAGGCATGGCACGTAAACGATCCCTCACGGCTTCGTGTGGGTCTGTTGCAAATGTCTAAATTTGTGTGCAATGCATCAGGCAGATGCCGTCACTATTTACGTGAAATAATCGTGGAGTGACGTACAACAACAATCAATAAATCAATTATTTTGTATGCTTGCAAAATCAAATGGACCATATTGTTTGTCCGTACGTCCTAACATCCATTCAGTTGTACGGCTATTGGAGGCCTTTCGTGTCTGGAAGATACAACCATAATGGATTTTTCAGATAGATTGATATGCCACATGTTTTAAACAAACTGAATACAGTCTTGTACGTCATATTTATAGATTTTGTTTCATAACACTAAAATTTGTAAACTAGTGCTTATATGAGATTGATTTTGTTAAACGTCACACCGCGAATATCTCACGTATGTGGTGACGGCATCTGCCTGATGCGGGGCATACAAATTTTCACCTTTGCAACGGACCCACCCGAAGCAGTGAGAGATCTTTAACATGCCATGCATACCACGACACGGGACCTCGGTTTTTACTGTCTCATCCGATCGACAGGACACCGACATGACCAGAGCGGGACTCGAATCCCGGCCTCCCGATCAGAGCCCGGCGCCATAAACTGAGAATATACTTTAGTCATAATTTCATATTCTTCTGTTCATCAATGAATTAATACCTGGGATTTGGATTTCATTTAGTTTTATTCTATTGATAAACAGAATAAAGCCATTGTACATTAGAATTTATTTGAATGTTTGATAATGAAATAAATTAAAATGAAATAATTGACTTAAGTATATTCTCAGTTTATGGCGCCGGACCTAGGAGGCCAGCGCAATACCACTAGGCCACGCCGGCTTTACTCATATGAGAGAAGACTTTCACTGGTCACATCGTTTAAGGTAATGTGCCTCCAGCTAAGGCAATGCAGTGGCAGATCCAGAATTTTCGATATGGTGCCCGACATGTCAAAGTCAAGTATTAGCCAAAATACATGAACTCCGCCATTTTAGATGCCAAATCAGAAGGTTTACTCATACTTGTGGCGAAAAAAGGGGGGGCTCTAAATCCGCCCCTGCAACGTACCATGACGCAATGCCATAATTCTAATGCCAAGGAGTAGAAAATAGACGCAAATCTACATGTGCGCATACCTTCACATAAAAGCTAAGCCGCTGTAGCTCAGTCGATGAGGTGCTCGGCTCGTGACCGGGAGGCCGGGGTTCGTCATAAGTGCACCGGTGTCACGTCTATCGGATGAGACAATGAAAACTGAGGTCTCGTGTCTCAGGAGGCATGACACGTAAAAGACCCCTCACTACTTCGGGAGTGTCCGTTGCAAAGGTATAAATTTCTATGCGATGCATCAGGCAGATACCAGTGGCGGATCCAGGATTTCCCAAAAGGGGGCTCACATATGTATTAGCCAAACTACTCAGCCACTTTGGTGTCATATCTGGATTTTTACTGGTAAATATGTGGCGAAAAGGGGGCCCGGGCCTCCCGTCTCCCTCACCCTCTAAATCCGCCAATGGATAATTTCACCATATACGTGAAATTATCGTGGAGAGACGTAAAAACAATAATCAATCAAATTTTAAATGCCAAAATCAGAATGAACTATTGAAGTATAATATAATGATACAGTCCTTTTAAGATACAACATAAACTACACAGAATTTCCAAAAAGTTGAACATGTAAAGGTAGATTTAAACAAGAGCAGATAACACACCTTATTAAAATCTTCTATAATAACTTTTAGGACATTATATGTATGTCACAAACTGATATTATAACATCTGTCAGCCGACAGAATTTCAGTAAAACACGTGTCTGATGTTAACAAACAGGGAACCTTTAACAGTGATACATAAAGAGGAATACGAAAAAAGCCGATTAGACTCACTTACTAAGAAATTTTTTTATATATATTATCTCGTTATTACGAGATAATTAACTCGTTATTTCGAGATCTTTTCTCGTTATTTCGAGATCTTTTCTCGTTATTTCGAGATAATTAACTTGTTATTTCAAGATCTTTTCTCGTTATTCGAGATAATTAAGTCGTTATTTCGAGATAATTAACTCGTTATTTCGAGATAATTATCTCGTTATTTCGAGATCTTTTCTCGTTATTTCGAGATAATTAACTCGTTATTTCGAGATAATTAACTCGTTATTTCGAGATAATTATCTCGTTATTTCGAGATTTTTTCTCGTGATTTCGAGATAATTATCTCGTTATTTCGAGATCTTTTCTCGTGATTTCGAGATAATTAACTCATTATTTCAAATTTCGATTTTTTCCCGGTTTTGTCTTGTTCCTGTGACTTAATGGTAATGTATGTGGGTCGGGTCTCTATATTGTCATGTTTTATTCTCAGCACGTTTTCCCAAGTTTATACTTGAAATTTCTGCTAATAGCAAATTTCCGAGTAAAATTATATCTAATTCCATTAAATTAGCATTCAATACGAAGACTACTAAAATTCAGTCCCCAACAATGCAACAGTACCTGTTGGGACAATCAGTTTTTGGCATATCAACACCTATATTGGAATAGGGGACCTTCGAGGTACGATCAGTGCTTGGAATATTCAGTAAGTTTTAAGGAACGTAGGGCATAACGTTTCCGATATAGTGGAAAAAAGGCTTGTGAAATGATCAAAGTGATGTATATAGCATTTATATTGCTTTGATCTTCATTATAAGTGAGTACAATGTGATTCGTATATCATAAAAGCAAATGTACTCTTTCGTTTCATTTTACAAGGTTTGATGTGCTTATTTATGCTATACCGGAAGGTACATACCCTGCATTTCATGAAAAAAAGACTATGTCAAACTGGAAACGGATGCGTAACTCGATAGTCCTTCTATAAACTTGTAAGTGATAGAAGCAGTGTGAAATGTTATATATCGAGATACAACCAGAGGCGTTACGATCGCCTGGATATGGCACTTCTCTATATTATGTGAAGGTTGGTAACTACTACGTTTCGTAACCCAGACATGAAGTTTGAGCGAAGTAAAACGAAGCAAGGGAATTTTGGCGTCACCTACGCGTTTTTATATATATACGTATATTATCAGTCTACGTCGTCACTAGATTTCTTCACAAAATTCCAATACTACATGTACAAACGTCATTTGTTGATTCCACAGTCCGTTTTAGTACCAAGTCAGAGTGATTGATTGAAAGGTGACACAAGCATGACTCTATGAATGTTCCGGATCCGTTTTTAACTGACCATGTACGTTCTTTATGGCTGCCTTATCAAGCTTGCGTGATGTCTAGACATTGCAGGGACAAAGGTTATCGGTTTTCATGACGTATCGCAAGAAAACTTACGTAATCACAATAGGTCAACAAACCATTTCATACGACTTTTAAAGGACTTTTCGCAACTTTTACCTGAAGAGACTTTAATTTAAGAAATTTCCAAACTTTTTCATGTTCAATCTCCCCCTATTTGCAAAATCTAGTGTTGAAAGTAACGAAAAATCGTTGAACATTCGTATGACCTGCAGGTATTCGAGTTGGCTAAAGCCGAGTGCTCCCTACAGAGACATAGACTATTTTCTCTGGCTCCCTAGAATATCCAATCGCACTTTCTCGGGCCTTTCCGTCGGATACTCGGAAAAACAACCTCACTACAAAAACAAACTTATTTCCGAATATTTACGATAACACCCGAGAGACTTTCCTAAAAATGAGAAAAGGCGTGGCTACTTTCCTAATAAAGAAGAATGAGACGTGGCTTTAGAAATTATAGTGGGAAAATTCACAACTACGCAAAAAAGATGGTTTCAAAAACAAGTACATGTAATTCCTATTAACAAAGAACCATTTGGCTTTGTGACCAACAGCTTGAGGATTTAATGCTTTCCGATTGCAACCTAAGCTTTTTAAAAAGCTATGCTTGTGTTTCTTAGTACTATAGTATTACCCAACATGCCACGCTGATGGAGTTTGCCAGGGGTGGATCCAGAACTTCATGTGCCGGGGGGCACCTCACAAATGAGGCCCGAAGGGCCGAATGGGGAGGGTATGGGAGGGGTCCGCCCCTCCCATACGTGGGGGTTCGGGGGGCCTCCCCCGAGAAAATTTTGCAAAAAATGAGGCAAAATAGTGCAATCTGGTGCTCTTTTTTGTGATCCAGATTTTCAGTTGGAGGAGGCGTAAAACTCGGCGCAGGGTCTAGGGACTGCCTATAGGTCCCCGGTGGATGCAGGGTAGGTCCTTGGTAGGGGGAACAAGGTGCAAAGTCCCCCTCCACGGAAGCTCCTGTATTTGAGACTTTTGGAGATACAAAATACGTTGTGAAAATAAACTATTCTAGAAATGGCTATCAGTGAAATCCATCTTGTACATCGCGTAGCATCAGTACAAGCGTTTCAAAAAAATTGTACTGAAGCTACACGATGTACGAGACGTATTTGAGTAAAATTGTATGGATAAGTAAAATCCATCTTGTACAGCGCGTAGCTTCAAACATTTGCAACGTTTGCTACACGAAGTACAAGTAGCCATACGGTTTTACTCGCCTGAGGCAAAGTGGCCGATGATTTGTGCCCTGGATATTAATTTGGATTGCACCTATATTTGCTTCCATCTGGAACATATTATGGATCATAAACGGGGATCAGGGGAGATTTATCATGAAATTGTTCGTGAGTATTTCATACTTTTCCCACCTTTCGCAGTTATCAAATTATTATAATAGGTTCAAGATTTTAAATGATTAATCAAGGAAAAACATAATTGTGTCAATAAAACAGCAGAATGGTGTAATCTTATGAAAACGATGTATATCAATGTCAAACTTTTTCAGTAGGACTTGAAATTGATATATAAAAAGTATTTGTCACCTGCATTTTTCAAAAAAGCAAGCAATATTTCGATAATGCATGTGTACATCCTAATTGTTTATCACGCTTAAACTCTGACCTGGAAGTATGTAATGGTATACCCGACATGCGCAAATGAGATTCCGATAAGGCTTATTGTGGTGGATTAAACATGGCGACGCCCAACATGGAAACACCGGCGAAACATACAAATGCAGAAAACAACTTGTACATGCTGTTTGTAAATAGCGTAAAATTCTTCCTGTTTCCTTAGATCTTTAGAAGACTGTCAAGAAAATATTGAATGCAGTAATCGAAATCCGCCATCTTGTCAACCTTTTTAACAACCGATGTTTCATAATACATTCGAGCTTACCGGAAAGGCTCTCTGTATTGTCCGAATTTGAATTGTGGTCTTGTCAAGTGGAAAGGATAAAAATATCTGTTGGATGCTTCGAATTCCTCTTCTATTACACACTGGAACGGCTCAGTGGATGAAGTGCTCTGCTTCGAGGTTCCGGATTCGACTCCCGCTGTGGGCACACTGGTGTTTTGTCATTCGGATGAGATAATTAAAACCGAGGTCCCTGTGTCATGATTCGTTCATATGGAATCGCAACAGGTATTTCAAGGGCTGTTTATATGTAGACGATGTGATATGACTTGATATTGCTTCTGTAATCTTTTTAAGGAGTACAACATGAATAAACAACAAAACTTTTTAAGGATTAAATGCCCATAAATTTTTTAATTTTTGTCATTGTAAAATTTCCTTTTCGTTTCATGTCGACTTTAGAGTGTGCCATTTTCGACATATTGTTTAACATTCGAATTCCTAAGCCCTTACCGTGTGCCAGAGTAAGGAAAAGGGCGAGATAGTTCCGAATGATCAGATGGCAGTAAAAAAAAATGTCACATTATTATTACCGTTAATGTTGTGCTTTAATATGTATATGCAGAGTAAATTTCTGGCATATGGTTATGGAAATATTTACCGATGAACTGTATTGTGTATATTATACACAAAGCAAGTTGCAGCATGCACTGTTTTTAAAATTATTCAGCGATTTTTAAAAACGGAAGGTGCCTTTCTCCTTGGACAATACGAGTATAGACGACGCGGTCAAGGCTGCAAAGACTCGTAAAGCCGCTGGGGTCGATGAAATTCCGACCGAAGTCCTGAGAAACGACATTTGTGTTGATATTTTATTCACATTGATATCGGCCTGCTTTGAACTAGGAGATATACCGTCGATCTGGAGAACCGGAATTATATCACCAATTCCGAAATCGAGCGATAATGATCGCCGTGACCCAATGTCGTACCGTGGTCTCTCTTTGCTATCAATACCATGCAAGATATATACAGCGATATTGAACGCTAGATTGTGTGATTGGCTAAAAATTAACAATAAACTGGTTGACGAATAGAACGGTTTCCGCCGGAAGCGCAGTTGCCCAGACCACTTATAGACACTCTTTAGTTCAGTGAATAACCGGAAACTTGCCAGAAAATCGACGTATGGATGTTTCGTGGATGCCAAAAAGGCCTTCGATACCATCAATCGTGATTTACTTTAGTATAAATTACGTCAAATTGGTGTCAGCGGGAAAATTCTCAAAGCACTTGTCTCGTCGTATCGTGACACTACTTCGAAAATTCGTGTAAATGACATGTAAACAGAAGAATTTCCTGTCTTATCCGGTGTAAAGCAGGGCTGTAATGTTTCGCCGACATTATTTGCTATCTACGTCAACGATCTTGCGGAGGAAATAAAGACTTCCGGTATTAGCGTTCACTACGATGATGACGTCATCGGCATTTTATTATACGCAGACGATGTAGTGCTTTTAGCCGAATGCGAGAAAGACCTTCAAAAGCCTCTCGATATCTTAAACCGATGGTGTCGTAAATGGCGTCTACTTATTAATTGCGACAAAACGAAAATACTACATTTGCGGTCGCCAAACGTTCAACATTCACAGACAGTTTTTTTAAATTGTGGCGACCTCACCGTTTCATATTCTGTTAGTACAAGTACCTTGGGTTGTGGTACAATGAACACATAAATATGCAGTTCACGGTTTCTGAACTCGCTAAGTCGGCGAGTCGTGTGCTTGGGGCACTGCAGGCGAAATTCTCCTATGCTGGTGGTATGTCGTTTGAAGTATATGACAAACTGTATAAAACATTGGTGCAGCCAGTTATGTACTACGGCAGCGCAATATGGGGAACATGTAAATACCCGAAACTAGACTCGCTCCAAGCGAAAGTATGTAGATTTTTCCTGGGAGTCCGCAAACACACTTCAAATATTGCGGTCAGAGGAAAGATGGGCTGGCTATCAAACGTTGGGAATATTCGACTTGAGGTGATTCGCTACTGGAATAAATTATGTAATTCCGATGGTGACCGTCTTATTTCGAAGATTCACAGATGGTTGCTTGGACGAAATCGTTCCTGGGAAGGTCGAGTGAAAACTATATTGAGGGACCTCGGTTGGGATCCAGATGAAGGCGCGACGAGTTTATTGACCGCTCGCGAATCGCTTAGATTAATGGACGAAAGGGAGTTTACTATGAAAATATGGAACGATTCAAACTCTAAAGTTGTAAATGGGAATAAAGTAAAAACATACCGTATATTTAAGAATGACGTCATAACAGAGTCTTACTTATATAATCGCGCTATAAATAGGTCGCAGAGACGTGCGTTAGTTTCTCTTCGTTGCGACAGCGCACTACTCCACATAGAGACGGAGCGTTTTACCAAACCTATAACTCCAGTAGATGAATGATTGTGTATATATTGCAACGATGGATCGATCGAGGACGAAAAACATTTTCTTGTACATTGTGAATTTTATAACGATATAAGATCTCAGTTATTTTCAGCGGCCATTCATCTTGATCCACAGTTTACTTATTTTAACGATAACCAAAAACTTTTATTCTTAATGACTGAAAAAGAACTCACAATAATTTGGGGGAAATGTGTACATAAGATGTTTTTAAAGCGATGTACATGTACTTAAGTAGATTTTAACTGTAAAGATGCTTTAATGGAAAGTGTCTCATAGGTCAAATCTGGCCGGATTTTGATACGTTTACGTACATTTTAAATTGTGTACTGCATGTTGTTGTATGTTACTTATATCAAAATGTGACACTATAATAAACTATTGAATTGAATTGAATTGAGTATAGGCCGTTTTAATACGGCGAGTTACCTGCCCTTGTTTATTAAGGTAGTCCCGGAAGTGGAAAAGGAATGATAGATATGTTGTGCAATGACTGTTCCTTCATTTACTTTTCTTATTTTTATGGTCAATTGACCATTGTGAGATGTGACCTGTGAAGTAGCAGTCACTTCTGTATATACACTGTGATATGCAGAAAGTGAGAGAGCTCTTATCAAGGGCAGACAATCATCGACCTTTTGAGACGATGGGCGTTCTCGTATACCGTTAATAACAGTTTTATACAATCAACAAACTTAATTAGACTAATTCAAGTACATCAGTGGTGCTTATCAGTAGCAGTCGACTACTGTACTGTTTTTGTTTTCTATTTGTCTACATGCATATCTAATTCCAAACAGCACTGTACTGTAGACTAGTTGATAGACCTAGTTATATTTTAGTTTTTTATTGAATACTAGTAATAGTAGGAAATTATATCTTATATCTAATAGTTTCTGAAGTGAAGTGCGATTTTTTTGGTACTATGAATTCGTTATATATAACGAAACAATGTTATGTAATCGATTAACAAAACGGGAATCACTTCGCATTCCAGAGGAAAGTAGTTCCGGCAATTGTGACATATCTGCACTCAAAATTTTGTTGATGCAGAAATTTTAAACCAATTATATTCGATATTATGATAAGAAAATCCACAACAGGTCCAACTACAATAATAATAGTAAACACATAAAGCTTTGATTACACGGCGGATGCGGGACTGAAAATCGTCAAATGACTTCCGTCTTTGGATCAGGTGAGCTAATAAAAAGGAACTCTTATTGCGACCCACAAGATACAAAATGGGTTAAACGTGTGTTCATCTTCAAAAGTATTTTTCCACCGATCAACGATCTTTTCAAATCTGGCATATATACAAAAATGTAATTCCTTGGTAAATGTTTTTAGGAAATGTGAGCAAATCCTTCAAAAAATTTTATTACTCGCAATACGCTTTGTCATTCACTTGTTTACATCCAAACTACAATGCCTTTATATCAGAAAGTTCGATACAAGTTCTGTGGCAGTTGATTTTTAACATTAAAACATTTCCTCCTATTTCGTTCATAATGGAATATATCATAATCTACTAAAATAGAAATCTTGGAAAAAATTCGGCTAAAGAATGTTTAAAATACTTGATACGAGCTATTTGTAGAACTTCTGATACAGAAGCATTATGTTGTGGATGTAAACAAGTGAATAATACAATAATCGTACATTTGCTCGACATTTCCTATCATTTTGGCCAGGTTTAGGCCTTTAACCCTAACTCTCCTCCTTCCTGACTGAACATAGATGGGAGATCGCTATATATTTTTCAAGTATCTCCGTCTATAGATGTTTCTGTAATGCTGTCCTCCAGAGGTAATGTACGCGAGAAAAGGCAAGAGATGATGGCGGATTTTGCGATACATTTGAGTCAGATTTACTCGAAAAGCAGATCTGAACTGTATGACAAAATCCACCACAAATACTGTCACAATAACAAAGTATAGGAAAACATGAAAAACATCACAAAATGCTTCGATTACCCGACAGCTGACATACTGACTTAGAAGGGTGGCATTGCGCAACTTTCAGGCCTTTTTACCGTCAAATGTCCCTACCAAGGTCTGACATTTCGGACTAAATCGTAAGCTTTCCGGTACTAAGTCAAAATGCTGTTAGATATTATACGAATATTATTCTTGCAACATTTTAAGTTGAAATGTTAAGGTTAAAAACACTATAAAAATTGTAATTTTTCAGAAACTATTGGCTTTTTGTTCACATTAGCGCATTAGAAAATTGTACAATTATACGACACTTTTCGTTTTAAACGGTCACTGACACTATAAGAACTGAATTTTTGTATTCATCCATACATAAAATTCGAAGTTTGTGAAGAACAAAGATTATAGTGGGAAAGGCTATGGGTCTTGATTTCTGATTTACACCATACAAAGATGGTTTCACTTCTGTCGTAATGGAATCGTAATGATGCATTGCACAGACATTTAGACCTGTGCAACAGACCCTCCCCGATCACCGACAGACCCTCCCAGAGCACCGACAGATCCTCCCCGAGCACCGACAGACCCTGCCAGAGCACCAACAGAGCCTCCCCGAGCACCGACAGACCCTCCCAGAGCACTGACAGAGCCACCGGCGGGACTTGAACCCACCATCTTCATTTCGCTGACTTTGGAAAACGTAAAGGTAAAAAAAAAATTAAAACGACATAATGCACCTGGTTAAACGGAATTGATTCTCAAAAATCTGTCGAATAAGATGCGTAAAAATATTCCGAATATAATTGAAAGGTCATCGTAGAAATAGTTAAGGTCATGAAGGCAAAGTTTAAGGTTATTGACACAAAGTAAGACTTAGCCGCAAGACGTGACCCTATTTTGATAATAGAGCCACGATTCCTTACATTGCTTAAACTTGCAATTTTGATAAACGGATCAGCCGGCAAGATTCAGTGCATTCCAGCATCAAATGGAACAATTATCATAAACAGATAAACGTTCAGCAAACGGTCGGTTATATAACTTTACCTACAATCTGTCACTAAAAAGCAATACACACTTTTATCTACTGTTTGTGTCAAATTTGCCTCTTTGTTAATATGTAGAAGATGAAACGGTTGATATTCTTATATTTCCAGATTCAATAAACGGTGGTCAGAAATTATTTGAAAATTATTTTACGAATGTTAACTGTTCATAATGTTTAACGTTTACGCGTACATAAAAAAAACATTGGTGGCTGATTGACTGACTGATCGATTATTGTTTTGCGTCCCTCCACGATTATTTCTCGTATATAGTGACGAAATCTTCCTGATACATTGCATACAAATTTATACCGTTGAAACAGACCCACCCAGAGCAGTGAGGGATCTTTTACGTCCCATGCAAACCGTGACACGGGACTTCGGTTTTTACTGTCTCATCCGGAAGACAGAACATCAGTATGCCAACAGCGGGAGTCGAACTTGGGACCTTACGGTCATGAGTCGAGTACCTCATCCATTAAGCTGTACCGGCTTAAAAAGACATTGGTGTAAACCTTACATAGATTGTTCTTATCCAGTGCATTGTGGGAAGATAATATATTCACTATGTTTTAATATATTATTACGAAAAAAGAGTGTTTCCTTGCAACAAATTGTTACTTTCTGACATTTTGTTTTGTCAGATGTGTCAGTGTGTTAAGACAATCATTGTTTAAAAACCGTTGAAAAAAGGCATAAGCAATCACAGTCTAATTAAATAGATATCTCTACTTCATTTGTTATTGGTTTAACCTTGATTAAACAAATAACGAGAAAAGTAGAAGTCTGATTTTAAAAGATTGAAAGAGTCACTGTCATTTCCTTCATGTAATCTCATAAACCAATTACGTCTTTTTACAATATTAATTTCTTTAAGTGTTTACGAGTTTTACATTATCATGCATTTTTATATATATAAAAATTTTATAACTGCAATATATATTCTTTCGAGATCATGAAAATAACAAACCCTTGTTATATGATTAATAACTCATTTAGATAATTGAAAGTCCGATCTGCATTTGTTTTAATGCTGGATAGTTTGACAAAAGTAATATAAAAAGTAAGAGCTCAGAGGATTAACTGTGTTTGCGCACGAGTAATTGCGCGCTTTTGCATGCATCCACGATTTGAGCGTTGTAGTTAGAAATATCCCAGTGGGAGTTTTCTTGGAAATAACGGTCCTTTTGAGAAATCTCAGCCAAGAATTTTTGCTGAAAAAGAAATAACAAAAATGAAATAAATTTCTCCAATTTAACATGATAAAAGGGGCCTTATGCCAGACAAGGTACTTTTAACCGGGATTTTCATAATGACGTTAATGCAAGCATAGTGACGCTAAAGTAAAATGACGCAAATTTTTACGGCAAATATATGTTTTCCCATTTTACATGATGTAAGGGGCTTTATGCCAGACATGCTACTTTTTGCCGGGATTTTTATTACGCCGTTAATGCCAGCATAGTGACGTCAGAGTAAAGTGATGCAAATTTTTACGACAAATTATCGTATATCTAGCTTGGAATTATGAGATGAATAGGAAAAAGGTCTGTTATCGTACGTCTGGCATGGAATGAAATATAAGGTCAACGGGAAAAAGGTCTATTGAATATATTGAATTCATACAACTTTTCATTGTTCAATTGGCATAATATAATCAGAGTCAAACAAGGCAGTGTGTGATTTAGTTCCCTTCTCCCCTTTACATATCTTAGATATTGACATAAAACCACGTGACTACAAACAGGCCATCGAGTACTACTAGTTTTTTTTTTCTTGCCAGGTTTTTGATGTGATCTTTGTTCATAACTCTTGAGAGCCATATTGACGAAATTTACCTACGGAAACCCGTTTAATTTAAGAAGGAATAGTCTTGTTTCTGAAAGGACAGACAAAACTAACATAGAGAGTGAAAAAGAATTAGTACAGAGGGTAAAATACGAAAACGACCTCGGTATCATACCTCTAAATCAAGTAATCCTGAAAGGCTGAGATAATCCGTTGCTTCATATTGATCAAGGACGAAAATATAGCAGTCATTTCCTTTCTTGTAAGCAGCTACATTCTGCAGACAAAAAAAATTAAATAGATAAAATAAAAAATAAATAATTAAAAAGAGAAAGAAAAAGAAAGAAACACTATAGCTAGATCACTGTCGCTATGTTCTATAGCTTGATTCTATCCAAATTTCCCCATCAAAATTTTAATAAGTTACGAAAATGAATAGTCTGTTAAAATTATCATAGTTTTCTGGTCAATTGAAATGGAATAGATGGAAATTCAATCAGTACAGAGAATATCTACAGTTTCATTAAATGCATATCTTCTCTTAAATTCATCCGCACATTCACTGGATTCATTATTGCATATGACTCCTTCGTTTTCAATTTACATCCAGTGTAGCTCAGTCGGTCAAGTACTTGGCTCGTGACCACGAGGTCTTTGATCGAGTTCCGCTGTTGATTCTCAGTGTCGTGTCTTTCGGATGATACAGTAAAAATGTGGCCCTGTTTCACAGTAGACGTGACACGCAAAGACCTGTCATGTTCTATTCCCTCACTGCTTCGGGGTAGTTCCGTTGCGTAGGTCTAAATTTCTGTGCATTACACCAGACAGGTGCCATCACCATATAGGTGATTCCAGTTGCTGTACGCCTTTTTTCCTCCTCCAATCTTCTTTTCGTCCCAATGGATTACTATACACTGTGTCTACTTAATTTCTAATTGACTTAGGCCAATACAACAATGACAACAATACAAACACATTTTAAATCTCTTTATCAATAGTTGATTCTATTTCTCAGTAATATACAGCTCGTGAAATCTACTCACATTTAAAGTATCAAGATAGTAGTGGCCATCCTGTGCTACTGCCAAACCGGCAAACTGTTCAAAATTAACACAATAGATAAAGAAATGGTTTGGATTTATAATATTCATAACTTATTAGATTTTCATATTGTCTGTAAAATGTTCTCATTGATTTATCATTTAGTTACCGCATATATTTCACACAGTTTTAAAAGGAAATACATACAAGTGATTCTGCATGCCGAAACAGAACATTTCCTGTGTCTTACGGACCCGCTTTGCTAAATAAAGAACTAACGACAAATCGAAATATAATGATGACCCAACACACGTAGGTATTTTGCAGGGGGAAAATTATTCTTTCCTTGAGATTTGTTAATGTTTGCCAGCTTTTAGAGAAAACTGCATTTATTACAGTGTATCTCAAGATTTATATAAATATAAATAATTTTTACGATTTGTCGTGAGTTCTTTAGTAAAATGGGCACCAGATGTTTGGCATTGTCACTAGAAAACCCCACATCTGTTATAATTGTGTAGACTGTCTTTATCAATGGTTTGAACCTTACTGCCCTAATCGCCACTTTACAATCATAAACATGTTGACAATATAATCGTAAACATATAGTGACAATGGAATCGTAAACATATGGTGACAATGGAATCGTAAACATATAGTGACAATGGAATCGTAAACATATGGTGACAATGGAAATCGTAAACATATGGTGACAATGGAAATCGTAAACATATGATGACAACGAAATCGTAAACAAAAAATCGTAAACATATGGTGAGACTGAATTCGTAAACATATGGTGACGATGAAATCGTAAACATATAGTAACAATGAAATCGTAGACCCATGGTGACAATGAAATCGTAAACATATCGTGACAATGAAATTGTGTACATATGGTGTCAATGAAATCTTAAACATATAGTGACAATGAAATCGCAGACCCATGGTGACAATGAAATCGTAAACATATCGTGACAATGACATTGTGTACATATGGTGTCAGACAATGAAAATCGAATTTCACAAAAGGATGAAGCCGAGTCGTAAGCAAGCCGGTGTGACATAGTGGATAAGGTGCTTGGCTCGTGATCGAGAGGTCCCGGGTTCGACTCCCACCCAGGGCACACTGATGTTCTGTCTTTCGGATGAAACAGTAAAAACCGAGGTCCCGTGTCACGGTAGGCGTGGCACGTAAAAGATCCCTCACTGCTTCGGGTGGGTCCGTTGCAAAGGTCTAAATTTGTATGCAATGCATCAGGCAGATGCAGTCACCATATACGTGAAATAATTGTGGAGTGACGTAAAACAACAATCAATCAATCAACCGAGGCGTAAGCTGTACTGGTCGTGACGGTAGATCTGGACGCGCTGTATATCCGTACGATCGCTATTTTTCATACTGACTGACCATTTCAAGTAATTTTAACTGCACAATTTGAAAGAACAATATCCTTTTAAACTCTATGCCAATAAACATTTTAAAATTTGCTCATTTAACATGATTTTAACGAACCGTCCAGATGTATTTCGTGTTCGGATTTTCCTTCCTGACCAATACGTCGTGCCGTTCTATGTAGCATGAATATTTTGAGAACACAAAATTTCATTTCTATAGGCGTCGACATTAGTCAATAAAATACAAATTCAAGATAGAAATTACTTGGTTTGATGAATTGTAATAATGTATGAAAAAAAGAAATTCCCCAATAAAAGAAATCATACATAACTCTTATGAAAAACTTAGCTTAAGTTAGGGGTTGTTCATTTTGTGAGATTCGGTCCAGATACCCGTTGTACTTTTAAAGAAATAAGTAATAAAGCCGTTGTGCTCGATTCGTGACCAAAAGGTCCGGGAATCGAATCCCGCCGTGGGCAGACCGTGTCCTTCTTTCGGACGAGACAGTAAAAACCAAGGTCCCGATTCACGGTGGGAACGCAAAAATCCCTCACTGCTTCGGATGGGTCCGTTACAAAGGTATAAATTCTATGCAATGCATCAGGCAGATGCCGTCACCATATACGAAAAAGCAATCCTGTAGTGACGTAAAACAAAAATCTATCAATCAAAGACCTCAATATCCGAAGTGTCCGCATTTCATCTAGCCTCAACTAAAGTACATAATCAGTTTACGCTCGACATTCTAGTCATTGTGATATAATGAAGACTTAAAAGTTGCATGTAAATTAAAACTCAAAAGCATGCATTGTATTTGAGAGAAAATAGAATAATTAATAACAAACCTTTCAAGAAAACATACGAATAAAACTTTCCATGGGAATGATAAACAATTTTCTAGATGTCTTTAGGTGAAAATTTAACGTGGAATTTTAACTTGAAACATTTAATGAAACAGAATTAAAATTTGGTAAGTTATAAAAAAATGGATGGATAAAATGCTTCATCAACATGCAAAAGTTACTGAAATATTTTCATTTGTTAATCTTTTTTAAAATCTGTATCTGAATACAACGAATGAATATAGGATGAAAAAACCCATTCATTATAGAATAACAAATAAAATGACCGCTTAATCTTATCTCTTTATTCTTTGGAAGGATAGTATTAAACTGAAGTATATCCAACATAATTGCTAAATTTAAAAAACTCAGTATAGTTTTATAAATTTTTTTTTACAATCTTTTCCCATAGATTACAATTTTTTGAATAATTCTTGAGGGATGTTAAAATGGATTTAATTTCCTTTCAAAACAACATTGTAAAACTTTTTAGCAATTTTGAAATAAAAATGAGAGGGAATGTGATACCAAATTTCTTACCAAAAGTGCGAATGCTATATTAATGCCGTTCATTTTGTTATATTATTTCGAAGTGTCGATGTTCCACTAGCATCGCTTTATAAAGGAAACATTTCTGGACAGGGTACGTATAGAATTGACCTAAAGGTCATTTTACTCTGATAAAGGTCTATTAACTTTCTACATTACTGAAAATTAAAGCACGTTCTGTGGAAATCGGGAGATAATTCGTGGTCTAGTACGTAATAACTCAGATAAGAAAATTCACTTGTCTCATTGGAAGAGATTTGAATTTATGATAAAAGTGTCAAACACAAACAACGTTTGGGATATATAGAAATCATCCGAAATTTATTTTGCTGTATGTCTGTCTGTTTGTCAGTACATCAGATATTGTACAGTCTCTTGAATATATACCCTTGCTTTGATCTGGTTGATACTTTATCCATTTGTTACATATGACACAAAACTGTACCATGGCCTTGATCAAAGACCATATTTCTACATAAAGATGATATTGACCCTTCTGATCAAGTTGTTGTCCGATCCATAGAATCTTAATAGTGACATAGATCTACAGAATATTTCACACGACTGTTCCCAAAAACACAAAAATATGTAATGATTTATGTCAACGGTTATACTCCTAAGGTCAAAATCACAATGACAGGCTAGGATAATTACAGTGACAGGCTAGGATAACCACAGTGACAGGCCAGGATAACCACAGTGACAGGCTAAGATAATCACAATGACAGGCTAGGATAATCACAGTGACAGGCTAGGATAACCACAGTGACAGGCTAGGATAATCACAATGACAGGCTAGGATAATCACAGTGACAGGCTAGGATAGCCACAGTGACAGGCTAGGATAATCACAATGACAGGCTAGGATAATCACAATGACAGGCTAGGATAACCACAGTGACAGGCTAGGATAATCACAATGACAGGCTAGGATAATCACAATGACAGGCTAGGATAATCACAGTGACAAGCTAGGATAATCACAGTGACAGGCTAGGATAATCACAGTGACAGGCTAGGATAATCACAGTGACAGGCTAGGATAATCACAGTGACAGGCTAGGATAATCACAGTGACAGGCTAGGATAATCACAGTGACAGGCTAGGATAACCAAAATTAAGTGGTGTTTTGTCCATTATATCTTAATTCAATTCAAATTATCAAATTTCAGATCTGCTGTTTTTACAGCAATTGACATGTAGTAAATGGACATGATTGAATATCTTTATGACTGCTCGATGACAATCCAGTTCATTTTGTTTGGCCTTTACCTACATATGGAGAGTCAGCTAATGGATCCCATGTTGTGTTTGGCATGCTTTCCAACCATCAGTATGTAGTTAGCCTTGTTCTGAAGCTTTTACTAACATCTGTTTATATCATTGTTGTGAATGTCTGTACAGCAGAATGTGCAAGATAAAGACGTTGATTAGAATGCAATGCAATTCTGGATAGTTCATAAATATTATTGTTAACCTCTTTTAACTCATTGAAAATTCTCCTACAATCAGAGTGACCTACAAAATGCAAATTCAGAAGAAGGTATATATTACCTAGATGACATATAAACATATCTATTCCTAATACATACAGATAAGACAATATCTTGTATAACCCATATTGTCCTCCCAATCAAGGGATGACCTCAAAATAAGCAAAGTACATTCTCCGTTTGACCTGATTGACGTGTAGGTATCTTGACGGCAAAGTATGTGAAAATGTGTGTAAATTTTGAGGAGTTTTGGCTGGACGGCAATGACAACTTCAATTTACGTCAACGGAAACAAAGATTAAATTACATGTGTAATTGGGCGTGTCTAGAAATGTATCCTACATGTAGTACTAAATCCATAACACAAGGAGTGGGTACCCCTTACCTGGATCGCTCATTTGGTTTGTTAAGGTCATATCCTACATGTAGTACTAAATTCATAACACAAGGAGTGGGTATCCCTTACCTGGATCGCTCAACTGGTTTGTTAAGGTCATATCCTACATGTAGTACTAAATTCATAACACAAGGAGTGGGTATCCCTTACCTGGATCGCTCACCTGGTTTGTTAAGGTCATATCCTACATGTAGTACTAAATCCATAACACAAGGAGTGGGTACCCCTTACCTGGATCGCTCAACTGGTTTGTTAAAGTCATATCCTACATGTAGTACTAAATCCATAACACAAGGAGTGGGTACCCCTTACCTGGATCGCTCACCTGGTTTGTTAAGGTCATATCCTACATGTAGTACTAAATCCATAACACAAGGAGTGGGTACCCCTTACCTGGATCGCTCACCTGGTTTGTTAAGGTCATATCCTACATGTAGTACTAAATCCATAACACAAGGAGTGGGTACCCCTTACCTGGATCGCTCACCTGGTTTGTTAAGGTCATATCCTATTTATTCTGTTTTAGGATAGATTTGTTTCAAAGGAGAACCAGCTTATTCTTATGGTCATAGAGACTCATAGTGACGTCTGATGTGGTTAATGAAAATTTGGAGTTTCTTCAACTTCCTTGATTGACTGATTCAAACATTTGCCATTACCATGTATAGGCAAAAATAAACATTACTCAGTATTGTCTTTCATGGTGGACATTTTCTCTTTATATTTGAAAATATATATATATATATATATATATTGGATACATAATTATTTGAATGAAGCAGAGAAATTGAAACCTTTCCGGTGAAAAGACAGAGAAAATCTGTATTTGCAATATTCCTGGCAACCCTGGAACTTGATTCATAACTAAATTAGAGTTTTCTTTCTTGTCATCAAGAGCATTTGAAAAGAGGAACTCTTTAGGGAGCAACCATTTGATTTTTATGGGGGGGGGGGGGGGGGCAAAAAAAAAAAAAAAAACCCCAATAAATAAAAAAAAAATCCGGCTCTGAAATTGGGCAAAAAAAAATTATTCAGGCCGGTGAAGGTCTTCCTGCCCCCCCCCCCCCTAAAAATCAAATGGTTGCTCCCTTAGTACAGAGATATAAAAGTTTAGCGAACCGGTTATGTTAATCTAACTCGATTGTGAGAATCAATCCGGACCAAAATGCGTGGAAGATACAAACGATCCAACGTACATGTAGTCCAAGATGGAGACTGTCGTAATGAATTTGTGGTCAGGGGCGTAACTGCCTATACGCCAGCACGCGATGCACATCACGGGGAAAAAAAAATTAAAATGTGACTCAAAGACATCTATATCATATGGCAACTCGTAAGTGTCAAATCAATTTGTGAAAACATTAATCTTCAACTTTCTCAAAATCAAAAAGACTTTAATGTTAAGAGGTAGATTCAAGTTCAGCTTTTATTGTGTTCGACATATATCCTTCAATATTAAACGTCATTTCTTATGACAAAAATAGTTTCAATGTTATCAAGATGTAGTCCAGAAAGCACGACTTTGCATTGAATTTTACCAAATTTTCTCGGGGGAGACCCTCGAACCCCCACTTGCAAGAAAGGGTGATCCCATCCCCCTCCCAGAGCTGCGCGCGCCTCGTGAGAAGCTTTCTTTGCGTGCACATTGAATATTTCTAGCTACGCCCCTGGTGGTCATGTGTAAAAGAAACACATCAAATGAAAATACTGATGGATATTATTATGTCTTTATCCAGAACTGGAAGAATACATTTATACCCACGTGATGAAGTTGATTTTACAGATTGCAGACGTTATGTTAATTTATGAACCTATTAATCTCTGGGAAAAATTCAGCCAAATGCACTCCTTTACTTCATCAGAATTGATCTGGAGCAATCCGGGTAATGGACTGCATCCAAGTATTTCGTTATAGACGTGGCACGAAAAAGACCTTCCTTACTTCGCGCGGTATGCATTGCATCGCCAAATAAGTGCAATAATTTTGGAGCGACTTCAAACAGTACTCAATCCACAAATATTTAAATAAGTCAAAGATATGCTTCTTTGTCGGAATCATCTTTATTCCTATCAAAGTAGATGATAATGACTCAGTCTAATTAAAATCCTATATTCTTAATCTGCTTCCGCGGAAGGAGATCAAGGACATAGGATTTAATTAGATTGATAGTGACTACACCTGTGGAACGAATAAAAGAAAATCATAGCTTGACCTCATGAAAGATAAGTGACACCATTTCACTTGGTTCTAAATTTCATGCTCTTACAAAGGTTAATACACCGGTGTGGCCTAGTGGATAAGGTGCTCGGCTCATGATCGAGAGGTCCCGGGTTCGACTACCGCCCGGGCACACTAGTGTTCTGTCTTTCGGATAAAACAGTAAAAACCGAGGTCCCGTGTCACGGCAGGCGTGGCACGTAAAAGATCCCTCACTGTGGGTCCGTTGCAAAGGTCCAAATTTGTATGCTATGCATCAGGCAGATGCAGTCACCATATACGTGAAATAATCGTGGAGTGACGTAAATCAATAATCAATCAAATACAAAGGTTAACAGCAAGAATAATAAATGAAAATTAAAATAAAATGAAAAGTAAAAAAGAAATCAAAATGAAAAATAAAAAGAAAGAGATGATGATATTTGTAGCATATGAAAAATCTTTGTAAGTTAAATAAATTTTTATCCAAAAATCTTGAAAAATAAAATGAATGTCTCTCAAATTTTAACCACTGGTTAGCTTAACCAATGGTTAAAATTTCGAACAACTGGCGCCTGAAGTATATAGCAGTACATGAATTGTCTTCTGAAAAGTTTTACAACAATTCTTAATGATAGATTGCTTAAATGGTCAAAAGATAATTCTGTTGTCACTGACGCTCATTTCGGATTTAAACAAGGACTTCAAACCAATGATGACATTTTTAAGTTAGCCCGAATTGGTTTGTTTGGAAATATTTTCAGTGTTATTCAATCATAATACTTACTAGTAAAATGTTGTGTTAGATATGAAAATGAATTATCTCACATATTTGATGCTGACATTGGTGTTTTACAAGGCTACCGGTAGGCCTTGTCTTCAATTTTATTTTCCCTTTACTTAAATGATTTTGAAAACTCTTATTACCAGCAATTGTCTATTATCTATATATAGAACTTTAAAATCTAGCAATTTTCCTGCTGATGAATGCAAACGATACTTTACTTTTAGCCAACCCTGCATGTGAACTTCAAACTATGCCTAATTCATTACATTCATATTGCGATAAATGATCTTTAAATTAAGTTTAAGGAGTTTTATAAATATACACGAAATTACTTATTAAAGTTACCGATTGTCTAACATGATGTATCAGTTATTCCGCTCACCCTACAGGGAAAACGCTTGAACTTCAGCCTTCATAGCCAATGAAATTTCTCCAACCGGCCGTAGACACAGAATCATTTTAACGTCCCTTCACCTACATACAGGACGCCTACCAAGAGCGCACAAACTTTCTTTTCGGAATTTTAACCACCACTTCCCCTCCACCACCTTCATAATTGCTTGAATGTATTCATTTTAATTATCTGTAGACCTCATCCTTTTATTCATTCGTATCAATGATTTGAATAAGAATTATGGTTCTTTGTTGGCGAGTTTCAGACCTCAACTTTCTATTCATTTTTAGTAATCATTCGAATTTGAGTTATCGTTCTTAGATATTCTGATTTTTCAATGCTTTGTCAATTTAAATGTATTCACAAGTACTTACGTAATCTTACGTAAGTTTATGCAATTATTATCAATTTGTAAATATTATTCATATTAATTTTCACATATAATTAAAAGTCACAGCGGTGGCAATGCACAACAATTACTTGTTTATTGTATGTTATGTATCATATGCATGTCGTTTGGTTTGGGGGTAGGTGGTGGATTAAAGGTGATTACCCATAAGGTAATCGAACCCGAGCAGATACTTGTCGAAAGCAAAATTCTATTGATGATGGACGTTAGAATAGATGACGATCTATAGATAAGAAATGTCATAATCTATTTCCATATACGTAGTGATTCCATACTGTCGAACTACAAGATTCATTCTATCCCCATTGCGACATTAGTTTCCTTTCATACTTATCAGATTCACTTCTCTTTTCGCATAAATGTATAAATGGAATTCAACTGTAAACGTTGAAAAAAAAAACTAAAATTGTAGTTTCAGGAAAGCTGGTATACAGAGTAATACTGATAAATGGTTTTATCTTGATAATGAAATAGAAATTGTCAATAAATTCAATTATTTTGGCCTAAACCTAAGTTATACAGGAAATTTCTATAAATAACAGGTTGCCCTAGCCTCGCAAAGTCGAAAATGTCTTTTTGGATTGTATAGTTGTATGAGAGATATGCGCCTAACTGTCGAAACTAAAATGTCTGTTTTGATACCTATGTGGGCAGTGTAATAAATTATACAAGTGAAATCTGGAGTTTTCACTCTGCCCAAGCTGTCGAAAAGTTACTTTCAGAATTTTGCAAAAATGTATTAAAAGTAAACAAGAGGCCCAAGTCGGCCTATATCGCTCACCTGGGTACCTAGATGATCAGTCATGCAGGAAGGAAGAATTCATTTATTTTTGCATTAATGTTACTAAGTCAACACAAATGTTGAAAATATGTCAAATTTTATTTTAGACCGGAATTAAAAACAACGCTTTTTGCACATCCATTCAGGTGACTTTGATACTAAGCATTTGCTTTGTTTCTGCAAGATGTGATTCAGGGCAACAAGTTAGTCATTTTCTATAGGTGGGGCCTTTTGTTGACTGATTTCAAGTCTGGGTCATGAACAGCAATTTTTTCAAATATTGTCTAGACCCAACTTAAAATGGCCTAATTTCATATGTTCGTATGTTGAAAAACATCTAAAAACTTATTTATATGTGTAAAGAAATGAAAAACATTTTACCACAGCTGGATTTGAACCGCTACTCTTCATATTTTATTTACCAAGTGGTATATGTACCATTGTGAGACCTAGTTTTTAGACATGGTGGCATTATCTGTTGACCAATTTGGATGAAATGTACAAAATTGATAGAAGACCTATAGTACTTCATGTATACCAAGTTTCATTAAAATCTTTCACGTGGTATAACAGCAGAAGTTAAAAATGTAACGAATTGTCCCTATATACCCTCATTTGGAAGTCTTGAAAAATTCATAGCAAATTGAGACATTGACAAAATTCTTTCAAAGCAACATTCCTTACCATAATTATGATCACAATAGTCCATAAGAAATCATCATTATCAATTAACTAGGAAATATGACAATTTTCTGCATGGAAATTACCAAGTCCAAAAAAAAAAAAAAAAAAAAAACATTCTTAAATTTGATTTTGGAAGGAAACCAAAATGACAACACGTCTTCACTCATTCCTCTAGATCATTTCTATGCATTCTGTTTGTCTCTTTATACAGCCAATATGAAGAAGAATATTGTCAAAGGAGGGTACTCTTTTGTGACCTACTTTTGACTATGGTGGCACCACCTATAAAGATGTCTGGGCGAAAAAAAGGGGATCATAAGTGATTTATTTCTACCAAGATTTATTAAAATCCTTCCAACAGTTTTGCAGAAAAAGTTGAAAATGTGAAAAGTGGCCAAACAACCCTACCCCCCCCCCCTTTTTTTTTTTTTGGAAGTCTTAAAAAATTCATAAAAAATTTAAAAATTGAGATATTGACAAAATTCTTTCACAATAATATTCCTTACCATAATTCTGATCAAAATAGTCACTAAGAAATTATCAATATCAATTAACTGAAAAACATGACACTTTTCTGCATTGAAATTACCAAGTCCAGAAACAAGTCAAAAAAGCGTAAAATTTCTATTTAACGGATTTTAACCCCGGATTAAATTTTTGATAACCAATCTTTATAGATTGTTGAAATGCCACTGGTTTCCCCATTTATGCACTGGTTCTTGAGGAGAAGATTTTTGAAGAGGGGTACCGTTTTGGGCACTTTTGACCCCGCCCTGGATCCATCCCTGAGGGAATCTGGATCCCGAACACAGTTTTAGTAGGGGACCTTGAGTACATCATTTACACAAAGTTTGATCTAAATCTGCATTGCAAGTCCAGAAGAAGTCGAAAATGTGAAAAAGTTAACGACGGACGGACAGACGACGGACGAATGTTAATTCTGTATGCAGATGATACTATACTCTTAGCTGAATCTAAAATTGAATTACAACATCAACTTGATATATTCTATTTGTATTGTGAATCATGGAAATTAGAGGTAAACACTGATAAGACCAAAGTAATGATTTTTAGCAAAGGTCGTATTCCAAATAATATAAAATTATTTTATATTGGACAGGAACTTGAAATTGTAAATAGTTTTAAATATTGAGGTACATGTATATATTTTTCAAGATCTGGATCTTTTATGGATGCAAAGAAATATGTTTGTAGTAGGGCACAAAAAACTATGTTTACTGTTCTTAAAAAGGGTAGATGTTTGAATTTATCTATAGAGGACCAATTGCATTTATTTGATAAAATTGTTATTCCAATATTACTCTATGGATGTGAAATTTGGGGTTTTGGTAACCTTGATATTGTCGAAAGAGTTCATGTAAAATTTTGTAAATTACTCCTGAATCTCAAATCTAGTTGTTACATTATTGTCTCTCTTTGACACTTATGTTGGCAGTGTTGCATATTACGGTTGTGAAGTATGGGGATTTCACTCAGCACCAGATATCGAAAAGGTTCATCTTGATTTCTGTAAAAATATGCTGGGTGTGAAGAAATCAACGTTAAATGCTGTTATATATTTTGAACTTGGTAGATTGCCATTAGAATGTATTCGTAAAATTCGTATTTTAAAATATTGGATCAAACTTTTAGATACAGGAAATTGTATTTTAGCTGCTTGCTATGAGACAATGTATAATGAATGTTTGCAAAAGAGTAATTGCAAGAATTGGGTCGCTAATGTAAAACAGCTATTGTCTTGTTTAGGCTAGTTGGAGATATGGACAAACCAAAATATAGAAAACCCACAATATATTACTGCAATTGTCAAACAACGTTTTTTTGACCATTATAAGCAATCGTTATTTTCTGACATAAATTTTTCTTCAAAATGTTCAATCTATAGACATCTTGTTGACAAATGGATCCTACAGTCTTATTTTTTTGAAACGTATTCCAACACTATATAAGAAACTGATTTGTAAATTGAGAGTGTCATCACATTGTCTGATGATAGAAACTGGTCGATATAAGAAAATTCCTTTAGAGAGACGTTTATGTCCTTTATGTACTTCAGATATTGAAGATGAGTACCATTTTATTCTTAAATGTCCCCACTATGTTCATTTAAGACAACAGTTTTTGAAAAAATACTATTATGTTAGGCCCTCCGTCTTTAAATTAATTCAACTTTTATGTACAGAAAATGTAAAAGAGCTATGTAACTTAGGAAAATATACAAAACATGCTTTTATTATTAGAAAACACATTGTATAAGCTTCATCTTCATTATCAATTATTATCTCACTCTCTGACTATGTCTGATTTATATTATATTGCTGTTGTTATATATGTATCACATGTATATCTATGTGCAGAAATGCATATGATTAATAAACAATACAATAGTACTGCAAATTTTATGGTATACCGTGAGCTTGGAAGACTGCCAATTGTTATTTATATGAAAACAAGAATTGTCAACTTTTGGGTAAGATTAATATGTGGCAAACAATAAAAATATTGTTAAATTTTTCATAACCTTTTATATCAAAAATTCATAAATAGTATAGAAACCAGATGGTTAAAAAAATCTTAAATCAATTTTCGATGACTGTGGAATGAGTAACATCTGAATTCAGTGTAACATATTTAATGAAAAATGGATTTGTATAAGTGTAAAATAAAAATTATTAGATTAATTCAAACAAACATGGTCAAATGACTGCAAAATATCTTCAAAAGGAAATATTTACAAATTATTTACTAATTCATCTTTTAATTGTCAAAATTTACATTTCTTCATCATTAACTAATAATAAAAAATGTATCCTATCCAGATTTCGAACTACAAATCACAAATTACCTATTGAAACGGGTAGATGGTATAATGTTGATAGACATCTAAGAAAATGTGAATTGTGTAAAGAAGATATAGGTGATGAATATCACTATATTTTATGTTGTAAATATTTTAAAGAAAGCAGACCTATGTATATTCCAAGATCTTTTTATAACTGACCAAATACTGTGAAGTGTTATGAATTGTTTTCATGTAAAAATGTACAGGTACTCAATAATTTATGTCAATTTATAAAAATGAGAGGGTAAGCCCACCTGGCTAAATTTATGTATGTTTGTGTATACTTATATAGGTGTGTATGTGTATGTATAAGTATGTATGTATATATGGATGTGTATGTGAATATATATGTATGTATATATGTATGTATATGTATGTTTATATATATGTATATGTACATGTATATGTATATTGGTATTTATGCGCATGCGTTTCAATTACGATTATGTATTATGTATATATGTTCTCGATGTTGTGTAAACGACTTATGAGAAATAAATAAACTTGAAAAATAAACTTGATGACTATAGCTCACTTGAGCCTTTGGCTCAGGTGAGCTAAAAATCAACACCTAATTACATGATATATTCAGAACTTGGTAGAGTCCCATTAATAATCAAAAGGAAATTTAAGATAATAAAATTTTTGTTAAAGTTACTTAAAACTGATAATTATATCTTACAAACATTATACGAGCGAGCATAATTATAGAATATAGAGCATGCAATGTATAACCTGTTATTACAAGGAAGTGATGCGAATGAGGAAATTTTTGTTAAACAGATTGAACAACGGTTGGTTGATAATTTTTTTGAAAGAGATGGATACATATTATAACCTTTCTTTGAAATGTAATATTTTTAGATATCTCATTGATACATTTTTAATTCAATACTACCTTAGAAAACAAATTCCCGATGTTTATCTACATTTTATTACAAAATTTAGATTAAGTGCTCACAAACTTCCGTTAACGTCACTTTTTAAGGTAAAATTTTATCATAATGACGTCATTTAAGGTTGGAAAAATAAAACTGAACGCCTGCTAAACATAATCTGTTCTCCAAAATCACTGCTCCGCAGCTAACATAATAAGGCTTTTTTGCGATTTTTGTAATAATTTTCCATTTTTGTAGGTATCTAACTTCCAAATAATAGTGACTTCGTACAATATTGTTGGATTGTAATTTTGTGCTTTCTTTTCTCTTTATTTTGAATAGATCTCTATATATCATTATGGGACCGGTTTACGTTACAATAATTATCGTCAAATACCTGCTCACTGGGTAAAAGACGCTTTATCTGAAATGACCCAATTGACACTAACGTACAGCATGTTTCTCTATTTTTATGATTTTAAAATGTTTGATAATATGGATAAATGTTTGTTTCAAAATAGTTGGTAAAAAGTACCATTTTGAGGGAGGGACAATGATATCCCTCCCTTAGGGCATAACGCCGTAATTTGTCAATGAACAGACAAACATCGTCATAAAACTCCGTGAACTCGGGGTGAAAATTCGCCATTTTTACTTTATAAAGGCATTAGGGATTAACCATTTGATTTTTATGGCGGGAGGGGGCAGAAAGATTTCGTAATATACGAAAAATAAATTTTCCAACCCGAAGGGCCGCTAAAAAAGATAATCAGGATTCAGGACAGGGGGTCAATGAAAATGGAGGTGTAGTATACATGGTAGTGCCCCCCTCTCTTAAAAATCAAATGGTTACTCCCTTAGATTATGTCATTCTCAATACGTTTTGTCTAAGTCTATGTGGCTCAGTGGATGTGGTGCTCAGCATCCGGCTTCTTGGCTACCGTGGGCACAACTGGTGTTCTATTTTTCGGATTAGGCAGTAAAAACCGAGATCTCGTTTCACGTTATGCGTGTCACGTAAAAGATCCCTCACTGCTTCAGGTGGGTCTGTTACAAAGGTCTAAATTTCTATGCAAACGCATCAGGTAACAGACATTCTCGCATACGAGACTGAAGAATTCCACCGGAAGTGGGGTTCTAGATCAGTCGATCTGGAACATCAATTTAGGACGGTGTATTACTACGCTCTCTACTTATTTCCGTAAACAAAGCGAGATAACTCTTATTACCTCCTGAAAATCGTCTGCTAGATAACTGCACAAGAATTAATTTATTAATAATTATTAATTACTTTACATCTGTTGACTGGTTTCATGTTCTTGTTACACACTTCCCTATCTGGAACTATTTTTTTAGTGTAGTATTGAAACTAGGACAAAGATGTGTAAAGTGTCAGGAATTAAAAAGAACTGAAGGGGGTAGAAAGGGGATTTATTTGGCGAGATAAAGAATTACCACTCGTCCCAGATCGAAAGATATCAATCTCGGGCGACATACTTCGACATCCCAACCTCGGCTAACGCCTCTGTTGGAATTATGTCGAAGTATGTCACCGTCGACTGATATCTTTTGATCTGGGACTCGAGGTGATTCTAGATTCTCATATGAAATAATCGTGGAGTGACGTAAAACAATAATCAGTCAATCAATACATGTTGTTCTCGGACCTCGCTGAATACTTGAGCTTTTTATATTTACATTTAAAACTGCAAAGATGTTTATAGAAACAGACTTCTGCTTAATATACTGTAAATTTACACTCTCAGTGTTGTTAAATCAGTTGTAATTCCACTTGATGCGATTCTTTAAATAACTTTCTAAAAATACGACGGTGAATTCTACAATGAAAATGTGACTCACAAAATTGTACCACTCTCGTACATTTACGGAACCGTGGAAAACAGGGGTAACACCAAGTCCTAGGGAGAAGTAAGCGCCATCTGTTGAGATAACACTGAAAACTAAAGGATAGTATGGTACAAACGTCAATATAAGCATACAATGCACGAGATAAGACGATAACATGGATGTCCTGGCTCCCGCGCCATAAACTGAGAAAATACTTGTCATAATTTCAAATTCTTCTGTTCAACAATGAATTAAAAACTGTGATTTCGATTTTATTGAATTTTATTCTATCGATAAAAAGAATTAAACCATTCAGCATGACAATTTATTTGAACGTTTGATAATGGAATAAATTAAAATGAAACAATTGACTTTTAAAAGTATTTTCTCAGTTTATGACGCCGGACCGTGGTCCAAAGGATATATCGCTGAAAAGAGATTCGGAAATTACAGAAATTTCTTTACCATGGTCGTATACATGTACATAGTTCATTTGAAATATAAAGACAAAATCAAGTCTCCGTGTTGATTATGGCGGCTCAGACAGATCAAAATGCCAAATGTAAATGTATTATCCCCCTTTTGATCCTGTCTGTCTTTCCCATCTCACTGTTGATAAACACTGCGTAGAAACTTTTATGTACTTAAAAATTCAAAATACCGATCTGTGCTGTGACGTCATATCAGAACTTCACTTAAGTATAGAAAGAAAGATAACTCGAGAGAAGTTTAACACATTTAGTCGGCATTCGGACATCCTCGACCTTTTCCTTTTTACGTAGGTACAAGTAAAGGGCGAGGTTGTTCCGAATGATTTAGTTGGTGGACATTTACGGAAGTCTAAACGTGCAACATATGTGTCGTTATAACGATATATATGTTGTTATTTCGACAAACCATGGATGTGTTGTTACGATTTATTATCTTGTTATAACGATATATTATCTTGTTATTACGACTTAATATAGCGTTATTGTGACTATACATCTCGTTATTACAACATATGATGGATGTCAATATTACTACTTAATATTTTGTTATTACGACTTGTTATCGAGAAACAACAATGTACCACAGTGGACATTCACAGACCCCTGAAATTCAGAGATTAGACCAGGTGCCCGGTAGGAGTGAGCGTCTCCTGTTTGGCTAGCCACACCCACCGTAATGACCCTTAAATACAGATGAAACAAATATAATTCAGCACTGTATATATACATGAATGTGAAAAAACACTGTGTAGAAAGTGCCACAGCCACAAAACATCAGGAAAAAGGGTATGATAACACTTAAGTCAAATCTTCTGCGGGAATTTTTTTTAAAGCTCCACACTGAATAAGTGTGACGTTAATGTAAAATACGAAACTACCTGGTGTCACATGACTGGCACTAACAACAATATACCGCAGTGGACATTCACGAAGCCCTGAAATTCAGAGATAAAACCAGGTACCCGGGAGGAGTAAGCGTCTCCTGTTTGGCTTGCCACACATGAATGTCCTTAAATACAGAGGAAACAAATATAATTCATCACTGTATATATATATGAATGTGAACAACACTGTGTAGAAAGTGCCACAGCCACATTACATCTGGAAAAAGGTATAATAAGACTTAAGTCAAATAAGCCGTATTATGTCGTAATAACGAGATATTTAGTCGTATTGACGAGATAACATGTCGTAACAACGTCATCATTACGGACACGTTTTGGTGCCTGGTGTTGTTGTGTTGTAAGTAGGTATCATGACAAAAATAAAATTTACTTTCCGAGATTAATAAAACTTGATGACGTAATGAAGTCGAAAAGTTACTGTAAAATCATCGTGACTTATAAAAGTCGCTGAAGGGATGAGTTTGGCGTCAAATCGTCAAAAAGTTTTTCTATAAGTGTTACTTTATCGCATCATGCCGACTTCAACAAAGTCAATATTTCGAGATTTTCATACAAATGCGAGTTTAATAACTCGATTTCGAAGAGAATCTGACTTACGAAATCTCGAATTGCTATTCTTAAAACAATTACTCGACATTAAATTCTCGTCAGTAGCATGTTTATTCCAACATATTAACAAAAATGATGTCAATAATTCTTGATTTTCATGGAAATGCGACTTTATTACGACGATTTATTTTAAAATTGACATGATGGAAATCGCATAAAGTTATCTTGACTTAATGAAAATTAACTTACCGTTTTATAGATGACAAGTTGTCCAAAACAACTCGTTTAAGGACATTTTATGGCAACTTTTCGACTTCATTACGTCATCAAGTTTTATTAATCTCGGAAAGTCAATTATATTTTTGTCATGTACGAAGACGTTACCAATATTCCTTTTGCGGACCATTATTTATATGCTGAATACCTTGTATAGATGTATTTCCAAAATAGATATGTTTTCCATAAACAATTATTTATTTCTTCATGATTTCTTATATTAACAGTAAAAAAAGGGGGGACACATCTGATAGTCAAGTATTAGCCAAATTACATAGACATTTTGGTGCAAAGTTTGGTGTTTTACTCTTATTATTTGAGTGTTTTCAATCTTATTATCTGTATGAGCCTTGCAAATCTGTAACGAAAAAGGAGTCCCCCTCTAAGTCCGCCACTGTATATGCTAAGTATCCAATGGGGTTTTTTTTTCTTCAAATCAAGTCAGTTATTAGGACCTTACCAACGAAAATTTCATTGTCGACGTTGACTTTTTTCCCCCAAATTTGTCTAAATTCTTCCCAAACATTGATCTCTCTTGACAAATGTTGGGGAAAAATCAACGTCGACAATAAAATGTTCATTGGGACGGATCCTTAAAACGGACTTAATTTGAAAAAAAAAATAACAAAAGCAAAAAACAAAAGAGAAAACAAAAAACAAAACAAAACGTAACAAAAGCAAAACAAAACAAACACCCCCCCCCCCCCCCCCCAAACAAAATAAAACAAAAATAAAACCACTGGATACTGAGCATATATACTGGCGGATTTAGATTGGGGGACTCCCTTTTTCGCTACAGATTTGCAAAGCTTATACAGATGATAAGATTAAAACACTTAAATAATAAGAATAAACTCCAGACTTTGCCCCATAATGGCTAAGTAAGTTTGGCTTTTACTTGACTACCGCATGTGTCCCCCCCCCCCCCCCTTCTTTTCGGAAATCCTGGAACCGCTTGATATAAAGTACTGTTTTATAATATAAGAAAATATGAAGAAATAAATAATTGTTTCTGGAAAATATATCTATTTTGGAAATACATTTATACAAGGTATTCAGCATATAAATAATGGTCGTCAAAAGGAATATCAGTATTAAGTATGACTTTTTCGCATCATGTTGACGTCATCAAAGTCAATATTTCGAGATTTTCATAAAATGCGAGTTTGGTAAGTCGATTTCGAAGAGAAATTGACTTACGAAATCTCGAAATGGTATTTTTAAAACAAAAACTCGATATAAAATTCTCGTTATAGTAGCATGTTTATTGCAACATATCAAACAAAAATGTCAATAATTCTTGATTTTCATGGAAATCCGACTTTATCACGACGATTTATTTTAAAATTTGACATAAGGGAAATCGCATAAATTCATCTTGACTCGAAGAAAATCAACTAAGTGTTTTATAGATGACAAGTTGCCCAAAAGAACTTGTTTAAGGACAGTTTACTGCAACTTTTTGACTTTATTACGTCATGAAGTTTTATTAATCTCGGCAAGTCTATTTTATTTTTGTCACAACAACAGCAGGCACTAAAACATTTAAGTAGTCATGATACCTACTTACAACACAACAACACCAGGCACCATAATGTTTCCGGAGATGTGTCGAAATACCGACATCTATCGTATGTCATAATAACGAGATAATATGCCGTTATAACGAGATAATTAGTGGTAATAACAACATCCGTTTTATGTCGTAATAAGGAGATATTAAGTCTTGATAACAATATATAAGTCGTTATAACGACACAGTTATTCTTTGATATGGCGCGTATCGGCTTTCGTAGACATTTTGTTCTGTTCAACGTACGTGTATGTGTTTTATTCTGAGATTACGTCACGGTCAGAAAAAGCATCAAATAAATTACCAAAATTTGAATTGAAGTAATTCTGTGAATCCCAATTAAAAATACCAAACAAACAAACGAAAAAAATCCCCAATTACACCAAAGAATATAACCTTTCACATTCTTGTTAAGATATTTATATACCATATTGTTAACTTGGATTCGCAAATTTTGTTGTTATCTGTGCTTTGACCTTTAAATGCATAAGGTCCTGCTGGCCATCCGGTCGCTTAATACCAGGGTTCGAAATCAGCAGTCGTCCGGTCATCAAAAACAACCTCAAATCTCTTTGGGCAACCTAAAATTTCAGTAAATATGATGGAGATCGTTCAAATTTTCTTTAAATTTGCTAATTTGACACCAAAAAGTTATGCCAGTTTGGAGCCCAGTAATACAAATAATAATTTTAGACGAGATAATTTTACATTATTCTACCTCTGAGTAGAGATCATTATCCAATATATCATTTTTGTAAACGATAGTTCAGCGAAGTTTCAATGTTGACATAGAGGACACACTATCTATATGAGTTATCGCCTAGTTTTATTGACATGTGAAATCTTTCAGCCGATATGATCAATACCAGATATGACTTTAATCCGCACCAGGAAGTCTGGAAATCTTTACAAGGCTTGGAAGGATTAAGTACGTCCCAAAATTAAGGTATTGTACATCTTCTTGATGAATATTCAATGGTTTAAATTTTATATTTGGCACACACAAGAATTCATAGACAAGAGTAGTAAATACTTGTCTCTGTTTTGAATAAGTCTTTTCTTTACTGGATAGAAATATCTTATTACAAGTCCAACATCCGTGATAAAACATTGTTTTGGGGGTTTTTTATTATGGACTCGGGCTGTGAGGAGAAGATAGCGGCTACAATTTGATATTTTTCTGTCAGTGCAATATTTGCGCTGTGTTCTTTGATGTTGAATACAGTACAGTAGATGTTTTATACTGACGGTGGGAAAATATGGGGGGGGGGTGCAAGTTGGTCCAGAATCTCATTGGATCTCTAAGATGTTCTGAGTTCTGATTGTCGGTTCAGATTATTCAGAAATGATGAATAACCTCCCTGTCTGTCCTTTGGCCAAGATAGTATAAACGAGGGCCCTTGGCACGGTGTACGTTGGCACGCCCAACTTCCTTCAGTACTTTATGTAGGTCCACAGTCTAGGACAAAATTATGTCATACACCGAGCAAAGCTGCAATAATATTCGTGAAAGTTTTGTAGCGTATAATACAACCATTGAAACCCCAAAACCAAACTAAATAAAAAAAACCAAAACACCCCCACCCCAAACCTTAGAACAAGAAACAAATGATATGATAATTATATTGAAATTAAATTTGACGCAACGATATATAATGTCAGGCGCGGATCCAGAATATATTTGAGATCGGGTCAACACCAAAAACATCTTCCAAGAGGAGAGGGAATTCAACTATGTGCTGGGCTGTAATTGTTTTCTTTTACAATAAAAAGTACAAAGAAAAGCAATCTTTGCGACATCCCAGGATGGGTCAAGACACCTTTCAGCACCCATGGATCTGCGCATCTAATCCATTCCCAGTTTGCTGATAGAGACATGCAAGTCAAGATGTCTACACTTAAGAATTACGTGCATGTATAACTTGACTAGATAACAATGTAGTTGTAGTAAGGTTAAGGCACTACTGCGACACTATGCTCTAATCATTTAGGTCATATCTCATGTAAAATACTCTGTCTTCTATGTCGCTATCAAAACTGTACTGATCAACGATTTCTGAAAACGAAATCTGGAGTTGTTACCTACTCAGAGGTGAAAAATGTAGAACTGACCTGTGTAAATTATTACCTCTTCCAAGCGACGAGAAAGATAGAGATATGCTACGTATTTGAATTTGTCTGAATATAGTTTTTCTGAATGTTTGAATATTATGGAATCCGGATAGGGCCATATTCACAACATCGCATTGTAAAGTTGGATAACTGAAACGCGATGGTGCGATGATGCGATGGCGATGATGCGACCGTGCGATGGCGATGACGCGATAATGCGATAATGCCATGGCGATGACGCGAAAATGCGATGGCGATGGAGCATCGCTTCATCGTCATCGCTATCGCATTATCGCACAATAGCATTATCGCCTTTCCATAGTTTATTATAACGCCAAACAGAAAACCTCTAAAGATAGCACACTAATTAGAAAGTAAAATCTGTCTTGGGGTCATTATATATATATATATATATATATATATATATATATATATATATATATATATATATATATATATATATATATATATATATTCCTTTATTCCTGTCTTGGGGTCATTATATATATATATATATATATATATATATATATATATATATATATATATATATATATATATATATATATATATATATATTCCTTTATTCCTTTATTTATTTTTCCTTTTTTTAGCATTTATATATTGTGTTATATGAAAACCTATCTACTGGGGGTTGTCAGTGCCTAGTGGGGGTCTGACTAGCGAAACGCAAAAAGCTCTCCATCTGGGTACTGGCAGTCTCTAGTCTCTAGTCTTGTATGTATGTGTATAGATACACGCCAGCATATTAAATAATTTGACTCCAGAATTCTTTCGGGGCTCAAGACATGTTTTTTTTTTAATTTTACAATTTTTGTAACCAGGTTGGTACATATATGAGTATACAATTACATTACAATGATAGCACATATTACAAAGCAATCAATCTCAGCATACATATGTATATAGTACCAATGATATATCAAAAATTGATATTTATAAGGTCCTCCTGGAATTTTAACTTCTTAAAAACATCATTTTCACACACATGTTAAAATATTAGTATGAAGTTAAAAAGATATAAGTATAACATATTGTTATACTTGATATGTCAAACATAATCAATCATATATATATATATATATATATATATATATATATATATATATATATATATATATATATATATATATATATATATATATATATATATATATATTACCCCAAGATAGATTTTACCCTAATTAGTGTGTTATTGTTTGGTGTTATTATAGTGAAGTCTAGCAAACCTAATAAACTATGAATAGGCGATGATGCGATGGTGCGTTAATGCGATGGCGATGACGCGATAATGCGATTACGATGAAGCGATAGGGCGATGACGATGAAGCTCTGCTTCATCGCTTCATCGTCATCGCACTATTGCGTCATCGTCATCGCACTATCGCGTTATCGCACCATCGCTTCATCGTCATCGCACTATTGCGTCATCGCCATCGCACTATCGCGTTATCGCCATCGTATTATCGCGTCATCACCATGGCACTATCGCATCACAGCGTCATCGCCATCGCATTATCGCGTCATCGCCATTACATAATCGCACCACTGCGTTTCAGTTATACAATTTTACAATGCGATGGTGTGAATATGACCCTATCCGGATTCCATAGAATATGGCACTATCCGGATTCCATAGTATATTGAGGAACGTTTGAAATTGTCACTGAGGAAGTTCTATGTAAAGATGATGGATAAATCCAAAGCACAAGTCCAAAAATCATAAAACCAGAGGACATACAAAATCAGTGAAAATGAAAAACAAATGAAAAATAACAAAATATGTCTACTTGAAGAGCATATGGTAGATATAGGGATGTGGTGCAATTTGAGGTAACTCTTTCAAGAATGTTAACCGACATTCTGGGATTCTATCATACAAACTAACCACCTTTTTGACTATACTTGATTTGATATCATATGTATACATATAACATACATATAGACATTTGTTCACGTGTATTTCCGACACCGAAATTTCAGTTCAACAACATTTCATACCATGAATGAGATAAACTGACTTAGTGTCCTCCTTCATGTGCTCATATAAGTAAATATGTGTATTTACTTCCTGGGCTTGTCACAAGACTTTTGGGATGCATGTTGCATGCAAACAGGGGAAGCTTTCTCCTCCCGGGCACCTGGTCTCCTTCAATTAAACTCTCATTTGTCTGAATATGACACTATACACGATATTGTCCTTTTATTCCTTGGACTTCGAGATATGGTTAACCCTTCGGAACTTCTTCGTTGTTTACGCTGAGTGGCTTATATCTATCATGTGGACAGAATCACAGTATTAAAACTAATAATATAGACATGTTATAATAATAGTGGAGTCTGACAAGTGATCCTTAATAAAGATATTAAAGACTATTGATAATGTTATAACAATATTTACCTCTAGCAAGGGACCAGAAGTACATGTATATAATGAAGCCTGCAAATATGTTACTTGTCTTGATGACTTCTTTTAACAAGTCCAGTGATCGGGTAGGCCACGCGCCCTGCGACATAGTCCCATTCAGATCGAAAATGGCGCATTAAACCACTTACTCCGTGCGCCTTATTGCGCATTCAAATTTCGAAGCTGCGAACATTGGTTCCGCGATGTGCGTTTTCAGTTTTTGACATTAGTGTCTTCGTAATATCTGGTTTGATAAAGACGCATGATTTACAGCGATACGATCTTAACGGTGCTTTCGAAAACGATCCCCAAAGCCTATCCAAAGCGCTTTAAAAAGCTTAGCTTCCCGTCAGTTATTGCCTCTTTATCTGACATTAGCGATAGTGGTCGTTTTAGTAAAGTTGCATGTACTCCCCAATCAGCTGATCTTGAAAAAAAAACAGCCGGACCAGTAGCCCGATTTACTAACAGTCGTAGACGTTAGTCGTAACCGTAAATCAGGTTTCTACGAGATCAACAACGTATTACTACTTCACGTAAACGCCCTTTCACACCATAATGAACTGACGCAACGTACGCATAACGAATTGTAAAAATTTGACCAAGTCCGCGTAAGTCTGTGTATAATTGATTGCGTACATTGTACGCTCTGCGCATCACTTGCGTACGTTCTTTGTATGATATGCGTACGCTGTGCGTATGTTATACAAATTGAAATACATGACATGTCATCTTTCAGTGCATTCCATGACTATTTCCACATCCATTCATAACACTTTTATATAAACACCGATATTTCAGACTATAAGGTCAAAGCATAAAAACTCACTCACAGCTAGGATACAGTCTGTGCGTTGACAGCGAGTGCCAAAATTTCGCCATAGCAGACATACGCATTTCTAATTCGTTATAGAGTGAAAGCCACATAAATTGGGTTTACGCTCATGATTTTCAGTGAAACGCATTTTTATCGTGTTCAACTACGTTTACAGTACGGGTTTACCAAAGATTGTTAGTAAAACAGGCTACAGGCACCGAAAAATCATGGTTCTAATTAAAATAAAAGTGTTGGTGCTGGGTCTTTAGAATATCATTGCTACCAAATTTCGCTATAGACTAAGTCCCACAAATTGTGAAAAATTGATCAGAATCAGAATTGATGGCAAATTAAGGACTTCTCAACCACAATTCTGTTAACTCATTGCAGAATTTCATAACAAAAACGTATAATTAAATCAAACTGAATTTCCCTTCTTTGTTGAACAGATTTGTTATTGTTGTCCTGTACCCTTAATTACTCAATAGTTACATCTGATAAATATGACACAAAATACAACTTTGCAAAAATTGAATTTTCTGAATGTCCCTTTTGTAGTGAAAGATGGCACATAGAAATTGAAAATGGCCCATTGAAGTCTGAGGAAAGGGGGCCATGGTCCCAATGATCCAGTTTGCCTTCCCGATCACTGCAAGTCTTAGATATTAGAAATAATTAAATCAGCGATTTGTACTACTGCTTGTTGATCCTTCCAGTGTTTAAACTCTATCACAGGGACACAGGTTGCTTGAACCCGTGACTATATGCCACTGAGAGGTTCAGAATTGAAAATTGATACCGGAAGCAGCGAACGATCTCAGATCTAGAGGATCAAAGGAAATCTATGGTAACTGTTTCTCCCATATTCACAGAGTTATCCTCATGGTTTGTACAAAATGATCAACCTGCCATCAACGGCGGTGGGGTGTGGAAGGTAAACTACACGCGCTTTACTGGAAATGATCAACCTGTCATCAACGGGGGGTGGGGTGTGGAAGGTAAACTGCACGCGCTTTACTGGAAATGATCAACCTGCCATCAGCGGGGGTGGGGTGTGGAAGGTAAACTACACGCGCTTTACTGGAAATGATTAACCTGCCATCAACGGGGGTGGGGTGTGGAAGGTAAACTACACGCGCTTTACTGGAAATGATAAACCTGCCATCAACGGGGTGTGGGGTGTGGAAGGTAAACTACACGCGCTTTACTGGAAATGATCAACCTGCCATCAACGGGGGTGGGGTGTGGAAGGTAAACTACACGCGCTTTACTGGAAATGATCAACCTGCCATCAACGGGGGGTGGGGTGTGGAAGGTAAACTGCACGCGCTTTACTGGAAATGATCAACCTGCCATCAACGGGGGTGGGGTGTGGAAGGTAAACTACACGCGCTTTACTGGAAATGATAAACCTGCCATCAACAGGGTGGGGTGTGGAAGGTAAACTGCACGCGCTTTACTGGAAATGATCAACCTGCCATCAACGGGGGTGGGGTGTGGAAGGTAAACTACACGCGCTTTACTGGAAATGATCAACCTGCCATCAACGGGGGGTGGGGTGTGGAAGGTAAACTGCACGCGCTTTACTGGAAATGATCAACCTGCCATCAACGGGGGTGGGGTGTGGAAGGTAAACTACACGCGCTTTACTGGAAATGATCAACCTGCCATCAACGGGGGTGGGGTGTGGAAGGTAAACTGCACGCGCTTTACTGGAAATGATTAACCTGCCATCAACGGTGGTGGGTGTGGAAGGTAAACTACACGCGCTTTACTGGAAATGATCAACCTGCCATCAACGGGGGTGGGGTGTGGAAGGTAAACTACACGCGCTTTACTGGAAATGATAAACCTGCCATCAACGGGGGTGGGGTGTGGAAGGTAAACTACACGCGCTTTACTGGAAATGATCAACCTGCCATCAGCGGGGGTGGGGTGTGGAAGGTAAACTACACGCGCTTTACTGGAAATGATCAACCTGCCATCAACGGGGGTGGGGTGTGGAAGGTAAACTACACGCGCTTTACTGGAAATGATCAACCTGCCATCAACGGGGGGTGGGGTGTGGAAGGTAAACTACACGCGCTTTACTGGAAATGATTAACCTGCCATCAACGGGGGTGGGGTGTGGAAGGTAAACTACACGCGCTTTACTGGAAATGATTAACTTGCCAGCAACGGGGGTGGGGTGTGGAAGGTAAACTACACGCGCTTTACTGGAAATGATCAACCTGCCATCAACGGGAGTGGGGTGTGGAAGGTAAACTACACACGCTTTACTGGAAATGACGATGAAACCCGTTACTGGCATGATTTTGACGTCATTGTGTATCAATGTGACGTAATGTATTTGTTGCTTTGTGGTGTTTAATGATAGTTGATTATGTACGATGAAATACAACTTAGATAGTTCCAAAAATATTCATTGATTTGTGTATTTCAAATGATATTCGTTAAAGTTCTTGACTTCAGTTTAGTAAAAAGATAGTAGTTGGCTCCTCTGTTAATAGGGTCAAACGTGTAAAACACGTGTCACTGTTTACCATCAAACCTTCTGGTAAGAGTACAGATGGGAAAAATGCAATCAATTTATATTGTCTGGTGCTGATTGAGAAATCCTCTTACCCTCATGTCAAGTCATCTTGTCCATGCATAGGTAATCCTCGACTTGGACTAAGTTAACATGACACTCTCTCAATCATCACCAGACAACAGAGATAGACTCGATTATTCATCAAAGAGACTGGACAAAAACACAAGTCAGTCGGGACTTATCGCCACCACACACTACCAACTGAGCTACGCTGATTCCCAAAAATAGAAAATAATTCCATATTCATGCCAATTTTTGTTGACCATTAACTTACATTGCAGAGTATTGATGGGCTTCTCCGCTCTTCATATTCTTGGCATTTTCTGCCTGATTGTGTACCATACAGTGCAAGCTTCAACACCATCCAATGGTATGTTAATTATTGTATTGTATTGTATTTATATTTTATAGATGTTCGTTTTAAAATATTGAAACTCTAAGTTTGTTTCGTTCACTAATGCGCCTGGCTTGAATAAAGTCTTGGTTCTACATTTTACGTTGAAGACTTAGTCGTTAAATCGGTCATTGTACAAGAAGGATGAGGTTTATTGATATCCATGTTTCTCCTGTTTTTCCACATAACAAGAGCAGCATGCTAAGAATCCTACTGCATTAAAATTGTTTTAAAAAGACACTTTCGTGAGTAGAAAATACAAGGACACCAATGAATACAATGTGATGTTTTCATTAAAAATGCAAGTTTACATTATCCAATTGGCAGTGAATGTTAACAAAATTTCACCTTTTTATTCATAAAACTGCGTTGAGAAAGATAACAGTTGCGATTGAAGTACGGGTTGTACTGCCCATACAATAATTAGAATAAATAAAATAAATAATAATCAGATTAAATCTTAGAAAAGCATGTTTACTCTTTATTTGTAAAAAATTATTCCAGTTGTATGCACGGGTGTTTCGTCATCTTGTAAATATCTACGATCAAAGAGCTTGACAAAGACCCAATCAGTTTTATTCACAAAGCAGACTATAAACCATTACCAAATAAAGTACGAGTGTCTTGAAAACGGGAATGAAATCACTGCAAAGATAATATGTAATTCTGAGGCCTACATGGTGAATGGAACAGCAACTCTCTCATGTACCAACGGAACGTGGAGTTCTCTACCGGCAGAAAACTGTATAGGTAATACCACTTTTTCTTGATATATATTGCACCTATCATTTATATTACATGTACATCAACGATTTCAGAAGAATTTGTAAAATTAAATAACAATAGATCTAGTGTTTCTTACAGTGGCGGATTTAGAGCCCCTCCCCCCTTTTCGCCACATATTTATTACTAAAAATCCAGATCCAGATCCAGAGTAGTTCAGATAATACAGGTGTGGGCCCCCCTTTTCGGAAATCCTGGATCCGCCACTGCTTTAGATGTCACTAATAGCACTAGGTGTTGTTATATATATATATATATATATATATATATATATATATATATATATATATATATATATATAAGCACAGGTAAGCCATAACGATACTAAAACAATTTAAAAATTGCCAAATTTTCGAAGCAATCTGCTTCTTCTTCAGGACAAGAAGAAGCAGATTGCTTCGAAAATTTGGCAGTTTTTTAATTGTTTTGGTATCGTTATCGCTTACCTGTGCTTTTATATTGACCCCTTTTTCTCGAGCGATTTGCATTAACCTTCATTGAGGTTGATCCGATACTTATGAATAGTGAATGTTGTTACAATTTCCTTTTTTGTGCTTTTATATATATATATATATATATATATATATATATATATATATATATATATATATATATATATATATATATATATATATATATGGTAGGGGTAAATCCCTTCACTTTCAGCGGCCGTGTTGTCATGCATACGATTAGCTAATGCTCTATTTTTGTGGAGCTCCGGTAACTCAGTAGATAAGAAGGCTAGATGCATCACAGCTACGAACGAATATAAACGAAATATAGTGTGCCTTGTTAGGTTTAGTGTCTTCGTGCTTTATATATTTATATATATATATATATATATATATATATATATATATATATATATATACATACATATATCGTCGCTTGAGAACCATAGTGTTCTACTATCAAATTTTTAGTTTAGAGAAAATCGAGTTTGAAGTTTGAATACAATTGTTCACTTCTACATTCTCTCTAAGATAAATTATATAGATTAATAACATGCATAAGGCGTCAAAGATTTAATTTAAATCTTTATTTACCACAAATTATGATCAGGTTTCTTTAAATTTGAAGTTTTTCAAATGTAGATAGAACATTTTTCTAAATTTTCTTATGAATTTGAGTAAAACTTCAATGTTCTATGTAAGCCGGCGTGGCCTAGTGGTATCGCGCCGGACTCCTGATCGAGAGGCCGGGGTTCGAGTCCCGCTCTGGTCATGTCGGTGTCCTGTCTTTCGGATGAGACCGTAAAAACCGAGGAACCGTGTCGTGGTATGTATGGTACTTTAAAGATCCCTCACTGCTTCGGGTGGGTCCGTTGCAAAGGTCAAAATTTGTATGCCCCGCATCAGGCAGATGCCGTCACCATATACGTGAAATATTCGTGGTGTGATGTAAAACAAAAATCAATCAATCAATCAATGTTCTATGTCCATTTTAACCAATGAAAAGAGAGAAAATATCACGTGACACAGAGATAGAACAGAATGGTACTGTTCCTATCTATAAATTTGATATAGATTTTTTCCATTGATTTCAATAGAAATTATGGAGATATAACAGGATGGAATTTAGGAAAAATGACCCTACCTCCCCCACCAAGTGTATATTGACGAATGTAAATGTTAGAAAAGATGCGCGATCCAAAGACGAATCCAGTGATATAACTCGATTTTTGTCAAATTGGTAGTTAGAACAGTCTGGTTCTCATCCGACGATATATTATCAGAGAGAGAGAGAGAGAGAGAGAGAGAGAGAGAGAGCAGTGATTGTATATTTCTTATTCGAGCGCGTTTCGGTTACCAAGTCAGATGTGCTCGAGAAAAGCAAGGGCCCAAAAAGAGTAAAGTTGAGATCCTCACATTAAAGCAGAACACTCGAGTTACCAACTTAGAAGTAGAGTTCTGTAAGCAATAAGGTCTAAATTACCATATGATTGTCAGGACTGAAACAAATTAGTGTCTGAATCAATCTCCAAAGCAGAGTTACGGTCCTTGCACTCCCTTTAATGTGAATTGTAAAGGGACGACAACTCTGCTTTGGAGATTGTGTCTGAATAGGACCCGATCAGATACAAGTTTCCGTACAGATTACACAGTTTAATTACCGGAGGAAATCACTTTGACCAATCTGTAAGGATCAAGGTTTCTCAGAATAGTTGGATCAACGATTTACAATAAAATATGCAAGAACAAACATAGATCTGTAACAATATAGTGCAGCAGTTAGGATAAATCCAGATTCGTGTTACCTCTATATTTTAAAAGAACTGCAATGGGTCAGCGTTCTCTCTCTCTCTCTCTCTCTCTCTCTCTCTCTCTCTCTCTCTCTCTCTGTTTTAGTCAAATACTTTAGTTTTTATGAATGAATCATGATTTATTGTTTCACATATACTAGGCAATGATTATGTTCAATAAATGTCAATTCTCTATCACAAATGTGTTCTGTCCATACAATCAAAAAATAGCTGCGATGAGTATTCAAAATAATTTCTCTCTGTTGTTTAATTCCAGCAAAACCTCCTGCGGAGTCTCATACCGAAAAATGGATATACATCGCAGGGGGTCTGGGAGGAGGCTGTGCACTCGTTGTCATTCTGGTAGTTATAGCAGTGGTTGTCGTAAAACGAAATCACAGGTATAAGAGATAAAAAGAGAACGATTAGGGGTACTTTTCCATTCTTTGTGAAATCTTACTGGGGAATGCAGACCAAATGATTCGTAAACAAATCATGTAATAACTTTAAAACGGCCCCTTTGGTTTAGCCTATAGTATAAAATACTGTATTTTATAGTATAGGCTAAACCAAAGGGGCCGTTTCAAAGTTATTACATGATTTGTTTACGAATACCTGTGATGCAGAATACAAAATCAGAGAGGCATTGCGACCTAAACGCCATTACTGTCAAACAAAAAGGGCAATCTTAAAAATCAGTCTGAATATGGATAAGATGACTAATTTTTGTAAAATCTCGTTCAATAGGGAATATATATTATATCCTTTCCTGTTGTAAAAGTGACATTACCGGAATGATTAATTTTGATAAGTTTATTTCATTTATTTTCATGTCCCGAATGGGTGATTTAATTTTGTGTTCTGACAAATATTGCCTATATATTCAATCAGTTTGTTTCAGATTAAAGAAAGCTGGATCGGATACAGTAATTCCAATGCATACGTCCGAAGGACAATTCGACTTGCGTAACAATAGGTATGTATTAAAAACTGCAAAATCTATTATCTAAGCAAAACACCCAGCAATAGATAAAGGAGAGGATACAGATGAATTGCTATGTGCACATATTATTTATGGAGATGACCCTTTCATAGTAATAGATAACATTGTCATTTTCAGCACCGCCTCATTTCTATGTACTATTCTAGATCGTAAAATACTATTACAATCGTGCGCATTCTATCGTGTTTATGCATTTTATTGTCCGTACAGAAATTGGTATTCTCTAAAGATTTGACAGATTTGACAAACGATAAACTTTGCAAAACGCTCAGACATTTGTTCCCTTGTTTTGACATTTGGAGTGTAAGGCATTTTCTGCGGATGTCACTTGCCTAGCAGGAAACGCTTACTCAACCCGAGCCACTGGTCTCGCATATGATCTCTCCTCTGCTTGCCGGAAATCCACGAATGTTCCAAGCGATACATAACTACAATGTTATTTATTTTTATTTCAGAGTATGAGCTACAAGTTTAAGCTGGTGCAGATTATTGTAATATTTTCCTATTTTTCTGCTTGTTCATGACTATTTTTCATTCTTTCAATGTCTTTGTAGTGTGTACAAGGTATGGACGGTTCATCGATCCCGTAAGAAAGTTATAGTTGCCAATGGGATCAACCACCTTAAAGATAAAGGTCGGTCAGGTTATAATGTCTTGAAATCCGTGATACAAAACAAAACTCATTCACGATAACATACACACACATGTAAAACCTCATACACATGTAGAGGCATTTGTGAAAAGTAATGTAAATACAGCCATGAGGTTAAAGGAAATGGTATTCAACACAAGAAAAGACGATAGTGTGTTTTCCAACAAGAAAAATAATAATAATAATAAGTTTGTTGTTTATTTAAAAAGAAAACAGAAGACATCTGACAAAGCTGTAGACACAAATCACCAAGGACATGCACACAAAACATGATAATAGTGAAATAAACACGGAAAAACATTACAAAAATATTCGATTGTGTTGCGGTTACGATACCGACTTAGAACAGTCAATTAAAGTAACAAACGTCACTCAGTTGGTGTGGTTAACCGGTTTACGGACTCCCACCTTCCGACTCACCTCAAAAACAGCAAAATAATTTTCCTTCCATGTGCCTCTGATTTAATATTTAGTTGAATTTAAATTGATATACTCAATAAGGTTACACGTAGCTCACATATTTTAAAACATTTCAAAATATCAACTGATCAGATATGTCACGTGACTAATGATATGTACAAGTTTTAATGAAGTGACCAATTCTATAATTGTAGTGGAGCAGGAAGTCGGATTGACCAATGCCAGATTTGTATTAGAGGAAGACGGCACGACAGTAGAGAATGACGCTAGCTTGATGGCATGTGCCGACAAAGTCTTGATTGCCCTAACTAATAACGATGTGTGGCGTCCGGAAAACAATCCCTCTAATATGAATAAGTAAGAAACAAACATTAACTGTGGCTATTGTCGAAAAAAGATCTAAAACTTATGTATTGAAATTGAAAATTAAAGGAATTCAGTTTAATAAATATAGAACATACATACCTTTCAATGTTATGCACCAGATGCGCATTTCGACAACTTATGTCTCTTCAGTGATGATCTTAGCCGAATGATTGGAATTCATATAAGATATAAATATTTGAAGAGCAATGTTGAAACCAAAATGACCGAAAAGTGAACCAAAGAATCAATCTAAGGACAGAGCTATGCATGAGTGAGATATTCCTTAGTTTTAGAGTGATTTACATAATTTCATGACTGAAAATTTTAAGTACATATTTCAAGTCAACACAAAAGCACTGACAAGTAGACCTTCAGTACAAAAACACTGAAAACTAGACTTATAATGCCCTCGGGAACTATCAATCCACCAGCAGTGACACCGGTCTAGTGGTTATGATGAATATAGAACCTTTCAATATTGTGCAAAAATTAAATTAAATTAATTAGATATCAATTAAATGTCACTTAGGAAAATCAGAGAATTCCATCTGGTCTTTTAACGATTAGCATCAGCAGTTTGTACACAATACCAACAACAATACGCCCATGATCCATGATGGTGTGTGTGTGTCTGTCTGTGTGTGTGTAGGTGTGTGTGTGTGTGTGTTTTATACCTACAACAATAACACATTATTACCATTGTATTAATTTCTGTAGCGCGTTGCTTTGTATATAGAGTATGCATTTGCCCCATGTATAACTGAAAAATAAAAACAGAGATCATTGTGAATATCTAACGAATTATTTTCGGTAGGGATGGCTAGTCCAGTGGGAGACGCTTACTTCTCCTGGACACCTGTTCTCACCTTCCTGGTACCTGTTTACACCTCGCGGACACCTGTCCGCACGTTTCGCATACCAATTCTCACCTCCCGGACACCTATTCACACCTCCAGTGCACCTGTTCTAGATCTCACCTCTGGAGTCCAGAAGTCCATGAATGTTCATTATAGTGCATTGTTAGGAGTGTCATAGTCATATGATACCAATACCCTATTTTTCATTCTTATAATACAAAACACAAAATCAGCCTCAACTGGTATATGAATATATCTAAAAGAAGGGGGAAATAAGAAATCGGACTTGGTAGTATGAGAAAGTCGTTACAGAAATGCAGACAATAAATGAAAATAAACATACAAAAAGCAATCTCAAAATAATCCATTATCATGCAGTTGTGGATTTGATTTAAGACAGTCAATTGAAATTATAATTGTCACTCAATTGGTGTGGTTAACTGGTTTACGGGCCCACCTTCCCACTAATCACAAAAGCACTACAAATAAAGCACATTACAAATCCCTGTCTAAATACCAAAAGGCCATTACGATTTCAAATACATTTTGTAATTACATGTTATGTTTCTACCAATCAGTAAAGTAGCGAGCCTGCCAGACTACTTACCTGCGTAATGTTATTTATTCTGATTCTATTTCAGTCTCACATTTGACGTATGTACATGTGACAGGAATCGACGGAAACTGATATTGGCCAGAGATCTTACGGGTCTCAAAACTCAGTGTAAGATGTCCATCAGTGTCTACAATGTATCGATGAAGCATATAATGCCCCATGATATAAGTTCACAACCATTGTAATTTTTTTTCTTTTATGGGTTGTTTTGGGGGTTTTCCTAAAATTGGAGGGGGTGGAAGGGTTGGGTTTTCCCATCTATTTTAAGTTTTGCTGATTTTAGATGGTACACGTTATAAGAAATATTTTATTACGATTCTTTGTGAATTTATCAAAACCGCAAAATTCGTAAAGTTCGATCTAAACACATATTGCCTCAAGTCCGCCACAGTGTTGATGCTAATTTCATTAAAGAAGTCCCTACGCACAACAAAACAATATTAGCGGTTATAACAACACATTCAAAACAATGTTAGCGGATATAACAACGGCACAATCAAAACAATACTATCGGTTATAACAAATACAAATGTATTAGTGGTTATAACAATAACACAGTCAAAACAACATTAGCAGTTAAAACAACACAATCATAATAATACAAGTAGTTATAACAACACTATCAAAATATCATTACCGATTTTAACAACAACGCTATCAATATAATACTAGCAATATTACTATATAATAATAAACAACACTATATAATTATTATTTGCGCTTACAACAACAACATAATCAAAACAATATTGTATATAACAACGACATATTCAAGAGATAACAGGTCAGTGTAAGGCATTAATTCATCTCATCATTATATCGTACCACAGGTTCCACAGTTTTCCGCTGTGTGGCAGAAAGGGTCTGTTTAGAGATAGACGGCACCATTATTGATACTGATGACGCCCTGGTGGCTGTCTCCGACCAAACATTGATGGTATTACCCAAGGATCAAATTTGGATGAAACCCCACCCCGGGATATGTCTCCCAGATAATAATGATCAATTAAACAATGACAATGTACGAAACCAGAGAATTTCAGATAATCCTCAAAGGTAATTTTTGTATTTAAGGTCGCCCATCCCATTAATGACTAAAATCATGTTCATGCAGTGATATAATTCTTCACAAGAAATGAATTCTTTTATCAAATTTAAGGCGATAAAACATCTTTTTCTGTTAACAGTTGTAAAAGACTCGCATTCAAACATCATCATCATCATCATCATCATCATCATCATCATTATCATCATCATCATCTTCTTCTTCATCTTCATCATCATCATCATCATTATCATCATCATCTTCTTAGATAATTTCAATTTGTGTATGTATATAGACTGCAATATACCACTCTTGTATCAACAGCGCAGACGACCTGGGTTCGATTCCTGGAGTGCGCCACTATGTTTTAGAGGTTGGCATCCTCCTGTTCCCATGTCGGGATATGAATTTAAAAATGTTGAAAGCGAAGTAAATCACTAATCAACGTATATTAACAATGCAGGATGCAGTCTTATTATAAACGATACAGGGGAGTCCTAAAGTGTAATATACAGTTATTGTTATTCCAATAGCATATTATTCCTCAAGTAAAATGCATTTAATCAAGTTTTTAAATATCCTCAACTTCTTAGATTAAAAAATGCTTTTATTTTCGCAGAGTTATGTACAAAGTATGGTCTTCAAGTGGTGCTAAAAAGAAGATCGTTTTTGCAGAAAATCTCATCGATCTTCATATCCAAGGTATACATAGAAATTCACTGCCTATTTTATTTTTTTTTTTTCTGTACTGTAAATTTTCACATTAGATTTAGATCTTTTCTATTAAATCAAGACCACTTTCGCACTTTTTTTGACCTTTTTTACCTTTAGGTGCGAGAGCTTTGGGTTTAGAATCCCCGGTCAAGGTCACCGTAAAGGACACCAGTGAAGAAGTGACTGATGACGATATACTGTGGAATAACAAGGACAACGTACTGGTCATCTCTAGACCAATACCACCACAGCCTGTGAATTTCTCGTACAATACGGCTGACCAGCCCATACATAGACAAAGTAAGTATTTGATTTATATTGTAATTCATAAACCATTTGTCTATGAACGGAATGATTGTTTGATTCACTGTTTTCCATCACACAACCAAGATAAATGCACGTATATGGTGACGGCATATGTATATAGCTGTTCACATACATTTAGACCTACGACATACCCATCTGAACCAGTGACGAATTTGTTACATGCATTATTTACCATGACACAGGACGGGACATCGAATTTTACTGCCAGGGCTCCCACGCGCCACCGGCGAGACTCGTACCCGGGCCTCTCGATCAAAAGTTCATCACCTTACAGAGTGAGATATGGCTATGTATGGAATGACCTCATTTAACAATAAATAGATATATATATGTATATAGGTCTAATCTATGACTGACGAAAGTAAAACTAAAATGCTCATTGTTTTCACAAAAAAGGAAGGAAAAAAAAACAAACTCAAAATAAACATACAAACAAAGAAAAACTGTAATAATAACAATAAGGTTGGATGGATGGAAGTGGGTTTGAAAAGTTACAGTGAATAAATATGTCGAGACTGTTGTTTCTCAATATTAAACAAAGAAACTAACCAAATACAATATGTGCGAACCAGATACACTTATGTCATTGGTAGACACAAACAATGATTCAGATATAGAGAAAGATCATAGTAAACACACATATATAAATATCAGATATGACCTTAACGCATTGTTCGTATATCATTATATTTAGTTTCGGTTGTTTTATATCCTAAGTTTCATTAACATCATACCACACCACTGAGTTCGTGTTCACCTTTTTATCAGATTATCCAAATGATGATTCACAAAGATTTTCAATAACTGACAACCTAAGAGGGTTACCGACCAATCAGTTCCAGGAACCAGGAAGGGGCAACTTTCATGAACCAATGAGAAATCCATTCAGGGAACAAACAATGAACCATTATAATGAACCGATGAGTGATCAATTTCGAGAACCAAGCAGGACTAGGGAATATCTGAGAGATAACAGGGAACCAATCAGAGAACCCTTAACTAGCCATCCGTCCAGCATGCTGCCACCTCTACCATCGCGTGGTATGGGCAGGCCACGCAATTCACTACCACTTTTACTGGATAGTCCAATGCATTCGCCTCCCAGTTATCACTCGCCGGACACGTCTTCTGTGCACCCTCGTCATTTACCGAATGAATATTCGCCGTTTCCAGCAGTAGGTCATGCCCAAACTACAAACCATCGCCATAGCAACGAAATGCATAATGGAGGCCTACCTTACGCGGATCTTGCTCCGCATCACCACGCTGCTAGGCAATACAGACGGCCTTACTCAGTTGACCTTCCCGAAAATTTCCAAATTCCAAACCACGATCGGAGAAGAACTGAGAGTGAGCATGGTTTTAATATGGGGCGGTACCAGCTAAGTAACGCACCATATATAGTTTCGGGAGACGCCCCGCAGTCACAAAATAGTGATGTGTTGTTTTAAGGAAGAACATCCCTACAGATGGTTGAGATAAAATTTCTTCCAAATTACATTCACTTTCCAAAAACAAAAGAATTTTGATAATTCAATCTGCTTCAAAATACTTTCTTAGTCAAAATTTGATTCAAATCAGCATTCAGTAAAAAGACATCATAAAGCTATCATAGTCATTAATCACTACATAAGTTATCCTCTTTAATTTGAGGTGCAAGCTTAACATGCATGCTACTGATGGCATAATATATGGAAAATAAGGATAGCATATATCATGAATTTTTTTTACAACAATGACGTATTTAGTTACATTTATATTAGTTTTATTCATACAAATTTCAATTATCACGTTGAATATTCATCCTTATTATTATTATTAAATCAATCATTACCTGAAGTACGTTCAGTAACCTAGCCTCTATGTAACTCTGCCATCTTGCCGAACGAACGGCTACCGTATCCATTACGTAGCATCGGCTACCACAGACTTGTGTAGCTATGATGAGGGATCGTTGTGAAGACCATCAACCAAATCTTCAAAGCACTTTGGTTTGTTTATGTCTTTCTTTCCCTATCAGTATTATTTTTTCATTTTTAATTAATTATTTGTAACGAATCCGTTTCTAATTAATATGTATCCATTATAGGTTTTATCTACCGTCGTTATCCTTTTGGACATAGCACAAAGGGTCAAAGAATAGCAATTCTTTTTTGCATACGGTCCAATGTTGATTTATCAAGTTTACAAGATATACACAACATTCTTTATCTTAGCATTATGTGATCCATGTATCAAAACGTTTGTCAGCCTTTCCTCTGTCGAAATTTTAACAGTGTACTATAGATAGTCAACCTTAATTTTGAGAAAATCTTGCTGGAGGGGGTCACCCCTAAAACATACTAAATATCAAACGTAAATAGTATCATTTTTCCAGGTAAAAAAAACTCTACATCAGAGTTTTGATGCATGCATAAAATCCATAATTTTACAACACAATCAGTGTAATTGCAAAGATCAATTAAATAGCTTTGTCCAACCAGAACCCCTGATACAATGAAACAGTAGCCCCGTTCTCGATACGGAACATCTGCAATCAGATTTACCATTCTTTGTCCAGGGAGCATGATACTAGCAAACTTCATGATGGTTTATTTTCCCCAAATAATCCAAGCACCATTACTGCATTTGGCTAGCCTATCACTGTGTTTAGCTAACCTGTCACAGCGTTTAGTACAACAGGTTAGCCGGTAGGCCATGGCTCAGCTAGCAACTAAGTTACTAAACTCACCCTTGATAATTGCGTAAAATCAAGGATTAATTGACGAATAGGCAGAAAGCTGAATGCTGCTCTACGGGATCTACATTGTTTTAATCTAGTGCGCTGTAGTTATTATTGATCAAAGGGATTCAGATGCTACAAGTGGATTTTATGACAAACGTAAAAAAGAGAAAGCTTTCAGAATAATCTTTTGCAGATGTGTGATATAGAAGGTAAAAAAAAATCGCCCGTTTCAAACTACGAACTGTTCTTTCTATTAAATTTTTATTTTATATGTTTATAGATGTTTTTTTCTGTTTTGGTGGAACAATGTACTTTGTAAATTCATGTTTTAGTGTCGAAAACAGTAATAAAAAGGATTCAGAAATCAATGAATTTTATCAATGGGAAAAAATGTCAATATGACTGTATTTTCTTGCTTTGTCCCTCATGTTTTACTCTTAATTTGAAGTGAAAAAGAATAAAAATGTAGAGTTTTGGATTTAGCACATAATTCAATAAATATCTATTATATCACTATTTAACTACCATTAAAGTGTCCACACATTTCATGTATTGTTTTTAATTATTCAAACCTTTAAGTTAAATATTTCTTGTGTGAAACTACATCAGAAGAGGAGGCAATCTTTGGATGCTTTGAGTCGATGATGGTTACAATGAAAATACATAATGTACAAAGAGGTAGTGTAAATATAAATATTATTGCACTAATCTCATTTATATCACATATTTATTATAATAGATTATGAATTACTGAGTTAAGTACTCATTTTCTTTAAGTCTTACATTGATTCCTTATAGATGAAATATTGAATGAGAACACCCTTTACTATTCATACCTATACATGTCGTACGGCCATCGAATGGCATCATTATCAATATATATATATATATATATATATATATATATATATATATATATATATATATATATATATATATATATATATATATATATATATATATATATATATATATATGTATATATATATATATATATATATATATATATATATATATATATATTTTTTTTTTTTATATATATATATATATATATTTATATATATATATATATATATATATATATATATATATATATATATATATATATATATATATATATATATATATATATATATATATATATATATATATATATATATATATATATATATATATTCTACCTACATGGTATAAAGTATTCATTTTATATCTTCATCAGTATTTATGATAGAATACAACATAATAAATAAGACTGTCAATAATAATTTGTTTCTTTGTATATCTGTATATCAAATATTGGTTGATGTAGCGACTTTTACAGTTGCAAATTGTTTGTCATAAAAAAGACGGTGTTATGCTTCCAGAGCTGGATAATTAGCGTACTTTCGGATAAGACCTCAGACGATACATAGCGGGGAAATCATTGGAAACCTTCTTAGTACCAGTCATTGTAGAGCAATGACTATGGGATTCTTAAAACAGGGGTTGGACAACGTTTATATTCTTGATTCTCGAAATCAGATTATTGATTTTCCTTGACTTTTACATTGAACCTTTATTAGAAGACTAACTTTATAAATGTTCATTCATTAAGGTTAGTAGTGTAACGATCCCCGATAATGCAAAAAAATGAGTTGACCTAATTGTACTATAGTATGTACTGATTTGACCTAAACGTACTATAGTAGGTTAAAGATGAGTTCAAAAAGTGTCCTTGACCTTGGATTGAATGTGGAAATTGTACTTGTTAACCTTGAGTTTACTTTTCTAAAGAAATGGTTAGCCCTTAAAAGGGCTGTTTTTTTTCTTCTTACCCCTTACCAGCATAAGGGGCAGTGGCGACGTGCCTTTCTCCTCTCACTGCGCCTTAGTTGGTTATTTAGTAGTCTATCTACCAAGTGACCCACCCGGCATGGTGGTGTTCTTCTCCTACCGGGTGAATCTTGGGTCTCTTCTCTTTTGATGACCGTAGCATTCATCGGTTGATCTGGCTCTATCTTGACATCTTGTCCCGACTCTCTATCTCTTAAGATGACCCGTCCTATGGCTGGCTCATGTATAGTGTAGATCAATTTCCTCTCCCAGTCTATGGTGATTCTGATACTCGCTTCCATGTCGTCGAAAAAAATAAAATTTTTTCAGGTAAAGTACTAGAACATATTCTGAAGTATATATACTAATGTAAACGCGGACGTGTAAGGAAACACCTTTTTGGTAACCTAAGTGTACTAAGACAAAGTCTTGAAATATTTTACTGTAATTGCGGACGTGTAAGGAAACACCTTTTTGGTAACCTAAACAAAGTCTTGAAATATTCTCATTTTTGCGGACGTGTAAGGAAACACCCTTTTTTCAGTATAAATAATAAGATTTTTTCTAGAGAAGCGCCAGTTTTGAATCGAGATTTTTCGAATCAAGATTTTCGTATTAAAGATGAGTTCTTTATACAGTATGGAGCAGTATTCAATACGCCTAAGAGAAATTTCTGAGAAACACAGAGTAAAAGCAATAGAGTTGATAGAGATGGCGGATAAATTGGATGAAATTGCTAATGAAATTAGCAATCTAATCGAAAAGAAAAGAGAGGAAGAACAGAAAAAGGAGACAAGTACAGTTAGACAGGTGGTGACCTTAAGACCATTTAGCTGGAGGCCCAATCAACATCACGGGCCTCCGAACTACCCGCCACCCCCTCCACCACCACAAGTACCAGTACTGACGTCAGCACCGGCAAGGCCACCACCACCGGTAAGGCTACCACCACCGGTAAGGCCACCACCACCGGCAGCGGCAGCACATCCAGCTCCTGTACCGAGAGAAGATTGGGATGCTGAAATTCTATCACAGCCTCCCGAACCTCCGTTCCAGCCGGAACTATTGCAGTTTTCCCCCCGTCCTCTATCAGCACTTTCTTGTGCTGCTAGAAGACGGGCACTGTCGTGCCCGGCGTGTGGCTCCCGCAAATGCGGGGGTCACTGAGTTCTTTAAAAGAACTAAAAACGGCCCTTTTTAGGGCCACCATATCTTAAGAAAAGTAGCCAAATGGTCGATGCAATACTACAAAATTGAAAAGTAACTCGAGGGTTGATGCAATAACAAAAACACGGTAAGTCTTATTTTATTATGAGTTTATTATGATTTTATTTACATAGCAATGGCAGAATGTTTATCATTATTATTTTACATATTTCGTCATACAAAATGTTTACACAGTCACTGGTCTTAATCTCATGAGTCTATCTTTCACTCTATCGAAGGAGTCTTTGAATACATCGCTTCCGAATTTTCGACACAGATCTTTAGTAAAGAGTTCTAACACGTATAGTTTTGTTTCGGACACTCTTCCGTCTTTAAACATGGCGATCACTACTTCGTGATAGTCCCTCAAGTTTTTTATGTCGGATAACATTTCTCTCCATTGCGAACGTCTAAGGATGGTTAAAGAGAACCAAATCTGCCACTGTAGTAGTCTCGACAACATGACGGTAACTGATCGAGTTTCTATTACGACTCTGTCTTTTAAGAGAGCATCATTATTTCGTCTTTATGTAAGGCTTCGTTATATTTCCGACACTTCGGACAGATTTCTAACATGAGTTGATTTTGGTGATCTTCTTCCCCGATGCAATCGGGATGAACGGCAACGTATTCCACTCGGAACGGCGTATGGTCGTCGTGGTCTTCCGAATCGGATAGTTCTTGATTTTGCGGTTTGCTCATAGTGACATCCTTTTCTTCTTGATTTTGCGGTTTGCTCATAGTGACATCCTTTTTTTCTTCTTCGTATCGATAGACTCTGTGCATGGATATGATCGTCAAATCTTTCAAAGTCACGATCATTTCTTCCCAAGCATCGTATACCAGATCGAATGCCTTGCGAGTGTTTTTGGTATTGAGACATTGTAGCAGTGCTTTCAAGTTCACGTTACGCTTTTCAGGTTCGAAGCGTATGAATAGATTCCACAACATCCTTTGAACGAGATCACTGGCACACTGGGTGTATACTTCTGCTGGCGACATATCATAGACGAACTGTAAATTGATCTTGAGGTCTCGAAGCCCCTGTCCTTTCAGTTCCTCATTCAAGGAATGTAACATGTTGGCGAATCTCTGTTTGGCAAGGTGAACGTGCTCCGGGTTTGGTCTGTCGAACGAAGTATTCATGATGATTGATGATAATGACGAGTCTTGCTTTCTTTCCCTATTTTATATATCTGGTTTCGACCTTGAACTTGTACTTGATGACCTTGACCTTGAACTTGGGTTTTTTTCAAAATAACCTTGAACTTGTACTGAAGGTTCTGGACTTTTCCACACGACCTTGAAGTTGTTTTTAAATCAATTGACCTTGAACTTGTATTCAAATAACATTTTGTCTATACGACCTTGAACTTGTTCTATTCAATTAACCTTGTACTTGAGACAAACAAAGAAGAATATGTTTTGAATCAATTTATTGTCCCGCTAACACAACGTAAAGAACAAGGATTAGGACCGTCCCTTTGTTCTTCACTTACAATGCATATTTACAATCAAATATCTGTCTCACTACTTTGTTTAAACTCTGCCATTACGGCTCGGAGCGATGTCTCCATCGTCCAAGTTTGGTCATTTCGGATACTCGACAAATATTTTTGTTTGATTAACACATTTTGACATAATTTGATATATACATTTTGATTTATACATTTTGACATAATATCATACATAATATCATACATAGTTAAGCAAAGCTAAACCTACAATGAACAATTGAATGGCTAAAATCATGAGTATGAAAGAAGTCAAGTCAAGGCAGACGTCACAGCAGCGGCGGGATGTACGAGATTCGGCGCTTTCCGACACAAGCAAGTCTGTTTCTTCATCGTTAAAGGTCTGGGTTTTCTCGGGATCACGTTCTCTCGATACCATTGGTAAATGAAACGATCGTTGTCTTCTTTCTTCCATGTCGTCTTGGACGGGATCGGTAGGTGATACGACATCAGCCAACGCATCATATCCGATCTGGGTACCTTTCGACTTCTGTGGTGTAGGTAATAGATACAGTAATGTCCGCACACGGGGGTATCCCAACTTTGATAAGGTACGGTATTGTAGACTAGGCTTCGACTTTTGGATCGCATGAAACGTACGATATCGCCATACGCCCATGGTGGTAATCCGTAGGAATCGAAATATTCGGCTATCCCGTCCTCTCCGAAGTGAACACACACCCAATGTTCTCCCGGTTTATCGGCCTCGTCCGTGTTGATGACGAAAGATCGTCCGTCGCTTCCAATCGGTAAGGCGTCCCGAGGATACACGCCTCCAAAATGAGGACTCACGTATGGATCGCGAGACAGAATATCGTACAGTTGATGAGTATCCAGGGCTTTAATAGTCGACATCGATTTCCCTCTGTTTATTGATTTGTATGACGTTGTCGAATTCTGCATACACGATGCAATTGATGACGGTCGGTAACGCTGTGCCGAACTGAAGTTCGATGCGCATGTTACCCGTTTTTACCATGTGAAATTTATCGGCTACGTGTCCGTTCTGGTCCGTGGTGAAGTCGAATCCCCAAATGGCGAAACCGTTCTTGTATTCCTGGTAGGATATGTCTGGAGCCCAATCGTCGCCGATCCTTCCCAGGGATTGGTACAAGGACATGTAAGAACGCAGGTATAGATTGTCGTCAAAGTTCGGTTCGTAGGGTTTGGTGTGTTGGACGTCTCCGTTCAGACTGATTTCTATTTTCTCCAGATCGAAGTTTCCGAAATCGAACGGGTTCCGATTCAAAGCTCCGTTGTAGCCTGCATTTTTCGTCATGCAAAAGAATACCCGTTTGGGTAACTGTCCGGAAAACACGTTGTCCGTGATCTTCGAACGAGTGCCCTGCGGAATGGTAAAGGATTTCACTTCCACGCGTCTTATGGGGTATTTGGCCGTCGTGGTGTTCAACATCTGATTGACTCCTAACAGCGCATTTGGCATGAGTCTCACTTTACGCACGAATAACATCATCTGTTCGATGTGAATGTTACCGTCCTCGTTTCCCATCAGACAAAACGACGTACGAGCCCTGTTGAATCTCAAGCGGACGTCCACGCCGTTGACGATGAAATTCCCTTGTTGAAACATGTCCAGATGTATGCGATCGTACAATTCCAACCATTTACTTTCTTAGATCTTCTTGTGACGTTGGATCAGACCGATGTTGTAGCCGGCGGCAGTCTTATCGTCCTCGTACGGGTTGACGGCATTCATGCGTCCAGCTTGATCCGTGAACCACAAGTCGGTACTACTGATCTGTTTCCTGAGGGTCTCGGGAGTGTACGAGAGTAAAGTCTCCAAATAAGCTCGATACGGATACGTGTCGGTGCTCGGGGTGATGGTCTTGCCGTTCATGGACATGTCGATCTGCGAAAACATGCTGTGCATGATGTTGTTGACGGGAGTGACCTGCGTGTCGGCGCCTAAATCCGTTCCGTCCGCTTTCGTGACCTTGAATTTCATGTAGACGAAAGTCTGAGAAAGATCTAAAAAGTCCTCCCCGTGTCCCTTGATATCGAATTCGATCGGTGCCGTCGGATTTCGATTGTCGATGGAACTCACGGGATAAAATTCTTCCCATTGGGCTTTCTCCAACACCGTCATCGTTTGTGGAACTCGATTCAACTGTAAGCCCTCCGTCGAACACTCGCATGATTCTCTGTGCATCATCTTAATCGAATATGTCTATCGATCTTCTCTTGATAGATCTCAGTCTTTTCTTGGCAGATTTCAGTTTTCTCTGGATTGGTCCGGCGGGTAGTATAACACCCAACTTTCTTCTGACACGTCCTTTTCCAGACTGACGTTTCTTTCCGACAGCTCTTCTTTTTATGGGAGCCCGGGGTCCCACGGCACCTGCTTTCTTGACCGGATTTGCACGTTTGACTCCTGCCGTGGTAGGAGTTCGTTTGACTCCTGCCGTGATAGGAGTTCGTTTGACGGGATTATGACGCTTGACGACTTCTGCGAGAGCTCGTCTGACGCCTTCCTCGGTCGGTCTGGCTCTCTTGGGTTCCGGCATCACCACGCTGGTGAATACGTCGGAAGGTGCCGACGACAGAATGTCGCTAGCCGTTTCTCTGCCGTGATGTAAAAAAGCATCTTTCCAGTTTCTTTTCCGATTCACGATGTCTAGTCCCGCGTTGAGTGCTCCTTTCAATACTTTCTTTCCCCCTTTTTTGAGAAAGGACAAGGCTATATCCTTAAATCCCGATCCCGTCTGCCCTCTTCTTCGTCGTCCTCGACCTCCTTGTCCCATGAGTGCGGGTAAAATCGCTGGTAAGACCGACTGAGCTATCGACATTCCGGGTCCCATCATCATTTTGGCTCCCAGTCCTATCAGGGGACCCAAGCCCCGACCTCTCTGACGGGCCACCCCTCGATGAACGATCATGGTTTAAATGTAGCGCTTCTGACGAAAATGTAGTTTCACGATGACTTTGCCATTGAAGAATGATACTCGTTCCCCCAATCCGTCGTATATATGGATGGTTCCTCTTAGGATGGAAAGATGGTAAAGGGATTACCATGCATATTCATAACTATTTTTAAGGGATCCAGATACATTCCGTTAGGTCCTCTTTTCGTTTGCGCTTCTCTTATAAGAGAAGCATGAGCTTTCCATACTTTAAACAAATCTTTCATTGAGGGTTTTGGAGCGTTTTTACTTTGTTCTTCTCTTTTTTTCATTGCTTTATATGCAAGAACCGGTAACGAAAATACTCCTCCTCGTTGATTTCGAACACCACGACCCAAGCCCCGACCTCTCTGACGGACCACCCCTCGATGAACGATCATGGTTTAAATGTAGCGCTTCTGACGAAAATGTAGCTTCACGATGACTTTGCCGTTGAAGAATGAGACTCGTTCCCCCAATCCGTCGTATATATGGATGGCCAAGGTATCGAAGTGGGTTTTGGCCAGAGGTATGTATTCCACCAGGCGCGGTTCCCAATGTCCGTGCGAGTTTGCATCGGTGTCGACCCTTTGTTGTTTGAAAGGTACGATGCGCAAGAGCTGTAGGTTCTTGGATCCGACGATCTGTGATCGCGTGATGTTGTTATACAGGTACAGGGCACTCATTCCTATGTAGAGATCCGGAGTCACTACGCCGTAGGTCGTCTTGGTCATCCACGAGGGATCCGAATCGATCGTGAATCCCAACATGTGCGCCAGAGCCGGACATAATCGGACGGGATAGATGTATTTGGTACCGTGATCGGGTCCCTTGACCAACAACTGTACTCGATTGAAGGTCTTCAAATACTCGAACTTCAGCTCTCTGAAATCGGTCTCGTTTTCGTCTGCCAACCCTTTCAAGATGCTTCCGAATCCGTGTTTAAGTACGTGATTCAATTCTGCCAATACTCCTTCGATGGAACTGTAAAATCCCGTCATGATTTCGACTCGGTAGGTCACGCCCACGATGGGGATGCTGAAACTGGGGTGGGCGATGGGAACACGTATGTCGGGACGGTCGGCGGCACTGAACGGTAAGCTGTTGGTGAGCTTTTTAATCTTGAAACGCTCGGAAGGACTCGGTGTCACGGATCTTCCTCGAAAGTAACTGGGTACGATGATCTCCATGTAGTTGCCTCCCTCTTTGACGTTTTCCACGGTGGTGGGATAGACGATCTCGCTCAATCCTACTTCCCATTCCCCGTCGTCTAAGTCCATCATCTGAGGTAAGTGTGTACGGAAAGAAGACAGGGTGTTGTTCGGAAAGGTTTCCAAAGATCCATCGCTGGGTAATGTCATGTAGAAACTCATGTTAACGTCTTCTCCAGTCGCGATCGCACCCAATTTGATTGTTTCATCTTGGGACTGGGCATTATATACCCCAAACTTCCGCTCAGCATCACCATCCAAAATTCTCTGTTGTCTTGTCCCAAAGCCAGACAAATGATGCCCGCCAAGATGACCGTCATCGCCACGAACGCTTGGGTGAAAAATACGATCTCGCTTCTAGGTACCGCTTCGCCACACCACTTCCATGAACGCACGATGTTATTGTTGTTGTTGTTGTTGTTGTTGTTGATAGGTGGTATCGGACTCTCCTCTACGTCAATGCGATGAGGTTCTGATGAGGAATCCATGAATCGAAACTGGGTGGATAACCTTTCCACCTGACTAACGCTTCTCGAATGACGCGATTCTTTCCGACGCGGCGTTTTCTAGTTTCGATCACCTTTTCGACTTCGTAGACGTCGTCCGACTTGATCACTTTCTGAAGTTCGCTTTCGTAAAACGTTCCTTCCAACTGTTCGCCGTGATCGTCTTCGAGGACGTAGACGTACGGATAACGCCCCGTTACTCGACGTTTGATGGTAAAGAGTTCCGTCGTCCAATTCGGTAAGTATCCCTTGGTAAACACGTGCTTGACTTTACTGATGCGCACTCGATCTCCGACTTTGAACTTGGGTGGTTTCCCTTTTTTAGGTCCGAGGTTCTCGTAAGCGTATTGCCACACGTCGATGACGTTAGAGGGATTCACGTCGGCCGGTGCCCGTCCGATGGTCGAGTGACGGGATGTGTTGTAACTCTTCACGAATCTAGGTAAGACGTCCACGTATCGTCGAGTTCGCTTGTGAGTGAAATATTTCCACATGCGTGCTTTCAAAGTCCTTTGAAATCGTTCCACCACGCTGGCTTTCGTATCGGTGTTGTTCGTGGTAAAGAAGTGAATGTCTCGTTCTTTTAACATGCGTTGAAAATCCTTGTTTAAAAATTCTTTGCCCTTATCCGTTTGAAAACGTCTCGGATGTCGGGACTTGGCTCTTTTCAAGATGTTTAGAAATCCTCGGATCATTTCCTTTCCAGTTTTGTTTTTCAGAGGTTCTACCCAGGCATACTTGGAAAACACGTCGATGACGCACAAGAGAAACGTCATCCCGTCGTTGTCGTCTTTGAGGTTGGACACGTCTGCTAGATCGGCTTGCCACTGTTCGTCCATGGTGGTCACCACGGTACGATTGCGTGGAAATCTACGTCTGATGGGTTTGTGAAGCGTATATGTCGATTGCTCTCTCAACCATTCTTCTACGTCTTCTTTCTTGAACTTTAAGGAAACGGGTGCTAAACGTTTGGCTTGTCGGTACAGGCGTCGAACTCCTCCATATCCACCAGGTTGTCCCGGATCGTAAAAGATGTCGCGTAATAGATCGGATAAGATTAACTGCTTCCGCCTAGCCATGATCTAGGACTGAACGTTATCCATCACTTTTCCATCTCGGAATGAGACTTGGGAGTCTTAAAGGGCGTATTTAATGGCGAGGAAAATCCACCCTCTTCCTCCTCCTCCTCCTCTTCTTCATCTACCGATCTCTTTTCTCGTGCGGGGGATTTAGGAAGGAATGGCGTCGGCCTCTGTGAATCCTGTAGTGGTGGTGATGGTGGTGGTGATGGTGGTGTGACTTTGGGCGTAGGTGCCGTCTTCAAATGTCTGATGAATTTCGGGTAGCGGACGTAATCGCGAGGGACGTTGATTTCCCCTAGACCTCGAGTAAACATTTCTATTCCTTGTGGTCTGAATCCCTTACGATCCGTACTACGCACGGCATCTCCGATCAAGTCGATGACGTTGGTGTTGGGAACGACTTTTCCGCGATACTTGACTTGTCCCTTTTCGTCCCAGGATAAGATCTGTGGATGGCGTTGAATGTGTTGAATCAACATCTTGGCTTTGGCACGCATGGGTTTAGGGGCGCTACTCACGATCTGTTCGATCAGCCCCTCCTTTACCGTCGGATCTTCTCCCGCGACATCGGTATTTCCCTGAGTATTCGGTAACGTCGGTAAGTTGACGGGACTGTTTTGTTTCGTATGATCCAAGTAGGTACGATAACGATACAAACTCTGTCCTATCAATGCATTTCTCTGGGATGGTGTTAAATCACTGGGTCCTTGCGTTAAAGCATCCAATTCTTGTCCCGTTCTTACGGCCGCCGTGACTTCGGGTGGATAAGGTAAAGGATGCGGTAAAGTCATGGGATCTCTACTGCGTTGCATCTCTTCGTATAGAGCGTTAGGAACCAAGACCATCTTTCGCGCCATGATTTGTTTAACGTCCACCACCCGCTAATCCTCCCAGTACGGGACCTAATATTGCAGGAAGTAGTGGAAGTAAAGGAAATATTCCTCCGGTCTGTCGTATCAACGTTTTTCGTCGATCTTTGATGCTTTTACCCGGTTTGACGAGTAGTCTCAACACCTGCTTCGTTGGAGCTAACTTGGCTTTCTGATGAGGAGTCAAAGGTACCACGCCTTTTAATACGTTCAAGATACATTCGCACAATTTGCAGATGCAGCTGTCTGGAGCTTCTCGTAGCATGGCCTTTTTAAACTTTTTGGAGTAAGAGGGATTTCCCAATAACCGGATGAAATCTGCATGAGCTCGTAAACCTGCCGTTTTCTTTTTAACCATGATGATGATGTTTCTCAGACTACGTGTCTTTCAGTAATGCCACCTTGTCGTATGTGTCGTCTCCTTTATATATATTTTTTTTTTTTGGTGCAAAACTTTATACAGGTACCCAAGAGGAGGATCCACTGTCTCTTTTGAGTCTCAAAGGGGGTATGGGTTTCTTGAAAGCCTTGAAATAAGGCTCCACGTTAGCACCGAAGTTACGATTAGCCGCTTCTAACGCCACACGTGCTGCTGCACTCATGATGGGCGGTGAATTGTTACGTCTTCGATTAGGTTGCGGTGCTCTTCTCTGACGATTAGGCTGTGCTCTTTTCTGTCTTCTCCCACGTTTAGGCTGTGCTCTTCTCTGTTTTCTCTGACGCTTGGGTTGCGGTGTTCTTCTGACACCGTGTCTGAGGGGAGGATTCTCCAAGGGATTTCTGTTACGTACTCGGTAAAAACGCTTATTGTCGTTTTCACGTTGCGGCCATTGCATCATGTTGCGAATGATGACCCCACCCAAGAATCCAGCTCCACCTCGTTTCAAGATGAGACGTCGTCTTTCGTCGGGATCCGTGTTCCGATCGGCTATCGCCTGTAAGATATCGAAATGTTTCTTGACGAATTTTTCCGTCGGTTTGGTCATGGGCATGCTTCCGTTGATCATGTTCCTACAAACCATGCTGAACCAATTCAATAGAGATTTACGACCCTCCTCCAGTAGAAATTGTCTTCGTCTGGCATCTTTAGTCGTTTTCAACTTTCTCAAGAGTTCTATCAATTTTCCCGAAGTTCTCGGCCGTGATCCTGGCATCTCGTCGGTTTGTCGAATAATGACCTCGAACGTTTCGAGTCGGACTTCTTATAGCTTGGGAGCATACACGACGATTCCTCCTTCTTCCGGATGATGAAACACGTCCGAACGTAATCTATACTCGTCCGGTGTGGTGGGAGTCAGGTCTACCACCAAATAGCCGTGAGCACGAGCGGTGGCATCTTGATAGGCGTGGTTCATGTGAGGAAGTTTTAACTGTCTCGATAACACGTCCACTTGATTTTTATCTCGAGGATTTTTGAACAACACCAGGTAATGTGCATTCAAGCTAATGGTGCGATGATGAGGTCCTCGGTCGAACACGTTTTGCGTGATATATACCACACTGGTATTGCGGTGATGGGCTTTTCTCGTGAACCAATCCACGATGGAGTCGCCGGCTTTACCACCCATCATGTCGTCGAAGACCAGGAGATGGGGAACGGTAGTATCGGATACTAAGAGTTCGTCGTCTTCTGGAATGTCTTTGATGAACTTGACGTCACCTCTCATGTCTTCGTAAGCCTTTTGCCATTCTCGATAACACCAGATGACTCGTCGGGGTGGTGGTCTTATGATGAAATCTTTCAGATTCACCAACTTCTTAACAAATTCTGTTTTTCCCGAACGACTAGGTCCGGCTACCACCATGGTAAATTCGTGTTTAAACACGAATGCATCGTCGATCAAGTTCGAATCTATGACCCTCACGTTTGAAGTCATGACGTCAAATGACGTCGATAGCTTAAGACCATGAATAATAAGACATTATTGTGTTTTACACAAATTTATTTACAACAAATGTTTTACACAAATTTATTTTACAACAAATGTTTTACACAAATTTATTTTACAACAAATGTTTTACACAAATTTTATTTGTACAAACAAATGTTTTACATTATTGTGTTCTATACAAATTTATTGACAACAATAGATAGAACGAAGTTTCGAATAATACAAAGGTAAAACATTTATGAGTTCTTCTTTCACGTAGGCTCTAGGCACAAAAGTCTTATGAAAACGACACACTAACATGATGATGTCCGATATAATGTTCCCGTCGTGTAACACATTGTTCATGATCCTTTCGAAATCATAATCACATGATTCTCCTCGAAAACATCCATTACATTTACGTAGGTTCATGTTCATACACAGTGCCAGTTTAATCATCGGACGAATGTCGTCGCACATCTTGCTCGTTCGGCATCCGACGGTAAAATGATTCGTTTTTTCAATGTTTCTTAGACCAATGTCTATCGACTATTTCGCGACAGTCTGCACAAATGGAATCTTCGAGTTTGTCTTCTTCGATACCTTCCATGCAAAATTCACATTGAAGATAGATACATGTCGTTGTCACACACGACTTACAAATCAGCTGTTTACATTTAAGACAACAGATTCCATCGTCGGACTTGTTTTTGACAATGTCGACATCGATAAAACGGACATTTGTCTGGATGAGTACAATCTTCACAGACCTCGAAATGACACTGGTAACAATACCATCCCAAGTCTTCCTCAAACGTTTCTCTCTTGCAGTGAGGACAAGGATAATATTGTGGTCCAAACAGTTCTTCTATTTCGTCATGGTCACACTTCAAACAAACGTTTGAGCAACGCTGTGTCGTGTCGTCACACATCTTGTTCCTTCAATAGCCGTAAGGTAAAGTGTCGAGATTGTTTAAAACTTGTCTCTTATCATACACCACGCGATAGTCTTTACTGGTCACCTTAGTGTGAAGAGTATGATCTTTTGCACGGACGATCTTTGAAGGATAAACGACCTTGATCTTTTCCTCGGCAATGTCGAGGCCTTCGAGTTTTCTTAAAACCATCTCCTTCATAGAATCGAAGTTAATGATTTCACTGGTACGGTAGTCCAAGGTCAAACCTTTCACTTTACATGTCGTGCTTCCGTCGCTTAATTGGTAGGCATAGTTCTTCGGTCCTCCCGATACAAACGTCGTGATAGATTTTCCGTTCAATTCGTCGGTCCAACATCCCAAACTATCCATGATGGTGGGAGACCAGGCGTCTTTGTCGTGAACGTAGATGATGCTATCTGTATCGAAATAGAGTACTCTTCTATCTAGTCGGTGTAATGCATCGTATAACTTGAGACGAGCCAGAGAGGTGGTAAAACAGGCGATGACCACGTTACCAAAGGGACACGGTGGTATGAAATCGTTGCTGTCCGTGAAACTTGCCAATACCATGTCTAAGGAATCGTCTTCGGCGTTGGTGATGACTTCTACGTGTTTGACGTCTTTCGTATCGTCGTGTAACAACTCGATCAGTTCGCTCCGTTCCGATAAGTAACGATTCTGAGTCAGAGCCAGTCGCTGAGCAAATTTTCCCCACAGACAGTTCAGAAATAATTTGGCTATGGTACGTAACACGGGATTTTTACATACTTCCTGCATCCGTATACCTTCTCGCTGGAACACTTCCTCGATGTACGATAACTTCTTTTCCTCCGTATCGCAATCGCTAGGGAATCCGCTGGCTTCTTGTTTGATGCGTAGAAAGGTATCTATATACTTTCGAAATAGCGTGTTGCTGGATTGTTCGAAATGCCACACTTCGTACAGGCGATCTATTCGATATCCCATGTCTAAGGCCATGTCGATTTCTGGCGTGGTCCAAGTACCCGTGAGTGCTCGCTCGTCGTCCGTGTGTTCGCATCGGTAGTCGGATCTTATGTTCTCTTTACTCATCACGCACGTCCGACATAAAGGAAACAATAACTTATGATCCGTGCGGTAGGGTAATACGGGGTGATACAATCCACGGGGTGGGAAGATGCGACACTTGACGAGTCCCGTGTATTCCCTCACGTTCTGGAATTTCTCCGTGATGATGGTAGGATGTCCGATGGGAAAGATACCATATTTCAATACGAATGGATATAAAGAACAGACGTCGATGTAACGCATATCTCCTTCGTCGCAATACAATCGAGTGGCATTGGTGCGACCTCCAAACAGTGCATCTCGTGGTTCCAGCGGATCGGCTATCTGTTTGTACGTCGAAAGAATGAACTCGGCAAACATCGGGTCGTCCTTGATCTTCTGTTCGTACTCGTGTTCCCATATACAGGTCACGTTGAATCCCATTTCGTTCAGATTGACTTGTCGTTGTTGCGTGGCTTGATATATTTCCCCAAACGTGAGTGCGTGTTGTATCGGATGGTCCTCATGTATCATGTTCGGGAAACATTCGGGGCAACCGTGCCAGAAACATCCGTGGAACTCGTAAATGGTTTGGGTGTTGGTATCGTAACCGTCCACGGTATATGGTCCAATACTGACTTCCCCTCCGTTGCGAGCGTGTCGTATGTCGTGATTGGTGTCGTGAGCGATCCATTTCAACCATCGTAGGGCTTTGATGGAATATTTGCGCTTTGGATGGTATCCTTCGGTAGGTATGATGGCCAAACTATCTCTAGGCATGAAATTGCGTCGAAACGCCAAGTTGGCGGCACTGGCAAACGTGACGCATTCCGCAAAGGGATCGACGTCGACCAAGTTCAGAAGGGTTTCTCGGAACTTTCCACAGCATTTTCTCAAGATGTCTACATCGGATCGACAATACTCTCGCATCTCGGTGGCAAAATTGAACCGTTCTCCGCTCTTCACTTTATCTTCGTACCACGAGATGAACTGACGTCGAGCCTCGGTTTCCATGGAGTCGGGCAAGTACGTTTCCATCGGAGGATAGGTACCCGAGTACTGCTGGTTGACCGGGGTGTTGAAAAGATGAGGGAAGTAACCTTTCTTCAATTCGGTCAATCCGAAGGCCTTGGGTAATTTACTCAACGAGGAACTCATGAAGTTGTAGGAATCGATGAAACGTATTCCGTTGGCAGACATCGTCATGATCTTGGCTCCGCTCATCAAGACGTCGGGTTTCATGCATGCACGATTGACCAGGAAATGTAAAATAAATTGACCGTCGTATCCTCTCATGTTGTGAGCGATGGCCGTCACACCGTCGTGGCATGATTTCTTTTCTCTGTTGGTGTTCGTGACACAGCTAGAAAATATCCAGCTCATGAAGTTTTCTAAGGTTTTCTCTCCTTGAAAGATGACTTCTCTTCCTCCGGGTAATGGGGTGCACGTCTCGCACTCTTCTTCGATGGGTGAGTGTATGCATGCATCGCAAGCTCGATGTGCCACGCAAAAGTTTGGAACGTGTACTCCCGTGTCCTGGCTACATTCGAAGTCGTAGAAGATGTACGAGTTCTTTTCTCCTTTCTTCTTCTTAGGTTTAGGTTTACGTTGTACGTAACAGAGATGATCCTGTTCCACCACGGTCTTACAGATGGAACAGACGTGCTCTTTATCGCCGCAGCGGTGTATTTTCATCAGTACTTTACTCATCCAACTTCCACAATCCCGGCATCTCGTCATGAGGTCGCATATGCTCTTTCCCACTTTGTTGGGTTTCAGATGGTTCCAATAACACTGCATGTTGGGAAAATGTCCTTTGCAGCTCTGACACGTGACCTTAGAATCGTCCTGGGGGCACGGTGGTGAATTCAAACAGTAGTTACACCTCACGGGACATTTCGTGCGATGATCTTCCTTGTGGGTATACCCGACGTCGCAAAAGTCGCAGTAATGTTGACGTTCGATCAAACCAGTCATAGACGTGATGGTATCGTAGTGTTGGTTCGAATACAGGATATTCAGCATGGTGGGTCTCATGTTGTTTCTCACGTCCCCCTTGTACAGTAACTGTAGTTTTATCTTCTTAGCTTCTGTCAACTGATGGTGGATTTTCAATCTGTACTGTGGACTCAGGACCGTCTGGAATTTACCCCATTCTACAGGTCCACACCCATGCTCTATGGACACGCCCGCTTCCTGACATAGTGATTTAGCTGCTCTTTCTTGATCACGGAATCTATCGGAAACTTTCATACGAAACCATGCCTTTTTCCATTCTTGCATCTCTTTGGGGTCCGTGGGTTTCTGGGCTTGTAGACGGGCGACCACGATGGCTCTAGCTAGGCACATGTTGTCGGAATCGTTTACGATCCGAACGATGGATCTCTTGTCTTTCCTAAATTCATCTTTTTCGGCATGCAGATGTTTCGCCTTGTTACCTCCCGTTCCATAAGGCATCTCGATGTGGATGACGTCTATCGTTGTTTGCCCGTCTTCCAACTTAAAGTCTTCATTACTCTGTTGTACTTTCTGTATTTCGGCCAAGACCATTTCGCTAGACAAGTGTTGACTCATGGTGAAAGGTACCCATACTTCGGACTTCAGAGAAGGGTGATTGATGATCAGTCTGATGTAGTCTTTGTCTTTGGCATGGCACTTACTTTTCAAATCGTTTACTAACGAATTCATGACCCTAGGTAGAAACCTCGGCAGCTGACCTGGAGATATCTCTCGAGTCAATGCTTTAAACTGTACGTTGTATCGTATACCACTGGTCTTGAATTTTCTGGACTTGTGTGATCGATTCAACTTGATGGTATAGAAATCTTGCGGTGACTTGTTCATTTCCCGCAGGCGACGTCTAGCTCCTTCTATTCCACCATGTCTTTGTATCCATCGTCGTAGAAGCGTGCGAAACTTTCTCGATCTCAATAATTCTCTCGTGACTGGCATCGTGACTGATAATTCGCGTTTTAATCTCGATCGCGTTTTCACGGGTTTTTTATACGATTCCTATGACCTTGAAATGTCAAGGTCATTTGTAAAATTTTATTTCTATGTCAAGGTTGATGTGATCTAATACAAGGTCAACTTTAGAAAAAAAAAGTCTAGAACATTCATATCAATGTCAAGGTCATATTTAAAGGGTGAAGGTAAGATTTTAAGGGTGAAGGTCACTCATTTCGTTTAAAAAAGACGAGAGTAAACGACAGACTTCATTCTCGCATTCATCACGCAAGAGAAAACAACCATGGCTCAACCGAGGTTTCCTACTGCTACTGTTACTGCTGGTTCTTCTGCTGCCTTCATAGACGAAACGAGCATGCATCCACCAGAGATTCCTACCAATTTCATTAAAGATTTGATGCGTGACGAAGGGATGCAGAACGATGATACTCTCATGTTACCTTCGAACGAAGAGGCTCTACTGACTCAATTGAAGAGCCTCGTCGCACAGAAACATCAGGTCGAGATGCAGACCCTAAAAGAAAACCAAGATACCTTGACGAGTTCGCTAGCTACACTGCAAAAGACCGTGGAAGAAACCAAGCTAGAAACCGTGCAAATCAATGTAGGCATGGGTGAAATGAACTTACACGTTGCTGATGCCCAAAATATGTTACGTGAGATCAAGAAACGAATGGCTAACAAGAGGTACCACGATAATGATGGTGACGATGATACAGGCGAACCTAGCCGTAAGAAATTTAAATACAACACAGCGGAAACGAACACTCCTAATAATGTGTGTTTCCATTGTCAACAACCTGGACATTGGTTTAGACAGTGCCCTCAGAGACAACAACAACAAGCGATCAAGGGAAATTGTTTTCGATGTAACGAAGAAGGACATTGGGCTAACGAGTGTCCACAGGCTCGACAACCATCTAGTCCTGTAATCACGGAACCACCGAGTCCGAAAACCACTCCGAGTATGCCTCCTCCGAAAACTCCTAACATGAAAGCTCCCAAGAAAGTAAAGATTGCAGAAAAAAAGGAGACGTTACCAAAGAAAAAGATGACCAAGAAAAACATCGCTTTGATCATGTAATGACATTATGTGTAAACGATATTTTTATTGATTATGTGTAAACGACAATTTTATTGATCATGTAATTATGTGAATAAAACATGTCTTACTTTATCTCTATCGTTTGTCGTATTTTCTTAGTTAAGTTTAAAAAAAACTCGAGTTCTTTTCGTGACTGTGTGACGAAAATAGCTCGACCTTCACTTCTGAATACATGAAAAAAGGTGATGCCTTTGACGTCCGCAATTTGACAGTATATAGTCATTTACCGTGTATTAAGACTTCATTTCAAAATGGATGTTGAAATAAGAGGTGTAATCACATTCAGAGTGGGAGACGAGGATATCAGTATCCATATTGGTCATCCGGGACGGAACCCTAGGAGTTTGTTTTGGTGGAGGATATTTAGTCAATTACTATCTAATATCCTCCATCACACCAACGAGCAGAACGACCAGGAAATGAGTGAGGAAGAAGAAGAAGAAATGATGGAGTATAGCAGGCAACAAGACCGAGAGATCGAAAGGCTGCTGAACTATGACCACCCAAGTTACCCTCCAGAGAGAGAAGAATGAGAAGATTTTTAACATCATAAAAAGGCCCTTTTAAGGGCCAACCATATCTTTAGAAAAGTAACCATAAGGTTGAAAACATTTAAACGAGTTCGTATCATTATTTCTAAAAAAACTTATATTTTTTTACCCGTTATACATTATACAGAAAAAAAAACTTACATTTTTATTCCTCGTCTTCTTTTATTTCCTGAAAAGTCATAGTAAATAATTGTTGCATTCAACAAATGACTACTTTTCGTAAAGCTTTAGGTGGTCCTTAAAAGGACCTTTTTATTTTGATGTTGTTGATTTACATCTCTTCGTCTTCTTTATTAGCTAACACTATCTTAGCTAACTCTCTGAGGCAATGTCTGGTCTTTCCTAGCTCCTCAATCAGTACTTTCTGGTTGGATTCCAGCACGTGAATCCGACGCTGCAGCGCCCTTGTTGTTGTTAATCGGTTCTGCTGCGTTGAACTAATCTTAGGCAGCGCCGGCAGCGCAATGTTGGTGTTTTGCTTTTGCTTTTGCTGCTGTTGTACCTGTGCCTGTGTCTGTTGTTGATGCGGCTGGGCTTGCTGCTGCTGTAAAAGTTGTGCCTGATGTTGTGGCTGTTGATTTACTGTAGTGGGGATAGATGATGTTTGCCCCCCTCCTGCCTTTTCCTGCATATCATCATCCTTCAATAACATCTCCAAAAGGGACTCAAAGTCGATATTGTTCGATGAACTCATCTTGAATCGAAAAATCTCGAATCAAAAGTGGCGCTTCTCTAGAAAAAATCTTATTATTTATACTGAAAAAGGGTGTTTCCTTACACGTCCGCAAAAATGAGAATATTTCAAGACTTTGTTTAGGTTACCAAAAAGGTGTTTCCTTACACGTCCGCAATTACAGTAAAATATTTTAAGACTTTGTCTTAGTACACTTAGGTTACCTAAAAGGTGTTTCCTTACACGTCCGCGTTTTATGGTAGATTGAATTTAAATTGTTTATGTTTTACATTAGAATGTTTATGTTACCAAAAAGGTGTTTCCTTACACGTCCGCGTTTACATTAGTATATATACTTCAGAATATGTTCTAGTACTTTACCTGAAAAAATTTTATTTTTTCGACAACATGGAAGCGAGTATCAGAATCACGATTGATTGGGAGAGGAGATTGATCTACACGATCCATGAGCCGGCCATAGGCCGTGTGATATTAAGAGAGCGAGAATCGGGCAATGATATCAAAATTGAGCCAGATCAGCCATTGAACGCAACAATCATCAAAAGAGAACCCGAGGAAGAGAGACAAGATCATCCATCCGGTAGGAGAAGTACACCACCCTGCCGGGTGGGTCACTTGGTAGATAGACTCCTCAATACTACAGTTAGACGAAGTGAGAGGAGAAAGGCACGTCGCCACTGCCCCTTATGCTGGTAAGGGACAGGAAGAAAAAAAAACAGCCCTTTTAAGGGCTAACCATTTCTTTAGAAAAGTAAACTCAAGGTTAACAAGTACAATTTCCACATTCAATCCAAGGTCAAGGACACTTTTTGAACTCATCTTTAACCTACTATAGTACGTTTAGGTCAAATCAGTACATACTATAGTACAATTAGGTCAACTCATTTTTTTGCATTATCGGGGATCGTTACACTACTAAGGTTTTATCGAACTTCGTTGTTAACAGATGACGATAATTGGTACTTACTGTCCAGACTTACCTCTCGGTGAGCAGAATTTTTTTTTTATTGGGTGATTTATTTTATGGAAAGCCTTATACTACAGTACCACATAAAGAGATTCCCGTTCTTATATTTTAATTACATTGTAGTCTAAGAAATGAAATGTTTGTAAAATACATTTCCCATATTGGTAGCTATTTGTAAATAACAGATGTAAATCGAGGTCACAAGTTGGGGCGTTCGTTTCAATGAGTTGGTTTAAAAGTACGCAAGTTCACAAGGTAAATATGAGGCGCGATCATCATCTTATTGTTTAAACATTTGCAGTGGCGGATCCAGGATTTCCAAAAAGGGGGGCTCCACATGTATATTAGTCAAACTACTTAGCCATTTTTGGTGCAAAATCTGGATTTTTACTATTAAATATGTGGCCAAAAGGGGGACCTGGGCCCCCTCTAGATCCGCCACTGATTTGTATGCTGAAGTTCAAATATTGATGTATCTTTATGCTTCAATATCTTTAAGAATAATAAAAATATGTTATTGATGATTTTAATGTTTTGTAAGTCAAAATAGTTATTTTCAGTTCGAATAAGGTCAGATTATTTATTTTCATCTTACGGGAAGTCAGAATATTAAGTTCCAAAATTATCTTCAACACATCGTTAACGAATATAATGACCGTCCTTTGTATTGACCACAGGGACCATGCGCGCTTAAACAGATGTATAAGTATATACACTTCTATACACTTATACAGCTGTCTAAACGCGCTTGGTTCCTGTGATATCTAGATACCTTGTAAGATAACACGAGTATAGGGTGGGGAAATTTGAACTTGAATCATAGTTTATCTTAGGTATTGGGTTGTTACACGAGTCCAAATATTTACCAAGTTAAAGGTCAAATTCTCTTCATCACTTTGATCAATTCTCACGGGGAACACCACGCACTGGGGAATTCCCTGGATAAAAACTGTACCTAGTATTTTGCAAGTCTGTTTTTTAAAAAAAGGGGGCATTGTATAGGAGCTAGACTTCAATTCTTCCATCTTTAGATAGAGATTTACCCGTGTGGTTTGGCTCTGTTGGATTCCTTCCTGATGGTTTTGCTTTAATATTTACTGCAGGGGTATTGTATCAAGAAATGTTGAAAAACAAGAATGGCCGATGTTTATAAAAGCATAATTTCGACTGCATTGGAACGTCTATTTCCGATAGCATTGATCAGAAAATACATGCCCATATCTTGCTAGGCGTTTATATAGAACACATAATGATGACAGATAGTCACCGACTTCATGGCATAGACACCACCACTGGCACAACGTGATTACAATCTTCGATTCTGAATTTTAGTCCGCTATACAAAACTCAGTAAAATATGCTTTGGTTCTTTGTTGTTGTGTCCTAATGTAAATTTTGGATGACAGACAAGAAAATGTCACAATGGTCAGTGGTGGATTTCTAGCTAGACGTTAGCATCTCCTGCTGACGTCACACAATCCAGTTAACACGTAGATAACTGTTAAATATCTGTAAAAACAAAAGACACAACTAGGCCTGTATCGCTCACCTGAGCACTTTAAGTACATCCCTTTTTCAAATATTGAAAAAAAATGAAAACAAAAATCTTATAACTCTTTTTGCAATCATTTTTATACGCCCGTCATAGACGGGACAGATAATGGTATGGTGATTTTCGTCCACCTGTCCTCTAGTATGTCTGTCCGTCCGCTATGGGGCGCAATAACTTTAGTAAACGTTGTGGTTTTCCATAAAACTTATACAGAATTCTCAAATAAGATCGAGGAAGAGCCCTTTTGATTTTGTATTGTCTTGTCGTTACAGAGTTATGAAATTTTGATTTATTTTTTTTTTTTTCTCATCGATATGATAATGGCAGTTTTTATGGGACACAATAACTTAAGTACCCAGTAATCGAATGGATTTTCATAAAACGTCTACACAATAATCTGATAAAACGAAAGAAGATGCATGGTTTTGTCCGTATAGAGTTATGGTTCTTTGGTATTTTCATCGTGAAATTGTAAGAAATTCATTTCTCACTCCATCTCTTTCAAATTTAAACTGGTGCCAGATTTATACCGGTATATGAACTTTAATAATATTTTTCAGGACTCTATTTCTTCTGTACTCTAACATTTTTTGACATGGAAGAAAGCGAAAATAAGAAGAAGGGGTTAAATTCTTCTCTTTGTCACGAATTTTTACTGTCTTCATGGATTTCCATAATATTTCACAGGATTGCAGCCAAGGGCCAAAGACTGTGTTATCGTGAGGTCCTAAATAATAGGCAAAGAGGGAATGTTTCTAATCTTTCAAATTTCATCCCTTCGGGCGTCGCTCTTGGTGTTGGGGGTTGTTTGTTTGGGGGGGGGGGGGTTGTTTGTTGTCAGAGTAACAATGTATAATAAGAAAATGAAAGACAGAAACTGAAAATATGCAAAAATTACGAAGTTCGGAAAGATGTAAAACAAAGTGTCAACAATTTGATTTCAGAATGAAACTAAAAACAACAAAGCAACAACTCTTTTGAAGAAACCCTTTTAGAGCACTGATATAATTATGTTGTTTATTTATGCCCCGATCTTCTAAAGAAGTCTGTCTTTTGTCCAAGGAGGATACCCTCTAAGGGTTTATGCCCCACTACCCTGGTTCCGCCCCTTGATGGATCTACCCTAAATCTAGTAATGCATGTGGGGGACCTTCTCACTGCTAAGTTTCATCAAAACCCTTTCTTTAGCTCTTAAGAAGAAGTCATTAAAGATTAATATTGCATAAAAATAATTGCAATAAACATTCTTAAAATAGTGTTACACTTCGATTCTTTACAACAGCAGTTATATTCTTCATATTAAATGCACATACTTAATCCTATATAAGCATAATATTCAATGAATAAATTAAAGAAAACACCCTATAATGTGCAACAATGCCTTAAAAATAAGTAAAATGTTTATTCTGCATAGAACTAAAAGCAACAATACATCTTTAGATTTAGATCACTCTGATGCATCTGGTTTGTCAATTTATGCAGTAGATCTGAACAAGTTTAACAAAGGTAAGGTACCCCCTGGGGCCACTGCCCTGAATCCACCCCTTGACAAATCTAGCCAAATTATAGCCAATCTTTTTAAAACTCAATCTATCACACTTCTCAGTTTATCATGTTGCGAACATAGTAAAACCAAGTAGCGTGATAGATCAAGTTACAATGAGATTGAATTATAGCAATATATATAGCGGACTTTTGAAATTACTTCCTCCCTACAAAGTTTCATTATGTCCTCTTTACATTTCTGGAGAAGAAATCGCCAGATGCTCAGCCTGAGAAATGAACACCGGACGAGGAATCATCACAAGAGATCAGGTGAGTCTTTTTGGCTCAGGTGAGCTAAGAGGAACAAACATGTTGTTTTAATGTTAGATACATAGTCTAACTCTTTATCCAACAAACATGTCGACAAACTAGGAGATGAAATGTGATACTGGCGAGAAATTCAATATAATGTCATAGCAGGATTTTTATTCAGTTCCGGCCTGTTGTTGTTGTTGTAATTATTGTTGGGGTTTTTTGTTCTTGTTGTTGCTGTTGCTGCTGTTGTAGTTGTTACCGTAACTTCTTACTGTGTAGATTGTCGACTTGTTTCAATAGTCTATAGATGAGAATGGTTTTATGTATCTAATAAGGGAAGGGTATATTTCTTTTCTTTTTATTTATTTCTCTACATATTTTTCTGCTTATCTGGTTTTAGTTCGTTGTTCGTCATCTATAAATGTTCGGGGTTTTTTTAAATATATATTATTTTTACGTACTTCATATTTCAGTATATTTAATTCTGAATTTCATTTGGAATGACAGTGTTATATTTTAGTTTCCTTAATTAATCAAATCATTTAATTATTTTATTTTATTTATCTATTTCCCAAACTTTGTGTTTTACTTTATCCCAAGTTCATTCATGTTTAGTTTTCATAAGTTATTTTCAGGGATGTCATATCATTTTTAAACACTTTTTCATATATTTCACATTTATCTCTTGATAAATAAAAAATAGTGAAAAATATAACCAGCGAGAAAATCATATTATACAGAGATATATATTGCCTTAAACCCAGTAAAAGTATACCTTGCATTAGTAATGAAAGTTGTACTGTTTATACGAGCAATGTGACCAAACACTGCACAATGTGCCCTGTGGGCGCTGGTGAATGACGTAGTCAGGTAGATCGCCCGCTTCCTCGTTTTCTCATCCCTGTATCTGGAATACATACACAGAGTTGTTTCATCTCTCGGCAATGAATTATAAGGATAATTTTGAATTCTTAAGGTAGGATATTCCTTTTCTATAAATGTTCCTGTGTATCTTCTTTGTTTATTCTCATGTAGTAATATAGGATGGGATGGTACTGTACGGTAAAGCCGCTTTAAAGGTGTTTTACCTTATATCTATACGTGTATAAGTACGAAAGTTCTTCGTTTAGTTCTGTAGTATAGATGTGATAACGATATTTTCTGTTTTAATTGATATAGTTTATTTCAATAAAATGAATGAATATTAAACCTCTGAAACAGTCATATCTTAAATATTGATCATATTAATCAATATTAATACAACTTTCGATCATACACAAAATAAAATAAATGATTAAATTTATCGGTATTTTCATAGAGTCTTTGATCCACCCGTTTAAGGTTTTCTACTGGTCACACACCAGTTTTCTGTTTTAACGCAACAGTTTGATTGTCAGTTTGGCTTTAAATTATCTAACTGAGATCAGGAATTTCGTGCTCTGCAAGTATGCATCAAGGACAGAGTCAAGGCGTTCCTGTTTCAAAAGGAAGAGAGAATAATTTTTGCGGGCTTTTCACAAAACATCAGAAATTTATACACAATTATGATTTTCTTTCATTATTATTTTGTTTTTCTTTGTTTTATTTTTCCTTTGTATTTATTTATTTTTCTTCTTTTTAAGTCCTACCCTTCTAAAATCCATGCAGTATCTCTCATTATTCCTACCAGTATTTAAGTTAAGTTTTGGTTGATTGGTGTTTTACGTCGCTTTCAACAATTTTTCAGTTATATCGCGACATGGAAGCAGGAGGTTACCAACCTCTTAAACATAGTGGCGCAACCCGGGAATCGAACCCGGATCGTCGGCGCCGCAAGCCAAGCGCTTAACCACTACACCACGCCTGCCCCCATTTAAGTTAAGACACGTAGAATTATCTTATTTTTCATTAGTGTGGAAAAAGGCAATGGTGCTACTTTTAATACAAAGGAAGTGACCCCCCCCCCACTCCCTTACCATATACACACATGCATACACCATCAGAAAAAAAAAACATTCAGTCTGAGTTTATTTAGAATAAAATATAACACATAAACATTCATTTTTTAAATCAAAAAATAAAAATAATGTAACAATTAGAGGTCGATTTCAATATTTTACTATGTTGCAAACTAGCTTAATATATATATATCATGCCCAAACTGCTTTTATGCAACAAATCACAGGAACCTGTCGTTGTATAGAATAGAATAAATAATATCCTTAATGTTTGATTATTTTAATATCTATATATATATTTATCATTAGAAATAACACAAATGAATGAAGACAACAGAACATTTTGGGTGTCATTTGCTTTATTTTATATAAACACTAGGTTTCTTTAATCACCTCTTTAAATCTGTTACTCGCCAGTATAATGATCATTCAAGAGAAATGACCATAGACAATGAATATGCAATAAACATGTATTTACCATAATATCTTCATTAGATTACAATTTCCATGTTATTCTAATACATGTATTTATAGAAGTATTCTTATTTTATTTTTACAATTTATTTCCAAGAGCATGTATCTGACGTGGTCTTGGGGGCCGAGTAATAATTAGGGTCAAAATCTCCACAGTGTCCTGCTTGATTCCAAATAATTAAAGAACGACAAAAGAAAAAGGATTTTTAATTTCCGTGGGCGAGGATCGCCTTCTTTTTATGTTCTGGGTATGACCTCCATACTAAAACAAATAGTAATGAATAACGTAAATGTGTGAAACAAATTTACCATTATCCTAAAAACCGACAATCTACAAATGAGTTCTAAACGATGGTGACGTCCTTACCAGACCTTTGATCTGCCGTCACCCTTATGAATGATATGATCTGTTATGGTCAAGCGGTCAGTGTGGATGAATTATGAACATTAAGCTCCACAAGGTGTCCGGAAGACGCGAGTTCTGTTATATGATGAATCACTCATAATACACTAGACCAACCTTGTGGTTACATGGCCCATGTCACGTGATGTACCTCAAGGCCATGTATCATTACCACAGTGCAAAAACTGATCAAAACGCTTCTTTGTTTCTGAATGAGCAGTTTCCGTGTCGTGATGTAAGGGAGCTGTGGTGGTTCAGCGCTGAGGTTACGGTAGAGGGGACGCAGTTCGATACCGATAATGCGCCTCTTAGTAATGTGACATGCAGTTACCTCTTGCTTCAATATCGCGATACCTTGTGGAAAAGAATATCTAAATTAGTCGTTAGATTTCTCATATTACATATCGCAGATGATAAAACATATGTTCGTCGGTCAAAAGGTGGATATCTTGTGATTGTAGAATTTTTGCACACAGACGCAAACGGAGTTACCGGTATATCCGTTTTAGATTAAATTTTGCATCCAGACAGTCTTTGTTTGTTTGTTCTCTCATTCAAAGATTAACTTGAGAGTCGAAAAAAGTCGAATAGCATTTGCATGATAAACCATTTTGAGTATATTTTAAAATCCACAAAATATGCCTCCCCCCCTTACAGATATAGTGCGTTTGATTAGTCTGTGGACAGGTTTATTTTGTTGTATTGTACGTATTTTCCCCCGATTTTTCTTTTGTGACATTATATGATAATAACGATACATGAGTATTTGTTTTGATTTTGTTGTTGTTGTATGTTTGTTTGCTTGTTAGTTTATGTGGTTTTTTTTGGGGGGGGGGGGGCGTTGTCGAATGAGTTTTCCACTTGACAATTTCTTTTACTGGTGTTGATTTCAACCAATCTGAATCTGATGTAATTCAGAGTTGTCCTCTGAGGATGGGGTTTGACAATTGGGGGGAGGGGGGGGGGGGTATTTGGTTCATTCCGAGGGTTGTTTTATTGTTGTTTGAACTTAAATTGATCGTTGATTGTACTTCTATGTGTGTGAACCATAATTAGATATACAGGAATAGTCACCTACCACTTCTTAATTCTTTTTTCTTATTGTTTTTCTTTCTGCTTTCAAGTGTAAAACTTTCTGTCTAAAGCCATTTTCCCAGTAATGACAAAAAGTTCAGGGATACTGGTCTGCATTCTATACGAAAACGTAACCTCTCCCCCCACCCCTCCCCTTTTCCTTTCACATTGCTTCCGATGTACCATTAAACAACAAAACTTAATGTTGCATGACAGGTAGACATGAATTGATGTTTGGCGGTCAATATTAAAATGTAATAATATTTATGAGAGAGATAATGCTTAACATATTGTGACAATGGTCACCATAAATTGATAGTATCTTACTTTCTTTACACGAACACGAATTTGATCACAGTGGTTTCAGTTGACTAGTTTCTTTTCCTCAAACAAGCAATAAAAGTTTACAATCTCCTCGTCGTTAAGAGAATTATATACTTTACAATTAAGGTCAAAAGTTTAAAAGTTAAACTTCATCCCTCATCAAGTTTTGTTTTTTCATCTGAAGTACAGTCATTAGGAAAGGCTCAAGGTAAAACTGTAAGAAACATTCCGGAATCGTCTAACCCTTGTAAGTGCATTGTTCTTCGGATGCACTATATAGACAAAAACAATTAGGATTGACAATACACAATCTCTCACTTCATTGTGTGATACAAGATGTAAATGACATGTAGATCTACAGCCACAGGCGACTCCTCGTAATCTACACGGGCCGTTTTCCTCGATGTCCATATTAAGTATTTGCACGTTTTACGGTGGCTAGCTATCTTCGTGAAAAGATCGAAAAGAAGATATAAGTAAACCCGGAAAATTATTGGGGACTGCTGCAGTTCACGTGGGCGAAATTTTTATGCGTAAAACCGAAAAATGTTTATATGAAAGACTTTTTCTCGTGTAAAAATATTTGGCACAGAGTGACATAATTTTTTCCTGTTTCTGAAAGTTAAATGTACGAGCTGAGATCACATTAGTGTAACCTTTTACGTTTGAATCTTTTTTCACAGATACGGGCAGTGATCATGTCGTGCAAAAGATACTTTACGTAAAGGAGGATAGCTGATTGGTGTTTTTAAGTTTGGGATTTTAAAAGATGATGTCCATACCAGGTTTGCATCTTTAAATCATTATATATTTTTGTTTTCACGATTCTTGCAAAACTATTGCAGATCTATTGTTAATGCATAACTTATTTCCTTTTTTTCTCTCTCTCTCTTCTTTCATTGTATCTAACTCTTTAGCAAACTCTTTAAAATGTGTGCTGGCCTATCCATTTATACTCAACCCATTTTTCTTCCTCATAATGATTGATCAATCCGGCTTTAGTTTGCAGATATTGCATCCTAATACACGGGCTTAATTACTGACACTATTAATTAATCAAATTCGAAGTTAACCCACATTTAAAACAAAAATAAATACATGTATAACATCGACATTTCAGAATTAATATTCCTAATAAATCATTTTAAGCTACGAAAGAAATTTCCTTATCATATATACTATGATAATAATAAAAACTCTCTACACAAATAATCGTATGGAATTATCTAACACTTTCATGATTATACACAGAAGACATGTTAAAAAAAATGCCGGACTCAAGCACCAGATTTGAGTATGAATTCTTCCCACAGGGAGAATCGACCGGAATTTTAACAAAATCTAAACTTTGTATTACTCACATTTAGCTCTTTCATTCACTTGTTTACTTCCAAAATATAATGCCTTTATATATATATATATATATATATATATATATATATATATATATATTATATATATATATATATATATATATATATATATATATATATATATATATAAATATATATATATATATATATATATATATATATATATATATGTATATAGAGGTTGTATAAGTCCTGTAGCAAGACTAGTGATTTTTAATATTCTGTCACCGAATTTCCTCCTATTTCATTCAAATCGGAATTTACCATTGCCTAATAATAATCGTAGATAAATTCGACATAAGGATGTTAGAAAAAAAGAACTTGCTTTTACCGAACTTCCTTATATAGAGCATTATTACTGTGAATGTGAATTGTGAGTGATATTCTGTTAACAAAATTTTCAGGTTTTTTTTTAATTCCTGTCGATTCTCTCTGTAGGAGAAATATAAAATCTATTCGAGAAATTATTGAAAAAAAATTCAACACAAAAACATACGTAACCATCAATTCAACCTGAACATTTTTTTTTAATTTTACTTTGCAATACATTTTATACAATTCTACTTTGATTTAATTTATATACAGTCTTGATGAATTCTTAGTTGTGTCCTGTAATTGAAACAAGTCTTAGAAGTGCTTGACCTCATCTATTTACTATAAACGTGTCATTCTGTATGACGTTCACGCGTGTAATTGACGGTAATCGGAATGTGTATGAGTTAACGTCAATTTACGGCGCATCGTGATCCATCAAAACGCCCGCGAAGGAAGTTCATTCAAGTATTTCCAGCGCGGACGGAATAGTAATATCTATCAAGTGATTCTGTTTCTCGCCTCCTTTCATGCATGTATGTACCGTGTTTATTGTGAATGCACTTTTATAGACGTTTTTGTGTTTTTCTGAACTCTGTTCTATCTTAAATCAAATCAGAAAAACCAAAAACAAAACAAAATAAACCCCAAGCTACTTATTCGGCCGATCTGATGACTTATACCGTGGTACATTGAACAGACTCTACACGTGGTTTTTAATATGTATTCAAGGGACTGATGTACCTGCTCATTTCCGACACTGAAAACCCTGTCAATTTTGAGGGGAAAATTCTCTTAGTTGTGAAACATTAGGGATGCTAGAAACATCTTAATCTTGATCATACAAAACAAAATGAATGATAAACAAAACTAATAATAGATAAATAATAAAACATAAATAAATAGATAGATAAATAAATTAAATAATAATAATAATAATAATAATAATAATAATAATAAACCAGAACCAATTAGGTTAGAAGTTTTGTTTTGTTGACTTGTCACGGAGGATCTACAGAAAGTTGGCGAAATAGGGAGTTGCAAAACAACACTAACGTTACATCTTGGTGTCATACTACATACATTACAATACATTCAGGTTTCATTGGTGCACCACATGCGGATTTCGACAACTAATGTCTCTTCCGCTACTAACTACAATGCGAAAACCAATGAAAGAATGATCATGCCAACACACCCCCTACCCCCGCCCCAAGCAAAAAAGACGAAAATCTCATTACAATCCATGAACAATAGTACGTCTTCACATACTCTTCTAGAGAACACTGATGCATTTAGTTTTTCGTTCTATGTAGCCTATCAGAAGAAGAGGTCTCTCAAAGATGGGTGCCCTCCAGGACCTACTGTATCTTACTTGAAATCCATCTCTGGAAAAATAAGACTGAAAAAAAAACATGTAGAGGACCATTGATACCTCATTCATATTAAGTTTCATCAAAATCTCTTCATGGGTTCTGAGGAAAAAATGAAGGGCGCACAGACGTACGGACGCCGGACGATTATAAACACTCGTTTGAGCCTTTAGCTAAAAAGAATGCATGCACATTTATATACCTACTTCAGTGATACGCATTTGATGTGGAAATTTCGAAACTACACTTTGAATAATAACAAACTACCGGTATATGTCGTACAGTTTTAATTTCATTGGAATTTTCCTGCAGTATATTTCTCTGAAAGTCCTTCGTAATGTAAGTTTTAACGAAAATTCGATTCAATGAAAGATATGTAAAATTGTTTTTATAACATTGAATTAGCTAGTAGTTTAACGATTCATATATAAAAGTAGTGAATGTATGTAACCTTGACGAAGAAGTTGACCATACTGAGTCTTATCCCAGCAACAAAAATATACCGTTTTCTGTTAAAGAATATTCGTTCAGAGAGATTAAGTAAATACACTAAAATGGTTAAAAAAAGGAGTGGAAAAACGAATCGAAAATATACAAATAAACAACAATAATGAAATTACTCTTTCACTCTCCGCGCATCATCCTGATCCTTTTTATTGGTTGCTTGCAAATGACAGATACATGTAACATGTTCACATTGTTTATACATCCAAGTTATCCTTGTGGTAAACAAAACAACAGTTCCTGGCTTTTTCTCTCATTGTCTGTATTCATGTTTTTCTATCAACAGAATGTCCTCCTTTACATACGCTGCCAAAGACGAACACGTCACACGAAATACCGGAAATTAACATGAGTACTCAGCAGCGATATATCGGAACAGAAGTAGCAGTGACGTGTCCGGAAAACTATTACGTAGTGGGTCATGAGGTCATAAAATGTCTCGACACGCTTGAATGGAGTACTAAGAGCCTTCCTCATTGTACAGGTACCCTATTGTAACAGTTTTACTACGTTTTAAGTTTCCTTATTTGTCCTTTAAAAGGCCATTATCTTGCAAGGTTATCTACATGAACGCTCTTTTGTAAATATTATCAACGTGAACACTCTATTTCTGTTGTGGATATTATCCACGTGAACACTCTGTTTCTATTGTAGATATTATTTACGGCGTTCCAGAGTCCACCAAGCTTTACATAGGAGTGTTTTCGGCATGCGCATTACTTGTCATGGTTGGACTGACAATAGTTATAGGAAGACTTGCATGTAAACACAGAAAATATGAAAGGTAAGCAGTAGCGGATTTAGGATTTCTGAAAAAAGGGGGCCAAATGGATATTAGACAAACTTCTCAGCCATTTTTGGTGTAAAATCTGGATTTTTACTAATAAATATGTGACGAAAGTGGGAGGGGACCCAGGCCCCCGGCCTCTCCCCTCTAAATCCGTCACTGGTGAGATACATTGTAATTGTTACGCTAATTAAATGTTTAAACATTTATTATGTTTAAACTTTATTATAACAATCTAGATTGTTTCAATAAAGTTTAAAAATGATAAATATTTTAAACTTTAGTGTAACATAATGACTATTGAGTTTTACAGAATGTTAAGAAAGTCTATTGAATGTGTCTGCAGAGTGCCACGATTCACCTGTTAAAGCTGTATACCCTATGTTCGCTAGTACAGTGCATATTGTAGATAAATCTAAATTATTTTGATTATATATATAAGCCTAAACATATTTTAAATAGGGGCCCTTGCAAATACTGTGATCAAATTCATCGTATTAAGTGAGATATGGTTGTCTAAAACACGATGTTTGTAAACAGGATGTTTACAACCAACTTATTACGTGATTTAATTCGGAAGCCGCATCTTTGAGGGCAAGGTAAATAAACTTGACGAGTAACTTAAAAAATCTGCATTCAAGTCTGCTAAAGTTAGTATTTACTGAAATTTGTTTTCTTTTGGAGTCTCCCTTCATCGTATTTGTTTTGATTAAACTTCACATGCTACAAAGTATTTTCTTTTTATTTTGATATCTCCGAGGGTTTGAAGCAACAAAAAATGTTATTTTGAGGCATGCCCTATCGCTCTAACTTACTAGAAGGTAGCGTATGGATATTGAACATTGAATATGGAAAAGTGTATTGTGATTCATAAGACGTACAACACATGACGCACACATGGATATTAATAGATTTCCTCATACTATGTCAATCCCTGAAAAGAGTACATATTAACATTATCCCGGAAAAGGTCTGTAAACAGAAATCTTTAGCTACAGAGGTATCTTCTAAAGCGACCACTAAAATAAACCATCATTTGATCGTTAAGTGTTTCACCTTTGGTAGTAGCCAGCTCTTTTTGGCGACGAAAAGATCATCCAACACGAGAGAGAATTCCGAAATCAAAGATCTGCATGCCCTGAATTATCATCTTAGGAAGGGAAAGATGACAAAAATATATACAAGGAGCATATAAATAATTTTGTTCTTTTTTTTTAATTTACACATACACACACATACACACACACACACATATATATTTTAGTCCAAATTTTAATGATGCATCATATATAATACATGTACTATAAAAATGTACAATAGACCACTCCTACAAAATATAATTTGACATCAAAACATTTTATGTAATGAAGGGAAATAAATTAAAGTGAAACGTTGCCTGCTTGATACAGGTGGGCTTTATGAGAGGTTTTATTGTAGTGTAGCAAACAATGTCAGATATCTTAAGTCATTACATGACTGCTGAACTCCTAAATGTGCTTCATTATTTCAAGCATACAGGACCGGAACTTGCAATTTGTTAACGACAGCCATTGCGCGAAAGCTTGACCAACGGAGGACAACATAAAGCTCGTTGTCATGGTTGTCAGATTCTGTAGTAATTCATTTTCTGAAATGAATCAGTAATGTAACCTCACACTACAAAATATATAAAATATGGAGCTATTTCAGGGACAAGGACACATTGTAATGATAAAGTAGACCTTGATAACGGCTGTAACATGCAAGAAAATTACATCTGTCTAAAAGTCGTTAGAATGACAGCGTTTCACTCTGAACATAACTCAGCATAATGGGAACATGACTATTTAGATTATTCAGATAAGTTTTAACACACTCCTTATTTCAAAAGATTGAAAAAGATTTTGTATTAATAATATCACAATTTTTTATCTTACAATTTTTGAGAAGACTAAAACACCCCTTTTCGCTGCCGGGATGAAATGTGTCTATCGTTGTCTCGTCGTCGGCGTCCGCAGAAAAAACTTTAAACTGGGCAATATCCGCTGAGGAGAGGGCTTTGATAATTAAGATATAAATTCCCAGTGACCAGAGCTTTCATTTTAGGCTCGTTACTTTTGACCACGTGACTTTGACCTTGAACTTTGACCCATTTTACAAAAACTTTATTTTATATGTTTCAAACCTCAAGGGACAAGGCTTCAATATTTCACATATAAATTTCTTATGACTAGAGTCATGGCTTCTGACATAGGGACCTTAACCTCGTTTTCCAAAATATTGCCAAAATCATTTGAACCTTAAGGAATGGGGTTTGATATTTCACACATATATTCCTCTTGACCGGAGCTTTCATTTAGGACCATAACATTTAACTTGGTGACTATGACCTTGGACTTTTACCTTATTTTCAAAACTTTTAACAGTGTTTAAATTGAGCTACATCTAAATAACCCGAAGAGGTAGGGCTCTCGTATTTCGTATCCAATATTATCAGGATCAGAGCTTTCATTCTGTGCCATGTCGCTTGATATAGTGGCCTTGACCTTGATCATATTTTCTAACACTTCAAAAACATGGGTTATACGTTTTGAACTGTAACTAATTTAAGGATTGAAATCAATAAATTATTTTTCTATGTAGGCATAGAAGTTAAACCATTTACCGGTACCGCTTCGCGGATTATACAAAGTTGTAAATCGGTTTTACTTCTATACTTCCATAGAAAAATAAATTATTAATTTCATTCCTTATAATTTAATTATTTCCATTAATATAAACAAACGTTTTGATGAAATTTGAAATATTTATTGTAAATAAGGAATTTTAAATTTAGCGCATTGATAGCCATGCCAACCAATCAAAATTAACGGCTTATCATAGAACGTCTAACGATTGGCGTGGCCAATTATCACATGACATCTTTTTTTACTTCCATCGAGGTATAAACGAAATTTCTTAATATACGATTAAATAGGCTTTATAATACGGCTTTGCCTCTGAAATTAAATTATAAGGCATTAATATATTTCATTATATAGATTCAATATGACAATCTCTAACATTTGGCATAATGATTGACCTTTACATTTGACCTACGATTTATTTTGTTATTATATTCTGTCTTCATTAAAACTTGATACTTCATCTTATCAATTTTCAGTAGAGAGTTGTAAGTTGTGTCCCCCAACTTTAAGAAAGCCAATTACGCCAGTCATGTGATACGATAATCTATTTTAAATAGATATTTACTGATTTTTTTCTTATTTCAGAGATGAATATATGAAAGGCACAGTATCGGTTGCATCGATGGAATATTTTCCTTACGACAAGCGGTATCGACGGGATGTGACCGTTCCCGAAGCAGACTCCATCAGTGCTAGGATGCAGACGACATACGCGACAGACGAACATTCCGACGTTATGGACAGATACAGAGATCAAATAATAGATTTTCAAAATGATGCCATAGAACAGAACTTTGAAACGTTTATAAATCCCTCTTTTTGTGACGACGAGAGTACTCGAGACAGATGGCAGCGACAAATGCATGGGTACGATGTTGATTCTGTGTCACAAGATCAGTGGCAGAGTACCGCGTCCAGTGATAGGTGGCAGGGGCGGATCTCTGGGGATTATGTCGATTCAGTGTCCCAGGACCAATGGCAAAGTCCAGTGTCCGGTTATGAAAGTTCTATTGATGAGAATTCCGCCATAGACCAATTGTAAGTATTTTAGACAATCGCAGGCTATCGGGACTTTTCGATAATACCAACTGAACAAACATTTCTTTTGGAATCTTCGAAAATGCCATGTAAAATAGGTTTAGTTGATTTTGTTCTACATCAAAACTCAGTTCACCATTTTATGCCCCCCCCCCCCCCCGCGAGGTATAGCAAGGGGCATTAAATGTTTGATTTGTCCGTCCTTCTGTCACACATTGGTTTCCGGATGATAATTCAAGTACCTTTCAATATATTCAAACTAAATTTGGATATATGCTTACTAATCAAGAAAGAAAGAACCCAACTGATTTTGGGGTCCAAAGGTCAAGGTCACTGCTGACGCAAATAGACTGTCATTATTGGTTTCTGAATTATTACTTAAGTAACTTTCATCATATTCAAACCAGATTTTGATATATGCTTACTTATCAAGAGAGGTAGAACCTTAATGATTGGGGGTAAATAAGCTCAAAGTCAAGGTCACAGCTGATAGAAAAGTCTGAAATAAGTGGTTAGCAGGTGATTCTAATATACATGTATTATTATATCATTAAATGTTCATCAGAAATTGATCATTTTTCACATATTTTACAGGTCAAGTTCTTTTAGACAGAGGTAATTTAAAAACTTACTAAAAGGGAAGGATGCTTATATATTTGAGGGTCAAGATGTCAAAAGGCAATTAATGATACTACTGGTAATATCTATAGGAGTAGTGGCCCATGAAATTTATGATTTAGGAAAGTTTGTTACTTTTATGAATTAAGTCCATAATAGGAGTACATGTTTTGTTGTTTCATCTATAAAGCAACGCAACACGAAGGGATCATTTTCTCCGGTGTCAGTCTACCTGTCTCTCTGGTGGCAGTCAAACTTTTGGTCGTCCGTTTAAGTTCATGGTTAGATAAAGGAAATTTGAAAATGAGAAGCTACGATGAGGTTACGAATTTTTGGGGTTTTTTTTTTTTTTTTTTTTGACCTTGGCCTTGAGAGAGGTCACATGCAATAATTCAGTTTAGACAAGCAACATCGGGGACAGTGGTGGATTTAAAGGTTGACGGTCCGGGCTCTTCTTTCCCTACTTCATTGCAATTATATTCCTAGAGCTCAAACTTTTTTAGTTTTGTTAGTTATAACTTCGTATTTTAATACCCCTTTATTGTAAGGTCATGTATTGTCAATTAAAATATCATGAAACGAATGATTTTAACTTATATACATGATAAAATTCTCAAATTGTCAAAGGAAATCAGAAAAGAATTGGAAATAGTTTAGAAATGCCCTCTCGAAAAGACTTTCAGAAATATCACAAGAGATAAAAAAAAATCTGCCAACAGCAGTATTCCCGGACTGAAAATATTAGAAAAGCAAAACTGAAATCAGAAGAACATATCATAGTCATGTTACATGCAAAATAACAACTGTTCGGTCCTTCAACTTCAAATTTGCTTCATGCAAAAACTTTTTGAGAATGTTGACACATATCAATCTATAGAACGGAATTCTGCGCAATCCGGACAAAAACGCTGTTTACCTGGAATCACTATGAGTTATAAATCAGTTAAAAATCAGTGCGTCATAAAGACATAACATACAAATGATGCTCATTATTTTTGTAGAAATATCGACATTCTTTGTTTATTTGGTATATTACTAATCTTTTTTCTTCCTAGATGATTTTTCATTTCGTATATTGTACTTGTTCTTGGTCTTAGAAAGCATTTCAGAAGTGGGATGAAAGGAGAGGGAGAAACTTGAATTTCGCTAAGAAATTATGCTCCCAGTTCCTACTTGTCACAATGGCCTATTATTCTGAATATTTGTGTTAAATCCTATATATCTATATTCGCAGAGATGATGTCGTGTATGAAAACACTCGTGTATGCTGGAGCGCAGAAAGTGTTAACGCACTGGGAGATTTCGACTACGACAAGTATGTAAGAGCACAAATTTCATGATTAACATCCATGCATATATATGTGTATGTTAAGATAGAGCATTTATGATTCTCTTTTACCTTTCCTATAATTTCTTCAAAGAGACCATCAGTTTCCTCCTTTCAATTCCCCTACAGATTTGATCATATTGTTCTATAAATTACCATATCACTATTTCATAACTGATGAAAATTGCTTTTATGATCATTGTGCTTTTGTTACGGTGTTGTTGTAAGATAATTAATATTCAGATTCTGAACATTTCCCATGATCCTTGGTACATAAAACAATTGGTTTAATGCTCGTTTATGAAATTTCTTTGGAAGACTGTCCGAGAAAATTTTGAAATTTTCATGTTTTCATTGACAGATACGGTAGAATACCAAGGGCTAAATCTTTAAACGAAACCCCTTCAAACAAATCCTCTTCAAATGGACACTTTTCCAACAAATATTCTTCTCCTTTCTGCGCCATGAAATAAAGAGAAATGCATCGAATCTTGTATATATCTACAAAATGGAGCGTGCGGGAAATAACGTGACGGTGCATGTTATTTTGTTGTTATGATAGGATCTTCAGATTCTGTTGGCCATATATTTATTATTCCAATTATTGTTGTGTACTATGAATATGTAAAAAAATAAGTAAATGTTTGACAATCGACAGTTGTGGCTTTTGTTTTGGTTATATACAAGGTTTTGCGTGTTCCTTGAAAGCAGTTTCATTGACTGCCCAAAATAGATGGGATAGGGAACTCCCCGCGGGGCAGTCTTGTCCCTTGATGCCTTGCATTGTGTTTCAGACTGTCATTCGTTTTATTGAACGCACCTGCGTTTCTGTTTAATTGTCCTTTTTAAAAGAAACAACATGTACAACATTATACTTTTTTTCACAAATTCAATTTACAATTTCAAGTGTGATTTTAGTAATTTTTTAATATTGATAGATTACTGACATACGTCACTCCATGATTATTTTATATATATGGTGACGGCATCTGTTTGAGGTATTGCACAGAAATTTATAGCTTTGGAACAGGTCCGAGGCATTGAGGGATCTTTAACGTGCCCGTGGGCAGATCTATAAATTTAAAAAAAAGGGGGGGGGGGGTGCAGCCTTCCATGACCAATGTTTTGCACTATTCGGTATAGAAAAGGGAGTGGAGGGAATTGCAGCCCCAAATTGGTTGGAAATGACCCGTTTTGGAAAAATTGTCCGACCATAGGGGGATTCAACCCCCTCTAAATCCGCCAATGGTGCCACGCCTACCATGCCACTGGATGTCTGTCTCATCCAAAAGACAGGGGTTGCTTACGACGGAATTTGAACCTAGGACCTCTCAGTCACGAGTCGTGCACCTTATCCATTGAACATACAGGCTCTGATTTTAATTAAAATAATGATGATGAAACAGAACACGAGAAGTATAAAGAGCCCTTTTAACTGAAAACCAGATCGCCATAATCAAACGTGCAAGGACCCGATATACCGAAATCGACCCCGTCGTCCATGTGAATATACGTCACAATTTTTGAGGTTCAAGTAAAATCCTTATTATAATACGTGCTTTTTTTAAATCTTGCATTGGTTACGATTTTTTTTTAATTTGAAGTCTTGGTTTTGACGATAAATAAATTACACTTGTGCTCGTGCTCTTCAATAATATACAGTAAAATTCAGTTATTTATTTTATGTTTTCATGAAGCACAAATTTGTAATAAAAGTTGTCAGAAGACAACAAAGCTCATCGGTAATGGGAGTTAATTTTCGAAGACAATGAATGTAAGAAGCAGATCATTCAGGAAATTGTGTTTCCCTACCTCATAGAAATATCTAAAAGAAGTTATTGACCAAAATATCTCAGACTTGAAAATCAAAAGGGTTCGTCATCTTACCATGGCTAAAATTTGTGTAAGGTTTTAGATTCTACAATGCTGAAGATTTTCTTCTAAGGCGTTGACGAGGTTTTTCATATATTGCCCATCATGACTAGAGGATTAACAAGAGGCCCAAATGGGCCTATATCGCTCACCTGAACAGCTAGATGATTAAGTTGAAGATATGAAAAATTGTCCCCCCCCCCCTTTTCTTGGAAGTCTTAAAAAATTCATAAAAAATTCAAAAATCGAGATATTGAAAAAATTCCTTTGCACCAGCATTCCTTACCATAGAAATGATTAAATGAAACCAAATGAATGCATCAATGTTTACTAAAAGAAAATAATAACTCTTTAATGCATTAAAATAACAAAGTCCAAAATAAAAATGAAAAAAACGTCAAAAATTTGATTTCGGAATGGAACAAAAAATATCAACACTTCTTCCCATATGCCTCTAAATCATTCCTATGCAGTCGGTTTGTCGCTGTATGCACCCGATCTGAATAAGAAGTTTGTCAAAGGTGGGTACCCTCTGTGACCTACTTTTGTCTGTGGTGGTGCCACCTGTTCATGGATCCTGACAAAGATGACCACATTTGTCGGGGACCTTGAGTATTTGATGCATGCCAAGTTTCATTGAATTCCAGCGAGTGGTTCCGAAGAAAAAGTGCAAACTGTGAAATGTTTACACCAATTATCCCACCCCCCTTTTTCTTGAAAGTCTTAAAAAATTCATAAAAAATCCAAAACATACAATATTGAAAAATTTTCTTCGCAGTAGTATTTCTTACCATCAAAATGATCAAATTAAACCAAATTAATGCATCAATGATTACTAAAAGAAAAAAATACCTCTTTTCTGCATTAAAACTAACAAGTACAAAAAAACGTCAAAAATTTGATTTCGGAACGGAACCAAAAATAACAACACTTCTTCACACATCCCTCTAGATCATTCCTATGCATTCGGTTTGTCTGTGTATGCCCCCGGTCTGAAGAAGAAGTTTGTCAAAGGAGGGTACCCTCTTTGACCTACTTTTGCCTGTGGTGGCGCCACCGGTTGATGAACCCGGACGAAAAACAACAACACTTGTAGGGGACCATGAGTACTACATGCTTATCAAGTTTCATCAAATTCTGTTCAGTGGTTCTGGAGAAGAAGTCGAAAATGTGAAAAGTTAACGACGGACGATGGACGGTGATTGATCACAATAGCTTACTTGAGCCTTCGGCTCAGGTGAGCTAAAAATCACAGATTTCTACAAAAATCAAACTAAACATATTATCAAGATATTGAAATACAAGGTAAATTTCTTTTCAGGCTAAAACTTTCAGTCAGAAGAGTCAGTTGCATGAGAACTTCTTAAGTAGTTCATATTGTTAAGCATTGGTTGAAATTTTTGAAAAGTGGGTCAAAGCCAAAGGTAAATGTCACTGGGTCAAAAGTAGTGGTACCAAATGAAAGTCCTGGCCATGAGGAATCCATATATAAAATATCAAAACTGTACCTTTTCCAGTTCATAAAATAAGCCCAAGTTATAGTTTTTAAAAAGTAGGTCAAATGTCAAGGTCACTAGGTCAAAAAGATTGTTTTCATTTGAAAACCCTTGCCATGAGGAGTATGTATGTGAAATACCACAGCTGTATATTTTCCAGTTAAAAAAATATAGCTGAAGTTAAAGTTTTCAAGAAGAAAGTCAAAGTCCGAGATCGAGGTCATTGGGTCAAAAGTCATCATACCAATTGAAAGCCCTGGTAATGGGGAATCCATATGTGGAATATCAAAACTGTACCGGTAAAAAGTTTTGTCTACGGATGCCGCAAAAGACTATGCCGACAATGAGAAGGCCGGGGCTATGACATTGTCCCTCCGGACTTTCGTTCCGTGGAGCTAAAGGGGGCATTTTAGCATTCTTTTAAATTAAATGAAATCTAAGTCATACTATGAATGACAACTGTATGAAGAATACAACAGATCCATATTACAGCAAACTATTTTAAGTTTTATGGAGCAAATACTAATTTTGTCCATTGCTTATTGTGATCCTAGAGAATAATACTGGGTCAAAGTTTATATCAAAACATTGTGGCAATATAAATGTAACAGAAAAGTTAGGCACAAAACATCCCTTTTGATCATAGATTCTCTCTGAGCTGGAGTAAATTTGTGTCATGGATAATGAATGTGTGAAATATCAACCATACATTATCTATAAGTTTAATGAACCAGTGAAGCTTCAATGGAAACAGACAGACAGACAGACAATGTCATACATACATACTCCCTGTACTTGCTGTGTGCAGCATACAATAATGAAACCCCATACAAACAATTGGTTATTTATTAGAATAATCAATTACAGATCAACAAACAAAATTAACAAAGTTAAGCACCATCCAGTGAACTAATCAACAGATATCTTCTGTAAGATCATTTTACAATCACGCGTAAATTACAGTGTAGAAAGTTACACAGATACATACTTATATATGGACGATTCCCAGTTTACAGTGCTGTCACAAATGGTTCTTCATAATCTAGTTCAGATGTACTGACACGCACAAATTCACTATGAAACAATGAGAATAATGCTAATCAAGGCTTGCATGAATTCAACACAAACATCTATGATGAGCTTAAAGTTTGAATGTTTATGTAAATATAGGCTTTTGGAATTTTAAGTTATGATTAACATACAGAGAATACAAGAATGTGCTGATGTTTCTGATAAGCTGAGGATGGTGTTTTCTAGGAAAATGTGTTGCTTGCTAATACAGTTAAAACAGATGTGACCAACTGACAGACATATGTACACACTGATCCTTTCATGCTGCTATGCTTTACAAGCACCATAACAATGCATGAAAAGGAAAAATTAAGAAACCAAAGAATTAAACTCATCCTATAATTAAACACTTGTTAATGCCTAACTACCAATATGTCCTCTTGTTATTTCTATTGCAACAGCTTGAGTACCAGTATCCTTTTCAACATTATCGTTTGCCATGGGATATATCACTCATAAAATGGGGTAAAGAAATTTCTTAATATACTGCAAGTTACATTTTTTTTAGATTATTTTACATTATGCAAAATGTTTTAGTGCAAAGTGCAGGTCATTTATACCTATACTATGTTTCTTGAATAATGAGGGTAACAGAAAAGCTGAAGTTCAGACCTTTCCCAATCACATGTCTAAGCATATAGAATTATAGTGTGAAGCTTGGTGTGCCAAATGTGTAATTTTCAAAAATGTGATGCACAAAAGACACAATTTCACTAGGAAGCATTTTTTCAATATTCAATTTCTATCTTTGCAAACTACATGATGGACGTGTACACACACAAAATGAAAATAAACATGCAAACATGTATTTACTGGTAATAAAAATTAGAAGTTGTACAATACAACTTAACTATAACCAATTATTAAGATTAAAAATCATAAAGGAACTTTCAAACAACTTATGAACAATAACCAGAAGTCCAAACCCAAAGAAAATAACATTATTTCTTGCTTTATACATAAAAGGTCTATCATGTAAAGTGAGAAATTTTAAAAACAAATGAAGGATCCATTCAAAATATATGAAACTAAATAGAACTAATTTAAACAACATACAAAGCAGTCTTCAAGATTGCATACATATTTGAATCAAATTAACATTGCAATATTAAAAAACAAGTTTTCTTTCCATGTCAGTCACTTTTACATTCAAAACATTTATTTATTTAGAATCAAATAGTAATCAATTGAGTATCAACACATGAGACTGGAGTAGCCAACAGACAGGAGAAGCCCTGTCAATAAATGTAAACATGGGACTGGGCTTGAACTGAGCGTGGGAAGGGTAAATCTTAGAATAATATAAAATGAGTATGATTTGAAAATTGGGTCAGATTTGAGCCAAGCATAAACTGTACAGGATTTACAAACATATAGACCACAATAAAAAGACAAAAGTCAATATTCTATATACACTGCAAGAAAAATACCAGCATTACAATTAAGGTATTGAACATATTCTTATTTCTATTGAAGCTTTATCTGTATACAAAATGAAACAGATCATATGCAAAACTAAATATTTCTGCAAGAGTTACTGATAATTTTTTTTCATAACTGTTTTCCTGATGGTTGCTTGAAGTATAATTGTATAATTAAGAATTTAAAAGATAAACAGTCTTACAAATTAAACCTAGACAATGGGGCAAATTCCCTGTACAGCAACAAAGTTCAATAGTACTCTTAAGACAAAAAAAAAAGTTCTACATGACTTAGACTTTTCTATTCCATAAAAGCAATAAGAATCTCTTACGGATATGGCAATCAATCATCCCAAGACAAAATTTACCTTTAAGAAAGGTGTGTAAAGGACATACAGAACTAACATAAACCCTAATTGTGTTTGAGGGCAAAATAAATTGAATTCATAAGACAAGAGATGTTCAAACTGCAGAAAGAGACTCAATATTTTTTTTAATGAGTATTCCTATAATAGGAAACCATTGAACATGTTGGGACATATAACAATCTAAAAGCAAACTATAATTTTCATATTCAGCATACATTTATGTAAGAACAGCAGTTTTATCGTTATATAATATCAATTTCTTTAAATAAACATGAAACAAATATTAACAAAATATTTTTCTCTCTTTCAATTTGCTGAAAATAACATATGGTTTAATATGTTCTAAATAAACACAAATCCCCTGCACCTTCCTTCCTCTTAAAAAGAAAAGCTAGGCATAAAGGTAGATAAAATGATATGACATGATCATTAAAATGTTATCTTTCATGTAAATAAAAAAAATTATCATTAAAATGTTTTCATTATTTATGGTGATTAAAAATTAAGTATATAATGCTAACTTAGACAATTTCTTTTTCAAATTTTACATATGGGTCACAGAAGTCACATCACACTCAAAAATTTACTTAGCATTTTTATTTTTTCCTTATGCTAAAAAATCTTCGTACACCTTTCTTTTCAGTTTTCTCATTTGTTTTCTTGTCTTCTAACTTTTTTGTCTTTTCTGCTATCTTTTTCTCTTTTTCCTTTTCTTTCTTCTCTTTTTTCTCTTCTTTCTTCTTTCTCTTCTTTTCATCTTTTTCATCATTACCTTTATCAGACTCCTCCAAATAATTAGGATTCTGCTCAAGCATTGTTTCAACACTGCAAAAACAGTAAAATGCAGATGATTTTCATATTCACCAAAGATCTAAACTAGTGGAACACACTACTAAATACCTGAATACAGAGAACTAAAATGCCATTACTGTGACAACATACAAAATTGTTCAAGAACCCTTATGGATCAACATATCAAGAACAAACTGTATTTGAATTCATAAATACAAAAATATTGTTCCATGTACACAGTAAGAAAAGTTTCTGGAAGAGTAACCATGTTTATTATGTACTGGTGTGAATATCATCCTTAACATGTGCTATTTCAACTCAATTTCTCTTTTATATGGTCAAAGTAGCAGCAGAATATACACAAAACACTACTTGTTTATATGGTAAACAGATATAATTTCCTATAATTTGTTTCTTAATTTGTTTGTTAGTTTCTGAAGGTATCTGATTTAGAATATCTCATGTATTGGTAAAGGTATCTACCTGATGCAGTACAAATCATAAATTTTTACACTGCAAGCCACCAATCCCACAAGCTACCCGTGGAACTTCAACCATGGACCTTTATATCACAAGCCACCAGTCTCACAAACCACCCATCCCGCAAGCCACCAGTGATCTCAAACCACAGACCTTTATGTCACAAGCCACCAGTAGGACTCAAAACCACAGCTCTTTACACCACAAGCCACCAGTGAACTTAAATAAAAGACCTTTATGCCACAGGCCACCAGTGGAACTTAAACCACAGACCTTTATACCACAAGCCATCAGTGGAACGTAAACCAAAGACCTTTTTGCTACAAGCCACCTGTGGAACTTAAACCAAAGACCTTTATGCTACAAGCTACCATTGGAACTTAAACCACAGACCTTTATGCCCCAAGCCACCAGTGGAACTTAAACCAAAGACCTTTATGCCACAAGCCACCTAAGGAACTTAAACCACAGACCTTTATACCACAAGCCACCAGTGGAACTTAAACCAAAGACCTTTATGCCACAAGCCACCAGTGAAACTTAAACCAAAGACCTTTATGCCACAAGCCACCAGTGAAACTTAAACCACAGACCTTTATGCCACAAGCCACCAATGGAACTCAAACTACTGACCTTAATGCCATAAGCCAGCAGTGAACTCAAACCAGATACCTTTACACTGCAAGCCAAACAAGATACCAACTGTAATAAGTCATCTAATTTTTTTTATTAAAAAAAGTGCATCAAAATGGAAAGTTTACAATGCTCTTCAATTCATGTCAGAGAAAAAGACAACAACTTTCCTCCCAGAACAAATTATACCTCAGGTGTATTTAAGTCATAACATAAAAAAGCTTTATAACACAGGTATAAGCACATCTTGTTTGATTACGAGGATTCTTATCCTGATTTCTATGTACTTACTCATTGTGTAGGGAAAGGTCATGAGGGAGAAGGCAGGGTGTGAGGGGATTGGGAAGTTGTAGAAGCATTGGAACTGTGCTGTGCTAACTTGTCATCGTACCTTTAAGACAAAAAGTATCAAATGAACATAGTGCATCTACCCTTTTAGTGTGCATGACAATAACGAAGTATATAATTCAGTATGACAATTGGTATTTATTTTTAGAAATGAAATGTAAGGTGGATATTTGTGTAAAGAGGTACTCTGACTATTTAACATGTAAAATTATCAGCTTTAGTTCTTGAATAACAGTAATGAATATGAATTCAATCTTTAAATAAACAATCTAAACAAAACTATTATGTTATTAATAAACATTCTACTAAAATGTTTCATTACATTTCAATATAACAGAAGTTTAATTTGCCAAATATTGATATAATATCTTTTTAATTTCTTATGAGCATTTTGGTAAAGATTAAATAATGCTGGTGTGATGCTATATTTATCTCTCAAAAACCTTGACCTTCTTTTATATAATGTGAGTAGTGTGCTTAAAGAAGCAATTGTTGACACAGTAAAACATGATACATGTATAATTTTCTGTTTTTAACGACAAAGTGTGATATATTCTCAGAGCTTTAACTGTTTCTTTCATGCCACACCTGGATTACCTGGAAAATCACTCACCAATTAAAAGTAGCAACAAAACTTCCAAGTAGATGACATCTGAGATGCCTCTTCAAATCTCCTCAAAATATATTTGCCCACTCAGCCATACTGGCCACCTCAGAACAATTTAAAACCTATCTTTCTATAATGAAACAATATTATTGTAAAAATATTTTAATCAAATTTGATCTCATAGAACATCTTATATCTGATGAGTATGACTTACTGCTGGACTTGATCTGGAACAAATATATATTCCATAGGTAATATCTGTGCCAACTCTTTCAAGGAACGGACGAATCGTAGCTTTGAGCTAAATTTTGAACTGAAATAGTAATGGCAATTATGAACAACTTAAAATAAATAAATACAATGTCATTATTCTATCATTATTATTAATATATGTTACATAAAAAGTTATTATTTTGAATTGAGTTAAGTACTGGTATGTACAAAAAGGTAATAGCATCTTTAAGAGATTAACAGAAAGAGTAACACTGAATTGCATACAATTAGTGCTAAATATGTATACTTTCATAGTCTGACGATAATTTATATAACTTTCCACTGGATTTTCACTGTAAAGACAACATTAAACACATTTCAGCTATTTCCCTGCTGAACACAATTCACAATTCAGCTATTTCCCTGCAATGTCTAATTCTGTAATAACAATTTCCCTTCAGTGTATTATGACCACAACAGAAAGCTTTGATGAAACAGACTTACCTAATGAAAGGTCTGGTCATCATGACAATGGTTCTGAGCCATAAAGTGGGATGGACCAACATGAGGGATTTCAAATTCTTTCTTAACCTGTTAAAATAATGTATCATCATCATTTGTCAAAAAGAAATGCTTAAATAAATGTCAAAGTTGAGTCTAGTCTTATGCAACAGATTATACATCAATATGCAATTGTGTCATGTTTATTCGCTGAAGTGATATTTATTGCAAAGCTCATACTGGCTCCAAATAGGTGTAGCCATTTCTCTCGAGAAAGATAAATTGAAGTGGCATAATATCTTTCTCAGCTAAAATAACCTATTTACAGTTGTTTAACAAATGCATAACAATTTTCTTTGTTTTTATATATTTACTGTCACTGCCAGGTAATTTTCAAATGATGATACATGTACAATGAACAGTTAAAAAAATTGCTATATGTAAAATATTATCAAATATAATAAGCACAGTGATGTACTACCACATATTCAGTATGACTGTCTCACAAAATAAACAAACATCAGCACTAGTTTTTAATTGAACTGTAGAACACTATCAGTCACCACCTAGTACTTTGGGACCATTATTCTATTTTTCACAAGAACCCACTTCTTGAATGCACTATCATAACAAACTGAGTCCATTAAATTATTGGATATTTAAAAAGTCAACCATGGCAGAGACAAAGTCAGTACTTTAAAATTCTTTAAGTATTACAGCATACTTGTAGAGTAAATGCTAAGTTGCGGTCTTGTTATATTCTGCAATAAGTGTTTTTCATATGTATTAAAGTACATTTGATAAGGTGTACTGGTATATGGCACTATTTCGCTGCCTTGAGAAGTACTGTTGGTTTTGGTTCCATTATAAAATAAAATTTTTGACGTTTTAGTGACGACTTTCTAGGCTCTAATGTTTCTGTACAGATTTTCAGGTGTTTTCTTTGATTTTGATTATGTGTGAGTATTCTAGAAAGAGGTGGTGTTTAATTCAATTTTGAAATAAAATTTCCGATAAAAAAAGGATACTTTTGTTTCTTTCAAGAACGGTCTCCTACCTAAGTTCCACATATGTTTAAGGTGCTCAGGTGAGTGATATGGGCCCATTTGAGCCTCCTGTTTTACTGTTTACATGTTTAGTTTACAGATAAAGATAGATACTTAAAAAGACTATCTGATAAAGTGATTTTTGTAAATTTTTTCAAACCAACTTATTACTGATATTTGATTATTGATAATATATATAGACCAATTTCCTTATTTGATGATAAATATTCCTTCAATATTATAATGAACTGCTATCTACGAAACTACCATTACATAAAGTTAACAGCTGCTTGCAAACTTGATTCATTATTTTCATTGGAAATATTGTTTCAAAAAATGAGTTTATTTTCTATAATTATTTCACTGCAACATTCAACCAAACTCAAATTTTAGAAAAAAAAACCAAAACAAGGTGTTGAAATGAAATTCACACTGGTTATCATGTATTTCAATGACTTTGGTTACATGGTTTGTTAGATTTGTATTGCTTTCAACATTTTTTCAGATATATCACAGCATGAAGGCAGTTTTACCAACCTCTTATTGCAAAACAGCAAGCATATCTGTAAGGAATAATCACTAACTAAGCATACCATTATAATGCTCTGAAATATGTTATTAAATGTATTTTTCTTTTATTTGGTGAATTTTCCTTTTTTTTAATTTTTAAAATCAATACTTCTAAATTGGGTATTTTTAATAAATCTAGATCTCTGTTCCATTAACATTTGACCTATTGACCCCAAAATTAATAGGCATCTTCCCCTTTTGGAAAGAATCCATGTATTCATATTTTGTTTGGACAGAATGCAAAAAACTTTATTTATCATTAGAAACCAATAACTGCAATGTTACCACTAGTGACCTTTATTTTTGACCTACTGACCCAAAATCAATAGGCACCTTCCCTTTTTCGATAAATAAACATATTCCAAATGTTATTGGGCCAAGATGCAGAGAACTTGAGTTATCGTTCAGAAACCAGAAATTGTGACATATTTTAACCGATACCGAACTTAACCTTTGTCCTATTGACCTGTCAAAAGAAATCTTCCCCTTTTAATAAGTGCCCATATATCCAAATTCGACTTGAATAGATGCAAGGAACTTCAGTTATCATTCTAAAACCAATTATGTGACAGACTGACATGAAAATATTAAAACTTAAACATTAAAATCAGAAAACAACTGACTAACCTCCTGTCAATCATTTGATAACACCTCTTCAACCAACCAAAGCTTGGCATCTGTCGTCGAGGTGTGGCACCATGGAAATAAACAATCATGTAATCCTCAGCAACCAAGGTCTCCAAAGTACTTATCACATACCTAAAACAAAATGGCAAATAGGAATAAGTTAGATACAGCATATGTTTATAGTAAAGAAAATTTATTCAAAGTATAGGGAGCAAGTGACAATGTTTATTGCTTTGTTTGGCCTTCTTTATTTTTTAAACTTAAGTCAAAGGTTTCTATTTATTGCTCCAGAAGCCTGGTAAATTTTTCACCTTTGTCAGTTTATTTGTTACATCTTCTTCAGACTATGTAATCACTTACACAGTGGCATTGCTAGGTTTGCAAATTCTACCTTCATACAGAAATGATTAGAATAAACTATCAGCCATTAGTTAGTTCTCGGCATAGACATGTATCAATGAATGCATTTTGTGGTACTGTATTTAGCAGCCAGTGCTTAGAATTGGAGTATTTGAAAAAAAAAAAACCCAATAAACTGACTGACAATCCTACTCGCTATAGGATTCAGACCCAAACTGATGTTAGAGGGTACAAAGGGTGAAATACATTGCTTTAATCCATTCGGCCAAACCTACACCTCATATAATATCATTTAGAGAAGAGGTGAACCTATTTCAGTCCATTTTCTTTTTCCACATTACAATTATTAATGACTATCATTAATGTCTTAACCAGTTAACAAACTTTAATATCAAGCAGATTCTGATCATAATAATGCTATGTTCTGATTGATAAACATCGATTTCTTTGGTACCAGACTTAATTTGCTGAAGTTTTTTAAATGATTAGTACAAGACTGACTGCTTGATTATGGACTACTTACATAAAAAGATTGTCCATTACATACTGGTAGTCCTTCCTTCCTCTGTCTGGTAAATAACACCCAGAGAAAATAATAATGGCATTCAATCCATCGCCATAGTAACCTAAAGAACAACATCATCATTTAAATAAACACCGACTTAATAAATCATTTTTACAAATACACAGACTTAAAGCTTCCTTCCTATAGCATCTTTATGATTTTTCTGATAAAGCACAGAAAGTTAAATTTGTATCTCCATACGGAAATTGAAAATACGAAAGTAACTGGTGTCACATGACTATGGCACTAACAACAAAGTACCACAGTGGACATTCACAGACTTCTGAAATTCAGGGGTGAGACCAGGTGCCCAGGAGGAGTGAGCATCTCCTGTCAGAGGTGAGACCAAGTGCCTGGGAGGAGTGTGCGTTTCCTGTCAGAGGAGAGACCAGGTGCCCGGGAGGAGTGAGCATCTCCTGTCACAGGTGAGACCAGGTGCCTGGGAGGAGTAAGCATCTCCTGTCACAGGTGAGACCAGGTGCCCAGGAGGAGTGAGCGTCTCCTGTCAGACATGAGACCAGGTGCCCGGGAGGAGTGAGCATCTCCTGTCAGGGGTGAGACCAGGTGCCCGGGAGGAGTGAGTGTCTCCTGTCAGAGGTGAGACCAGGTGCCCCGGAGGAGTGAGCATCTTCTGTCAGAGATGAGACCAGGTGCCCAGGAGGAGTGTCTCCTAATACCAAGCTATGTTTTATTCTTTATCATATATCTCTATTCATAAATAGCGAAAATATTCTTAACAGCAAAATCTCTCAAACTTTGGCAGATTAAGAGAACATTATCACTGGTCAGCAAAGTAGACATTATTTGTCAAGTGAAGTCATATCATGTGTACATTTTAGAATTTGATGTTTTAAATGGTTTCATTATGTCTGTATAAAGAATGTCAGTCAATGTGCAAGGTGAAATTTATCTTTTCAATAACATTCTGTCATAAAAAGCTATCAAGAAATTTTCTATAGAATCATTCAGGGATCAAAGTCCTTGTGTTTCTTAATATTACTCAAAACACTGCTACGTTCATAAAAATAATAGAGAAAACTTACCTCCATGTGACAGCACTTTTTTATATGGTTCAATAACTTTGAGGTCAATTTTAAAGTGTTTGCCCCCTATTTCCACTCCTTTCCACAGTTTGGATTCCCTGAACTCCTCCTGAGCTGTGAATTCAGGAAGAGGTTCTATTGGGCACTTGACTGGGGTATCATCTACAGGAAAGAAATTCAATTAGTAGATAAGGTACCATCCTCAGAAATGAAATTTAAACATTACATATGGTATCATCAACAGGGAAGAAATTTTCACAATAGAGTTTCAAATGAGAGACAGCTAATTGTTGGTTCCAATGTCTATTGTGTATGTCACTTTCAAACACTTTTCTATAAAGGTACTTAGATAGTCCTCTCTGCTGCTGGCTAGCTTCTCCATGTACTGTTTCATGTACCGTAATGATCTTTTTTAATGCCACTCCTATCCATGACACGACTCTTGCTTTCTAGTAATCAACACTCAGATATACATCTGAGATGACCACTAAAATAGCAAGGTCAAACCTAGGACCTTTTGACTATGACTCCAACTTACTGACCGTATGTTTGGACACATACTTTAATAATTTAAAACTGATGCTAATTTAGATAACTTCTGATCACACTTTCTTTCGATAATCCAATTTTCTTACATCTTGTTTAAGCTTGTAAATTTAACTCCCAAACTTTTATCTTTGCAGTTGATTCTGAAAAATGTCAATATACAGGGCTGTTACTCACTTTCCCATTCCAGCTCTCCCGTCGGATCAAAAATATCATCATCTACATCATCAGTCAGGATGCTTAAGTTTGCTGCAATCTTTCGTCTCTGTTTACCATCGCCTAAAGAATTGGGGCGCACTGGAACAGAAATCAACATTCACATCAAATTCATATACATATACCTTCAGGATTGTGTGTTTGTACAATCACTGCACTTCCATCACTAATACTTTTAACTTATGAAACTTGAGTTATTCATCCTCCAAAACATAAAAGGTTTTTGATAAATTTAAGATTTGTTCTTAAAGAATACAGGGAGAGTTCTAGATCTACATTTAATAATGGAATGGTGAAACATCATGATCATCCCACCTGCTTTTCTGTCTGTAGAGCTGGTACTTGAGTTGCTGCTATGTCGCGATCTTGAGTCATCTGACTCTGTGGAATCTGACTCATGCTGTGCTGGGGGCATTCCAGGTACATCGTCATCTTGCCACTCTTCTGAGTATTCCACACCTTGCAGCTTTTCCTGAAAAGCAAAAACGCGTGAAATATATTGTCTGATAAAACAAATCCAACCAGAACTGTTCCAACAGTATGAATACCTACTGTGGGACACGCTTTATGGAAAATGGTGACTTCCCTTTTATTACCCTGAAACCAAATGAACTTGACCTTGATAATATACTCTTTAGCCATGATGAACTTGACCTTGGTAATATACTATTTGACCATGATCATATCATTTTTGAGTTAAATGGCAACAACATTCTAAACTTCATCTTTGCGAGACAAGCGTTGGTGATACGTCCCTCCCACATAGCCCGATTCAAACCTTGCTTTGGGAAGATGTCTAAACCTTGACAAGCATCAAAGGATGACTAGAGATAGCCCAGACAACCATCAAAGGTTGACTGGAGATAGCCCAAACAACCATCAAAGGATGACTAGAAATCGCCCAGACAACCATCAAAGGAAAACTAGAGATAGCCCAGACAACCATCAAAGGATGACTAGAGATAGCCCAGACAAGCATCAAAGGATGACAAGAGATAACCCAGACAACCATCAAAGGATGACTAGAGATAGCCCAGACAACCATTAAAGGATGACTAGAGATAGCCCAGACACCATCAAAGGAAAACTAGAGATAGTCCAAACAACCATCAAAGGATGATTAGAGATAGCCCAGACAACCAGCAAAGGATGACAAGAGATAGCCCAGACAAGCATCAAAGGATGACTAGAGATAGCCCAGACAAACATCAAAGGATGACTAGAGATAGCCCAAACAACCATCAAAGGATGACTAGAGATAACCCAGACAACCATCAAAGGAAAACTAGAGATAGCCCAGACAAGCATCAAAGGATGACTAGAGATAGCCCAGACAAGCATCAAAGGATGACTAGAGATAGCCCAGACAACCATCAAAGGATGACAAGAGATAGCCCAGACAACCATCAAAGGATGACTGGAGATAGCCCAGACAACCATCAAAGGATGACAAGAGATAGCCCAGACAACCATCAAAGGATGACAAGAGATAGCCCAAACAACCATCAAAGGATGACTAGAGATAGCCCAAACAACCATCAAAGGATGACTAGAGATAGCCCAAACAATCAGCAAAGGATGACTAGAGATAACCCAGACAACCATCAAAGGATGACAAGAGATAGCCCAGACAAGCATCAAAGGATGACAAGAGATAGCCCAAACAACCATCAAAGGATGACTAGAGATAGCCCAAACAACCATCAAAGGATGACTAGAGATAGCCCAAACAACCAGCAAAGGATGACTAGAGATAACCCAGACAACCATCAAAGGATGACAAGAGATAACCCAGACAACCATCAAAGGATGACAAGAGAAAGCCCAGACAACCATCAAAGGGTGACAAGAGACAGCCCAGACAACCATCAAAGGATGATTAGAGATACCCCAGACAACCAGCAAAGGATGACTAGAGATAGCCCAGACAACCAGCAAAGGATGACTAGAGATAGCCCAGACAAGCATCAAAGGATGACAAGAGATAGCCCAAACAACCATCAAAGGATGACTAGAGATAGCCCAAACAACCATCAAAGGATGACTAGAGATAGCCCAAACAACCAGCAAAGGATGACTAGAGATAACCCAGACAACCATCAAAGGATGACAAGAGATAACCCAGACAAGCATCAAAGGATGACTAGAGATAACCCAGACAACCATCAAAGGATGACAAGAGAAAGCCCAGACAACCATCAAAGGGTGACAAGAGACAGCCCAGACAACCATCAAATTTTAAGGATGATTAGAGATACCCCAGACAACCAGCAAAGGATGACTAGAGATAGCCCAGACAACCAGCAAAGGATGACTAGAGATACCCCAGACAACCAGCAAAGGATGACTAGAGATAGCCCAGACAACCAGCAAAGGATGACTAGAGATAGCCCAGACAACCATCAAAGGATGACTAGAGATAGCCCAGACAAAATTTTTTAAACTGAGTTGCCATAGACCTTGACTTTACTTTAGTTATATAACTGTGGGTCAGGGACAACAACATACTTAATCAAAATGAGGATATAAGCAAGGATTGATGAGATAACATTTACATTATCATCTAAATGTTTACTCTGTCATTTCAAAATACACTGTACATAAAGACCCCACCCTGAGGACCCTATCCATAGCTTAGTGGTGCGATAATGGTATTGTTTTCTGTAATCATGTACCTTATCAAAGCTATGCATCTAACAATTTTAAAGAATTATTCAGTTACCTTAACCTTGTAAAAATATAATAGCCAATCCTCATGCCCCAAACAATGATGTTATTAAATGTGTTGTGGTGACCTTGAACTTCGGGATACGACTTTTAACTATGATCAAGCAAACTCTTAGGTAATACACCAAATTAAATATTTGAATTCATTAACATTTATACATTTAAGTAAAACAGATAGCCTTGCATAATTACAAATAGACACAAGCGGCTTGACTTCTTTAAATATAGATATGTCTGAAGTACTTATTTCCAATACCCTTTTTCTTGCCAGAATACCGATTCCCAGTTTTCGCATCAGTACTGACCACTGACCCATTCTTGACCCTAACCCTAGGGGAATCAGAATACACAGCTCAAACTCTGTTAAGGATCAATTTTTGCTTTTCCTGCCAAGTCAATGCTTTCAGCAATTTCTTAAGGAATGATGAAAATAAAGGACTGATGTGGGTAAAGTTTTGAAATTGTTAAACAGCTGTTAGTGAATAAAATCAATGAAGATGACTGATACTAAGGGAAGAGGGACTATCTCCATTTTTAATGATGTAGATGTACTTTTTAGCAAAAATGAATTCTAGTGCAAAACACTAAAAGTAAAAGTTTATAACACATTATCAAAACATTGAAAGTTGAAGTTTGTGACATATTAGTTACTAACTAGCACGATCTGTACGTGTCCTCCAATGTACATTTTCCTACTATATTCGTGAGTCAGCCAATAAAGGAGAGCGCTAACTGATGAAACATGGATCCCACTTACATTAGTACTTATACATGGATCCTACTTACATTAGAACTGATACATGGATCCTACTTACATTAGTACTTACACATGGATCCTACTTGCATTAGTACTTATATATGGATCCCACTTACATTAGTACTTATACATGGATCCTACTTACATTAGAACTTATATATGGATCCTACTTACATTAGTACTTATACATGGATCCTACTTGCATCAGTACTTATACATGGATCCCACCTACATTAGTACTTATACATGGATCCTACTTACATTAGAACTTATATATGGATCTGGCTTACATTAGTACTTATACATGGATCCTACTTGCATTAAAACTTATACATGGATCCCACTTACATTAGTACTTATACATGGATCCTACTTACATTAGTACTTATACATGGATCCTACTTACATTAGTACTTATACATGGATCCTACTTACATTAGTACTTATACATGGATCCCACTTACATTAGTACTTATACATGGATCCTACTTGCATTAGTACTTATACATGGATCCCACTTACATTAGTACTTATACATGGATCCTACTTACATTAGTACTTTTACATGGATCCTACTTACATTAGTACTTATACATGGATCCTACTTGCATTAGTACTTTTACATGGATCACACTTACATTAGTACTTATACATGGATCCTACTTACATTAGTACTTATACATGGATCACACTTACATTAGTACTTATACATGGATCCTACTTACATTAGTACTTTTACATGGATCACACTTACATTAGTACTTATACATGGATCCCACACATATAAGTGATTATAATACGTGGATCCCACTTACATTAGTACTTACACATGGATCCCACTTACATTAGTACTTACACATGGATCCCACTTACATTAGTACTTACACATGGATCCTGCATGCATTAGTACTTATAAATGGATCCCACTTACTATAGTACTCATACAAATATTTTCAGTGCAAAATGTGTGTGGTCGCTAGAACAAACCATTCATATAATGCAATCAAAATACTGCTACCCACACTTCAGATTATAAAGTATACCAGATCACAGCCGGAACTTATTTACTTTAATATTCCCCAATTTTCATCGATAGATCCAGGAGAACGTTCTACAGGATGCCCAGCTTCCCTCTTTTTCCCTCCTCCAAAAATGTTCAGATCTACTACTGAACTTCCCATATCATTTTACATGCATGACAAATGTATTATATAAAATATCCTCCTCAACCAATCCCCCTTTTTTCTCGAGCCATCTTTTTAAATTTGTTTAAATAACATAATACAAATATCAGACTCTGCCTCACTTACCTTGGACACATGTGCCTTGTTATTCATTACATCACTCTGTGTCTTGCCAAGCTTTACGATACCCACGTCAGAGCTACTCTGAAAAAGACGCCAGAAACATAAGCAGTGATCAAACTTCCTCCTTTGGCATTCTATCGGGATAATGAATTTGTCATAACTTTCTTCAACCAACAAAATCGTGCGCACTGATGACAGTGTGTATGTGTGGGAGCTACTGTGGAGTGCTATACTTATCTCCACTGATGTGGTGCTATGAAACATGTGAAAAGTAAACTACTTAGTCTAGTTCGTATCACTTAAATATTAAACACATGTGACATCAATTAAAAGGGTATTTCAGGTTAGTCCGATATATCAGACCCCAAAACCAGGACTTGTCAGAAGAATTATTGTTCCGAATGTCATCAAGGTCTAATCCCCAAAACCATGCGCCGCCCACTAAGGTTTATACTTTACTCCCATTACCATAGTAGTCCGAAATTCTCTGTCCTTCTCTCACTTTTGATATCGGCGGTTAATGAGAGAACAACCGCCGATGTCAAAAGTGGAAGAAGGGCACAGAATCTCAGACTGTTACCATAGTAGCATTGCGATTTGAATTCAAATTCCCTGTGGTCAGTCAGAACATATAGGTTAAGAAATCCCTAAATTAAAAAACTGAATTCTGTTAGGATGTTTTGTAATCTATACATGTTGCCATTTCTTATCAAATATTCTAGAGAACAGAGCTCTACATGACCTAGCTAAAGGTCACATGAATACAAGGTCGTGATCCTCTTTGGTCAACGTGTACAAATTCATGATTATATTAACCTCTCGTGTTTACAAAGACTGTTCGGAAAATTCGTTGACAATTGACAAACTTCAATGTACTGTTCATAGAGTTCTTTAAAACATAATTATTAAGCAGAATACATCAAACCAAAACTGTTAGTAAGGCTTCAGTTTTGAATCTGAAAGTTACACGAAGACCTTTGTTGTTTTACTACACTTCGCTATACTGGGCCGTACTATCAGAAATTATTATTGCCGCTACGCAGAGGGCAGAGGAATGTGTACGGCCAATCCCCGATTGAGGCTGGGTCATAACAAACATAATCCATATCAGAACAAACACGTGTATTAATTAATAATTTGGTGCACCAGATGCACATTTCGACAACTAACATCTCTTCACTGATACTCAACGCCTAAACCGTGGAAATCGAAAGTATAAATATTTGAAGAGCGGACTCATTACCAGACTGACCTTAAAGTATGATTTCTCAGTTTTCAACAAAGGCACTATAGATACATGTATTCCTAACAGTCTATGTTTTTAAAACAAATCTCATGAAAATACAGACTCTCAAACTTCATGGTTTACATTTACGATGATGCCTTGATAAATCTCTCTATAAATTCCTACCGCCAATCAGATACCGAAATAACGAAACACAGAGTCAATAATGAAGCTCTTATTATAAGCTACATCAGTTTTACCTTCCCTTTCTTGAAGTGGATTTTGAATTCCGGTAGATCCCTCATAGTAAAATGTTAATGTAGAAGAGACTTAGACACCTCTGCAGTACATTAGACCATCAATTCCGAAACAGTCCCTCTTGTGTTAGAGCAGGATCGCCGTCAGAAGGGACTACTCACTATGTGTTAAGAACTAAACGAGACACAGTGCTTGTATTATGGGCCTTTGATCAATTTCTCCTATTGATTGAAAGTTAGCTGCAATCGTATAAGAGCATATAGTTCCCCAGTTCCTATAGCTCGATGATTTACAGCCAGCACTCAACAAAAGTCTGACAAAGTGATAAATTTTTGGCATCAGATAAATGCTATTTCTGTAATTCGAATTATTTGATTTTAAAGCACACATTGATTAATACTCAGATCTCCATTTGTCTCTAAATTAAAGAAATAAACTTAATTATGTGTGAAGAAAACAAGTGCATATATCAATGATAATTTATAAAAGAAGTGGGATATACATGTATCTAATACAACGTCATCATGATCGTACTTCTTACAAACAAAACCACAAGGTACACTTCCTAATAATTAAACTAGAAAACTGACAAAGTCATCAAGGGAATATCTATGAGGTCATGACCTTTGGTGACCCGAAACCTATAGGCATGTTGATTCTTCATCCAATCATTCTGCACCTACATGTAAAATTTGAAACTTGTAGGTTGAAATTTTTTTGTTATCGAATCACAACCGACATATCGACTGACGGACATATAGACAAAGAGAAGTGATTTCTATAAGGCTATTGCATATCAATGCAGAGCCCCAACGAGGGCTGTGACAGACGGACAGATACATGAATAAACGGACAGACTGTCGACAAATGATCCCTTATTGTCGTTACGGTTTACAAGTGATAGAAAATCATGACGGATACTGACGCACACGTAACGTTATTACAGACAGTCACAAAATAGGTAGTGTAGAAACTCCGTGTCATGGTTCATGTAGTAGATCTGTTACATAAACCGCCATACAAAAATGGCCCAACACACTCACAATGAGAAAACAGGGATGTATTTTAGCTATTTTACTGCATTATTAAATAAACTGCAAGTTCATGTGCAATAATGGTAGCGATTACTTGGTGGAATGTTAATAATGGAAATAATAAGGATAATATATCTACTCATTACGGCTAGGACCCTGATAAACTATGATACATAAAACGTGTCGATTTAGAGTTAACACCGACTTCCTTCAAAGAGTCATATTGACCCACGTGATCATCAAACATCCTGATTTAAGATGTATCTTTTCCAACTCAACAACTAACCCTTAACAACAATGGTGACGATTAACTATGATTTCAAGCACATTGCTCACTTCAAGGACATGTTAATCTATCACCTTCCAACGAAACGAGAGACGACTGCGATTCCATCTGACTTTACACATTACCAATAGCATTCTCGAAAAAGACATGACTTACTTACATTGTAATCAATGTGATGAGTGACTATATATAGAATGTATACTAGACCGAGTCCTATGAGAAGCAAACCTCAACATATCTAACGAAACCATGAAACACTTTTAATGATAGATGAGATGGTACAGTAAGATCCAGTGTGGCACCACTGATCACTTGATAATTATAAACACTTATCACTAGGGTCATTCATGTAATCTCAAGGTATAAGTGGGTAAGTATTGGATGGCTATGTAGACAGCTCATATTCGACTACCGGATCCAGCAGCTATTGAGATAATAATGTATTCGTCAAAGAAACAGAACTGGATTTTCTTTCTAAAAATCAATGGTATGGGATAATCATTTTCAAGCTGTAACATTCACCACATGATACATAATACGATATGATACTGAAGATATCGGTTGATCTGCGCCATTTGCAGGATAAATATCTATGGCGTGGTATTTTTGCCTCTGCATTGTTCAAATTTTGAATTATCGATGAGAATCCCTTTACTATAGACATAAAAGTAAAGTACTAAACCTATATCCTTGATATGTAATCCGACTTAATATGTACGTTCCTGTCATAAAACGTATATTCAGCATGACCAAAGGTTCCGACTGTAAGCCGAGCGGGAACCCCCAACCCCTCCCCCACCTTCCCATTACCTCCACTATCACCACAGCATACCACACATACATCGGGTCGTCAAGCTCGGACGAATAAATTACGAATTTCACAAGTAGCCCTTAGATAGGCATATTAAGCCATATTAGGAAAAATTTCCGCACTTTCTATCTGTATATACGGCACCCTAGTAACTACGTAATTAAAGGTTATACAAGAGTTGATCAGTTTTAATATGAAACATTAGTAAGTGGGAATCAAATTTCCGAAAATAGCGAGCTTTTCAATTATTTCCTGCCCATGTTATAACCGATACAATCATACAATGTAGTATCTCAGCTGCTGTACTTATCCAATATTACATAATATTGCTGTTATCAGAATACTTGAAATTCCTGAGATATATAGGCCGGTTATTGTTGTTTCACACAACGCCCGTTCAGACATCGTTAAAAAGATCTGGTAAAGGAACAACATATGTACTTGTGCATGGTTCTATTATTGACCTGCAAGAGAGCATCTTCACCATGGGCAGCAGACTTTAAACTGGTGTCAAACGTCCTTGCAATTCTGAGCAACCTTATTACAGCCAGTCAATGACCTTCGAGTTGATTCTTGACATTCTCGCAATAAGCAGCTTGGTACATTTTTTCGCTATCGGCAGCTACAGACCTTGACCCGGGGATAGCATCTTCGATACGGGTAGCTAGAATAATGACCTGATGCTAGGCAGCTTGCAAATGTGCGACAATAAATCTCAAACTGATACAGGACAACCTCACGTTGAACAGCTGGGTTTCCTAACCTTGTATAGATCCTTCTTCCTATAGACATCATGGGATCATCAATGTGTCAAATCTCCGACAGGTATATCTTCCATGGACGGACACCCAACGGGTGGCGCCCATGTCCCATAACCAGTACATCTCGCTTACAGACGAGACAGGAACGAGTTCCCTATGCACCGAATGATTTATTCAAGACATGCAGACTTGGCTTACATCTACACTTTCCTAAAATACATGAATCTTGTGCAATTACAGAGCAACGTGGAAAATCATAATCAATGATCAGAAGACAAACATATAAGATGGTTTCGACCTGTATCTACTTTGTAGCACTTGACTCTGCACACTTCAACACAGCCAATTATATACTACCTTTGCCTTGTTAACTACATGTAGATGAGATGGATATGTATGCATACAGTGTACTACTACAATCCCTGCAATGATAAACATGTGGGAGATGACTAAGCACTTATTTGTATTAGTACTACAATACCTTTTAGACAAATATCACAACGGACTCATTTTCGACAAAAGTGAGAAGAGTTTAGATTGTCACTCCTATTGTCATAAATATTTGGAAAAAAAAACACCATGTCTTATCAAAGTTAGTGGTCAGATTGCTCCATCCCACCCCACTCTTTTTTTGTGACAGAACAATTATTCATCCCCATCCATCGATCGCCCTTTCCTAAAATAGTTGGATTCACCAATGTTCGCTGGTTAGGAAGAGTTCTAGAGTTTTTCCGGTGACTTCGCATTCCACATGAGGGAGATACAGACGCCAATGAAAACATTTGCCAAAGAAATATACTACATGTACAACAATGGTGTACGTAAACCATAGAGGTACTAATTTCCTGCCACAACATAGATTCACTGATTCTATAAAATATTGTAATAACAGAAAATTTCTACCTTTGTAAATCGAAATTTCTTATATGATAACCGACAAAAAAAAAAACCCCAAACCAAAAAAAAAAAAAAACCCCAAACAATCCCCCTCCCCCTTTTGGTGTGCTATATCCAATCGGAATAAAAAAAGCTCGGTAAAATACCAATAATCAAATCTTTATACCAGAAACCATACATGCTATGTAAATCAATCTATTTTCAATCAGAAGAAAAAGTAAACTTTGATTTCCATTTTCTGTGGAGCGTTCCTACGGTGAAAGCTACTAAACATGATAAGGTAGATAGTTTGAATCCGCGATAATACCGCGATATTTCATCACGGAGCTTGGCACGAATATAAATACATGAATAGTATCACTTGGAAAAGGAAGGCTTATTGATACTTATATTTTCGTTTGTTTTCAATAATTCGTAATGCATGTGTAGACTGGCGCAATCACAAAACGGGATGGGGTTTTCATGAAAGAAAGAAAGCACTGATGCAGCTTTTCACACAATTACGATTCAAATCAAAGATTAAGAGTGTTGCCAGCTCTGAAGCCGCCATCGGTATGGCACTGATTTGAACTTTCATTCAACAGCTGGACATCTTTTAACCATTCCTTCCATTCTTTGTGTGCACCTGTTGAAACAGATGATTACCATCTTATTATTATTAGAGCAGCGATAATTTCCGAAAGGCCTGCTGGACAGCACCACTCGGCAAATCCATCTCGCCGTCTATCGTGAACACGCAGTGGGCGCCAAGATGAAAACTTCCGGCTTTACGAATCCTAAATCCCTGCTGTATAATGGTTTCAATTCCCATGGGCTATTATTACAATGTATATGGATAGGGTAAATAAGGCAATCCAGAGGAGTTCATCATTATGGTCGTGAATTCCAATTACCTCCAGGAATACTTGATAACTAATTACAGATCATGATGGTCAAGTACTCGAATAGTTGTGGTAATCTATGAATCTAAAGCACTTATCTTAATGGAAGAAGACTGGGAATTCGGGGCTAACTAGTTGCTATATGAAAATGTCAGGGAATTCTATATGTTCAAAATACCTCCCTCAATCACAGAAAGGAGTATTTACGGACAACATTCAAGAAAGCCGGATGTGGTCAAGCGTACTGTCAGTCAATACATCGAACCTCCCACGGTCATATGCCGTCTGTATGTCCAACACCGGATATATTACAGATCCATGGTGATTCACAGCAAGTGGCTTAGCAGCAGGTCATAATCTGAACCATACACACAGTACCGCTTATAAATTGGTAAGTTGGTTGGGTTTTACATGCCAATATTAGGTATAACATTGGTATCAAAACCAAAAGCAGACACAGAGAGGGGTGTTTTCCCCAAATGCAAAGCACAATTGTTTATATAACTCGTCATTTTCCAAGGAAAACCCCTCTAATACCCATTACCATATCACTTTCATCACGAAAACAAATACTCTATTAAATAGTTCTGGAGAAATATATTTAAACCCCGTTTTGAAATAACATGTCTCAAAAGTTATAATGCAGACAAACCCTAAATAATTTCTCATTCATGTGACCGACATTTTACTACACGTATATATTTTCTAAATCTACGTACACTATACGCCAAGTTGTAACATGAACTAGCAAATGTAAACTGAACCTGAACCAACTATATTTTACATGATCATACGAACACGAGTGTCTCTTTGATAAAATTTCAAACTTACTTTTTCCGTTAAAAACTTTCCACCAGTGATTTTAATCCTGAACAGAAGTTTCTATTTTAAATGGCCGTTAGCAAGAGCAGAGAGTACAGCAGTTGTACGAGGTCAGATTCCACATTATGTAAATCGGCAAGGCACAATTGTAAATAACAACAACGCTCTCTCGCGCACCACCCCTGTAATGTTCCTTTTCGCCAATCACCGTCTGCTGATGTGAAACAAGGCCATAGATGATAAGCATCTGTTTCCTGCTCATCATGTGGCCACCGGGACATTGTTTCCTATTTCCTGAATTCACGGAGTCAACAACGTTGATGATCTGTCTATAGAAGTAAATGTTTGTGATTACACCGTCAAGAAAGGACATTTAACCAGGTTATATCACAGTAACAAGTACAGGATGTTGTTTCATAAACAGCCTTAAAAGTCTAAAGCGGGTTCGAATCACACCAGAGACATAGACTACTTTCTAAGTAGTCTATGTCTTTGAATTATACATATAAGCCAAAACTATATGTAATTTCATTTTCGTATTTTCATTAAAGGGCCTTCAAATGGAGGCGTCAGAGGAAGATGTGATATAGAGGCGGTACACGCACTATGAATCTTAAACATGCTAAGCGTTGGTCAACAGAGGCTGGTTGTCATCTTCATTCAAGTAGTCAGACACATACTCTATATGACCTGGTGTTGTAGTATAAGTACAGATTCGAACCCAAGACGTTTTCGAACCCGTCGCGATTTGAAATCCTGCTACATTTATTTTTCATCATCGAACAGAAACAATGCAACAAACATATCGGTGTGTTTGTTTTTGTTTTGTTGTTTTTCGCTACTCCAACACTACTGCACGTATATGGTGGCGACACCTGCTCGGTACATTCTCATGATTTTGTCTCATGAAACGGACCCACCCGAAGCAGTAGTGATCTTTACGTGCCAACGAATACCGTGACACGGGACTTCGGTTTTCGGCTGTCTCACGTGTAGTATACCGTGACATGGTCTTGGGTTTATACCGTCTCACAAGAGAGTGTACCGTGACACGGGGCCTCGGTTTATACTGTCTTACAAAACAGTATACCGTGACACGGGGCCTCGGTTTATACTGTCTCACAAGAAAGTATACCGTGACACGGGGCCTGGGTTTATACCGTCTCACAAGACAGTATACCGTGACACGGGGTCTCGGTTTATACTGTCTTATGGGACAGTATACCATGACATGGGGCTTCGGTTTATACTGTCTCATGGGACAGTATACCGTGACATGGGGCTTCGGTTTATACTGTCTCACGGGACAGTATACTGTGACACGGGGCCTCGGTTTATACTGTCTCACGGGACAGTATACCGTGACACGGGGCCTCAATTTTATGCTGTCTCACAAGACAGTATACCGTGACACGGGGCCTCGGTTTTAGACTGTTTTAGATATAATGGATAGGGAGGAAGAAGATGATAAATCACCTTATACAAATGTGAAACGGAAGCCGGGATCCAATCCGGGTCCTCGGATCTGAAGTCCAGTGCGATACCATTGGACCCCTCATAACAATGTGACGACATTCAATAGGTATATGGTTAAGTCAGATGTCTTCTCTTTTTTCTTATAATTGACCGACCTAAGTCGGTATCGTAACTGCAATACAATCGAATATTTTTGTTATGTTGTTTTCTGTGTTTATTAGACTATTATCATGTTTTATGTGCATGTCCTTAGTGATTTGTGTCATACAGCTTGGTAAGATGTCTTCTGCTTTTCCTTGCTATACTTAGGCAAGTTTGAGATACTCGGCAAAGTAAAACGTTTCCAAAAAGTGTAAATATTAACAACTTTCTCAAAATAATTAATTAAAACATGGACATGTGGCAAAAATTCCTGCTTGACCACAAACATGGCCGACAACGGGAGTTAACTCCAATTAGATTACTGCTGGTGAAATTTTAATAATGTCATCCGTAGCTTAATGATGACTTTATCATCGATTTTTTTTTTTCATTTTTTGCAATTTTATGCTGTCTCACGGGACAGTATACCGTGACACGGGGCCTCAGTTTTAGACTGTTTTAGATATAATTGATAGGGAGGAAGAAGATGATAAATCACCTTAGACAAATGTGAACCAGAAGCCGGGATCCAATCGGGGTCTTCAGATCTGAAGTCCAGTGCGATACCATTGGACCCCTCATAAGAATGTGACGACATTCAATAGGTATATGGTTAATATATTATATATGATGTGCTTTTCCATTTCTATAAAATCGAACACTAGTAAAATCATGATCTTTGTATGCTACATACTAAGCGTAGTAGGAATTCTTAACGCTTTTAAAAACCAACAATGTATGTCTGAGTATGATCACAGATTACGATTAATCTTTCAGTGCCTTATTAGGGATTCAAAAGATATCATCAATTAGCCTTATAAAAATTTCCACAGCTACACACAAAATGCACTCGATTGTGTCGCCTACTACAAATTCTTAAACTACTATTAAGGTTCAACGCGTTGTCCTGCATAGTAATGTTATGATTTTCGGTTGATGACATATGACAGTCTCTTCCCTTATACAGAGTTGCAACTGTACTATACTCCTTCCTTAAAGATGACATTAGACAAGTTTCGTTAGCATGAAATTTCTTTGGAGTTACTTCCCTTGTGGCAAATTGTCCGCCATCTTTGAGGTATAGATAGTTTTCGAATGCATAAAAGTTAATAGGAGTTACTTCCCTTTTCATTCATCTTTGAGGTATTTGGTTAAACAATTGTGCATAAATCAATCATACTGTGTAAGGAATTTCTCCAAAGTAAGGATGCTTCTTGATTTTTTTTTTTTTGCAATGTTATGCAATAATAAAACCATTGAACTATGTCGAAATGTTTTCAGAGGAGTGAAAATATAGACAACTTTCTAGAAAATATTCAATACATTTGGTATGAATATGAAGCAAAAACCAGCTTCACCTCAAAATGACGGAAAAGGGAAGTAACTTCAAGCACGGATCAAGAAATGTTGATGAGAGGGGGTCCACCCTTAGTGAATATTCCCAGAGGGGGTCCATCCATGTTTTGTGTGTAAAATTACTTATTTTACGTCGAAAAATAACAAAAAAAAAAAAAAAAAAAAATTCGCCTAATCTCGAGGTAGGTCCAGATCCCTGGTTTACCCCTCTGGATCCGCGCATGAACTCCAATTAAACTTCGTGCTTTCATAAACTATCTATATGGCTGAATATTTGTTCATGAATTAAACAAATCAAGTCGGGAGATTTTTGCAAACTTGAAATGTTTTTTTTTTTGTTAGTTACTTTAACCACACGAATTGTTTTTTAACCACACCAACTGAGTGATTGTTTTCTGTGGGGTTTTTTTTACTATTATCATGTTTATGCGCATGTCCTTGGTGATTTGTGTCATAAAGCTTCGTCAGATGTCTTCTGTTTTCTCTTATAATTGACCGACCTAAGTCGGTATCGTAACTGCAATACAATCGAATATTTTTGTTATGTTGTTTTCTGTGTTTATTAGGCTATAATCATGTTTGATGTGCATATCCTTAGTGATTTGTGTCATACAGCTTGGTAAGATGTCTTCTGCTTTTCCTTGCTATACTTAGGCAAGTTTGAGATACTCGGCAAAGTAAAAACGTTTCCAAAGAAGTGTAAATATTAACAACTTTCTCAAAATAATTAATCAAAACATGGACATGAGGCAAAAATTCCTGCTTGACCACAAACATGGCCGACAACGGGAGGTAACTCCAACTAGATTACTGCTGGTGAAATCTAAATAATGTCATCCGTAGCTTAATGATGACTTTATCATCGATTTTTTTTTCATTTTTTGCAATCTTAACATTTGCATTACAAACTTCCAAAATGCTGGCAAACCTTCAGATTAAGAAGATAAAATTAAGATTATCTTGAGAATGATGCTGATAAAGATGGGGTTTTAATCTATTAACTCCAGACAATAACTGATACCCTAATTTCAAGTTCTAATCTCACTTTATATAAAGATAACCATTCCACAAACCAAAAAAGAAGCACAAAAATATTTCCTATAACACATCATCGCTTTTACTTCTATCATCATATACTTGATAAGTTTGTTCCTGCATGTGGATAACGTCATCCACCTCACATACACACATAATCAAGTAACTATTTCCCTTTACATGTCTTGTATGTACCAGGAACAGACGTGTTTCACTCTCACTTATAAAAAGGAAGTCTTAATACTTTAAAAATCAACCTTGTTACCATGCACACTCATGCAAACTGGATGTTTAAGTGTGTTTATCATTTTTGACATGAAATCTGGAGTATTTTTGGCTCGTTTGTTACATCCAAGTCCAGATACTTGTGCAATGACAATAAAATGACAATACAACAAAAAAATGAGGCAAAATTTCTGAAAACAAGGCAGAGGGACAAATATACAGACATACCCAATGCTATATGCCTCTCAGTCATTTTGCCAATACAAATAACAAAATAATGACTTCGCACCAACTCTTTTATTTTTTTTACAATAGCCTCAATTACAATGTTATACTGCTAATGTTATCAGAACCAGCTTCATTCACCTACTCGGAAATGGGTCCTATACCCATGAGATAGGAAATTAAGAGTCATTCTTCACTAGATTGGCAATTATTAAAATACCACTTTATGAATTTAGCCTTGGAGTACCCTGATAAGTGATATCTGTTGTTTTTGTTGTTGTTGTTGTTGTTGTTGATAATGTCAAATCAAGATGTGTTTACTTTCTGCTGTTTGACAACTTTTACAAAATGCACAAGACACCAGCATATGTATTAGTTGTATTAATTGTAATTCTTAACTTTTAGTCTGAAGTGTGGAATGGTATATTTATTCAATATCTACACAGTATAAATAATGTAAGTTAATTTCATGCCAAATTAACAGAAATTATAAACAAAATATCTTTGCATACTTTACGAAATATTCCAAGCCCCAGAAATTTTGTTAGATTTTAATCATAAGGATTACATCGCATGTTATTGCTATTCTAAAAACTATTTTCCCTCCACTATTTCACATTATCATAATTATTTTCATTACCTAGCTTCAAATTTTGTCAAACATATTTTCTCCTCTTCACAATCATTATTCAAATTTTAATTTTTTCTTTTATATAAGTGTTAATTTTACTATTTCACAATTTTTAATGAATAATTCTGCTACTGCTTTCAATGTCTATAATTAAAGATCATTTTTATATTCATTTCCAACCGTTTATTAATAGGAATTCAAATATTTGAAAAAAAATGTGATATCATTACAGTAATTTACACTTCCATCAACAATTCATACATGTATGTCCAAATAAAGTTAAAGAACAAGCAAATCTATTTCACCTTAGGTATAGAAGAATGATAATTCAACCATTAACTTCAGCCCCAAGACGTGGCCCTATGTTGATATCATCAAAACAGGGCCACGTCTTGCAGCTACCTTAACTTATATTCTTTTAGATACAACCAAATCATTTATAGTTGTAATGGTTGTAGAGGAGAAGCGTGGACACGTACACTGTACATGTGGACATACAGATAAATAGATGTCAGAATGATACCACAGTCTCTCTCATTCTATATGCATTTAATCCAAATTTGGTAAACATCCTAACAGTTGAAGAGATATACATTGTTGTATATGTACTTGTACGGACCAAATAGCTTTGTAATTCCGTCCAACATACAAACCCTTCAAGTTGACAAAAGTGGCTATTCAAAATTGGGCTAAACCCTACATTATTTTATTTCTGCCCATCGGAAATCATAATATGAACATAATTATTACAACTTACACACACACTCACACACACACACAACCATACACACACAGTCACACACACATATATATGACGAAGGAAGAATATGATTATCATGATCTTTCCATTGTAGAATATCCATATAAATATGACATTGTAATACCAATGTGCTGTTTACTGAGAACTGTCTCCTGTACACTTGGTACCATTTAAAGATAAATTTGTTAGCCAAATTTCTAATAACAGTTTTTATAACGGGTATATTTAAGGGAAAGAATAGCAAAACCTTGACATTGTGAAGATGAATGTTTGTATGTCCCAAGTCTTTTTTTACCAGGAGCATCCAAGTAGTGAGTAACTTCTTCCTTATCATATCATCAATAATCACACATACTATATCTATATTGCAGGAAATGACTACAGGATAGACAATGTAAACACAGACAGACAGACAGATAAATCTCAAGTTACAGACAGCATATAAATATAGGAGAGAGGTAGCAGATCCAGAAGTTCATGTAAAGAGTATTCTTGGAGGGACAAAATGTTTAAGATTTTACTTATTTTCACAATATTTTGAAAAGATGGTGCTTTTCACAATATAAAAGAATTCAGCTATCTGGAGAGGTTTTCCGTCCCATACTAATTAACTGGATTTGTTACTGGGTTTTTGTGCAAACAAACAAAGACATATCAATACCTGTGAAGAGGATTCCATGCAGTGAGAGGAAATGTCAGGAGAAAGTGCAAGAACTATATCCACCTGTGCAATCAAACCATTGGTACGTGCAATCATCTTTCCTACCTGTCCTGCAGAGTCATCTTCTATTTTGTGGCTAGCTTCTTCGACACCTGTATTGGAATCACATAATATGCTTATTCGACCAGCTGTGGTATTAAAATATTCCTTCTGAACTTCCTTAACGTCATTTTTATCAGAAATAGAATTTTCTGACTCTGATCTCATCCTGTCATCTTCCTCATCAAAAGCTAAGGCTTCCGGTAATATAGATATTACTTTTTTGTCGGACCCATTACTACTGGTCGTTGTACTTTCTTCAGAATTATTGTCTCCAACTCCTGCTAAGTCTTCCAGTGGTGTAAGGTCCCCTTTCGCTTCACTGTCTGAGGTCATACTCTCACTACTTATGCTCAAGTGCTTGCTAACATTTAATCGTTTCTTACTCTTTAAAACAGATTCCAGTCTCATTTTTTCAGCAGATTTTGAAATCTGATTTACAAACTGAACTCCATTTCCATTCTGACTCTCCAGAACTTCCTCTGACAACACATCTTCATCAAGGGGTAGATCTGGAGTCTGAATCACTTTATAACTTCCTTCTGTAGAGGTAGAACTTATTTCTGATGATGATGTTGAAGAATTCAAACTCTGCACGGACTCATCCTTAATCAATAAATCCTCATTAGTTAATGGAGAGCTGATCCCCCCACTACTGATGTCTGACCTAATTTCACCACTACTTACATCAGGAAGTGGTGTAACACAACCATTTAAATCATAAGAAGTACCAATGTTCATTCTTTCTATATTTTCACCTTCTTTACACACTTCTATTATTTCATCATTGCTTAGTTCCATGTCCTTTTCTGAACAGGAATCTAAAGGACTGGAACTAATCCCCTCTTTTAGCAGTCCTGCATCTAAAGGAACAGGTACCTTTGGTGCATTTTCACTTGGTGTAAGAATTTCATCGTCACTAGAATCAGATATCATTTCCTCTATAGACACTAATTCTTCAGAGCTAATATCTGATCCAGTATCTTTTCTCAGAAGTTTTCTATCTATATTTCGTACATTCTGTGTGGTCGTTTCATGTTGCTTTGCATCTTGTACAGCTTCATTTAATGTCTGAGCAGCCAACTGTTCAGCATACAATGAAGAAGTCTGCTCACTTTCACACTGTGACTTTGACATCGAGTGGTCTGATCCATGTTCTGGTTCAACTTCTTCATTCAAATAACTTTTCTCCCCATGGTTGGGCTCCTCTTCGTTTGAATGGCTTTGCTCATCAACAGCAGAAACCAGTTTGACCTCAGAGATAACGTTTTCCATTAGCTCTCCAGATAAGTTCTCTGCAAAACTATTTACTGCCTGGGCAGAGGAGCCATACGATTCATTCACAGGGTCTACAATTTCAGATAGAACATACATGTATCACATTGGTATAAATGTGTAGATATATTCAATACTGGTGTTATTGATAAATACATAACTAGATACTTACAAAACCAGAAATATGTCCTTCTATACAGCGATTAGTTTTCTTTTCAATGTTTAACTTCGTATACATAAAGCCTTTAAAGCTGTAACGGTGATAAGCATTTTACAGGAAGTCTATTTATAGACAGAGAGGGGATTCTGAATGATCTGCATCCTGCTTTTATGTTTTTTTACAAAAGACCTAGCCATTTGTGAAAGATTATTCATAATAGAAGAATGTCACTGGAATTTTCTTATGTATAAACCTCTGGGATCTTTAGAGTAAAACAATTTAGAATACATACATAAAAATTTGGAACCAGTTTTAAGTACATACAACTCCTGATACAGTGAACAAAGATCCTTTGTATGGACATAAACAGACAGACATGCATTTGTACTAAAGTCATCATTCTTACATTATATCCGCAATATATTTTGTTTAATGATGGTTTAATAGTGCCCCATGATTTTTTCACCTATGCTTATGAGAGAGAAAATGAAACCCATGTTGCTCACCTGTACAAAATTTACTTATTCAGAGCAACTGACTGCTTGAAAAAAAAATTGCAGATACATGTATTCTCTGGTCTAATGGGTTTTGACTACTAACAGATGACTGTAAACTTTGGATCATTAACCTTAACTAGAGCTGTCTGCATAGCAGGATTTATACCCTCTGCCCATACTTATAGTCAAACATGGCTGTCAAAGTCAAGGGGTGAAAAATGTTAGTGCCAAGAAAAAGGTCTTGCCACAAGGAACACATATGTGTAATATGAAACCCCCATCTCTTCTGGTTCAAAAGTTATGGCAAAATTGAAATTTTCCAAAAGTAAATCAAACATGGAGGTCAAGGTCAAGGGGTGAAAAATGTTGGTGCCGACTGAAAAGTCTTGCCATGAGGAAAACACATGTTTAATATGAAAGCACCGTCTCTTCTGGTTCAAAAGTTATGACCAAAGATTTTCTGGACAGACAGATGGACAAAGTGATTCCAATATATACCCCCACTATTAACCGAAGTAGAGACCACTACTAACCAAGGCAATCTCATCTATCATCCTTACAAGACATGACCTTGACTAGTTCTACTGACCCTATCACTGATAGGCATCTTTCTCTTTTGATAAGTATCATTACATTCAAATTTCATTTGCATATGATGTATGGTACTTGATTTATGGACTAGATATCAATAACTGCTGTAATCTGTTTTTATCAATAGTGACCATGAACTTTGACCTACTGAACTCAATATCAATAGTCATTTTTCCTTTTTGATAAGTATTCATATATTCAATATTTGGTATGGATAGTATGCAAGGAATGTTAGTTATCATCCAGAAACCAATCCCATGTCGGAATGATGGAAGGACAGAAGGACAGAAAAATCAAACATTAAATGCCTCCTTCCATGCCTATGACAAGGGCATAAAAATTGGCCCCAGCAGGGAAAAAGCTACCCTTCAGCATTTCAGTCCTAGCAATAAGATAGAATTCATAGAAATTAAGAAAATTGAATTAACTCTTGAAATATATGGATTTTAATAAAAAGATTTTGACCACTATCTACAGCATGCCAGTATTGGCCTATATCAACAACAGAAATACAATAGAAATAAAAGTCATAAAATATAAAAAAAGTCAATCTTGACATGAAACTTTTAAATAACCTTTGACATAGATATTTTCTCATAAAAGTATGCAAATAAGGGCTTTATGACTTCTCTATATTGAATAAATCAATAAGAAATTATGAGGAAATTTTTAATAAACAACAGTAAAATGGATACATTAAGCTCAGATGAATTAAAACCTGATTTAAATACCTAAAAGTTTATCTTCTTTTGTGCTACAAACTGCCATTGTTTCCTCGCCACTTATTTTCCGAAAGCTAGAACTCTCCACAATCTCTGTGTCATTTCCAGCAATAAAGTCAAGGTTACCATGAAGAGGGTCCATTTTTGGCAGGTAATCGGTTTCTACTGTCATACCACTTGAACTAGGAACCTTTTTGAACACTGACGAAAAAAAACCAGTAAAATTTGTACACTTATTTGATATGTGTTATTTTCTCCATCCAAAGTTTTTTTTTAAATTCTATACGGTATATCATATTAACAATTTCTCGTGAAAATTCTTGGTATTCATTTAAAGCCTATTCAGCATAAATGGCATCATATGAAATGACAAAATCAATACTAAAAAAGTGCATATATGTTCATGTAAAAAATGTACAAAACTTTTAAAGATAACTATTTATATATTGCAGAACAAGAAACAGCTAAAGGTGGTATGGCTGGACTGCAAAGCCAGATTACAGTAAAATAGGGCTCACATTGCTTTCATTTTCTCCCTAGCCTGATTGTGGTCTTTCTAAGCTCTGAAATTTTGGATTAATCAAAAACCTGTAAGAAAACTGACAGAAAGGCAGAATCAATCTTCAGACTGAAAATACCTCGAACTGCAGCCAAAAACATTTTTAACAGATATCAAACTAACCTTTAGTATCAGCTTGCTCAACTAAATTTTGACTGTCTGGACTCTGTATCAGTGTTTCATTTGTTTGGCCATTATCTGGATCTGGCTTATTAATTCCCTCCAAGACACCCTGTAAAAGTTCTTGTGTAAAAGCCACTGATACCTCCTCAATAGCAGCTTCATTAGCTGCTTCTGTAATTTGACTGGATGTGAATGAATTCAAATTCGAATTTGTTGATTCCTGATTGGATGTTGACAGATTAGCATGCAAATTGAATGGATCTTGTACATTAGTCTTCTGTTCATGTTTATCTGCATCATCTGGGTCATCTTTGTCCGAAAAATCCAAATCAAGTAAATTTTCTATCTCTGCTGAATTTTCAACTTGCATTTCTTGGGCTATACTCATAGCAACAACATTTTGCTGAGCACAAACTTCCAATTCAGTATCTAAAGTATTTCCTCCCCTTACTGTATCAGCAGTATTTGCAGCTTCCGTAAAGATATCTACTTCACTTAATCGTTTATGCAATAGCGATGCATTTACTGTTTTGTCATTATTAATGTTCATCGAACTATCAATAAAACTATTTTGTGGGGTAAAAGGGGTAAAGTTGCTCGGAATATTGATAGCACCCAACACATCCTGGTTACTCTCACTGGACTCCTCATTCAACGACTGCCTTTTGGACTGAATTTTTTGTACCATATCAGAACTATTAAAACTAGGTAAAGGATGTTCTCTGATTAAGTCTTCAAACCTGTTCTCACATAGGCTATTCTGGGGAGTGAAAGGTACACCATTATTTTCAGCGCCCACATCGACATTACCAGAAAGTGATGATCGTTTTTCTTGAATTCGTTGCACCATATCTAAACTGTTGAAGCTCGGAAGACCATGATCTTTGGCATACTGATCAAAATGAGTATCCATTAAACTATTTTGAGGAGTGTATGGCACATTTACTTCTTTGTTATCTTCATCCAAACTAGCACCAAGAAATAGCTCCTTCTTCTCATTTATTTTCTGTACCATTTCTGAGCTATTGAAGCTCGGAAGATAAGTTTCCTTTGACAAATTTTCAATAACATAACTGTTTGGAGGTGTAACAGGTACGCTGGGAAATGCTGACGATGGACCTGATGACACTGTTGAATGCTGACCACTGACTACTATATCTGGGGTACGTAGGGGTGATTCCATTATATCAGCTTCTGTCAAGTCACCAAGGAGATCTACATTATCACTACCAATTCCTTCCTGCCCTTTTTCATTTGAATCTGATATATGTAATTTTATTTTAACAGTGGAAGGATTTAGTTCAGTTTGCAAACCTGAAAGAAGATCAACATTTTGACTAGTGTGTTGTGTATCACAGGGATTGGGGGCGACTGAATTCACATCTGACAAGAGATCAAAGTTCAGCATGTCTGTATTTGTCTTTTTATTATCACATGAAGCACTACTCGATAGAGCAGAGCTTGTAAAGTCAAAGTTCAGAAGGTCTGTATTTGTCTCTCCAGTATCACCAACAGAAGCAGAACTTGAAAATATATCAAATTCAGAAAGTGAATTTTGACTAGTATTTGGCCCAAGTTCAGATTCACCATGTGGTGAGAGTAAATCTACATTACCTAGGAGATTTGTATTAGAATTCTTATTAGAAACTCTAGGATTAGAAGATGGAAAACTTAAATCTAACATTGCATCTGATGTTTGGTTGATCTGAGGTTTTATATCTAGTAAAGCACTTGTTGGTTGGTCATTCTGGGTCCCAAAATCAAGTAAAGTATCTTCAAATTGGTCAGTTTGAGGTAGGCTATGTAAACTCTCTTTCATGGTCTGTTTCACAATGGGAAGCACTTTTTTCCTAGAAGCTTTCACATTTCCTTGAGTGAATTTTAGATAATTGTCTTCATTTGTAGAAAGAGAAGTTAATAACAAATCAGGGTCCTTGGAATTCTGAAGCACTGATACCATCTGTAAAATAAGAAATCTGATAATTGCCACTGTACTCTCCATTTGTCAGAATATGATTTTATTAATTAGCGATGTAAAATACTCAATATAAAGTATATTTATAAACATATGGCGACTTCAGAGACTTGTAGAAGCAAATGTGGCATTCATCATTATCTTCAATATGATCATGTACTTTAATGTGGCAAATGTTTCTGAAACATCATCACATATTCGATAATCTGAAACTTAATTACATGATTCAAGAATAAATCATTCTAGTAACAAATTCTATCTAAGCACCTCTGCCAGATTCTTTTTTTCGTCAGTAGGAAACAAGACTTACTGCACTTTCTTTACAGATTTATAATTGTGTAAATAATTAATTTTTTTTTACTCTATGGGTTTGATAGTTTTAACTATTACCATATCATTGCTATAGTAATGTTGAATAGTGCGGAATATAAGTTTATCTTCGAGGTATATGTGTTATTACATATCAATGCAATCGTACATTTTCTTTATGAAAATCTTTCCCCCTTGGCCTTTCAATTGTTTACATTGCTTTCTGTATGGTGTAAAGTAATTAGTCTCTCTTTACAGCATATAATGAGAATACATATCATATTAAATTTTCTAGAATTTCTTTTATAGTATGAATTTATACTGTTCGCAATATTTGAGTAATTGTCACATATTTGCAGTGTTTTCCTCTGTTCTACCTACGTGGTAAACAATTATGTTTACAGAAGTTTATAGTCACAAATGCAATAACCAGTGCTTCTCCTATTTTGTTATTGCATGACTTTCAATCTAAATGAAAAATGTACCTTAATTGTGACGAGTGCCAGATATGTGACATGTTGGTTATCTCATATTGTCAGAGCAGTTAACTGTCTTATAAATGGTGTACGCATGGTTTCAAACTCAGACGCACGGTGCCCTGGTGTCTTATAAATGGTGTAGGCATAGTTTCAAACTCAGGCGCACAGTGCACTGGTGTTAAAACCTAGATCTACTCCATGCCTCGGCATTGACTAAGCTAATTTGACACGTTAGTTGATTTCTCTGTCACCACCAGACAATAGCGGTAGATTATTTTTCTCCCATTCAATAATTTGCCCCTTAATTTGTCATTTTCCCTACCGTTTTCTTGGAAAATGAACAAAAATTAGGTTGCTTGACGTTGACGTATGTCATGTTTGCTTATTACGTCATGATAACATTGAGCGTGAATTAGGTTGTGTAGCTTATCTTCCACCCCCCTGTGGGAGACAGGCTTATCATTTTGCAGTAAATATGAGAATAACTCTGTGAATATGGGAGAATGATAAATCTATCATTAAATTATTCTAGAATTTGTTAGATTATGTATTTGATAAATTACCTTTTCTCTGTAATGTTTATTGTCCGAGTAGACAGCTAATTCTCTGTGGGGACCATCCTCCTCCACATGCATTGTCATGATGACTAACAAATTAGAGGAATGTTTCTGACAAAATCCTTCCATATCACCCATGAAGCCATCCCGTAACTCCAGACTCTGTGAATATAACAATCCTTCTCATTACCATACATAGAGTAAGACAGTGTGAATGTCTCAGGTGAAGAGGAGTGCATATGGTGTATACATTTCACTGCTAATTTGTTAGCCTAGAGCTTCTTCTACGATATAACAATATTTTACACCATACTTCAATTTTGAACAAAGAGGTTGCTAAAGACAAGTCTCATCAAGGGGAGTAGAAATCAAGTTTGAAGAACTTTTATAGGCATTACCATGACTATTCCAAGTGGTGTTTCAATGTCTGAAATGACTCTTGCCATTTTTGGAGACAAAAAATGCTTAGTAAGGTGCAGGGACTTCATGACAGGTGCCATACACAGAGCAGGGCATGCTCACTGATGTCAACTCGTACAGAGACTTATGTTGTCTTTAAACTTGTTACACTATGTTGTGTTTGTTCCCTGTATTTGTGACTTTCGTCATGTCCTTTTGACTTTGTTTACTGTTCCATAATGTAAGATTTACTTATGAAATCAAGCAATTAAGAAGAATGTAAATGTATGTTGTATGTAAACTATATACATGTATCAACAATTTGCATGTAATAATGATATTTATATCATAACTTTTTAAAACTGAATAATTACAAGGATTACTTTTTATACTATCTAATGTTAAGTTCTCTTGATTATTTCTTTTACATTAGGCATAAATGGCAAATATCCTTCTTTATTAAAGATAACTTTTTAATTGGCACAAATCCTTTTTATAAAGAAAGGAAAAAGCCAGCACAAATTCTTCATGATCTTGATATAGCACAAAGAATGATCTATACTGACTGTAAAAATTTCATACAACTCAAGCCCTTTGGAACTTGGGAAGTAGGGGGGAGGGTTAAGGAATCTATCATGGATCAATTTTTTATCACATTACAAAATAAAACAAAATCAAGGTTACACCCCACCCCCTTCTGAAATGTTTCCTACAGCCCTGCTAAATAAGGTGATTGCAAGAAGACAGTAAATGAGGTCAAACATTATATTAAATTGAACACAATTTTTAAACAGTTACAATTATTGTGAATAAATCATGCATTGTAAAAATTATGTAATTAGTGATTAGCTGGTACTTAAAAATTCAGTCACCAACAAGTACCAGTAATTGTCTCTCTGATTTCTGAATACCTGACCTTGGGCTTGACTTATCTTGAGTATTAGATAATGGGAATTCTAGAACACTGAATTAAGGGTTCATAAGCAAACTCACAGAGTGTGACATAAAACAATGAATTTCAAACAAGCAATTACAATCAAAAGATTTCATTACTTAAAGGAACATAACTCTCTGGAGAAATTGATAAACCAGGAACAGTTAGATGAGCACCTACATTTAATCTCATTATAAAAATAAACTATAGGTCTATGTGTGAATATTTATACAAAAACTGAAAATTGCTTATGTTTCAAATTTTCTTTGACAGAAAATTAACATGAAAGAAAATCTATAAATACTTTACCATAATATTCACAGGAACTGAAGCCATAGCAACAGTCAGCTGACCTTCAGTCAACACTTTTAAATCCTTTTCTAAAATCTCCACGGTTGTCAAAGCTGATAATAAAGACTGAATTAAATTAACAACATGTACAAAATACCAATAACGCCATGGCAAACCTATAGATTTTATGTAGTGACATTATAGTACATAACCTAACTATACAAACGCAGTTCATTTTTACTTTATATGTGAATTTCAAAATGTTTTATCAAAAGCGTTACAGTACAGATATTGAAAATGCATTATACACATTAAAATCAGCACCTTTCGTTTTTCATACCCCCGTATCCATAGATGGGGGGCATATTGTTTTTGTCCTGTCTGCCTGTCTGTTTGTTTGTCTGTCCATCTGTTTGTTTGTTTGTCTGTTTGTCAACTTTAACCTTGGCCATAACTTTTGAACCATGAGGTATGAGACTTCATATTTCACATGCATACTCAACTAATGATGCCCTTTCAAATGACACCAAGGTCCATGACCTTTTGACCTTGACAATGACCTTCACCCTAAAAATAACTTTTTTTTACTTTGGTGCCGCTAGGGGCATTAGTGTTTCACAAACACAGCTTGTTTATGTCTATAATTCACATCACTAACCTGACACATCATTCTTGGCCTCCTGGATACTGCTATACAGCTTATTACAGTCAACGTCTGTCAACATCTGTTTAAGTTGAACAATTACAGCTGAATCCCGTGGAGTAGTCTTTCCTGCTTCTATACTGGTATTAACGGTATCAACTAAAATGGTACCTACAAACAAAAATTTTATTTCGAAACTCCAATTTCTAATTCACAAATCATTGATTCTTCCTCAAATCATGATCTATAAAAAATGCAATCAATTCCTTTATGCTTCTACCTGTTAGGTAAAATTTCTATCTGCTGGAGAAAGGCTTACATCTTTGTAAATGTATATAAGAATCATCAAGCATGTAAATCTCTCATCATTTCCATTCACATATCAATAACATGTTTTATTCATAGTTTATACCTGTTATGGATATTACTCATAATATAAAAGCTACTACAGAATCATAATCTGTATCATTTGATACCTAATGTATCAGGAGTATGACCACTATATGTAATATAATTTAATGCTTCACGCTTAGCAGGTGTGGATAACTGAGTCTTGATTGATAGTGTGGTTATTTGCCCTTTTATTCCAAATGAAGGTGTGGCTATTTGATCACGTGGATTTGACGTTTCTCAGCATATAAGAGTGATCTGAGTGAATGGGCAGGTTAGTACAGTGGTATCAACCTACACTTCAAGTCTGAGGACCTAGGCTTCTTTCTGACTGTCGGCTCATATATTTTCAAAATTTTATCATCTTCTGCCTCCGTTATTTCCTCTATGTCCTTAAGAGATTGTATAATACATATTGTAACCCTATGTCATAGTATTTGGCCTTTTCATTGCACAGAGTTACTTCCTATTCGGAACGGTACCTGACATAAAATAATTATGGCGTCATCAAATTCTATGGAAACCGATCTAAAACTCAGGGAAATGATAGTTCATAAATGACCTTTTCAAAGAAAATTGATGACATCATAATTGTTTTACAGTAGGTACCATCCTGATTGGGAAATAAATCTGTTTAATTAAAAGACTAATAGGTTGGCCCATAAAAAATACCTCACTGTTTCAGGTCGATTCATAGCATATGACAAAATTCTGAAGCAAAGTACCTGGCAGGTGCTGCCACCATATAAATGTGGCTGTTTACAAACGCAAAGTTATTTACTGCTTCTTGGATAATAAATGTGTAGTTATTGTGATGTGTTACCTAACAACAGTTTAATTATTTGCAATGTTTTCTTGACAAGTGTGTAAGTTGTTGCAATATTTTATATAACAAGAGTGTAGCTATTTGCGATGTCTTATCCAAGAAGAGTGTAGCTGTTTGCACTGTCTTACATAACAAGTGTGTAGCTATTTGTATTTGCAATGCCTTACCAAACAAAGGTGTGGTTATTTGTATTTGCAATCCTTACACGAGAGCAACAAATTGCAAAATTTGACCTAGCAAGAGTGTAACTATTTGCAATGTCTTACCTAGCATAGGTGTAACTATTTGCAGAGTCTTGCCTACTGCTTGAGTGTAGCTATTAACCGAACGAGTGTAGCTATCTGCAATGTCTTACCTTACAAGAGTGTAGCTATCTGCAATGTCTTACCTTATGATAGTGTAGCTATCTGCAATGTCTTACCTTACGAGAGTGTAGCTATCTACAATGTCTTACCTTACGAGAGTGTAGCTATCTACAATGTCTTACCTTACGAGAGTGTAGCTATCTGCAATGTCTTACCTTACAATAGTGTAGCTATCTGCAATGTCTTACCTTACGAGAGTGTATCTATCTACAATGTCTTACCTTACGAGAGTGTAGCTATCTACAATGTCTTACCTTACGAGAGTGTAGCTATCTACAATGTCTTACCTTACGAGAGTGTAGCTATCTGCAATGTCTTACTTTACGAGAGTGTAGCTATCTACAATGTCTTACCTTACGAGAGTGTAGCTATCTACAATGTCTTACCTTAAAAGAGTGTAGCTATCTGCAATGTCTTACCTTATGAGAGTGTAGCTATCTGCAATGTCTTACCTTACGAGAGTGTAGCTATCTACAATGTCTTACCTTATGAGAGTGTAGCTATCTACAATGTCTTACCTTACAATAGTGTAGCTATCTGCAATGTCTTACCTTACGAGAGTGTAGCTATCTACAATGTCTTACCTTACGAGAGTGTAGCTATCTGCAATGTCTTACTTTACGAGAGTGTAGCTATCTACAATGTATTACCTTACGAGAGTGTATCTATCTACAATGTCTTACCTTACGAGAGTGTAGCTATCTGCAATGTCTTACCTTAAAAGAGTGTAGCTATCTGCAATGTCTTACCTTACGAGGATATTAGCTACATGTATCTGCAATGTCTTACCTTACGAGAGTGTAGCTATCTGCAATGTCTTACCTTACGAGAGTGTAGCTATCTACAATGTCTTACCTTACAATAGTGTAGCTATCTGCAATGTCTTACCTTACGAGAGTGTAGCTATCCACAATGTCTTACCTTACGAGAGTGTAGCTATCTACAATGTTTTACCTTACGTGAGTGTAGCTATCTACAATGTCTTACCTTACAAGAGTGTAGCTATCTACAATGTCTTACCTTACGAGAGTGTAGCTATCTGCAATGTCTTACCTTAAAAGAGTGTAGCTATCTGCAATGTCTTACCTTACGAGGATATTAGCTACATGTATCTGCAATGTCTTACCTTACGAGAGTGTAGCTATCTACAATGTCTTACCTTACGAGAGTGTAGCTATCTACAATGTCTTACAAGACTGTAGCTATCTACAATGTCTTACCTTACGAGAGTGTAGTTATCTACAATGTCTTACCTTATGAGAGTGTAGTTATCTACAATGTTTTACCTTACGAGAGTATAGCTATCTGCAATGTCTTACCTTATGAGAGTGTAGCTATCTGCAATGTCTTACCTTACAAGAGTGTAGCTATCTGCAATGTCTTACCTTATGAGAGTGTAGCTATTTACAATGTCTTACCTTACGAGAGTGTAGCTATCTGCAATGTCTTACTTTACGAGAGTGTAGCTATCTACAATGTATTACCTTATGAGAGTGTATCTATCTACAATGTCTTACCTTACGAGAGTGTAGCTATCTGCAATGTCTTACCTTAAAAGAGTGTAGCTATCTGCAATGTCTTACCTTACGAGGATATTAGCTACATGTATCTGCAATGTCTTACCTTACGAGAGTGTAGCTATCTACAATGTCTTACCTTACGTGAATGTAGTTATCTACAATGTCTTACCTTACAATAGTGTAGCTATCTGCAATGTCTTACCTTACGAGAGTGTAGCTATCCACAATGTCTTACCTTACGAGAGTGTAGCTATCTACAATGTTTTACCTTACGTGAGTGTAGCTATCTACAATGTCTTACCTTACAAGAGTGTAGCTATCTACAATGTCTTACCTTACGAGAGTGTAGCTATCTGCAATGTCTTACCTTAAAAGAGTGTAGCTATCTGCAATGTCTTACCTTACGAGGATATTAGCTACATGTATCTGCAATGTCTTACCTTACGAGAGTGTAGCTATCTGCAATGTTTTACCTTACGAGAGTGTAGCTATCTACAATGTCTTACCTTACAATAGTGTAGCTATCTACAATGTCTTACCTTACGAGAGTGTAGTTATCTACAATGTCTTACCTTACGAGAGTGTAGCTATCTACAATGTCTTACAAGAGTGTAGCTATCTACAATGTCTTACCTTACGAGAGTGTAGCTATCTGCAATGTCTTACCTTACGAGAGTGTAGTTATCTGCAATGTCTTACCTTACGAGAGTGTAGCTATCTACAATGTCTTACCTTACGAGAGTATAGCTATCTGCAATGTCTTACCTTACGAGAGTGTAGCTATCTGCAATGTCTTACCTTACGAGAGTGTAGCTATCTGCAATGTCTTACCTTACGAGAGTGTAGCTATCTACAATGTCTTACCTTACGAGAGTATAGCTATCTGCAATGTCTTACCTTACGAGAGTGTAGCTATCTACAATGTCTTACCTTACGAGAGTATAGCTATCTGCAATGTCTTACCTTACGAGAGTGTAGCTATCTACAATGTCTTACCTTACGAGAGTATAGCTATCTACAATGTCTTACCTTACAAGAGTGTAGCTATCTGCAATGTCTTACCTTACGTGAGTGTAGCTATCTACAATGTCTTACCTTACAAGAGTGTAGCTATCTGCAATGTCTTACCTTACGAGAGTATAGCTATCTGCAATGTCTTACCTTACGAGAGTGTAGCTATCTACAATGTCTTACCTTACGAGAGTGTAGCTATCCACAATGTCTTACCTTACAGGAGTGTAGCTATCTGCAATGTCTTACCTTACGAGAGTGTAGCTATCTACAATGTCTTACCTTACGAGAGTGTAGCTATCTACAATGTCTTACCTTACGAGAGTGTAGCTATCTGCAATGTCTTACCTTACGAGAGTGTAGCTATCCACAATGTCTTACCTTACAGGAGTGTAGCTATCTGCAATGTCTTACCTTACGAGAGTGTAGCTATCCACAATGTCTTACCTTACAGGAGTGTAGCTATCTACAATGTCTTACCTTACAAGAGTGTAGCTATCTGCAATGTCTTACCTTACGAGAGTATAGCTATCTGCAATGTCTTACCTTACGAGAGTGTAGCTATCTACAATGTCTTACCTTACGAGAGTGTAGCTATCCACAATGTCTTACCTTACAGGAGTGTAGCTATCTGCAATGTCTTACCTTACGAGAGTGTAGCTATCCACAATGTCTTACCTTACAGGAGTGTAGCTATCTACAATGTCTTACCTTACAAGAGTGTAGCTATCTGCAATGTCTTACCTTACGAGAGTGTAGCTATCCACAATGTCTTACCTTACGAGAGTGTAGCTATCTACAATGTTTTACCTTACGTGAGTGTAGCTATCTACAATGTCTTACCTTACAAGAGTGTAGCTATCTACAATGTCTTACCTTACGAGAGTGTAGCTATCTGCAATGTCTTACCTTAAAAGAGTGTAGCTATCTGCAATGTCTTACCTTACGAGGATATTAGCTACATGTATCTGCAATGTCTTACCTTACGAGAGTGTAGCTATCTGCAATGTTTTACCTTACGAGAGTGTAGCTATCTACAATGTCTTACCTTACGAGAGTGTAGTTATCTACAATGTCTTACAAGAGTGTAGCTATCTACAATGTCTTACCTTACGAGAGTGTAGCTATCTACAATGTCTTACCTTACGAGAGTGTAGCTATCTACAATGTCTTACCTTACGAGAGTGTAGCTATCTGCAATGTCTTACCTTACGAGAGTGTAGCTATCTACAATGTCTTACAAGAGTGTAGCTATCTACAATGTCTTACCTTACGAGAGTGTAGCTATCCACAATGTCTTACCTTACGAGAGTGTAGCTATCTGCAATGTCTTACCTTATGAGAGTGTAGCTATCTACAATGTCTTACCTTACAAGAGTGTAGCTATCTACAATGTCTTACCTTACGAGAGTGTAGCTATCTGCAATGTCTTACCTTACGAGAGTGTAGCTATCTACAATGTCTTACCTTACGAGAGTATAGCTATCTACAATGTCTTACCTTACAAGAGTGTAGCTATCTGCAATGTCTTACCTTACGTGAGTGTAGCTATCTACAATGTCTTACCTTACAAGAGTGTAGCTATCTGCAATGTCTTACCTTACGAGAGTATAGCTATCTGCAATGTCTTACCTTACGAGAGTGTAGCTATCTACAATGTCTTACCTTACGAGAGTGTAGCTATCCACAATGTCTTACCTTACAGGAGTGTAGCTATCTGCAATGTCTTACCTTACGAGAGTGTAGCTATCTACAATGTCTTACCTTACGAGAGTGTAGCTATCTACAATGTCTTACCTTACGAGAGTGTAGCTATCTACAATGTCTTACCTTACGAGAGTGTAGCTATCTGCAATGTCTTACCTTATGAGAGTGTAGCTATCTACAATGTCTTACCTTACAGGAGTGTAGCTATCTGCAATGTCTTACCTTACGAAAGTGTAGTTATTTGCAATGTCTTACCTAACAAGAGTGTAGCTATTTGCTGATCCAGGCTAATACTATCATCATTGATCAATGTCTCTGCTACCAGTGTACTGCACGAACCGACCAAGTCAATGGTAATCTGTACACTGAAACAAGAATAACCTCTTGATATTCCGATACCAGCAAACCTGTAAGCTAGCTAATAAGATTCAGTTTCAATATTTAGAAATCTGTATCCTCCCCCCCCCCCTTTCATTTAAATAAGTATATAATAATGAAATGAGTATGTGCTGATACTTCAACTTCTGTATGCATATAAACCACCGTGACGAGTTTTTTTTAAATCTTATATATTACTACTACTACTACTACTTCAAGCATGTGGAATATTGCAGAATCTACTCAACTGAAATCGAATTAAGATCGCAACAGATATGGGAATAAATTAGTCAACTTAAAATAAATCACATTGTTAAGAAATGTTGCCTTAACGTATTCCTGGTCAAGATTAAAACGTCAACAAATGTCCTGTCTCATACGAAGTAGTACGAAATCAAAGTGCGATATACAATAAATGCGTTTTGATTATTTGTCGCTAAACATACTAGGATTATATCTCTTGTAAGTTTACATGGCAGTCATTGTTATTTGGTGGAGGAAATCCTAATATCCCGAGGATTACAATCTACCTTTTTTGAAGGAGACGGCATATCTTTCCACCAGCCAAAGCCATCTTTAACGAAGGTAACAATGTAAAGTAATGTTTCGAGGTCAGATATAAGCCCACTCGTCTACCGATGCCCTTGACAATACCATCAACAAGGTCAAGGTCACAAGGTCAAAATTCTGGTACCGACGAAAAGGTTTTGTCACGAGGAGTACACATATTAAATATAAAAGTCCTATCACTTACAGTAAGTGATAAGGCTTTCATATTTCACATGTGTATAACATGTTATTTTTTTTAATGTAAGTCACTAAGGTGACAGTCAAGCTTACGAGGTCAAAATTTTGGTACCGACGGAAAGGTTTTGTCACAAGGAATACACGTGAAATATGAAAGCCTGATCTCTTAAAATTAAAAAGTTATTTGGAATGTTAAAGGGGTTTTTTCTTGGGGGGGGGGGGGGGTGTTTTGGGGTTTGTGTGTGTGTGGGGGGGGGGGTTGTTCTGTAGTTTTGGGGACTTATTATTTTCTTTTTTGGGGGGGGTTATTATTTTTCTATCTTATTTCATTTTTTGGGGGGCCACAGACAAGCAGACAGACCAAAAACTAGATGCCCCCGAATCGTTGATTCCGGTGGCATAAAAAGTTTTGTCATGTTATGTGCTATAGCAGACAGACAAATAGACAGACAACAGATCTGGCAATTGATTAAAATCCAATATGCCTTTACCGCTAAAGCGGAAACAGAGTACAATAAAATCGAATCTATTTCTCAAGAAATCGACAATGCTTAAATCAGGATGACAACCTATAACATTGTTTTGTTCCAACAATAGTGTTATACGTGACAACTGTCCACTTCGAGTGAAGAAAGACATCAAAATCCAATTAATCTCACATCAGTATCACAATGTGATCAATTTCTTTGTCTATTACATATAGGCAGAACCAAAGGTTCGTGTACGTCAACAGCAATATAAGGCTTTATGTAAAACTGATGTATAATTAAACGACATCACGATAAATCTTCCAGTTTCATTATTGCAAATTGAATTATCTTCTATCATAATCATAAAATCACATTAAACTATAATATAAAACGTATCAATTTACCATTACCTCAATTATCACAATAAGTCATGGTCAAATGGAAGGGTAATGTGTTAACTAAACAGTCTTTAAATGTATTGGTCAGAACGTCTAAGCGCACAATTTTTTATGTAGACGTTACTTTCGGCGGTCATGACAAAAAGTATATGAAACCCAGAAAAGATACATGTAGGGCAAGGTTAATACTAAAAGATTCGTGCCTTATATGTCTAAACGGACTTTGAATGAATTGTTGCGTGTATTGTCATATATGTGTGATCTTTTTATTTAGAAAACCTGGTACAGAAATAAATTTATGAGGGCATTGACAATTTGTCCACATTCCAAAAGATTGTCAATCACATTCCAATTAATTTAACATCAATACCCAGATGACTCCAACAGGTGAGGAAAGGTTTCCATTTCTCTAATTTCTCGATTCCACTTACAAATAATATGCTATCCCGTATCATGTTTCGCTTCTCACACGACGCATTTGTTATATGAATTAATTGAAGCCGTGTATCGCGGAAATTATCTTTCCTATGTAGGGATCGATAATTAGATTTCAAATACCTGTTTTAATCAGGGATATATATTGTTTCAGTGACATTATTATGCAAGCATTTCTATTAAAATCACGATCTTCATCAGGTGCAATGTCAAGCCATTCATGTGCGCTCTGACCGCGGAGCTGTTCTGCAGCAGGTACAATGTCAGAACCTCCCACGTGCTCTAACCGAGGATTTAATATATATCATGTACAATGTCAGGCAATCCCACGTGCTGTACCCGAGGATCTAATATACATCAAGTACACTGTCAGACTTTCCAACGGCTCTGACCGAGGATCCAACTTTCATCACCAATACTGTTGGTTTTAAAAGGATTCCTGCGCAGCAATTACGGCCTCATTCTAAAAAGCTGGGCATTAGATTCATACAAATTTCCATTTTAAAAGTGATAATTATAGTAAATTAAAAATAAGAGACTTTGACGAGTTTAAAACTCAGCATACCACAATGGTCCTTTTTAAGTTATACCTTGAAACGAGACCTTGCTGCTTACACTTCATTATATAGCATTGTTTGTACACCGACCACATTCTTCAAAATACCATACCAGGTCCATCAACATACTCTTCCCTCACATTGCATTACATGACCACCTTAATGTTTCTTAGCATAAATTGTAACATCACTATGTATCCTTACTGAAATGATCACTACAAAAATCAAGGAAACAAAAGATTGCTAAGACAGACTACAGACACCATACGAGGAACGAAACGCCATGACAGTAGTACTATCCTGGTCCTCGACCACTAGAGCTCAAGTCACATTTTCAAGATGGCTGCACGCGTAGGCAGTCATACTGAATTATGTAACACTATATTTTAATTTGCGTTTGTCTGCTATGAAAAATAGGTCATTCCAGTAAATTTTCATGAAAATTTCTGCATTTGATTTGTATCTTGGAAGGCATATTGGATTATATAATTTTCTGATTTGTAAGGTATCATCATATCTCTACAAATATTTACAATGAATGAGAGATACAGGAATTTTCGATAGGACAGTTACAGAGGAAAAATTGTTAAGAGTGGCGCAATACTGTAATCAACCAACCAAACACCTATATAAATGCCAAGTTCTAATTTCTGAATTTACTTGGGATTCAAAAATTAGAACATGACATAACATCAAACCCGTAAAACACACGACAAAAGAGATGAAGAGATGAAAGGTCTCAGAGGGTGAACTCGTGCAAAGCATTCTGTTAGTAGGACATCAGTAGGACATCATGTATCACACAAAATCCTTCAGACGTCATCAATTTGCAGAACACTTCAGATGACATTTCAAAAATTTCTACAGAAGAAATATTACAACAACGTACCAAAGTACATGCCAGTCACTTTAAAATTGAGGTCAAATTTAAAAGCACAAAAAGTCATAACTAATCTAATACTTTGAACAAAGTATTTATTTAAGCCAATCTGCCCCTTCTTCTAGACAATAATTACAAACATACAGAAAGACAAACACAGTGGAACAACAAACTGATACGGAACATGTAGTTTCCATATCAATTTTTGTTTCACCTAGTTTAGCGATTGGTATATCGCATTTTTGATGTAGTCTCTCTGTTTATTTGTAATTAACTTATAACAAAAAAAGGCATAAAAGAACCTAACATCATTTACAGACAAAGATGTCTATGAGGAGATACTCTTCACGTTTTGGTTGGATTGTTTGTATTTGTTCGTTTGGTTTTTTATTTTATTTCATTTATTTATTTTATTTTATTATATTTTTAAAATATTTTATAAACTTTTATCACAGTAAGTTCTGAGGTATAGAATATGTGTCAGTACCGAAGCACCGACAACTGGGCTGAACAATGTTTACGTTTCGTAACATACTGAAAACAATACGCAGAACATCAAATAGCCCAAAATAACGACACTAACGAATGCAAATGCATCTCCGATTACGCATATATGACTGCAGTAGGCATTCTTATTTCCATTAAAACTTAATTAAAAATAAATCATTTGAGCACAAATATGCATTTGAATTTCAGTTCACTACTCAAATTGTACGAAAATACGGAAATCGATGCAAAATAATTATTCTCAATGCTAAAACTCAAAGAATTAATCCCCGCTGACATACTTACAGAACTTTCCATTCCTCTTTATAAACACGGAGAATAAACGAAGAATTAAAATAGATTCTAAACATAACATCCATTCTGAGTAATATGTACGTACCGAGAATATATTGGAAAGTCTTGATTTTTGATTGATTTCCGAGTAACATCATATTGTCTTTTCCCAACTTCTAATTATGAATAATTAAAATTGAGTATTCATCTGCTTACTTTTAATTATTCAAAATCCGAAGTTAAGAAAGAGGACAATATGTAGACGACATTCCTATCGTATTATGACATGCAAACTGGGCCTGCTTAGCTCAGCTGGTATGGTACTCGTTCGACTCCTGTCGGTGGCTGAACTGGGTCTTATCCTTCGGATGAGACAATATAACCGAGGTCACGTGACAAGTGGTATGTGGTAGACAAAAGATCCCAATTGCTTAGGGTAGGTCAGCTGCATATGGTCTAAATCTCTGTGCTTAATATGTATAGTATATGTTTTCAAAATTGATTGCTGGATTGACTCAATATTGCTTTACGTCACTCCACGATTATTTCACGTATATGGTGACGGCATCTGCCTGATGCATTGCATACAAATGTAGACCTTTGCAATGGACCACCCGAAGTCATCTTCAAGAGTCAATGGGATGCGCTACGTAAACTTCTCTCGGGGGTTTACGTATCGCATCCCCTTGACTCGTAAAGATGACCGAAGTAGTGAGGGATCTTTTACGTGCCACGCCTACCGTGACACGGGACATCGGTTTTTACTGTCTCATCCGAAAAACAGAACACCGGTGCGCCCAAGACGGGAGTCGAACCCGGGACCTCTCGATCACAAGCCGAGCGCCTCATCCACTATGCCACACCGGCTTATGTTTACAAATCAAATAAGCATTAAACTAAATGTCTGTGTGATACATCAGGTGGGTGTCTTCACCAAGTGATATAATCGTCATAGACGTCAAACAACAAACATTCAATGTACAAACTATATATCATATATGTGATATAATTTGATGCTTCACACTTTTAACCAGTGTGGATATTGGACTCTTTACAAAAGTGTGGCTATTTGCACTTCCATTCCGAAACGAAAGTGTGGCTATTCGATGGTGCGGATTTCGTGTTCGGCTCAGATTTTTTTAAAGATGATTTAATATCTTATCCTTCAGACGAGACAGTATAGACCGAGGCCTGTGTCATGGTATAGACCGAGGTCCGTGTCATGGTATAGACCGAGGCCCATGTCATGGTATAGACCGAGGCCCGTGTCATGGTATAGACCGAGGCCCGTGTCATGGTATAAGCTACTCGAGTCCGTTGCACAGACCATAATTTCAGTGCAATACATCAGGCAGATACCGTCACCAGATAAGTGAAATAATGATGTACAACTGACCATTGCATACTTTTGCTACATGCACATAGTTTAACTGCGAGTAGGACCCATTCTCACTGCGTAAATAGCCTGGTTACTCAAACGACACATAATCAGCATCGTGTTCAGTGTGCGCAATGTCCTATGAAATATTACAATTTATAAGGATGAAATTGAAATATTCATAATGAATACTTATGAATATTTCAATTTCGTCCTTATAAATAGTACTATTTCATAGGACAGCATCCATAGGCTATAATACACACTTTTAATATATTTTCACTTCAATAATGGCATGGTTTGATTACGCATGTTAATAAAAGGAATACTTCTTTATGTGTGAGTAGTTTGCAAAGCAAATCTCAGAAAGATCACTTCAGTATGGGCAAATTGTTTGCTTACGTAAATCTACATATCGACATCCTATTCAATGCGTGCATAGTTTGGTGTTGGAAATTTCGGAGAAATCTTTTCAATGCGTACCCAGATTTCGCAAATTATCTATCTAACATCTTTGCAATGCGAACTCAGTTTGGTCGCGCAAACCTCCAAGTTAAAAGGTCGCATCACTGCGAATGTTAGTGAAAATCAAAACATTTCTATTTTAACTTAACTATAGCAATTCACCATCTCAATGCGTACTGGTTTAGTTTTTTCGGATATATCTCGATGCGTAAATTGCATTATTACGCAAATCCTTCTTACAATCGGCTTGACAGTGCATGGTTTTGGTAAAACAAAACTGTATACAGTTACCGCTTTGACTGCATGGGGATAGTATAAACAATCAAAATGAAAGTACAAAAGCTACAGTAATCCAGTCCATACAAGATCGTCCGTTACTCAAGAGAACTGCCATTAACTCTCGGATTCAGAGATAGTTACGAATATCTAATCGATTAAAAAGTTTATTTCACATTCATCGTAATGCTTATGAAAATTCATACTACTTGACGCAGCAATCAAAAGAATAACTGTTAAAATTTGTGTAATCAAAATCTACTCTTTTAATGTATCGTACATAAGCATAAACCTACAGTTTTTATGTTTTAAAAAGTTTTTCACACTACCATTGAAGATAATTATGCGTCTATACTTACTTTTTCGCAGCTAGGTGTTACTACGGATCTGCACAGATGCTCCTAACTTGTATACAAACGTATATCACAAGGTTAAATGCCCACGCCTATCTTAAATTCCGTAAATTATTCATTAATGCGCTGAATTTAACACTCTCGATCTTAACTTTTCTTGTCATACATCACACCAAAGGTCTGTTCTCATAGACTAATGCCATGAAAGACGACGAGGGAAGATCTAGATATCGATCGAAAATTTACAAATGACGAAGTCCAATCTAATAGCTATCACACCGCTTGGAAGTCCTCTGAAAGTCCTGTACATAAACACGGTCTCTTGATGTTTAGTCCACAATGTACGGAGAGGCGATTCATCATGCGATTGGCGTTGTCCTTATGTATGTAAGTAATCGCCCTCAGCATTCCACACACAGACTGAACGTGAAGTTTTACGGTATCAGCTTGTATGCATGTCCCAGATCTACCCAAGTCCAGTATAAGTCTGCGGAACAACTAAAACTATCAGAGCTAACAAACACATGCGACTACTTGTTAGGAAAACATAACGGTACCGACGTCTTCGGGAATTTCTATACAGAACCAAGATATGCGACTCAGAGTCAAAAATAGGCACTAGTGCAAGGGTCGCAAAGGTCTGAAGCCTGCAAAAACTACTACAATTGTACATAACAGAGGCGTATGACAATGGGTTAGCCCTCAAATCGCAAGTGCATTCATATTAACTGTTCAAGCTATCATGGGTGCCTGAAGTCTACGACAATAACAAAATGCAATAGTTAGTAAAAATGCCTGAAATCGCCAAAAAGTCAAATGTTAGTGTTAAGTGGATCAGACATCTTCTGTAAAATAATAGGGGTAAAATAGGAAAATACAGTACATCAAAAAAATCTAATTACAATGCAACTGCATCACCAACCTAAATAAGGATGGTAAATTCAAACGATAGCAGTCACTGAATCGGTGTGGTTAACCGGTTCACTGGCTCACCTTCCCATTCACCGAAAAAGAAATTGAGAAGTCTTAAAAATAATAAAAAACACAAAAACCATTATGGAATAAAATCTACGAGTTAAAATATAATGTGACATCAACAAGAGCCAGAAATGTTCTGCTCATGTGACAGCAAGCTTAGGTCCCTAATCTGTAGGAGCCACGGTTAATACATGCAGTCAGAGAGGACGAGGTTCAGTGGGCCATTTCAGAAAAATTCTTACGAAAATTTTACCTAGATAGAATATTACTTTAAATTTCAGTATGCAGAATGTGAAATGTTTTGTTGTATTTAGAGATAAAAATACCTTTAAATATCTAATAATTTCCAGTTCAGGATCCACCTATTTGGAAAAACTGGGTTTGAAATTTACGAAAATATCATTAAAACTTCTAAAAACTTTTTTGAAATGACCGGAGGACCCTCTCTCTTCTAAAAAGGTTTAGACAATGCCCGTCATAGTCTCTACTGCCCTTTTAGTCAGAGTGCAATGCTCACAGAAAACTGTACATGAGGCTGTAGAGGGGCCCAATACAAAATCTATATTTGGTTTTTGCGATTATCTCAGGGTCATACTACCGATGTGTCGACGACATTTTACTATTACAGAACCCGTGGGAAAAATCGGAAACTTTGACCCTTGTAAGTTTGTATATAATATCACCGTAGAAATAAGATGAATTGTTCAATTGGCCACAAAAGTAAAATAATGCAGAAAAATACGTACAATGAAAAACGCTATATATGGAAAATATTCATTTTCAGTCTTTCGAAGTTAATGGTATCTGTAACCGTAATCAAAATAGGGAGAAAAACACGACGGGAACTGGTATGCAATGTAAATGATAGCAAATAAATATGAAATATCTGTACTGTCTAGTGCGAGAGCTGTGTGACACAGAAACAGATCAGAATGTAATTCGTTAAGGAAATGCTCAGTTTACATTTAAGGCGATATGAGGAGATAAGACAAGAAATGTCCACACACAGAATTTCATTTGGGCAAGTAAGACAATATCCAGATTGCAAAGTTAAATCAATGACGATGAATATTATCAGTATCAAGACACTATATTATCGGTATAGTATGATAGTTTGGACAGGACAATAACGATATCTTACGTGTTCTATGTCGTAAATATTTCATCAAGATACTCAGGCTCGTAGGAATGGAAAAGGGGGGGGGGGGGGGGGGGGGGGGGGGGGGGGGGGTACAGACTTTTACGAAACGACTTCACATTCGTGTGACAAGTCTTTAGAAGCACTACGCGGTTATTAGTCCCCCAATGGCGAAGTCGGAGGAGAGTATAGGTTTCCGTTCTGCCCGTTAGTCTGTCTGTCGGTCACGCTGGTGATTAGGTCTACCAAGTAATGTATAAAGTCTAAGATAGGAAACCGGAGATGTCATATATTTCTGTGATACCATTATTCATTGAAAAAAAAATCGATGCACAAATTTATGAGGCACGTGTGCTACTTAAAAGATGCCGTTTTAATTCATTATATCATTATATAAAAACGTAAACAAGATGTGTTTGTGTAACTCGAATGCCACCGGCGACAACAAAGTCCTAATGTTATAAATGTAGGTCAAAAGTCCTGGTCAAGGTCACGAGGTCAAAAATTATTGTAGCGAAGGAATGGTCTTGTCACAAAGAATACGCATGTTAATTCCTTACCTCTTACGATTCAAAAGTTATAACCAATGTTAAAATTTTTTGCCACAGGCAAACACTCAAACAGACAAACAGGTCAAAACTATAGGCTAGATGCCTACGAATCTTTGATTCCGGGAGCATGAAAAATCAAATGGTCAATAAGTCATCTTTACATCAAATACTAGATCAGTACTAAAGGAGAATTTACTTGGGCATAGGCAGCAAATCTGGTGCTGACTACATAAATCATTATAACATAATGAAAATGTACTATATCCGTAACGTCTGTCATGTGCATTCTTACGGATTCATCTTCACCGCTAGTGAATCCATTACCCTTCCAACGGGATCTTGCTGGCAAGAAAAATGGGTATTTTCCGTCGTGATCGCTCAGTTCGCGGCTTAATCAAGACATATAGGGTTATAGCAATCTACTTTGCTCTGATAATTACGTCCACGAGACAATATTGATGGCTAATTGCCTATTTTTATATCTTCGTGGAACTTAACCTTCAGCTTAGCAATCCCTATTTTATAAAACAATGCTTAAATAAGCGCGTCTGAAAAATACATGAATGTTGTAACTTGAACCTTCCCTTAAAATACAAGTCAAAAGACATATTGAATGCATTAGAATCGTTTTGCTTAAATAACGTCTGTCTTCTTCATCACCTCCACAGTTGTTTTTTTTTTTATAGTTTGTTGCTTGTTCTGTGTTTGATTTTTTCCTTGATTTTGTTGTTGCTTTGTTTGTTTGTGTGTGAGTGTATATGTGTATATTTAGGGGTGGGGGTTCCATTGCATTAAATTCATGAGTCCTTAAATTGCACCTTGGTCCAATTTTGATACGTTGCCGACCAGCAAGAAACCTGCAGCCCTATTTACAAAACAACTCACGACTAAAATTTGTTGTAAGTGTCAACTTCGACCGTATTCACAAATATTTCTAAACTTAAGATAAGACTAAAATTAGTCGTAACTTTACGTGTGTCTCGACCTCTTTTAACTAAACATTTTGTCGTAAGTATATAATCTTAAGTGTAAAACTGACGTAAAATATTGTCATAAAATCGTCTATCTTACAATGGCTGAGGCATACTTTCACTTTCTCAATAATATCAACAGAAGAAATTTAAGGCGTAAAAATCCATTAGATAGTTACAATGATGGAGAACTTCAATTAAGAAATTAACAGAAAGACCAAAATGCCGTCATTAAATAGGTCAACAGGTCTTATTCAATAAAATATTAACGTAATATCTACAAAGTTATAATATTATGTTCCACATATTTCCATCTTGTACATAGAATCAATTGTAAACATGGAATATTCATGAGAGAGTTGAAAATTAGGAAAAGGACGTTGATATACACACATATAATTGATAATTGATACATGTCCCTGAGCTAAAATTGTAACTTTCTTATTATTTTTTTTCATTATAATTTTTTTATTCTATTTATATATTTTTTAATCAGGCAAAATATTCCAAAGGAAATGCAATAATTCTGTTCGTGTTGCTTTGTTTCAACTTTTCGGCCGATTGCCTTTTTCAAGAAAACATAAACTTAAAAATATATCTCACATCTTGGCTCTACGTAAATGCTATAAAGATTTTTTTTGGTACTTCACACTTGATTTCAACTCATTCGTTCTCGGTAAGTTTTGCAGATACATGTACATATGTACATGTATATCGATTTCGAAAACACTAAACTTAAAATCACCAGTTCATATATTTTGATTCAATAAATTTTTGTTGGACTACCTTTGACAGAATATTGTTTGAATACACGGAACGTCTGAAACTTGTGAAGAATCTTAGAAGACTGTAAACACTTCATGGTATATAATGTCTTGCCTTGTAATAATCGCTAAGAAATTTAATACCTCTCAATGCTGAAATACCTGTATAAGAACATAGATGTACACTGTAGTTTTCTTATTATTTTGTTCAAGTATTCGTCACTAAACAGATTAGGGCCGTGTGAAGAAGTCGTAACTTTACGATCGAAATATTTACGAGAAAACATACGACCGCTTTTATGAATAGGATTTAAGAGTACTCGTAAGTGCAAACTTACGAGAAAACTCACGACAAACCTTACGATTCTTCGTGAATAAGGCTGCATTTACGATTGATAATTAACAACTGGGAATTTTCAACAAGTTGAACCAAAGTATGCTTGACACGGGATCCAGTAATGGGAAATGCAACATATATGTCTAAATATATATTCAAACTTTCATTATATACATCACTTTACCTTTAATAAATGTGTAACTGGAATATAAAATTTGATGCTAAGTAACATTTCTAATTTTAATTCAAGCTTAAGCTTGAGTTAAAATTCGCACTCAAAACAATAAATCATTCACAAATCATCGGCAACTACACTTATGAAGTATACAAAAACGATACAAAGAAGGAGGAGGCCAATATGATAATTTGAGATATTGTTCGGTCACAATGGAATATAACCTGATGTCTGGGATTTCCACTAATAAGTATAGCTGATTGCTAGGATGCGACCTTGAGACTTTAGCATTGATCCAAGACACTATGGAATAATAAAGACGGTATTCAGTATCGTGACGGTATTGGTCAAAGTGAATAGCAGTAAACAAAAGCTTTATGTGAGCCGTTCATATGGTGCTAATATACTGGACATTGAACATTACGACTCCACAGAAACTCTATATATATATCTATATCTATATATATCATCAAAACAGGTAACCATCACATTCTGAGAAAAAAATAAATAAAAAGATGTAGTCAAGAACAACAAATTTAGACAAGAAAGCAATAGCAGTAAAATAAAATTATGACGTGTGTCTTTATTTTGTCTTATGTTTTAGCCCGTCCTCAGTTTTAAGTATTGTATACGACATTAATATCCAAAATTGAATTTAAACTACGATATTACTGAAAAGGAAACATGACGTTTTCAGTTTTGGAGTATATTCTCTTTATATATTCATAAAATATAAAAGGTATGATGAGATTAAGATTAATTATTTAGGAACAAAATGCACATCTTAATCACGTCCGCAAAATATTATAATAAAGGAGGGATAATCTAATCAAGAATTTTAATACGGTGTCTTTTCGAGGTCGGACGGTACCAGAAAATCACGCGAGTTTTCGACCATCATTACCCAGGATACCCGCAAGACGGTACACTAAGATATTCACCTACTGCATAATCCGCAAATTGGGCCATATCTTGCAGCTAGGTCCAAGATTGTTACAACAATGAAGTTCAAAAACCCCTTTGCACTAATAAGGCTTTTTCTGTGTTGTTCAAAACATTGATCTGCTGCCAGACACTTTCATAATGGCAACCTTACCACCGGCAATTAACCTTATGGTACACGTATGCAAAAACTGATCCACAGACACTCGCTTCAGGAAATCAATTCATTAAACTTTCAGGAAAGCAAGAGAGCTAAGTCAATATGCTCATAATCATGTGCTATGCAAAACTTGAACCCTGAACCTTCGGTTCACGATATCAATTCGCTGAGAATTCAGTGAAACAAGACTCCTCCGCTTAGAAATTCATGTAAATGAAAGACGCTTGTACAAGCTATTTAATATACCTTATTCCAATTTCAAATGATGTAAGAGGTCTAATGCCGGACAAACCACATTTTGCCGGAATTTCCATTATGACGTTTATGCTTACATTGTGAAGTCACAGTAATATGACGCCAATCTATACGGCAAAACTTTATGTGTCCTGTATTGCCTCTTACACCATGTAAAAATTGGTAAAAGGTCTATTATGAAGTTCAACGTTCCCTGGAAGAACTACCGGTGTTCATAAATATGAATTTACTATTCATGAAATTCATTCATGTCAAAATTCACTAAAGTTAACCAACTTCATAAGCATTCTCTTTAAAATGGGATCAATCATAATTGGCATAATGCAAATCAAATAATGAGATTTTAAATACATCAAAATGCCGATAACGTATTTCAAACAAATTTTTCAACATAGAGCAATCGACAAAACTTTGTTACTTCGCAAGATCTATTCATTCTGTCGTTAGCTGGGGAACAATTTCAGGTTGCATGAGTCGAAGTATATCAATTACAATGTAACCATACAAAAATGTCATTTTCGAAGTCACTTAATTCAAAGACATTTAGATAATTCGTAACTTTATTCTGTTTGATTATACGTGGTTTAATTATCACTTACTCTTACACTCTCGCGTTATCATTCTAAGAGAAAAATTAATTAATCTACCTTAAACACTTTCAATCACGAATTCGTCGCTTTAAGATTTCAACGACTGAAATCTTTAAACTAGAATTTGCTTTGCCTTAAGCATGCGTACTCACTACGCATAAACACAAAATTTTACAAATATGCAAATCAATAACATCAGAATGTGATTGCTCCATCTTCTGCAGCTTGAAGATTAAACCAACCAACATTATTTTTTCTCAGTAATTGAAGGAAAGGTGAAGAGAGATTAGCTTGGATGGATTATTGATTGCAACTTACATATACCCTCTACAACATGAAGCTGTTAGGAGAGGGAGGCTAATGCGTTTACAGTGAAATGTGCTCACCGAAGCGGTAATCTCGTTTTTGTATTCATGCGCTTTTGCAGGCCTCTACTTAATCAAATCTATGCATTGGGATGGAATGCAATGGATTATGCTTCCTTGATTAACCCTTCTCTCGCGATAATTGGTTTCAGTATGCAGGATCAAAAACATTGACCTAAATTTTAGTATATGCATTTGAATGACCTTTGTCTCCCATTCAAGCCCTTTTAAGTGCTGTTTTACTTTGAAAACATCGTAATTTCAGCGTGACCAAATAATTACGGTGTAGCTACCAGATGGTCGTAGCTTTGGGCCTCCTCGGGACCCTGTGACGTCCGATGGTTAGTATGTAAAACTCAAAATTCGTATCCAAAATTTTACTACCATATTACAGGCTCAGTAGCCGGTAAAAATTACTGACTATGTATTTGCTACTCCCGTTAATATACACATCTGTACATAAAAGAAGAGTAAACAAAAATGCAAAAATACATACAAAAGGAAAATTCTCAATTTGGAAAAATGAAGAGCAATATATACTCCTTATCTGAACGTTCAATTTCAATCTAAAAGATCTATTTAAACAGGGCCTTCAAGTCATTAATAATATTATGTCAATTACACCACAGGTCACTCTTATATATATACATATATATATAGTGTGTGTGTTGTATTATATATATATATACATTCTCATCAAATGTATAAAAAAAATGCCCTGCACCATATTGCTCTTTCCAAAACCTGCAATCTGTCTGGAATATGATCAGAATGAAGTGAATTCTTAACAAAATTCTATGTATTAATAATCTACACGGAATCGACTACATTTAGAAGCTGTATTTTTAAAACTTGTTTCCATGGAGACAACCGCTTAACTACATTGTTGTGCTTTTACGGAGATATTATGATGGGGGAAACCACTTAGTTAATTAATCGAAAGGAGAGATGCTAAAGCTTTTTAAATACCTCAACACATAATTCTTCTGATTAGAGTCTGCAAACTAAACATTTTGACAGTGTATGAGATATTTTTATACAGACATGTACGCTCATGTAAAGATATTCTGCCCTGGGACAGACAAAATCTAATGAACTTTTCATTTGACCAACTCCTGTACACTGTTCATACACATAATTCCTATAAATATGAACTACTTAAAATATCATTATACATGTCATTACATATAATATTGGTTTTCAGAAAATTCTAAAAAGCCCTCCTTGTTTTATCATATTTTGTCTTTTGTACTGCAACAGTATTATAAGGAGTTCCCTTGAACTGTTATGTAATTATTCAACCGAGTTAAAAAAAAAATATGTGCAATGATGCAGTCTTTTTTTTCATCTTTTTTTCATAGTATGCCCCCATCCAACCAAAAAAAAAATTAGACTAGTCAAATCTGTCTATTAAGGTCAGCTAAGGGAAGAGTCAAAAGTGGCCTTTATAAACAGGTGGCCTTTATACAGAGGTCTTTTTATTAGGAAAACATAGATTTTGGGAATTTAAAATGTGACCTTTATAGACAGGTGACTTCTTAATAGAAGTGACCGCTAAGACAGGTTTTACTTTAATTCCTTTATTCTCTAATTTTTGGAGGAAAAAAGGAAATGTTTTAAAGCACTGGAATTTAAGGTTTGATCCCAAAATGTCAAACTTCATCTATATGGTTGTGAAACAGCTGTTTCCATGCTATTTCTCTACTGTGTCATACTATGACTGAAAACCAACCACCTATGAGGAGTTCTTGTCAATTCCCGGATCCAACGCTTATAGTTATAAGTATGCTTTTAAGTCTGTTCCAGGCATTAATCAATGCAGAAAGACAGAATATTTCAATACAAAAAATTGTATCAAAATTACAGCATTCTTTCAGTCTCTTGAGAGGTGGTACAGAAAATGCAGTCTCTAATGTAATGGACTTTAAATTAAAAAAAAAGGGATGCTAAGAGAAAATGAATTATCCTTAATATTTTATGATGTAAACATAAATGAGAATTAATTGAAATCCTCTTTGATGTCTAATTGAATTTTACCAATTTATCATTTTTATATCTTTTTCTGAAATAGAAATATATGGTCCTTAATTGTATCTTATGCCCATGAAATTTGTAGATCATTACATGTGCCTTATCAAACATACATGTAAACTTAAAGTAGAATGAATAACGGAATCAGTTCAGTCTAATTAAAATCAGATCTTTTCATATCGCTACGATATTCTCTGCCAGAAAAGGCCGAGAATATCTTAGCGATATGAAAAGATCTGATTTTAATTAGATTGGGAAACAGTTTCCAACAAAGACAGAAACTGAGTCATTTTATAAGAATTCTTTTATGGATAATTAAACATAATTAAAGTACACAACAAGTACTCTGTTCTAACATTAATCACCAGAACATGTTGACTGGATTCTGGCAACATAATTCACTACTTTGTTTAAGTGTCCGGCCTAAATGAACTAAAAGATAAAATAAAGCTTTATGGTCACCAAACATTGTATCTGGAAGAATTCACCAATGCCTACAATTGAACTTAATTTGCCCACTGGTCACAGTGGGTATTTTTAGAGTGGGCATAAAAAAATGTCCACTGGACACAGTAGACATTCTTGTAAGAGCCAGTTAGAATTAACATACAGGTAAGTGGACAGCTTGATAGCTCAGGTAAATGTCCACTCCTAATGCCCACTGAAATTTCAGGTGGACTGCCCACTGTGGACAGTGGGTATTCAAAGTTCCACCTGTACTGTACTGTACTTACTAACAAATGACAACTTCAATGTCAGTATGTGTGCCTTCATTAATTTGTAGAGAAACAACAAAGTTAAAGTCAGCCTGTTCAATTAAGCATGAAACAAAAGACAACAGTTACTATGTTAAGAATCATAAGTGGTTGTAAAAATGTAAACTGGTGGTCTACCAGCCTGTTTAAAAAATGTGTTTATACCTTTTTTTTATTTGGTACAAAAGACAACAAAATTCAACAATACCTATGCAGTTTCATTAACCTGGATAAAGCTATCCTTCATTTTCAAATTTTACCACTAAATATTAAAATCTTGTTGATTGTGGTTTTTTAATGACATTATGAACTTATAACTTGTACATGTACAAGTACATGTAACTTAAATTTCTTAAAGGACAACTACCTAATAATTAAGGCATGATTTACCTGCACACTCCACTACAGCAATACATTTAACACTGTAAAGATGCTAGTTTTAGATCAAGGCAAGAAACTTCCTGACTTTCAAGTCTTTCAAACATTTTTCATTAATAAAAGGCTCAATCCAGTCTTTATCTATTCCTTTCAGAAGGAAACACAAAGAGTGAATACAACAATGTCTAATATAACATCATGGTTGCTGTCACTTTCTTTAATTACTCAGTTGTGTTGCACATATGGTATCATTTACACATATGACAATTCATTTTGTTTTCACCCACCCATAATAAATGTATAATTTGCAAATGTGAGAATCACATGTTGGTCACTCTCCTTCAATGTCTTTCATATAAACCTGGGTCCGGCACCATAAACTGAGAATATACTTAAGTCAAAAATTCATATTCTCCTGTTCATCAATGAATTAATAACTGAGATTTGGATTTTATTTAGTTTTATTCTACTGATAAATAGAATTTAACCATTCTGCATTATAATTTATTTGAACGTTTGATAATGGAATAAATTAAAATGAAATTTTTTCCTTAAGTATATTCTCAGTTTATGGCGCCAGACCCAGGGCTCAAATTGCCCATCACATTTGTCTTTTTTTGCAGTATCTGTTTTTCTAAAATGCAACAGAATTTTCATGCATACCACACATACATGTATTATAATCAATTATACTCAATGTTTTTGGAAAGAGGCACCTATGTTTTCATCCTTTATGCTGAGCTCGTAAAAGGACAATAAAAATCTGTGACAAAATATTTGGGTCCAGTGTGAATCCTGGAAACTGTGAAATAAACAAAGCTTTCAACCAGTCAATTGCAGGATTCTTCCGTACCTCAGGTATAATAGATAAACATGTACAATATTTTGTTGATAAACAACAGCTAAGTAAAGACTTACTTCTCAGAATCTTGACGTTCTTGTGGACGATGGTCAATAATCCTCCGAACACTTGTTTCCATCTCTCTGTCTCTTGGTCCAAGCACATTGTGATCTACCAAAGTTAGAGTTAGTCGTCCCTTTCTGTGCAGGGTAATGAGGTCAATATCATCTCGGAAAGTTAAAAGATCATCTGTGATGTTGTTTTTATTCAAAAAATAAGTAGTTTCTGTTCGAAGGCGATACTGAGATCTCTGAATATTTAGTATTGGTATGTATATTGCCTCTTTGTCACCAATCTGCAAAAGTGAAACAGAATAATTATTTAAGGAATAACTGTCTTTTTTTCTAGGTTCATGGAAAAAAAACTTGGGTGAGAAACAAACAAATCATGTGAACCGCGAAGCGGTTCTCGAATGATTTGTTTGTGTACTACTTCCATGGCCCAAGTTCATGGGCTGATGGACAGAGTCTGTTTAGCATGGTTCATCGAAGGAATTAGACTAGCATTGTAAATATATATGTTATGAACAGATGTCTCAATAGTAATATATGAGCTTGTATGTTGTTTAATGTAACACCAGGGGTGGCAAAAAGTGTCAAGAGATGGAGAAAACTGGAGAGCCTAGAGAAAACCATCTCCTACAGTGCAGTCCAGGTGTTTTGTAATCTTTACACAAAACACAGTGGACCTAATCCAGGTGTCATTTTAGAAATTACACAAAACACTGTGATTCCATAGGTGTGAATTAGTAGAGGTAATTTTACCCCTGAATTCTTCAGCATTTTGTGTGATTTTAGCACTGTGTTTTTTAAATTTTCTCCAAAACTGCACTGTAATCTCTCTTGTCCAAAGATGTGACCCAGATTTAACACAGAGGAAAGGTTTAGTGAATTCCCTTCATCCATTATTCCAAATGAACCTCATTATAGTGATATCTGAAGCCCAAAGCAAAACCTGTATATGTGAGAAATGTACCATGTGCACTACACGTAAATGGTACATAAACAAGGTACAATACCTGTATCTGAGGCTTCAATCAAATTTCTAACAAAACACATGAATGACAAAACCAAATTTTACTTTCATGATAATATATTCATTGGTATGCTGATTTGAGTAAATTTAATTGGGAATAAAATCTTCAGGAATAAATCTGATCTTCATTTATTGTATGTGATCAATGGGTCTGATAGACATCAACACTGACAAATATAAATTTTTTCCTCAACATCTCATGTTGATAAAGCCTATAAAAGAACATATTCAGACCTCACCTGACGTAGATAAAAGGCGAACGTCAAGGCTGAGACAGTCGAGTCCAAATCACATGCCTCATTACCTGATACCACATGTACTGGTGTCTCCTCTACATAAAGCTTTGCCTGGATAGAAAAGTTATATTTATGTTTTATTATCTATAACAGGGAAAAACATTTAGCAAATGCAAGATCACCCATGACACCAAATTTCAAAAGCTACAAGTAATCTGATAGAGATTAATGAAAGCGGATAAAGTCAATCATGTAAAATTATATAAAGGAAATGCAAATATAGTTGATATAATAAAAATACAAATATTGGAATAAATAGGAATTAATAATATTTATTTTTGAGAGTTCATATTTTTTTCTAGTTTCTAAATTTCAAAACCATCCGAAATGCCCTGAATAAACAGTGTTGAAATAAACTCCACAGCAATTGCAATATTTTTCAGTTCCTGTAAAAGATGATCATGAAGTGTAATAAACTATAAAAATTCATGAAAAAAAAAAAACAAGAACATATACAAAAATGAAGATATGGACATGTCTTTAATAATAATAATCTACAGTGTGGACTACTATGGAGCATCTATGGACACAACTTAAAAAGAGATTATGATGGACAGACAATTGACATGCAAATGTAATACACAGAATAAATAACAAAATGAATCTTCTTTCCTACCAAACATTCTTTGGTATCTCTTAAAAAGTCTTCCATCTCTGATCCTATATATTGTCTCTGATCCTCGATCACCACTCCTTGTCATTCTTTCCTCTGCATTGCAGTTTATTTTTCATTTACTGTTTCACTTACACATGCTGAAAGATTGAAATCATCAAAGTAGTTAGTTATGGAAGACCTAAGTACCAAGTCCAAGCCATCAATATCTCAAAGTTATAGACTCATACAGAAACAACATATCAATAATATACATGTACATTGTACAAATACTGCTATTAAATTCTACAGAAGACAAGCATTCTAAAATTACAATAAAGTCAATAGTGTGCATGAATTCAAACCACTTGTGTTTTAACCTTCTACATTAACAATAAAGTTAAATGTGTATCAATAATTAAACATGACAGTTTAGCAAGGTAAATGAATTTAGTATGATTATACCCTTGTTTTACTAAACAATTAGTTCAGATGCACCTTAATTTTGAACTCTTGCCCTGAATCAATTTGTTCAGGGTGTCATATTTCTATACATGTAGAATATAAAAATTCATCAACAATGATTATCCTAAATCAATTTCTTTAAGAGCATCATATTTTCATACATGTACACTATCCTCCATAAATAAGAACACACTCCTATATATTTCATGTTTTGGGAATTAATTTGATAAAAATGAAAGAAATAGAAATAATTCAGGTATTTTGCTGTTTAAATTCAATGAAAGAACATGTTTTATTGTAAAAAAGTGAAGTTTAACAAAAATTTTTTTAAATCATATACAAATGCAATACTGTCCTATAATGCACATTTCAGTCTAATATTTTGTGCACCCCCCTCTTGATTCTCAACTGTAGAACCTTCCAATTTTACAAATAAACAAGTTAAATATCTTTCTTCAATTAATACAAACCTTATAACAATTTAGATTTAATGAATGAATGAATGATTATTTTAATGTGTTATTTCTGCGCCATTTTGATTATGCTTTGCTTCTACTTCAAGGGAGATAAAAACATGGATTGACTAAAACTACATTGCACCACTTTTCCATACCATTGGGTAGGTTTAATCTTAAACACTTAAGTTAGATTGCAATACATGTACAACTCTCAAAACAAGACTTGTATACTATCTCCTCAAGCCTTTAGTACATTGTATGATAGTTCCATAAGTTTTCTATCATCTACCAGTATGATTTCATCAACAAAACTTTCAAACCACTTAAGTTTGTAAACATACCAGTAAGAGATACCCTATAGAGTGTTCCCATACAACCTTTTTTTCCTCAAATTAGCTAGAGTTATCTCCCTCATTGGAGTACAACTCTCGGACTTTGTCCATCAATGCTCATATAAAACTGCTTGACTTAACTTAATTTCATGAAATAATTGCATTGTATATCTAAATGTTTACCGAAAATTTTCAACTGATTGATTATATTTACTGATTAAGTAAATATAATCAAAGTCACAAAATCTACCCTGATAAATAGTTATTTTCTCAGAAATTTAATGAAGTTTACATAGTAGAGATGAAAAAAGTCCGAGAGTTGTACTCCAACATGGCTTCTAATGCTAGTAGTGTGACATCACATGGGCAAACTCTATATATTCAGTTATTTACTGGCACCATATCCTAGGTACTGAAAAGTCATCATCTAAAAATTAATATCTAAGCACCCATCTGAAGGTCAGATGGGTTAAAATAATGTTTAAAAAATTTATTATTTCAAATTAGAATATGCTTAATATCGGAGACATATATACACGTGTATATATGTCTCTGTTAATATGCACTTGTAAATTTTGCTACATGTAATTTTTTTACTCCTTCTTTGACACCTTATAAAGACTATTCACTTATATCATCTACAAATATATACATGTATTGCACAACAAAAGGTTTATCTTTTTAATATTTTTACGTACGTATATTATGTAATGTTGAGAAACAGCTTTATTTAATTATTTTTTTTAAAAGCCTAAGTTTGTCATTTAGTCTTAAATTCCATCCCTAAAGTAAAATTTTTATTTAACAATTACTTTATCAATTGGTATTCCAGTACATGCATTTACAAGTGGGTTGGTTGTTTGATCAGTGTTTTATTTTGCTTTCTTCATTTTTTTTTTTATTATATTACAACACAGAAGCATGGGCTAACAAACCTCTTTAACATACATGTAGAGGATTACATAATCCAGGAAATGAAATTGGATCATCAGCACCACATGCTAAGCACTTAACCACTACAGCAAGCCTGCCCCTCATTTACAAGTTAGAAAATACCATGACATATCTATACACATGTGCAATGTGACAGCATCTGCCAAGGGTATTGCTTGTAAATTTCTACCTACCAATGGACTCTCTCAAGGTAGTGCACTGCTGGTGGGATTAGAACATGTTACCTCTAAGCCTCAAACCAAGCATGTGAAGTGGTTAATTAATGACTGGGCTACATATGGTATATCACTAATTTCTACTGAAACAGTAGGGCTCATAGTTCACCGTCATTTTTTCTAAACTGACGTTAATATTTTGTGTAGGTAAACTTTGCCGATAGAAATTGGGTCACTGCAACAAATATATGAAGTGACAGACACAAATCACTTACTTGTTTAGTTCATTAGATCCTTAACTATTTATCTCAAGTCATTTTCTCTTAAGCACTTATTTTGAAATACAGTAAGAGGCTTGCGCAGGATCAAGAGTTGTCTTTACTTGTAAAAGGGGCACCCAGGGGGAAACATGGAGATAAAATGAAGAAAAATGTCATTTTTCACCAGATGTCTTCTAGACATTGACCAAGGAATTTGTATCTAGTGTTTTAAGATATTTGCGAATACATTGGCATGATTTTTGAAAAATTTAGGTTTTGATTGCTTGTTCATGCATGTCTAACCTTAAACAGGAAAAGATCATTTTTCAATATGTGAAAACCACCTTTTTAAATACGACTGTTTGAAAGTAATGGAAAACTACACCAGATGTATTGTGAGGGCATGTGTTTGGGTACATGAATATTTTGCGAGAAAGTTGGTTGTTCTTCTTCTTTCAGTACTATACTACTAAGCTGGGCTTTGTAAAGAACATTTTAGCTCAGGGACATGGCAGTGATGGATAATATTCTCCTCTGTATAGAAAGTTAAAAGATGAAATTGGTAAAAACAGCTAGCTATCTGGTCATTCAGAATGGTATGAATAGTTACCAGGGATTTAAGTAGCCTAACAAGTACATGATTTGTGCCTGTCAATCCCTGTATTGGATGCAATGACCCAGTTTCTATCTGCAAAGTTTTCCCACACAAAGTATGAAAAGTGAATTAGAATCAGTGGTGGTGAATAGAACCTTTACCTATTTTACATGGTGTAAGGGGCAATACCAGACAAATGAAGTTTTGCCCCATAGATTTGCATCATTCTACTGTGACTTCCCAATCCCAGAATTAACATCATAATGAAAATCCGGCAAATTGTGGTTTGTCCGGTATTAGACCTCTTACATCTTTTAAAATTGGAAAAAGGTCTATTATATAAGCCTGACCGTTTCAACAGAATTTACATATGTCACATAGCTTTTTGGTGTGTAAAGGATCAGTAAGAACAAAATAAATGCACAGTATTGATATAATTATGTTTTTGATCTTTCTTCTGCTATCATCAAATGATGCACTGCTGGCAAAATGGGGCCCAACATAAAGAAAAATTACGTTTTACTTAATAACAGTAACACTACAGTCTACAAGAATCATGATAGATCTACATAAAAGTTCCATATTCAACAAAAATATGTAATCAATTTCTGTTCTAATCTCTTTCCTTAAAAATCAAAATGTGTGTAAATTGCACCCTCTCAATATAGCGAAATGCAATGCTGCCATTTATGATTACTTAAACTGAGCGAAACAAAAAACATACGTACTTTGCAGCAAAGTGTCAACCCTCCGGAAGTTTACAAAGGTCGAAAAAATCTCGATCCCGATTTTGTTTAAATATATTTGTTCAAACGAGGCCAGGACGCCTGTGATTTGTTGCTCTCTTCAGAGACATTCATTCCACAGTTTGATTTATATATATATATATATATATATATATACATATATATATATATATATATATATATATATATATATATATATATATATATATATATATATATATATATATATATATATATATATATATATATATATATATATATACGTACGTGTTAAGTGCAGCTGAATGTTGAAATCTGGAGGGAGAAAACTTCATTTCACTTCAAGAATAATAACTGCTCGCATACTTGTTGACTACGATCCCAAGTTTAACTTTATGAAATAATAATACATGTAGCAATGATCATAATTATGTTGATTACAAACACCTGTAAATTGTAAAGCAGCTAAGGGTGACTACAATACATATATCAGTGTTATTTTTCTTAACCTATGAGGATTAAGAACAAACAAGTAACGATGCTTTTAAATAAAGCCAACGTCTCTTTTACTACATTTTATCGTTACAAGGAGTAAGAGGGAATACCTTGACCTTTCTGATTCCACAGGTACCATAACACCAATTTTGACGAAAACAGTGTTCTTTAACACTTCAATGGTAATGAGTGTACGGTGACTTTCTAGTACATTCTAGTTTTCATATTTTCAATTAACTTGATTTAGATATACAGTTTACAACCTTGACCTGGAGTTACCTGTACGTAGTGAACTATGACATTATATTGTAAAGTATTTTAAGGGCAATTTATAAACACATATTATAACGAAGTTTAACCCGGTATTGATATTTACAATTTCACCAGAATTAATCATTAATTGGCTCCGTATTCTGTTAGTTTAATGCTACATGTACCACACTGCATTTGATATTTTTATTGATTTGTTTGCACGGATTTGAATAGTGTTAAACAAAATCTCCACAAACTTGGGCACTCTTATGTCCGATGTTTGTGACCAAGAACCCTTTCTATGGTAAACGTAGAGAAATTTAATTGCTCTTGGCGTATTTTTGACGCTGTCTCAAACAGAGAGCACACTTCCGGGTGGGAAGAGTCATTCTGACATGGAATTCCAATTTCTACACTTCGAATGTTATAAATGTAGTACATTTCCGTTAACTGCAACGTACCTGTATTCGTGTTACATTGAGACACTTTCATTAACGATCAACAAACTTCGGCTAAGTCGTAAATTCTTTTTAAAAAACATAAACCAAGTACTTGAAATCGGCAGTTGAAACCCTTAGAACCTACTTCAACGACGTGGACCCCTGGTACCCGTGGACATCAAATCTACAGCTAGGAATTGGTTTACGTCAAATGTAGCCGCAAAATAGAATTCAGTATGAATAGATATATAACTTGAAATGGCGGCTGAAGATACCTCTTCTGGTAATGAAGAGCATGAAATGGACTTCGCCGCCATTAACTGCGGTCCTAATGTTAAGAGAGGAAATAAAACGTATTCCAGCAAAAATGACGTAAAGAACAATGAAACGTTCTTATGACGTCATAAGGTTGCTAGCGTTCAACGTCGTTTCTAACTCATAGTACACAAGCGCCGCCTAACGGATGATAACAGACGGCGAAGCTCATTGGAACGCCCATAAAAGTTTATAATACTGTAAAATTGTAAGCGATAAGGCTTGAACATACGTACACATGAAAGTGACAAAATGGGCGAAAATCTTCTTTTATAACAATGGAATACATTATTTCATTGGAATACGTCTATGTGCTTCGAACGGATATCGACCACATAGACGACTGAATTGAGAAGCTATGTAGTGCGTTCTATCGCGTTGTTTTAGCCCACTATGTCACTGTCACTCCGATTGATGTGATTCGATAAAAAAATTCAAGTCAATCAACAATTAGTGCACAAATAATTAGAATTCCAATCATTCGACCATGAGCATCACTCGAGAGACATAAGTTATCGAAATGCGCATATGATGCATAAAATTATAGCGATATGTTATAAAATTTTTGATTACACATTGAATAGAGACTGGATAGAATCAAGACAACCTATGATTAAATACACTCATATTTCCGGTGTCGATCAGGCTTATTGAAAATTTCACAAGATTATTAGTACCAAAATATACTTAATATTAATTAATTTATGAAGAATAAACCCGGCGAAAGACAGTGGTTTTCTTTCGTTATTCGTTAAGGCTTCATTCACAACTTAAATTTGCCCAACAACCAGTATTTTCTTTTTGGCTTTTTTTTTTGGGGGGGGGGGGAGATTGTTTAGTTCTGTTCTTTTTTTTTTTTTTGTCAATATTCATCCAAAATCCAAATATAGAATAGAGAGAAACCGAGGGTATTATTGAGTCAGAGACATATGTATATATGTCTCTGATTGAGTAGATACGAGAGGGATCGCCTTTTGCATTTAGTGGAAGTCAGGAGAAAGTTTTGTATATTAAACCGAAAATAAGGCAGTCTGGAGTCCTGGACCAAGCCTAATTCAAGTGAATTCATGTAGATCATCTGGAGTCCTGGACCAAGCCTAATTCAAGTGAATTCATGTAGATCAATTTCTTGTTTACAAACTCACTGGACAGACAGGCAGAACACGCCATATTATGTCTATTAAGACGGAAGTATAAAATTGTTTCTACAAATCACTAGCTCTTGAAAACGAAAACGAACAGTTTGAAGCATCTCATTAAGTTTACATATTTATGACATAACCAGAACATGGTTCAAATATTCACCTTTCTTTTAAACAGACATCCTTGCTTTATGTATGAATATCCTACAGAACCCGTTGTGTGTGTTTTTTTGGGGGGGGGGGTCGTTCCATTTTCATGACTTTTCTTTTCTATGCATTGCACAGAAAGTTCGACCTATGCAGTGAGGAATCTTTTACATGCTCACGTGTACCTCAGTTTTCAGCGTCTCAACTGAGAGTCCGGAAACCGGACAAGTCGCCGGTCAGACTCAAATCTGGAACCAATGTGCCCTGAGCCAAACTGGTTAGCGACTGAGTAACACCAACCCCAGATGTAAGGACATACATCCATTACGATCACAGCTCAGAGAGTTTTGAACTTGCAGCTGTAACCCTTTCATATATAAGGTGATTTTCTTATAATGCCTACCACAATACTGTTCATAATAAAGCCAAAAATTGAGCCAAAAATAATAACAACTGATATTCAATTGTTATTTGATGTGATATTCCAGTATCTACTGGGGCAGGCGTGGTGTAGTGGTTAAGCGCTTCGATTGCGGCGCCGACGATCCGGGATCGATTCCCGGGTTGCGCCACTATGTTTAAGAGGTTGGTAACCTCCTGCTTCCATGTCGTGATATAACTGAAATATTGTTGAAAGCGACGTAAAACACCAATCAACCAACCAGTATTTACTGAATATGATAAATACAAATGTATCAAATCAATAATTTATTTAAAAATTAAACTAATCCAATGATATTTATTTTCATAACGAGGTGCACTTGAAAACATAATTTTCTACATGTATAATATACCAATGTGAGTAATGTTCATGAGCATTGTACAGCATTTATTATCAGGAGTATATTTGACTACATGAAAGTTACTGTGATCAACAAAAAATAACAAATAAAAGAGATAATGTCATAAAAATAACTGTTAAAACACAATGCATCTTTATTCATTTTAAATATATTTACTCTTGTAAAAGTTCATTGTCAAATTCGAGGTCAATAAAGGGAATCTGAAGGTTATTTTAGAGATAAGGAGATTTTATTAATCAATATCATGAACAGAATACAAACTTTGTGCAAACAAAGGTTTTCTTTATCTGGGACAATCTCCTGAACCTCTGTTAAATACCCTGGTCCTTCCAGACAAAGTATACAGACATCAACCATATGAGAAAAGGCATGAAAGAAAGTAACTAAATTACAAGATCAAATGTATTGCCTGTAAGAACATCAGACAAAGAGATCCCCAAGCCAAACAGATGACACAAACTCCAAATGTATGATTATGTTGATGGTCATTTCTCACACAACAGATGTATAAGTGTTACAAGCAACACTGAAAGTCTATGACAGCTGAACACAAGGATCTTTAAAAGATCAGAGGAATATATGTCAGACCAAGACAATCTAAATTCTTAAAGCCGTTGAAGAAAGGAACTTTTACGTAGAGACCAGTCACTTTGCTTATTACTTATTCCACCTGCTTAACTACTACTGCATAGCACTTGTTCCATAGCACAGTAAAACAGAACTTTCTACAATTCTATTACAATTTTTCTGCAAATCATGGCCACTCAGAAACAGATAGCACCAAAAGTCAAGAACGAAAATCTTAGTAAAACATTTGTCAGGTAACCGAGAGGAAAACAAAACTTAGTATTTGTATAGGCACTGTAAACAATGAGATTAATCTGCATAGAAAAATAACTATCAATGTGCAGTATTTTATCTGAAAGTCTACATAAGTAGGGGAATAATTAATACCAAGTGTATTCTACCATACAGCATATAATATATATATATATATGTTATTACATGTCAAATATAAACCTGACACACCATACACATAAAATTTTTGTAGATACAATCTGTTCACTAAACACTAAAACAGAAACCAAATATCAAAGATGTGCTACATATATAATCTAACAGACTGATTCCTACAGTCATACATAAAATTTTTCATTTCTCTGTTTTCTAAAATATGTTGTGTACATACAGGCCGTAGGAACAAAGTGAGTTATCTGCCCTTGCTGATTAAGGTCGTCTGAAGAAAGGGAAAAGGATTGGTGTACAAGTTGTGAAATGACTGTTAATCAAATTTACTTTTCTCATTTGTATGGTCAATTGACCATGGTGAGATATGACCAGTGTAGTAGCAGTCACCATTTTATGCCTCACCATGACATACAGAAAGTGAGAAAGTTATTATCTGGGGCAGACAAATCACCATATAGACCTTTTTCCTGTAACTGCGGAGCTGTAACATTGGATGGCAAATTGATTAACGTTCCCTCCAATTTCATTACTTCATAATGTATTTTGACGTCATTCTGATCGATTTGGAGGGAACGTTTATGATTTTGCCGTCCAATGTTTCAGCTCTGCAGTTAAAGGAAAAAGGTCTATTGAAATGACCTATGCATATATTACATCTCGGCCAATATTTGTAATTCATCTCACTTGACTACTGTTATCAATATACCTTTACATGTATATACATTACACAAACATAGCTAAAGATACAAGCTATCTTTTTTACGTTCTACTGATGCATGTATATAGTTCAGCACTGCCATACAATACAGAATGACACACCATAATTTCAAAAAGAAATTGCTTGTGAAACACTATGATCTCATCTGCAGCAAGTTGTTACATGTAGGTCGAGGTCATCAGCCTTGAAATTATTTGGAGAATAAATGCCAATAGTGAAGTATGTATTACATACAACTTGGTCACAGACAGAAGGACAAAAATCAACAGGCAATAATCTGTGGATACACATAATCTGTGGATACAGGAGCATAAAAGTCTAATTTAAGAAACTGATATAAAATCAACTGAAATTCTGTAACACATTTCAACATATATTACAAACACTTCTTGAAAAGAGATCATTTTGTGCAATCATCACCAGGTTTCAGTTAGGTCTATATATACATTGGTTAATAAAAACAGAACAACAATTTTAACATGGTTCAGTTTCTCTGAAGTCAAGAAATAATAAAAAAGAACATGTAAATAAAACTGGAATTGAAAATTAAATATATTGCATTACAGATAAAATAACTGCCATGGTTAAAACATACACAGGATTATGAACAATAAACAATTAAAAGTTAAAAAAAATATAACTCAAGAAATATAACTCTTCTTGAAGCGTATCAAAAAGAAATGAATGTACATGTATGAAATGTAGTAAAAACAAAGACATGTGATCACTGAATTCAGACTGATTCTGTATGGTAGGAACCAACACAAAACACAAAAAATTGGTAGTCAAAACAGGCAATCATTTAACAAGCACTCAGAGAGTTGTTGAAGCAATATGTTCCCTACCAGTCCAAACATATTCAATATAGGGCAGTGCCAGTTGAGAACTCCTCATTAAAGAGTCAAACCAGCTTTCATATGAGGTAATCTCCCTTAAGCTGTCAGACATTACATTATCTTTCCAATTGCAAAGGTACGATGTATGGCAAATGACAGCTTAATACTTACATTGTAAAGATGACCTTTGTAGCAGAACAGAATCTATCCATCAAAAGAGGATAAAGCAAGCATCACAGTCTTCATACCCTCCTTAATCTGTCGGACTTTAACATTTCAGTTTACTATATTCTAGTATGGCACATGTGTCCTATGCAATCTAATTGTAGCGAAAACTAAACACGAAAGTCTACAATCCAGATCAGTAAATGAGCCACCTATGTATTACTAGAACTGAAGATAAAATTGTCTAATCAATGAAACATACATACTGCAAATGAGCAACATTTTAAACAGATGTTTTTGAAAAAATAAAGCGTAAAAATTCCTGAGAAATATGTCATATATGATGGACTCTAAAGGTAATACTTGTCCTTTCTGAATGAATCATGAAATAGATATAGTAATAGAAAATAAACAAAGGTTTTATTTAATAAAAATTAATTGAGATGCATGAAAACAATGTATACAGATAACCCCTTGGGACAATGATCATTCGATAAAAAATTCATTCAAGAGTAAAATACTAGACATGACATCAACCTGATATTTCTTATAAAAAGAGTAAAAAGTTAAAAGATATCTTTTATAGGAGTATTTTGCATTTCTAAATCTACTTTATAATTGTTCCACAATTTATACATTGTGATTGTGCTTCCAAGGTACAAATAACTTTTTAACTTTCACTTATTCAGTCTTCAATAATAAAAATTCAAAATAGAGGTTTGGTTTCATGTATCAATTAATGACATTATCTAAGTAATAACCAAACTAATTCTTATGCAAACACTGTCTGCACAAAAAATGGTATTTCATTCCCCTCCCCCCCACCTCCTTTAAAATGTAATAAAACATCATAATGCAACAGTACATGCCTAAATTAACAATGAATCAAATCAATTGCTACATTCTCAAATCAAATTTAACTGTTATGCTTATAATTTTGAATAATTGTCTATCAAACAGAAAGTCGTCCTAAATGATTGATCACATCATAAATCTAGAAGTATTCTACAGCCTTTCACTAAAAAGATTTTGACGGCAAATGTAGAAAAAGAGTGTAAAAATAACAACAGTTTCATTCTTCCAGTTTGGATGCTATAACCTATTTTTACAATAAGTACCTTTTCAGTAATTCATTGGCATATTTAGAACGACATGTGTATTCATCTTTAACATGTATGAAAACTGAGCACTAATAACTTCCATCCATCTTATATATATATATATATATATGCTGTCTGGCCCCCATATATATATATATATATATATATATATATATATATATAAAGGGCCAGATAGCATAGTCGGTAGCGCTCGCTTCTCGTCAATGCGACATGGGTTCAATTCCCAGTGTGGTATGCGAGATGGTAGGGCTGACACCAACCTGGCTTTGTGGGTTTTCTCCAGGTACTCTGGTTTCCTCCCACACAAACGACACCCTTATGCCAAGATCCATGCCAACAAGCAAGATTTATATAAGTTGATAACTTGTTTCTGAATCGTTGTAAAATAAATAAAGTTTAAATTTATCTTATACATCCATTGTTAAGAATTTGTGCATAATCCAACATGTGTATCAAACTAAAATGACACAAACACAAAATGTTTTCAAAAATGCAAAAACAATTTTTAGTCAAGAGCAAAAATGTGTTAAAGACATTTCTGATTAAATGATTACATAGTGCTCAGAAATAAAATGGAGAAGAAATCTGATGAAGAAGTGCATGCCTGTCAAAATCTGACATTTAACAACAACAACTTAAAAATGAGATGAGATGCTATTTTTATCTTCTACCACAAACAGCGAGATCTTTCTTACTGAAGTAATACCTCAGGATAGAATACCACATCCAAAGTATAATTATTTAAGACATTATAGCAGTCCTCCAAAGGGAAGTAAAATATACTAAAAGAAATAATACAAACACTCTTTGCCACAAATTTTCGACCTCCTGGCCTTTATCAAGTAATAGTTAGAATTGTACAGTAGATCTATGTAACATCCATCTTTGCATGTCTAATATAAACCAAGGTTTACATAGGTTTATATTAGACATGTAAAGATGGATGTTACATAGATCTACTGTACTATTCTAACTATTGCTTGATAAAGGCCAGGAGGCCGAAAATTTGCGGCAAAGAGTGTTTGTATTATTTCTTTTAGTATAATTATTTAGCCATATCTTACTTCTTAGATTCCTTTCAAAGCAAACGAATTAATTACACAATTTGTCATGATAGCAAAATGTCTATGATCTTATACCCATCAACTGCACATTTAGAGCCATCTGTGTTTATATGGTATACATTGTGTAATGCTGTAACATAACTTGTATATGAATGCTAGCTTTCTTGATTACATGAAAATAATATCGAGTATCACTTTGATTTGTTAATTCAATATTGTATTTCAATGTGTATCTCTGTTTATGGTTTTGGTCACTTCATACTTCCAAAAGAAAATCTGGTTTGTTGGCATAAAACTTCTCCTCTTCCCGGTCACAACGCAGCTTTTGGTTATCTCAGAAACACAATCTTTTTTTCAGTTTCACCACCTCCAATCCTTTGATTTGTGAAGTTGTTAATCTATTTGAAAAATATGATAAACTCTTTATAATTTTTCAAGCGCTTCAGTGAAGGTGAGTACTTCTACCAAATTCATACTAAGTTGTTTCTCAAGACAATGATAATAATATTCAGCTGCTTCTGCTTTCATAGTCTTTAACTGTATAAGAAGACGACCATCAAACTGGGCAAAGGATGGCACACATCTGAAAAGTAATATATCTATATCAATTTGTGATGAAAATTCTGTAGATCAAATTATCAAACTTGCCAATCAATTGCCTCTCAAACAAGAAGATTTACTCTCCAAGTTTTAATGAGTGTTAGGATGTTCCATGTAGTAATAAGTGCTAACATTAAAATAGAGAATATGAGAATCAAGAATCACCTAGAGTCCCAGATCAAAATGCCTCGGTTGGGATTATGTCGAAGTATGTCACCCTTGACTGATATCTTTCGATCTGGGACGAGAGGCGATTCTTGATTCTTTTTCTCGCTAATTAACCTTTAAATTAATGCCTATATTATCTTGTACTAAACATAAAACGAAAAAAAAATATGATGGAGCAGTGTGACTTCACAAGTAAAGATCAAGTGATCTAGCACTCCATTTTTGGAGGTATTCTTCAGTCTCATATGTGAGAAGAAAGCAATCTCTTAATGTCTTTATGTTCTTTAGATGACACAAAGTGACTTTCAACCAATAAATGTGCGTAAGTAACGATAGTATTTCATGCCTGAGACAATGGCCTACGATTCTCTTATCAGTGATCCAGCTTTATGCACTGTAATCATACTGGATTTCTAATCTGACAATTGGCATTTAACCTGGTTATGGAAAGAAGAACTTATCTATAATGATTTATCATCCTCTAACCCCCCAACCCCCTGTCTGTTTTTCTGATGACACAACATATAATAGGCTCTGTCTCTCCAAAGATATTAACATGTCAACCATTCCTCACCACTGAGAGTGGATTTGTAGCATTATACAAAGTTTAACGATCTGAAACCAGACAGATGTTATTATTATGTGTCAGTAAAGGCTTGGTGTAGTGTTTAAGTGCTTGGCTTGTGGCGCCAACGATCCGGGTTCGATTCCCGGGTTGCGCCACTATGTTTAAGAGGTTGGTAATCTCCTGCTTCCATGTTGCGATATAACTGAAATATTGTTAAAAGCGACATAAAACACCAATCAACCAACCAACCAACTATCAATCCAACGGCATAAAAATGTAGATATTTCTATCATTACCCATCAAGTTTGAGTGAACACAGCCAATTAGAAACATCATCTGTTGTCATTTTCATTACTGTGGAGTTGTTACTTGAGGTAGAATGGCTTCTTCGTAAATCACTTGGTGGTGCTGAATTGGATACTGCTGCTGCATGTGGTACAATCGGGGCATCTGGGTTATCTAAAGCAAGAATATATAATCAGGGTTATCTAAAGCAAGAATATATAATCAGGGTTATCTAAAGCAAGAATATATAATCAGGGTTATCAAAAGCAATAATATAATCTGGATTATCTTAAAGCAATAATATAATCAGGGTTATCAAAAGCAATAATATATAATCTGGGTTATCTAAAGCAAGAATATATAATCAGGGTTATTAAAAGCAATAATATAATCAGGATTATCCTACGCAATAATATAATCAGGGTTATCTATACCAATAAAATTATTAAGGTTATCCAAAGCAATAATATAATCAAGGTTATCTAAAGCAAGAATCTATAATCAGGGTTATCTACCATTTCTTCTGCTTCAGTATTTCCTTTATAGATATCTAAAAATACCCATTTGCTCGATTTGTGGGAAAACTCATGTATAACAAGAGATGTTTGTAATACTCATTTGCCCCCCTTCTGATACTATATTGTGCAACAGTATTAAGTACTACATGCACTCAGTGACCTTTGACCTCTAGACTTGAGAATGAATAGGGATCATCTACTACTCATAACCAACCCACATATGAAATATCATAACTATCAAGGAAACGTTTTCAAGATATTGGGCAGACACTGATTGTATAAAGTACTGCATTGCCCTGGGTGACCTGTAACCTTTAAACCTGAAAATCTACTGCTCATAACCAACCCACATATGGAATATCATAACTATGAAGGAAAGGGTTTTCAAGACATTGGGCAGACACCGATTGTATAAAGTACTGCATTGCCCTGGGTGACCTGTAGCCTTTAGACCTGAAAATCTACTGCTCATAACCAACCCACATATGAAATATCATCACTATCAAGCAAAGGGTTCTCAAGATATTGGGTGGACACAGATTGCACAAAGTACTGCATTGCACTTGGTGACCTTTGACCTGAAAATCAATAGGGGTAATCTACTCGTAACCCAACCACATATGAAATATCATGACAATCAAGCAAGGGGTTCTTAAGAAACTGGTCAAACAACATGTGGTCTACTGACCGACAGACCAACCAACATGTGCCAAGTAATATGCCTTTTCTTCAAAGAAGGGGGGCATAATAAAGGTTCGTGGTTCAACTTGTTGCACAACCTTCAACATCATTTACTGTGATATCTCAATTTGAACATAATCATCATAATGAAAACCAAGGGAAAAGTCTCACAACTTCTGACATGCATTAAGGAGCTTAACAACTGAAAAAATAAACACTGAACTGTTGAAGGATTATTGTATTTATCTTGTGATGGAGAGACACAGAAGTGCAACTTTGTGTCAGCAATTCGTAGATGTAGATATGCACATTGTACAGAAAAACTGTGAACATTTTGACCCTAGTCATGCTATATATAATACACAGAAATAGTGCTGTGAGCTAAATATTTTACTATGTATTTTGAAAAATAGAAGCATGTTTTTGTCTGCTGTTTTATGAAGGTTGTTTGCATAATAATATAGACATATTATATACCAAAATGTTAACAGCATTTTAAATCTTAATCTAGAGTGTGTGTCAAGATATGTGGGATGGGCACATGAACAAACTTACAAATGAAGGAATGAACAAGCTGATAGATACAAGACAGCATTTCTATATTCCTTGGACAACAAGTTGCACAAGGAGATAGTTTTCAATCAGTCAATAAATACATACCTTTGCCTGTTGGTGTTTCAGGAAGTTTTAGGTTACCTACACCTTTTAATTCTTTCATGAGACCATTCCAAGGTTTTTCGAAAGGATATTTGCCACTGAAGTCAAAGTAGAGTTTGGCCCCTAAGATCATACCAAGCCATCCGTCTGGTCGGAAACTTCGTTGAAGCATAAGAGGGATGTAATCTTTCCTGAGTTGAAAAGTATATTCAGCCTCTGAAAATAAATGAGAATGTTCCAGAAAGTGTGTTTGTTTCATGTAGAATATCTAACATGTAATCAGTAATATTCGGGTTCCACAGCTGCAATGAAACCTATGGAGTTCCAATACAGAACTCTGATAAGGACTTAGATGTGATGGATTTTTATTATGAAAAGTTTTGATTTGATTTTTTTATATGCATCATAACACTGCAGTCTAGAACCGAGCATAATAATGATGAATATTTGTATCATTTAGAAACGAAACTATATTACTCTATCATTAATTGAAAAGTAAAGGTTATGTATTAGAAAATAATATATGCATTGATTTCACTAACAGTATACCTGTGAAAGAGGTATATTCTGTGGCAGTTCAAAACTAAAAAGCAAGAAAGTATTAATAATACATCTAGTATAAGGGTAAGAGAACATTACATTATTGCCAAAATTTGCACGAGTTTCACTTAGAAAAGAGCTTCAAAAGTATCTGATTATACATATTAAAATTGAAGAACAGAACTTACAGGTAAGGCTTATTTGAAAATGGTCAAGTGGAAAAATATACACAATAATCTAAAACAACACACTCTCTTATTTTGACATTTTTGTCAAGGAAAATATTTTTTCTCCAACAACTCTGAAAAGAATTCAGAAGTAGGTAAAAATAAAATGTGCATAGCACTCACCCAGCCTGCAATTTGGACTTTGTTTGTATTTCTCTGACATACACACAAGTACAACTGCAGCATTTTCCACTGCCTCTGCCATGGCACTAAGAGTTGATCCACCCATCCTTTCTACATCAATCCACACCTCTAGTCCTGCTTGCTGAAAATAAAAAGAAAACAAGCTGTGTTTGTGAAACACTAATGCCCCCGGCGGCATCAAAGTCCAAAAAGTTATTTTCAGTATGAAGGTCATTGTCAAGGTCAAAAGGTCATTGACCTTGGTATCATTTGAAAGGGCTTCATTAGTTGAGTATGCATGTCAAATATGAAGTCTCTATCCCTCACGGTTCAAAAGTTATAGCCAAGGTTAAAGTTGACAAACAGACAGGACAAAAACCAAATGCCCCTGATCTAACGATCCGGTTGCATAAAACAAGAGGCCCACTTGGGCCTCTATTGCTCACCTAAGTACCTAGATGTTCAGTCATGCAGGAAGGAAGAAGTCATTTATTTTTGTATTACTGTGACTAAGTCAACACACAAATGTTGAAAATGTCAAATTTTAACCCTAGTCATGCTGATCTTGGAATATTCCGGGAATAGAATACATGCGCTGTGAGCTGACCCCGGAATATTCCGGGTAACAACTAGGTCAACTATACCTTATTTTTAGATCATATTTATAGCCTTCCAATCATTGTAAACGTTATAAAAAGACTTTCTTTATATGGAGACATCATTCCTATCTTAAAAAAGAATTCCATGACTTGACCTTAAATTTGATTGTTTTTTATATTAAGATGTGGGAAAGGTAAAATCAAAATTTGTATTTCAAGATGGCAGATTTATAAACACAACTTGATTCTTTCTTCAAATAAGTCTTTGGAAAACGATGATAGTGATGTGGAAATTGATGCATTTAATGTTGCAGATATTGTGAAGACAAAGATTACAAAAACAAAATATGCGATCGGGTAGATTTAATGAATAATTGACGCGCACGTGATGGTGGCCGGCCACATGTTGACCTGGTATTTTAATGGTGTTTGTAAACATCACTGAAGACCGTCGATCTTCAATGGATTTCCTCAATTTGTTTATCAATGACAATGATTACAATGACACATGAAACTTACTGGTGTGTAGACCAGTATCTACGGAAAATGCCGGCAACTTAAAGCATACCTCCGCTTTTTGTAATCAAATTTTCACAAAAATGAAGAGGGAAATGAAGGTGTTTACAGACTAATTATAGTGATGCCGTTGGCCTTATTGTTACTGGACAACATGTTTAGTAAACTTGATTTCATTCTTTCTATCGTGGTCACTAGATATTGACTAAGGGCCGTCTGGCACTTTGAATTATTTCTCACCTGGAAGATACTACCTCACAGGTACGACGTGGAAACCATGATTTTAATCGGTTATTCAAACTAGTTTAATTATATAACAACACTGGGCATCATTTTGGAGCAGTATATACCCCATTCAGCATCTGTCATTAGTTATACTTCATATACTAATAAATGTTACCCGAGTTTTACTGGCCTACTGGTGTGTGACTTTTATTAAATTATTATTTAATATTTCAATATTTTCAATCTATTTTATTGTATTTTTTAAAACAAGCGTAGCTGCAATCGGAATAGCATTAAATCTTCAAAGCTGTTGGTAAGAAAGCCAAATGGCTTTATGTAAATAGGAATTACATGTACTTTTTTTAATTAAATATTAAATTTCTGTTCAATATCTGTGATTGTCAGTGAGGAAATGAAAGGAAACTTTAAAATTCTGGTGTCAAAAAAAGGTTTTGTAACAAGAAATACACATGTGAAATATCGAAGCCCTATCTTGCCAATCAAAAAATATGGCCAATGTTATTATTTTTTTTCATAAAGTAGGTCAAACTCCAAAGTCAAAGTAAAAAGGTGTGGTGCCAACTAAAAGGTCTTTATTTGTTGGTTAATCCTTGCAAGTTCTGTCAACTTACCATATAATATAACAAAGCCATAGCCAATAATGTGAAAGTGTGACTACCGGACAGACGAACGCTAGACAAAGTGATCCCAAATAGACCATGACCAATTACAAAGTTGACCTATATTTTCCCATTATATAGCTGTATACCAAATGCTACTCCAGTATCTTATTTCATCTACAGTAATGCTCAGTTAATCCGGGCTCCAATTATCCAGAAAATCTGCTTATGCGGACATCAAGTGCAGGAGTGGATTTTCTTAAAAATCAATTTGCACCAATAATCCAGAAATTCACATTCTGGATCCGGAAGAAAATTAAGGGAACAGATTTCCAAAACAAAAATCAATCCATAAATCCAGACACAATTCTACCTCTCGAGCATGGTTTAGCAAATTTACCTTTTTAATTGATCACTGAAGCCATGTTGTCTACCACTTTGCCCATTTAAATTGTTTAACGACTCACTACATCTATCCTGTCGTTCGCATGCAACATATTAACTACCTATCTATCTAACAATTAACAGCTTGGGTATAGTCAAATGTCATCTTAGCTGTCATCAATCATAGCTTTTTAATAGGTCAATACATGCTCACATAGGAGATTAAAGTAATATGCCGATTTCACTTCGTAGAATGCTAATCTATGTCTTTAAGTTTGGAATAAAAGTACAACATTCAGAAGGTTAAATAAATTTATCATGTTTGCTCTTTTTTACATCAGGTCAAGTTTAAGTCGTTCATCCAATGAACGCATGTGATTTACAAGTATGCCTTTTACAGAAATTTCAATCTATACAACGCACTCACCAATGCATTGAGTATCCTCTATGTGCCAATGTTGACTTAAACCCAGAGACATCTATTTTTAATGTCTCATCCAGACGACAAGATGTCAAAGAATTGGTGATGGGAATCAAAACTGGGACCTCTCTGCCACCATACTTCAGCACAAAACTAAATTTTATTCATTATTCCTACGGATTGCGCTGTTTAATATTTCTTTTTCTCTTTTTTTTTAATCAACAGATATTGGATAGCATTCTGTTTTATCAACCCATGTTATGTTCTGTAGGCAGCTGTCAATACAATAGGACAAGAGGTCGCTAATTTGGACAATCCAAATGCGTGTTAGTAGTTTCGAAGATAAAATTACTCTAAAGTTTATTGATGTGATGCATAAAAATTAATAAATAATAAAGTACTACATAAGACTTTATAATTCCCTACACATGAAAATGGATACGCCTGTAACTACATTACAAACATATGATTTTTTGAGAAGTAAGATTCTATATAAATATATGTACATATGCACAATGATCCAGTAGTACGGAAAATCTGTTTATCCGGAAAAACTGGCCATGAACAAAAATTTCCAGATTAATGGAGCATCACTGTACCTATCACACAGTAACTCAGTAGAAACCAAAGTTAATGACAGGAATAAGAGAATGATAGAACAGTAAGGTGACAGAAGGGCTGACAGCAATACTATATGCCATGCTTGTTTTATTGCTGAGGCAAATTTACCTTTAATCTGTCTCTGATTTTCATCACAATATCTTTTTCATTCCATGAATAACTGATAAAAATATGACCTTTATTCTTCTTCCCTGACTTTGGACCTAAAATCATCAAAGATACTAGTAGATAACATGTTAAATGAAATGAATCGTACTGTTGAGGCAAGTAAAATAATCATTCAAGTACGTAAATCAAGCAATATTTCAAAACATGAAAGATATTTCTAATTTCAATGCTGAAAACACAAAAATAAGGTCACCAGGAAAAGCAAATAAAAAACTCAGAACAGAATTTTCTGTGATCATAACCTTTGCTAGATGGACATCATATTTCAAACAGGTACATAAATTAGGTAGATATCTAAGACTGATAGTTTAGATGATAAAAATCTGAGCTTATTTATATTAAACCAGATGTGTCAATGCACCATGAATTTTCAAGTTTGTGTTTTTCAAAGCAGCAAACTCCTGTAAAACCTTTTGGACAGAAGTCCCCTTAAATATGACCTCTACATATTGTGATCTTTGTTTGTATAAAGCTTCACTGAAATCCTCCCAATGGTCAAGGAGGTGCTGCAAAAGCAAGGTGAATTTAATATAAATATATGCATAACAAGAGCAACGCCTAGCATGGCTTAATACACCTGTTGCTTACTTTGGATGGGATCAATGTGAATGTATGGTTTTATTACCCCCAAACATGGGTCTCTTTGGTAATACTTTTATGAAATTTTGAAATCTAAAAAGAAGGATCCAAGTCCCATAACTCTGTAACATTACAATGGAATTTGCTCAAAACTAAAAAGTGGCTTCCCCTGCACTATTTAAGCATTCTGTATAAGTTTCATGAAAAACAATTGAGGTTTACTTCTTAAGTTATCACGTTACATAGCATCTCCATAGCATCTTATCATAGTAACAAGGCTTTATTTACTTTGCATGCTGGGACCTTGACCTTTGACCTATGACTTGGGTCAAGGTCATGACACACCCTTGCGTCCTTAGTAACAATTCTGTGAAATATCTTTGAAATCCATGCACAGGGGAAGAAGTAAAAGCCCAGACAAGGTTTTACTCACTTTGCATGTTGTGACCTTGACCTTTGACCTATGACCTTGAGTCAAGGTCATGACACACCCTTGGGTCCTAAGTAACAATAACTGTGAAATATTATTGAAATCCATGCACAGGGGAAGAAGTTATGGCCCAGACAAGGTTTTACTTATTTTGCATGTTGACCCTTGACCTATGACCTTGGATCAAGGTCATGACACACCCTTGGATCCTTAGCAACAATTCTGTGAAATATTATTGAAATCCATGCACAGGGAAAGAAGTAATAGCCCGGACAAGCTTATCCTGGACGCCGGACGGACAACGCCATAAGATAATACGCCCCTCTTAAGACAGGCATATAAAAATCTTAGTTTAAGGGCCATAATTCCTGTAAAACGTTTTGGACAGCATTCCCCTTACAATATACACATTTTATTATCCTCCCCCCAAAGGTTTAGGAGGAGTCATGAAGACAAAATGCATGATGGAATGACAATGAGGTGCAATACATGTACTACAATATGCCCCCCAGCCATATATGGCAAGGGCATAAAAACTTTCCATTTACTCACGTTTGGATACATCATTGTCTCCTTTCAACACAAATAACAATCCATTGACATTTTTGAGCACTGTTTTATCATAGCTACTCTTAAGTTTTTCTAAAGTCTCCATCATTTCAGGAAATTCTCTGATCTGTGTTGCCACTTCCTGATCGAATGAGAGATTCCACAATGCTTTGGCAGCAATGGACTGTTCTTCAGGAAACTCTCCTTTTAATATCTCTAGGAACACTGGTAAACATCCTGCATCAATTATCTACAAAAAGAAAAAATAATCATTCAAATGTAGGACATATATTTATCATTTCAGTAAGTGGCATGTTATTGCCACTACTTTATTTCATTCCATTTAACCAAATTTTAAATAGACACACACATACACACAAATATAGAGTTACTTAAATTGTCAGATAACCTTGCACAGTTTTGTTTCTAAAACTCAAAGGAGAAATGGTAAAATATCAAACCTGTACTTGGATATCTGATGTCATTGAAATTTATGATACATATTAAATGATGTAACTTGCTAAAAATCTTACTAAAATTGCATTGGGATTCATACATGTAGTACAACATTCCAATGTTTCAGCATTGCAATAGGCAGCTAGTTCCTTTTTTCACTATCTCAGTTAAGTCCTTGAGGTAAAAAACAGCACACCCTACATTATCAAATGCTCAATCACACTAGAATGATTTATTACTGTATGACACCATGTCAGGAATATTTCACCTATATGATGGGGAAAAGTGCCCTATGAATCTTTATCTGTACAACGGACCCCTTTATTAGACAATGTCAACTATGACTTTAGTTTTTATTGTTTCACCTGAAATATTAATATCAACGATACTGCAGAAGGATTTGACCAAAGACTTTTCAATCTTCAGTTGAACACAAAGACATCTCAGTGACACTAGCTTCCATATGATTAAAAATCATCAGATTGTAAAACGACGTAACTTTAATTAAGTCTTTTATCTCATTTAATTGATATGACTAGTCATACCTTTTTCTTGTTACTGTCATTGACTGCTAATTTTCCCAAACCATCCATGAGTTCATATGGTGTGAAGCCAAGGAAACGGCGTTTGGAGTTAGCAACAGCTTTGTTTATATATTTCACAATACATTCAATAACACCTAGAAAAGAAAATCCATACGTGTATTGGATACTGCTGTTAGGAGAAAGTGAAGAGCTTAAAAGTGCACCGATATTCTGTACCCTCTAAACCTTGGTAAAGAGTCCTCAATATGAATAATACTTGAACAAAAATTTAAAATATAGTATAAGTTTTTAATAGTTAAAATAAATAATGACTGTCTGGTGGATTGTTTATTGTTTGATTCTAGAACATCATTATTTCACCTATATGGTGATCGCTGGTACCTATATGGTGATGGCTGGTGGTTTTGAGGAAACCAAGATACCACAACAAAACCACTGACATTTTCTCATTAGAGGATATTAGGCATCTTTAACAAAATTCATCTTTAACAACTAACCGGTTTCATCTATGATTTTCTCATTTTCCTCTTCCTCTGTAGTATGGGCCAATATCAACATGGCTAGCACCCTTAACATTTCCTGAGCTTCTATTTCAGATTTTGCAAATCTGAGCATAACCTAGGATGTAAATAAAGCAAAATATGTATTTGATAAAGGAGACTGACTTCTTGTTTTGTTGAAATTTAACCTGCCATAATTAAGCCATACTAATACCATCATATTTAACAAAGACAGTCGCATAGAACAAGTTTACCATTGCATTTATGCTACCATATGAAGTAGATACAATTCTTATTTAGAATTCCTAGCTAATCTTAGTATTTTTGCTCTGTAGCTTTCCTGTACAATCCAGACATTAAAGAACATTTGTATTTTTGTGGAGCAACTGTACCACATACCTCTGAAGTATTATTCTCCTTGAAATACTTCTTTACTTCAGAATTTCTGGAAATATTCTGTAAAATGCTCATGGAAGCCTTTACAACGTAATATACATTCTGAAAGAGTCAGAGCTATTATTATTTAATATCATTTTTTTCTACTGTTTATTTTTACTGTTTATCTGTTATTTATTGAAAAATACATAATCGCCATAAAGTACATAAAAATAAAGTTGACATATATATATATATATATATATATATATATATATACTTCCCAAATACAAATGTTATGACCTGGACCATGTCCTAGTTCTTCAACTCTTGATGTCAAATGGTGTTGATAACTAATTAAGCAAAATGATGTACTGAACATCCTTTGTGGTAGGACGTTAAATTAGGTTACTTAGATCAAAATAATAGTATATAAAGATTCACTTTTACAGTATGTTACTATACACAAAACATGCTATAGTGACGAAATTCTACTTCATACACTATCATTTTGTTTTATTCAAGAAAAATTTAACTTTTCAAGATGTTGCTTGCCAATAAGGATATATGCTTGATAATAAATAATTTGTAGGATTAAAGTCTTATTTGTTAAAGTATGTAAAATACAAAAGCAGCAAATGCTCTCATCAATGTACCAAAGTGATCAGTAAACACAATATAGCATGGTGACACTGCCAACAATGTACCACAGTGATCAGTAAGCACAGTATAGCATGGTGACACTCTCAACAATGTACCACAGTGATCAGTAACACAGTGTAGCATGGTGACACTCTCAACAATGTACCACAGTGATCAGTAAACACAATATAGCATGGTGACACTGTCAACAATGTACCACAGTGATCAGTAAACACAATATAGCATGGTGACACTCTCAACAATGTACCACAGTGATCAGTAAACACAATATAGCATGGTGACACTCTCAACAATGTACCACAGTGATCAGTAAACACAATATAGCATGGTGACACTGTCAACAATGTACCACAGTGATCAGTAAACACAATATAGCATGGTGAAACTCTCAACAATGTACCACAGTGTTCAGTAACACAACATAGCATGGTGACACTGTCAACAATATACCACAGTGATCAGTAAACACAATATAGCATGGTGACACTCTCAACAATGTACCACAGTGATCAGTAAACACAATATAGCATGGTGACACTGTCAACAATGCCACAGTTGTCATTCAAATTACATATGAGACAAACATGAACTATCATTGTATTGATTCACAACACCACACAGACAGGAGTATATATATATACAAGGTGTCCCATAATATCAGTTACTACTATAAAGCTTTGTCGTTTGTCATTTCTTGATTGATTTTTTTCATTTCTATACCCAATCAATATGCATAAAAGACAGTTGCTATGACAAAATTGCATGGGGAAATTTATGACGTCATTCCCCTGAGTACTTACTTCCTATGAGTCCAGATCTGACTTAAAATGGCCTAATTTCATATGTTGAGTGTTGAGAAACATATAAAAACTTATTTAGATGTGTAAAGAAATGAAAAAAAAAATTTGACCACAGCTTGATTTGAACCGCTACTCTCCATATTTTAATTACCAAGTGGTATATGTACCACTGTGAGACCTAGATTTTAGACATGGTGGCACCATCTCTTGACCAATTTGGATGAAATGTACAAAATTGAAAGAGGTCCTGATTTCATAAATATGCATAATAAACATTGAAAGTAGTAACAGATATTATAGGACACCCTGTAAAATCCTTTTGACAACTTAATCAAGCCAAACTTTACCTTAGAATGTATGTTTTTCATGTATGGTTCATGATTACAGTTCACTGTGAAGAACCGTACACCATCATGCTCAGCTGTGCTCTAAAACAAATTACAAAAATATGTCAAAATATCCAGATCTTCTTTTATTCGTTTAATTCTTGTTTTATGTCACACTGTTATCATTTCACTTATATGCTGACGGCATTTTTATGATGCATCAACACAGAAATTTATCACTATGCAACGGACCCATCATCAGGAGTACCACAGCACAGATTAGACACTGATGAGCCATGAATGAAGCTCAAACCCGGGGCCGGTTGGTCACGAGACAAGCACCTTACTGATTGTTCTACCCCAGTTCCATAGTACTCCAGAAGAACACAATAATATCACTGAATGATTGATATAGAAATGTAATTAAGACTCTAAGTGCTTTGGAAACTTATTAAGGTATATATCATATAGGAGAGCATGACAAGTACCATGCTATTTTACATATAAAGGAGTACAATATATTGCATTTTAACTAGAATAGTGTTCCAAAGCACATATAGGTTGCTCCTAAAGATAGTAAATAGACAAACTTCAGTGATACAGAATCAAAATTCATATTAATACAGAAACTTATATGATATTAACTACCATGGTAAAAAATAATTTTACCATTTACAACTTTTGACTGACCTTTGCTACTTTTAATGAAGCATCAGAATAATTCCACAGTGTGTTAAAGCAGTAGTAGGTAGGAAACCAAATAGAGTCGTTCTTGAAGATTCCTTTACTATTCAGAGTCTTTAGAATTTTCATTGTGATCTCTGAAATTATAGTCATTCACATCATGGATTTTAATGGGAAGTCATAGTAAATGACCCATGGCTTTTGCAGAATATTTATTGAATTTCGTGACCTCACAATACACTTTCAATGTTTGTCCGAGGTATGACTGAGGTATAAAGTATTGTGATGTCATCTGATTTAAATTTTTTTGAAGGGTCAATTATGTGGTGTATTGATCAACTGTAACAAATAATATAAACAAATGCATTTAATGAACTGTATTCCAATTTGGAAAGTCAACAAATTAAAATTTGTTATTCGTTTCAATATTTTATGAGGTGAAATATAAAGCGTTGTCATGGATAACAGTACACGTATTTCGAAATTGGTAAAATGTTGAGTCTAAATAGTGGAATCTGATATTTCTGATTTTAGGCCTATCATTTTACCAGCTTGCAAATGCAGTCATCCCATAACTATATCTAACTGTTAAGGAAATTATAACATTGGGGGGCTTTTTTTTTGTCTGAAGGCCTAACACAGATTAATGTTTTTCAATCTTGCTTTCAATAAAAATTTAGATATTATGTTAATAACTGACCAGGGAATCCCTCCTCTGTCAATATATCTCCTACTTTAACCCTGAGAGATTTATAACTCCAGTACGTATCTCCTATACTCTTCATTATCTTCATGGTTTCCCCTCTATCATACTCTTCTAATCCCTTCAGTGCATGCACCAACTCTCGAACTTTGGGAAACAATTCTTCTTCTTTCAGATTCTTCACACTGCATAGTTCGTCATAATTGATGGTACCGTTCATTTGTGATGTGGCATTCTGGGATTGGCCTCCCTCTCCACTGTAATTGGATTCTTTTGCGGGAGAATCATGTCTTAACTTATCTGACTGGCCTGTGTCCGATACATCCATAATGGAACCAGTGAAAGAGTCCTGTAGACTTAAGGGACCATCTGTGTAAAAATAAACATTTCAGTAATTCTTTGATCTATATTTTTACTTAATTTTTCTTTATTTTCATTAATGTAACAATTACATACATGTATAAAAGTTTTTTTTATAGTGTGGTATTCCTTGAAACAAATTTATAAAAAGAAAGAAACAAGAGGCCCAAGTGGGCCTATATCACTCACCTGAGTACCTAGATGATCAGACATGCAGGAAAGAAGAATTCATTTATTTTTGCATTACTGTGACTAAGTCAACACAAATGCTGAAAATATGTCAAACTTTATTTCAGACCAGAATAAAAAACAACATGTTTTTGCACATCCATTCAGGTGATTTTGATATTCAGCATTTGCTTTGTCTCTGCAAGATGTGATTCAGGGCAACAACTTGCCAACAAGTTAGTCATTTTCTTTAGGTGGGGCCTTTTGTTGACTGATTTCAAGTCTGGGTCATGAACAACAATTGATTCAAATATTGTCCAAATCTGACTTAAAATTGCCTAATTTCATATGTTGAGTGCTGAGAAACATCTAAAAACTTATTTAGATGTGTAAAGAAATGAAAAAAACAATTTTGACCACAACTGGATTTGAACCACTACTCTCTATATTTTAATTACCAAGTGGTATTTCATAGGAAATTGATGACGTCATAATTGTTTTACATCAGGTACCATCCCAAATGGGAAATAACTCTGTATAACGAAAAGACCTAATAAGTGATATGAAGGTCACCTACATTGTAGGCAGTCAACACCTAAAGGCTTTGTAATTACCTTTGTCCATATTTCAGGTTAGCTTAAAAATATGACCCTATATTTAGACTTTCCTGCATATCCTATATATGATGACGTCATAATTGTTTTACGTCAGGTAACGTCCCAAATGGGAAATAACTCTGTATAACGAAAAGACCTAATAAGTGATATGAAGGTCACCTACATTGTAGGCAGTCAACACCTAAAGGCTTTGTAATTACCTTTGTCCATATTTCAGGTTAGCTTAAAAATATGACCCTATATTTAGACTTTCCTGTATATGCTATATAGATGTTTAGTATACTGAATATTTGGCCACATTCTGTAGTGTAATTTATTCCTTCTTGCATACTGCAGAAAAGAATTTTAGAAAAATTGAATACCCTAATAAATCCTTTTTGTCACATGTTGATAGTAAATGGTGTTGTCATGCATGAATTGTTTAGGTAACTTTACCAAAATACAACTGAATTTGAAAAAATAAAGGCAAAATGAAATACATTAAAAATTTCAATATTTAGTGCCTGAACTCAAGCGTAAATTAGTTAAAGCTGGTTTTTCAGCTGTAAAATGAAGTTATCAAATTGTGAAGACTTTGATATGAACTGCACATATACAGATGTAAAATTTGTGGGATTTTCAATGTGATAATCGGCTAAAACATCTATATTTCTGCATTTCTATATTTTGTTCACTGTTTTTAGCTCACCTGAGCCAAATGCTCAAGTGAGCTATAGTCATAGAGCGCCGTCCGTAGTCGGCATCGTTGTCCATCTGTCGTTAACTTTTTCACATTTTCAACTTCTTCTCTGGAACTACATTGCAGATTTGGATCAAACTTATATAAATGATGTTCTCAAGGTCCCCTACTAAAATTGTGTTCAGGATCCAGATTCCCTCAGGGGTGGATCCAAGGCGGGGCCAAAAGTGCCCAAAACGGTACCCCTCTTCAAACTTCTCCTCCAGAACCAGTACATAAATGGGGAAACTAATTGCATTACAATAACTTATAAAGAAGAGTTATCAAAAATTGTGTTCAGAATCAAGATCTGTTGAATAGAAATTTACGCTTTTTTGACATGTTTCTGGACTTTAAGACGTCATAAGTGTCTTACGTCAGATACCATCCCAAATGGGAAGTAACTCTGTATAACGAAAAGACCTTATAGGTTTGATTTTGTTTTTACAGTCACTTTAAAATCTGACATTGCACTTGACATCACTTATAGATTTGAAAATGCCTTTGCATCACATTGCTTATACATTACTCTTTGGTTCCACTGTCTCTTTCACATCACTGCAAAGTTGACTAGGTCTTTAACATCACTTGTAGGTTTGAATATGCAACTTACAGGCACACATATACTTTTACATTACTTATTGGTTTGAATATGCCTTTTACATTATTTATTGGTCCAAGTATGTCTTTCACATCACATATAAGTTAGATTGTCTTTTAGATCACTTGTACATTTGAATATGCCTTTGACATCACTTATGGATTTACAAATTACATGAATGTCTTTATATCACTCATAGGTTTAACTATCCCTTTTGTATCATTTATGGGTTTATGTCCTAACATTACTTATAATTTGAATATGCCTTTTACATTACTTATGGGTTTATGTCCTTACATCACTCATAGGTTTTACTATGCCTTTTACATCACTTACTGGTTTATGTCACTACATCACTTACAGGTCTGGCTTTGCCTTTTGAATGACTTACAGGTACATATTCCCCCATTACATCGCTTACACATATACATCAATCTTCGACCTTTTACATCACATACATGTTTCACTTTAACACATACACCTTTTTCTTTATACTGCCTCCACAATTTAATTTAGCCCTCAGGATCACCCATAGATTCAACTTCTCCCTTATCATCAATCAATGGTTGATCAGTGTTCTCATAACCCTTACTTTCCCTCACTTCACTTACAGATCTACATGCCATTGTATTCTTACAATGAATTCCAAGTTTCAAAGTCTCTACCTAAAATCAAATGGCTGCTCATTGCTGTAACCTTAACCCTACACATACGTGAGGATCTGTCAATTTGTGTCTCCAGTGACGTTCTATACAACTTAGTCAATAGTCCGACAAATCTGACGGAGGGCATAACGACAAATGAAGGGCATTTTTATCATTTGTCGTTATGCCCTACCATAACGACAAATGATAAAAATGCCCTTCGTCAGATATGTCGGACTACTTAGTCAACTGCCACATATTAGACTACACCTCCGAATATCATGCATGCCACTAATCTTGATTTTGAGTCAAACATATCTAACTGGACCTTTCAATTCAAATGTACATCTGAATGTAACCTTAACCTTACCTTAACCTTTGACATAGATCCCTTTCATCAAGTCCTTGAACTCATTTCAAACTTTCCCCTTAAATCTTCAACACACTCACCTAGTTTACACGTGTGATCAACCGAATCCCAATGAGACAAAATAACTGGGATTTTTTTAACGTAGCGTTCTAAAGGGGGCGTATGAGTGGGCGAGTTGATATCTGATCGGTTTCTACTGCGCTGACGCTGGAGTCTCCGTAACTCCGTGAACAAAACCTCACCGAACTCGTCGTCCTGCTCCATGATTGTGGAAAATCAAAGCTCAACGTACAGATATCAATATCAAAACACCGCAAATGTCGACGATTTAAAAGGCTTAGAAGATGTCTTTCTACGATTCTATGATTATCTTCTAGTAGAAACAGAGCATCTATTAAAAAATAGATGCTTAAGCTTGAAATTTAAACAACAAATTTTCTACTTCTGGACAATGCAGTTTATGGCACTTTATAAAATTATGTATGTTTCTAGATTAAGTTCCAAGATTTGTTAAGAGAGTATCAACCACAATTGCTGATAGGCTGAAGATATCGACACTACAATCACATCCTCTCGTGTAAATATTCGACTCTCAGTTTCGCATTTCGACAACATCTGTAACAGCTAAAGCTGACAATGAACACCAATTTTGAGAGTGTTCATTCGAGAAACAATGTTTTTGTAATCCGTACGGAATTATCCAAATATAAATACTCGTAATGTCTATTGTTCATCACTATATAACACGTAACATTATTCGGGTAAATTTGTGTATTAGCGACGACATGACTGCTACACTGGTATCTGGAGATGTCATGGAGGAATCCAATTTCATGCCTGAAGCAAACAATATCGTTACCGATATCATAACAAAACAATATTCACGTGCTTATTGAAACTGGCTTTTTATTGTTTTGTCGCATGACAATTTCCCCTCGATATTTTCTGTAATTTGATGATGATGTGCACAAATAATGATTTTTATCTTGACACCCTGCATATATATAGATAACATTGAATAATGTTCACCGCGGCTTTTTCTCCTATTGAGCCGATCACTGTTTGATTGTTTTAATTCACTATAAATGCGTTGGCTCTAAAACAATTTTATTTTAAACGTTAGAACATACATCCTGACCTACATGTACTATGGTGACAGTAATAGTTATTTTCAAATCGGCACGTATTCACAACTCTTCAAACAAAAACAAAACAATAAATCTGTTCTGTTTTTTAACTGTTACATTAATTTGTCCAAAATGTAAAGAGTGTCGATTTTCAACTGTACACTTCTTCGCATTTCATGTTCTATCTACATGGTATCTACACGCACCATGGTTACTTTTTTTATGAAATTTGCACGAGAAAATACAATAGAATTACATCCACTGGATTCTATTTTTCACACTTTATCAAAGCGGTCTCTATGTCATGTCTTAGAAACAGCAATCTTGATTTCCAATTTCACGAAAGACGGGAGAAAGTAATAGTTTTAATCATTCCTTTGCACAAGAAAGTATTGGAAGCTAATTCGGACAATTCCAAATACATTGATCGTGTAATAACAGCATGAAATCTACAGAAACACAAGATGTCACAATGGTACAACGTTACCCTTGATATTTATCAATAGTAGTAACTAGAACCGTTCGGTCAACATACGCTGATCCATTACGAACACTCTTATGACTTACATCACGCGCTATTCGAACACTCTTTTCGCATTTACTTACATTCGACCATAATAGATACATAGGTTTCGCCAAAGTTTCTCAGATTATTATGAGCATATACCCAAAACAGTTGTAACATCGGGACTAGAAATGGATACAGATGATATCTATCAAGTGCCAACAATGTGATAACCAACAAATATTCACCAATAATTTATTCCCAGTTGCATCATGTTTGGTGCACTAAAACATTGGTTCAGTGCTTACTTGGCTCATTTGGGTCATACATGATAGCTTTATTAGTGTATTGATGTTTGTTGAAAAAGTTGCCTCCATTTCATAAGTACGTTAATGGATGGATAGGCGTAATACTATTCCCAGGAGGAACTATGATATGGACAAGAATACTACGAATTATGGCTTCCAATAACAGATGTCATATCGGTCAACTGTAAACATAGAACAGCAAACGCCTATTGTATGGCATGTTTTATATCTTAAAGTGCTTCATTAAAATATACCAGTACAACCCTGTTTCCATTTTATCTGCTTTTTTGGAATTGAAACTGAAGAAATCTTTGAAAGCGTATGTATATGGCTCGGTAAATCTTTCATCTGAGTAATAAGGCATTATATTGCAAAACACAGAACACTAAATTTTGAGAGTGGTGTGACATCATATTATGTAGCAGTACAAGCATAAGGTATTGGATTATGTCTTGCTGTCTATGACATGCATTGTAATCCATTGTTTCTGTTACCATGGCGATTTCGGAAGGCCAAAACAATTGGTACAAATACATTGTATATCGTTTGGTGTCCATTACAAACATCTGTCCGACATACAAGAAATAAATGCAGCAAGAGCTCCGCGAAGGGGAGGATCCCCTAATGTGACCTTTACTATTGTTCTTGAAAAAACAATAAGGTTCTTCCTTATATTAGAAAAAAAATATACACAGTTTGATGAACCCTCGATGTAGAAAAAGGTCTCCTAGAATGTTAATGAGAAAAGTGGGACTGGTGCCAAGGGACGAACGAACATAATGAAGACGCAACGATAGACACGCAATAGCATTTCTTTATCTCTCGCCAACAGGCTGCCCAAGGGAATAAAATTGTGTGTTAGTATGACGGGTTATTACTACAATCAGCCATTTCCAACCATTAACATGGGGCCGTCAAATGCACATCTGCGCTTATCGTAGTCGACTTTAAATGGTATGAACAACCAAACATCATTCGAACAAACAAATTAATCTAGTTTATATGAACGATGCGACCATGAGGCTACTAAAATCTTTAGCGACTGGCTCTTGATTTCATTTAAAGAAAACTCTTCCCAAGCTAACTGCGATCGAAATGTTTAAGCCACAATGACATTATTTGATATACGGTAATACCCTTGTCACATTTCCACCAAATAGGTCAAAGAGGGGCAGGCTTGGTGTAGTGGTTTAGCGCTTGGCTTGCGGCGCCGACGATCAGGGTTCGATTCCCGGGTTGCGCCACTATGTTTAAGAGGTTGGTAACCTCCTGCTTCCATGTCGCGATATAACTGAAATATTGTTGAAAGCGACGTAAAACACCAATCAACCAACCAACCAACCAAATAGGTTAAAGAAGTTGTACCGATTAAGCGTTGATAAAGACATGGGATAACTTTTTGAAAAAAAAAATCGTAAGGATGTCCAGCGATGACTTTCCACACCCTACGGTCACCTATAGAAAATCGGTTATGGGTAGACTCATCGGAAGGGGAAAAGGCAGTTATTTTTTCCTGATGATTTAAATTAGGACATCGGTCTACCGCTGACAGGAGACTCTCCAGGCATCTTTGACAACGAGAGTAGGGAAGTCATCGGTGATCATTTTCTAGATAACAGAATCCTACCACCACTGTCCGACCATCGCCAAAAAAGCAACGAGCACCTTAATATACTTCTCGTGTCCAGATAGTTATGGTAGGTATTTTAACATTCGGTGGGTATCGGAAAGACATTGACATACGTCCCTTCAAGTTATACAATACTCCGATTTTGCTGTACGCATTCGCGAGTTCGAAAGTTTCTGCAAACAAACCTATTGTCAAATTTTCTCAAAAACGACTTATGAAGTCATCAAACATAAACAAGCTCGGATGAATAATAATAAAAATACATTTTTTGTAAATAATCTTTCGAGATATAAAAATAAAATAGCGAGGCAAATTTCGCCGGGGTACTTGACCAGGACATGGATACACGGAAGGAGGCGGTTCGGACCTCCGAACAATTTTTATCGTATGACCTCCGTACGGATGACGGTCAATAATCGGAACGCAATCTTATGATATCTTCCAGTGCTTGTTCCAGTGCAGTTACCCATGCAGCACCTGGTCGAAAAAATTCACTTGAATTTCAATGGCATATCCTCCGATCGCAAAGGAACACCGGAACAACACCGATTTCACCAACACTAGATGTGACACCGGACTGTTGCAGATTCACTACTAAGCCAAACATCGGTGAAACCTCTCAGAACTTCCATACCCCGCCCACGAGTTATGGAAGAGTGACCAAGGCATAGAGCGTGGGAGTGGGCGTAAATGTTACTCGCATACTGGAATGCAATACAAAATGTAGGTACCCTAGATATTTAAATGATTAACAGAAAAAGGAGAATAAGACAAATAAAAAATTCTAATATTACTTTTCACCGTATGGTGCTATACTGATGCAACTAATAGAAAAATAATCATGCATGTATACTTTAAACAGTTGTAGCACAAATTCAAGTATAGTACTATTACTCTCAACACACCCTATCATTTTGACCTTGACATAATATAATGACCTTGGTTTAAAGCCATGACGTCATATAATAATCTTTGGTAACGAGTATTATAAACAACATTCTACAATAATTCTACTACGCAGACGATCATATCATGTCCGTATCTAGACAAAGACTCCAAAACTTGACAAGGACTCCAGTAGTAAAAGTTATCAAAATCTCATGTGTATGGCATAAATTTGTCTATGGACGTGCAAGACTGACTGACATTGGCTAGGGTTTACATTCGTGGTACAAACTAAATGCCCTGTAGTCAAACAAGATTCAAACCAAAAAACTACCGATCACGAACAGAACTTGCTTTCAATCAAGCCAAGTAAGACTTAGTGTACAAAACAGTGTCAATAAAGTATCTCGGTATGGTCAGTTCTGTCATTATTTGAATATTTTTATTTTTTTCAAAACTTTTCACAAATAATCTCATACATGCCAATTAATTTCATTTTGTCGTAAGTAATTACACCAGATTTTACAAAATCCATTACAAAATAAAAGTACTGTGGCAAAAGTATAATATTACAGGGAACTTTTAAAACACAGCCAAGAACAATAACTCCGTAGGAGAATTAAGTTTACTATTGAAATATATCTCTCAGGAATGCAGACAGACCTCCTTCATATTTGGTAATTAGATTTGTCTGACTACATTGCATAAATTTATGGCACTACGATCAAAATCGCGTAGTATGTGCCTGGTTTAAAGGTGATTGATTGCTTTCGATAACAAGGAAAGAGACACTAAAAGTACACTATGAAATGTACTGACATTAAATATATGTACCACAGTTCGCATTACTGCGTTAATTTCGCTGGCGATCAGTGACAAATTGTTCCGTGAAGATCCACATCCCAGTAGTATTATACACAAGGCATTATTAATGCAAATTGTCAACATCAAAGGCACAAATGCTACTTCCGCTATACATCAATGTAATTTTGAGTAGGCGTCAAATGTCTCGAAATAGGTCAGTACTTAGTATAATTACTATTGCATAATAATTATATTGGTATTTTCTAGATTTCTGAAATAATAAATACAAGCGAAAATTTTCTAATGCACTCAACTCTTATAGCTATAATGAGAAATATTACAAGTCCGTGTTTACATCTGGATACATTTACGTATGTGTTAATTTATCAACAAGAAAATCCAAAACGACTCAGGTCTAATTGAGATGAATTAGTAAGTTCGATAAAGCATCTGCAATATTCTGTCTTCGCTCATTTGAAACAACATTTCCATCTCCATCCTATTGCGTTTTTCAAACCACACTGTAAAAATATCGTCCAGTAGATGATTATTTCGCTGTGCACGCAAGACGTACACATTTGGGTGCCTGCACAGAACACATACATGTACTAAAGACTTGGATTATCATTTATTAAAATTCTCAATAGATAGTTTTCGAAGGCATGAAATCTAATTGGAGTTACTTCCCTTTTCTGTCATTTTGGAGATGAAGCTGGAGTTTCTGCTTCATATTCATACCAATTGCCGGTATATTGAATGTTTTTGAGAAATGTTGTTTATATTTACTCTCCTCTGAAAACTTATAACACTGTAAAATGGCTTTATATTTGCATACCAATTGCATAAACTCAAGAAGCATTATTCGTTCAGAGAAATCCATAACATAATAACATAAAATAGTTAATTTATGCACAAATGTTCGGCCATATACCTCCAAGATGGCGGAAAAGGGCAGTAACTCCAGATAAATTTTATGCATTCGAAAACTATCTATAAGGACAATAAGTTGAGGAATTTAGTCTCTAGTTCATATGAAATGCGGATGTTTTATGTACTGCTCTTGCTACTGCTTTCCTGTGATCCATTTACCGAGAGGTACATTGTATATCAATCAAAATACGTACTTACACATACATATATATTTGAATGAACCTATCTCATTCCTTTTTCTGTTTGTATCCATAAATATATAAGATAACAAGTTGTGTTTGTGCAGCACAAATATCCCGAGCGACAACAGCTAGCTTCAGCAAAAACTTTTCGAAAGATTAAGGGGGAAAAACGGACGGAGAAACCATCTCGCCTTATCCATGACGTTATCATAATAAAAACATGCACAATTTTACTACAACAAAATACCTTTTATACTACTACTGTCGACGGATTTTCTTGTTTCTTCCTGTGGTAAAAAGTCAAACAGTTTCTCTATATAGTCGTCCGGAAGACTTTCACACACAGACAAACTGCTTAAAGAACCCGAATTCAGTGTATCGGAAGTTTTTGAATGTGAGCATGCGCTGAACAAGTCAATGGTTCCATCACTTCCTTTACGACTTCCTGCAATACTAAGGGCCGTCAAACGTATGTCTTCTGCTAAAGCCAAAGGCGCCTCTAGTTCTTGCGTCGGTGATGACACATCAGGGGCGTTAATGCCTGACAGAGATAAATCTAAGTCGTAAGATTCAGTAGACGGAATACTCTCTGTCTCAGTCTCTGATGATGAATTTTCTACAAGTAGGATAATTCTTATTATCCTTCGAATATATGAAATACCTGTCATGAAAATCGTAAAAAAAAAACCGCAATTACCATAAAGTAACATCCAAGTCACCTACATCAAGGAAATTGCAATTAAATGAAATAAAGAACCCGCCCCGGTAATACAGATGTACGAAAATTCATCAGTAATTTGATACTGCGGTTTATTTCAAAATTAAGTAAAAACTCCCGGTCATCATCAATGCAATGAAAGAAACAACACTAAAAACAGACCTACCCTCTTGCAGGCCGGTTACTGGTCCAATGTCCGATGTTACATGCATTCTGCATTTTCTTGCCCACTAATCATTGTGATACACAGGAAAATAAAGACGTAGGTGAGACTGTCATGCCAAATTGATGTCTCATGGCATTGCTTTTGTTGATAGACAAATCAGACAGGGACATCTTGTTAATGACATCGCAGAGAGACCGAGACAGGGAAGGGTGTTTATTGCTGATTTGCTGTGAACTAGAAGCCGATGATGTTGGACCGTTAATCAAGCGAAGTACATTGGGCTGTTACATTGATTAAAGAATTGTTATTCAATTACTACAAATTCTGCTTAACATGATGTGTGCCATATTACTCCTTTTGACAAAAACTAGCCGTACATCAAATGACAGATCAGTGACCTATTGCGAACATATAGGAAAACGCAATACGTGCACATGTTTTTTACTTGCGTACTGGCACTGTGATTTGCACGTGTATTTCCATACGGTCATCATATCTTTTACTTGTTTATAGGTGACGTATTTTTAATTACTTCCTACTTCCGTTTCTTTTCTTCCACGTGTGATTTTGTGATATGTCATAACTAGGCAGACAATTACCATATCTGTACATACATTTAATATATCTAATTCTTAGAAGAAAGTATCGAAAATTGAAAATAAAAACTTTCTTCAAATGGGGGTATAAGAAAGGACTTTATAACTACAGCTCTGTGTCTGATCACGTGAAGCAAAACCGAAAAAAAACCCCAAAAATAACTACATAAAACTCAACAAAATGTTCATTTACACGACATCTGTGATGTACATCCTTGTTCTCTATATGGAGGATTATTTATAAATGTTTTAATGTGTGTCCTTTGATTGTGCTGCTTCTGCGGTGAGTGGGAAAGTGGGCGCTCGTAAACCGGTTAACCACACCAATTAAATGACGTTTGTTACTTCAACTGACCGTCCCAACTCGGTATCGTAACCGCAGCACAATCAAATATTTTTGTAATGTCGTTTTCCGTATACATTCTACTATTATCATGTTTTGTGTGCATGTCCTTGGAGATTTTTGTCATACAGCTTTGTCAGATGTCTTCCGTTTTCTCTCTCATGAATTTTGCTTTTGGTTGTAGGGGTTTTTTTTTTTGGGGGGGGGGGTCAGCCAGACGTGCGTGAAGATGAAATGCATACAGATCTGAACAAACAATAAATGTTTATACATGTAGAATACAGTCATACCATCAAGCCTCCTTTCGGGAGCAGGAGTGATCACGTGACTGAGACAACTTTTTATTGAAAGTCAGACTGATTTTGATTAAAGAACACAACAAAGCGACCGCTCATATCCATAATGCTACTTGCAGCTGTAATAGTATACACTTACATAATGTCCTTTTGTTTGAAAATTATGTATGTTTAAGGTAAAAAATTATTGCCAATTCATGATACACAGGATGAAAGGACCGAAACTGAAGATGCTGCTGGATAAAGACTGTTATTAATCATTATTATTCGTTACTGTGTTGATTTGATATAGGTGTAGAAAGATCAACGAAAACCGTGAACGACACCGAAAGAAAAAGGTCAAAAATAGATCTGAGATCTAAAGTTCCACAGGATACATGTATAACTAGGTTTGAGAAACCTTGGTTCTAAACATTATATAATTACATATACATGACTGACATAATTCATCTATCAAATACACTGATAATATTCATTTCAATCTAACATGACACCTTCGTTATACGCAAGTTAGGAATATAACAAGACCAAAAGCAGACAATACAGTGTCGGTAAATGCTAAACTATACGATACATTTACTGGTTCCTCAGTCATTACGTCGTTAGGCCCCTTTTAAACCATATGCGTAAGCAACCCCTAACACAAGAAAATATGACAAAACAAACTTTATTTAAGAATTATTTTAGATAAGTTTACCTCGTTTGTTACCTAGAAAAAGTCAAAACATACAAAGACAAATTGCAAACAAAGTGGGTTAAAATGCAGCAAAGGGATTCGATCAACGAGACATAACACTATACATTTAATTAAAATATGAATGTCTACTACATTCTAGAGCTTGCTAGGAATTATGAAAACTTTAACCAAACACAACATATTTTCAATACAGTCTGACCTTAAATCAACTGTAATGTCAAACAGGTGAATGGAAGGGGATTAATATATCTACCGAATGTGACGGATTATTTATTAGTTAACTAGTATTTATAGTAAATAACGCGAAATATTATGCTATTCGTCCTTTTGTATTGGAAATCCGATATTTACTTATGATACCCACACAATTGGTGCCAAAGGTCAAATTGTCATTTTCATAGCATAATCAATATGAAGACATACCAATAAATCGTTAAGTCTGTATATGATATGGTTCTCGATATTACTATGCTTAAACTAGCACCTCGCGATTGCAAGTCTGTATAATGAAACATACATGTAATGCTCTCCTGCAAAATTCACCATACGGCAAAATATTTAGGTGGTTGATCGGTATTTTACGACGCTTTTAACAAATCTTCTGTTATATCGCGTCTTGGAAGCAGGAGGTTAGGGGCACAAATTTTTGGAGTTTATTTTATAGAATGTCTTTGGTTTTGGTTATTTCATTTAAAGGGCACAGTAAAATACCAACTTCAAAAATTCACACTTCGATCTACATGAAGCCTGTATGTTGAAAATGCGTATCGGAGATAAAATAAAAGGCCAAATGGAAAGTCAAAATTTAAAGCATATTTTAATATCAGCACAACCACTGGGTTTTGACAAAGCACCTCTTCGAAATCTGGCAGTATTCTAATACTTGACTGCAACTTCTTGACCAATCATATTACACAAGCGTTATAAATAATAACGACGAGTCCAATTAATATACAGACCAAACTTCTGAAGAAACACTCAATATGTAAAACACGTCTCATTACTGTTCGTGTTTTTAATCAAAATTGCAACGAGTAAGTATAATTCTTTCAAATATTCTTGAAATTAATGTAAAAAAAACAAGAGGCCCAAGTGGGCCTATATCGCTCACCTGAGTACCTAAATGATCAGTCATGCATGAAGGAAGAATTCATTTATTTTTGCATTAATGTGACTAAGTCAACACAGATGTTGAAAATATGTCAAATTTTATTTCAGGCTAGAATAAAAAATTCCTTCGCAGCTGCATTCCTTACCATAGAAATGATTAAATGAAACCAAATGAATGCATCAATGTTTACTAAAAGAAAATAATAACTCTTTAATGCATTAAAATAACAAAGTCCAAAATAAAAATGAAAAAACGTCAAAAATTTGATTTCGGAATGGAACCAAAAATATCAACACTTCTTCCCATATGCCTCTAAATCATTCCTATGCAGTCAGTTTGTCGCTGTATGCACCCGATCTGAATAAGAAGTTTGTCAAAGGAGGGTACCCTCTGTGACCTACTTTTGTCTGTGGTGGTGCCACCTGTTCATGGATCCTGACAAAGATGACCACATTTGTCGGGGACCTTGAGTATTTGATGCATGCCAAGTTTCATTGAATTCCAGCAAGTGGTTCCAAAGAAAAAGTTCAAACTGTGAAATGTTTACACCAATTATCCCACCCCCCTTTTTCTTGAAAGTCTTAAAAAATTCATAAAAAATCCAAAACATAAAATATTGAAAAATTTTCTTAATTTTCTTCGCAGTAGTATTTCTTACCATCAAAATGATCAAATTAAACCAAATTAATGCATCAATGTTTACTAAAAGAAAAAAATACCTCTTTTCTGCATTAAAACTACCAAGTACAAAAAAATGTCAAAAAAACATCAAAAATTTGATTTCGGAACGGAACCAAAAATAACAACACTTTTTCACACATCCCTCTAAATCATTCCTTTGCATTCGGTTTGTCTCTGTATGCCCCCGGTCTGAAGAAGAAGTTTGTCAAAGGAGGGTACCCTCTTTGACCTACTTTTGCCTGTGGTGGCGCCACCTGTTGATGAATCCGGACGAAAAAAAAACAACACTTGTAGGGGACCATGAGTACTACATGCTTATCAAGTTTCATCAAATTCTGTTCAGTGGTTCTGGAGTAGAAGTCGAAAATGTGAAAAGTTAACGACGGACGACAGACGACGGACGACAGATGACGGACGACGGATGGTGATTGATCACAATAGCTCACTTGAGCCTTCGGCTCAGGTGAGCTAAAAACGAAGTTGTACGCACATTCATGATGTCATGATTTTTATACAGTATGATCACACTCTAACACTTTCTCGGAGGTAAGACTGCTGTACGGTTTCTTCTATAGAACATGTCTCCTCATTTGTATAAAACAAGTGTATATCTGATTCAAATTTCAAATTACAGTAGCAGTGCAATTGGTGTGTTACGCTTGCCTTCCATTTTGTTTATATGCAAACAAAGTAGATATATAACGACAACAAAAAGCTTCCACAAAAAATTGCAATGATATAGTACTAAAACTTGTTACAGCAAAACAGCCGAGAAACAACATACACCCGTATTACATAGCGAGCCAACAGAAGATGAACACTCGAACATCATCGCCGGTGAATGAGTTACATGTATATCTATGATGAAGATTTTTTTATCTCCATTTCTGGAGCCAGTTGTTCAAAATTAAAACGAGTGGTTGAGGTAACCAGTAATTTTATTTCTACTTACTATTTCATAGAAATAAAAGAAAATCAGTTTTTTGGGGTTTTTTTTTTGGGGGGGGATCATGCTATTTTAAAAACATTTTAAACATTCAATATGTTCAACGGTTCAGATTTTGCAAAACTACAGGAAGTGTCCTTGGTTTTAATAAAAGAATTCTCCTCATGATTTGGTTGATATACTTTCAAGATGGTGGAAAAGGGAAGTTACTCTTATTAATGTTTTGAAAACTCTATACATACGCGCAGTAAAAGATATTCTGCATATGTACATTTTAATGTATTATGTTCTGATAGAAACAAAGATCTAAAAAACATGAATATTTGCCTCCACATTTATATATTTTGCTTAATCAAAGCTTCTGGCACTAATAATCTACATGCATTCATAAATCAACGAATAGAGACCTGTCATTTACATTTCGAGGTTTTTTTTTTCAGATCAAAGTCACCTCGGAAAATTACAAAGCGGTCATGGATTCACACGTTATTCGTGATGCATTAAAACATAAAAACAGAAGAAGAAGATACCTATCAATCGATTCTTTTGGGTGGTAATATGGCACAAGTGATAACATCAAGACATATAAGGATTTATTGGATGGTCAAAAAAGTCAAAAATCTATATCTCATTAGTGGACTTACCTTTATGACCAAGTCTGAGGTCATCAGCAGAAACGTGAATATCAGCCATGGTGACAAGCATGTGCCTCTTGCTACGTTTAGCCATTTCTTACATAAAACAATAATAAAAAAAACTCTTTTTCAAACGCTGCAAGGAACTAACAGTACTGTGCTGCAATTTATATACTCTGAAATTACTTTCAGGCTCATAATGACTGTGGAAAAGTTGAATCTCCCAAAAGACACAGAGTGTATAGTATGCTACGTTTAGCCATTTCTTACATAAAACAATAATAAAAAAAAACTCTTTTTCAAACGCTGCAAGGAACTAACAGTACTGTGCTGCAATTTATATACTCTGAAATTACTTTCAGGCTCATAATGACTGTGGAAAAGTTGAATCTCCCAAAAGACACAGAGTGTATAGTATCGAATAACGTCCTCTGTAGAAAAGCTTTACCATTAATTGAATTAACTCATTTACTGTCCCAGTGCCACACAAACTAGGTGTAATATGACCAGTCAGTTTACAGGAAAATCGAGCGACCACTCCAATTTCAAAACGGCAACGATATGATTTTGTGTCGTCGATGACAAACAGGCATGACTCCCTACGAACAGTCGAGAGTCCCTGGAGATAATGGGGGATGCAATAAAAAAATGTTACGTGTGATGAGTAAACGTGTGGCATAGTAAATTTGATATGCTTACGTCTTGGATTAGAGTAACGAAGTCCCTATCCTGTACCCGCTATAAAAGTGATTGTGATCAGCACTTCTATCGCTTAAGGTGTTACATAGCACCTAAACCCACTCCCCAGCTTATTGGTTATATTGTGCTTTTCTGTGAAAAAAAAATGAATAGTTTTTCCCGGAGGAAAAGCTAAACGGTAGATTTTCCCATTTATAGTACAATTTGCCCAAGGGGAAATCTACTAAATAACCTCCCACTCCCACCCGCCTCCTCCCTTTGCAAATAAATCTCCATCCCTTAACGATGTATTGCGAAATTTTGTTCATAATAAAAGTGTAATACCTACTTTTTACCTGATAGAAATAAAAACAGGGAATTATGCCTGCCGTAAATATTTCATATACAATTCATCTTATATCATCAGGCGATGTTACTCAGTACACGGGTTACTTCAATAGATTTCATTGATACATTTCAACCATTCGAATAAGTAAATGAATAAACATTTTAATCTAGTTGGAGTCATGTAAGCGCATTGGCTACCCTAAGTGCTGCTCTGGCTGACAAATCCCAGGCATCAGAGTGGATATAAATGCCAGGTTCATCTTTTTGACTGAAATGCTATTATGTTCTATCTGTTGACAGGTAACAATATTAGAATTTATTTAATGGGTCAGTATTTCTCATATCGAGGGTCAATGTATTCTCAGCAAGCACATTTTCTGCAGATATAGGGTTAGTTCAAACAAGGCAAATTTTGAAAATGAAAAGCCACTGTGAGATATAGTTTTGGGGGTGTTTTTTTTTACTTTAGTGGGGGGGGGGGCTCTCTGTTTATTGAAATGTAAAGGAGGCTTTAAATTATCCTCATTCTCATAGAAACTTCTTAAATTATTTTAAAACATTCAGCCCTATGGAAAATAATAGCTATATTGATACCTTATGAGCTTCTTAAACCTTAAGCTTCGTGCTGAATTATCTCTGAAATTCGTATAAGCGATTTACTTGCGGCGCCAGTGATTCAGGTTCCGTCCCCAGTCGTATCACTATTTATGGAAGTTATGTGATCACTTCTGGTAAATATCAGAAGTTATAAAAAAGACAAGAGGTCGGTAATTTGCTCGCAATGGCGGTATAGCCGAAAACAAAGTGACGTAAATCACTGAATATACTAAAGTGTATTTTACACATATTCTGCAAGTACATTTGTAGTACCTAAAATATAAACAGATCTTTTCGATTAAAACTCAAATATAACGCAGAAAGGGTGGATATACTATAAGGAAAACTACAATATATCCTTTGCCATGGGAAAATCTACTATCGGAAAAAGTGCCCTTATAGTATTACTTCTCGACCCGTATTTTGATAAGCTTCTGTCATAATCGACGGCAACAAATCGAACGCTCGATTCAACACTACAAAGTGTAAACGTTCGCATTAGTACTTTAATGCAATTTCTTATGCGATGAGGGCATATTGTTTTTGTCCTTTCTGTCTGTTTGTTTTTCTGTTTGTCTGTTGCCAACTTTACTTTCGCTATGATTTTTGAACCGTGAGAGATAGAAACTTCATACTTAGCATTCATACTCTACTAATAAAGCCCCTTCAAATTACCAAGGTCAGTTACCTAGTAACCTTGACTATGATCTTTATGCTGAATTTATGTTGTCATCGAGATGGGGCGGGAGTGTTTCACAAACATATCTTGTTCTTTGGTTGAATGATTGATTGATTATTGTTTTACGTCACTCCACGATTATTTCACGTATATGGTGACGGCATCTGTCTGATACATTGCATACACATTTAGATCTTTGCAACGGTCCCTTCCGAGGCAGTGAGGGATTTTTACGTGCCACGCCTACCGTGACACGGGACCTCGGTATTTACTGTCCCATCCGAAAGACAGAACAGGCGGGAGTCGAACCCGGGACCTTTCGATCTCGAGCCAAGCACCTTATCTACTAGGCCACACCGACTTTATGTTCTTTGGAATTCCGTATATACAATGCATATGTATAAATGTCATAATGCAGACGGGTATATTAATTAAATACAAACAAAAACATCTATACTTTCTTATATCAAGATGTATATATAAGTAAATAAGTTTAGTTTCAATATTATACAGTATTTGCATTCGTCAAAATTCTATAAAGAGGCAAGCATGCTCAAAAATAAAAAGCAAGATTTTATCGCAAAATAAAAAAAAAATCACCCCAAAACCATATACCATCTTCATTAAAACCAAAATCATTTAATCCAGTTTCTAACTACGATGTTCTAATTAGATAAGTCAATGTCATCTACATAATAAATCATAATGCAATAAGTATTACCACAAAGAAAATTAATATTCCATTTGGGACCATAGATTGTGAGATAGCAGTAAGCGAGATGTTACGATAACTACAAAAGAGGGGAGAGATGATTAACGAACCGTTCTGGTTTTTGTTATCCGAATTATCGACTGAGGACGTTCCAGTTTTTTATACTAGTATATTGATAAAAACTATTTGGAGACTTCGTTAAAGTACTTGTTTATGTAAAGCATTGATTCTCGGATTAATAACTAATAAGCTTGCATAAGTATGAGTACAAATATGTCGGGGATTTTTGTTCACTTATTTGTTTTGTTTTGTTTTTGTTTTTTTTTTACTTCTTTTTAAAGCAATGACCTGGTAACATAATTACATTATTTATTATGCACGTAATTAATACCGTAGTTAGAAGCGAGGAGGAGTATGGGGATATGATGGCAAAGCCAGTCTCATCTACACACGCTGTTTAAATTACGTTGTCTAAATATTTATCAATGACGACCATATACACTTTTCATTACTATTCGTTTGAATTGAAAATTTTCTAAATTAAAGGCGTAACTTTTAATAAATATAGTTCGAATACCAAGAACGATTTTCTACATAGTGATGAGAAAAATGATAATGAGACAAAAGCTTGACTAACTATAGCTGTAATAAGTAGTAAAAAAAAACAAAAACAAAACAACAAAACAAACCACCACCACCACCAGCCAAAAAAAAAGTACCCAAAACACACACAAAAAAAAACTAAAACCCAAACCAAAAACACATATCCCTCCCCCTCCCTACGAAAAAACCCCACCAAAAGTATATTATATACATGTGTGTATGCGTATGTGTCTTTGTGTGTATGTATGTGTGTATTTGCATTAAAGTTAATGACTTAATATTCTACTCTAATTTCAAATACTTTCCTCAATATAATCATATCAACATACACATGCATTTTATACAAAAACAATAATGTGCCTTAAGGTAATCTTGAACTTACATTTCAACGATGGCATAACAAGCAGCAAAAAGTCCCTAATCCCTACACGTTCTGATTGAATGTATGGACCTTAATCACAACTGACCCAATCTTGGGATAATTCTCTAACGTAATCAATTCCGGTAATTCATTTCCTATATCGATTACGTGTCTTTCTTGTTTATAACATTCCGCATCGCACATTAAACTGTTTCTGGCAGATCGTCTACGAGCAAACTTCACACCAAATTCTATTGAAGTGATGCATCAGGCAGAAAAAGTCGGATTAAAGTTTGGCACAATAAGCAAGACGAAATAATCAAATATATTTCGCCATCAACAAGCTTTTGTTTGTGATATTATTGTTCATTTGCATGCAATACCCAAAGCATTGATACATAAATTTTCGTGTGCGGAAATGCCTTTGCAAAAGGTCTTAAAATACTAGTTCGTTTAACATTAGGAAGCAAATCATAGAATATTTTCCAGCCTTTTTATTACGAGGAATGTTTCTGTTTGCTGTTTTTGTGTCCATCTGATTGTTACGGTTGTTTTCACTTAATCTCGTTAACGGAAGTCGTAAAGACCTAAGCAGAAGCAAAAATTTTGAAAATGCTTAGAAAGCAATCACCATTCGCGTAATAAAACTGTAAATTTTCAAAATTTTTATTTGTCTACAATGTATTTATTTATTTGTTTATTCTTTTTGTTTTTCGTGTGAACATAACCTTAACCACGATTTTCTGAAGAAAAAAATACCCCAATTCTAAGCAGTCTTTCCTCATAAGGTTTCGCGTAACCAAATGCATTCCGTTACAAGCTTAAGATAAGAGACTTGAGACACCGAGGAGATTAAGATTTACTGGATCTTTTGTCATGTTCTAATTTTCTAATTTACTTGGGGGTGGTAGATACAAAAATTAGAACAGGACAATTCAAAATTTTTAATATTTTATTTTAATTGGGGTGGTAAATACAAAAATGACACTTTTACTATTATTATTATTATAATCATCATCATAATTATTATTATTGTTGTTGTTGTTGTTAAATTCTGGAATTTGTTCAAACGGATTAAATTCGTTTTAACATTTTTAAAAAATTCGTTATAACGAATTAAATCTGTTATAACAAATTTGAGGAATTCGTTATAACGAATTGAATCTGTTATAACAAATTTGTTGAATTCGTTTTAACAGAGTTTGAAATTCGTTTTCACAAACTAAATTCGAAATTACGAATTCTTAAATTCATATATTCGGTTTTATAAAACTCGTTATTACTAAACTGAACTTAATCCGTTTTAACAAGAACTCGTTAAAACGAATTTAATCCGTTTTAACAAATTCAAGAATTCGTTATATCAAATTCAAAAATATTTTTGATAGGTCCTAAATGGGCTTTCGTAATTACGAGATAAAAGTCGTTATTACGACTGAAAAAAGTCGTAATTACGACATAATAAGTTGTTATTACGAGATAAGAAGTCGTTGTTACAAGTTAAGAAAATCGTAATGACGAGATAATTACTAATAAGTCGTTATTACGAGATAAAAAGTCGTTATTACGAGGTCAGAAAGTCAAAATTACGAGTTAAAAAAAGTCGTAATTATGAGATAATAAGTCGATATTACGAGATAAAAAGTCGTTATTACGACTTAAAAAGTCGTAATTACCAGATAAAAAGTTGTCATTACGAGAATAAGATAGGTACAAATGAATTACATCTCCACAAAGGATTTGAAGACAGGCACAATTCAAATAAAGATTTAATTTGTTTTCGTTTTATAGAAAATAATGAACACTCCCTCTGAGAGAGACTGGAAAATGAAGGGAAACTATAAATGACTCATTGAAAGTTTTTGAGGGGAGTAAATGTTATTTTTAGTCTCTTCATGATTAAAAATAGGTTCAGTTCAATTGCACCTATTTTAAAAATCCCATCAATTATACATATCTTTAATTCTTGGTGTTTGCATCTGTATCTTCATTTCTATCATACCTATCTTAAATCATTTTAATCTATTTTCTAATGAATTAAAGATAGGTATAATTGAATTAAACCGATCTTCAATTCATTTCGAGATAGGTACAATTGATTTGTAGGTAGGTACAAATATTTTAAGATAAGTACGTATATTTGAATGTACATGTACATGTATGTTACTTTGGATTACCATACTTGTAGGGTACCTTGAGTTCTTCATCCTTACCAAGTTCATATAGTTCCCTTTGTTGGCTCTAAAGAGGAAGTTGGAAATGTGAAACCTTATAGACAACGGACGATGGATGGATGGACTGTACACTATAACAATAGCTCTTTTGAGCCTTTGTTTTCGAGCCCACTCAGTGAATTAAAAACCATAACTCTGTCAAAAGGAGTTTAAACAGTATTAAACTCGATATTAATCAGCAACCCATTGTTATAATTTGTACAAAATCCTTTTTTTAAATCAAGAAGGTGCAAACAATTAAGAAAACAAAAACTCCGGAAGGGGCTATAAATCTGTCAAAGTAGGTCAACTCAAACCAAACTCGATTTAACAATTATGACTTTCATAACTCGTAATAACGACTTATTATCTCGTAATAACCTCTTTCTATCTCGTGGTAACGACTTTTAAAATTATTTTTCTCTACTCTGAATTTAACCTTCCTAGGCACATGTTTACTATTTTCTATTATCATGAAACACTAGCACTGAACTTCATCGAGGTTTTCGAAATACACTCCCAACCCTTTTTTCATATGATTTTCATCGTTTTATATGAAAGCTTCCAGTCACTGAGTGAAAACATAGTGTAATCAAAGATTACGAAGCTCACTTCATGGGGTTTTAATCATGAACATTTTTAATGTTTCATTCCAGTGGGCATAGAGAAATTATTACCAGAACAAGGTTTAATGGACTGACAGACATGTTCACTCGAGCGGAAAATATAGGTCAGACGCAGCACTAAAACTAGATTGCTTCTTTACATATATAAATGCATCTTTGATATAAGCTTGAAAAGCTCTGCCTCATATTAAAGAATTTTCAGTCATATATTTCTAATACTATCTTAAATATATGAATCAAAGAATTTGAATTCACCGAAGAAGCAAATGTCATTTGATAACTTTTGATACTCCTAATCAAAAGTGATCACATGACAACTCAAATGACACACACATAGATGAAAAATTCTTAAATACTTTCTCACTCTAGGCAATAATCATAGTAATACAAAAGATCGAAAAATTAGATTTTACATAGAAACGGAACATAAATCCCGAGGAGTATATCCCATGCAAAGTCACTTGTCTGAATCATCTCAGCGTTTGAGAATAAACCCCATTATAGTTATGAGGATGCGGTTTCGAACTTTTCTCAGGCGTACGTCTTTTGGGAGGGACGTTAAGCAGGGACCGAGCCAGTATCTAGGATCCCTAGCTAACCACATTAAGAAAGTCCGACAGCAAATCAAACATCTGAAGCTCATAGTGTAGGTGGTACACCCTCAGCAGAAGTAAAATATTCCTTATTGGGACATCAAACACCATCGACACCGAATAAACCACAAACATGGCAACAAACGAGTCAAACACTGCATTGCAGTTTTCTGCAGTATAAAATTCAACGAACACTTTATTGTCGCCATTACACTTTTCCTTGGAGAACGACTGATAACCTTTAGAGTTTTACTTATTTCAAAGCCAACTATTGTCTATTTCAGTTCGTAAAACCAATGTATTACCCAGACCATATGTGTGAGCCTTGAGCACAGCAGCTTACGTTAACTTCTAACATTATCATGAGGATGATAACGCCACGATGATATTAGCTCGCCCCAAGGGCCGCCAAACTGGCACCGCGACATGACAACATACATCGGAATCCATCCTTTGAACTTCGCTCGCCTATGGCACTCGGATCAATTCCATTAGACGTATTATCATTGCTATAACGCATCGAAAAGAAAATAAGACAGCCATTTTGACTGGAGAATGTAATTAGGGTCGGAAGCAAATGTAATTACATAATAAAAGGTTCTGAATGATATAGAGAGGGGATAGAGGAGACCTCTTGTGGAATACACCAATCATGCTTACTGAGGCTAGAGGCGCGTGTAATGCTTGACGTTGGTCTGTCTGAACCGGCTCCCAGAAAGGGAAATAAAATTATAGCTTATTGCTTAATCTTAAGATACCTAAAATGAATTTATTGAAAGCATTAGTAATAAAGTATAGAGATGTGTACTTTAGCGACAATGACGAAGGCTAAGGCTTGGGCATATACTTCTATTCTTCTGGTATTGTGGGTACTCTGGAATTGTGGATACTTTTGGATTGAAATTTAACTGATAAATGCCATATATATATAATTCATCTATATGGTGGCGGCACCTCCTTGGTACGTTGTTTAATAACTCTGGCCTAAAGTGGTGAATCCACGAATTCAAAATGGAGGCAGAAAGCTCGCTTCGAGGAGTACAAACAGTTATTTTGATAATTGTACTGATGTAATTATATACATCCATAGCCCATGTCCTTGTACAGACCGATACTGATGTAATTGTCAACTTTTCAATCAATAAATCATTGTAGTTTTTACAAACATTGTGACAAAAGTCACGAACAAGCGAAATCTGTGTATGTAACGTTATGGTACTTTCCACGAATTTATGAAAATTTACCTATTTCTTAGTTTTGCTAGAATATTCGTAGTTAAAAGTGATATTGCATGTTATTTGCTAATCCGCATATTCTACTTACCTAAAATTTATTCGTCTAAATATGCATTTAAAGCTCTTTCTTACTCTTTTTAGACATTGATGGGTTCCACGTTTGATATTGTCAAAAAGCAAAAGTGATGAGTTTCCACATAAATAACTGAGAAAATGGAAAATACCGTGCCATTATGTAACTTACAGCCTTGTTAACGTTACTTTTTATTTTTCTTGTTTTTCATATCTTCTCTATTCTTTTTTGTTTTTAATAATCCAAAATGAGACCTAAAACAAAGCTGTCCAAAAATATACACTTTCCATTGGTTGCCGCTACAGAGATCAATTTTGTATCGCTGAACGCTTAAGAAAATATTGTACTGCTAAAATTGACATCAAAAGGATATGAAAAGAGAAAAGCAAAAACGCCATCTAGCAAAATAAAACATTCAAGAAAGAGAAAGTTAAAAGCGTTGCAATCTGCGGGATCTTTATTTCTAAATGATTCAAAGGCCAATGATGAAGAACTGGATTTTGTTAAAATTACATATTATGATGATGATGAAAGTTATCATGACGTTAAAGTTGATACACTGACTTCTAAACAAGTCTAGGAATGTCCATATGAGTTGTTTATGAAATATGTGCAATTTTATCCAAAACAAAACATCAAAATTGACTTCCGATGAGAAAGCAACGTAACGGTTCTAAATTTATCAAACATTCGGTAATTGATTTAAGCAGCCAGTACCAAGAAATTAAGGATTGGATTGATTCTTGTTACACGTCACTACATGATTATTGCACGCATTTGGTGACGGCATCCGCCTGGTGCAATTGCATACAAATTTAGACCTCTGTAACGGACCCACCAGAAACAGTGACGGATCTTTTACGTGTCACGCCAACAGCAACACAGGACCTCTGTCTCATCCGAAAGACAGACCACCGGCATGACCAGAACAGGAATCGAACCCGGACTTCCCAATCACTTAGCGAGTTCCATACCACTGGACCACGCCGGCTTTTAAAAATTGGATAGTAGCATCTGTGATCTACTTTTTAATAAGGTGAAATCAACAACTGATCAATCAGGACGACACAAAGGATTAATTATCGCGGATGATTAGTTTTGCAAATGGGTAATTCCTCGGTATTAGAGTTTAAATTGCCTTTCCTTTGCCCCTGTAAATTTACCTGACTGAAGAATCTCCTTCCACAACATGCAAAGGGTCCATTTCCTTTATGTTTTAACTTACGGGCATAAACCCCAGACTTGCTTTTATATGTTTGTTTATTTTATAAGAGAACAATTATAAAAACATGATATAACATTTTACCTTCAAAAGCCAGATTTTTATGCGTGGAAACTCACCACCTTTGCTTGTTGACATTATCATTCGTGGAACTCATCAATATTAGAAAAGAGTAAGAAATAGCTTTAAATACATATTTAGACGAATAGTTTTTTAATAAGTAGAATATGCGGATTTACAAATAATATTCAATGTCAGTTTTAACTATGAATATTCCAAAAAAGCTAAGAAATAGTTAAATTTTCATAAATTCGTTGAAACTACCATAAACAGATTTCGCTTGTTCGTGACTTTTGTCACAATGTTTGTAAAAACTACAATGATTTATTGAATGAAAAGTTGACAATTATATCAGTATCACTTTGTACAAGGACATGGGCTATGAATATATGTAAGTGTGTCAGTACAATCATCAGAATACCTTTTTGTACTCTTCAAAGCGAGCTTTTTGCCTCCATTTTGAATTCGTGGATTCACCAACTTTAGTCACGTGATGCTACACAGTGTATCTCATCCCAACGGCGTTGAACAAAAAAAAATCCCAATGACGTTAACGGAAAACGAACAAGACTCTCGCGGTATTTGAATCCCAGACCTTCCGATCTGGAGCCGAACGACCTAACAAGTGAACAAAGACAGATCTGGAAAGCAAGAAGTTGAGGCACTATACGTAAGCGGACTGCAAAAGGGCATGAGGTGCTATATGATATATTATAAAACGTAATAGCATTTAGTGCTATGAAATGCAGGGTACCACGTCATACACACTCCTCATAACCTATACAGCTTTCATAAGCTACGAGGCATATAATGGCGTACATGAGATTTAGGGGTTATGTTGTGTGGGGGTTTTCAAGGGTGGATTCAGGTTTAAAAGTAAATGAGGGGGGGGGGGGGGGGGGGTTGAATTCAGGCGAGAGGTCTGGGGACCCGAGGGGGAAGGGGGCTTTGCCCAGGAAACGGGACAATACCCAGTAATTTCACCGTCCTGAGTACAGCAACTGCCGTGTAATCGAAGCTTTTCGTGATATAATTTATGTCTTTCCCATACCTTATTATTTTTGTTGTAAATGTGATGGATTTTACATATCTGATTTTCTAATAAACCTGTCTCAACTGCATTGCAAAATTCGCCTTCATTTTCGACCTTTTCTGGCGTGAACAGAACAGAAGTGTCTTTTTTAAAAAGGGGGCTGCAACCTGCCATGAATGCTTTTCTATCAGGAAATGGAGAGGGTTTGGGATTAAAGTCGTAAGCCTTGACAAAAGGAGAATATGTACGATTATCGGATTTATACTGGTCCGTCGCCTAAACAATAGCAGATGTATGCTAGTCTCTCGGTTTGTGTTTGTTGGTGTTTAGGGGAGAAGGACGAACGAGGGCCGCAAACGAAGCCCTGGAACTTTGACATACGTATTCCTCAAAAAGTACGAGTCATAACTCTTGCAACATGAGACATACAGTGTGACCTTAAAAGTTTTTGGTGCTATTGATTGTGATAATTTTTTAGATTTTCCAGATTTATAAACGCTATAAATACGACTGTTTTAAATGTAAAATCTTAAATACGGTAACACGTGAACCTTTGCAAAATGGCTGCAATAACACAACGTAGTACGAAATGTTAACAATAACAGAATGCAAGAGTTCAGAGCGTAATAATGGAAAGAAAGAAACATGAAATTCAAGAAGAATCAAATTCTATCAAGCATCGGGAACTGTAGAATGTACTTTTAAAACTTTATAACATGAAACATGATTGACACAGAACACAGTTTAAAGGTAAGACTGAAAACTATACAAAGTAAACATTTCAGAAACATAATGTCTATGTATTAAGGAGGACAATATACAATATTTTTACATTCTAAGCAGAATTCCCTCAGAATTATATTTTACCCTAAAACCTGTCTGCACCTGAGTAGTTTCATCCTGTCTGCCCTTGGTTGTTTCAACCTTGTTTTACCCTAATCCCTGTCTGTTCTTGGTTGTTTCACCCTAGTTTCACCTTAATCCCTGTCTGTCCTTGGTTGTTTCACCCTAGTTTCACCCTAATCCTTGTCTGTCTTTGGTTGTTTTGCCCTAGTTCCATCCTAATCCCTGTCCGTACTTGGTTGTTTTGCCCTAGATTCACTCTAATCTATGTCTGTCCTTGGTTGTTTCACCCTAGTTTCACCTTAATCCCTGTCTGTCCTTGGTTGTTTTCCCCTAGTTTCACCCTAATCCCTGTCTGTCCTTGGTTGTTCTGCCCTAGTTTCACTCTAATCCCTGTCTGCCCTTGGTTGTTTTGCCCTAGTTTCACCTTAATCCCTGTCTGTCCTTGGTTGTTTCACCCTAGTTTCACCCTAATCCTTGTCTGTCTTTGGTTGTTTTGCCCTAGTTCCATCCTAATCCCTGTCTGTCCTTGGTTGTTTCACCATAGTTTCACCCTAATCCCTGTCTGTCCTTGGTTCTTTTGCCCTAGTTTCACCTTAATCCCTGTCTGTCCTTGGTTGATTTGCCCTAGTTCCATACTAATCCCTGTCTGTCCTTGGTTGTTTCACCCTAGTTTCACCCTAATCCTTGTCTGTCTTTGGTTGTTTTGCCCTAGTTTCACCTTAATCCCTGTCTGTCCTTGGTTGTTTTGCCCTAGTTCCATACTAATCCCTGTCTGTCCTTGGTTGTTTCACCCTAGTTTCACTCTAATCCCTGTCTGGCCTTGGTTGTTTCACCCTAATTCCTGTCTGCCCTTGGTGTTTTGCCCTGGGTCGCTAATACACAAACACTATATTCAATCCTATTTACTCAATTTTATGACATAATTGGAAGTAGCTGAGATAACAAAACAACATATTTAATATGATGTATTTAGATGAATCCTACAAGAATCAAAACTAGATCATTCCAATCCTAGGCTAAACACTACAACCACGGTGTCACACCAGCTCTTTGGTTGGATGTAAAACTAATATACAGTTAGATAAGCTGAAATTCACTTTCAAATTGTTGAAATTTTTAATGAAGATATAAACACAGTAAATGTGAAAAGGAACTAACCCCAACATCATGAAACAGAACCAATCAATACAAATCACATCAGTGGTGATTATCACATAAATGGGTTTTTTTTCCATTAAAAGCAATTTTTTTACACATTTTGTATCTGGGGGATTATAAATGAATAAAACTTGTTTACCCTTCCACAATAAATCTGCTTACTGTATATCAATCAACTTTTTACTTCATTTGTTTTAGGCAAGGCAAGATTTTTCCCTCATGTACTTTTCATAATGTTTCATTTTGAAATTTTATATACATGTACATTGTATCTATTTAGACTCAAAAATCCAGTCTGTTTGCACCTAGCTAATGACATGTCACTCCACTGAGACTGAATCCCATCCATAACATAATGTAATTTATAGAATAAGCCTGTGGTCTAGCATTTCAATTTCCCACTTTATACAACTTCAGTATCCTCTATCAATTTATTGTATGAAGAAGTACATAGGTCTCTTCATCCTCCCCCATGAATGTTGATCTCCTCTGACAAACACTAGGGATCACTAATCCCTGGACTTCTATCTCCAAAACATTGACGTTACACTTAAGCACCATCAACATCCTTCATACTGACCTCCATATACTGTAAACGCATCAGCGATTCATTGTGGTTTCCAGAAAGGACAAGTTTACATGCATTTTGTATGCTTATACCATTTTCTAGGTCTAGCAGACTGATAGAATGAGAAACCTGTTAGTCCATAGCAAACTTTATTAGTCACTGACATATGAACAAATGTTAATTTGAGCCCTGTACACTGTTTATTTCCAAAACCTGCCAGTCCCCCTTGCCCCCCTCCAAATCAAATGGTCATTCCCTTAATTTTCAGCTGTTCAGACCAAATTCCAAGCCAAAAATTTTTAGTACTTGATAAATCCTGAAAATTTTCTCTCAAAATGGAAATTTTCTCTTTTTATAGAGATTATCATTCAAATGCAAGAGTGTGCCTTCACTCAAATGAGGGTGTACCCATTTTAATCAGGTCATACTAATTTAAGCCTAGAGTCCGATTTTGAGCCTAGACACTCCTAGGGACCCCTACGGCTTTGTGTTATATAATAATCAAGTCAGTTTGATGCAGATAAACCTACATTGACTAAACATGCATCATCAATACATTTTTTATCAATAAATATTGTTTTTAATACAAGAAATAGTGTGAAGTAATATTCTGTTGCTTGAGTGTTACGTCATTGATAAAGAGCGCCATCTACAACTTTCCACAGAGATAAAACAAGTAAAACTATAAAAATCTAGATGAAGATATATAGTTAAAAGTGCTTAAAGTAGAAATATTCAAAACTGTAACTACTTAGCTATTTTTGGTAAAAAAAAACAGAGGAAAGGAGTCAAATTTCAAATTTTGAATAATATAACCTAATTCACATCTTGTTCGAAGATACGTAATAAAGCTCATTCTTTGCGTTCCTTTTGAAATATTTGTGCGTTTAATAATATTAATCTTTTAATTAATTAATAATATGGACTCAAGAATTATCCAGTCACTGTGAAATTATATTGCTATATTGCTATTGGACTTATATTGCTAACGCCACGAATTGCCTCTGATAATACGATCTCTGTGTAAGAGACGCTTCATTCTGCCTTTATTTTATATGAAAACAAAAGCTTTTTACCGACGGAGATTTTCGATCCGGAATAAACTAAAGTAAAGAACTGAAACATTCAGATATTTTCAGTCGCCACTTGGGCGAGCACTTAGTGAATTTACGATAGCCCAGCGCCAATTTTAGTCGCAAATGCGACTGGGCGAGTGCTAATCTTACTCCCTGATGATTATCAAGTTTAAATTTGTAAATTCATCCACTGAGAAAGTCCTGGGCGCTCCTAGGCACATCTAGACATAAAATTGAGCTCTACGTTTAAATTAGTACGGTCAAATTAGTATGACCGTTTTAATCAATTCTACAATATGTGAAAAAGGTGCAAACCTAATTTCTATCGAAACGGTCAGACTCATATTCATACTCCACCACCACTGATTCTAATCTGACATTCATATTTGACCAGCTGTTTGAAGGTAATGAAGAACTACACCTGGTGTATTGCAAGGCATTTATAAAAGTAGTTCAATTATACATGGATTTTTTTGCAAGAAACTGAAAGTAGGGTGATATAATTAATTTATGATTTGATAGACTTCTTTCCGTTGACTGCAGAGATGTAACATTGGACGACAAATTGACACACATTCCCTCCAAATTTATTACATCATAATGTAATCTGACATCATTCAGATCGATTTGGAGAGAACGTTATGATTTTGCTGTCCAATGACAATGTTACAGCTCAGCAGTTAGAGGAAAGAGCCTAAGAGGTCTATTAGCTTAACAGGTTAGTGATTTGTGCTTGTCACTCCATGTATTGGATGCATTTGATCTAGTTTCTGTTTGCAAAGTTTCCCCAACAAAATATGTGCGTTGTATTAGAAACGGTGGTAGTGAGGTATGAACCCGACCGTTTATAAACAAAAATTATTGCAAACCATGCGAGCTAAATCACAACATGATGTGAAAACTCATTAATGTATGTATATAATATATCGACAACACACAATCTACTTACAAAATACTTGTATATTCCTGGAAATTGAATCGAAGTAGGTCTTTTAACGGTAATTCCGAATTCCGTTGTTTACTGAAAGTTTGATCTACAATGATCCCGCCGGTAATTTTGTTGATGGTGTTGATAGGTAGCCGCTTATATCATTGCGAACATTCGGATCTTTGCTCTTAGGCTAGTAATCATCATATGAATAAACGCATATTTGAATAAATTAGTGTAAAGAATGATTTCTATAATTTCACAAATTGTGAACTTCCTATTTGTGAACTTTGAGTAAACTTTTTTTTTATTGATGTAAGCGAGAGTTTGAAGAGGCGGACTAAATTCAAATCAAACAAAAACGTATTGTAATGGATCCCGTATAAACCGTTTCATACTTGGCGCACTTACTTTGTGTCATTTATTTGAGATTGGGGGGGGGGGGTAATTAAGTATCTGGTTTTGGCTAATTTAAGACTTAACAACTATATTACGAGTTCTAATAGTCGAACAAAAAATGTTTGTTACAGTTGGGCAGAGACATATAATATGTATTGTATTCCTCTGCTCTAAGTTTGAGTAAATAGTACAATAAAACCGCGGATTCTTGTAGCCTTTTAGGAGGCCGCTCCACATACGGGATGGACCTCTGTGCAATTCTTAAGTACGAGAGCATTGATTTTTATTAGTCCTATCAAGTTTATAAGTCCTTGGTCCTATTTAATTTCCAGGGTTTTTTTTTTTTTTTACCTCCGTGCTTCATTTTGCACACATTTTTATTTACTTGCACTTGATTTTTAAATAGCAATTTATTGCTTGCCGTTTATTCTTTTTACTTATTGATAAAGCATTTGTTTGAACCTAACTAAACGCATATTGTTAAAAATGGATTATCCTGTCCACACTATGGTTCATTCAAAACTAACTTATTTTTCTGTCAATATTTCCTATTTTTTCATGTTTTTTTTTTCAAATTTTAATGATTTAATACAAGATACTTTATTTGCCAAGGCGGACCCAATTAAAGGCATATACATGTACATGTGTTATATAATTGTCCAACTATTATGAAATAAATGTTAAGTAGCATAAAGAAGTACAGATTATACGCTGTAGATAACTACAATAAATATAATAGCATATTATATTAGTACTTAGAAAACTTTCATGTTTTCGTATTCGATTCCCGGGTTGCGCCACTATGTTTAAGAGGTTGGTCACCTCCTGCTTCCATGTCGCGATATAACTGAAAAATTGTTGAAATCGACGTAAAACACCAATCAACCAACCAGCCAACCAACCAACCAACCATGTTTTCGTATACATGTATAAATCTTCCAACATCATCAGGAATACATTTTGATTCCGACTTTAAAATATATAGCATTTTAATATTATCATTAAGGTTAATAAACAACAGAACATCTCTCTATATAATGGAGAAGAGTTCACCTCTACTTAAAAGTCCTTAAACGTGTTTATTACATTTCAATAAAAAGTGGCATTCACCCTCAATTTCACTTTTATTACATTTATTATAATATCTAAGTTCTCCAAGTAATTTGTATGCAAAGATCTGAAACCCGTAAAGGTTTTTTTTTATGTCTGCATTTTTTTCATTTGATATCCTTCAATGATGATACCTCACCCTGATTTTCAACACTGATTCAGTACCATCTTGACCAGTAGCAAAAGGAAACAAATTAAAAATTTAAGTCCAAACATGCAAAAGTAAAGGAGTGTGATGATCATGTAAATAACGAGAGTGAGTGATACAATACGACTGCGACACTCAAAATACTACTGTGCAGTGGACAGTCGTAGACCTATAGAAATCAATGTATTTTAGACCAGGTGACCGGAAGTAGTGGGCATCTCCTGTTTGGCTAGTCACATCAGCCATGGAAACGTACAGACAACATAAATAAGTTCAGCTTTGCATACGCCAGGTGGATATAGATAGATATTCAGTCTGTATCGCTAGAGTCAAAACCTCAACAAGATTAAATAGGGTTGTAATCATAATAATAAATTACAATATATAGATAAGTATGTAAATAGTGTTTAACATAAATTTCATCCCCCGAAAACAAAGTTTGGGGTATATAGGAATCACCCCGGGAGCCTGTCTGTCCGACCGTCCGTCCGTCCGTCTCATTGTCTGTCTGTCTGTCCATGAATTTTGCCCGGGCCATAACTTCGTCCTTTTACTTTGAAGGAAGATCACATTTTACACAACTGTTATCCATGACCCAGGGGTGTGTCATGATTTGAGCCAAGGTCATATCTACAAGGTCAAGGCCACAGTGCACACACAGCCAGAATTCTTGTCCGGGCCATAACTTCTTCCTGTTATGTTGCAGGGAGAATATTTTTTACACAATTGTTGTCCATCACCCAAGGGTATGTGATGACTTTAATCCAAGGTCATATCTATAAGATCAGGGTCACAGTGCACACATAGCCAGAAATCTTGTTCCGGTCATGACGTCCTTCTGTTTCTTTGCAGGGAGATTATATTTCACACAAATGTTATCCAAGACAAAAGAGTGTGTCATAGTCTTGAACCAAGGTCATATCTACAAGGCCAAGGTCACAGAGCACACATAGGCAGAAATTTTGTTTGGGCTATAATTTTTTCCTATTACATTGATGGGAGATTATATATTTCGCACAATTGATGTCCATGATCCAAGGATGTGTCATGACCTTGAGCCAAGGTCATATCTTCAAGGTCAATGTCACAGTGCAGAATAGACAGAATTCCTGTCAGGGCTATAGCTTTTATTTTGTACGTTGGAGGGAGATTATATTTTTTCACCCAACTGTTACCCATGACTCAAGGGTGTGTCATGACCTTTAACCAAAGTCATATCTACAAAGCCAATGTCAGAGTGCACATATACCAAAATTCTTGTATTCATTGATTATACCTCAGAATATATAAGTGGGACATCCATTACACTTATACCAGTAATGTATCTTGGATCTTGAATTATTGCACGTTTCAACTGTGTATTTGACGCGTGGGTGGGTGGGGGTGTATTTGTCCCGTTAGAACAGCTCTAGTTAATCATGTAATTAAAGTTTAAGATGCTTTCTTTTGCTTCAGACGTCGTAAAATTGTTTTACCAGAACAGACGTCCTTAGGGTCCAAAAACTGGTGAAGTAGAAGTTTTATATAATATAAAAATGACAACATGAGTACAAACAGTTGAATTAAAAATAATGTTCCAGCATGACAGATCTTTTAAGCTGTATATTCAGGTCAATCTTCAAAACGTATTTACGTTTAGCTCTCCGACTTTTTTTCACGGAAAACTTATGCAGATCCACATGCTAGTATATGATATACACATTGAAGGGGGGGGGGGGTTACACAAGATTAAGAATTCAGGACGAACTTGAATTCGTGTCTCTCACTACAATGTAATTTTCTTCTTTAAAATTATCATTCTTACGGTCATTTAATTATTTATTCATATTAATGCACTATGAAAATAAAACATTTCTTTTATTTTTCATCAAAATCTATTCATGAATTCACGAGAAAACAGTGTTCCAGCGTTATCGGGTTTACATAGTTTCGGTCACCCCGAAGATAACCATAAATTTCATGTAAAACCAATTTGACCATAACAGAAGGAAGGCATGTGGTAACAAAGAGTCCAGGTGTTTCCTGGTACAGATAAGATAATAAGGACGGAGGAAAGTCCGCGATAATCCCCAAATTGTTAACAATTTACTCTACGCATAGCAGTTCATGCAAACAATCATCAAAATGTCTATCGGAGCAGTGATGTTATTCTTCACGGTGGTCAGTGTTGCAGGTATGTACAGCCGGATCGATAGATGGGGGGCATATTGTTTTTGTCCTGTCTGCTTGTCTTTTTATATATGATCTGTTTGTCTGTCTGTTGTCAACTTTAACCTTGGCTATAACTTTTGAACCGTGAGGGATAAGACTTCATATTTGACATGCGTACTCAACTAATGACACCCTTTCAAATGACACCAAAGTCGATGACCTTTTGACCTTGATAATGACCTTCACGCTATAAATAACTTTTTGGACTTGAGTCAATAAATTTTGAACTGTGAGGGACAGAGACTTCATATTCGACATACTAACTTAACTAATGAAGCCCTTTCCAATGACACCTTTGACCTTTGACCCTGACAATGACCTTCACGCTAAAAATAACTTTTTGGACTTTGCTGCTGCCGCGGGCATTGGTGTTTCACAAACACAAGTTGTTCGAAATGAAATAAGTAATTCGATACACAAAACCGTAGGTGCAACCCCTCTCGGAACATTCATCGGAGTGGAACACCAACACTCCCCCCCCCTTTTCTCGGAAAAATTTCTGGATCCGCACCTGTAATACACGGAGCCGGCGTCGGTCAGTAAGTAAAGTGTTTGGTTCGTAGTCGAGAGGATCCCACAGGCGGCTCGTCCGTGTCTGGGCATTCGGGTGAAACAGTAAAAACGAGGTCCGGTGTCATGGTAGACGTGCCACTTACAAAATCCCTCACTACTTCAGGTAGGTCCTTTGCATAGGTATATTTTTCTGAGCAGTTCATAAGTAGATATCATCAACATAAGTGGAAAAAATCTTGTTGTGATGTAAAACAAGAAACAAATAAATTAGAACACGTGATCATGATGCCGATCTGTACATACTTTTGGTCTCATTCATACAGTGGCTATCACAAGGAGACAGTGCCTACGTGACCCTTCCATCTGTCCTCAGTCCTGCATCATTACGCTGGGAGGATGTACAATGTGTTCCACGACCTGCAAACAAATTCTAGGGAAGAACGTGTTTAATACACCAGTAAATGGCCTGCAAGGACAGCAGTCATCTAGCGGCACAAATGCATACGCTGGATTGCCATTAATAAATCCAAATCCAGCCAGCTCTTTTAACGGTCCTCAAAATCCTAGTGGTAGCTTACAAACTGGCTTTGGATATAATCCAGGAAATATTGGGCCTATGAATCCATATTATAACGGGGGAAGTAATCCAGGAAGTCCGAATGGCTACAGCAACGTGGGAAACATGGGGCAACTCGCTGGAGGCAGTTTAAATCCTGCAATGCCAGGAGGAAACTTTGCCGGACAAGGAGTCAATGTGAATCCCGCTAATCTAGGAGGCAACAACCTAGCACCTGCATTACAGCTAGGAGGGGTAACACAGAGGCCAAAAACAACGACAGGTACAGCTCATTCTACGCTTAATATATGGAACTAAAGTACAATTATAAATGTTCTAGTGTATATATTTTCAATCTCATTAAAACTCAGTCTATCACGCTCCGTAGTTTCATCGTGTTGGTTGTGGTAGCTACCACAGCGAACACGATAAAACAATGGAGCGCAGTAGATCGAGTTTTAATGAGATTGATATATTTTGACATTAAAATAGTTTTTGAACAAGGAATTTCAAGATAATTTTTTTTCGTTTGTGTGATGACATGGGCGGATTTGGGAAACTTTATAACTAAAATATTTCTATAGATAGGGACGGGATTTCTGGCTCTTAGAAAAACAAAACAAAATATTTTCGGTAAATTCTATAATAAATGGAAAGAGGGTTAGTTTTATTTCCGGAATTACAATAAGATTCGCCACATTAGCGGAAGATGGGGGGGGGGGGGGGGGGGGGGGGGGCTAGCGAAGAAACGAAGATGACGGTAAGGATGATGCGGAGAAGGGTGGTGAAGAGGCTTTGATCAATGGTTGTCCTTCGAATTTTACGTAGAAACATGTATTAAAACATATACAAATGTACATGTATGCATCACTTTATCTTCTTTAATATTATTATTGTTTTATCTATTATTATTATTGTTTCAGTCGCAGTACCCGCTTGTCCTCCATTATACTGCCCATCGGGAAATATTCAGCTTCAAAATGGGTGCCCAATATGCATGGGTAAATTTATTGTTCGAAATTTCGAAAGAAGAATAATAAATCAAAATGTATCTAGAATATCAGCACCATTTTTTTTTCTTTTCTTTGAAGACTAAGAAACTAGAAATATATACTGGACAGTTTCTATGTGAGTGTAATGTCAATTAGATCTCGCTATTTCAATACTAAGTATATAACGAAAATCTAGTTACACCCCGCCCCCTTAAAATACGCACAGTGCCAAATAAAATAATCGGAATTAGATCCAGTGATGTAAAAATCACACGAACAGCATTTAGATATTTTTATCTCAACTTAACAATTATCTTGTATTTACTTTTAACACCCATGTTAATAGTATCAACAACAGTGAAACCACAGACAACAAAGCAAACTTCAGTTTCCATGACGACTACTGTGCCGACTCCACCTGCTGTGACGTGTACACCGCTTCGATGTGTTGCACCCTGCGACAAAGGCATCACCATAGCACCCGACGGATGTCCAATTTGTCTCTGTAAATAATGTATACTGTGATGGAATAAATATTCATGAAAAATCTCCTCTGATATTAACTGCAATTACGTGAAGCTGGTAAATGCGGAAAAGGATTCCTTACAACAACATAACAGGAACGTTTTAAAAGTGACCCTTCTTGTTAGATTACAGGATCTGTCTCTCGAATTTATGATGATGTTATTCAACCGAAAAACTTTCGCCCAAATTTATAAACAATATACAATTTACAGTATATAATAACGAAAGACCATCTCTGAGTGTTTTAACGTCCTTAAGAAGTAAATGTAATAACTGTCCAAATAATTGGCGACATTTATGCATCTATATATCTTTCTATTTGTACCTTACATATGAAAAAAGTTTTATGAAGAATATGCTTCTCTTCAGTATTGCAGTATTATGTATTTACGGACACTGTACTATACAATATTGCGACATACTTTAACGCAGAAGAAATCACGCAGAGAACATAAACACCCAGTATTTTGCAATATTTTATGACAAAGAAAGAAGGAGAAAAAGAGAAAGATATATTCCTTGTCTTATGTGGTGTTTTAATTGTAGGATTGTTGTTCAATACTAGTGTAATATTTTTTCTGAAATATGTGGGAAAAAAAATCAATACATATTCCAGATAACGTTATGTTTTTCTTATATTTTTTTTCTTTGTTCTTGTGTGTGTGTGGGGGGGGAGGGGGGGGGGGGTGTTTTGTTAACTTTTATTCTCTTTTCTTCTCATATGTCAAAATCATTTATATTTTCAATTAATATCTACAGTGAATTCTCCCCATTTTTCATAATTACATAACAGCTACTTGCCATTAGTTATCTCCCTTTATCTAGAAAAGGCTCACATTATCAAAACGCATTGATATGTAAGCTACAACGTATGAAGCAGTGTGAGAACTTTGGATTTTTAAGTTGCATTTTTTTTTTCAGCGACTGAATCCAAAATAATATATATATAACACCGGTGCCCTGTCTTTCGGATGAGACAGTAAAAACCGAGGTCCCGTGTCACGATAGGCGTGGCACGTAAAACATCCCTCACTGCTTTGCGTGGGTACCGTTGCAAAGGTCTAAATTTGTATGCAATGCATCAGGCAGATGTCGTCACCATATACGTGAAATAATCGTGGAGTGACGTAAAACAATAACCAATCAATCCTGTCTATCGTAAATGAAACAAATCTTCTATGTCCCATGGTTTTCTGTTCTCTTATCTTTTTCTCTCCAGGTTTTTGTTTGTGTGTGTGGTTTTTTGCGGTTTTTTGGTATTTTTGGGAGGGGGTGTTTTGTTTTTTGTTTTATTTTTGTTTTTTTTTTTTTTGTTCTGGGTTTTTTTTTTGGGGGGGGGGATGTTTGAGGTGTTTTGGGGGTTCTTTTTTTTTGTTTGTTTGTTTGGTTTTTTTTGGGGGGGGGGGGTTGTGTTATTGGGTTTTTGGCTCCTTAATCACGGAATGCCTGCTAAGTTGGTAAGTTTGATTATGGACAGTTCGATTCGAAGAAAGCCAGAGAAATGACAGATGTGCTTAGAGCGCGAATCATGCATCCATGTGTGCATCAGATAACACAAAATACAAATATATAGCAGGTCGTGTGTGGGTCAAGAAAGGGGAATGTCCAAACCTACAATAAAATTTGGAAAAATTAGGTTCTTGTTACCTTTTCGTAGAAGGTCAAATTTACACAACCCTCTCAAGAGACATTCCTGGGCAGACCCTTCGACATATTGTTTTTTGGTATCTTCGCCTTTATATTTTCCGCTTAAGTCATATGTACTTCACAGTATCTAGATCTAGGTCTCTAACTGGCGACTAACAACAAGTACTAATTTATATTGAATTTTGCCGGTAAAAGGCGGAATTATGTTAATTTAGCTTATCGTGTATATGTCGTCTCTCGTGGGCTTCAATTTCGTGTCTATCTACACAAATATATGAATTCTTGTAAGCGCAGACTCCACTTTTCTGCAAATAAATTACGCTAGACTAAACCAAGACGGAAAAAACGTGTATCTGCATTGCCAACAATGAATTCTGCGGAAGGGGTTGATATATTGCCGGCGGAGTCAGTATTCTAAGATTTCTGTTGAAGATGACGTACCAACGGGTAAATTGTCACACACAATATATATATATATATGTTGACATATTCAGATATTATATATATATATATGTTGACATATGAGCGTCTCAAGGAAGATTATGATAATGAAGTCAATTTTTACATTCCTTGTTTCGGGTGAAAAAAAGTAAGAAAATTCTGTATCTTTTTTTTTTTTCATTTGCTATATATTTGCTATTTTCATATATATATATATATATATATATATATATATATATATATATATATATATATATATATATATATATATATCTCTTGCAACATGTACGTTAGGCATATATATGTTCTTATCATATCTAGTGAACAACTCTTTATCGCAGAGCGAAGTCATGATGGTCTTGGGTACACTATATATATAGATCTGAACAAATTAACATACTGCAATATTGGTCATCAACATTGGGCATTGGGGGAACTATCTCTAACGGAATTACGAAAAGGGAAGAAATTAAAAAAAATCTTGACAGCCACACCACTGAATAATCATTAGATAAATACTGTGAACTGAAGTTCCCTGAGCACCGTCCCCGGCTGCCCTCTGTTGCTGACTTATTACAAACAAAGATCGGATACTTACATATAATATTATATATTTTAGTAGTAGTAAGTTATTGCAGATTCATTCTTGTATACATAAAATTCGCATCATCTTGCGGGAACAGTGATCACCTCTTTTGCCCAAGACATCAGTCCCAGTTATTGTGAAAGAGTCTATTATCAATAGCACCAGTTCAAATACTACTTGTTCTTAGACATGTTTCATCTTGCACCTTATCTTAAGGGTTCTCGATCCTTGGGTGACGTCATATATGTTCGGTCAGATGGAGGAGTAGGGGAAAGAAAACTTTCAGTGTTGATTTGTCTTCGTAAAAAAATAGCATATATATTATAGTTGTACGGCAACGTAGAAAGGTCATGAAGAAAATTTTTTAAGTCGTACAAACGAGATACTAAGTCGTACAAACGAGATATTAAGTCGTACAAACGAGATATTAAGTCGTACAAACGACTTACTGAGTCGTACAAACGAGATACTATGTCGTACAAACGAGATACGAAGTCGTACAAACGAGATACTAAGTGGTACAAACGACTTACTAAGTCGTACAAACGAGATACTATGTCGTACAAACGAGATACTAAGTCGTACAAACGAGATACTAAGTCGTACAAACGAGTTACTAAGTCGTACAAACGAGATACTAAGTCGTACAAACGTCTTACTAAGTCGTACAAACGAGTTACTAGGTCGTACAAACGATATACTAAGTCGTACAAACGAGATATTAAGTCGTACAAACGACTTACTATGTCGTACAAACGAGAAACTAAGTCGTACAAACGACTTACCAAGTCGTACAAACGAGATACTAAGTCGTACAAACGACTTACTAAGTCGTACAAACGAGATACTAAGTCGTACAAACGTCTTACTAAGTCGTACAAACGAGATACTAAGTCGTACAAACGACTTACTAAGTCGTACAAACGAGATACTAAGTCGTACAAACGAGATAGTCATGGTCTATAGGGAGAGTTGATTTAAGACAATACATACACATACAGGTTAGCATAAATGGATATTACTGGAAACGTTAAGCTGTATCACGAACTTGGTTTAAATCAAGATGAAATACTCTGCTATCTTGCTACAGTGGACAGAATTATTATTAGCAAAAGTTCATTGAAGCGCATATTGAAGAAAACGAAATTGTATCGGCGGAAAAAATATTTTAGATGTTTCTCTTTTTCTGTTAAATGAGGCTGAAAATTCAGGACAACTTCATGGCTATAAATTTATGCACTTGAAATGTATTCAGAATGGGTTTGTGGTTACTCAAGAAACAATTAGACAGTTGCTACATGTGATAGATCCAACTGGAGTCAACAATAGACGCAGGGGACGTTTGAAGAGAAGGCAGTATTCGAACTCGACCAAATTTTATGTGGCACATGGACTCTTACGACAAGCTGAAACCGTATGGAATATGTATAAATGGATGTATAGACGGCTTTTCCAGACACATAATTTGGCTAGAGGCGTATCGAACCAGCAGTGATCCAGCAGTAATTGGAAGCTATTTCATCAACGCTGCTGACAAACGGCAAGGCGTCCCCATGAGAGTTCGAGCCGACCGGGGAACAGAAAACGAATATGTGGAACAAATGTTGGTTTTCATGAGGTCAGACCATACAGATGAATTTTCTAGGATCCCTTTTATATACGGTTCCAGCAACCACAACCAGCGTTTTGAGTCCTGATGGGGTCAGCTGAGACAACATAGTGCCGAATTTTGGATTCAGCTTTTTCATTCTCTGAAGGAAGAAGGAAAATATTTAGGGGATCATTTGGATAAAAGTTTGGTCCAGTATTGTTTCATGCAAATTTTACAGGTAATACTGGTGCAAATTTTGAATATGAATACATATTTATATATTTCATTCTTCAAACAGAATATAGTAAGTTTTTTGTCAAATAAACTCAAATCAAATCAATCCATAGTGATCTACCAATAATTCTACCATTTGTACTAAAATTGAAAAAAAGATCAAAACTTACATTTTCTTATAGCTCATTACAGATTTTTCAAAGAACTGAATCAATTGTTTTTTAAAATATTTGTCATAATAATTGTTTCAAGTATTTTTAAAACTACCATAAAAACTCGACCATAAAATATTCTTCAAATCAGCTGTGAGGACGGGTTATAGAGGTTATCGCCCCACCGTAAGTGACGGTGAATACTATATTGAATACATCATTAGCAAAGAATGTCAAAACATTACCGTTTTTTGTGCTTTATCGTTGCACATTTGCAGTAATTATTACTGCTTTCATGGTCAATACAGACATATAGTATGAGTTGTCCCCTATCGGCTCCAGCGAATTCAACAATGTACCCAATTATAAGGGGCTGATATTGTAAAGACATTTCTTGAAATATATAATGTATTATGGAGCAAAACGTTGAGGTGAACCAGAACAAAATTCGAAACTGATCTGCAAGTTGCCATGGTAAAGCATGTACTGAATATCAAATAATAACCAGCTGTCTGAAAATCTGAAATCCTTTGTGGGAAACTAAGTAGATGTATTTGCATTAATTTTTGTAAATCCAGGGAAGCCGGAGTGGCCTAGTGGTATTGCTCTTGCCTCTTGATCGGAAGGTCGGGTTCGATACCCCTTCTGGTCATGTCGGGCCTGTCTTTCAGATGAGACAGCAAAATCCGAGGTCTTGTGTCGTGGTATGCATGGCACGTTAAAGATCCCTCGCTGTTTCGGATGGGTTCGATGCAAAGGTGTAAATTTCTATGCCTTGCAACAGGCAGATGCCGTCACCATATATGTGAAATATTCATGGTGTGACGTTAAAACGAAAATCAATCAATTGTAAATCCAAGGACCCTAACTTAGCAAAATATCAATAAACTGGAACAAAACCTGATCTGTAACTTTTCATGATAAAGCAATGTAACGAATATTAAATGATAATCTACATGTATAAACGCTATGAAAAGTACAGAAAACTTATTAGCGGAGCGACAGACGGATGTACAGACAGACGAACTGACGGACAGAATGCAAACCTTAAGTCCCCTTCGGCTTCGTCAGTAGGGTAAAATTATTGAAAATATGTGAAAGATCAATTTTATATGTATCTATCCAATATCTAAGAAAGCCGGCGTGGCCTAGTGGTATGGCATTCGACTTAAGATCGAAAGGTCCGGGGTTCGAGCCCAGCTCTTGACATGCCGGTGTCCTGTCTTTCGAATGAGACAGTAAAAACCGAGGTCCCGTGTCATGGTAGGCATGGCACGTTAAAGATCCTTCACTGCATCGGGTGGATCCGTTGCAAAGGTCAAAATTTGTATGCCCCGCATCAGGCAGATGCCGTCACCAAATACGTGCAATAATCGTGTGATGTGACGTAAAACAAAAACCAATCAATCAACCAATATCTCAGATGAGTAGACAGACCAATGTTTGTTTCTTGTTGCAGGACGAATTGGATGAAGTATCAAAATTATGGAACACCCATCGTATTCGGAAGAGTAAACATCATTTGGCGCCAAGTGGCAGACCACTGTCAATGTATAATCTGCCACATTTATATGGAACTGAGAATTTTGTGCGTTACATGTCTAGAGATAAAATACAGCTGTGTAAGGAGGAGTGCGTACCAAAAGACCGATATTCGTGTGATAAAGATGTATTTGAGCTGTGTTCTATTTTAATGCAAGAAAACAATTTATCAGAACCATGTGATGTTGCAAGCGCTTTAGATTTATACAACAGTTTGCGTGATTCTATCTATCAGAATTTGTAGTTTTCAAACTTCTGTTATAATGGTTCAATAGTGGCCGAACTTGTGTTAAACAAAAGTCCAGTATTAACACAAATACATATATACAGCAGACGTTTATAAGCTGAAATTACTTCGACTTCTCATTCTTCTGTTCGAGCAAAACAACTTTGCGAGTTATTCAGCTTACTTAATGTATGCTCATTACCTTGAACTCTAACCAGACAATAAATAGAGCGAGTTGTTTATTAAGTTGCATGTCCTTCTGTCATGTTTATTAAAATGTACCATGATTAATAAGCCACAGTGGATGATATTTTCATCATATATTTGACAGCACATATATGCAGGCTAATTTAGGTAAACTTGACTTCCGGTTGAGTACCATCGCCAAATAGACAAAAAGAATGCTCGCTAGATCTTATGCCATTCTTCTATTTTAACTTGGCTTAAGTTAAGCCCGCCGTTGCCGAGTGAATAGCCATTAGGCTCACCTCGGTTGAACCATGAAGCTGCTATTTTCATACTACTTTCAAGTTCCTGGATGTAAAAGTAAAACAACCTGAAATTTTACGTCTATAGCTGTCTTTTGCCCATCATAACCTCAGCGACACATTATCTGGTTTCAAGCAGAGTATGGGAATCTGTCGAGATATGCCGATTTAGTAGATACATGTAGTGTGTCGGACTAGAGGAGCGACCATTTGATTTTTAGGGGGCGGGGTGGAAAGACTTTGCAAAAAAAGGGGGAAAAATCCGGCGACCAATATAGGCAAAGAAATTATCCTGCCCGAAGGGTTTGCAAAATAATAATAATCCTCACATGGGTTGGAGGAAATAACCCTTTCACATTTACTGCAGGACTGACTTTAAAATGGGCATAGGACAGTTTCCATCAAATTTTCGACGTTACAATAATGTTATTTTCCGTGAACAGTGATGATTTTGCCCAAGATGCTAGTACTGCAGTTAATTCCGAATTCCAATATATGTAGTAGGGAATGGAAGAAGTTGTAGTAATGGAAATAGCGGAACAAAGAAGCGCCGAATTTGTTTTATTCCCCCCCCCCCTTTTCCAACCCCACGAATTGTAAAAAAATGATGTTTAGCTAATGAAAGTCTTCCTCCCCCCTTAAAACCAAATGTCTGTTCAAAATGATTTGAGGATCATGTGCTCCATCCCAAATAGGTGATTACAAAGGAAATCTTATGGCTGGGAGGTTAAGAACCCTGCAGACCCCAAGCTATACATGAGTCGGTAACTGTCAGCAGGACCAACATATTTCAGTTCAGACGACTACGTTCCGTTACGAAAGATGAAATATCGCAGAATATGACGTGAAATCAAACATCAACTTCTCCGACATACCTCATTTTCTGAGTAATGTGTTGGCAGGAGAAATAGTCTAGATGCGACCGAATACGGGAATCGGTCCCCACACTCTAACCACTAAGTTGTGTGGGTCACCTTTCGAATCCCTCACACAGGTATATATATATATATATATATATATATATATATATATATATATATATATATATATATATATATATATATATATATATATATATTTGTTATCTATATATATTTGTTATTTAAAATGCTGATACCTATGAGGCACCGTATGGCATCACATACGACCAAGTGATCTTGATGTACTTAAAACCAAAAGCATACCCCATAGAATCCCTTACACTTTTACTTTGAATAGAGTGTACATCAGAATCAATTGTGATCATAACTTAATCATCTCATCGACAACCTGTATCTAGGGATGGGATATAGTTTTAACTAAAAATCGTTTTGACGTGAAAAGTCCAGCAACAATTGTTTCCTTCATAGTGTGATGTCACGTAACGGTAATTAATACAGAACGTTATTGGGTGAAGAGTGTGATGCATAAGGAAATCGCACTTGAAACCACAGGGACTAGACGCATTGACTGTTTCCTTTAGTGTACCCCTCTCCCTTCCCCGATTCAATCTGACTTTAATTGTAACCCTATATATGTAACCCCTTCTCTGTCATTTCGTTTTTCAAATTTTTATAAAGAGGGAATCTAAAGCAGAAATAAAAGTTATAGAGGTCATGTATGTGTTTGAACATGTGTATTTAATATCTTAAAAGTTATGTAGTTATAAACCAAAGGTCTTTAGGGTCCGAGGATTAGTATTGTAATTTCGATTAACGAGATTAATGGATGCAACTAGTTTAGAATTTGTTGTATGATGTGACAGTCGTAGTGGAAGGACAGATCTAGGAATTGTTAGCTATACCCTTTGGGTTAATACACAGCAAAATTAATTATAACATATTCTCTTAAAGCCACTGGCGAGGGTCAAACATTTCAAAATTCCCGCATCGAAGAGTTTTACAAAATATAACGTATAAAAACGTTATTTGACTTTGCAGAAATATTGCAAGTGATAATGTAAAATTATGTTCCTATGACATTTTTATAAAAGCTACAAGAGAAAGGTGCATTTTTCTTTTCATTCTTTTGATAATTGTATTTCAGGGATATCATGTCTGAATTTTGAACAGAAATATACTATTTATTTGCGAAAATAGTATTTATAGTATTTCTGCCTATATGAAGTAATAAAGAAATACCATTTTCTGTCAATGCCGGAAGTCGAGAGGTCTCAAAATTTGTATTGGTAGCCATACCAAAGGTATGATGAATCTCCATAATTCTGAAATTGAGTACATCACGTCAAATTTCAGAGAAAGGTATTCGAAACCTGAATAAGCAGTACTAATGGGTTTCTAAAAATGAAATGACTTATAGTTAGGGTCAGCTAGTATCTGGGAAAGGGGAGGGGGTGGGTGGGTTACATTAAAAGAAACAATCCATACGCCAAGCCAGGGGGTTAGGAGGTTCGAGAAACCCCTTCAAATAAGAAATATATCTCAAATTTATGCAAGACTTGTAAATTTTTTTGAAAATAATGGATAAAACCCCCACCATCACTCTGGATAAAAACCTCCCCAGATGAGCTTAAGAATCAATCACACTGCAGCACACTTAAATTACTATTCGCCGATCCTCGACCAATAATTTCTGTGTTGTTCTCCTCGAATAAGATACAATAATGTTTTTCGAAAAGGTTAAAATATTTTAGCTTTTGACCAATGATTCAGAAGGAAGAATTCGAAGCCTTCTTGGCAATTACGCCACAGGGGCTTGCAGTTTTAAATATGCATTTTGAGAGAAAGGGAGGACACAACTCTCCGGTCGCCTGCCACCTGACTCGAAATTCAGACAAAACAAAGCTATATCCAGCATTCGTTTGCTGTGTTTTAATACCTTTAATATATATAAAACTCGTATCATGCACTTTAAATGTACAACTGTACATGATTTTCAAACTCACAAATAACTCGAATAATTCTGCGCCCTCTTGTGGCATTATTAATGGAGCAATCGGAGATGGGCGAAATATAACGACTGACATAATTCGGCCTAACTCATAAATAGCGTTTTACAATTCCATCTGTAAGTTTTGAAATCATTGTATGTTTACTTCCGGTTTATTTCGGGATCAATTTCAAGGTAAGCTCTGATTGGCTAATTAATTAAAATATTGATCATGTGATAATTAAGAATTACACAATTAAGACAATGATTTGGTACGTACGTAATGACAATAAAAAGAGTAAGTAAGTACCTTTTGTAACACGTCTTTCATTATAAAGTAATGCAAAAATATTGTAAATTTCGGGAAGGGAACGTGAACCGGAAGTAAACATACAAAGATGTCAAAACGCACGGATGGAGTTGAAAAAACGCTCTTTATAATGAGTCTGAAAAGCAAAACTGGCACAATTAAAGTAGATGATACAATTTTTATGTGAAAGTATGAAAACACAGAAAAGGATTGCTGGGTATTGCAATGCCTTGTCTGAATTTCGAGCCGGTGTAACAGTTTCAAAGTTCCCCCGTGCTGAAAGTTCCCTTTTGATGTTTTGCGCATGCGCGTATCGGTAGGAAACTTTCAGTCTGTGTTATATGCATGGTGAAAGTTTCCTCGTGGTGAAAGTTCCTTGGTCGACGTGAAATATGAAAGAATAAAGATTAATTCTTATAATTGTACTGGATCTGGCTGTTAGGATATAATTGTGATAAATTTGAGGGATTCTAATATTGACGCATGCGTATGTGCGACAAAGGGAACTTTCAGCATGGGGGAACTTTGAAACCGTTACACCGGTCGCAGACGACCGGAAAGTTGTGCGACTCGCAGCGAAATATCAACTAGGTCTTTCATGATTTATTTGATCTTTAGTCAAGATTTATATTGTTTAATTTTTTTTTAGTTTTAAACTCATAATGCGTAACTACAAGCCCCTGTGAATGATACTGATAGTTGCCAAGTGTTCAACACGATATAAATATAAATATCGTAAGTGTAAATATCGTATATGTACATGTGAAGTAAAATAAATAACACTAGCAAATAATAATGATACTTACAGTAACAAACAAAGAATGAATTAAAACTGATATATTTCTTGTATAATCTTTTTCTTTCAAATGACAATTTCTACGTGAATTAATCGTATTGTTCCTTATGTGTTATTTTCCACAAATTTACTATATCAATAAAGATAGAACAGAAGCAACAGTGTACGTAAAAACTCATTTCACAGATGTATAATGGGAGAAATGTCGCTTGCACAATAAAAGTTATTTCATTGCGAAATAAATCTCTCTTCATAGAGATAAATATGTTTCCGAAAACTATCTGGCTGTATCACCATAACGAGAAATTTCTTTATGGGTATCTGTGAACACATGGTAAGATACGTCTGTGAGTTTATGTCTTCTTCTGTGAAAAAAAAATCTTTTCATGAGATAGATAGCTTGATTGATGAATAAAACGGCCTACCACATTACCAACAAGTACATTCCGTTTGCACTATTTTGTGCAAAAGTCAATATATACATAACGTCTTTTCTTGCACGCATAACTTTACTTTTGTCTGGATTTTATTAGCATTATACGACATTCAATTTCATTTTCAATTCATATTTCATACTATGTCCATTGACCAATATCCAGATTTTAGTACTGAATTAAATTCTGATCTGAATTCAGGGAAATTTTTGTAATTGTCTGATAGTTCCAGAAGGCACCCACATGTGCGGGCAATTGGTCTTCTGTTAAGGCCCTCCATACGGCGGATTTCGATTTTTATTTCCGGTACGTCTGACACTAGCAAATCCGCACCTGTACAGAATCGCAAAAAAATTTTCAATGACGAAGTGTCCATCTCTTTGATAAATTTTTTCAAGAAACATGTGGTATCTAAATGACCGCTGGAAATGGTATCTGGGAATCGGAGAAGTGCTAAAACTTCCTTGCATGTTGGGATCATTCGTTTGTACATCTTCTGCAGATCTGCCTCTTTAATCCCCACAAAGGATTTTGTATAATCGTCTTCCAAACATCTATAACGTACATTGGATCTTGAACAAGTTCCTTCATAGCTACCTCAAGACACAACGATCGAAAGTTTTCTTTGGTAGGTAAACTTCTGCCTTTGTGAGCTGCCATGAAATCCATTAGATCGTCCAACTCGACAGCGCCAAAATCCTCACATGCAGCTCGAACCATGTCAGCTTCAGACGGAGGAAGGTAAACCAAGAAAATTTCCAGGATGTCAGCTGTTGGCCTTCCGTACAAACATTCCTCAAAAATTATTGGCGCAATTGACACTGGGAAATATCTACACATTTGCCAGCCTTTCACAATGATCCTGGCAACCGCTTGCCACTCTACTTCCTGGAAATCATGTCTAGTAAACGGCACTTTATAATTACATCCAACCGTGCACTCTTCGTAGAAATCGTTTCAAAAAGTGCTAAATACATCTCGGAGAATTCCAGAGCCTTCCCCAGGCTCCATCTCATTACCCATATCGTCCTTTCTTCAAATATCTACCAGTATATTTTCATTTACCAGACTGGGGTCTTTAAATGCATTAATCATGTCAACTAATGTTCTGCCTTGATGTACAAGTATTGTATAATTTTCTGTAACATTTGGATGCGCCCGAATAGTTTCGCTAATAAATGGGAAAGTAACCTCAGTTTCCGAATCATTCAATAAATCGAAATTATCTAAGTGCATATCGAAGACAGCAATATCCGACGCATCGATATTGATACTTGGATTGGACAAGTCGTAATTTGTATTTAGCGCTGCTGCTGAAGCGTCTGTTGGATTCCCAGTGGCGACATCACTTGATTTTGTGCTTACAGAGTCTGGTGTGTAAGCATTGATAATTCCGGATGTTTTTGCAGCTGCAGCAATTATGTCACCCTGCGAGATTAGATTTGGTAAAACATCATCATTTTTCCTAATTGACGCTAGGTAAACTCTGATTATACCGAATTTTGTCGTGTCATACATCTGATTTATTATTGTACTCTCTTTAATTTTATTTTCTGCGAAGTCCCACAGTTCAAAATTAAAATCGTTTTCACTCCCTCGTGTACTCCTTCCGTTTGGAAAAAACAATTTTTTAGCATCTGATAGTATCTCTGAGTCGGTGGTATCCCTATCCAATAATAATTTCCTAGTTCCCCCTCCATTTTTCATTCTTACTTGCTTTCCTTTTCCACCTTCCAACCTTCCACCATCATCCATCCAACGTCAATGCGTCTTTTCTCCTTCTTTGCATTCAAATTTCCTCTAAGTCGCATGCTTACACTACTGTTGTCATAACTTTCATCATGTTTGTCATCTCCGCCTTTCAGTTTTCGCCTAAGTTTTTGCAACAGGGTTTGCTTCCTTTTCTCTGAATCAGTCAGAATTTTATTACTGCCAGTCTATCGCCATGCTTTGATAAATAGGGTTGCAATTCTTTGTCGTCCATGTCTTTTATTAGGTCTTGATCAATCTGTAAATAAAAAAACTCCCAAAACATTACAATATATAAACTGAAGCAGTAAATGTCTCCTTCAAAGTTCAAATTGCTCAACTTGGATATGCCTGCAAGATAATGCCGTTGGTATGAATATATCTCAAGCAATCAGATTACAGCAGAGGCCATGGCGGCTATATTTGTTGAGATATTGCAACAATTTATACCACGTTAGGGAGCAACCATTTGATTTTTATTGTGGAGCGTCAGGAGGACTTTGCTAAACAAAATTTGCGGTTTCCAACTTAGGCAAAATGAAAAAAAAAATCCAAAAAAGTATTCAAATAATCCGGACATGGGGAATGGAGGAACAGACCCTTTCACACTTTCACACTGACTACAGGACTGACGTTTTGGTGGGCAAAGGACAACGTTTCCTGCAAATTTTGACGGCACAATAAAAAATTGATCTCCATGACGTCATTTTGCGGGAACAGTCATGATTTTGCCCGCCAAGAAGCTAGTACTTCATTGAACTTTTTCGTCAAGGTGAAAGGGTCAATTGGAGTAGATGTGGTAAGGAATTGGAGTAGATGTAGTTAGTAAAATACGGGGGGGGGGGGGGGGGGGTTGTTCGGTAAATTTGACAAATACGTGGAATAATAATAATGCGGCCCAAAGGGCTGGCAAAAGGTCTTTCTGAACTTCCCCCTTTTCCATCTTAAAGATTAAATTGCTACTCCCTTAGCAATGGGGAGTCCAAGTATTTGAGTTTTGTCAAATGCGTTCTGCCAAATTTTGTTGAATTTACGATAGTGATTTCATATACAAATTTATACAAGTTGTCAAAATGGGAATACAAGAGGTCCAAAGGGGCCTATATCACTTACTTGTGTGCCATAGATGCTATTATTAGACCCATCTAGGTTAGAAAAGTAAAGATGAGTTGCCAGAAAACAACGTAGTCCGCTGTTGTGGCATTGTCAGAAAGAAACATTATTTTAAAGTTTATAAAAAGTATTTGGTTAACCCCAGTAAGCTGTGGTTATGAAAAAGATTAATCGACAAATGAGGAAAGCCGTTTGCCACATGTGGGAGGGGGAGGGGTGTCTTTAAAAAATCATTAAATAATCCAAAAAATGAGATATTGAAAAAACAAAATCATTTATTAGTAACATTCTTATCATATAATTATGACAAGAATAACATAATTTTAATTCACTTTAAATCATCATTCTAACCTGAAGGAGAAAAATATTTCTTCTCAGCATTGAAATCACCAGTGCCCCAAAGTACGAAAGCCCGTTAGTACATAAGAAAAATTATTTTAAAACGAAAAATTGAATGACTTATTGATTTTTGTTTAACGTCACACCACGATTAATGCACGTATTTGGTGACGGCATCTGCTTGATGCGAAGCATGCAAATTTTGACCTTTGCAACGGACCCACCCGAAGCAGTGAGGGATCTTTAACGTGCCATGCATACCACGGCACGGGGCCTCGGTTTTCTTGTCTCATATAATTGTCATATGTAATATGGATAATTTTTTAGCAATTACCAAATTCAATATCCTAAATTAGTAATGAATATGGTAATTGCTCAAAAATTATCCATATTACATATGACAATATGTTTAAAAGCGAAGACTACATATTTAAAAACGAAGAATATATACCCAGAAACAAAAATATATAGAAAGAAAACGAAGAAAATGTATAGGAAACGAAAAATATAAATTGAAAACCAATATTAATGATTTATAAAAGAAAATGAAAAATACATTTTGGTTGGGAGGGGCTTATCAGTCATGCATCTATAATCTATGGTACCTTCAGCGCAGCAGCCATGATTATTATGAACGGTTAGTTTTATTAGCATTCATTCAAGCAGTTTCGGAGAAGTCGAAAATAAAACAAGAGGCCAAAGTGGGCTTACATGTAGATCGCGCACCTAAGAACAAATTGCTTATTCACAAACAAATTATAGCGCAATTTTGGTAAGAAGAATTTGCGTTGTTTCGATACTTATTTTCTATAAGATTTTGTGAAATGTTAGCCATCTTGGGTCTTAAATGTGTCAATTAATCAGGGCCAATGGCGGCCATCTTCGATAGCGGATCAGGTCAAAACACAAACTTTGTAGATGACCTCGAGTCCTTACTTCCTATAAGGTTTGGTGGAATTCTGTGAAGCCGTTTTATAGAAGAAGTCGAAAATGTGTCAACTAAACAGGGCAAATAGCGGCAATCTTCGATTACAGATCGGGTCAAAAGACACAATTTTGGTAGAGGACCTTGAGTACTTACATCCTATAAGGTTTGGTGAAATTTTGTACAGCGGTTTCGGGGAAGAAGTCGAAAATGTGGAAAGTTAACGAGGGGCAAACGACGGACGGACGGACGACGGGCAACGATTGATCACAATTTGCCCACTTGAGCCTTCGGCTCATGTGTGCTAAAGCAAGACACAGGGTTCCTTTCATTGACAAACTTCTTTTTCAGATTAGAGGCATACAGAGACAAACCGAATGCATAGGAATGATCTAGAGGCATGTGTGAAGAAGTGTGGTTGTTTTGGTTCCATTCCGAACTCAAAGTTTCGACGGTTTTTTTTTTTTTTTTTTTGCCGTCTTTTTAACTTAGTGTTTTCAATATTTTAATATCCAATTTAGATTTTAACAATATTTTTTTTAAATTGTTCAAGATTTCTGTGAAATAGCGTTGACAGAAGTAGATTGCCCGCAGCATACAGAACCATGCGAAGAGAAGGCATTATATTATATGAATAAAAAATATAGTTAAGTTGAGATACCATCTTTTATCTTATCAGCAAAAATTAATGGAACTAGAGTCGGACTACCTTAAAACCTTGACAAAAACAACCTTGTTCATTCACAGAAGCGGATTTGAGCGATTTTTAAGAGAGAAAGAGAACCAATTTATCTTTCTGATAAAATCGTCCACGACAAAGGGTCGATATTGAACTTCTTTAAATTCACAAAGAGAGGAATTGTTAATTGTGGTTTTTAGCTCACTTGAGCCGAAGGCTCACCTCAAGTGAGCTATTGTCATACCGGATCGTCTGTCGTCTATCGTCTGTCTTCCGTCAGTTCATTAACTGTTAACATTTTTGCAACCTCTTCAGGACCGCTTTATGGATTTAAATGAAACTTGGTATATATATGAAATTTATTTCGTCTAAATCCCTCAACAAACGGCGCCACAATGGCTACAAATAGGTCTCAAAGGGTACCCCTCTTTCAAAATCTTCTTTTCCATAACCACTGTATTAATAAAAACCAATGGCATCTGAGTGTTCTAGAGGGATGTATGTTACAAGTTTGTTCATTTCGTTGAAATCGGATAACCAGTTATTGACGTGTTTTGCTTTTTTAGTCGGATCGACCAAGGGTCAATGCAAATCGCTCAAGAATTAAAGAGGTCAAATATAAAAGCACAAGAAAGCGATAAACGACACTAAAACAAAGAAAATGGTCAAATTTTCGAGGTGATCTGCCCCTTCTTTAGGACAAACAATAAACACTTACATAAATAAAAATTATGAAACAGAAAAATACATACAAAGCACTTGTCGACTAATACGTTAATATCAAGCGTCAGCTACATGTTTGCTTGTTTGGTTTGGGGAGGGGTTCGCGGGTTTGGCTGTTAAACCACTTACCTATTTCCATAAGAGAGAAAGGAAGGAACAATGCAAGGTGTGTAGTTGCTACTGAAGTTTTTTTCTGCTTTGAAAAGGGGGACTCGTATGTGGGTGTATGTACATACTATTACCAATTAGTTGCCAAATTCACAAATTCAATCTTTGACTCGTTGAATATGGCGTTTTGCCAAGATTTTCATTTGAATTTTCTATATTTTAACCTACCTTATTTTCTGCCATTCTATTAGTTTGGTCATTATCTACCCCTCTTTCCTTTAAAAACTTTTCCAATGATTCTTCCATGACTGTTAATGTAGAAGACAAATTGTGAATGTTCTAAGTTTCGATCAGCAACAATCATTCTACAGTGCTCCCCGGGCAATTAGGGGATTAGCTTGTACAGATAGCCCATAGAAATAGCCCCTTTCATTATTGCCAGTGATACCGCCTTTATCAGATCTATAGTAGGAAACTTATTCGAAAATGAATAATTACCCCGTCATGTCACACAGCAGGACATCATCCATACGGAAACATGAAAGACCTACTATGCAAATGAATACAAGGAACCTCCTCTCTATATATAGTGCATTTACAAACGTATGACGTTTCTACCATAGAAAATCAAAGAGTTATGTCAACATTTAAACCTAACAACTAACTTTATTAAAACAAAATATTAATATAAAAAGTCAATACTACCTTGTCAAACTATAGATCCATCAATCTAAAGCACGGGAAACACGTCGTACAAAGATCAATCTGAAACACGTTCATGCTCTCTCGTTATTATCTCGTTTGTACGACTAAGTATCTCGTTTGTACGACTTAGTATCTCGTTTGTACGACTTAGTAAGTCGTTTGTACGACTTAGTAAGTCGTTTGTACGACTTAGTATCTCGTTTGTACGACTTAGTAACTCTTTTGTACGACTTAAAAAAATTTTCTTCGTGACCTTTCTACGTTGCCGTATAAAGCACGGGGAACACGTACAAAGATCAATCTGAAACACGTTCATGCTCTCTCGTTATTATCTCGTTTGTACGACTAAGTATCTCGTTTGTACGACTTAGTATCTCGTTTGTACGACTTAGTAAGTCGTTTGTACGACTTAGTATCTCGTTTGTACGACTTAGTATCTCGTTTGTACGACTTAGTAACTCGTTTGTACGACTTAGTAAGTCGTTTGTACGACTTAGTATCTCGTTTGTACGACTTAGTATCTCTTTTGTACGACTTAGTAACTCGTTTGTACGACTTAGTATCTCGTTTGTACGACTTAGTATCTCGTTTGTACGACTTAAAAAAATTTTCTTCTTGACCTTTCTACGTTGCCGTATTGCCGTATAGTTGTAACAAAATAATGTAAAACTTTAGGTCTTTTAAAACATGTTTCTGATTTATTATAACTTGCCCTATCATTATTTTTATACTGATTTGTGGACAAAATATGGAAGGAGGTGTAATAAAATCTTACTTTGCACGAAATCTAACCTGGATACATACACATTTCTTCTGTTTATTTAAAAGTACATATGGTATTGTAGAATGAAAAATAAATCAAGAGAATGAGATTTGCATATAATTTTATATTATTAGCACTCTAAATATCACATTTTTATGCATTTGTACCAGCAACCAGTGATGCAAGACAGCCTTTTCTCTCATTACATATATATGGGATTCTAAAATTGACACTGAACCATGAAGGAAAGATATTATACTTAGTATTTGCTGATTTACATAAAATTGGCTGTGCAATGCAAACTAACACTATCAGATGATATGTTTGACTAAGAAATACCAAAATATGAATTAAGAATGTTAAGATTTCATAATTTTGACTTCTTCTTCTTCTTCCAACATGAAGTGTACTCAAGATAAAAGCCTCACAGGGCAATATGATACAGTTAAAAAGTTAAAATCCTTGATCCGCATCCTAAGCTGACGTGGGCAGGTGGTCTGTTGCCCATTGCAGTCCGGTAGTCCTCCAAGGAACATGCTGATGCCATTTTCACACACACACACACACACACACACACACACATATATATATATATATATATATATATATATATATATATATATATATATAAACACAAAGACACTTAAGGCATCCTATATTTCACTTATATTCGTTCCCCGTCTGGGACTCGAACCCACGACCTATGGTGCCGAATCACCTAGCTGTCATGCATCCGACCCTCTAACCGACTGAAGCCGGTGTGGCCTAGTGGATAAGGTGCTCGGCTCGTGATCGAGAGGTCGCGGGTTCGACTCCCGCCCGGGACACACCGGTGTTCTGTCTTTCGGATGAGACAGTAAAAACCGAGGTCCCGTGTCACGGTAGGCGTGGCACGTAAAAGATCCCTCACTGCTTCGGGTGGGTCCGTTGCAAAGGTCTAAATTTGTATGCAATGCATCAGGCAGATGCCGTCACCATATACGTGAAATAATCGTGGAGTGACGTAAAACAATAATCAAACAAAATCTAACCGACTGAGCTACCCGAGCTCCACAAAAATGGAGCTTTAATAGCCAATCATTAGCTAATGGCATGCATGACAACACGGCCGCGGAAAGTGAAGGGATTTACCCGACGTAAACGCAGGCGGGTCCTCTGAAAGAATACAATCACTGAAAGAGAAATAAACATATAATCAGTAAAACACCCGGGAGTACTATGGACCTTGGATCTCCGAAGAAATACCTGTAGAAGATAAAGACAAATTAGGCAAACATATACAAGACAAAAATATATAACGCAGGCGGATCCTCTGATAGATTACAATCACTGAAAGAGAAATAAACATATGTATATATTTGTATATATATATATTAAACAATGGGTACAATGTAAGAGTAGATTAAAGAAAAGACATGTTCAGCATATGATGGTTTACACTTTGCTGGCCCAACATATAAGAGCGGGTAGATGCCAACGACTCCAGTCGCACGTCCGTATCAGTCCAAAATCGTGGCAAGTTACATCCCCTCCTCACGCTCACAACTGTGCAGAAAAGCAGAATAACCATGCCAGACCTCATGTAATGGGGAGTGAAAATGTCTGAGATGATAACTTTATAATTGATTCCTTTTTATATACAAACTAGAACACGATATGTTTGAACGATTGGGAAAAAATCCACGATCTGCTACTTTGTGGTGTGAAATATCACAAAACTGTAACAAGAGCAACGCCTAGCGTGGCTGAATACGCCCGTCGCTTACTTTGAACGGGATCAATGTGAACGTATGGTCTTATTACCCCCAAACTTGGGTCTCTTTGGTAATATTTTTATGAAATTTTGAAATTTCTCCAAAAAGAGAGATCCAAGTCCCATAACTCTGTAACAACAAAATGGAATTTGCTCGAAACTGAAAAGTGGCTTCCCCAACACTATTTAAGCATTCTGCATAAGTTTCATGAAAAACAACTGAGGTTTACTTAAATTATCGCATTACATAGCATCTCCATAGCATCATAGAAATATTATTGAAATCCATGCACAGGGGAAGAAGTTATGGCCCGAACAAGGTTTTATTTACATGGCATGTTGTAACCTTGACCTTTGACCTATGACCTTGGGTCAAGTGTAAAAATTCTGTGAAATATTATTGACATCTATGCACAGGGCAAGAAGTAATAGCCTAGACAAGGTTTTACTCACTTTGCATGTTGTGACCTTGACCTTTGATCTATGACCTTAGGTCAAGGTCATGACATACCCTTGGATTCGATCTAACAATTCAGTGAAATATTATTGAAATCCATGCACATGGCAAGAAGTTAAGGCCTGGACAAGGTTTTATTCACTTTGCATGTTGTTAACATGACCTTTGACGGTCGAGGTCATGACACACCTTTGGGTCCTAAGTAACAATACTGTGAAATATTGTTGAAATCCATGCACAGAGCAAGAAGTTAGGGCCCGGACAATGGATTAATCACTTTGCATGTTATGACCTTGACCTTTGATCGATGACCTTGAGTCAAAGTCATGACACATCCTTGGGTCTTAAGTAACAATTCTGTGAAATATTATTGAAATTCATGCACAGGAGAAGTAATAGCCAGGACAAATTTTAATTACTTCGCATGTTGTGACCTATGACCTTTGACTTTTGACCTTGGACCAAGGTCATGACACATCCTTGGATCCTAAGGAACAATTCTGTGAAATATTATTGAAATCCCTGCACGGGGAAAGAATTAAGTAATGGGCCAGACAAGCTTATCCCGGACGCCGAACCCTGGACGCCGGACGCCGGACGGACAACGCCATAACATAATACGCCCCGTCTTGAGATGGGCGCATAAAAATCAAAGATATAGACTACTCAGAGACATATATACACAGAGACTGGAAACTCCCATTGAAAGCTATATAGCTCCCTGACATAAGTAACATTTCCCGACAGGCATCTCGATAAGCCGGAAGTCCGCCATATTGTTCTCGGCATTCATTCGCTTGAAAGCATTAAGCTTGCAAGGGTGCTACTAAATGAAGTCCGGAGAAGTCCGGAGAAGTCCGGAAAAAATGTACGAGGGTTGGGGGGTTGTAAAGGGCATCCGGAGATAGATTGTGATAATATCTAATAAATTTCCAAGTTTCATCCAAATATATTGAGTAGTTTTGATTTTATAGGCTCACAAAGTTTCCCGGTGATTTCCAATTACTGAGCGCCGCCATATTGGATCGGGATCCGTAGTGTGATTATACTAATACATGTATACATGGTGAAATGTAAACTCGTTGACAATTTGACATTAATATTCTATGAATCAGAGCATTGGCGGATCTAGGGTGAGGGTTGCAACCCCCTTGGGACAGAAAAAATGTAATTTTCGGCCATGTTTACTATTTAGGGGTCATACTAAAAACAGCCCGACGCAGCCCGGAAAAAAGGTATGCCCGAGAGATTGTTTGTTGGTTTTTATTGTTATATATATACTTTATTAATTAATTCAATAGTATTTGTATCCTATCAGTATCAATATTTGCATGTTTTATCACGAATTACTAAACCTATCGTAAATGTATTCGTGAAACTGTTATTAGTTATTGGGAATAATGTTGCTCTTTTGAATATACATTTTTATGTACACTTGTAATGACCTTAACAAGCAAAGCAATTAAATTGTTGTTCTTTGAAATGTAGAAAATTTTCTAGTAGATGCACATGTGACATGATGTGTAGAACAACACGTAAATATACATGTACATGGAGGGACGCCCCTTCTGTACAACTGCAATTGTATGCAGTCGATTATGAAGTCAAAGAAACATATTGATATAATTTATATTGCATTATTTGTTTTTAAAAACGTTCATTCTCAGATTTATTAAAACCTATCCTATTCCCATAAAAACCAGCACTGTAACATCATGATTTCATTCATCAGTACGTTTAGTTATTTATTTATTCATTTATTTTTTGGTCATTCCTGATTAAATAGTATAAATGTTGTTAAAATTCATACCCAATAGGATACAAAAAATATCAAATCAATAATTAAAGTCATATATAGCCATTAAACCCACACACAAACCCCGGGCGTAATATTCTTTCCCCTAGCTGCCCCAGGCTATTTTAGCATGACTGCTGTTGAGTGATGCGACATCACCCCTGTGTGGTCCTAATAGTGGAAAGCATTAGATTTAGGAGACTACACCCCCCCCCTTTCAAAAACTTCTAGACCCACCTATGCAGAGGTTGTCAGCCGTTGTTGAGAAAAAAGTTTTTATTTTGTTCTCAACAACGTTACCAGCTCTTGCCACGTGGAGGCCACCTCTATAAGAGCCAAAAAAAAAAGGAAAAAAAATAAATAAAATAAAAAATAAAAAAAATAATAATAATAAAATAAAATAAAAATAGAAAGAAGGAATAGAAACATGAAAACAAAGAAATGGAATGAAGAGAAATTAAAATATATGAAATTTACAATTGATTTTGAAGATATTAAATAAAGGAATTAAAAATAAAATACTGGAAAGAAGGTTATGATTTAAATGTCATTCACATTAATCCAAACGATAAATTAACATGTAAAAATTACAAATTGAGATGGGGGATAATAAATAAATCAAAGATATAAAGAAAATAAGTAGACAAATGAATACATTCTTAATGAATGATTAAATGAATGAGAGACTGAATTGAATGAGAAAGGAATAAAAATTCGACAACATTGTCATATCTTCTTCAAAACATTATAAAAAAGGACTAAAATTATAAAGAAAAAATGAATGTCATGAATATTGATAAGAAAATAAGTCTTTAGATAAAAGTAAACTTATGCATGTCATTATATGAAAAGCCAGAAATAAATTTGAAAGTTATCGAAAAAAAAATAATACTAAAAGTACATAACATAAAAATACATAAAAAAAAGTAAAAAAAAAAAGCCAAACAAAAATATTTAAGTTATGAAGTAACAGACAATGTACAGTGACTAAATGATAAAACAATCAAACCCAATAACATGCAAACTACCGGTCAGGTGCAAACCTCGTCCATGCATTAGCAGAGATTACTATCAAACAAAAGCAAAAGGAGAATTAAGCCTATAGCATATCTCAGTGCAACTTAAGGGTAATGTAGGGGACGGCAAGCCTGCATTTCAGGCCGAACATGATGCATATTATACGGAACGGCAAGCCTGCATTTCAGGCCGAACATGATGAAATATACGGAACGGCAAGCCTGCATTTCAGGCCGAACATGATGCATATCGTACGGAACGGCAAGCCTGCATTTCAGGCCGAACATGAAATATAAGGAACGGCAAGCCTGCATTTCAGGCCGAACATGAAATATAAGGAACGGCAAGCCTGCATTTCAGGCCGAACATGAAATATAAGGAACGGCAAGCCTGCATTTCAGGCCGAACATGATGCATATTATACGAAACGGCAAGCCTGCATTTCAGGCCGAACATGATGAAATAGAAGGAACGGCAAGCCTGCATTTCAGGCCGAACATGATGCATATTATACGAAACGGCAAGCCTGCATTTCAGGCCGAACATGATGAAATATACGGAACGGCAAGCCTGCATTTCAGGCCGAACATGATGTATATCTTACGAAACGGCAAGCCTGCATTTCAGGCCGAACATGATGAAATATACGGAACGGCAAGCCTGCATTTCAGGCCGAACATGATGTATATTTTATGGAACGGCAAGCCTGCATTTCAGGCCGAACATGATGTATATCTTACGGAACGGCAAACCTGCATTTCAGACCGAATATGATGAAATATAAGGAACGGCAAGCCTGCATTTCAGGCCGAACATGATGTATATTTTATGGAACGGCAAGCCTGCATTTCAGGCCGAACATGATGTATATTTTATGGAACTACTATTCGTCGGAGTCATCGTCCAAAAGTTTTTTGCGTTTGGATTGAATTGTTGTTGTTTTGCTATTTTTGACCCGTTTTCTTTGTCCGGGTTTTTTTGCAACTTTGGCAACTTTTGGTACTTTTAATCTACCATCTGTAGAAGTTGTATAGTTATGTTCTGATGGCACTAGATTTAAAAGTCTAAGTAATCTTGAATACTGTTTTGATTCCGTAAGGTTCCCCCAGGTCTTGTTTGAAACCCGCAACACCGATGCCGTTTCGGTGAGCTCATAGTTACCCTTTCCGTACAGAGCCCCCCTAAGTTCTGCTACCTGTTCTCTCTCAAAAGATTCTAATACGTCTATCAAATCTGGAGTTCTTAAAATTGTCCAGTCCGTGGCTTGTTTTATTTTGTTGTTGTACGACTCGTTGTTGTTATTTGTCCAGAGCTTGGGGATGTTCGGACATTTGAGTCTGGGTTCGAACACTCTTGACCTAAGTGTAGGTAGCAATGTGTCGGTCAGGTATGAACATGTGAATTCCTGCGTGAGTTCCGCTTCCTTTTCGTCGTATATAATTTTGTCCGTCGTACTTAAAAGGCCATTGTTGGGATGGAAAATTTTGTCAACAATAAGCTCGACAACGGGGCTTGGAAAGGTCTTCCGTAAATTGAAACGCGTATTGTCTTTAAGGTGTTTTGTGCAAAGCGTCTGCACAGCTCGTGGAAAACAAGCATTGATTGCATTAACCAAGTGACATTCACCGTCAGTGCCAAAAATCACCTTACCAAAAGAAACATCCAGATGCCTATCTTTCACAGATGGCAATTTGACTAATAAGGTTTGCAGGTGCGACATGAATCGCTGGTATGTTTCGAATTTCCCATCCCAGTGTAAAAATATGGGTCCTAACATGATTGGGGAATCCTGCGTACGTTTTTGTACAACGTTTGGGTTTTTGAAACATAGAGTGGTCAGAAAATGGGGACTAACATTGAATGTCCTATCTACACCAATGATGCAGCCACTTAATATAGCCGATTTAAGGAGACGAAGTTGTTCATTTGTATAACAAATTACATTCGGTGGTTTGTTAGAACCCGTCGCAATGACCTCTTTCACGTAAGTACCCGAATATAATTTGTTCATTATAGACAAAACATCATCGGCCACGTTTTGCCTATTTTCGTTTGCGGGTCTGTTCTTCGATTTGTGATTGTACACAGCATTTTGTACTAGTTTTAAATCGACAATGTCATCTGGGAATTCAGAATTTACGTCCCTTCTAATTGCCCTGGGGGGTTTGTTGTGCTTTAGACCCTCCCTAATGATATTGTTTTGACCTTCCATCAAACGCTGATAAGGGGCAGAAATGTGTTTCGCGTTCCCATGGACAGTGTCTGCCGGAAAAGGGCCTAAGTATTCAACTACCGCGTTTTCGATTGGTGGGGTACACACAATCCAGGTCACTCTCTTTCTGTATTTGGGGTCTCTATCCAGATAAGAATATTTTCGCTTTATAGTTACAATCGATTCGGAAGAGGGTTGGGGGTTGATAGGTATAAATTTTCTTTTCTTTTCTGTGCAAAAAACCCCATTTTTCAATTCCACGTATGTCAGTTTACCATCATCCTTCTTGACATAATAATGTGATTTTGTAGAATTTTTTTTTGAAGCCCAAGCCCCACAATCATCTCGATATTCACTCTGTTTTCCAGACTGACGCCTGTCAATGTTTTTCGTATCGTCCAAAACGAAATAAACATTTTCTTTAATACCTCTAGGGATGGAGGACCCCATATGCTCGACTTCGGTTGCCGCGTGTAATAAAGACTCGAGAGATAGGAATCCCCCGTTCAATGAGAATGTTGTGGGATTCTTATATGGGTGAGTAACAGCATCTGATAAATCCGTAATGTCCATAGTGTCAGACAAGTCACTATCTATCGTCGGAGATGAGGAGACATCGATCTTTGATGTCAAAGATTTAGGAGAGGACTCGGTTTCGAGCAATGGACTGGTGCTGTCTCCCGAAATTTTGGTAGGGGGTTGTCTCCTATCGGTTTTGGATAGTTTGTTATTTGTGATATTATTGCTTAATTTTATGCGACTTGCGAGGGGGGAAATTTCCGGTGAAAGAGGGGTAACGGTCGAATCATCACTATCCGAACAATCAGAGATTGTGGAAAGAGGGGAAACTGTGTGAGGTGGGAGAGAAATTGAGTCATCGGTATCCGATACATCTGCCATGGGGGGACGAGGGGAATGGTCTGTTTTAGGTAGAGGGGATTTATTGTTAATTTGATTGCTTTTTGGGCGTTTGTCACATTGATTTTTATTGGGTAATATTATTTTGCGGGAAGGTAGGGAGGGAAACTGAATTGTGTCGTCAAGGTCAATGACATTACGACTTTCCTTCCGATCCAATAAGGGGACGAAATGGTTTGGGACCCACATGCCATTATTTTGCCCACTGGACCCAGACCACATGATTATAACTTCCTTCTTACTCTTTGGGGTCCTTGGGACAAAGCTCCGATTAAGAATTGTAATGTTTTTATCGGCGAGCCCGTTTACCAAGGGGTAAACTGTCTGAATGGGACAACCTAAAACATTACTTGCCGCGTGTATGGTCCAAGATGACGAGAAGGCTTTGTTTGTTGCACAGTCTGACAGTGCATCAGAAAAGGGGGGACTGACAAGGCGGTACGACTCTTTGGAATGTTTGTAGAATTTTGAATTGTTGAACATTTCTATAGCGGTTTTCACTCGTAATTCAGTTGCCATGGATTCGTTGCCTATCAAACAGACAGATAGGGCATTGAACAGGCAGTTACCGTCGGCCTTGACCATAAAGGGTGATGCACCAACCCATTCAGGACCTAGCAGGATTTCAGCTTGTGCATCTCTGAAGAATGGGGACCCTTCAGGTAGTGATATTTGACCTTGACACGCCATGTTTTCAGCTCGCATGAGAATTGATTCCAACCTTAATGCCTCAGCTACCTTACCACGAGAGACAGCAGACGTCAACCTTTTTATAGCTAGGTCGTAGTTGTATGTCTTGTCTTTGGTGTGCGTACATTTAGAACAGACATACGCTAGTTTGGTCTTACGCAGAAACTTGAAATCAACAGAAGCGATTCCCTCACATTCTAAATGAAACCAACCATCGCAACTGTCACATCCGACCTCTAGTACGCCCTCACAGTTTTTCCCACAAGTACCACAAGGGTAGTCGACGACCTGTCCAACTGACGACATCGTGTACTATTTAAGTACGATCTTAGGACACAAAAGAAAATAAAAACTACTACGGTATATATACACGTGTACAACTTCTACTAAGCTACAATACTACCAACGACAACGAATATTTACACGCAATTTAAAATAAATATAGAATAACAATTTAAAATGCGAACACAATATGAAAGCAACAATACCTCTGAAACAGCACCTGACCGTTCACGGCGATGAACCAAGAATGTCCGTGATACGCATTTGATATGCATTATATGCGATTTTAGCCAGACTTGTGGCGCCAACTGTTTTTCTAGCAATAAGAATTTGCCACAAAAAGCCCCATTCGCTTGGCTTCGTGTTTATTCGACAATATACCGTGATATGCACCATGTGCGCTTTTAGCCAGACTTGTGGCGCCAGTTGTTTCTCTAGCACAGGGAATCCAGAGGAGGAACCCCCCCCCCCCCCCCTATTCGCTTGGCTTCGTGTTTATACGACAATATTTTGTCAACTTTGTAGATGACGCTGATATATATATATAACAAATGAGAATGAATTGAAAAGTAAATCCTTTGGTGCATATTAAATTCACAGAGGTTGTCAGCCGTTGTTGAGAGAAAAATAGTTTTTATTTATTTCTCAACAACGTTACCAGCTCTTGCCACGTGGAGGCCACCTCTATAAGAGCCAAAAAAAAAATCCCCCAAAATAAAAGAAGAAAAACAAAACATACTTTGTAAGAGAGAGTAAAATAAAACAGAGAAAAGAAACTATATTTAACCACATTATTGACAGTCACGACCCAAAATCAATAAGGGATGATAAATCTTAGAAATAAATCAATTCATTTATATGACATACATATAAAAGAAATAATATTAAGATCTGGCTTTATTTGGAAATAAATGATTATCAAAACAAACAAAAAACAAAAACAAAAAACAAAAAAACAAAAAACAAAAAAAAAAACAAAAACCAAACAACAATAAAAAAACCCAAAACAAAACAAAAAAAAAAAAAAAAAAAAAAACCAGACACATATATATACATGTATATCAAAAAAACCTAAGAAAAAAAACCCTACATTTACCATAAGGTCCCTGAAATACCAATTAGATAGAACTCTTCTTAAACCCAAATGGAGTTATCTCTTCTTTACAGATCATATAAACGTTTCATTTTCAAACATGTTATTGATTTTAAACTAATGCACAGAATTAAAGGGAGATTTACTAAAAAAAAAAAAATACTTGAAATAGACATAATTACATGAAAAAGAGTAATCCAATAAAAATTTAGTTGTATATATTTTTGCATTAAAATTGAAATTTGATTCAAGATATAGTCTACTTTTCTCTCTTAGTATGAACTTTTTATAAATGATTTGACGATTAGCAATGTAGGAGTCAATATACATGTAGGGTGATATGTATGGAAAGCCAGTTCATTTTCAAAATTCAGACGGTGAAATTAAACTTTTTTTAAAAAAAATCAACAATTGAATAAGAAGGAAGCTTATATAAAAAATTAATTTACTTCTGATGTTTAGTTAAAATTCAGGTCATTTTACATATAGTGTTTCAATGAACGTTAATACGGGACATACTTATACCTGCGGTCTTCTCGTGTTCGTCGTCGGCTTGGCCGATGGCGGTGTCTCCCTAGAGACACAGCGGTGAAGGGCATGGAAGGGGTCAGCATCATGGCAACCCGCATCTGATGGTAGTACTGCACCATCCCTCGCACATTCAAGTGGACCCCATCACGAGACCAAAGGTGCTCGGTGAACCGACGGTCGTCCCACTGAAAGAAATAGACGTGCCGTCGATACACCGAGGACACCAATCGACGAACGGACTGATTAATCTCCTTACGGTTTGCCTCGTAAGACAGGAAACCACGAGGACGCTGGGAACGGCGCACCCACACCACGATGCGGGTTACGCTGCAAGAAAGAAGGGTTCCAAGGAGATTATCCAAGGTGGCCAGATACCAGTCTAAATTGAACATGCTGCTGTCAGCGTCGTTCCCGCCTACGTGCACAATTACTGCATACGGAGGATCTACACAGTAATTCTGCATTAGGTGGGAGCGCGTCAACAATACAGCATGTTCAATACGACTAAGATTCCGGCCATCTGGACAATACCCATGCAACCTTACCTGCATCCCGACAAGACCGAAGTCGGGATAAAAGGGGCTTTCGGGCATCCCCTCTGGCACTGCACGTCTGGTAATGCACTCCTGGAGCCGTCGTACAAAGGAATGACCAATGACATCAATCCTGGTGGACATATCTGAAACGAATATTTATAAATCAAAATTACAACAATAAAATCGTTTGTTAACTCAGCAATAAGACCTCAGCGCATGAAATCGATATTGTAATGAAGGACAGATTGAGGAATGCTCTTTTAATAGCTATGTAATTTGGCCTTAATATCCAATCAGATTGGCTAAGAGGTCAATCACATTAAAGAAATTTCTATAACCGTTATAATAACGTCGATGCAATTGGTCAAACATTAAGATAGATAACTACACATTCCAGAAATTCTTGGCAATTAAGCGGTGATAATTAGATAATTGTAGGCTACTAATTTTAAAGCGTTCTCTTTGATGCTAATTATCTTTAGCTAATCACAGCATTGCAATAAATAATTCTGGGCTAATTACATGATTTAATTACTGCATAATCCGTTATGTAATATTGTCATTGGTTGAATATTACAATTAAGACATGTACATATACGGTGTACCATCGTCTTCAGACCATATTCCGAATAGAACTGCCATTTGTTACTGATATTCCTTCGACACGAACTTAGAAATAATTGCTTTGCATCATGTCTTACAAGGTGAGTGTGATATTTTCTGTTAATTTTCACACTTTAAAATTATTACTTGTATACTTATGTTCTAAAGTGACCAAATATGTCTTCAGCCTATAATAGGCTTTCCTTAGGGTGTAATTTCATTTACATATTGTTAAAATGACCAAAACTTAATTTTTCTTTCTATGTATTCAAAAGTAGTGTTCAATATTTTCTGCGCAAAATGTACTGAAGGAAAATTTCAAGCAATTAGGGACAATATAGCAAGTATATATCAGTTACCCTAGGAAAGAGCTTAATGAAAGTATTATTATTTAATGCTCAGTCATCCTAACTTATATGAACTGATTTTCTTTATGCAGGTTAGTTTAAACAGTATTTATTCAAAATAAATTGCAAATACAAGTAATTTTTATGCAAGTTAGCATTTATTCCATAATATTTGGACAATCATGTAATACACGTATGTATGTATATGCCTTTAATTGGACCAGAACTGGCAAATGGAGTACCTTGTGTATGACTTTGTGTCAATTTAAATTCAGTTCAATTCATTTGTTTTTGTATGTCGCACACATCAGATGAATATGTACAATATATACAGATTCAGATACTCAATATTGAGAGTGAATAAGCGATTATTTAAGATAAGTGCACATTTAGCCTACATCTGAATATTTCATAAAATCTCTGCTCTTCTTTTTAAAGCCATTGATATAAATTTACCAAGTGTAGAAAGTTCTTTAACATTGCTTACACTTAAAAGCTAAACAAGCTTAAATACACAGGGTTTCGTGAAATAATACCTTTTGATATATTGAACTCTAATTTCTTGGTAGAATGGACATTTTAGTATGAATTGGAATTTGTCCTCAATATCATCTATGAATTACAAAAAATACAAATATGTTGGTTTCTATCAATGTTGTGATATCTGCCACGCTCTGTAGTTAAATCATGTCAGGACAATCTGAATTTTGCAATAAGTTTTTGTTAATAGTGATTGATAGGTTTACAAAGGTAATACTGCAGACAGAAATTATTTATAAGGTGTATACTGAGGAAGTCTTCCAAGCTCATAATATCAATATGATGATTTACCTTATCTTGAATACAGACCGAAACCAAATAAAGCCATGTATATTGGCATTTTTCGATGCAATCAATTAATCAATTAACACACCTCGCACGATCCGAAACAGGTGACAGTAATCGCCCCGGGGAGTGTATTAATCATAAACAACCGATAGCTGACAACAAACATCTACCTAACATCGCCCTGGCTTGGGAGTACATAAAAAATTCTCTCTCTCTCTCTCTCTCTATATATATATATATATATGTATATGTGTGTAATGAAACCAGATCTTAACATGTAGAAAGTGAATAAATCTTTGTTATGTATTTATGATTATAAGGATTAAAGTTTATTTCATACCATGCACAAATGCTCAAAACATGTACGCAAAACTTAGATATCAAATATATTTATATTTCACTTAGATGTATTGTTCATTTGATCTTCATCATTTACAACGTTCGTTCTTCTCTTGTTTAACACACGGTGTGTCCATATCTACGAATTAACGTAGAATTAATTACAAGGGCGGATTAAGGGAGATTTGGGAAGAACAACACCCCCCCCCCTCAGTTTTCCATCTTATGTATATTTTGTTTTTTACTTTTTACTTTCGACGAAGGTCAGTTCATGTCCTTCGAATTTTTGTCCGATCATATTCTATTATATGTTTTAAGGAACCTTTTGTTACCTTTCGGAGTTTTTGATACCTACACATGCGTATGCATAATGTATTGTGCTACATATGACTGCATGATGCTTACTTTGAAAGTATCTCATACTATCCAAATCTAAATATTTTTGTTGTGAAATAATGTTCTTAAATTTATTCTAATTTATTTTTGATGTTACATAAAATGGTTGTTCAAAGTTCAGTGATTATTTATAAAACAAATTTTTCAGGGAAGGCCCCATGACCCTCCTACTGGAGTGTACTTGATCTCTATCGATTACCATATTGAAAATCTGGGTACTGTAGAGGGATACATCGTGTTTATAATACCAGTTGAGTGGGGTTGGTTGAATTATAAAGTTCTTAGATGTATAAAATTTAAGGATGGTAAGAAGCCTTAGGATAATTTGTATTTCATGTACATTTTAATCTGTTGTTGTGTTGTTTGCAAAGAACATTTTCCAGAGTTGGATTGAATTCTAGCTTTTGTTGGATTTCTCTAATCATAATCTTTTAACAGTTTCCCACCAACACTTCTTTGGATTGGAGAAAAAAAATCAATTTCCATATCGCTTTGTGTCATCTTTGGCTGTTTTATTCCAAATTACGCGGATAACATACGTTTCGTATAAGACAAATTTGTCCAGCGTTGGTCTGTCTGCATGTCCGTCCATATATCTCAGTAGTAATCAGACATTACCTGATATTCACATTTAATTGGAATAGAAACATTTTGTTACCTCGTTCACAGTCACAGTTGTTATAGACAGTATTGGACAAATAACTAAATCTTGGGATTTGATCAAAGTTTTATGATACTGTCACTGACCGTCCTATTCGGTGCATACCCGTCGTGTAATTTTTATAGTCGTTTTACTTTACTAACACACATTGATACATTTTCTTTTTTAGTCATCCTCAGATTCCAGACGTCTCGTGCGAGCCCTGCGTCACGACTATTCCCTGCCGATGACAACGCGTGGATGGGTGTGGTTGGGAGACATCAGACAGTTAGAAGACTTCCAACACTTCGACTCAAACTACGTGAGATGGATAGCCGGCACCATGCAGAAGGAGCGCCTGGAAGTTTCATCAGACGGCCAGTACGTGCGAGCCAGCAGCGGCCATTCCATCAACATAGCCTTGGACACTATTCTGACACCAGTGGAACATGCATGTGACGTTCCCTACTGCGGCCACGGAACTACCAGGGCAGCGCTTCCAGATATCCAGGAGTTTGGCCTCTACAGAATGGATAGACAATACGTCCACTTCGCCCAGCATCCGGAAGCAGTCAGGCGCCATTCCGAAGTGGTCATTCATCTTGACGTCGACCTTTTCCTTAGACGCAACCCCGGGAACCTCCACTGGACCAACAACGGCACAGTTGTAGCCCTTGGCAACAGGAGTGGGTATATTAGACCATCTTTTTTCAAGTGTATTGAATATCTGTGAAATGAAAGGCAAAACCGGTATGAGAGAAAGAAAAGATATTTCCACAAACATTTTTATATTTCACTTTATATAATACTTTAATTCTATGCTTTGAAAAAAAAAATCAAATAACTTAATAATCCTATATAAATCTATAATTATCCTGTCTTTGATTGTACCCTTTTATTAAGTCTCAACATGACTTACTCCTCTTATTTATTTTTGAAATTTCCTTGGTCTCCTATTTAATGCTTTGCATGTAGTTGACAAAATATTTCACATTTATTTTTAACAAAATATGTCATGATATATGATGTCATTATGATAAACATTATACTCCTTGTTATGGTTTTGCGAACTTTTAATACAATTTTGTTTTGGCGGAATGCTCACCTGTCTTGATAGAAATTGAATTATCCATGTCATATAGATGAACTTAATTCCTGTACTATAGATCACTACATTTAAAAGTTTTGTGTTACTTCATCATTCAATACATCTATTGTGAATCATTATTTTGATATCTATTACTACTTCTTCCTTGTCAACGCTTAAAGTGCCTAGTCTTTTATTTTGATATCTATATCTGCTTTATTATTGATAAGCTCAAAGTATCTAGTCCATTGCTATTCTAAAATACGAGATGCATATGTTTTGAATCATTGACACTCTACTGTTATTTTATTGCTCAAAATATCCAGTCTGTTTCATGCCTGAAATATTACAGATCTGTTTATGTAATATTCTATTATATCTTGTTTATTCATGCTATATTTATGTATTTTTAGTTGAATATTCTGTTGTATATTGATAATGCCAACATGTAAGGTTCATATCAATAAAATCTTGAAAGTTAGTTTGTTTTCTTCGATCCTTTCTTTTTTTCTCATAAACAAGCTTTAAGGCCAACGATACATGGCCTTGGGCGAACAACATCAGTTATTTTTTTTTTTTTTTTTTTTTTTAAGTGATTCCATTTACAATTATTGGAAAGTCTACTTTAGTTTTCGCAAAAAAGAACTATAACGTTAATCGAGAGATATATACATAACTTCCGTATGACAGTATATAGATCCCGATCCAATATGGCGGCGCTCAGTAATTGGAAATCACCGGGAAACTTTGTGAGCCTATAAAATCAAAACTACTCAATATATTTGGATGAAACTTGGAAATTTATTAGATATTATCACAATCTATCTCCGGATGCCCTTTACAACCCCCCAACCCTCGTACTTTTTTTCCGGACTTCTCCGGACTTCTCCGGACTTCATTTAGTAGCGCCGGCTTGCAAAGAAGAGGAATTTTCATCGCTTTTTAAACAAAGGTAGTTCAGATAAGTAAAAAAAGCAATATACTAATCATTTGAATCATAAAACATTTCATATATGATCTATTCAATGTGAAGACATAACCCCGATCAGAAGCCATTAGTTGTGATAGACCTCTGAACACATTCACTTGGGTTTATGCAAAACATTTACACAATATTGAAGCACATGCCACCATTTTTCGTTTATAGCACCATCAATGTTTATTATAGTCATAGTGCTTTAATTTTCATATGAAATATCCGTAAATCATGCATAATTACCCGGTCGTATTTGAGGACCTCGCGACATTTTTCTCCTCACTACCGAACCCGCTGAGAAACGACAACGGCAAGAAAAATTGTTAAAACAACAAAAATTAATGTCCTTTACATGACTAAACTCACACGTGTGTGTTAAGAAAGGTTTCAGACACATTTTATATCATTGGGTGTAGAAGACTTTATTCGTTATTTGATTTTAATCCAATTTTATCTACGCGGTAAATATTCAATCGTTTTTAACAAGAAAACCGATACCATACCATATAGAGCAAAATAATCATATAACCTGTCGAGATATATATTGTTTTTATATTGAAAGTCATACTATAATCATCAAAGAAGTCATAGTTGTTATTGTAGTAAGAACTGAAGCAGATATAAACACGTAAGGCGACATCTTGCAATGCAAATTTTCTGTGGCCGGCGGGTCGCCATTTTGTTTTTGTTGTTTGTGTGGGGTTTTTTTCTTCTTCTTTACAAAGGAGTAAATCTTGTTCGTATCACGTGAAGTGTGCACAACAGGTACAGAAATTATTTTGTTTTATGATTTACCATCTGAATATTAAAATAAACATTAAATTGTTATTTACTACCTTCCTAGATGCATTGATTGCTCAGCCTTATAAGATAAATATAAACAACTCCTATAAAATGGCAACAAGAGCTGTTTAGAAAATAAAATAATAAATAAATAAATAAAAATAATAAGTGCAAGGGGGGGGGGGGCACAGACACATTAACAAATTAAAGTTGCCATTTAAGTACGAATTGAAGAAGTTATCAACACGTAATTGGACATATTGCAATGCGAAATTTCTTTAGACGCCTGGATCGCCATTTTCATTTTACTTCTTTACATAGGAGGGAGTAAAACAGCTCATACCACGTCAACAGTGCATATAAGATAAAACATTATTTTGTTTGCTATTTACCATCTGAATTTTTTAATAAACACAACATTGTTATTTACTACCCATGAATGACAAAGACAGACGCTAGTGCTTCCCCTGAGGTGGTGAACAAACAGTAGTAAAGGCAGGGGCATTGATTGCATATATCAACAACTCGTAAATGGCAACAAACGCTGTTTAAAATGAATAAATATATAAATAGAAATAATTATTTTAAAAAAGCAGTAAATGAAGGCGTCTCAGTAAAAATCTTGGTTTTAAAAATATTTTTATAATGATTAATGATACAAGTTTGTCTCGATTTTTTTAGAAAGAAAAAGGAGAATATTATTTCTACACATCGATAGAATTAACAAAAAAATATATATATAAAAGAAAAAAAATAATAATAAATGCCCGTAGAATTTGAACTGAGGTGCGTCGGCAGGAAACACCAACTGCGCTATACGTCCCCGGGCGATATCCGACGGTTAAAATCGGTGTATTGTAGAGCGCGGTCACCTAATTAGCATAACAAAAGGACGTGCATCATATGCCGGACGAAGCGGCGAGTTTCCAGTCTCTGTGTATATATGTCTCTGGACTACTTTATCAGTAGTCCATGTCTCTGGTAAAATAAACTGTACATATTTTCGTAATTGCCGCCAAAATATCTCTGAACATTTAAACATTTCTAAGACTAAGACTCCGTAAATCTTTAAAACGCTTTAATTTTTTAGTGTTGAGATTTTGACGGAAGGTTATTGTGAACCATAACGTAGTACGCAGGTAATGTGTAATGTCATGCGGTAAGACACGATTAGTAAGGTATATTAGTGTTTGAAAAATTTTAGACAACTCATTTTAAATCTTCTGCAATTTGTTTTATTTTATAACATAACTTTAAACAGGATGAACTTTGCTTAGTTGTGCTTATTGGGGTTTGTGTATTTGTCAACCAGGAAGTATAAGGAAAAGGATGGAGAGGTTTAGATCTCTCCGATATCATATTAGGAAGTGGTGTGACGACTGTTACTTGTTGTCGAATTGTTTCCAGAAGTTTAACAAATAAATTTGTCAAGTGGTCAAAGGTAATCTTCTCTCAAACTTAAAGGGTTATGGTAATGTTTTTATTGTTTGATAAAGCAGGAGTTTGTGTTACGTTTTGCCATTTTTGGTAGCCACTTGTGCTTATGATATTAAATAGGTGGTCAGCTGTGAATTGTGTGGATAAATTTAAAATTCTTTCTACTTTTTATGTGTTATAAAAGCTTAATTCTGTGCCAAACTATATTTGTCTAGGCAGTGACTCCCCGTACTTGTAAACCATTTGTATGGCTGTCCTCCTGGTCATATATACAAACCAGTAAATGACAAACTCAAGATTCTGAAAAACGATATCACTTAATTCGGTGGTGGCCGATGGTCAAAATTAAATGAATAAAGATATATCTTTTTGATTATCTTTCAAGTTAATTAACAATAAAATATAATGATTCTTGGTGATTGCTTACCTACAGCTATCAAATTATAAGATGTTTTTATGGGAGCAGTTGTATAATTTCTCAAAAACGTTGATTCAGATGCAGTGAAAGGTATATATGTTCATCAGAACTCAATGATCACCATGATCTTTGAGAAATATCCTGAGCTCTTGCTCACTAATGCAACTTACAAACTTAGCAATCATCGACTAACACTAATAAATCACTTGCCGATCTTGATAATGGCTGTCTTTTTGTCTGAGCTAACAACTCTTAGCGTTGATTTTCATAGTGACGTCATAATACGTGACATAAATTTATTGTAACGCCATAATGAAAAACAACGCCAAAAGGTATTAGCTCGGACAAAAAGACAACACTTATGAAGATCGGCAAATGGTATATTGTCTTGATGTCTGTGGATGGAAATGGTGCCAGTGAGATCATTTGTTTTTGGACTGTATCAAATGAAAATCAACAGACATTGTAATCTATGACACTAATATCCAAAAATCACAATCCAAAACAGACAGACATTAACCGTGTAACGGCAGATAAAGGCATGACAAAGAGACAATTTTAAGCTCTAAAGGCATTCCTGATGCGGTGTGATTGAAATCAGACCTACACACACTCGTGTTTTCTGATATGTTGTGGTATAGCGACATATCAGAAAACAGGAGGACATATACTTGTAGGTCTAATTTCAGTTAGATTGTTCCTGATGCATCCCTTCCTATTTGTCTTCTTCATGTTCTCCGTGCATTTAAAAGAGAAGTTACCTCTGAAAAACGTCACAGCAGATTCTCTTTTAATTAATTACATATTATAAGTGTGAAATCGTTTTTTGAATCTGTATTACCATTATGAATTTGTCTTTTAATGGTCTGTACATATAACCTAGAATAGAGCTGTACAATCGGTTTGTATGAGGAGTCACTGCCTTTTATCTAGGTATAACCCAGAGTAGATTCATACAAACGATTTGTACGGGGAGTCACTGCCTTTTATCTAAAGTGCTAAGTTTGATGAGAAAATGAAAACAAGGCAAGCAACAGATACAATGCATATTGTTCAGATGCTGATTAATTATAGAGTTTACTCTTGTTTACTTGAGCAACGATAACTCGAATTTCATGTTGGTTCAAATTGATAATAACCCAAACAAAAAAATTATGGAATAAATGTGCACATAAACTTGGATACTTTTTTGTGTGTGTAATTGTGTCTGATTTGCTACAAATATGTGTCTGATTTATAACAAAATCGTATCCAATTGACTTAAAAACATTGCTTGATTTATCACAAAATTGTATCCAATTGATTTGAAAACATTGCCTGATTTATAACAAAATCGTATCCAATTGACTTGAAAACATTGCCTGATTAACTTTGGAATCACGTCTAATTTATTTCCAAATCACATGATTGTGCAAAAATTAGATCTGTTTTCAAGATTATATCATTGCTATCCTCCTGCAATCAATATTGATATAGCAGCTTTTTTATTTTAAATTGTTTTATATTGTATTGCTGTCACAGACAAAAAAAATAAAAAAAAATAGCAAAAATACCCCCCCCCCCCAAAAAAAACCCCAACTGAAGAAAAAGAAAGACAGAAATGTAGTCCATGGATTAATTTTCCTTTCAACTGTAATGATCCTGTTGGCTTTCCTTATTTTCATTTATTTTTATTTATTTTCTTTTTTGTTTTTGTCTTATCTTTATTGGACTGGAATCTCTAAATGTTTATCTGCACTAAGATGTTTTCTTATTCCATGCTTCATTAAATTTGGTAGATGTCATTGTCATAACCTTCACCAAAATAAATGACTAAAAGATGTTATTTTTGTGAAGGCATAGTGTTGTCAAATCATTAAAAAGGAAAAATTTAATGTATTTATGATACCACAATTTCTCAGCATTTCCCTGATCATTTCCTTTGAGAGATTTGTAGATAGATAAAGGAATCTCTAACTTTACAAAAGCATAATATGTCCTTCCTTTTAGCATAACAAATGCATACAGATACATCGATTTATCAGAAATTAAATCTGGCCTTCATAGATATTGCGAAACAGTATATTCCAGAAGTGGAATTAATCATATGTGGATCCTTAAAAATTCAAAAGAGTTGTTACAAAATCTAAAATCAAAAAGTTTTACTAAAATTCACTCTATCAAGTCTTTTGACTTTTCGACTCTTTACACAACGATCCCTCATCAGAAATTAAAAGACAGATTAGCGGAAATTATTCAAAATGCATTTACTAGTAAAAACGGAAGCCGCAGATTCAAATATATAGTAATAGGCCACGATAAAACTTACTTTGTTAGGGAAAATTCTGATTCCAAAAATAAATACACTGAAACAGCTGTCATCCAGATGTTGAACTTTCTTATCGATAACATTTTTGTGGTGTTTGGAGGTTAGGTTTTTCAACAAATTGTCGGCATTCCAATGGGCACTAACTGTGCTCCGCTTCTGGCTGACATATTCCTTTACTCATACGAAGCTGAATTCATTCAGTCTTTGCTTTCGCAAGGAAAAAAACAATTGGCTCTTGGCTTCAATTTTACTTACAGATATATAGATGACTTGCTTTCAATTAATAATCCTTCATTCGCGGATTACCTTAGCATCATCTATCCAAGTGAACTTGAGGTCAAAGAAACCACAGAAAGTAGTAATTCTACTTCGTATTTAGATATTATGTTGTCTTTCGACATTAATGGTCAATTGAACACCTCACTCTATGACAAACGTGACGATTTCAATTTCGCTATCACAAACTTTCCTTTCATAAGTAGCAACATTCCATCATCGCCCGCATACGGCGTATTCATATCTCATTTAATACGTTATTCCAGAGCAAGTTCAAATTACAATGACTTTGTTCTGAGGGCTAGGCGACTTTCAGTTAAGCTGCTCAACCAGGGTTATATATGTGCTAGACTAGCAACGTCACTGAGGAAATTCTATGGTCGTTACGAGACTCTTATTACTCCATATGATATCTCATTATCCAGACTTTTAAATGATATTCTGGACTGAGACCAATTCTGATCATTTCACACAGATTTGACACCTTCTATACTAGAAGGTTACCTACTTTGACTTCTCCATATATAAATACATATGGAATTTACACGATTAGACTCTTTCTACTGGGTATATGTGACGGGTGTTGCTAGCAAGCAGGAGATGCTCACTTTTCACCTGACCTCACTCCATCACAGGGTTTCACATATGCTCTTCAAGTAGACATATTTTGTTATTTTCCATTTGTTTTTCATTTTCACTGATTTTGTATGTCCTCTGGTTTTATGATTTTTGGACTTGTGCTTTGGATTTATCCATCATCTTTACATTGGTAACAATCAACTTACAGTCTCTACATTGCTCACAATTCTACTTTTGACCTTTCTTATAAAGGAGAAAACACATATGATCATATCTTATTAATCTATTTATTAAAATTGATCCTGAACATGGCCAAAAGGCTCACAAGATTTTTACCAACACACAGAATAATGACAATTTTGTTGTGATATACAATGTAAATAAAGAATAAACAATTTGATTTTAGTTTAATTAATCAACCTTTTGAAGTATGTGTATCATCAAGATCCGCACTCATTTGATTCCATGTAGCCACCAAATTTTGCAAACCAGATAACTCAAGGATCCATTTCTTAGGCTTTAATATTTGACATGTATATTCCTTTTGACAAGACCTTTCACTCAGTACCAACATTTTCTTCCTGGGCCTTTGACCTGCTTTTCAAAACTTTCAACCTTGATTGCAACTTATGAACATTAAGAGACAGGGTTTTAATTATTGACATGTGTATTCCTATTGACAGAAACTTTCATTATCTACCAAAGTGTTTGACCTTTTGACCATGGCTTTGAACTTTGACCTGTTTTTCAAAAACTTATTCATAATTTTCATTTTCGTAATAAATGAATAGAAAGAGATAATGGCTTTTTACGGATAGGGATTTTTAAAATCTGTTTTTGTTGTGAAAAGAGCTTCACTAGGTACTAAAGTGTTTACATTGACCTTGAATTCTGTGAACTCTGAGATGCTTTTCAAAAAGACTTTAACATTGAAGAATACTTTTAGTACAAAAAGGTAAGGTGATATTCATGTCAGAGAATAGTAACTTGTATTGAATACCTTGATCTGTGTATGATGTATCCATAAAGAATTGTTTGGGTTAGCCAAAATCAATTCTTTGTTTTACATTTTATATGGTTTTGATAAATATAGAATATATATACCTTATAATTTAGTGCACCATATGCGCATTTTGACAACTTATGTCTTTTCAGTGATGCTCGTGGCCAAATGTGAAATGATTGGAATTCTCAAAATATATAAATTTTTGAAGAGCAGTGTTGAAACCAAAATTACTGAAAAGTGAACCAAAGAACCTATCTAAGGACATGGCTATGCATGAGGGAGATACTCCTTAGTTTTAGAGTGATTTACTTAATTTGGTGACTGAAAATTTGAAGTATATATCCCATGTCAGTACAAAAGCACTGAAAACTAGACTTATGATGCCCTCGGGGACTATCATTCCACCAGCAGTGACACCGGCTTAGTGGTTATAATAAATATAGAACATATATACCTTATAATTTAGTGTGCCATATGCGCATTTCGACAACTTATGTCTCTCCAGTGATGCTTGTGGCCAAAGGATTGGGATTCTCAAAATTTATAAATTTTTGAAGAGCAGTGTTGAAACCAAAATGACTGAAAAGTGAACCAAAGAATCTATCCAAGGACAGAGCTATGCATGAGGGAGATACTCCTTAGTTTTAGATCTGAAGAAAGGCTTTTAATTGCATGTATAATAGTGAAATCATGGACACTCTTACCTATCCTGAATTAAACCTACAATTTTTTAGGGATGACCTAATGCATTATATTTCATATTACATGTATTTCCAGACTGTAGTCACCATTCCCATGGCAACAAGAAAACTCCCATTACCTGACAGTATGAATCCTTTAAAGTCATCTAGACCTCCACCGGTATGAATATATTTATACTTTTATGGAATCGGCCATAGTGCATGTACTAAGTCCATGTACAGAATTATCTATATCTACATAGTAAGCATATCATCTGTTAGAGTTACATGTTATATGTACTCATCGTTACAGGAAGAGAACTAAAAGGTTACACATAAAAAGTTCCTGCTTCAGATTACCATTCTAGAATGTCTTGTTTTATTGTCATTTGACCTCTCTTTGAAAGAGAGCCAGACTGATCTAGTTTTACATATCCTATCTGATGTCAGCCTATTTCAATAAGTTTTAAGTTTTTGCAGCAGCAGTTTAAAAATATTTGATATTTGATAATTGAAGAATTTCTGCCTCTTATTTCACATACATGTATAAATCACTTTGGGAGATGAGAACTACACTGCATTGCTTTTCTTCATTTGTGTATACAAAGTATCTTAAGTATCTATACAGTTTTGTCTGCACAAGAGATATTGACGTTTAGGAGTAAACAGCTTTGAAACTTGTGTACATAAGTATCATTTGACTTCAGATTTCATCTGTTGTTGACAGCAACATGGTTAAGTGTTTATTAAGTTTGACTATTAATCAGACAGTTGCTGTTTGGAACCATTTGTCTTTAGGTTTGTATGTCTATTCTTCCTGCTTTCACGAATTTTGCTTATTTAGATTGATTTTTGACCAGAGCAATCAGAGCAATTTATGTTTTACAAACTCATTTTGTTCTGTCTTTACCAAGATTTTGATATTCTAGTACTCATATAATTTTGTCGAAATTTTAAAAGATTGGGTAATAAAGAAGCCAGCTGAGAAGTACAGATTGATATGAGTAAAGTGCTTTTTGCTTTATTAATACATATTATAGTTCAGAATTAATAGTATTGAGGTAAGAGAAAAACAGATATTGCAGTATCAGAAACTTTTTGTATCTTAAGAGGTAGTTAGGTTTTATGCTTTTTATGCTGTAGTAATCAGTACATGAATATGTTCTATGTTCCTGTTGTAGCCTCTACCAAGTGACAGTGGTCCTCCCCCTCCTCTCCCATCTCGAAGGCTTCCACCCCCACCACCAGCAGACTCTGGGCCAGAGGTAAGGAATATGAAACAAGTCGTTATATAGTAATGTTGTATCTTACACACAAAAATTTAGGTAATGAACTATTTAGAAAAAGAATATCTTACTTAGAGTGGTAAAGATATATTATTCACTCAGTCAAATTTGCTTTCACATTTACTCCTACTGAGGATGAAGAAAATTGATTTACACTAGATTTCACAGGAATATTGAAATGCTTTGATAGTTTCATTCTTGTTCATGTCACACCAAGATTATTGCACTTATATGATGACACCTGCTTGATGCAGTGCACACAAATTTAGAACATTATGATATATGGACTTACCTAAAGCAGTCAGGAATTGTTTAAGTGTGATGCCTACTATGACAAATAGCCTCCATTTTTACTGTCTTGACACGAAAAAACAAGACATTGATAAGCCACCAGTGGAACTGTATACATGTAGTGAAGGTAGAGGGAAGAATTGTATACATAAAGTACAGGTAGAGGGAAGAACCATATACTTGAGTACATTAGGAGGAAGTACACTATACTTTTAGTAGGGTAAAAGTGAAGAACTGTATACATCTAGTTGAGTAGGGGGAAGAACCGTATACATGTAGTGGCATTAGAAGGAAGAACTGTATACATGTAAGTGGAGGGGAGAATGTTTACACGTAGTTGGATGGGAAAAGAACTCCACAATTTTTTCATGTATATGGTATTGGCATCTGCCTGATGCATTGCATACCCACCCGAAGTAGTGGGTCACACTGGCTTAGGGATAGGGGGAAGAATTGTATACATGTAATGGAGGTAGAGGCAAGAACTGTATATGTGTAATGGAGGTAGAGGCAAGATCTGTATACATGTAATGGAGGTAGGGGGAAGATCTGTATACATGTAATGGAGGCAGAGGGAAGGACTGTTTACATGTAATGGAGGTAGGGGGAAGATCTGTATACATGTAATGGAGGCAGAGGGAAGGACTGTTTACATGTAATGGAGGTAGGGGGAAGATCTGTATACATGTAATAGAGGTAGGGGGAAGAATTGTATACATGTAATGAAGGTAGGGGGAAGATCTGTATACATGTAATGAAGGTAGGGGAAGAATTGTATACATGTAATGGAGGTAGGGGGAAGAACTGTATACATGTAATGGAGGTAGGGGGAAGATCTGTATACATGTAATGAAGGTAGGGGGAAGATCTGTATACATGTAGTGAAGGTAGAGGGAAGATCTGTATACATGTAATGGAGGTAGAGGGAAGATCTGTATACATGTAATGGAGGTATAGGGAAGAACTGTATACATGTAATAAGGGTAGGGGGAAGAATTGTATACATGTATTGAGGGTTGGGAATAGAATGTTTACATGTAGTGGGGTGGGTAAAAGAACTGTATAGTAGTAGTGGGGGTAGGAGCTATATACATGTAGTAGGATACGTGGAATCAGTATATACATGTATTGGAATAGGGGGAAGAATTGTATACATGTAGTGAAAGTAGAGTGAAGAACTATATATATAGTGAGGGTCAGGGGAAGAAATGTATACATGTAGTGAAAGTAGAGTGAAGAACTATATATATAGTGAGGGTCAGGGGAAGAAATGTATACATGTAGTGGGGGTAGGGGGAAGAATTGTAAACATGTAGTGAAAGTAGAGTGAAGAACTATATATATAGTGAGGGTCAGGGGAAGAAATGTATACATGTAGTAGGGGTAGGGGGAAGAATTGTAAACATGTAGATGATATGATATCTTTAGTTAAAGCAATTTCTCAGCTTAAAATTTGGAAAGTCATAAACCTATATCCAAGAATACCTGCCCTGTGAGACCACCTTTCCTATGAGACCACCTGGGGGTTGGGGGAAGAATGTTTACATGTAGTGGTGGTAGGGAAAGAACTGTTTACATGTAGTAGGATAGGAAGAAGAACTGTATACTTGTAGATGATATAATATCTTTAGTTAAAGCAATTTCTCAGCTTAGAACTTGGAAATTCATAAACCTAAACCCAAGACTACCTGCCCTGTGAAGTCACCTGTCCTATAAGACCACCTGCAGGATAAGACCATTTTTCACACTTCACAAATGTGGTCTCTCAAAGCAAATTTGACTGCAGTATCTGAATAATTTGTAAAGAGTGTCTTCACTTTCAAAGCATAAAATTCATATATCAGTGTTGCACGGAAGTTTAATTATCAAGAACTTCATACCCATGGTAATGTTTTTATCAGCTGATGAATGTGTGAAACATAGAGCTTTTACATTAGTATTGATTTTAGCATTTGATGATTTACTTTGTTTTTGTTCTTGAAATGCTAGGCAGGGCATTTTATGTTTATGTTTAGGCTTCTTTTTAAACATAGCTTAAATTTTTGCTACAACTTTAAACAGTTTCCAAGCTTAAATTTTTGCAATGAATTAAACGAGATTGCAATTTTATTTTAAGGTATGAATTATTTGTCATCATCATTTGCATGATCATATAATAACCGTGGAATAATAGAATAAGATGGGAAGTGTGTTCTATTATGATGATAAAATATTTCTGGATAGGCCATTTTAATAAGGTGAATTATCTGCCCTTGCTTATTAAGATAGTTCATGGAAGTGAAAAAGTAGTTGTATACAAGTGATGGTTGATTCCATTTACTTCACTCATTTGTATGGTCAATTAACCATGGTAGGAGGTGGTCAAAGAAGTTGTCATTTTTATACTTCAGTGTGATTTGCAGAAAGTAAGAGAGTTCTAATCAAAGGCAGACAAATCAACTTACTGAAATGGTCTATGTATTGTAACAGAACCGGTAGATATCAAGAATCATTCAGATATGTGCATAGTTACTCAATAAAGACGGTTATATCCATTGAAAGCTATTGGTTCAAATAATGGTTATTGACGTACTTTGTATAATAGTCAGATGACAGTGACGCATCATTTGAATCAGACGAGAGTTATGAGAAAATGAATGATACACCTCCTAGTTCAGTACCAATTATACCCAAACGTAATTATAGACGAGTAAGTTTTTATCAGTATTTGTTTGGCTGCTGAAATGACTAAACTTTGGCTTGTGATTTGGGTCTTGATACTCATAAAGGCTAGGAAGTTTAAATGTTATCTGGTGTTTTTATGGTAACCAGAAGTAGATGTGAAGCAAATTGTGAAACGTTTAAACATTTCTTTTGATTCTGAAATAAATTACCTACTCCAAGACTCATTTTTATTTTTGTTTAAGGCATGTTTTAATGTTATGATAAAAGAGAGTTTTAGGTAACTTTTGATACTGGTTGAGTTATTGTGAATTAAATCATTCAGCAATATGATAATGGCACAAAACATTCATGACCAAAGAGTTTTCTTTCATTGAGAACTGCGTAATATCGGTGCAGTATGCAGTTGTGTTAAGGCACTCCTTCATCATGATATCATTATGGAATATTGCATTTTCTGAAGTGATAAATATGCAGAAGTCAAGATATTAGGAAAAAAGTAGCCATAATTGGCAACATTACATTATACTTTTCAAAAGGTTTTTAATAGTTCTAGATGTGATTGATATAGCACGCAGGCTGGGCAACAACAAAATATTCAGACTCATTCTTCAAGTAATTCTTATAACTAAGATCCTATCAATAGTTCTTCACTAAGGTCAGCTTACCGTAGCTCATGACATCGGTGATATCATGGAGTGCCTCAACGTTACTGCTTATATTAATTTACATGGATCAGGGATTTTCAGGGGCTTTAATATAAAGTTAGAGAGGTGACAGGCCATATCAATTAAATGGCACTGTTTCATTTCATGTATTCTGTTTAAACGTTTAACAATTTGGGAAACATCCAAGCCTTGATTTTCTTAACTGCATATATCTATTCTTTGTCTCTGATTAATGATAACAGATTTTTTTTTAGATTCCTTGGATCTTTAAAAAATTTTTTTTATTTAATTTAAAATTTTCTTTTCATGTTGAGCATGTTTATATTAGAGTTAAATTTTCACTGTCTTTTATATTCTTTGAATTAATTTAGATAAATATTTTTTTTTTGTTTTAAATCATGAATATTGTTAACTTCTTACAGTCACAAAAGTTTAATCAAAGGTAAAAATTAAAGATCTCAGTTTGGCAGAACTTTCAAGGTGTTTTTTGTGAAATAATTGCTCATCAGATTTTTGTGACATTTGAAATGTGTTGCCTTGGTATATTGAAGTGAGGACCTCTCAATTAGTATACCCTTGAAAGTTTCATGGAGACCTATGTGGCTGTGTGTTGAATGAAAATGAAGATACATTATCATTTGCGTAATTCGTTGTCTTCAGTTTGCCCACATCTAAAATTACAAATCTGGGAGTACTTTTTAATTTCAAAACATAATACTTAAAAAAAAAATTGTGTACTTTGAACATAACTGTAACCCGCTCACCTACAAAGTGAGGTTTAAGTGAAACATACATGTATACTAAAGAAATGAGAGATCTCTGATCCAATGCCATAGCAATCATTCCACAGAAATGGTATCCTAGAAATACTCACAAAGCCCTTTGAATGATCCTTCTTTCTTTTAATATGCAGGACACCTACTTGGGCATGTAAGTTTAAGTCATGCCAGGAAAGGCTTTCATTAACTGCCATGTAATTTGTACAGAAAAATGATATCAAGATCTTGTGTTATAGAATTTGAATAAATCTTGAATCACTGCAGCCCATATCCTTTAGCATTGGCATTTTATGTGCATGGTTTCTTAGTTGCTAACGGTAACATTGCACAGTGTACATGATCAGTTTCAAGTTTTCCTCGTGTTTTATCACTTGTATTGTGGTCTGTGGGAATGTTTAATTTATTTGTTAATACTGAAATGTTATGTCTGTAATGTAAAACATTTTACTAATGAAATCTTTGTCAATCTTTTTCGATTAATCTTAAGTCTCTCTAATGGATTGGTTTAATTTCTGTTACTATTTTATATATATATACATGTTTTATTGTAGATTTGTAGTTTAGAAGTACTAAAATTTATATTTGTTGGAATATTTTTATAGAATTCTTACACATGGATACTCTTTTCAATCCGTTTTTTTGCGTAGTGTACAGGACACAGGGATTTCTAAAAGATAAAAATCAGGCAGTATTTTTTTTATGCCCACAGATCGATAGATCGGGCACATATTGGTTTTGTCCTGTCTTTTTGTCTGTTTGTTTGTCGGTCTGTTTTCAACTTTAACCTTGGCTATAACTTTTGAACCGTGAGGGATAGAGACTTCATATTTGACATGTGTACCCAACTAATGAAACGTTTTCAAATAACACCATGGTCGATGACCTGTTGACCTTGACAATCACCTTCACGATAAAAATAATTTTTTGGATTTTGGTGCCGCCTGGAGGCATTAGTGTTTCACAAATGCAGCTTGTTTCCTAAGGTAAGGAGGTACTTATATATCTGCAGATTCATGTACTTATGTATTGTCTGCCTATAAGGAAGTGATAGTTATTCCCACTTAAAGGTTAAAAATAATAATTGTCATGATTTCTATGGCATAAAATCACCAGGTATTGGCATAGTTTGAAAGTCCCAGTTCATGTGTATTGTTCAAACCATGAACACGAGAATCCAGCTCTCTCAAGAAAGTTAATCATATATAAAGTTCAAGTGTTGAAACAGTTTTGTTATACAGGACCAATTTTCAACCCTTAGCAACATCAATTATATTTTCAGTATTATTGTATCAATAAGGCGGTGTTCATTGACATAAAGAGAGAGACTTTGTCTTGTATGATTTTATACCTCTCTAGCAAGCTAAGTTATCTGACAATTTTTTATGTTTTATGTTTGTTATTTCATTATTACCTTTTTCTATGAAGAAGAAGAAGACAAAGTAAGATTTATTCTCGGCCATGATGTGACTAGAATATATACTTCATTTTACGATTTTAAGATGGATCTGATAGCACTCTGAGCAGGATCATGTGATTTGTATTATAGCGTGTGAAGGAGATGTAACAAAGCAAGTCAGTGATAGAGTTGATAGTTCAGTACTTAAGAATGTATGATTGATAGCAGTACTAGAATAGAACTGAGCAAGAAGAGCATGACTTGTATTGATATCGAAATAAATAGATATTCTGCAGTCTCATTATAGTGAAAAGAAAATTGCAAAAAGTTATACTGCACCATCTTTATGCTAATACATTGAAGTGTTGAAAAATTCAGGGAATGTTTGAATATTATTATAAAATTGTAGATTGCAAATGATGGTCTTCTGTTTCAGATATTTTCACACAATAAAATAACTTAATTTGAAGAGTAAATAGCAAATGTTGAATATAATTCTTAAAGTTATGTATCTATGTGTAGTACATTGTATTTTCTGAGTTTCAGACAAAAAGCAATTCCAGTATATATGTATATATATATGTACATCTATATATATATATATATATTTGGAGGAGAAATGATCTATCATGATTATACTTTTTGCTTCTGTCAAAGGCACCGGAGCCATCTCCTGTCTCTCACAGACATAGTCCACATCCACCGCCAATTGTTCGACGAGGGAGTTCACCACCCTTACCCCCTATGGACAGGAGGCTTCCTCCTCTCCCATCCCAACATAGAGAACCCTCCCCTAGTAGAAAACTTCCCCCTGTTCCTTCAGGGAATGCTAAACCAAGCTATGCTCCACCCGTTTTTGAGGTTAGGTTAAGTTCACAAACAGCATGCTAAAAACTCTGGATATCTCTCAATAAATTATGTGCTTGGACTTGGGATATATTTGCATGCTTGAATAAAATGCATCCATTTCTTTTGTTGGTGTTGGAAAAAAAATTCCTCATTTCCATTTAATTCTCAGGTTATTTTATTAAAATTTTCACATAAAAAAGAAATTATGATATTTAATTACAGTAGTTTGGTACTCTTGAAATGATATGCATATTTTTATATCTATATTTCAGGTGTAATTAAGGTGGAAAAATTTGCAAAATCTCTTTATCAGTGACCAAATGTGTTCACTATGATAGTATAGTCTTAAGAGTCTGAGATTCAGTAGACTATCATCAGAATTTAAATAAAAAACTCATGAAATTTTATAAAATATGGCAGCACATTAAAACATCAAAAATTTCAACTTATTGTTTAAAAATACAGCTCATGAATTATGTAAATTTCTTTCCATTTCATGAGTTTTTGTGTCATACCACTATTGTGCATGCTTTAATCGAGTTCCATTTTACCTCTGACTTGATATAAATTTCTTTTACAAGTGACGGTCATAAAGGTTCATATTCTTTTAGTTGTCTGTGATGCATAGCAATGCTTGGAGGTTATTTTTCCTTTGTCCATTAGTTTATCTAATGGTCATACCTCTTCATCTGGATGAATTATCTCTTGCAGGATATATATTTTTTGTTTATTAAACATTTCTGTTGTTCAGTCTCTTTTGTGTATTGGCATGCATGCTCATGTTCCTATCAGTTTTATTGATCTGCCTTGCATGTTGAGAGGAAATTGCTTATGTTTTTGTTATTATCCTGTCATGTTTAGTTGGGACACATGTAATTCAAATGAATAATTTATGTCAAATTAAATGTGTTTTAGATTAAGAGTCTTTTGAGATTCATCATGTTTTAATAAATTTTGTATGTACCATAATTTAGAGTTTTCAATTATAAGAGTAGATTTCCTGATAATTGTCTAATTATAGTCTTAAATGATAATCATGATACACATTGTAATGTAATATGCAAATTTATATAAAGTTTTGTTAATGAGTAGATTTTAAAAAAAGTAAAGAAAGTAAATTTTAGATTATTGATATTTCAGGTGGTCAATGTCATCTTGTTGTTTTATATTAGGTTCCAAAATTTTGGGATAAATGTAATAGATTTTACAAAAATATATCTAATTTTTAGCCAGAGCAGGATGAGGTGTATGATGATATGGAACAGGGTGAAATATATGAAGAAACCAATGATTCTCCTTCTCCTGTACAAGAAGATGTGTATGATGATGCAACAGAGGGAGGGTCCTACAGTGAATCACCTCCCCTACCACCCCCTCCTAATCAGGTCAGTTCATCCAATTATTGAAATTGCTTACCTAGAACAATGCTCTCGTTAGCTCACCTAGATGAATCCTGGACTTAGCAGAGTTTGTATTTTCTTTAGCATTTGTAATGATGATGATTCCCAAGATTTTTAATTTGACTCATGAATTCCTAGGTCTAGTGAAAACTCTGCTAAGATTGGTATAGGTATCGTGTATACTTCATATTTTATTCTCGAAAGACCTTACAATGCCGACACATTGTGTTACTTTGAACGTAATTTTACTGTTGAGGAGTTTGACATTTAGTGCAATCAGTTTTTTTTATAAAAGTAAATAAAAAACCCTTACTTTTGAAAGCAGATTTATACACATCAAATCACAGATATAGTATCTACATACATTTTCATGAAAAGAATTCATAGTGGGAGTAATAGAATTAAATTTGTATAACTAGGATGTTGATTTTAGATAGTTTTATTTCACTTTTCTTGTAAATAGATTTTCTAGAATAAAAGTAATAACAACTAATGTATAAAATTCAGCTGTGTCAGCTGAAATTCATTTCTCCTTACAAACAAACTGCATGTTCATTAATTTGTTGTATTGTTCTTTTGTTTTTTTTTCGAATATGCAAATAATCGTTTTGTTTCCACCAATGCAATTATGTAGAGTAAAAAATCTGAGAAAACATCAGCTCCCCCTACTGATATGTATGAAATTGAGGAAACAACTGTACAACCTCCAAAGGTAACACTAATGTGGAGGGAATACATATACGTGCAGCATATACTAACTCAAGAGCTATCTAGGGGTATTTGTATTAAAGTCATTCAATGTGGCAAAATGCTTTGAATATACAGATATAATTACATGTTATGATGCTTGTGTTTCATTCATTACATTAAAATCGTTCATTCTATAACCAATAATGAATTTAAATACATGCATTTTTAAGTGCAATTTCACACTCAGTGACTAAATTTCAGAAGATGCCATTCCCTTAATTTTCCAAAATAAGTCACTATTTTTGTTCTGAAGCTATAATATAGATGGGAAACTTTTAGATACTTCTTTCAAATTGCTAAAAAATTAAGAATATACTATCTAGTGTCCTTATATGTAAGTTGGAAAATTGTGAGGAGCACAGCTGTGTTTAGGCATTCCAGGATTGTATGCTGTTGCAGAATAACGGCAAAAACATGACATGAGGTTTTTGTGACATCACTATATCTTGTTGCATTATGTGAAGTGGGCAAAACTGTAGAAGTCAAGGTGCAAAGAAAGTTGTTCCAGTGCAACCTTTTCCTAAACATCATTTTCTAATTTCACTGAGAAACAGGTGTACATATATTTGAAATGGTTTCTGCTTGGCCTTACTAGTATATTTTTACATGTCAACAGAATATCAATTTGAATGGACCATTTCATCATTTGGCAATTTCATTCCAGTATATATGCATGCAAATGCCTTTATTCAGTTGGATGCAGCGGTCGATATAATTAACAAACTTCCATTTATTATTAACAACAAATTATTCTTGTGTATGCCATATTGGTTGAAGTGCCATTGCACTTGTTAAATGCTCACTATAAATGCTATATATTCTATATAAAGCAATCATGTGAATCCCAAAAGACTGGGAGAAAATTAATAGATAATTTTTTCTTCATTTGAAGCAGATTTTCCTATAAATAAAAGCCATTTTTGCATAAATAATGTTAACTGACTTAGTCATGTAGCTTTCAGTAGTTCATAACGTTAATTACATTGAGAAGTCCCTTATCATTTCTTGAGGCAGGTTGTTTTCAGAGTTCTCAGGGCACTAAATTGGTATTACATGTATTTGATTGCATGCTAAAGTTCACTGTCTATCCAGTTACATTTTACAAAGTATATATATTAGAATACATAGATATTTCATCTTTAGTGTATGATATTGCTTTATATGTGTTTTTCACATTACAAAGGTAACAAATGTCAAAGTCTGTACATAATACCATTTAAATGATTTATCATTGGTTGATTGGTGTTTTATGTCACTTTCATAAAATCTTCAGTAAATATATTGCGACAGGGGGTAACCATCTAATTAAACATAGTGGTGCAATCTGGGATTCGAATCCCAATCATCTGTACTACATCTGCCTGCCCCTTAGAATAATTTATGGGAATGTAATGATTTGATAGGAATATGAAGGCATTCGTATGTTGGTTAGTGATTGAAATGGAAGTGCTGAATTTTTTTTTCAAATTTGGAAGTCGAGTACTGGTTTCAATATTTGGATTTTGCCACTGTGTCTATAGATTTCAAGTCCTAATATGGCCTTAAAACTGTTAAAAAAAGCTTTAGACTGCAACAAACCAACCAGTCAGGAAAAGTGAATATAAACTGCACTGATAAGGTAAGGAGGAAGAAATATCGGAGTATGGCGGTATCTCATTTATTGACATATTACCATATAGTTCCAGCTACGTTTTTTCTTTCACCCTGGCTTTCAGTATCATAAAGGATTATCATCAGATCACCCATCAGTCCCTACCAACTGAGTATTATTTTGATATACCCCTTGTGCTGTACCTCTATGTCATGACGTCACTTTCTATTATCAGATGAGAACATGTTCCATATACTAATCTTGTAGAAATTTGTGAGAAGTAAAAATAAATGCTAACAAGTGAATAATTATGATACACAAAACTTTTTAAAGGATGGATCCATGAAATACAAAGTCCAAAAAGGCCATTGGTGGGTTAAATTCATTATATAGTGTTTTACAGGAGGGATACAAAAATATATTGGGTCCATGAAAAAAAGTTGTGTTGGGCAAGGTAAAGTCATGCCCAATACAACTTTTTTATGGACCAAATATATTTTCGTATCCTCCTGTAAAACATTATAACTAATAATATGCTTCAGTGACACATATCTATATCAGGAGAGAAAACATGTGTAATATACATACCACAACAGAATTTTCATATTCAGAGAAATATCATTGTTATTTTCTTTTTTATTTCTCAGTAAAAATTTTTTAAGCACCTGCAATGATTTTGTTTTAACAATCATAATGTCCCAAATATGATTTTATTGAATGAATCCATGTATAGTATGCATTAATAGAATAAGTGTCTTACTTTGTGTTTTGTAACGGTATGCAACACAAAGCTAGTGCATTTATCATACATATATTGCGCTAACATGCATCATACATGTATGTGATAAATGCAGTCAGAACAGCCGACATGGCTTATCTTGTATGTAGTAAATGCGCAATGACGCCACATATGTTATTATTGGAAATTGCTTTACTCTCCAGTTTAAGTACTTCATCTTAGCAAATTACATTGATTGATTTATATATAATCTTTAAGTAGAATAACTTAAAGAGTTTTATATTTACTGTCTATGTTGTGCATTGCCACTGAAGTGACTGTTTATTAACTAAGTACAGCAGATAAAAATCTACTGTTATGATTCTCTAATTATTAAACATTATATAAATTTATGTAATAGGTAGTAACATAAAGCAATGACTTATCAAAACATATTAAAACTTAAATTTTTCCGGTAAAATAAAGCACTACCGAATCTTTAGATGACCCAAGCGAAAGTGCTGAAAGCGCGGATTGGCCCTATGTCCTAAGCTGGGAAAGTATTTGATTGGATGTTGCAACCAGTTTCATCGCGTCCTCCTAATATAGTCCGATCATGCCACCCTCCTGGTCATCGCGCAAGAGAGACAACTCTAATTCAACAAATAAAATAAGCAAAGGAAATACACATATCTCTAAATATAAAACTCTTTAAGTTATTCTACTTAAAGATTATTTATATTTAGATATATACCCATCATGGTGGTCTATATAGTTCCAAATATCGGTAAGCAGTGGGTTCGATTGCTATACCACCAAATACCTTGTTGTCCTTTCAATACCTTTCATCTGTACAACGTACTAGGTTCGAATCTATGACTCCCTATGTATTCTTTTTAATTGCTCTTGTTCTAAATAGTTCGGGTTCGAATCTCTAGTGCCAAATATCTGTACCAGTGATCTTCGCACACACCTTAAAAGGTTTGAATCAATTACCACAAAACTGTCTTTCCTTCAATTCCTGCATACATGTAACTGAGGATTCGTAGGTGTTTTTATCTAATTGAAAACTACTGACTACGTAAGTTGTTGTGCATTGCCACTGAAGTGACTGTTTATTAACTAAGTACAGCAGATAAAAATCTACTGTTATGATTCTCTAATTATTAAACATTATATAAATTTATGTAATAGGTAGAAATGAAAGAATCGGAGTTCCTCCATCTTGACCTTGACCTTAAACTTAATACATCTATTATATTCTCAGTTTATCAAGTCATTTGTAAAATATGTGCATGCAGTAGACCTTCTTCCAATTTTACATGATATAAGAGGAAATATATGACTATAGAAGTTTTGCTGCTCAGATTTGTGTCCTATTACTACTGTTAAGTCACAATTTAAACGTAAACGTCATAATAAAAATACAAGCAAAAAGTGTTTTGTCCAATCTAAGCTTCTTAGATCATTTGAATCTGGGAAAAAGTCTATTGTGATAGATTTACAGAAAGTTTATCAAGTACCTCTTATTGTATGATATTGATGTTTACAAGTGTGATAGAAAGCTAATTAAAAGTAAGTGGTATTCCTAAAGAACTCTGTTATAATAAGTATAATGTGATTATTTCAGATTGGAAGAGGGCCCTTACCAATTCCACCTTCTGGTGTAAGTAAATCTATTTTTTACAAACCCCTTGTAATTTATCATGAACAAAATTTAAAATGTAAATAAATTTTGATTACTTGCTAATAAAAGCACATTTCTTACTGATTTTTCTCAGATTCATGTGTGTATTCACAAATATAAAACAGGTATTTTAATTATAAATTTAATGATAAGCAAAGTAATTTCATATGTATTATCATTTTACTGAAATGGGTTTTAAATATGAATGATAAACTCCATTGCACTTTAGTTATACAATGCATGAAAAATAAGTACAGTAAAACCTGTCTTAGTGGCCACCTCTATTAAGAGGTCACCTGTCTAAAAAGGTCACATTTTAAATTCCCAAAATCTATGTTTTCCTAAATAAAAGACCTCTGTATAAAGGTCACCTGTCTATAAAGGCCACTTTTGACTCTTCCCTTAGCTGATCTTAATAGACAGGTTTGACTGTACGTATGTATTTTGGCATGTATCATTTCTTACTATACTACGTAATGTTCTCTTAATTATATCATCAAGAATATGAAAATTTCCTCATTCCTCATATTGATATTCATGGGTATCTGAATATTGAATACATGTATTATATTATTCATTATTAACCCAAACATGACCCTAACATGTGACTATGTGCTTACATGCACAGTCTGAAGATGAAGGACTTGAATCTCATCAAACTTTTTGGTTGCACCAGGTGTTTGTCTATTGGCCAGGATGTTATTTTGGCACTGCCACTGGTGTAACCTCTGTAAATAAGTGGAATATCTATGAAAAATTGTGTTCATCATGGAGTTTAGTAATACTGTAATGCCATATTTATCCTCTAGTCTGGACGGTCTGTTCCACCAGTACCACCTCCAGAGGAATCAGTGTATGAAGTGGAACCTACAGTTAATGAGGTTGAAAATATTGCAAGCTTTAGTTTTGCCATTACAGAGATTTCGAAATCAATTCCTTTAGTGCTAATGATTTTGAACGAACCAAATATTTAAATCCATAGGAAATTTTGTAACTTGTGTATCATGATTGATTTTACTAAGTTGAAACTTTCAGACTGTTTGTTTTCGCAATCTCTAAGCCAACATCTAGTTAGCATAGTTTTCCTCTTGTATTAGTCTTTTAGTGCAAACTGTCATTCTACTAATTTAAAGCAACAAGAAGTTTGATCTATTTCATTTTCAAATCCTACATTTTATTTCATAGTTGCTTAACAACATTGAAAAAATATAAAACACTGAAATATAATTATACCTTCTTGAATATGTGTAATACACATAAAATGTTTATTCACATAGTAAAAAAAAACACAGGATGTTAACTCTTGTAGTAGGAAAATCACAGGATGTTAACACAAGAAAAACCAGGAAGGTTAACCTTATCAAATGTTGCTTTTTTCTGTCTCCGTTCCATTAGATTTATATAATCAAAGTTTGCTTAATTCCTTTGTAGTTTTCTAAGATTATACATGTAACCAAGTAAAATCTTGTTTTGAAATCCGTTACAGTCTAAATTCTAACCATTTTTTATTGATAACTAATTGTGTTTTTTATGTCTTCTGACTATTTTCTGTCTGTCTTTTATCTCTTTGGATGAGGTTTTTCACACTCAACCCACTCATTATATGACGCGTCATAATTAATTTTCACTCCAATATAAAATTTCATTTAAAAAAAATATAAAAAACAAGGATCTTCTCACAAGGGAATTCCAGTGTACATGTAGTCAAGTATCAGTTACTAATATTAATATATTGCTTATAATTGAAGGGTTTCTGAGTTCAGATTTTACCTACTGTAAAATATGAAAGTAACTGGTGTTACATGACTATGGCACTAATAACAATGTTCCACAGTGGACATTCATGGAACCCTGAAATTCAGAGGTAAGACCAGGTGCCAGGGAGGAGTGAGCATCTCCTGTATGGGTAGTTACCCACTATGAATGCCCTTTAATACAGACGTAACAAATATAATTCAGCACTGTAAGACCCATGTTAGGCAAACATCTGAGGATGGGAGTGAAAAGTAAGAGCAAGGATGTAAACGGGGATGTAAATTGTTTGACTTCCTCACTGTTTGTCAATTAAGTCTCAGCCAAGGTGGGTGGGAGTAATCTCAGTTATCCATTAGTTTACAATTGTTCTAGATCTCCTCTAGGATGACTTTAAGATTTATCTTGCAAGTTCAAGATACTGAACTATTGCTTTGACCTTTTCTTGTGAGCTTTTAGTGCCATCTGTGGAAAATGTTGATCTATACAATTTCCAGAATTTGTGCCTTTACTGTAATAAAATATTTAGAGTTTTTTGGATGTAGGTAGCGTTAATTAAGACCTTTCTTTGTAATGCTAGAGAAACCTTACGTTTTCTGCTTGTTATTCATTTATTTAAGATGAGTAAAATTCTGTATGTGATATGGAAATGTACTTTTTCTTTTAAATATACAATATATGAAAATATAAATGGATATCAGTTCGGTAATAATGTATTGGTAATTTGATATTTTTGAAAAGGAGATGGACTTGTCTTTCGAAACTCACCTGAACATAATGTTTCCGTCCTTTTATTCAACTTTGCATATCAAATTTTCATTTATGTATCATAAATAATACTAAAAACAAAATATATAAAAACCGATATATAGAAGTGTAGGATTAAGATATGTTTGAACTGTGGGTAGATTACTGTAAACAGTATAAATCACTTGATTTCTAGCTCAATCATAATTGAAATTTTTTCAATAAAAATTTATAATCATGGAAACTGACTTTTTTTTAATTTCAAAGCCTGTAAACACTTCTAATGAAGGCCCAGAATTGTACGAGGTAGTACCAGATGTGAAGTCTCCTGTCGTCCCACCAAATAGATCTAAGGTGAAATAACATCGGAGTGTGTGCTATAAAGTAGTGCTTATAGATAGATAGAGCAGAGTAACATTACTAGCTGTGTAGTGTCTAACCCAACATAGTACACCATGCTGTCTATCATTTATTTGCTTGGTGTTTTGCTCTTTCAGATTAGTGGTTGAGTACTTTGTTCTAACATGTAATTTGTGTCTAATGAATAAATTTGACTCTTTGTTTTCTCGAACACAAATACATTAAATTTCTGGACATTTTGGACTATTTCAACTCTAATTCAAGTATACTGATCCAGGTTTTATACAATGTAATATGTTTAAGCTAAACATCTCAAATCAATTCAAACTATTACTTTAAGTCTTTCACTTGTAATACAGTTACACTTGAATATAGTTTACTCTAACTTTTGATTACTACAAGTAACCACAATCTACTTTTTCGGTTTTGACTCAAGTATACTGAAGTTTAATTATATGTCTTAATTGAACAAAGTTGTCTATTAGTTGAGTCATCTTGATAATAATAAATATCAACTAACAGATGATTCACCCTTCCACAAAATGCAATTTTTCATTGTGATGACGTCATTAGAGGTCCGACAAAACTCCAACAAACAACGCATATGTTTATGACGTCATAGATATATAGATTAAAAATGGACTGAATGTTACGTTCTTTTAAGAACCATAGAAGGGTGAATTCAAGTCATTCCCTACGGAATATTTTGACAATTTGAACAAAGTTGAAGTAGTATTCTTGGTCTTCAGAAGTATCAGTTATCAAGAGTCACATGTGTTTATGAGTGCTATGTTTACTAAAAGTTAATATCATAAATTTGTGATGTATGATTCAGAAAGTCACTGGAATTCTGTGATAAAACTTGCAGATCTAAATTTGTAGAGATTATGCTTAATTGAAGGTCAGAGTTTTCTTAATTGACACTATAATTTTGAAGGATATTGTCAGTTTTACTTATGAATCAGACCAACTTGATATTTTACTGCAGTCAAACTTGTAGATATATTCAGAGGCACTTTGTGTTTACAGTTTTCTCATTTATTGGGTATAAATTCATATATTACAATAAACTCAGAGAAGGTCAGTTATCCACTCCAAGAGGCTAGATCATTTCCTGAAATAAGAATTTAATCTTCAGTATATTCCTACACTATATTAAGTGCATGCTAGTGTTATGGAATGTATATCTCAGTCTTCTATAGTACTACTGCATACAATATATACATATTCAAATTCTTTATTGACTTTCACCATAATAGCATGTATCAACGTAACATAATGCAATAAGACAATATAACGAGGACAGCATATTATTGTCATACATGTGTATTCTATTGAAATTTTCTTAATTTTATCATGGAAAAGGTTTACTATTGACTTTTTAAATAGTTATCTCTTAAATCAAAACAATCATTTAAATAGTATTTGCTCATCAGTGTAGAAGGATTAACAGAGAGGAAAATTTACACTCATGTGAAGTTTCTGTGCATGACAATCAAATTTTGCTCAGATGTTAACAAAGAGGGGATTCCTAAATAAGCAATGTTTCTTCAATCTCTTCAATGAAGATTCAAAATTCAAAATATCTTTCTGCTCTAAGTATAACTGGACAGGCATATGTATCTAGATATATATATATATATATATATATATATATATATATATATATATATATATATATATATAAACAATTTATACAGATTTCACGGATGTAAGTATGGACATGTATATATATATGATTGTCATCAGACGTAAAAGCGCTAGTGATAAAAATGCAAACTCCTTAATTGTTGGAGTTTTTTTTATTGTCTCATATATATATATATATATATATATATATATGTGTGTGTGTGTGTGTGTGTGTGTGTGTGTGTACATACTTACATCTGTGAAATTTGTATACATTATCCTATTGTCATTTCAAAGGTGTATAAGCATGACCTTCTCAGTGCTAGTTTTTTGAATGCTTTGTTTTGTTATACATATATATACTTGTTTAAATTTACATATATCTTTATATATTATTATATAGTTCCTATTCTGTCATTGTAGTTTAGTGTCATGAATTTCTTAAGCTGATGAATTTCCTAGCAGAATGGGTATGTATAGGATGAATAACATGTAATAAATAAAAAAAAATTGCCTAGTAAATGTCCTATCTAACATCTTCTCGTACATTTCAGAAAGGAGCCCTTCCCCCCACTCCTCCAGCAGATGATGATGTAAGTATCAAAAATGACATATTCATTGAGAAAATTCTTAAGAAGAAAATCCTCACAAAACACATTAGAGATATCCTCACAAAACCAATAAGAAAATTTCCTCACAAAACCCTTTCTTATTTGATGTCATTTACATTAGGGAGTTAATCCTGGAGTAAAGTTGACAGTAGTCAGTAATAGCTCGAGGAGGTCATTGAATTTATTGAAATACATGCACTTGTCCTCTGGTTTGCTGCAGTATTAAACACTTAGTGCAGTGGTATTGTTTAACTGATCCTGGTGTGACATTTAACATCAACCCATAAACCCTATGACTGAAGATGTTATAGTCCCTTTTCTGAGGAAACAGGAAATTTATACATTAAATTTACATAGAGCTGTGAGGGAAATCTATAACCTTGACAGGGATGAGAAACTGACATGTCACGTCAGGGGATTTAATCTGATCTTGACAGGGATGAGAAACTGACATGTCACCTTAAGGGAGTTAATCCGTATGTTTAGGGATTACCATGCTAGTGTTTTACAAAAATTGAGTTTCACTATGAGACGTGAGCCGAACAGTGAAACAGATATTTCTGACAGGGGATTCACGGATATACAGTCAGTTTTTGTAAAACACTGGCATGGTAACCCTATTCAAATGACAGGAAAAGAACTTATGTAAGATTTGAACGTCATTGTCAACAATTTTGCCAAGGGGGCATGTGATGTCAAAGTGAAAACTGTAGTGAAACGTAAATCCTTTTGAAACATTTAACGGATTAGAATGTATGTTGCAAATAGAGTGTATTAGAATTGTTTATCACTCTTCCTCAAGCCCTGATGAGGTATTTCCAAACAAAGTCCATTGCTACCATTGTAGATAGAACATCTTGTGTGCAAAAGATATGTTTTGAATTTTTGAATTTTCATTGTTTTACAGCAAGAAGAATATGATGATTTTGATGTTGCCTTAGTTGAAGACACAATAGACTCACCTGCAGTAGGTATCATTTCTGAGAACAGTGATATGTTGCTTAGCTTTTCTGTTAATCTAGCTGGTGTGAAAACTATCCATTTTCTTGCTAGAAAGCTAAAAATAAATTTGTACAATGTCACAGTGAGAAATAGAGATTACATACCAGACACATATCATGTCATAATCATTCATGTTTTATTTCTGATCTACATTTCCAGAAATCAGCACGCCCTCCTTTACCCCCTCAACCCAGCATAGAAGTGAGTTTTATAAACAATCACACCATACTTTTTTTATTGTAAATTTAATACAAGAAGTCATATTTACTTAATGTAACACATTATTGTACAGATTTAAACAAGTTATATAAATATTACTCATTCTAAAGCGTGTCAACGAATTATTGTTATTTTTAATTTTAAAATTTCTTAATTAGAATTTTAATTTTTTTTTAGAATACAACATTTTAAGCATGTGAAATTATAGCTTATTCTTCTACAGTATTACAATAATGTGCACATTCAGATTTAATTATTTAATGCATTGTATTTTCAAAATCCAACAAAATAATTTAGGTGAACAATAATTTAACATTAACAAGTAAGATTGTAATCAATTTGCTAGAATGTTATGTTTTAGCTTACCAAGAAACATCCTGGGTTAATAATAAGTGCCCAAAGAAAAGCATTTGTATTCAAAGGAAAGTTGTTATATTGTAAATAAAAAACACTCTATTTTTATACTCCCAGAAAAATTTCGGGGGAGCATATAGTCGCTGTTTTGTCCATGTGTCTGTCCATCTGTCCGACTGACCATCTGTCCGTCCAACTGAGCTCATATCTCCTATACCTTTTATCAGAATTTTATCATACTTCACCAAAATATTATTAGGTTAAGGGCTCTTGGTCTAACATCACTCATGGTCATTTCTGAAAGGTCAAGGTCACTTATTAGCTATGACTTAAAATAGCATGAAGTACTTATATCTCCTGCACCTTTCATCAGAATTCAATCATACTTCGACAAAATGTTATTAGGTTAGGGGCTTTTGGACAGAGGTCACTCAAGGTCATTTCTGAAAGGTCAAGGTTACAATAAAAGGTTTTATTTCATAACTAATCAAGGTCAAGCTTACTCATTTTAGTTTAAGATACTGTGATCACAGTCAACTCATTTGGATATCCATATGATACATTGAGATTTGAAATTGTCATCAATTAATACAATGATTTCCAATAAATTGAGTCATTCATTTCCTTCATTATTGCTGTGCTTCTTGGAGCATCCATCAGTTTTACTGATTTTTTGTATATGAATTTAGTCAGCAATTTCCTGCATTATAAGTATAACTGCCATTTGGGGAGCATCCATTAGTTTTACTGATATTCTTTTTTTAATATACAGATAATAAATAAACAGACACCGAATGTACAAAGTATCCTGAGGAAACATAAAAAAGAAACATTATTTGTTTTAGACCACCTGCAAAGATTTTTCCTGAACCAACGTTGTTATCTTAGATGAAACAAAAACTAAATGTCCCCCTTGTGCACATGAGAACAGTTAACACCATAATATAAGACAAAGATAGATGTAAATATGAAACAAGCAACATAATTTGCAAAGATGGCAATTCACTGTAGTAAAGAAAGTGCACACTTTAAAGATTTAAATTTAATATATGCATACATCTATGTCAAAAAAATACATGTGATCTTCAGGTGGCAGTTTTAATTGTGGTGAAAAAATGAGAGAAAAATTAAAATTTCAGACTAAAAACAGAACTTATCCATATAATATATTTGGTTAAACATTTCTGATGTTGTTAACATTTATAGAATTTAGGAATTGTATTTCAATGAATTAATTTAACACTCTATATTGATTACGGCCTATTTGCGGTATCACAAGAAATATATATATGTATACATGTCTGTAGTCAGGGCATCATTCATTTTTTCTTGAAATTTTCTCTTATGATTTGTAATGTTATCTTAGATTTTACTTACTGGGGTAGCTGAGAAATTAAGATTGATAATTTCATTTGATAAAGGCCAAGTGGCCAAGAGAAAAGAGTGTCTTTTATTTATAATATTAAGTAGTTTGCAGTGAATGGGTTTAATGTTGCTTTCAACAATTTTTAGTCATCAAAACATTCAAATATTTTAGAATTTTCGTAAACATAGTGGCATAATCCAAAAAAAGAGATCATGGAGTGTTTTACACCATAAGCCAAGTTGCATAGTGATACAACAAGTGCTTGTAGATGTTTGTATATATGCTGTGAGCAGGCGATTCATATTGGAAGCTGTTATGAAGTACGTGATCTCTGATACAGAATGCTTTGTTTTGTAGCAAGATATATATGATGATATGGAAGCAGGAGAGGTTTATGAAGCAGTCACTGAGGAAGAGCACAAACCTGCACTCCCTGTCCCCAGACCACCTGCTGCCCCTGTCCCTCCTCCACCTGTAGAAAGACAACCAAAGGTTCTCACATATTTCACTTCAGATATTTATTCTTTGCATTGTGGGGTACATTGTGGTTTTCAGTTTTTCTTTCAAGTTACAACATTCATTTTACTGACTCCTATGTTACTAAGGCACTGTGTGAATTCATACCTGACTGCATATTTGGCCATTCTGTAAAGACTAACTTATATCACCAACTTGAAGGTACTATCTATTCACATGACTTTCTCTACTGTTTCATTTATTATCTTATATGACCTAGAAAATCTCAATTCAGTCTCTCATAAAAGGTTTGGTTTTTCTCACTCAGAATTTTGATGTAGGGTCTACATTTAGTGTGAAAATTTCACAACTTTGACCATTTTCATATTCATGTGTTTCTTATCTTCTGCTCCCAAAATTAAACATGTACAGCCATACCACTTAAATTATCTGTAAATATTGTATAGCTCCATGGTGACTTCTGCCACATAACTGAGCCGGTAACTCCTCTTATTTCTTTAGTCAATCAGTACACAAAGAAGTCTCAAATTTCAAGTGAATCACAATTTTGAAGATCTACATCTTGTTACATGTTTTATTTCCTTAAAACTGCATATATATGATGATGATTTTGGGCTTGTGTGTATGGGTATCAAAATGATATCCTTTTTTCACTTGTCATGTGACAAGACATACAAACCCTATCATTCACTCTGCAGTGTGTATGGAGATACTGAATAACAAAAGTACTTTATGTATAGATATAATACATATGCATACGATTATTGAAATAATCACAAAGGTATACTTAAACACTTACATATTTGACTATAGTGTCGTGTAGACATGGCAACCATCTATACACATTACCATAATGCTTAATAAAGTGTTTTACTTCCCTTTCAACAATTCTTGAGTTATACACATGTAGCACAACACGGAAGCAGGAGGTAACCAGCTTCATCAAAATAGTGGCACGGTATGAAAAACAAACCTGGATGGTCTGTCCGCAGGCCAATAAAGTACTTAACCACTACACCAAGTTTACCCCTCATTGTTCTTAGGAACTCTCATGTAGACCTATACTGATATCTATATATGGCAATATCATCATTTACACACCAGTCTTACCATACTGGTATGTGTGAATACTGATAGATATGACTTATGGCATTGTCTATGTGTACTGTAGAATGTGAAGCTGTCTATGTGAGTCCATGATATCACCATGACAACGTCTTGTCAGATGTATATACTTATGTCTTAATCACTGACGAATAGTATTGAAATACAGTCTAAGCAGTCAATTCTATTTGACTATTTTGGTTTCTATACACTTTTGTAAAAAGAGACCACCAATAAAGTATTATAAAGATGTTTTGCTTGAGAAAGGGGATCCCTTAATACATGTTGAATATGTAATCCTGTACTTGCTGAAAGCATATACATATTGTAAATAGGGGAATGTATAAGATACAGAATTGTTTAAACATCTGGGTATTATATAGCTCTTGTGCAGGTTTGTTCATGAAGAAATTCTGAATGCAAAGCAGATGATTGTTTTAACAGGTATCGTTAATCAAAGCAGATTTATTGGTGAACATTTGTTTGGAAAATTGGTATAGAACCATGATCATTAATCATCGCATACTCAGTGTTTGACTGAAGCATATTATTCATGCATATATAAAATACTCTAGTTTAGAATCTATAACCCTCCTGCTAGATATTGTGTTTGTATTCATAGAAACCACAGTTCGCTTTATTTTTCTATTTATAAGGCTTTGTAAAAGAAATGAATTGTACTGTTTCTTAGTTTTTAGCTCTATTAGTCTCAAATTTCATTTACTTAAAGATTGTATTTGGAGTTACCGTAAATAAAGCTGTTGTTAGATAAGAAATACTCCAGAACTGATTGAAAGATTTCTCTTTCACTATGAGGCCAATATGATACACTCATGAATAATAATCTATGACAATTATCTAGAAGTGGATATCAATTTTGGTAAAGATAAATAAATAAAAAAAAGAATAAATGAATAAACAGGCAACTTCTTTACTTTCTGTTAATACTTATATGAATATTCAGCCATGATATTGTTTTGTAGAGACCTGCTGCCCCTTTACCACAGAAGAAAGGTACGTATAAGTGATAAGAAGTCATAGTAAAAACCATACTTATATACATACCAATACTTATAGACATACCAATACTTATAGACATACCAATACATATTTTTCTATGATCAGTATACCTTCTACTGACTCAATACTGCTAATGATAACGTCTAACCAACAATTAAATCAGAAAGAACTGGTCTTGCTTAATCAGTAAAATGCTTAAATAGCTCATGACTGAAAGGCCCAAGCTATGAGTACTGCTTGTGGTGTGTTTGTCAGCTGTCTTTGAATGAGACGCTAAAAACCAAGGTCCATAGTCAAGGTTGAAGTGGCAGCTTAAAGATCCTTCAGATCTGGATTGGTCCATTCCAAGGGTCTGTCTTTACAATACATCAGGCAGAGGCTGCACCTTATAAGGGATATAATCTTGGAATGATGTTAAACAGGGGCAAATAAACAAATAGATCAGAAAATAAAAATGCAGTAAATGAAATCTTAACAAATACATTTTTTATTTTATAATTGTTCACATTTGTTTTTATTTTGTATATTTCAAATTATTGCAATTTTTGCAATATTTCATATTGATGAAAATTAATAAATACCCGTATGTGGCAACAGTCAAGTTTGAACTGTTAGTCTGACTTCTTACACAGGATTTGTTCTTAAGTTTTTGTATTACTCATTTACTTTGAATACTGTTTTAGAAAAGCCTCCTCCTGTAGCAAGCGGTCCATCTACTGGAGTTTTAGATTTAAATGCTGTTCTACAAAAGAGAAATCAGCTTAGATCTGTAGGTAAACCTGTTGAAAAGGAGCCACCTGTGGAAGAGAAATCATACGGGGAAATTACGGATACCAGATCAGCTTTTGAAAAGTTTAAGCTCAAAGGTAACATATATTTTTCTTATTTTGACATATATTTCTTTTATCTTAAATCTGTATCACTTGAAATCAGTCGAGTTCATGCAGACCTGCATCATCTTTTGTCAGGATGACCATAAGCCATAGACGTGCCCTATTCCTCTGAAACTTCACATCACTCAAAAATTTATCATGCATTTGTAGTTATTTTGTTAGAGATGTACTCTTGTTGTGTGTGTGTGATTTTGATGCTTGTTCTTTAACCAGGACCAAGGTTCACAGAAAAAGGATGAGGTTTCCTTTTGCATACCTGGTGTGCGTCTCCACCATCATTTTTGTTGTGATGTATATAAAATGTAAAGAAATAGTACACTTACTTTGCCTGATTACATATATTCAAGAAATTGGCATTGTGTAATTCAGTATTTTGATCATGATACCCAGGTTTGAAATTTATAAACTGCATTTTTTTGCATTGTTGAAATTTACGCATATCATTTGTCTGCACATGATGTGATTGGAAGCATGGACAGTGGTCAAATTAGACTGCACCTGTATTACTAAGAAACAAATAAATGTATCAATAGAGTACACAAAATTCTAATAAAAAAGATTTGTATACTGTTCTTGTAATTTGTCTAATATTTCTGTATACATATTTATGTTTAACAGAAAAATTCACAATAGAAAAACTGGTGTCTGTTTCAGGAAATAATCAACAGGAGTCGATTTTCAATTGCTTTCTAAATTATCTAGGAATCTTTCATCATTGATTATAGTAATCTGATCACAAGTGTTATGAGTATCATATTACACAGTTAATTCTGGCAACATTCACTTCAGCATTTTCTACTAAAATTTTGAAAAAAGCAATTCTGAATCTTTTTTAACAGATTGCAATGCAAACTGTCTTACTGTCTGTCCATCTAGTGTCAACAATTTGCGTTTTAAGCTAAGTTGATCTCTTACAAACTATTACTGATACTTACATCTAACTTGATGGATTTGTAGATCTTCATGAGTTCTTCCCAGCCGATGCAAAATCTGATGACAATGACCATGATTTTTAACTTCAGTGAACATAAACAGATTTTGGGCTTAGCTTGATCTCTTGCATACTACTTATGATACTTTCGTTGAGCTTGTATCCTTTGATTAGATCCTCTCAACTGACTCAAAATTTGTTGACATTGACCTTGATTTCACATCAGTGTGCACAGACTGTTTTCTTCTTGAAACTTTCTCAAATAAGACATGTACCTGGAAAAAAATGTAAAGGTGAAGTCTCAATGCTAATGGTTTCTTCTTTGCAGTTCATTCATACTGTCTGTAATGGGTTTTGTTGAAACTATCAAGGCAGCTTTATGAAACCTTAAAATCTTATTTTATTCTACTATTTCACATGCTTTCTCTTTTATCATCACAATGCTCAATGGCACATTTTTTGTCTACACCTGCATAAATCATTTGTATGCAATTTCATTAAGGTCTTCAAATTCTACACCACCTTTAAATCATTTCTGTTTAAATTGCACATTTTTTTCATATTTCTTTTCCTCTTTTTTTTACAACAGCAGACACAGTGAATGTTCTGATAGCAAATGTTCATCCAATTCTTTTGTTGTGTGTCGAGTTGTAGAAATCATTCTTTTGTGTGAGAGTTAGTTCAGTTCAAGGAAAGAAAATTCGTACATGCTATATTCTATTTTATCAGTATATTGTGTACTGTCTTGAAGTTCAATTAATTATATCATCTCATCACATGTGTATATTCATCCTCGGATATCGTAAGAAAATTGTTAAACAGGTTTATGGTAACCCTGTTTTGGTCAGGTATAGTTCTCTTGGTGTTGAAAAGTGGTTTTATGGTAACCACATGAAAGTCTTAGCTTAGTATGTCTGATTTGCAGAGTCGACAGTGTCCAGATAGGACTGAGATTATTTAGTCATAATATGTAAATGGTTTGACAGTATTTTAAAACATGGGTTTTAAGAAGTGTGCATAATTATCAGGCACATGATATATTTCACAAGTTACAATAAAATTAAAAATGGTCGTGCCTTTCCTCTAAGGTATTAATATACTGTCCTTATGATCTCTTTGTTTCTTTTATTCAGTTAGGATTGCATACATCCCTATTAATTTTTAAGTAAAATGTGATATTTCAACTTGCAAATCGAATTCAAATTTCAGGTCATTCATCACCATTTGGTAAAACTTCACCTCCTATTCCCATTAAACCCAAACCCCAAATTGCATCAATTTCACAATTAGAAAAAGAAAAGCCCTCGGCTATAGGTGGTGGTGTCAAAGGAAAACTAGCTTTTCTTGAAAATCAGTTTGGATCATCAGCTCTCAAACCAAGATCTCGAGAGAGTAGTGAGATTGTTTCAGGTTCATCCAGGTCAGCGTTCACACAACCAGCATCCAATCTAGCTCCTCCAGTGGTTCCAGTCAAGCCGCATCACAGTCGTACACCCTCTCCAGAGGTGGAGAATAAAAATAAGAAAGGATCTCTTCCTGACCCACCTTCCAAGGAGCCATTATTACCACCAGTCGTGCAAGATCGGCAATCACCATCCAATCACCTTGACAACCTACCTCCACCCCCTGTTTTCAGATCGGTTAGTGATGATAGATGTCCGGCATAGATGTATGCTCCTCTTTCTGGTCTTCTAGTTTTTTAGATTTCTGCATGGTCATAGCGCTTTCTTCTCTGGTCTCTTGGTTTTTCGGATGTATTCTCTAATATATTGGCATGGATGTTTTACAATTATTTTGAATTTCTTTTTCTTTCACTACATGTTTGCATGGATATTATGACTCCTACTTTAAACTGTGATAAATTCCCTCTTATCAGCTGAACAGAGTTTGATAGTACATAAAAGGGTTTTCTGGTGCCACAATGAGTTATTTTTTACATACAACACGGCCACGTCTGACTTACTTACTTAGATTTTGCCAATATGTTTTTCAAGTTGCTGACTTATCATGAGTGAAATTATGAAAGATAAATCTTTTTTAAGTCTCGTTGTTATATAAATCTCCTTGGCTGTTGGAGCTGTATGGCTCAGTTGATAACATACTTGGCTTGAGACTGAAATCATTTCTGCTCCTGATAATGTTGTAGCAGGAAGGTTGAAAAATCATTGGCTAGACCGGGACTCGAACCCAGGATCTTCCAGTAGCAAGGCAGATGCTCTACCAACTGAGCTATCTGGGCCAATGTCCCAGTCTGCCACACACCTCCCCTGACAATTTATTTGAGGTTTCACCGAAACCTCACACCAAGTCCTTCTCTCACAGTGGCATACAACCTCTGCCAACTGATGAGAGTTGGTGGAACCACCAAACTGTAGCAGGAAGGTTGAAAAATCATCAGCTAGACCGGGACTCAAACCCAGGACCTTCCGCTAATAAGGCAGATGCTCTACCAACTGAGTTATCTGGGCCAATGTCCCAGTCTGCCACAATGTATTACTAGTAGCTTTTAAGTTAATTGAAGAATCTTGTGTAACAGTACAGGTCTTCAAACTATCTGTAATTATTTTGTGGATTATGTCAGCAACTTAAGAGCAGTGCATTTAGCAGAATGGTCTGTATAGTTTGCTTCATTAGATGATGTGCTTGAGCGTAAACAAATGTATTGTCTGCTGGGTGTAAATTCATGGACTAGAATACAATACCAGTGCTTAGAACAAGGACATCCGGCATGTTAACATCGATCAACTGTCAGCTTTACTAGGTTTGCAAAGCAGCAGGTCCGTGATAGAATCATACCATAGTATAGTGGTGTTAGATAAAATGTAGTATTACACAAATCACAACAACATGGTACATGTGCGGTGTCATCAGTTTTATTCATTGTTGTTGTTATTTGAAACTTCAGCAAAATGTGAATTATCTTGTAATAACAAATATATTCCACTGTATTAATCACCTCTTTTACTGGGTTTACCATCTTGAAGTCGATTTCTGTCATGAAGAAAGTGTAAAGAAAAATAGCATGTGTTTATGAAGTAGATGTAAAGAGTGAGCTTTGAATTAATATTTTCCAGTGCCACTCAGTAAACTGCTTGCATGATGTTCAAAACTAAAATTCTCAGTTACCATTTAATGTATGTTTATTGAAGACATTTTTCACCAGAGCAGTTATGTATATACATGTATATCTTTAATTATTGGAAACACTTATCATGATTAAAAAGATAAAACGAATTGGGATATCTATAAATGATATGGTTATGTAATAGTCTTTTTGCAAATATGTCAAACAAATAACACAAAGGAAGAAGCGACAGTATTTTTTTTTTTTTGTTTTAGCATATGAAACATATTTTATGACTTTTCTTTTAGATGTGCAGAATAAAACGGGTAAACATAGCTGCTTAACTAATCCACTGCACAGAATTTTTGAAAATTTGCATTTACATATATGAAATAATTTTTCACAGGAAATTTTCAGTCCTTAAACAGGTTTTTTCTTTTTAACTATACCTCCCTAATGTTTCAACCTTTCTTCTCCATGCTTTGTAAAGTCAACCACCTTCATAACACAGCTTGATGTAAGACTGAAATCAGTCTGAATCTCTTAAGATTAGTTATGGTTCGTGTTGTAATTCCATCACATCTCACCCGTGTCCTACAACATTTTCTCACCTCTGTAGCGCACTTAAAAAATTTGTTAAATGTGAGTAAAGTAAAGTCATTCTTTTTTCAAAGTGTACCTAAATCAGTAAAGGTTTTGATTTGCTTCACAGATCTATGATACAGGAGTACCATGGATAGCTGTAGCTCTTAGAATCATCTTTGTGCAATAATTATTAGAAGTATAGTTATTGATAGCCTGTCCATTTTGATCACTTATTGTTATTTGTAAAATACACTTACATGCTCCTCTCATGACAGAACATCGAAGGCGTCACCCATTTACAGGTTATGTGGTGTGACACATCTATATTTATGTTTATGTAAATTTGGTCTCATATGTTCAGTTGATTGAATACACTGATTTACTTTTCCAAGAAGTGACATTTAGCGGACTATTAATTGTTATGCCTGTGACATCGTAATCAAATGTATGATTTGTTTGACCTCAAATGATGTCATAACAATCAAATTGAGAGGTAAATGTCATGTCATAAATGGAAAATGGATCATTGTATTGAGCATGTGTTCACTCAGCTGTCAACTCTAAACAATTATGCCATCTAGTATATATTGCATACTTCTGTATGAAACTATTTTGCATCGTACAATACATGTTATATTTTATCTTATATACACTTGATTGATGAATATAATCTTGTATAAAATGCTTTTTCTATTAATCAAATTTTCTATTTTGTTTCTTTTTGCATGTTGACCAATATTTCTCTCTTCAGATAAAGAGGCCATTAGCAGTAATCAAAAACCACCTTTACTTAAAAAGCCTGGGAGTTTGAGCTTCGATAAGCCCCCTGCCCTTGCTTCTCAAAAATCTACTCCATCCCCTAGTGTAAAATCACCGCCATACATTCCGAAATCTAAAGCAGATTCCCCAAATGACACATGCAGAGATATACCATCTAAAGACAACAAATCCCATGTAATTATCTCTGTTTGATTTTATTCTTACCTTGCAATATGTTATGTGCGTTTAAGTACTGTATTGTATATTGTGTACTGTATTATTATATATCGTGTACTGCTGAAGCAGAGACCACTAAGGATTGAAAAAAACTTGGTGTCATGTTTAGGGTTAGTGTACAGATAATTAAAACTTTGCAAACTGAAGAAGTGAGGGATCTTTTACATGTGTTTTCTACCATGACACAAAACCTCTGTTCTTCATGCTGCCTCTTCTGAAAGACAGGGCATTTACAGGCCATTGGCAGGACTCGAACCTGAGACCTTTCGGTTATAAGCTGAGCATTTGACGGATTAAGCTTACTCATTTCTGCAGTATCATGAATATATATCATGAATGTAAAAATGATGAATGTCATTCCCAGAGCATTATGTGCATAGTCATCTATGATCAGTTTTATGCATACGACTGAAAACCAGATGGCATATTCTCTGATTATTGATTCATACCATAAGAAACATGTTTGTAGAGCAGTGAAGTAATATTGCTAACTGTAAGACCTTTATGCATGTTCTGCAGTACCTTAGATATAAATATCTCACTGAACCTCTTCAAAATTCTTTCTGCATCTGACTTTAAATTCTAAAGTCACATTTTACTATACTATCTTTTTCATTTATAGATTTATATTTAATCGGTTTTTGATTATAAAAGTGTTTTGTTTTCATTGCATCCTAACAAAAATGAATTTGATTTTGTTTCTTACCAGAGGTCTCCATCTCCGCCTCCTCCTGTACCATCTTCTAACAGACCTGGTGCACATAGTTATTCTCAGGTCAGCCCTAAGAATGTTCCTAATGGTAACAACTTTGTTCCAGAAGATGATGATCAAGACATATACGACGATGCAATGTCGGTAAGTGCCATTTGTAGATTTCAGAAGCATTGAGTGAGGTCAAGGTGTAATACAGAGCAAGGAATAATGGATGTGAGATTTACTCAGGCTATATGGATGACAATTTATATAACAATTATACCAGATTACAGTTATCTTCATGTCTAAAGTTTAAAAATGATCAACACTTTGCTGTATGTATGCTTTTGACAAATAAGGAGCATATACATTGTATGTCTGAGGTCTGTATGTTTGTCATTCTATCAGTACCTTCAACTTCCACTGACACTTCTGATCTTAAGTCATGGAGGATCATATTCAACTTGTATGGATTGCTGGTGAGGCTTTTTCAAATGAGACCATTAAGTTCAAGTCAATTAAGGTTTCAGAATTCATAAAATATAAAAGAAATACACTGATATGAAATAATTCATGGAATATTCAAATTACAGCAACAAATAGATCCTTTATTGAGAGAGCCATGGTTTTTCCAAGGTCTTGAAAGAAAACCAGGAGAAGAGAAACTCAAAGCTGTTAAAACGGTAGGTCTTTTGGCATTCATATTTCGTCATTTAACCTCCTACAATTTGATCAGAAATTACGTACATGGTATATAATGAATGCAAGGTATTCATTCTTTCTTTGTATAATCACTTAAGCAGTTTGTGAGGTTTAAATTTTCCTATGATTGATCTATTAAATTTTGATTGTAAGTCGCAAAACGTTATATTTCAGTGCTTAATATGCAGTGGCATATTAAAACGGAAAATATTTGTTAACCCCTTGACACATATGTAAGATATTGGTATACATCTTACACAAATGGCATAGAATAAATTATTGTATGTTATGGTTTTGTGATATGATTCTTCCTTCTCTTTCTTGTTTTGTAATAGTTTCCCATTTCTTCACAGGCATGCAATTTTCTTTTTCCAAATTCCTCATAGAATTGTGATATTCCTTCCAGAATGGTACATTTCTAATCAGAGACAGCACCTCGAAAAGTCAAGCGCAACCCTACACCATGATGGTATTGTACAATAACATTATTTTCAATCTCAAAATTCGAGTGAGGGATGATGGTAAAATTGCTCTTGGTGAAGAAAAGCCTGATGAAATGGTGAGTATATGTATAATAATAAAAACTCTATATATCAACAAGATTTCAAGTACCTGGCTTTTATATAGTGGTTTAAGGAAAATTAATAATTGTTTACTTAAAATTCAATATTGTTGTGAAAAGTGTTCATCTTAAATTTACGAAGCATAGTTGGCTCTTTTAAATCAATTTTAAAGAAACTCTCAAGAATTGTTGCCTTAGATCCTCGTCAATGAAGACCATGGATAAGTTTGAGGCTTTGATGATAAAAACAAATCTCAAGGTCTTTCCCAAATAGGTAATGTGGTTGAATAGTGTCTGATAGTGGTATAAAACAATAAAGGAAATTAGAGAAAAATGTTTGCGAAAACAACTTTCTGAATACTTTGTAAATATCAGTGTTTGTAAAGTATTTATTGAATGTATTGAAACTAAAATTGAATCTTTGTTGTTTGCAGTCATTCATGGATGTGCCAGACATGGTGAAATATCACAGGTCAAATGAAGTGATTCTCGTAAATAAAGGCAAACAAGAGTTCACATTACTCACAAAATCTCCCTCGAAATGAAACATATTTACCATATTAAACTTTTGCATGAGTTTAAATTAAATTATATATTTTTATGAAAATACAATCATTATGCTGGTATTGACAAATGTAACAAGTAATACATTACATGAAATGCAGTGGTGAACTCATTGTCTCTGTGCCTTAAACGGGATGAAATTTTGCTGATTTGACTGAGAATTGTCCTGAGTACAGTTTGAAGCTCAGCACCGTCTGGATCCATCAGAGAAATGCTTCGGAGTGAGTTAATGGCATTAACGAGTCCGTTCTCAGTACGAGTTTTAATGCGCTGCGCAAGTTTTAGTGCATGCCGATCGATAATGTAATTGTTAAAATAGTCGGCGTCTTAAAAACATTAATAATATGAAAAAAATTATCAACAAATTATAAAATCAGCATAGTTTAACCGAAATGTATCTACCCAATATTAATATATCGAAGTTAATTCCTATAATATCTGATTACGACATTTCAAAACGTTAAAAATAGTGTTTTTTGAGATTTTCCCTCAAAATTGAACCAAGTGGTGAATTTTTCTACATTTCTCTGAAAATTGATTTTATTTAGCATTTCATCACTGACTAAAAATGATCAATTTTCCTATTGTAGTTTTTGAGATATTTTTACCCAGAACGGCCTTGTTTTAAAGAAGTGAAAATGGCTAAATACATTTGTATTGAAACCTCAACATAAAAGAGAACTTCCTACTACACATATATGCAGATGGCTGCAGTCCTAACATAACATTTTCGTTACTATGGAAAGTGATTGCAAGGACTGCATTAGTACATGTCGCAGGACACACATAGGCAAGTAAATATCAATTGTGTGCTGTGTTAATGTGTCAAAATCAAGTTCACATGGCATTCAGCATTAACACAAAAATAAGGCTCAGCAGTCCATGAAAGTGCATGAGAAAAGCAAACATATCACTTCAATACAACAGTAACATAATGTAATGCTAAGACTGCATCCAAGTGAATGACGTTTTCTGGTGACACACAAATCTATAATAGTAATTATAGTTACATTTATTTTCTGTATACAAAAATATAAAAATTCATTGAACTGCCTGAAGTTGTTTTTGGTCATTCGTGTTGTTTCATTTGCAAAAGGTTTAGAATACTTAACTCTACAAAGTAGAATTTATGCAAAATGCATATTTCTATAATATTTATACGTTTGCTATATCACAATTATTTTAGACTGTCTAATCCATGCAGGAGATGTGGTTTGCATGCTCACAACACAGACCACTTCCTATCATTGATCAGACATTTACTGCTCAATTTGTCACATATTTCTTGCCACCAGTACAATTAGCAATTGTACAGTATTGGTTCATCAATGATAAAGAGAGACAGATATGTGACAGATTAAAACTAATCTCTCAGCTTTCTCATTATATTATGAAAAGTGTGAGAGAATGAACAGTATTAACTACGTACAAAGTCATCAATTGTCCTGCTCCTTAAATTAAATATGTAATTGATTGCATATAAATGGTATTGAAAATAACATTTTCTTTGTAAATTGTATGTCACATCTGCCAGTATGAACTTAAGAATTTGTTAGCAGTTTGTTGTTACATTTTTCTCAAATCGTTTTCAGTCCGAATAAGGCTGCTATTCTTATTATATTTTTAGTGATAAAGACACAATTATATTCAATTCTGTTTTCCTTTTTTTTCTGTTTCAACTTACCATTTATGGTACATATATTGCACATGGTTTACGCAAATTGATTTATTTGTGTTGTCATTTACAAAATTTCATGTGATATCATTTATTTTATTATAGAATTCTGTATTATATATATATATATATATATATTTGTACATTATATTTTATTCTGAATGCACGTTTAAAATCAATATGGACTTGTTTTTGAAGGAAAGATAAAATTTAATGTCCCTGAAGACAGAGATATTGGATTTTCTTCCTATTCATCAACATCAATATGTCTGTCAATACATATTTTTGGGCAAAGTTTGTAATACCCTTTGCAAACAAAAGTACATTTGTATTATAGATCACATCAATAATTGACCAAAATTTATATATAGATTTCATATCATATACATAAAGGGTTTCATTCCACTTTTTTCCATAAGAAATGCCTATCAGACAATTTCTAGAGTGGTGTTTATAATTTCATAAACAAACACTATCATTATTATTTATTTGATTGTTTGACCTCAGATGACATTTTCACGGTTAAGAATTACTCCTAGTGGAAGAGTCATTTAGGAAGGTAATGTAAATGAGACTATAACACAAAAATGGGACTCTTTAATTATCATATTACAAATGTAGGTCAACCAAATATCTGTTGGATGCAAAACTTTGGTTTTGTTTGAATGTACAAAAAATCAGCAATGCTGTGACAAATATTTGTTCTGCAAAGAGGACATAATTTACTGACAGTATTTATTAAATTTTTGCACAAATCCTTCCAGAAGAATAATATGGTATTTGTATTTTCTGCTTACGAAATTTTATACTTTGTAATTGAATTACATGTATTACTGTATACAACACTCCTTATTTTCTTTAATTTTTACATGAATTTTTTGTTACTCAAAATTCATTGAAGATTATATATATATTTGTATATCTACAAATGATACCTACAAAATATTTCTTGTATTTAACTGTAATTTTTTTTATTGAACTCATCTTATTAATATTTTTATACTGTCCTTGTACTTGTTTTATCACGAACAAATTTTTGCAGAAAATGTTAAAAGTAGATGATGATAATGTATTAGTGTGTAGACATGAACTAGCATGACCTGTAACTATCCTGCTTTGGGGTCTTTGAGCATATTATTAATATCTATTAGTATTGTCATGAATTAGTGCAAAAAGGACATTGCTAACTGCACCAAAATGTGAATCCTACCAAAGTAAATATTCATACAGTATCACAAGAACTAGAGACCAAGATATAAGTATGGATTTTTACAGGAATAAAGTTCTGCATTTAAAAGTACATTCCTCTATTTTAAAGTACATGCTAGCATTATAGATTTTGAAATAGAAAATGGAATATTATATATACACATGTATGATATTATTGTTATGTCATGAGTGAACTTAGAAATGGTGTAATTTTGTTTGAAATGTCAGGTCCTAGCATAGAACAAGTTGAGTGCTTGGGTTTTAACATTTTGGACTCTATATGTTTTATTACAGAAGTCAGATTTGTATGTCGTAGCCCAGTGGAGAATCCATGGATAAAAATAATTGATAACACTATAAAGCTAAAATGAAATAAATGAGATTAATTTTGAATCACCAGTTTAGTCACTGCATTTACATTGTTTACTTTTTTGTTTCAAAGTACATGTAATTGTTTTAAGCATTTGCACTTTATTTCCAAAATTAAACGTTTATATTCTTAGCCTTTTAGTCATTAGATAGGAAAAGTATGAAGAAAATAGTTACACATGTAAATGAAAAATGGTGCATTATGAATTAAATGTTTTTCCAGAGCATATAATGTTGTTGCATTAATTTTAAATCTCTATCTCATTATTAAACTATTGTCTTAGTAATGCCCAAGTTGTATAAAAAATCTGGAAGATTAAATTATAATCATTTCCACAAATTCTGCCCACCAATATACATCAGGATTATAAATGTGTTCGTGAAACACTGATGCCCCCCTCCCCCACTTTGATTATAGCTAATGATAAAGGCTTTGAAAAATAGGTCAGATGTCATAGTCAAAGCCGCATGGTCAAACTTTTGGTTTGAACAAAAAGCATTGCTACCTAAAATACACACATGAAAATCTAATGTTATTTACATTTGACAAGTTCTGACCCACAGACAAACAGATGGGGCAAAAACTATTGGCATGAGTCTCGATTTAGGGGCAGAAAAAGGTATTTTCATATTTGAAATATACTGATAGGAATTTTGCTCACTTTATTATGCATAATAAATTTTCTACCGTAGAGCTACATGAAAAAAATCAGTATCATATACTTGTTGATAAGTATTCTATACATGAAGCATATCAAAACCAAGTGCCATTTTATCATTGACTGATTATGTACATGGAAAGTAAACATCAAGGTCATCCTTCAACTTACTGCAGGGATATGTGGTGGGCAAAAAAAAATGCATAACCAAAAATGGAAGGAAATTTATATCCAGTTCTGTTCTATTGCCTTTTAATTTAAAACAGGGTAGAGAGTGTCATAATTATGGAGAATGAATACTTGAAGGTAATATAACTCATTCCATAAACAGCTCATTGGTTTCATGATTAAAATAAACAGATGACTATAAAATTGTATTATGTTTCATATATAAAATCATTAAATCATGTTTTATATTGTTGTTGACTAAATCATATTTTGAACAAAAAGGTAGAGAATTTTAAGAATTGAAGTTTTCATATATGACCAGTGCAACCCCACCATTGTTGGCTATGTATTTCTTTTTTCCTTTAACCACATTCCTATTGTAAAGATAAAAGCCTGAGCCAAGAAAAACAAACTAGGCTTCTTATAAATGTGTATCTTACTGATTTGTAATCCTTTCATTGTCAAAAGCATTGAAATAATTTTGTTCAGTTTGTTGAGAATGACAAGGACTGTCATTGTTTCTTGAAAGTAATATGTAACTTATATATATATTATTACTTTTACATTCCAATTTCCTTCATTTAGTGATGTGTACTAGTTGCTAGATGAATAAATATTTTTAGAACTTTATACAGCATTTGACTCAATCTTTTCGTTTAATACATGAAATGATTTAAGTGTAAAGACCAGTTTGTTTTGAATTACAGGAGTTATGGGCTTTGACTTAGATTTTCTTTAAATACCTTGTCTTCACAACTCCTCCTAAATCCTTTAGGGGATTTTGATGAAACTTGGTACAAAGAAAGTGCACCCTATGAAGATATGGATATTGGAAGGGGAATGCTGTCCAAAAAACATTACAAGAGATATGACCATTGGACTTAGATTTTTCTATGCCAAAAATCTTGTCTTTTCAACTCCTCCTAAATCCTTTGGTAGATTTTTATGAACCTTGGTACAAAGAAAGATCACATCATGAAGATGTGCTAATTGAAAAGGATTTTTCACTTCTCCATATTTAATATAATTGTAGTTAGTGTATTTATGAAAGGAGTGGGTGTCAGCATGGGAAATGATGGATGTGCTAAAAAGATCAATTCACCTACAAACAATTGAGAAAGAAAACTACTATTTTACCAGTATCAAAGGTAATTAACATATACCACAATAAGATTAGATATTTATAACCAACAACCCCCCCCCCCCCCCCCACTAGGAATCATCCAGGGCATCTGTCTGTACATCCGTCTGTCTGAATCCATCAAACTCAAGGATGTGTTATAACCTTGAACCAACGTTTTATCTACAAGGTAAAGGTCTCGGTGCACACACAGCCAGAATTCTTGTCATAAAATCTTTTTTATTTTACTTCGGAGGGAGATAGTATTTTACACAATTGTTGTGCATGACCTAAGGGTGTGTCATGACCTCGAACCAAGATCAAATCTACAAGGGCAAAGTCAGAGTGCACACACAGCCAGAATTTTTGTATGAGCCATAACTTCTTCCTGTTACGTTGCAGAGATTATATCTTACACTACTGTAGTCCATGACCTGTTTCATTGCAAGGAGATTATATTTCACACAAGTGTTGTCCATGGCCCAAGGGTTTGTCTTAGCCTTGAAACAAGGTCATATCTACAAGGTCAAGGTCACAGTGTACACACAGTCAGAATTCTTCTTTAGGCCATAACTTCTTCCTATTATGTTACAGGGAGATTATATTTAAAACAACTGTTGTCCATGACCAAGGAGTGTGTCAAGACCTTGAACCAGGGTCATATCTACAAGCTCAAGGTCACAGTTTACACATAGGCAAAAATCTTGTTCAGGCTGTAAGTTCTTCTTGAACATTGGAGGAAAATTACATATTTCACACATTTTTTGTCCATGACCCAAGGGTGTGCCATGACCTTGAACTAAGGTCATATCTTTAAGGTCAAGGTCACAATGCACAAAAAAACCAGAATTCCTGTTCTGGCCATAGCTCCTTCCTTATACATTGGAGGGAGATTATATTTTCAAAATTGTTGTCCATGACCCAAGGGCGTGTCATGACCTTGAATCAAGGTCAAATTTACCAGGTCAGGTCCGAGTGCATACATACCAGAATTCATGTTTTCATTGATTATACCTCAAAATGTACAAGTGGGACATCCATTACGCTTATACCAGTGATGTATCTTGTATCTGCTGGGGGGATCTGTCTCATTAGGACAGCTCTAGTTAGTTCTAGTTTGCATGACAAACTAGGATAATAAAATGCAGGCGTATTACGTGCTGTTCAATGGTGCCCTATTTTCTTAAAAAGGTAGGACTGGTATGTAACAGATACATATATATCTAGATGCTTGATGTCACCTTGAAGTTAAAATAACATGTCTATCCTTATTGCCATCCATAAATCTACCATGTCAAGCCTCGATGGGCAAGGTGCTTGGTTCAGGACTGGAAGGTCAAGGGTAACAAACCTGCTTCAGTCTTGTCAGTTTCCAGTCTTTCAAATGAGACAAGAACCTTCAGATTTTGGGTTGATGATCAATCACCTTTATTTTTATTGGTCAGGATCAATGAGGGAACAAATATTTGGGCAAACTCAATGCTCCACAACCACAGGCAATACTCCTTGTTTGAGATAGCGTACTACATTTATAATAAAATGTTATCATTGTTATGTAGACTAATATAAATAATGAATTACTATAATTTTGCTTATTTTCTATCATGCCAAAATTATACCACATTTATGGCAATGATATCTTCCTAATGCGTTGCACAGAAATTTCTTCCTTTGTAACATTAAAGAAATTTTTACATGCTTACATCTACAGTCATACAAGAGCTTAGTATGTACTACAATGTATTTTATCAAAAAAGCAGACCACTGATGAATCCCTACTCTGGCTGAACCCTAAACCTCTTGATCCTTACCCAGTCATGCTCTTATGTATCCATGAGTTATGTCAGCTCTCTAAAGCTACCGTAAGCAGTGTGAGCAAGTTTCACAAGATTCATATAAGACAAGGGTCAGGATGAATTTCCTTGGCTTTTTATTGCAATAGGTCTGTTCTTACCATTTATAACTGATATTTTGTAAATCAACAGAATTTGGTCACAAAAATCACTCAATGTTAAAACTTTTATTCTAAAAAGCATGTACATACACAAAGTCATATACTTCTTATTACGTAAACTTCCAAGTAATTGATTGCTACAGTAACATTTGGTTTAAGTGGACGGATATCAATATTTGCATAAATAAATTTTAAACAGCATATGGCATTGGCAAGAAGCATTCATGATATTAAAAATATTGTATATTCTTTTCATTTTTCCAATAACTTTTAAATCCATCAATTTAATACCTTGTCTTCTCTATAACAATTGCTTAATTGCAGTTATTTCCTTCATTATATTTAGTTTTATTATAACATTATCATATGTAATAACAATAAGCATGCTTAATCATGAACCCTTTTTGTCAAATATCAAAAACATGGCAGTATGAAAATGGCTTGCATTTTGACTTTGGTTTGTATTTCTTTTGGAAAATATGATGAATGCTGTTGTGAGAGAACTAATATTTTTACGGGATAATTGCATTTCAAAGTACAATTGTATATATCAGAAAATATAGAGAATACAGAAAATACACAAATACAGAAAATACACAAATTGCAGTAAATACAAAAAAAACCTAAAACTGTCCTAACGGGACAAATACCCCTGTGGCAACAAAATTTGAAGTAGGGGAAAGACCAAGGTAAATTTCATGAGGTCAAAACTTTTGGTGCCCACAGACAGGTCTTGCCACAAAGAATGTACATGTGTAGTATGAAAGTCCCATCTCTTTTGGTTCAAAAGTTTTGGCTAAGGTTAAAGTTATTCAAAAGTAGATCAAACGTCAAGATCACGGGGTCAGAAATTATGGTACAGACAGACAGGTCTTGCCACAAGGAATACACGTGTAGTATGAGGGTCCCATCTCTTTTGATTCAAAAGTTATGGCTAAGATTAAAGTATTTCAAAAGTAGGGTCAAGAGGTCAAAAATTTTGGTACCGACAGACAGGTCTTGCCACAAGGAATACACGTGTTGTATGAAGGCCCAATCTCATTCTCCTTTGGTTCAAAAGTTATGGCCAAGGTTAAAATTTTCTGGACAGACAGACAATCAAGGTGATTCCAATATACCCCCCCCCAAAATAATTCCTTTGCGGGGGGTAAAAAAACCCCAAAACAAATACATAGATCTTAAAATACAAAATATACCACATTTCTTTCAAAAGACCATAAAATATCATATGACTATTATATTATACATATATGTGAACACACTAGATACACATTTTAGCACCATAGTAAAACAACCCTAGTGCACAGATGAGTCTAAGATAGCTACCCTTCATAAAAAAATACAATATTGCACCATGTGTTGCATATGACTTTCTCTTCATTGGTTACTGCTTCCTGCTAGCAAGCAACTCCTTCTGGTCCTGTACTACTGGAGTACTCGTATAGGGAGGATGAAGGCTGTAAGGAAATATACATTCGTTTATAATTACACTACAGTGTTTGTTTCTTTGGCTGTTTAAGGGTTATCGATCCTTGGCTGACGTCATGGATATTCCGTCAAAAGAAGGGGGTGGGAGAAATAAAACTTTCTTGATTTGTCTTTGTAGTAGCATGTGTATCATAGGAGTAACAAAATAATGTAAAACTATAGGCCTAAAACATATTTTTGATTTATTATGACTTACCAAATTACATATACATAGGTTATTTGCATCAATTTTGTATTAAAATAAGAGGACGGCACACTATTATTTTGATTATTTTTTAATTTAGCATGCTTGTATATAGAAGAATTATGTTCAAATAAACATCTGATATTGTAGAAAGAGTGCAGTGTAAAATTATGAACCATACATATAATTTGTCTCTATAGGAGCTGTCCTCTCGTTTTACAATGATTTGGGGACAAAATAAGAGAAGTAGGGTAGTAAACTCTTACTTACGTAAAATCTAATCTGGATATATATATATTTCTTTTGTTTATTAAGTACATATTGTATTGTCAAATGAACATGAATCGAGAAAATGAGATTTGCACATATTTTTAAATTATCAGCACTCTAAATATCACATTTTGATGCATTTGCACAGGGATGATTTTAGCAACCAGTGATGCTAGACAGACATTTCTTTCATTATGCATATAAGGGGTTATAAAACTGATACTGAACTATGAAGGGAAATATTACCCTAAAAATAAGAATTGTTTACAATCTGCTGATTTAAAATATAATTGCCCAAGCAAAGTAATCTAACAGATGATATGTTTGACTCTGGAATTACCATAATATAAATGAAACATATAAGACTCCATAATTTTGATTTCTCAATCAAATGAATAGTCGATTTGAAAATTTCGGAACCTAGAAATGTTCTTTCCTATGAAGTTTTTTTGATGATTCTTGTAAAGGGGTCATTTTAGAACAATTCTAGCTTGGTTGCCACTCTGGCAACCTTGGGCAACTTTTTTTATAGGCAAAATTCCAAGATGGCCGCCAAAACGCTTCCTGTATTTGAATAATTTTCTTTTATTATAAAATTTGAAGTGTGATACATCATACCTTGGGTTTTAGGGGTCAGGGAACCAATTTCTATGGTTATTTAATCATTTTAAATTCATATAGTCGTGATTCCATACCTTGTCGCATTTGGGGGGGGGGGGGCTTATCTCATTTGAGTACTGATTTTAATTATATTTATACTTTTGTGTTTGAAGATACGCATGGGGATACACAGGACCTATTCTCGTCTTAAAGCCCAGGGTCCCTACGGGGGTTGACTGTATTTCCAAATTTATATATAGATGGCGCCACTTTGAAGTAAAAGATGTTTTAGTTGCATGTATAGATGGCGCCACTACGCGTACATATGAAAGACGTCACACTTGCATTCTCAGTCACAGTCTCGGTCAGAGAATGTTGATATCGTAGGTTTTACCACACCTTTGATATGGCTAGTAACATAGAGTGTACATGCATCTTGCCAATATGCAACAGTTCCGACCAATTGCAAGCATTCAAAGTAAATGCAATAAAACGAATTATCGAATGTGCAATTGCGAGGCATGACGATGATACAAGAAAATCTATGCAAAAATTATTAGATGAGCACGGCGAACAAGCGTCTGTTAATCTACATAAAAACTGCTACTGCTCGTACACATCGAAGTCCCATATTGGTAGATATGTTGCAAAAAAGAGGAAAGAAGGGTTGATAGAGAGCGAAGACGTGCCCGCCGCGAGAGTAAGGCGCTCACAGGCGGTAGATTTTGATTTTAAGAATCAGTGTTTATTTTGTGCACAAATATGTGTACCGTTAGATCCAAAACATCCAGACAGGTGGGATAGGGTTGTTCAGTGTGAAAGAATGGGTTTGAAAAATTCTGAACCCTTTAAAGAGTCAGTTCTGCTGATATGTGATGATAGAAAAGACGATTGGAGCCAGGAGGTCGCCTTGCGGTGTCATGGAACGCACGACCTATCCGCCGCTGAGGCACAGTATCATGTCAGATGCTATGATGAATTTAGAAAAATTCCCCGTAATGCAGATACATCCACAGGGCTTGATGATAAAGTTTTACAACAAGTCGCAAATAAGATGTTCGCAAATAGGAAGAAACAAACATGGACGTCGTTAGACTTATATGATGAATACTACAAGCTTGGCGGGGTGTTGACCAGAAAACAAATGTTTTCCAAGCTTGTCAAGTATCTTGGGGATGACCTTATTGTATTAAACATTCAGGGTTGTGCCTCTGTTGTCGGATTTCGTGAGTATGTTGGTACGATTTTGAAGCTTTCCCAAATAGACACCGTTGATGAAGACAATGACGACTTATTGGCTAGAAAAATAACAACAGAATGTAAAAGTATTATGACAAGCAATCACAAGTATGAGCTTACCGACTTTAGTCATGAGAGGACAAAAGAAACAACCAGTCCCACACTACTTAGATTAATTTCAAAGCTTGTTGCAAATGGCGAAGTTACAAAACGATCCCTTTCCCTATCACAATCCATTCAATACAACATAACAAATTCAAGAAATCAAACGACCCTTGGATTGGGCATCAAACTACACCACAAATTTGGTAGCAGTGAACTAATTCACATTTTACATGATCATGGATACACAGTGTCCTACGACGAGGTCCTGAAATTTCGAAAATCAGCTGCCATGTATGTGTCTGATAATGTTGACACGCTGCACAAGGTGATGGGACTTTCGAGAAACGTTGGCGTTATTTTTGGCTGGTATGACAATTTTGATCTGTTTGTTTCAACCCCAAACGGACGCAGAGAAACTCACGCTATGGCCACAGAATTCCAGTTGCACCCAGCTGGAATCATTGAGACATCATGTGATGTGAATTCGGAAATGAGCGCTCTGACAATCCCTCGTCTAACCGCAAAAGAAACCAAGAATGTTGGGAAAAACAGGGCTGTCAAAATTATCCATCATGCAGGGCCACAGAAGGTGTTGCCCCCCGCAATCAACAGAACTGGGACCAGCTACGCGAGGATTTCTGCTCAGTATAGTAGTCTTCTTGTTGCCCAGGAAAAGGATATGAAATGGCTAAATAGTTTGAACCAAGAACAAGATGTAATGGAATGGAATGGCTTCAATAATGCCATTAGCAGAGATCAGAGTGTACCCAAGCCTGCCACTATTTACAAATTAGGCCCATTGATAGATGCCCCTCCGTCCCACCCGGACACGATTCTTACAACCCTTACATACATGCAAGCAGCACTGCTTGATATGGGGATGTCGAAAGTTCATCTGTGTATGGACATGCAACTCTATGCTGTTACACAGCAAGTATGCTGGTACAAGACAGACGAATTCAAGAATGTAGTTGTTCACCCAGGTGGTATGCATATCATACAGTCCTTTTTGAGCTGCATCTCAAAATTGATGAAAGGTTCAGGCCTTGAAACATACGTGGCTGCAGCATATGGTGGGCTTACGGGCATATTCAATGGTAAGTCTTGGGTGAAAGCCATGCGAGCTTACAGGAATGTATCGACTGCCCTACTCCAAAGATTTTTATCTGTTGGAGAGAGAACGTTCGATGAATTGGAAGAATACATGGAGAGAGCTAGATTGCATCCGACGGGCAGGCATTGGGTTGATAATTTCCTGTTACCTACCCTTCTCATTCATCAGTTTGAGAGGGCAGAGAGAGAAGGGGACGTTGCTCTGAAAGAAATCACACTTAAAAGGATGATGAAGTATTTCTTTGTTGCGGGTCATGTGCAATATGCCCGCTACCTCACCCAGTACTTGCTGGAAATGAATGAAAGTGAGGAAGAGGAACGGGTTGACCTTGTTTGTAGACACAAGGAAGGTTACTGGAATGCTGTTTCAGCTGACCAGTTTGGTGAACAGACGGCAATAAAGATAGGAAAAGGATCTCTCAAGGGAATGACATTATCACCCGAGTTGGTATCTGAGTGGATCGATGCTTTCCCTGTTACAGTGCACATAGCTGATCGGCTTGACGGTATCTATACCACAGAAGAAAGTCAGCAACAGAGTTCTCAGAAACAGCATAAAGAAGAACTTCTGCATCGTCGTAAGCTAGATGCAAAAGACAGAGCCGGGATTCAGACAGAGGTAAATAAATACCCGCATCCGCTTGAAGACGCACGTCCCTACCTGTTCAACCCTGTCTCCGGACAAATTGCCTCTCCTGACGTCAATGTAGCAGACTCCCAAGTTCTTGGTGATCAGTTAGAACGGAATTACATTTCAAGTTTACCTGGGGGGTTCTACAATGTTATAAGCTCCCCAATCCGGACTATGAACAGTTCAGAGAAACAGGCAAAGGGAACAAAGAATAACCCTGTGATAGACCTTGAAACAATATTCCTTAGGCTCTTGTTGATTGGCCAACAGAGACAACTTGAGCTTGGTCCCTTATTTTCTTACGAGCTATGTGCAGTTCCACCTGCTCTCATAGATGAGTATAGCTGTTTGAGAAAGGGAAACAAGTCCGGACTTGTTAAACGACTGGGTGTTCTTGAAATGAACCCAGATAATCCAGATATGGTCATAGTAGATGTTTCCCAGTTGTTCTATCATATTGTCTGGCCTTTTGGAGGAAAGCCCTCGGATCTCGTAGAGTCTATCAAAGAACGTCTCAATCATTATCCCAATGAATCGAAGAAAGTCATCGTCTTTGATAAATATGAAAACATCTCGGCAAAAGATCACGAACGAAAACGTAGAGCAGATGAAGTTGTCATCAACTATGAACTTTCTATCAGCAGCAAACTTCCAAAGCGTGATGCAATTATGAAAAACAAACTCAACAAACGGCAGCTTGGAAGTGTCCTTTGTACCTTTGATTTCGGAGACGGTACGACTACAGATTCCTCCGACGATTATGTCTTTGGTCATGACGAGGCAGACATCACCATGGTTTCATACGTGCTTGATGCTGCTAATAAAGGTCACAAAGTTGTCAGAGTTTTGAGCAATGACACAGATGTTTTTGTGCTGTTGGTGTACTGGGTGCACCTGAGTCACTTGACATGCAAAGTTCAAATGGAGAGATGGGATGGAACCATTCTCGATATCGGAGCTACATGTTTATCTCTTGGGGGTAAATGCCTTGAACTTCTTGGGATGCATGCTCTCAGCGGATGTGATACAACGTCATTTCCTTTCGGTAAAGGGAAAATAAGTGCCTTGAAAACCATGCAAAATGGTACGTTCCCCGGCCTGCAAGAGGTTTTAGGAGAGACAAAATCCACAAATGAAGAGGTAGTAGCTGCTGCTACAACATACATTCTCGCTCTCTATGGCCAAGCTCGTGCTCAGTCACTGGAAGCAGCCCGCTTTAACCTCTTTAAATTGAAAAAGCGCAACCCCAAGGTATCCTCTTTACCCCCTACATCAGCAAATTTCAAACAACACGCACTGAGAGCCCATTTACAGGTTATGCTTTGGAAAGCTGCAAATCAGCATGTTCCACCAGTTGAGACGAGTGACATTACCAACTTCGGATGGAAATTTGAGGACGGACTTCCAGTGCCTGTCATCGATGAGGGAATTCCAGCACCACCAGAGTTAACAGAGGTTATCCGATGCCAATGCAAAGCTCAAGATAAAAAGTGCGGCAAGGAGACGTGCAGCTGCCATAAAGACAAACTGTCCTGCACTAGCTACTGCAACTGTGCCGGTGGGGGCGATTGCTTCAATCCTCATACCACACATCAAGTTATACCTGATGAGGAGAATGAAGTACAGGCTTTGACAACTCAAGAAGAGACTGTCAATGAAGAAGAAGAAGAAGTTCCTGATGCTTTGAATGTAGATGAATGGGTGTAAATAGTATTGATTTGCATGTTAATGAATGGGTGTAAATAGTATTGATTTCCATGTTTTGATTACGTTCTTATATTTGATGCTCAAAAAAGCAAGATATTAAATTTCCGAAACTTTGTCCTCGAATATTTCAATGTGAATTTTTGACATTTCCTGGCAGTAAACTGTTGTTTACATCTTCAATATTAAGCCTCGATGATATCAAATTTAAAAAGTAACATCAGAAACGGACTAAATGGTACCTAAATACCATGCCATTATGTGTCACACTTCCCTTTTTGAGAAAAAAGAAAAGTATCAAATTGCAGGAAGTGATTTTGCGGCCATTTTGGAATTTTGTGCATAAAAATATTGCCCAGTCACGACTGGATGACCTTAAAATGATGAAATACCCATCGAAATGGATTTCTTGACCTCTAAAACCTCTGATATGATGTATCACACTTCATGTTTTATGATAAAGAGAACATTATCGAAATACAGGAAGCGTTTTGGCGGCCATCTTGGAATTTTGCCTATAAAAAAAGTTGCCCAAGGTTGCCAGAGTGGCAACCAAGCTAAAATTGTTATAAAATGACCCCTTTACAAGAATCATAAAGAAAACTTCATAGGAAAGAACATTTCTAGGTCGGCCATTAGAGACATAGGGCTGTCAAATCGACTAGAAAACAAATATGAGTAGGTAGCGTTTTAATGCCACCAATTTATTTGTGTCTTATATGTTCCTCAAATAAAAAAAAAATTTATAGAAAAGCACATATTTTTCACAAGAATTTTTTTTAGGGATGGATAACCCTTAACGTTATATTCTTTACACTTACCAATATTTTCTGGGAGTACAATGTAAATATCACTACTTTAACTACTTTTACTAGTTTACAATGTCATACATGCTACAGTCAAAGCTGATGTCCAAATGTTGGGAAAAAAGTTGGAACATTTTCTAAACATTTGCTTAGCTATGGTCAACAGTTTTAAGATTAAAGCTTATAAAAAAGCACAAGAATTTTTGGGGGGATGGGGGGAAAAGGGTAGCAGTTAACATCTTCATATTCCTTAAATTATTTGAAACATTAAAAACGTATAGAAAATTATGATAATGTTATATTGATGTAAGATGTAATCTTACAATTTTACAGAATGAATGTGTGTGTGTGTGTGTGTGTCTGTGTGTGTAGGTGGGTGTGTCTGTGTATGCATGTCTGTAGGTGTGTGTGTCTGTGTCACTATCACAGGAACAGATCACTTGATGTATGATCTCTATCATCCCTGTCTGTTTATCATGTGCCCTATATTCATGTTTTCTTACTTACCATGCATTAAAAGTCACTGACCTTGAACTTGGTGTTCTGTCATCTGCTACATACTGATAGATAGGTGGTGTTATACTTCTTCCTTCGGAGACAGCTTCAGAGTACGGGGAAGGTGAGAGACTTCTGTCGTCACGAATCCTTCTACGATCTCTATAAAGTTAATAGCTTTTGATTGAATGGGAGATGCTGTGGGGAGAAAATCATTTATACATAGAAAACAAGAATTTTAATGTATTCTTAACAGTATTTACATTGTTTAATGAATTGATTATTGTTTTATGTCACTCCACAATTATTTCACGTATATGGTGATGGCATCTGCCTGATGCAATGCAGAGAAATTTAGACCTGTGCAATGGACCCATCCGAAGCAGTGAGGCATCTTTTACGTGCCACGCCTACCATGACACCGGCTCTCAGTTTTTACTGTCTCATCCGAAAGACAGAACACTGGTGTGCCCATAACAGCATTTAAAAGAAATATCTTTTACTGAATTTAGATCATGAGGTTTCATGTAGTATATTGTACCGTATTTACTCAAATATAATACCCACTTTTTTTCCAATTTGACCCCTCATTTTCTCACTGCGTATTATACATAGGGTTAGAAATCTGGAACTTTTTTTCCACGCTTTTAAGCTTCAGTGGCGGATTTAGAGGAGTGCTTGTGTCCGTTAAAGTATCTAAAGCCATCAATCAAACCCACAAGGCCTGAGATATGTCTATTGTCTGTATACTGTCTGCTTCCCGTAGTAAATGCCCAAGGCGATAAAAGGAGTAAAGTCTACAATGTGGCAGAATACTTGCGCCGTGTTATTTAGCAATGGTTTCTGATTAGCAGATTGTACGGGTGATATAATGATTTATCCTTGATTGGTTAATCGATAGTTACGCAACAGGTGAAACTACTTGACCGTAACGGCACGAGCATCAACAGTTTGGATAACATTCAGTCATTAGTTTTTTTTGTCTTCACAAACATTTGCGATCTCCGCGTAAAGTTCACGTATTATCAGGAACGTATATGTATATACATCCCTGATAGTATAGTAGACACGCACGTTCATTCTAATGAGAGAGAAAAAATGAAGCGATCGTTTGGGACGAGGGTACTAGTTAAAACATTTTAAGTCTATGCGAGTTTGATTGTAAATGAAATGAAAGAGAGAAAAGCGTTGATATCACACGATGAATAAAGGCTGGTCATTCTGTGCCGCTTTTGATAATAATACACGTTACACGATTACACTGTAAAAGGCATACGGCAAAGCAAATTCAGCTCGCGGTCTTGCTGTTTCAACATGAAATTGACATCTTCTTTTGGATTTTTCCCCTGCGTATTATACACGGAGTTAGATGTTTCTTCATGATTTTCGAGGTCATTTTGGGGGGGTGCGTATTATACTTGGGTGCGTATTATATTCGAGTAAATATGGTATTTGTTTAATCACTATGGATACAGTTTTGCTATTCATACCTTTGCAATGTGGTCGGTGCTGAATGGCTGGTATTCCTTCCTCCACCTCTGTATCGTTCTGAGTTTGAGAATGAGAATGATCCACTACCGCTCGACAGAAGGAGTGTGTCTCGTTTGTGAGATAAATCTCGTAAACTCTGAGATGCTCGACGTATTGTGTAGTACTTGTCCAATTCAATCCTGAAAACATTCATGATACAAATACATGTTTAGATACAATACTCAGTTTATACTCATCAAATGATTTCAGATATAAGTCAATTTAAGAAAATACCATCTTAAAACACAAAAAATATCTCATATTCACATACTATTCAAATAATTTTGTCAAACTTGCTCAAATTAATCTATGCTCCCGATGTGGATCTCTGATTTCAATTAAAAATCTGTTTTTCTCAAAATCTTTATAACGCTAATATGAAATCTTCTACTTCAGATCAATAGTATAATTGTGTTATATGGTATGTCAAATTATGGTCCTCTCTACAAACTTTCCAGTTAGAAATTTCAAGCGCTATATTGGGCCTCGATGGTTCAGTAGTCTAGGTCTAGGTTCAAACCTTGGTCAGAGCAAGTAAGAAATATGCAAGTGTACCAACATACCAAGAGTTGGTCGTTTTTCTCTTGGTAATTTGATTGTACTAGTAACCCATAATATAAATGTTGCATTGAACAATGCCATACACTCTATATTACTTTTTACTCGTATGGACTATTTTTGCATCAATTCATGCATACACACGAGTCTTCTGAGTCTTCTGATTTGACTGATAAAATATGACATGTATATTAATTTTAACATAAGTATAACATATGTTTCACAAAAGTTTCCAAAGTCAGACTAGGAAAATAAAGCAATAAGAAATAACTGATTTACTGTGAATAACTATATATTACAATGCATTACAGTTTCAAATAATGTTACTTACTCATCTTCAGCATCAGACTTATTCCTGAAATAAAGAGAAAAATTCACACAATCAATATGTATACATATATACTAATGTCAAGGCATAAACAGCTGTCTCTTGTTTACTACAACACCCATAACTTAAATTTCCTATTAACTCCAAATTTTAATGTCCTGATTTTAATATCTTATGATAAATATACACCCCTAATTCTTATTCGACTAAAGTAGAATGGTTTTACCATCCCTTTAAGTTTGCGTAATCCAGAGTCAACTGTCTATCATATACCATGTGTGTATGTGTATTGAAAGCACTAAAGATTACAATAAAAATAAGACGATTAAACTAATTCAATTTGCAACGCTTGTTTGTTTGCTGTGCCGAACATTTTTACCTATTGGTAAATTTATTCATAATAATGAAAACAAGCTTGTCAAACATCAATTTGACTGCAATGTCATAAAAAACCAATAGAAATTGGTAATTGTCAGTCATCGTTAAAACTGATATTGCAGTTCCTCATGTAAGCAAAAGTCATCCTTGCATGATTCAAATTTTAACCTTCCAAATGCTAACTAGCGTATTCTTGACAAGTCCTTGTTTTGTTCAAGCCTTCGGAAGGATACCATAGTCAACATGCACCTAAATTTGTACCAATGAGTTCATCAAAACTTTAAGTTATATATAACAAAGTAATGCCAATTTGTCCAAAATATCAGACCACAATTTCAACTAAAATCAAAAGGTCTTATATGGTACATGTACGTCATACATTTGTATGCTGATGATAAATTATAAAGTTCAAGGAATAACGTTACCTTTTAATTCTACTACAGCAAAGACCAATGGCACAGGCAAAAGCAGTCAGAAACACCACCCCACCAGGTATGACAACGATATAGATAAACTCCATAAACATGTCTCGGCAGCGATTCATGTCACAATCAGTATGAACTGGAGGAGAGAAATCATCCTTCATCTCCGATATCCAAGCTAGACTCCCCTCCATGGTTATCACTGTAATGTAAACGGAAAAGACATTCAATAAATTATACAATGTACATACGTATCCCAAAACATTTCAAAATAAGACCAAGTCTGTGTTTAACCTCATTCTTTGAATATTTTCAAAGATTCTAATTCAATTATCATACATTTCAACATGACAATTATGCGGAAAAATCCTACATGGTTTACAGCCAATTGAATTGAAGCTGTCTTTCTTTGTGGGGAATGAAATGTCAATAAGAAGTGAAAAAAATTTGAACTGAAGTTAGTCTTTCTTTGTTAGCAGGGTATGAAATGTCAGTGAGAAATCGATGCAAAAGTACTTTTTTCAAACATGAAATTTGACACCAGCTTCAAGTATTGTTTCCTGTATAACTGACATAATGGAGGCAAAAATTAATTAAGCTGGTCCAGGACCCTAAAGAACACCTGTGTGTCTCTTGGCTTGGATAGGTTCATACCAGCAATAATTTGATATGGCTCTAGGCTTAGATTAGGTACACCAATATTTCTACTGTCAAAATCTACATGTACAAGTACTTCTAAAACTGACTTCATCTGAGGTGCACTGGTTTGTATTATGCTCCAAAAGAAAATATCCTTGTTCATGGTTTAGAACTGGTTCAGCTGCTAGGCAGCTTCAGTATCAGCTTGGGATTTTGAGGTACGCATGTAGCAAGCTTATTTTTTAACATTTCATCCTAGACATTTGATAAAAATACATATATGAAATAACATGGGTTCCAGTGAAGCTAGAATCAACAACTTTCACATGTACCACAAAAACTGTGACAAGGGGCCTTGGTTTTTAACTGTCTCATCTGAGAGACAGGACACAGGTGTGCCAAGGGTGGGGTTCAAATCCAGGACCTTTCGGTCATGAGCCCTACACCTCATCCACTAAGCCACATCAACTTATATTTTTATAAGAAAAGAGGAATCAAATTTAAATGGCAACAATGATAATAGTTAAGCTACAGTGCAACACAGAGAGAGAGAGACGCCCCAAGTTTTTCCTCTCTCCAGATGAGAAACTTGTTGCTTCTCTCTGTTGCACTGTTACTACAATGATAACTGTTACAGAGTTCTCAACATCCGATTCCTGTGCACAAATATACAGTTTTCAATGCATAAAGTTTAACATAGGCTGCAGTACTTCCCCTTTCAACTAGCAACCACCACAGGTTTTAATAAAATGGGAATTTCAACTATTGAGAAGTGTAATATACATAAACAGAGCATGCTGAATTCAGAATTGAAGTCCATTTTACTCTATCTCTTCAGATACAGGTGTTATAGGGGTATATAAGACGCCCCCGTGGGTTGACGCGAAAAGAGAAAAAAGTGTTATTTAAAAAAAAGCGTCAGCATTATAATGTGAGAAGGGTAAACAAGAAATATCCAGTGTAACCTGCTATATCACATGAAAAAAGCATGCTGAATTCAAATTTGCAAACCATTTATCTGTATCTTGTACGGTTATGGAGCTATAGTGCTATAAACGTACCCAGGGTAGGGCTTCCGCGGATAAAAAACATCAAAACTCAATAGAAAAAAAAACTGTAGGCAACAGAAAAACAGTATAAACAAGATGTTTTTGTGAAACACTGATGCCCCCCGAGGCAACAAAGTCCAAAATGGGTATTTTTTCAATAAAGGTCAGGTTCATGGTCACAAAGTCATCGACCTTGGTGTCATCTGAAAGGGTTTCATTAGTGAGTATGCATGCCAAATATAAAGTTATGGTAAAGGTTAAAGTTTTGCAACAAAGTCGGACAGACAGACAGATCAAAATCAAAATGCCCCCCTAATTTCATTCCGGGGCATCACAACACTTAAACTTAAAGGTAGGAATAATTATTCTTGGATCGTAAAACAGTTATTTAATCCTTCATTTCCTTGTACAAAACTACACAGTTGCATGCATACTTCAGCACTTCTTGAAAAAAGTTAAGAGTGCAATTTCTACAAGTACTAATTTATTATGGTTCATTTACTAAAATGGGTAGGTGCATGAGTGTGATTCAACTGTTTGGGGAAAGGGGAGGGGGTTCTGTATCACATATGACAAGTACAAGTATGATATATATATATACAATATCTACAACTCAGTTTCTCAATTAATGGCACTGTTTTACTATGCAGCATGCTGTCTTGCTATTTTATGTCTACATTCATGCCCAACAGAATACAGGATTTTTTTTATTTATTTTTGGGGGGGGGGGGGGGAGGGTTCTGAATCCCACACACTTAATCATGACAGAATATCTGTATCTTTCATCACATATAGTTATATTAAATTTGAAACTCAATTTCAGTGTTTGTCAATAAATGAATAACTGGCATTATTCTGAATCATTCAATCAGTCAACAGTCAGTGACAGAAATCAGCTGATTCGTTCGCTAAGTCCTGAATTTCCTCAATGACCTCAGTCTCATATCTTGTCTAAACCACTTTCACTTCCAGATTTTTGCATTATTACCTACTAATTTTGCTGATAGTCTATTATTAATATGAATATATTATTAGGAAGGGGATTACCATCGGTCAATACTCGTTAATTTCTTACACTCTGGACAGGTTACTGAAACATGTGTATTTGGCGCTCGTAAGAGTTATCGTTCTTTCGCGCAAAGACAGCTCACAAAACTGCAAAATGTAGTATGAATACGGAGATATTATTTGCATTTTAACATCAATTACTCTAGATCAATGCCTATCCTACTAATTTCTTTCATCTAAAAGTTGGTATATGATAATTAACTTTGGTTAAATGGCGAATATTCACTTCGGACGAGCTATTTATACTGACAAATACGTGGGGAATCCCTATGAACGTCATATACCAAAAATATAACATTCCATGCCTCGATTTCAACTGCCGTTCGGAACATAATTCCCACGGTTTATCCATACTGACACGTACAAATAACGAGGGTAATCCCTGACGCCATTTCCAGCGAAGCCATAATACGACACACTGCGCCGCCTGGTGAACGCGGTGGATGCTATTTCAACATCATGGAGGCATACATGTATAACTGAACATTTCAATTGTCATTTTGTACATGAATCAAATTGACCAAATTATGCGAGAAATTTCTGCAATTTTTCTGCAATATTCAAACCATTAATTTACCACTGAGCAGTGTTAAAATGTTTGACAAGAGTGTAACAGTGTAAAGTTAGACAACATTGTAAAAAATATCGGTATGAATATGATTATGAAGCAAATCTCCAGCTTTAAATTAACCACCAAGACCTGCATAAACAAGCTACACGATGACATTTTGTGGCTTCTACAACAATAGGGAATAAAGATTAGTAGTAGGATTGATTAAGTATAAATATACCTAAATTACCTTTTCTGAAAAAAAAATTTGATTAGTAGGAAATTTGACATTCAATTTAAAATCTAAAACCGAAACGTACTTTGAATGAATATCCGTATCGTATCCGTATCATATCAACTTTTGATTGAATTTTTGCCTCTGATGATATGTAATTAAAAAAAAAAAGAAAGGAATAAATAAAATAATAATTTAACTTATCACATTCCACGTATTTAGCTGGATGACAGCTTTTAAACCGACAGTGGAGATGCCAGTAGAAGATTCGAGTCAGAAGAGTCACTGTTTATATACATAACTGTAGATTATACTGCAGGTATATAAAAGTAGGAATTTGGGCCTTACTGGTCTTTAAAATAATATCATATAAAATAACCTCCGTTCAGAATACCGAAAACTGAGATAAAAAGTTTTAATACCGTATTATCACTCTTGCTTCGCTTTTGAAATGACAAGCACAGCACTGAACAACAGTGGCGGATTCAGGGTCCCTCTCCCCTTTTCGCCACAAGTATGAGTAAAACTTCAGATATGGCACCCAATATGGCTTAGTATATTGGTTAATACTGGACTTTCACATGTTGCCCCCCCCCCCCCTTTCCCCTTTTTCGGAAATCCTGGATCCGCCACCGCACAATGTCTTTAAAGGTCATTCAAATGAACTGAACGAAAATTTATTTCACTCTTGAAGACACCTCATTATACGCAGTGTTAAAAATCGAAATAAATGTGACGATGCAATATTATTTTTGAAATAAATGGAATCATGAAAAGTAATAACAAAATTGGATCCGTCGATGGTCCGTCTGTCTGAAAAGACACTGCTACTGTAATTCCAAGGGTGAATTAGGACGTTCATAGGATGATTTTAAACGCTGCATATTGATATGTATTTTCCTTTTATAATAATAAAATTCATTTTCTAGTCAAATATACTTAAACACGTACAGCTTCTCTACTTGAAAAATGAATTACTATAATAAAATGTATTGGAGAAATGACATAAAGAAATGCCATTGTCATACGAGTCAACTTCTGTTAGATACAAACCTAAAATAGATTTCTTTGAGGTCCTACCGCGAGTTTCATATAGGAGGGGGCATATCATACACGTAACGCTGTGTTACTTTCTCAAAGATCTTTTAATGCTCATTAAAGTTTCGTCAAATCATAACAAACTGATTTTTTTTCGCTATTAAGCGCTTACCAGACAGTCTTAATAAATGCTTAAATCTAGTATATGCCCGAAAAGTCTTTTTTCCCTTCATATATGTATACCCTTTATTCTAATTCAGTAACAAAGTGTTCACAAATTCAGTAATAATATGGTCATGAATTTTTCAATGCATCCTTTTCATATAATCATGCACCTGATTTTTTTTATGTATTTTGTTTGTTTTGTTTTTGTATTTTTTTTTAAACTTTGTGTTTGATTTTAATTATGCACCAACAATAAAGTGCAAAAATTTGAATAATTAATTATCCACAAAGTCATAATAAATCTCATTATACACATTGGGATAATTGATTCATATGATTATAAATTAAAAATCAATAGTAGAGTAACAAAATTTGACGTCACCTCGGGCTGTGTCCTTACAAAACAGTGCGATAAACCTTACCTAGGGGCCAAATTACAATGGCAGTGTATCATACGTCAGCCCGGGTTGTGTACTTACAAACAGTGCGATAAACCTTACCTAGGGGCCAGATTACAATGATAGTGTATCATACGTCAGCTCGGGTTGTGTCCTTACAAACTGCGATAAACCTTATCTAGTGGTCAGATCACAATGGCAATGTATTGAACGTAGGTAAGTAAAGTAAGTAATATTTATTTAGAGTCGACACTATAAATACACATAACAAATAACATAAGCTCTGTGGAACTTTTACAACCGACTGTAATGAAATAAAAAACATATATTTACAAAGATGGTATCGGATGCAATAAATAACACAGACAAACATGCAGAAGCTAGCACAAAGCACGAGACTCTTATTACTACATATGATATCTCGTTATCCAGACTTTTAAATGATATTCTGGACTGAGACCGATTCCGATCATTTTACACCGATTTGACACCTTCTATACTAGAAGGTTACCTGCTTTGACTTCTCCATAAATAAATACACATGGAATTTACACGATTTGACTCTTTCTACTGGGATATGTGACGGGTGTTGCTAGCAAGCAGGAGATGCTCACTCTCTCCGGGCACCTGATCTCACTCCATCACAGGGGTTCACATATGCTCTTCAAGTAGACATATTTTGTTATTTTCCACTTGTTTTTCATTTTCACTGATTTTGTATGTCCTCTGGTTTCATGATTTTTAGACTTATGGTTTGGATTTATCTATCATCTTTACATACAAATAGAATATATAAAAGTACAACACATAAAAGCAAATAATTGTTTCCCGAGATTCATTAAACTTTAACGGACGAGTGTGAGATAGTGAGATAATTGTAAACTTCAGTTCGGGCTGTGTTCTAACATACAGTGCGATAAGCCTAGGGGTCAGATTACAGTGGCAGTGTAACAAACGTCAAGCGGCTTTGTCCTTACAAACAGTGCGATAAATCTTACGAAGAGGTCAGATTACAATGGCAGTGTAGCAAACGTCAGCTCGGAATTTGTCCTTACAAACAATGCGACAAACCTTACCTAGAGATCATACTACAATGATAGTGTTACAAACGTCAGCTCGGGCTTTGTCCATACAAACAGTGCGATAAACTTTACCTAGAGATCATACTACAATGATAGTGTTACAAACGTCAGCTCGGGCTTTGTCCCTACAAACAGTGCGATAGGTCGTACTACAATGATAGTGTTACAAACGTCAGCTCGGGCTTTGTCCTTACAAACAGTGCGATAAACCTTACCTAGAGATCATACTACAATGATAGTGTTACAAACAGTGCGATAAACCTTACCTAGAGGTCATACTACAATGATAGTGTTACAAACGTCAGCTCGGGCTTTGTCCTTACAAACAGTGCGATAAACCTTACCTAGATATCATACTACAATGATAGTGTTACAAACGTCAGCTCGGGCTTTGTCCCTACAAACAGTGCGATAAACCTTACCTAGAGGTCGTACTACAATGATAGTGTTACAAACGTCAGCTCGGGCTTTGTCCTTACAAACAGTGCGATAAACCTTACCTAGAGATCATACTACAATGATAGTGTTACAAACAGTGCGATAAACCTTACCTAGAGGTCGTACTACAATGATAGTGTTACAAACGTCAGCTCGGGCTTTGTCCTTACAAACAGTGCGATAAACCTTACCTAGAGATCATACTACAATGATAGTGTTACAAACGTCAGCTCGGGCTTTGTCCCTACAAACAGTGCGATAAACCTTACCTAGAGATCATACTACAATGATAATGTTACAAACGTCAGCTCGGGCTTTGTCCATACAAACAGTGCGATAAACCTTACCTAGAGGTCATACTACAATGATAGTGTAACAAACGTCAGCTCGGGCTTTGTCCCTACAAACAGTGCGATAAACCTTACCTAGAGGTCGTACTACAATGATAGTGTACAAACGTCAGCTCGGACTTTGTCCTTACAAACAATGCGATAAACCTTACCTAGAGATCATACTACAATGATAGTGTTACAAACGTCAGCTCGGGCTTTGTCCTTACAAACAGTGCGATAAGCCTTACCTAGAGGTCATACTACAATGATAGTGTTACAAACGTCAGCTCGGACTTTGTCCCTACAAACAGTGCGATAAACCTTACCTAGAGGTCATACTACAATGATAATGTTACAAACGTCAGCTCGGGCTTTGTCCTTACAAACAGTGCGATAAACCTTACCTAGAGGTCATACTACAATGATAGTGTTACAAACGTCAGCTCGGGCTTTGTCCTTACAAACAGTGCGATAAGCCTTACGTAGAGGTCATACTAGAATGATAGTGTACAAACGTCAGCTCGGACTTTGTCCTTACAAGCAGTACGATAAACCTTACCTAGAGATCATGCTACAATGATAGTGTTACAAACGTCAGCTCGGACTTTGTCCTTACAAACAGTGCGATAAACCTTACCTAGAGGTCATACTACAATGACAGTGTTACAAACGTCAGCTCGGGCTTTGTCCATACAAACAGTGCGATAAGCCTTACCTAGAGGTCATACTACAATGATAGTGTACAAACGTCAGCTCGGACTTTGTCCTTACAAACAGTACGATAAACCTTACCTAGAGATCATGCTACAATGATAGTGTTACAAACGTCAGCTCGGGCTTTGTCCTTACAAACAGTGCGATAAACCTTACCTAGAGATCATACTACAATGATAGTGTTACAAACGTCAGCTCGGGCTTTGTCCATACAAACAGTGCGATAAGCCTTACCTAGAGGTCATACTAGAATGATAGTGTACAAACGTCAGCTCGGATTTTGTCCTTACAAGCAGTACGATAAACCTTACCTAGAGATCATACTACAATGATAGTGTTACAAACGTCAGCTCGGACTTTGTCCTTACAAACAGTGCGATAAACCTTACCTAGAGGTCATACTACAATGACAGTGTTACAAACGTCAGCTCGGGCTTTGTCCATACAAACAGTGCGATAAGCCTTACCTAGAGATCATACTACAATGATAGTGTTACAAACGTCAGCTCGGACTTTGTCCTTACAAACAGTACGATAAACCTTACCTAGAGATCATGCTACAATGATAGTGTTACAAACGTCAGCTCGGGCTTTGTCCATACAAACAGTGCGATAAGCCTTACCTAGAGGTCATACTACAATGATAGTGTACAAACGTCAGCTCGGACTTTGTCCTTACAAACAGTACGATAAACCTTACCTAGAGATCATGCTACAATGATAGTGTTACAAACGTCAGCTCGGGCTTTGTCCATACAAACAGTGCGATAAGCCTTACCTAGAGGTCATACTACAATGATAGTGTACAAACGTCAGCTCGGACTTTGTCCTTACAAACAGTGCGATAAACCTTACCTAGAGGTCATACTACAATGACAGTGTTACAAACGTCAGCTCTGACTTTGTCCTTACAAACAGTGCGATAAACCTTACCTAGAGGTCATACTACAATGATAGTGTTACAAACGTCAGCTCGGACTTTGTCCTTACAAACAGTGCGATAAACCTTACCTAGAGGTCATACTACAATGATAGTGTACAAACGTCAGCTCGGGCTTTGTCCTTACAAACAGTGCGATAAACCTTACCTAGAGGTCATACTACAATGATAATGTTACAAACGTCAGCTCGGGCTTTGTCCATACAAACAGTGCGATAAACCTTACCTAGAGGTCATACTACAATGATAGTGTAACAAACGTCAGCTCGGGCTTTGTCCCTACAAACAGTGCGATAAACCTTACCTAGAGGTCGTACTACAATGATAGTGTACAAACGTCAGCTCGGACTTTGTCCTTACAAACAATGCGATAAACCTTACCTAGAGATCATACTACAATGATAGTGTTACAAACGTCAGCTCGGGCTTTGTCCTTACAAACAGTGCGATAAGCCTTACCTAGAGGTCATACTACAATGATAGTGTTACAAACGTCAGCTCGGACTTTGTCCCTACAAACAGTGCGATAAACCTTACCTAGAGGTCATACTACAATGATAATGTTACAAAGGTCAGCTCGGGCTTTGTCCTTACAAACAGTGCGATAAACCTTACCTAGAGGTCATACTACAATGATAGTGTTACAAACGTCAGCTCGGGCTTTGTCCTTACAAACAGTGCGATAAGCCTTACGTAGAGGTCATACTAGAATGATAGTGTACAAACGTCAGCTCGGACTTTGTCCTTACAAGCAGTACGATAAACCTTACCTAGAGATCATGCTACAATGATAGTGTTACAAACGTCAGCTCGGACTTTGTCCTTACAAACAGTGCGATAAACCTTACCTAGAGGTCATACTACAATGACAGTGTTACAAACGTCAGCTCGGGCTTTGTCCATACAAACAGTGCGATAAGCCTTACCTAGAGGTCATACTACAATGATAGTGTACAAACGTCAGCTCGGACTTTGTCCTTACAAACAGTACGATAAACCTTACCTAGAGATCATGCTACAATGATAGTGTTACAAACGTCAGCTCGGGCTTTGTCCTTACAAACAGTGCGATAAACCTTACCTAGAGATCATACTACAATGATAGTGTTACAAACGTCAGCTCGAGCTTTGTCCATACAAACAGTGCGATAAGCCTTACCTAGAGGTCATACTAGAATGATAGTGTACAAACGTCAGCTCGGATTTTGTCCTTACAAGCAGTACGATAAACCTTACCTAGAGATCATACTACAATGATAGTGTTACAAACGTCAGCTCGGACTTTGTCCTTACAAACAGTACGATAAACCTTACCTAGAGATCATGCTACAATGATAGTGTTACAAACGTCAGCTCGGGCTTTGTCCATACAAACAGTGCGATCAGCCTTACCTAGAGGTCATACTACAATGATAGTGTACAAACGTCAGCTCGGACTTTGTCCTTACAAACAGTACGATAAACCTTACCTAGAGATCATGCTACAATGATAGTGTTACAAACGTCAGCTCGGGCTTTGTCCATACAAACAGTGCGATAAGCCTTACCTAGAGGTCATACTACAATGATAGTGTACAAACGTCAGCTCGGACTTTGTCCTTACAAACAGTGCGATAAACCTTACCTAGAGGTCATACTACAATGACAGTGTTACAAACGTCAGCTCTGACTTTGTCCTTACAAACAGTGCGATAAACCTTACCTAGAGGTCATACTACAATGATAGTGTTACAAACGTCAGCTCGGACTTTGTCCTTACAAACAGTGCGATAAACCTTACCTAGAGGTCATACTACAATGATAGTGTACAAACGTCAGCTCGGGCTTTGTCCTTACAAACAGTGCGATAAACCTTACCTAGTGGTCATACTACAATGATAGTGTTACAAACGTCAGCTCGGGCTTTGTCCTTACAAACAGTGCGATAAACCTTACCTAGAGGTCATACTACAATGATAGTGTTACAAACGTCAGCTCGGGCTTTGTCCTTACAAACAGTGCGATAAGCCTTACGTAGAGGTCATACTAGAATGATAGTGTACAAACGTCAGCTCGGACTTTGTCCTTACAAGCAGTACGATAAACCTTACCTAGAGATCATGCTACAATGATAGTGTTACAAACGTCAGCTCGGACTTTGTCCTTACAAACAGTGCGATAAACCTTACCTAGAGGTCATACTACAATGACAGTGTTACAAACGTCAGCTCGGGCTTTGTCCATACAAACAGTGCGATAAGCCTTACCTAGAGGTCATACTACAATGATAGTGTACAAACGTCAGCTCGGACTTTGTCCTTACAATCAGTACGATAAACCTTACCTAGAGATCATACTACAATGATAGTGTTACAAACGTCAGCTCGGGCTTTGTCCTTACAAACAGTGCGATAAACCTTACCTAGAGATCATACTACAATGATAGTGTTACAAACGTCAGCTCGAGCTTTGTCCATACAAACAGTGCGATAAGCCTTACCTAGAGGTCATACTAGAATGATAGTGTACAAACGTCAGCTCGGATTTTGTCCTTACAAGCAGTACGATAAACCTTACCTAGAGATCATACTACAATGATAGTGTTACAAACGTCAGCTCGGACTTTGTCCTTACAAACAGTGCGATAAACCTTACCTAGAGGTCATACTACAATGACAGTGTTACAAACGTCAGCTCGGGCTTTGTCCATACAAACAGTGCGATAAGCCTTACCTAGAGATCATACTACAATGATAGTGTTACAAACGTCAGCTCGGACTTTGTCCTTACAAACAGTACGATAAACCTTACCTAGAGATCATGCTACAATGATAGTGTTACAAACGTCAGCTCGGGCTTTGTCCATACAAACAGTGCGATAAGCCTTACCTAGAGGTCATACTACAATGATAGTGTACAAACGTCAGCTCGGACTTTGTCCTTACAAACAGTACGATAAACCTTACCTAGAGATCATGCTACAATGATAGTGTTACAAACGTCAGCTCGGGCTTTGTCCATACAAACAGTGCGATAAGCCTTACCTAGAGGTCATACTACAATGATAGTGTACAAACGTCAGCTCGGACTTTGTCCTTACAAACAGTGCGATAAACCTTACCTAGAGGTCATACTACAATGACAGTGTTACAAACGTCAGCTCTGACTTTGTCCTTACAAACAGTGCGATAAACCTTACCTAGAGGTCATACTACAATGATAGTGTTACAAACGTCAGCTCGGACTTTGTCCTTACAAACAGTGCGATAAACCTTACCTAGAGGTCATACTACAATGATAGTGTACAAACGTCAGCTCGGGCTTTGTCCTTACAAACAGTGCGATAAACCTTACCTAGTGGTCATACTACAATGATAGTGTTACAAACGTCAGCTCGGGCTTTGTCCTTACAAACAGTGCGATAAACCTTACCTAGAGGTCATACTACAATGATAGTGTTACAAACGTCAGCTCGGGCTTTGTCCTTACAAACAGTGCGATAAGCCTTACGTAGAGGTCATACTAGAATGATAGTGTACAAACGTCAGCTCGGACTTTGTCCTTACAAGCAGTACGATAAACCTTACCTAGAGATCATGCTACAATGATAGTGTTACAAACGTCAGCTCGGACTTTGTCCTTACAAACAGTGCGATAAACCTTACCTAGAGGTCATACTACAATGACAGTGTTACAAACGTCAGCTCGGGCTTTGTCCATACAAACAGTGCGATAAGCCTTACCTAGAGGTCATACTACAATGATAGTGTACAAACGTCAGCTCGGACTTTGTCCTTACAAACAGTACGATAAACCTTACCTAGAGATCATACTACAATGATAGTGTTACAAACGTCAGCTCGGGCTTTGTCCTTACAAACAGTGCGATAAACCTTACCTAGAGATCATACTACAATGATAGTGTTACAAACGTCTGCTCGGGCTTTGTCCAGACAAACAGTGCGATAAGCCCTACCTAGAGGTCATACTAGAATGATAGTGTACAAACGTCAGCTCGGACTTTGTCCTTACAAGCAGTACGATAAACCTTACCTAGAGATCATACTACAATGATAGTGTTACAAACGTCAGCTCGGACTTTGTCCTTACAAACAGTGCGATAAACTTAACCCAGAGGTCATACTACAATGACAGTGTTACAAACGTCAGCTCGGGCTTTGTCCATACAAACAGTGCGATAAGCCTTACCTAGAGATCATACTACAATGATAGTGTTACAAACGTCAGCTCGGACTTTGTCCTTACAAACAGTACGATAAACCTTACCTAGAGATCATGCTACAATGATAGTGTTACAAACGTCAGCTCGGGATTTGTCCATACAAACAGTGCGATAAGCCTTACCTAGAGGTCATACTACAATGATAGTGTACAAACGTCAGCTCGGACTTTGTCCTTACAAACAGTACGATAAACCTTACCTAGAGATCATGCTACAATGATAGTGTTACTAACGTCAGCTCGGACTTTGTCCTTACAAACAGTGCGATAAACCTTACCTAGAGGTCATACTACAATGACAGTGTTACAAACGTCAGCTCTGACTTTGTCCTTACAAACAGTGCGATAAACCTTACCTAGAGGTCATACTACAATGATAGTGTTACAAACGTCAGCTCGGACTTTGTCCTTACAAACAGTGCGATAAACCTTACCTAGAGGTCATACTACAATGATAGTGTACAAACGTCAGCTCGGGCTTTGTCCTTACAAACAGTGCGATAAACCTTACCTAGTGGTCATACTACAATGATAGTGTTACAAACGTCAGCTCGGGCTTTGTCCTTACAAACAGTGCGATAAACTTAACCCAGAGGTCATACTACAATGACAGTGTTACAAACGTCAGCTCGGGCTTTGTCCATACAAACAGTGCGATAAGCCTTACCTAGAGATCATACTACAATGATAGTGTTACAAACGTCAGCTCGGACTTTGTCCTTACAAACAGTACGATAAACCTTACCTAGAGATCATGCTACAATGATAGTGTTACAAACGTCAGCTCGGGCTTTGTCCATACAAACAGTGCGATAAGCCTTACCTAGAGGTCATACTACAATGATAGTGTACAAACGTCAGCTCGGACTTTGTCCTTACAAACAGTACGATAAACCTTACCTAGAGATCATGCTACAATGATAGTGTTACTAACGTCAGCTCGGACTTTGTCCTTACAAACAGTGCGATAAACCTTACCTAGAGGTCATACTACAATGACAGTGTTACAAACGTCAGCTCTGACTTTGTCCTTACAAACAGTGCGATAAACCTTACCTAGAGGTCATACTACAATGATAGTGTTACAAACGTCAGCTCGGACTTTGTCCTTACAAACAGTGCGATAAACCTTACCTAGAGGTCATACTACAATGATAGTGTACAAACGTCAGCTCGGGCTTTGTCCTTACAAACAGTGCGATAAACCTTACCTAGTGGTCATACTACAATGATAGTGTTACAAACGTCAGCTCGGGCTTTGTCCTTACAAACAGTGCGATAAACCTTACCTAGAGATCATGCTACAATGACAGTGTTACAAACGTCAGCTCGGAGATTGTCCTTACAAACAGTGCGATAAACCTTACCTAGAGGTCATACTACAATGACAGTGTTACAAACGTCAGCTCCGACTTTGTCCTTACAAACAGTGCGATAAACCTTACCTAGAGGTCATACTACAATGATAGTGTTACAAACGTCAGCTCGGACTTTGTCCTTACAAACAGTGCGATAAACCTTACCTAGAGGTCATACTACAATGATAGTGTACAAACGTCAGCTCGGACTTTGTCCTTACAAACAGTGCGATAAGTCTTACCTAGTGGTCATACTACAATGATAGTGTTACAAACGTCAGCTCGGGCTTTGTCCTTACAAACAGTGCGATAAGCCTTACCTAGAGGTCAGGTTATTGGCTTATTTATAGTTTAGATATACGTACAACTATTTACATTCTTAGAGATATAATTCTACTTTACAGAGATGAGAGTCTGAAATCAACCAAATAAGCAAAGACAGAAACAATAATATGGTTTGATATATTTATTTGTAATGATATCACAATATCATTTGGCACGTTCGTGTGCGATGAAGACATTCACACTTTAAACCCAGAAATCTACTTTCTTCTGTGCCATCCCAATTTTAGGTTCCTTTACTAAAATGCCTGAAAAGAGTTACGTTTATCTCAGATATGTTCAGAATGATCATGATAACATAAATATGAAAAGAAAACAGACCATTTGTCTCTTTACATTCTCCAAGAAATAGACGATGAAATTTATTTGCCAATTTATCTCAATCATGTTTTAAATGACTGTTAATACATTAATCATTTGATGCACAGTAGTATTAAACATACATGATTTTAATGATTTCATAAGCAAAATATATAAGCTTTCCATCTCAATAACACTTGCTTGCATACCTTATATTATTAATTTTGAGTTTTTATTATAATAAAGCACTCACCTGTCCGTTTTGGGTACACTCTTGTCTGTGTGGACATTTCAGTTAACTCTGAAATAAGAAGACATGTAAAATTGTAAAGTTTAAAAATAGAGATTTCTGGTGACGATCTCAGGGCATATTTTGAAAGGCTCTTTATATAAAGAATAATTAAGTTTTAGAATTCTATACTTACCTTTTCTGTAGTTCACTCCTTCGACTACACGTTCAATATCAAGAGCCTGTTTCTTTAATGTGTTCTCTGTAATACCAATGTATGATATACAAATACAAAATCATAAGAATATAATAATGAAATCATGTCGTATATCATATAGACTGTTGTTTCAAATACAAAATCATAAGAATATAATAATGGAATCGTATATCATATTGACTGTTGTTTCAAATACAAAATCATAAGAATATAATAATGAAATCATGTCGTATATCATATTGACTGTTGTTTCAAATACAAAATCATAAGAATATAATAATGGAATCATGTCGTATATCATATTGACTGTTGTTTCAAATACAAAATCATAAGAATATAATAATGGAATCATGTCGTATATCATATTGACTGTTGTTTCAAATACAAAATCATAAGAATATAATAATGGAATCATGTCGTATATCATATTGACTGTTGTTTCAAATACAAAATCATAAGAATATAATAATGGAATCATGTCGTATATCATATTGACTGTTGTTTCAAATACAAAATCATAAGAATATTATAATGGAATCATGTCGTACATTATATTGACTGTTGTTTCAAATACAAAATCATAAGAATATAATAATGGAATCATGTAGTATATCATATTGACTGTTGTTTCAAATACAAAATCATAAGAATATAATAATGGAATCATGTCGTATATCATATTGACTGTTGTTTCAAAAATAAATCATAAGAATATAATAATGGAATCATGTCGTATATCATATTGACTATTGTTTCAAATACAAAATCATAAGAATATAATAATGGAATCATGTCGTATACCATATTGACTGTTGTGTCACTAACATAAGCATAATCTTATACACTTAACATAAACAAATGCAGAAGGCACTATTTTACTGTGCAAGACCTACACTAAGTACGGGGCTGAAGATAAGATATAAAGCATACACGAATCCTGGTAAGTAAAATTTAGGAAAGTATATTCTCATCCCCTGTCCCGTCTGTGTTTTCTAACCTTTTAATTTCTTTCTGTACTCACCCATTGTCTTTTTGGAATCTCGGAAATTCTCCTCCAATGTTTCTAACCTTTTGGTAAGTGCCTCATATTGGTTTAAAAATTCGTTGCGAAGTGCTACAAATATAATAATTCGACACAAGATTTATGAGATTGTCGTAAAAAAAGTAATTACTATATACTTAATGTCATTCGATGATAAATATAATGTTTTACTTCCAAATGGACTTGGCATTGTGGAATTTTCAAATAATTCATTCACTGGTATGTTGTGGTCAAAACAATCAAATTGCTATGTTTAGAAATAGAAAGGATATCCTGATAAAATACCTTGAGCAGTATGTACAGCGTGTATTTTGCCCTCCTTTCCATCCTCTACCTTGTTAATGAGGACGCGATTTTCTGAAATAAAACGAGTTGTTATAAGTATTCATGTGGATGAAAAGAACCCCACAAGAACAAAATAAAACAAACAAAATGAATAAATGAAAACAAATCAAAACAAAATCCAAACGAAACCAAATATAGTAAAACACTTTAAACTTCAAGTATAAAAGAAATTTATTTGTATTGAATTATAATAATAAAAGAACTCACGTCTGACTTTTGTGGCTACGCTCTCCTTCACATCTCTCATAGCTTGTAATGTGATGGTCACTTCAGATCTTAATTCATCCATATCTGTACAAGTATACATAGTACCACGTATTTAGCATAAAATGGAATAATTGTAAAGATATAAAAAAAAACCCCGGAAAAATGGTAACGTGAACAGGAAGAAAAGATCCGTAAATAAAAATGACCGTACAATTTTTTTTATCTAATTTCGAAACTATCCTCACCTTTCCGTACACAGCATTTCACTCGACTGAAATGCTTCACCATTACTGCTAGTCCAGCCATCAGCTCTATTGCAAGGATCACCAGGATGAACATGTATACTATATCAGCTCTGACAGAAGCTCCATGACGTAGAGTAATAGGTACATTGAAATATGGTTTCCAGATATCCCGATCCAAATCCAGAGATGATGTGATGGTTAATGATGGAAAATCTGGATAAACCTGGGAATGTGACATGGAATCCAGCGTAGGGACTTCCAGGTAAATATGTTCCGGTGGGGTGCAATATGGTCTCTCGTGGCTGATGACTGATGTCTTGTTGGTATCGCCGGCTTGATAGAAATTGTATGGACCATATTGATTTAATATTATGCTACTTGTGGCATTGATTTCATTATTGACGGCTGATAAGGAATTCACACTAGGTGAGGAGAAGTTGATGTGAATCGCGTCACAGTTTAGTGAGGATTCCATACTAATGTTGCTACGATTGTGAAAATCGTTTGCTGGTATCACCAGATTGCTGCGAAAAGAAGCAACAGAAAATGTAAATTATAAAGAAATACAAAAGGAATAAATTTATTTGTACTGGTGGGTTGTATGTGGGAACATAGACATATATGTGTGTATATGTCTCTGGTGGGAAACGTCGGAAATTAGTTGAAGGTACATTTATCTTTGTGAAAATATGTCTAAACATTAAAATTATTCAACTGTAATATGCAAATAGTAAATTGAAACAGACATCGAAAAGAGACGGACGTGTATAAAACCGGTGTATGGTCAGTTTTACATGTGCAAGAAATATTGCTTGACTGGAACACAGATACTCCGCCTATCTTGTAGATGCTTTACTTGCCGAGACAATTAGACACTGCACTGATAAAAATATGGCCAAGCTGGGACTCGAATCTAAGCCATTCCGCATATTTTGTTAATTATTTTGTGAGCATCCAGGTTTGACAACCCATCCCCTCACAGAGAAATAGAAACGATTTGATCCATACGAATTGCATCCATATTCATAGTGAATATTACTATTAGAACGTTGTGCACGTGGATGCTAAATGCTAACAGTACTAAGTATGTTCGTACAAAATCAGATAAATCTACATGACCTACTATACATTTATATACCTACTTGGAATATTGTACAAGGGACGGAGACTCATTCTTCTCCTCTTCAGCAAAAAACGCAAACGCGTAAATGAGTATAAGAACAGCGTTAACAGCATCCATCTTGTTGCTACGTTAATATGAGTGAGTACCGCGACGTTAACGCACGTGATATATATCTATGACGTCGCAATGAGGAACGTTAATTCCATTGGTCAGAAAAGAACAATGACATTCTGGCTGCTGGACGAAGAGTTTCTTAAAGTGTGTTTCTTTACCAACAGAAAATAACAAATATTTCACGAAGTTCGAGTCCGATTTTGATGAAACTTTCAGAGAAGGTGATCATGTGATCAAACATTGGTATCACTGTGAAAAACGATGGAATTAATGTAGTTTTATTAAGTTATTATACATTGGTGAGGAATGAAAGTAAATTGTCACGTTTCTATTTATATTTACAAGACATAAAATGTGTATTACTCGAAAATTAACGGAGACCGGGAATTTGTAATCATGTTAACACATGTGAACATAATTTTTCATAATTCGTCACAGTGTTTACTCCTTACAAAAGATTTGATAACTCCGAAAAGCACAGACTAAGAAGACAATGAATAGGAAGTAAAATTATACCTGCAACAAGGACCAAAACAGTGACTTCGTAACGTAGAGCCAATTTGACTAGATCACCGACTGGTAATGTACTGAGAAACTGTAAAAGTAACGAGTACACTAAATTGTGACTTAACGTAAAGCTGGTGTAAGCGAAATTACTAAGGCCTAATTGTGATTTACTGAAGCATCACCAATGTAAGAAATTCAACAAATGATAAAATATTCCCGAACCGCCAAGGTAATGGCATAACTCAATGGTGATTGATTGAAACAGCGCACATGACGGGATCACCAAAGGGCGATAACTTGCTAATGAGACGGTATCACCAAATGGTGACTAATCTATAGGTATTTAATGTGACAAGTACACCACAGAACGACTTATGTACGTACCACTCTGGAGAGATGTTGGTCATGGCATACCCGGTTTATCATCGATATAACATCAACAAATACAACTGTCGCTGCTGATGCAAGTGGAATTGACTAAAATGTTTAGGTTAAATAAGCTACGAACAACAACGAATGTTGAAATAAGACAACGAACATTCTGTTGGAAACTTATTCTATTTTTTACAACAACAAACGATCTTCTAAGCCTTCTACGAACTCGACGCCCAGTTATAATTAACTGTGGATATAATACGGCATACTTTGATACACAGTGCAACGGGGAAAATAATGGTTAAACTATTTTTTTAAAATCGAAATTTAAGTATGTTATAATGAAAACAGCTGTAACCAAAATGAATATTCTGGACCAGAATAATGTTTCCCCGTTTTTATAAGAAAACCTCATTTAATATGATGCCATAGATGAATGATATTTTGTAGAATACATTTTTCCCTTTGATAATATGTAACTTTTACAAGACTAATACAATATTCATCCTTGTACTATTTGTAGTTACATACCTTTCTATCTTTTTTATGTAGTTTAAGTTCAATCTAATTATTTCGTTGCTAGTGTAAACATGTATTTTCATTTACATAAACATCATTTTCCTGCAGAATTATCTATCCCTGTGTACTTTTAGATAATACTTTTTCCATCCCATCCAGTCTTAGCTGCGATGCAGTATTTTCCACGTGTAGATTCTCCCCAAATTTGTCGTCATTATATACAACACTATTTTGCTCATCATCTTAAGTTATATATAAGCTCTTTCCTTTAAAAGAATTGTCCAGATTTTCATCTTTTGCGGATACCTTTTGCCAGTTTGTTGAACTCGCGGCTGGTTCCATCATTTTTAGTTGTATCAATATTCTCTTCTTTTGTCGGTTCTTCTTGTGTTTACCTCGAGTGTTATATGAGAATACACCTTAAAAATAGTATTGCGTTTTATATGGAATGCATACTTTCACTTACTACTCGGAAGAATCGTGTCAACACCTGCTTAATTAATATTCCAGTAGATCTAATATTGTATATACATTGTATTTTGATATTTCTCTTCAGGTTGCAAGCGCTGCCCCGACCGAATATTTTTCTGTCCTCTTGTGAATCAAGGATTGGTGATTGATATACAGAATTTTGTCGTTTTGGTGTGTGTTCTTTTAATTTGTTTTGGTTTTAGTCGCTTCGTATGAGCTAAATGCTAATCAAGAGATCTCAACCAAATTTGGTATTAAGGCAGAACATGTAAACACACATAAGGGATGGTTTTGATTTGACTTGTTTAACAAACTTCGTAAACAATGAAACATTTAACAAAGTATTACAGCATTATCAGATGCTAGTCATAATTGTTATGGAGACTACTCTTATATCTAATTTTCATAGATCGAACACAGCATCATATGCTAATATATGTACAGTCGTTTGTCATCTTCACAAAGTCAAGGTTTGAGATTACACTGCGCCACACTACCTGTAATGTAACGCAGTGTAATATCAAAGCCTGACGCTATGCGTTGTGAGTAGGAGTTGTTTGTATGCTAGGAACATTTGACATATACCCGGTATGGTAATGGCATAGTGGCCAGTGTACTATAGTAGAGGTAACTGAAGAGATGTTTTTTAGTTCACCCAAGATAATTTCACCTGTCTGATGCACTGCAGAGATATTTAGATCTATGCAATATACCCACCTGAGGTAAGGCCAGAACATACTTCGTGACACGATATATATATTTTGCACTGTCACATCCGAAAGAAAGGATCCCAACTTTCCGTCGGAAGGAGTCGAACCAGGAACCTTTCAATTACGAGTCAACTATGGTACCGACTGAGCTCTATCCGAAGAAAAAGCACTTATAGTGAGATATACATGTATATCACGAAGCAAAAGAAGGTTTTATTTTTACAAATTTTATAGAATTCAGTGGTGGATCCAGGATTTCCGGGAAAGGGGTGGGCACATCTGTATTATCCAAACTACTCAGCCATTTTAGGTGCCAAATCTGGATTTTTAGTAATAAATATGTGGCGAAAAGGGGGGGGGAGTGGCCCCTCTAAATCCGCTACTGGAATTCATATTCTTTAGCTAGTACGTACGATTTTCCTGTATTACATTATTAGTTACACAGTAAGTAGTTGACCATTTCCGTTTAAATTACAGCTTGGAACTAGATTCCACTTCATTTGAAGTAAAGTAGGCTTTCGGCCGTCCAGATCTATTAGTTGTACGGCAGTTTCGTTCAAGAGAATGGGCGTTACGCTGATCATTTCGGTCAAAGTTCTACAGACCTGAGAACTAAGGGATTATCATTATTAATGCTTCCTATTTCCATAAATCTTACTTCTTAGTGCAGTATGAAGGCGGTTAAAAGCCTATGGATGTTAACAGAACTGGATTCTGCCACTAGGAAATGGGAATAACTTTTTGAGTACATGCAATCCAAAAAATTACACATAAAGATATGCATGAAAAAGATGAGTGTTGTGCGTTTAACAGATATGGAGTTACATTCCTCTGGACCTTTGAAAATGATAGGCGAGACCTGGGGTGAGTTTCACTAAAGGTCGAAAGCACAAACGTAGACGTAAACTTTACCAAGAAATATATGTCTCCTCCCTAAAGAGTTCCAAACGTAACGTACACCTTTTACAGAGTTTACCAATGTAATTATGTATGAACATAGACTTTTAAAAAAATTCAATTGACGTACACGTAAATTTAGTCACAAAGTTTACGTCTACTTTTGGGCTTACGGCCTTTAGTGAAACTCCCCCAGGAACCCAAAATGCGTAAGTGTCTCCTCTGGGTAGCCACGACGTTCGCCCGAAAGTACATGTAAATATATCATACTGTTTATTTACATGATGCCGTGTGAAAGAAATGATGACGTCCAAATTGTTACAAAGTATTACATGTACTGCACCACTTTAAAGTGAAAAGCTATCAAGTAGGAATTATCGAAGCTACGCCGATAACCTTTACTTTATCATGAGACGTCTTGAAAATGAATTATTCATCATACCGGTATATGCAGGGCCTTGTATATCTAAATATAGATATGTAAGTCCCCGATATATGAAAGATTCAGTGACGAGAGCTTTTCTCGTGTTATAACTCGATCATGGAACCAAACACCAGATACACATTGTGAGAGTTGGAATTCTCAGCACATTGTTTAATGGAATTCATATAAGTAAATGTAGGTATTTTGGTTTCTTTTACATCACAGGGAGACTGATGCTGATATGGTGACGACTGCGCAGTAAGGAATCTCTTACGAACCAACGTTTATGGGACACACGAAGAATCGATCCTAGTGTCACCTTCAGATTGATTGATTGATTTTTGTTTACCATCACTCCACGATCATTTCACGTATATGGTGACGGCATCTGCCTCATGCGGGGCATACAAATTTGACCTTTGCAACGGACCACCCCCGAAGCAGTGAGGGATCTTTAATGTGCCATGCATACCACGAAACGGGGCCTCGGTTTTTACTGTCTCATCCGAAAGACTGGACACCGGCATGACCAGAGCAGGACTCGAACCCCGGCCTCCCGATCAGGAGGAGAACGCGATACCACTAGGCCACGCCAGTTTGTGTCACCTTCAGAAGACGGGGCATCAAGGAGTCACCGATCGAGCTCCGACCCGTGACCTGCTGGATAACAACCAAGCACTTCAGTGACTGTGACAGTCGGACCAGACAAATACAAATACCATTTATAATTCTAACGATTTATTTGAAAATCGATCAAAGGGCATGTCGCAGATATATCAAAAGTAGAAAAACTAAATATATATAAAATGAAGTAATGTATATAAAATGTAAACTGTCAGGTTTTACCTTTGATTATATATATTTTGATAATATATGTAAACAAGAGACATAGACTACTTTCTATGTCTCTGATGTAAACTGATTGATTATAACCTGAATTCAGATATAAAACTCAAATGGATGAGCTGTTACATAGCAACGAAAATGTGTGAAATGTATAATGAGATAGGGACTGATTAATCATGGAAGATTTTTACATATTTATATTAGAATTTCCTCTGATTGAGGTTTATGAATTAGAGTTTGGACCCGGTTTCATCTATGACGGCCGATGCTTGTTCAGAATACTGTGGATATGTGCTAGGATGCCCTGATCCGACGGTAGAGGGCGCTGGTACGTACACATTGCGTTTGCCCTCGAAGTTATCGTAAGCCATATTGTCAAAGTCTTTATTTGATGAACCGTTTGTACTGCTACGGGACGAATCAGAGTATTTTGAATTGTGTTTGAGCCTGCAATTACAGCAAGTAAAACATAGATAACGTTATCATATATGAAAGACGTCAAAAAGAATAATTTAAAACTACTGATAAATGAAATTAATACATGGTATTAAAAATGCCAAAAATATTGCTTTTTTATATACAAATAAGAAAAATTTATCAAAATAAAATTTCAAAATGAAAAAAAATTGCAAAAACATAACATCAACTTTATATTTGTAAAAGTAAAATCACCAATAAAATAATGTAGACGCGCATATGTAATGAAATTATAATTAGCACGTGCATGAGGTAAATGTGATAAGAATAGTATAAGTCAAGCAATTGTTACATATTCGTAGTATAATTTTTTTCTGAGATATGGTACAGAGATAATGATAAATAGCACCAGGTATAAATTGAAATAAAAGATATATTTATATGAACGTATGACAAGAACCACGTCAAAACGTTGTTAATCAGGGCAAAAAATGTTAAAATAAAATCATTATGGTAAAAAAAACCCAATTAATAGGAGATGTTAGTTTTTATATTTCAAAAAAAACCATTTTATATAACCTCCAAAAGCAAACACTTTTATATTTTCATACAATGTTTCATTATTAATATTAGTTAATAGCATATTCGGCTACACATTTTGAAAGACATTTCCACGCATTTTTATTTTGAGTTACAATCATTACCACTACACATAAAGTCAAAACTAAGAAATCTCAAGTAACGGTTCTCTCCTAAACGAACTACTTATAAATGGTAAAGTCAATCATGTCTAAAAGATAGAGTTCATCACTATGGAAACATGATCAATGGGAGAAAGGTCGTTGTTATGGTTTTGTTTCTATGTCGTTGAGTACTGTAGGTCCACCGCCATCAGCGCGGGTTTCTGCACGTGTTGGGACAGTTCCATGGTTATAAGCAGTTTGAGGGTCCACGAGAATCTTTGGGTCTTTGTCCTCGTAGATAACATTACTGAAGGACTTTATGGGCTCCTCAATGCTGCTCGCGTTAGAGGACGGACGAGTGTCATCTAGCAAGCGGCGAGATTTCATCCTGAAAGTAACGAACTTTTGTCGTTAGCAAATGAACCCACCTCCATTTGTTAGATTGAAAGGTAAAATCAGCATCAGTGTGGGATCTACAGAATTACTAAAACTCAAGATTTTAGACATTTATATGTATTATTCAAATAAAAGTTATATAATATTTTATAAAACAAATCTATTTTAATCCCCCTCGAAGAGATCATGACCGAAAATTTCCACAAAAAAATTTTGTTTCAATTCATCTATCTCGTTTGGAAAGAGATTTGTTTTTTGAAAATATGAAACCTTTGGCATAAATTTAGAAATTAAGAGATAGGATTGCATCGAGAGAAAAGGTAAATGGCGACAGTATCTACTGGAGAAATCAATACTGCATTAAGGTGACATGGAAAGAATGGGAAAGTATGTGAAAGAGTAAGTATAACAGCGAAATAAGCTAGAACTGAACAAAGTGACAAAATACAGTGAGTCAGCACAGGTAGAATCGATCTGGTCTAAGGAGAAGGTGGAGGAAGGTGTACAACAATAAGGTACTAGTATCGTGAACTTCCTACTATACATGTATACTGCTCTTGTCAACAGTCTTCCCTATATATACAACATTAAGTTTAGTACGACGAGAGAGAATAGAAGCTGCACATCATCAAAACAAAAAAGTAAGCAAAACAAATAAAATAAATACAGTGCAGACTGTAGCTACGCGTGACACGGCTACACGCGGACAAGAAAGATATTCATTATGACTGACCAACCAACAATAGCTCTTAAGTCTTGTAAATTGTTGAACAGAAATCATTTCCATTCATGTACATCCTTACATAATATATTAAAGCTGTATACCCTATGTTCGCTAGTACAGTGCATATTATAGGTTAATTTATTCTAAATTGTTTTGATTATATATATAAGCCTAAAACATATTAAAAAAAGGACCTTTGCAAATGTTGTGATCAAATTCGTCGTATTAAGTGAGATATGGCTGTCTAAGACGCGATGTTTGTAAACAGAATGTTTACAACCAACTTATCACGTGATCTAATTCGGAAGCCGCCGCATCATGGATACCGATGGAAAAAATACAGGTTTTGTTTTACATGCTCTAATTTTTGAATTTTTACCAAATTGTAGGGTATACAACTTTAACATTTAACCAACTTTGGCTGATATTTACTCAACAGTGAAGGAACGGATACAGAGTCACATATACAATGTGAAAAGGGGATAAGGAGAGTAAATCCTGGAAGTATATTCGAAACATCTGCTCATGCTTGTCTACCTCTGTACCAAGTTTGAATGAAATCAATCGAGTAAAAGTCAAGGACAGAACAACAAAGAAAGAACTGAATCAAAGATTACTTGGTTCATTTCAACAGCAGCATTTTGGTAGACAAGCAGCAATGTGAAGCAAACGTGCGGATAAATATAGCAGATAAGCTTCATGTTATAGTTGTACTTTGTCAAGAAATGAGCGAATCCGGATTAAAAAAATTCTCTCATGGCGGAAATGTAGACCAAACTTTGCAGTTAACTAGACAATCAGCTGACTGTAGTGTGCCATTAATATACATTTCATTTATAAGGCTCTTGCATTTTAACCCCTCCCCCCCCCCCTCGACTGAAACTTTTTATCTAGACGTGGATAACGATACAGTACTGACAAGAACAGTAGATGGATGTTTATGGTATACCATATACCCCCTCCCTTCAAATTCGTTACGATGTACAGTATAAGACTGTGATGGATGCATAAGATAAGAAACATTCTTTATACAACATGATTCATTCTTTCCCAAATTTCGACCAGTACCTAGAAACAAAACGCAAACACATTTTGTCTCATGCAACAATACAATCACTGTAATAACAGTGATTCTCAAACTGTTACAATCAACCGTGCCTTAGTGATATCGTGAAAAAAAAGTAAAGAAATAATCTGAGATACAATGTATGAAATTCAAAATAGTGGAAGGTCTCTAAAGGTAAAGTGCTATAGGAAATTAGTCAAGAAAAGGAAAACTTTTAATTGTCTGGAGGGAAAAGGCAGCTGACACTAACATTAAGCTGTATAGACTCTCTAATCATCCACGCTACACCTTGCGCTTGCTAGATGACAAAACGTCCTTCCTCGTGGTTTCGGTTCCCCTGAAGATTTCTTTCCTTGAGATTACACATGTACAAATCTGGCTATCTGGGTTGTTATACTTAAACTCTCCGTTTGCCATGGAGATGTTGATAAATTCCATTATCTAATCATACTACCATGGATGAACATCTATTTTTCAGACTCTATTTTATGGCAGAAAGTCAATGTGTGGAGGAATTGTCTTAATTGTTAGTACTATACAAGTTAAGCATGCATGCTATGCTACAAGATGTACAATTCTTTAATGCAGAGGAAAGTACTAAATGAAGCAATAAATAAGTACATGTATACATTCAATTATACCTGCCCTGCAATAATACATATTTTGGGACAGGATTGGTATAGTGGTTAAGTGCTTGACTTTGTGATGACGCAATCTCAGGGTGTCATGTATAAAACTGATATTCTATTGGTCCCCTAAAAAGGCCTATTGGCTAGTGAATGGCCATTTTGAAAGATGATAGGTAAATATTTCATTTCAGAACAACTACAGTATCTAGTAGCAATTGGAATTATCATTCTGAAGAAGTAAGCAATAACAAGAAATTCAAGATGGCCACCATGCAAACACTGATCAAACAATTGTTCTGAAATATGTGTGGCTTCTATTTATAGTACAAAAATAGTGTTACTTAAATCTCTTTACAAGTGAATTAGAAAAAATCTACAAGTATAATTATGTACTGGTATGAATCAGCTTCAATTAACCTCAAGTGGTAAATGTACAAAGGGGAAGGAACAGTTTTGTAGTTGTGACAATATGTGGTGAAATAAAACAAATACTCCTAACATAAGTTTGCTATAAAACAATCAGTTAAAGCAAGGACAAGATAAATTTCCTACACTACAACAAGCACCTGTGAGTTAGCTAAAGCAATAAAGTAAACAAGTATGATTATAAGATAAAAGTCTACAAAACATAGATGCTGCTTACCTTTTCTCCAGTTTACACACTTTAACAGTGAGCACCAGGGTAGATATCAGGAAAATGGCTGTAGCAACCCCAAGTGCTATTGGAAGAGCATTCTCATCTGGGTCTGGTTTTAGGGTGGTGTTTGCTCCAACCTGTCCTGAGTTACCATTGGGAGCACATGTTGGTGCTCTCGGACAGGGAGTGGTAACTACGGTAGGGCAGTCTTTGGTGGTAGTGGTTTGAACACCTCCCTGGCATCGGGCAGCTACAATAAGATAATGATTGTCATTACCACATATAGTTAGTTTGATGGAATTAATGGATTTAGTGTTCTCTCTTGTGAATATGTAGAAACAAAACGTCTACAGCACAAGCTTCAGGTATATTGACACACTGCTATGCATTCTTCAATCAACATATCTGTAACATTTTCATACAAAGTAACAGTACAATTGTAACATCCCTCTTATATACCTATTCTGATAAAAGTTGAACCTGCAACCCTTTGTAAAAAGCCTGACCTGTCATATCTAGTTTAACACATACAATTATAAATGCCGACAGACATTGTGGGAACAGTATCAATTTGATTCACATATGACCACCATGACCTTGATTTTTTTCTTTGGTTTTGTTTTGTTTTGTTTTTTCTTTTTACTACATGCCAAGATTTTTTTCATTTTTGTGCCTAATGTAATGCACAGACATTTCGACCTACACAACAGATGCAGTGTGAGAACTTTTACATGCTAATTTCTACCATGACATGGAACTTCAGATTTTACTGTATCACACACTTTAAGATTTGAACATAAGGCCTCTCAGGTACGAGCCAAGAAAGCTATCAGTTGAGCCATACTAGTTTTGATGAACTTGAAAGTATGTAAAATACACCATAAAGTATGTAAAATACACCATAATGTATGTGAAATACACTATAAATTATGTGAAATACACTATAAATTATGTAAAATACACTATAATAAGAAAAGAAAGAAATTTGTAGGTACTTACCATAGCTTGTAGACCAACCATCAGAGGATAGCGAGGGATCGCAGTACTGACAATCGTTGGCTGGATTCAGTTCTCCTCTAGCATAACATGACCCTCCAAATATACATTTCTGTAAATACAATCAAAACAACTTACAAAGAGTATAATGCACATCTATCTCTACAATTTTTTTTTTTAAGTTTTTGCAACATGTGAAGGATTTGTTTAATTTTCCAAAGAAAAGTAATTTAGATTGTTTAAAGCACAAATCAGATTAATATACAGTTGAAGTTCAATCATGTGAAGTGTAAGAAGCCTCCAAAATTACTTCAAGTTTTGGCAAATTCAAGTTTTTGAAGTTTCCTTGTTGTTAATAAGAGGGAAAAGAAGGCTGTTGGGGCTTTATGATTACTTCAAGCTTCAGGGGGTTTTCGAGTTTTCAGTGTTCATGGTATTGATGACTCACAGCACAAGAATAAATTCTTGATATGGATCTTAAAAGGCAAATATGTAGCACTAATTCTCTTTACTTGTAGGAAATTTTCCATTCAATTTCTTAAGTCATCTCAATTAAATTATACTTTCTTCATTTTCCTTCATAAATATAATTCTAGGTTTAGAATACACACATAATTATGAAAAAAAATATACACCCTTAAAGAGCTGATGAATGTGTTTCAAATGTTATTTAAGAAATTCTGACACAATGCTACTGTACTATAATAACTTACATCTGTAACACACGTTCCAGCTGTCATATTGCAGGTGTAGCATGTTGGTTTATAGGCCAGGAAGAGAGCTGCGGCACTCGGTTGTTTATCATCGTAACTAATAGAAACATGAAGAGCTCTCAAGGTCATAGCAGTTGTCATGGCAGCAGGAATCTTGCACATGAGCAGTGTAGATGTTAAGAACTCAGCCTCGTTATGAACTGATGAACCAGTGGGTTGTGGTGCAGCATTGGATGAGATCTACACACAAACAAATTTCACATAAAATACTGAAAATTACTATGTAAAATGATAATCAGATAAGTATTGTCTATGGACTTATTTTGAAGACTAACTGATGATTTGAAGTATTTAAAAGCTGTTTAAATAGAAGGAAAAAAAACCCCGAAAAGTAAAACTTAAAGTTCTTAATTCACAGTAAAAAGCCTCATACTGGAATTATTTGCATTTATATCAAAATCAATTATGTTTTGCATGGTTGAAATTCAAAAACTTGTTTATTGTTTGATGCTTCATCAGGATTCATTCCATGTTGGCAGCCTGTTGTTTAACAGTGGAGGTAACCTGACTTCCCAGAGAAAAACAACGACCTCTTGGCAGGTATATTGGTAGGCCTTCTCACTGGTCCTGACAGAGATTTAGACTTAAACTTGGCAGAGGTGGGGTGTTATGGTGAGTACCCACAGAGTGCTGTAACTCATTTGCATAATGTTGTCACCATACACGTGAAATAAACATTAGGGTGAAGTAAACCAAAAATCAATAAAAAATAGTGATTACAGAGGGATGCAATATAAACAAACATACTACAACAGACTGGAAATGACATCTCATTTTTCCATTTTGAGCAAAGTTTTCTCCATTGATGAAGATGGAAGTGCAAGGAGTTGTCTGTCCATTAACAAGGTAACATTCTCCGTTGTTCTCAAGAGATGTAAGAGTGGGGGGAGTAGCACTACTGATGGAACAGTCGGCACCAAGATAGCCACTTATACAGCTGCATTCACCTGAAATACAACCATATGAAGTTAGGGATAGTTGTTATTCTGGTAATGTGTGCCTTTGATCTGTGACAAAACAAATCTTGCATTTTTAATTAAGATGGAATAAGTTAGCCATAAACAAGACAAAATCAAGGGAAGTTTTACTACTAACACAAAGAATCTTTGATGAAGTTCATAAACAATGCAAAATTCACTATACTTGTATCAGATTATGCACTTTACCTTTTCTTTAAATTTAGTGCATATGTACATGTATGACGTCATTTATCATTTTAGGATGAGACTTTCAGACAATACAACACAAAGAAATCTAGATACATGCTCACTGTAATCAGAGCTCCTGTTAAATGAACATGTAAAGCAGGCACTGGTTCCTCCACATACCTTTCAAGACAAGGATAACATTTTCATCCCCCTTAAGGTCCCTTATTGTAATTTTTTGCTATACTTAACTTTACAAATGTATCTACTAACAGTATTATAGATACTGGGGGCTTTTTTTCCCCAATACAATGAACGAGTACTGACCATTCTGACACAATCCCTGGTTACTACAATCGTTGGGACACATTTGGCTCATGATGGTGGTAGCTTGTTGCTTCAATGTAGCATTGCCTTCTTGTGCTGGAATGTTCATGCTAACTTGGACTGTACATTGAGCATTCATTGATGCCTCAGTGGTAGCTGAGAGATCATCTGCAGCCTGCAATAAAAAAAAAACATTCAATATAATTCCATTGAATATCCTCCTGTAGTAGGTCTTAATCTATTTCAAAAAAGCAGAAAGTCAGAAAAAAAACCCCATGTAATAGACATGCAATGAAAAACAAAGTGTTGCTAGAAACACATGTGCCTGCAAATATGGTAACATAAAATATGACAGACAAGTAGATGCATGAATATGATCCCTAGGTGACACCTAATTTGCTTCACAGGTGACTCAGAAAATAATGCATACCTGGATGTTGTTTTTGCATGTCTCTAGCAAGGCCTCCATGAAGGTAGTTCCAGTGTAGGGAGCACACATCTTAGCCATTTCAGAATCCACAAGGGCTGCCTTACATGCAGCTTCAGCTTGGGCCTCTGTAATTTGGCTTGCAGTAGGCCATGTCAATTCCTTAAAAGTAAGATACATGTAGAAATGAAATATAATGCTTGCATAATAGTTTTCATGTTTTTAACTACATCATACTTTAATTTATTCACTTTATGAAAAAAGTCTTTAGCTGTAAATCTAAACACAGACATCTGACAGCTTTACAAAACTGAACTTATATTTATTTGTAAATTGCTAAAGTATATGGCTTAATAAAGTTACATGATTGACAAAAAGGAACAAAAGAAGTGGTATATCAACATCTGATTAAAACCCAAGGCATTTGTTGCATGACATATGCAGATATAGCCCTACATATAAATTGCATATTATGCATAATTCTATGTTACTAAGCACTTTGACAAAATTTGAAATTTGTAAAAGATGCTATATTTCAATATACGATACAATATACTTTCTGAGGTGTTAGATCCTCTACAAAAGACAACTGTCAAACACAAGAAGACACTGTCAAATTTATGAATATAACTAAGCTAAGTCTAACCTCAGGTTCAAATGTATCATCAATGCCAAGTTCATAAAGTGGGTCAACAGTTTGTCGTTTTTGACGAGAGTTTGAAAGCTTTGTTCTCAGAGCTAACTGCTCCATTTCTCCAGTGATATCAGCACCTAAAAATGACAAGTTTACTATGAGATCCTAAAGTCATGATGCAGTATCAAATTAGTATTGCTTCCTTCTCGTATCATACAAAGGTAAACACAAATCTATTTAAAGAGAATAACTTCCCGTTTGGAAGCATTTTTAAATGCCATGTGACATTGACCTTTGACATCTGCACCAAAACTCGAAGAGATTTTCTCAATCGTAACTGAATATAATATCACTGATGGTCAACAAATATGACTTACAGAGGAAAATACATTGTTTTTTATAAGGAAGAGACAGATGGACACAATGAAGCTGGTAATCACACTATTCTACATAATGTATAGATACATGATCATTAACTGTGGTATTAAATCTTCCCAGGTATATCTATGTACCTGTAATTTAATCCTATGAACTCTCCTAGGGAGAGGTATTTGTTTTATTTAATATCTTAATAAATATGATAATTTTTTTGCACGTAAAATTTGAAAGGAACACGTAGACAGAAGACCCTGAGACAAACTGGAATCTTCAATCAACTGTTCAACAAAACAGGAAGTTTATTTTCATGAAATGCTTTGTTGTAAAACTTTTATAATTTTGTCCCTCCAAAATAAATTGTAATGAACAAATGTTCAAGAGGAGATGAAAACAATAAACCAATACTTACCAATGATATAGTCACAGGTTCTTGAGATCAACATTTCGGCACATGTATCAGTCACTACTCCACCTGGTACTGGGCAAGTGCAGAACTTTGGTAAGTGGAATGCGAAGTCAATAGGGGCACCACGGTACAAACTGCTTCCACCTCGTACTCTGTATTCATTAGAAAAAAAAGTATACTTTAAGGTATTGATTGATTACTGTTTTTTCGCCACTCTACTATTATTTGATGTATACGGTGATGGCATCTGACTGATTGTGACCTCCTGTGACTGGTTTTCACTGTCTCATCCAAAGACAGGGCACTGGTGTTCCCATGGCAGGAGTCGAACTTGGAATCTTTTGATAATGAGCTAAGCAAATCATCCACTGAGCCACACTGGCTTACATTACGGTACACCAAGTCATAACACTTAAAGGTGAGGGAGCTGCACTTAGTTATTAATAAATTTAGTTATGGACTTTAAGAACAAGTTTCTTTCCATACAAATTTCTCAGGTAGTCTATAGATGAATTATCACTTGAAATTCTTACCTCCATGATTTGATAAAATCTTTCCTAAAAGATGTGACACTGTGAGTGATGGGTAACATCATATCGTTATATTTAACACTATCGTACAAGCCACAGAGACCCTCAGTATTCATCCAGTCCAGGGAGGATGGGATAATTGACACACTGGTGAGTACCTTCTTGGTAATGCCAATGGTAATCTTGGTTCCAGTCGGTAAGAGGATCTAAAATCAACACAAATTTGATGTACATGTAAATAAAACCAAACATTTCATACAGCATCACTACAATACAATATAAATGCTTGTATCAAGAATCAAGGGGTTGCAAATCTATTGTAATTACACCCATCACATAGTTTTAATGTGACTAGACACTTAAATCCACTTAATTATGACGTAATATTGAAAAGGCATGCCAATATCTGTTATGTCTAAAGTTCGGAAATTGGTTGATTACATTCAATTTGGATTAATTGTTCATAGCATTGTACATGACTTTTAAAAAAAGTAAAATTTCAATGATATATTTCAAAATATAAAGTATATCCATAAAATAAACTCACGTTCAGAAGATTTCCATCATCTTCACGGTACATTTTCGTTCCAGGTGTAAGTACACCATTTACATATAATGATTTGCGTAATTCTGACTTGGAATTAGTACAGTAATCCACTACAAAGACGTCATCCACTGATTTGACCATGGCAGCACATGTGCATGTCTTAAGATGATTTTCTTGACAGGCTTCATTGATAATGTGTACCTACAAGGTCAAAAAAGTAATTACAGAAACATTTTTAGGGATCATCAGTCCTAACCTGAAAATTTACAATTATGCCATGAACTCATAATGAAGGAAACAAACTTCCACAAAAGTTTTAAAAATAATGAACAGGTTTCCAGTTTGTTAATAATTGTAATAGATTAGTAAAGTATATTTTCTCTTACTTTAACAGTGCTACTAAGTACAGTAAATAATAGATAATGCATGAGATTGCATTGCGTACTAAGAAAAAAGTGTCATGCTAAAGTGCAAAGTGATACAGTTAAAACATTTTCAATATTCAATCCTCTTGATCAGCTCTTTCAAAATACACAGATGCATTTAACAAACACAAAAATAATAACAAACCAGCATTATATCTACAAACTGATACCAATGCTATCTGCTTAGTATACAAACTTAGAAAAAAAATTATAGCATAAATACAGAGCATTTAACTGCAAACAAACTACCAAGGACTGTTCCTTGATGCTTGGTAGCAAACAAGTATCTGACACTCTTAACACTGTTAGGTGATCATATTCAATACCTGTGGTTGTGTCTACAATACATACCTCATATGGCAAGGTCTGATGTTTATAGAGAACAAATTCCCCTCGATATTTATTCTTCATGGCCCTGAAACATATGTAATAAAATCAGGAAATATGTCACAAGACAATATAGATTCTGATATATTGTAAGAGAGAAGAGTTGTTAAGTCTAAGTTCAACAGAATCACTCTTTTAAACATTTCTTATTTTAGTATATCTCAAAATACGTTTGAGTATGTACTTTTCTTCTGTTGGCAAAAAAATGAGAAACAAATTCATCTAAATAACTTTGAGATTTTGAAGAGGGAAGGAAACAAACTAAGTATTAATATGAACACATATAAAGAATCAGAGCTCTGCTTTACAGACTGTAAATGCTTGATAAAAAATGACTGCATTTCTGAAAATCTTAAACATTTATTTAATGTACATTTATATCAACTTACATGCCATCAAATGTGATAACATTTCCATATCCCATAGAGCCACAGGAAGCTGGCTTATCAGTATCTGACACCACAACCTTAAATGTCAAAGTGCAGAAAAGTCAAGTATAAAAGCATGATATGGGTCAATGATGTACAGATCTAATTTGTAGTAACATTTTACATTAAAGGATGATTTACAGTTTTATTTTTCACTTATTTTGACCTTTTCCCCCTACATGTATACTGAGGAATCCTAACTCAAAATATTTTGACCAAACCACCAACCAGTGCAAACATCAGCATATTTTCTCACAAAACAGAAACTAGGAGTTGAACTAAAGCCTTTAGAAACTGAAAAGCTACATTTGTTTTTCTAATTTTTAGCTCTATATCCTAATCCGATGTTGTCTTCCACTTTTAAGAATTCTTTATCTTCATGGTAGAGATATGATAAAAATTTGACCTATGACATAGGTAACCATTCAATTTGGGCAGCACCATATTTGTCACAACCTATGCCTATTCTTATCACAGTAACTTGTATGGTATCAGCATCCCAGCCATCTGATTTACGCCCAACAAGACCAAGTGCATATTGAGGTCCAAGCCTCTAACCTTTGACTATGAACCATGCAACAACACTGTTACTGAAAAGAGGTGATATACATAATGCCACTGAGCTAAAACTACTGACCTGGTAATCCAGAATAGTTCTAGAGCTGGTCATAACATTGTCCACATATTTCTCTGCGATAATAGTGACATTAGCATCTTGTGTATTATCATACAGCAGATCACTGCGAGCAACAAGCGGGACAAACATGGGCTTTTCCCAGTTATCTTTGTTGAAGGTGTAGCCACAGGACTTATCTGCAGCAGCTGGCACCAGAACTTGGGCTAGATATTCAGAAGTTTCTGGACACCTACATATAGAAATAGTTAAGGTGATTTTAAATATTTTTAAATTGTTAGTATTAAATGTTTAGAATCAACTGTACTAGTACATAGTTGCAACATAAAGAATTTTCAATTTTCAGAATTCAAAAGGGAATTTGCACAGTTTAACCCAGATATGGGACCTTGGACTGCAGTTTGTCATACACAGAAATTAATTTAAAATACGAAGAATTTCAGGTAATGTATGCTTTTCAAAGGAAGATAACTCTTCTGCTGACAAAATTTTGTTTATTCTTTTCCAAGATCATTAAACATTTTTCAGGATACTGATAGTTTGGAATATATTGACCATTGCAACAAATTTAAAAATATGTCAATTATACAGAGATACTTTATTTTTCTATTTTAATGATCATATAAATTTTATCAGAAAAGAAACATTGAAGAATTGAAGAAACTAAGAGTAAAATTAGATTATCAGATATACTTGAATAAAACTTCACTATTTTGCACTGCATAATAAAAACATATTTTAGTACAATAATTCATACTCACGAGGGCATATTCTTGACATCATTTTGTATCTGTACCTTCATCTTGACCTCGCATGTTTTTCCAGATGGACAGCTCTTGGACATAGCATCAGTGATAGCAACTTCAATGATTTTGGGTGCAGATCCTTCCATTAAACGTACAGGTGATCTTACTCCAGAGATCTGGAATAGAAAAGGAAACATGATGTATGAACAAATACATAGCAATTCATCTGCAATAACAAAATCTTAAAGAAGGCTGAGATGTTCTGAGTGATAAACATGCAATGGTATAGAATACTGTAGACTTTACAACACTTAAAGACACCTGCATTCCAAATAAAGACCAAAATTTCAATAGAGGAAGGAATATTAACTAAACTTTCTTTAGATACAAAGCTATAAAACAAAATTCATCACCATGTTGAAATTGATGTTATTTGAAATCAAGAAGGCTTGAATATTTTCTTTGCAATAAGTGTGTGAAATAGTTTGAGGATTATTTCATGGAAATATGTGGAAGGAACAAATTTCAAACTTCATGAATTCTGTATTATCCAGAAAACAGAATACAGGAATTATGAATATAAACAGTATTTCAATAAGATAGAAGAACTTCATCATCATGATCATATGTAGGAATTCTGAATACTGTAAATTTCTGAATATGGTAAATCTTACAGAGAATACTGGGAAGGCCTCACAGCTAGGTTGGAGGCTCATAGCTTCGCTGATGTAAGTCTGCATGACAGTCCTGTTACAGTATCTGGTATTGCTGTTCACACAGGACAGCAGTTTGTCAAACTCACTATAAAATATAGAAATTATGTGAAATCAAAGAACTAAAAGTACTACTGCACAAAATGGAATTAATATGACAAGAACACTCTCCTTTCCCCCTTGGTATGGATGTATATTTAATCTGCAAGTTCTGTACATGTAACAAATTTGTTGACTGTCAATAAAACAACTAACAACTATCACTCATTATTGCTGATCTATAATCAATATCTCTGTTCTATACATGCATATATATACATGAGTATTATTCTATTGCATGTAAGTTCATATTTACTATACAAAAAAAGAAACAACAAAGTTGAAACATGCAATAATTCATCCAAATATACTTCACTGGTATAAGTGTAATGGATGTCCCACTTGTACATTCTGAGAAACTTAGTTTCTTAAACTTCTTAGCTAGACAGATGAATGAACGAACTGAGAGTTGATTCCTATATATTCCCCAAACTTTGTCTGCAGATAGTATAACTGTTAGGTATATATGCTTTTACTTTTTAAGTCAGATTGGAAACATTATGGTAACCAAACTCCTTAAATGACAGCCTAATTTTGCTTACCTGCATTTTGAAGTTGAGGTACTTAGCTTCCTGAAGCTCTCTATGCACTGTCTGGCAGTGGTTTCTTGACATCTTGTGGTAGCACGGCACATTGTATCCCTGGTGTCTGTCAATAAGGCAGTGATTGAAGCAAATTGCCGGAGTGTATCCTGATCACAGCCTTCAGTCATCCTACTGATATTTACTATAGTCTGAGGTAGACCACTGAAATATATCACTCATAACGTCAAGACAGGCCATTTAAAATGACTGTGTTAGAATTTGATAGCGTCAAAATAAGACATTGATAGTGTAAATTACTTCTATTTTACCATGAATTGAATTTCAAGAGAGTTTCAAGAGGGATTATCAATGAGACACAATTTTCAAGATAAGTCTTATTATATTCTCATTCTAATGTTTAAATAGTGCAGCTATGTTTGAAAGGAATTCAAATTAACAAGAGACATACATCTACTGAAGTCTGCACAAAATTTCAGCTTATTCCAACGAAAGGCATATGCATGACTGCATAACAGATGTGCAAGGCATATACATTACCTGCATAGCAATGTTTTATTCATCAATAATAGGCCAATTTGGGTCATTGCTGTCATGGAGGCTGGTAAGATATGACACTTTTCAGATGCTGAAATCAATAAATGATTATCAATTTCAAAAGTTTTCAACATTGTTCAAAGTGTACAGTAATTTCATTGTTTAACTTGTATTCTGTACATGTGCTTATCTAAATTTCAAAACAGAACACTGATATAAGCTTAATTTTATACCGGTATCATACAAAAAGAAGTTATGGTGTTTTACCTGCTAACATTGTGCAAGAACTCTGACTTCTGCAGATGCCAGATAAAACACTGTACATGTGTGTCAAGGTCACATTTATAAAGTTTACATGATCAGCATCATATCCACTCTTCATTAATTGGTCTTTGGCACATGACCAGGCTTCCTGAACAGAACGACACATCATGGCCTTGACCTTGAAGTGACCTTCATTGTAATCTCTCATCTCTGAGGTCATAGTGTGAAGCATCTTGTAAGTCATTGTTACAAGTCCTACGGAACTTGTGTCATTCTGTGAAGAAAAGGAAGACATGATTTGTTAGATGATTAAAGTAATCTCTACCTGATGAGACAGATTTCCTTTAAAATGAGTAAAATAATGAAATTTCAGAAATAATCTAATTAGATTATATAATAAGATCAAAGATGTCTCACAGTATATATCATCAACAATTTTTAAGTTCACATATAATTCTTCTTCTGATTGACTGATTATTGTTTTACGTCACTCAGCGATTATTTCACATAGAAGTTCATGGCATCTGCCTCATGCATTTGGATAGAAATTCATACCTTTACGATGGATCAACCCGAAGCAGTGAGGTATTCCATGTGCAAAAGGGCCTCGGTTTTTACTGTCTCATCTGAAAGAATGAACACCGGGGCGCCCATGGTGGGACTCGAATCCAGGACTTTTCAGTCACAAGATAAACACCTAATCCACTGAGCCACACTGACTTTCATTCATATCTTAATTATTCAGTGTTTACCACTAACTTGTTTTACATCAAGCCAAGATTATTACACTGATCTATATAAAGGGGTAGGCTTGGTATAGTGATTAAGTGCTTGGCTTATGTTGCCGTCGATCTGGGTTCAATTTCCAGATTGTGCCACTATGTTTAAGAGGTTGGTAACCTCCTGCTTCCGTGTCACAATACAACTGAAAAATTGTTGAAAGTGAAGTAAAACACCAATCAAACAACCAACACTTATCTTCAGATCCATTTCCTTTATTCCATTCTAAAATCTTCATGAAAAAAATGTACACATGCAGGGAAAGAGAAATATAACAGACCAAATTTATCTATTATACAAATGCATATAATATACCTTGGTAGCCTTAGCAAAGAGGTTAGTGATTTCATCAAACACCTTTGACTTGATCATCATAACACTGTCTTCATCCATAGCCATCATGTCTTGGGCATCTTTTCCCATCATGCTGTTGTTGCCCATCATAGCCTTCATCATATCGTCCTTTCCCATCATGCTGTTATTTGCTGTCATGACATAGGTCATTACCTGTCAATAAAAATCCCAAATTATTTAAACACACTTTTGATATTCTAATACCATCTCATTAACTCTACCAAAATATTGTTTTCACGCAAGACATAAGCTGCGAAGTAATTCATAATCCAGAATTATTTACAAGAGGTAGATATGAACATCGCTAGTTCATTGATAAAGTCATGATATCATGAATATGAACCATATTCCAGATAGTTTATATGAGCCGATAATATCTGCCTTAAACTGATATAACATATAATATGTATGCCTTTGTCATAATTCTAACACATAAAAAAAATTTACCCTTCCATGGTTCATAAAGAACACGATTCAGACAACTTTCGTCATATTATGATGTCAAACGCTTATGTCTAATTTGTCAGAGTTCTATCCCACCTCTAATGTAGCCGTTAAAATTAACACTTATATCTTGTGAATTCTGTGTCAACTGCTTATGGTTTTCATTTCTTACCTTGTCTTATATGTAAGTAATATTGTACTTACCTTATTGCCCATCATTTCCTTCTGTTTAATCATACTAGCCATTACAACTTCTGCATGAACCACACTGATGGCACTGTAGAGGAAGCGATGTAGGCACAGTTCTATGCTTTCCGTACAGTCAAGCTTGTGGGTTATCGTCATGATAAGTTTACTGAAAGCGATTTTCTCTTTCATGTTTGCCTTTCCGAAGAAAGAACACTTCTCAGATCTATCCATGACACAAGCTTCTGTCATATCAAAAGCCCTGAAAATATGAGAACAGTAAGAATAATCCCATTTTCATACTTGAATAAATATAAATTATAGATTAAAATATGTAAAACACACCCTAGAAATTTTAAGAGGAAAAATTCTGTTTTCCTTATTTACCACTTGGAATAGACCTTACACATATGATTCTGATTTACACTTATGTGTATGACAAAGACCTAGAACTATATAACTTCTTGAGTCCTACAAATGCATTTCACTTTGTGATATAGTCCATAAACTTTTGATACTTACATGCAGATATGATCATTCTGTAATTTATCTGACGTCAAATATTTGGTCAGATCAGCTAAGCATTGGTCAGCTTCATCCAACTGACAGTGGTCACTCTCGTGACATCCATACTGCAATAGTTGGGGACAACTTCCACGCACAGTATTACGAATATAATGCCACACTCCTGCAATGACCATGTGTGATGCAGCTGGGCAGTTAGCAGTATTTCTTTCAAAACACTGCATAGCACTTGTGTAGGACCTGCAATGAATATTTAATTAATCACTCTGATGAGATAGACAACATTGATTCTGATAAACTACTATCACCCCTCTACAAATTATTATTGTCATTAGTGACTGATTTAAAAAAAAATTGAATGGACAGGCATATTGAGGCTCTTTGTATTCTGATATTTATTTCTTTTCACATTTATAAAATGCCCAGAAATTGCAAGATTGTATTTCACCATTCAAATGTACGAAGTACATTAAGTTGGAGGCAAAAAGATTTGACAGGAAAGGAATTTAACTGTCTGTAAACAATTTCTATTGGAGAAAAAACAGACAGACAGACAGATAAACTGATATAAATACAGACAGACAATGATACAAGGACAGAAACACAGACAGACTGATACAAAGACAGACTATGGATAAGGGCTCCATAAGTGACACTCTGCCTTACAGGTGAATTGAAAACTTATTTAGAATATTTGATAGTGAATATTTGATACATTACTTGTGCATAGTGCCGCAGTCAAGGTATGGACTCATCAGCTCTCCTTGCAGATGCTGAGCACAGCTAAAGGCCATTTCTAGATCACACGTCTCATTACCGGTCTTCATTTTATCGTGACAACTAGGTGCACCTTCAGGGTCAGAGGTCATCTTCATGCCGGGACACCCACTAAGCAGGTCAGAAGCTAGACAGTAACTTTCTTCTGTTGTTTGAGCTACAGCAGCAAGAACCGACTTGTCACATCCAAGTGTGTTTTGTCTTACACAGTACATGGATTCGTCTGCCCATCTTTAACAAATATTGTCTTTATAAATGAAGGTGTAAATATTCAACATTTATTCAAGAAGAATCAACTAGAAGTATATTTAATGAAATGCATAATTGAGAATAAGATTTGGAAGGAAATAATTTAAATGTAAGAAAAATACTTCCATCAATAAAGAGTTCAACTTAAACCTCTAAAATTGATATAATTATCTTTAATAAGTGAATTCTGTGAAAGTAAAACTTCACACACTGGCATATAGGATGTATCTTGTAGTCCATAACGATGCTTCCATTGGGCAAGCGAGTATGGGTCATGTTGGCTAATCTGTCCTTTAATTTTTCTCCCATTTCAACCCCACAATGCATTGCATCTGATGGTGAGCATGTCCATAACTCTTTGGCACATACACCAGAAAATTTACGAATGGCATGCAGCATGGAGCCAAGGCCATGGAAGGGTGCAACTGTCTGTTCGCTACAGCCTACTGTTGCTGCATATACACACTGCACCATCCTCATGTAGTCTGAAGGATTTTTCTCGTCACTGTTTAAAAAAAAAAAGAGTCGGTGAAAAAACAAAAACTATTTTCCAAACCAAAAATGTTCAATAAATATACATACACTGAAACTTAAACAAATTATAATAATTCATTTTAAAAACAGTACAACTTTGAATGCAAAAATGAACTTTGTGCATGCATCTGATATTATCCTTTATGCTAGTTCTAATTCTTACAGTACAGTTATAATTTTCACTACTGCATTAGCACGTAATGGTGATTGCACTCCATGATTATTTTACATTTATGGCGACGGCATCTGCCTGAATAAATTCATATTTTTACAACGGACCCACCAAGAGCAGTGAGGGATTTTTTATGTGCTAAGTATACTGTAACACGGGACCTCGGTTTTCACTGTCTCATCCAAAAGACAAGACACCGGAGTGCCCATGATGGGTGTCAAACCAAAGACCTTTTGGTCATGAGCCAAGCACCTCAACCACTGATCTACACTTGCTCTGAAAAAAAATGTGACAGCATTTGTATACTATAAGATTTAATAGAGATTTACTCACTCATCACAATAGTATTGTTTATCTTTCAATGTCATTGTACTGGCCATTATCGTAGGTAAAGCATAGGTAGCTAGACACTCAGCAGCAACATCAACAGCACATGTTGGAGGTTCTGTAAGAAAGTGAATGATTAAAGGATCATGTTTTACTTTCACATTTCTGAACTGAAAATCTTACCTTTAAAATTGCCACAGGTGCCAATTACTTGAATGACTGATTGACATGAAATAAAAATATACAGGTGACTGACTAATTATTTATCATTTCATTTGTATGGTGATGTCATCTGCCTGGTGCACTGCACAGAAATCTATACCTTTGCACAAGACCCAACCAAAGCAATGAGGGATCTTTTATGTGCCAACTGTCTCATCTAAAAACAGGACACCCTAATGCCCATGGCAGAAGTTGAACATAGGACCCCTCGGTCATAAGTAAGGGCATCTCATAACATAACGACACCATCTCAATTTCTTGAATGTGAGAAGCGCAGACAGGTTTAAATATGAATTACTACACCCCAGATATAGACTAAAGAATAAAAATACCTACAAAGATTAATTTGATTTAGAAGATTTTTTTGGGGACAAAAACAAAATTCTGTGATAATGTGGTATGTATTTAATTCAACTGATCCTATTCTCCTGTCAATGTTTATGCTTCATAAAGCTTTAGCTTCATATCTTATAAAAACAAACAAGGTAGTTTGAATTTGTAATTATGCAGAAAGGAATGTTCTATAAATAGCATCATGCAAACTGATACATGTATTAAGGTCATTTCTTGGATGAACTATCAGTAACTAGTTTGGAACCATATTTGGTCAGTCAGCTTTTAATCCACCTTAGCAATGCCAGATTTTGAAAAGCACAGACTAAAAATCATTTCATATTGGGTCACTAAAAGACTGAAATAAATTTACCTTTAGCAGGTTTTTGAGGGTCCTCCATTACACTTGCTTTTATTGTAGCATTGGTGCACAAAGTTTCTACCATTGAAGCTGTCACGTTGTAAGATGACCCAAGCAAGTGTCGCAAAAACATCTGTTCATCTTTATTCATTCCATACATTATGCATGAATCTGCTTCCATGAACGCCATGCAGAATCTTGCGTATGCTCGACCTGGGTCTTTAAGAGCTTCAGATAAATTATGATGGAAGTTTTCTGTACAGTGATTTAATCCTGCATTATCGACAGCATCTTCTGAAGGCACCACAGTCTGGTCAATGGTATAGGCAGCACATTTTGGTGCTAAAGACCGTCCAAGACCCATGGTATTATTGAAGATTTGAATTTGGAATAAATTACAGCCACGGAGGTGTGTAGCGGCACAGCTGATAGCCTTGGTAGCCTCATCTCCACTAATTACAATGTAAAAAACGTTGATAAATATATACAAACAGTGGAACAATTTCCAGAATAAAAAGGGTAAAAAAGGTTAACATTAAATGTAACTTTTTCATTTTATACACACGTATGAATATTTGCAAGTATGACAATAATGAGAGAATTATAACACTTTTAAGATATTGTCTTACTGGTATGATATTAGACAATATTGTGTAGAGGACTGACAGGAATACTTATGGTATAAAGAATACTGTAAATGACACTCAATGTCAAAATCAGATATATATTACATGTACCGTACATGATGGTTTTTTTTACCTGCAAGAGTCATTTGCCAACGGTTGATAACATTTATATGCATCAGTTATGGAGCAAACGGCAGGTTGCTGGCACTGCATATTTGAGAAAAGCATCTTGGCCATGGACTCTTCAGAACAGACTTTGTTGACCTTGGCTAGAAGGACTTCTCCGTATGACATGGACTCTGCTATTTCCATAGCATTACAGTTTGATAGGTGTTTCTTCACACAGTCTAACATCTCTGGTAACTTGCTAATGGACAGAAAAGATAATTCAATAAATAGAAAAGCAAATGACATTAATCCAGGACAAGTAAGCAAGTCGTCTGCAGACAGAGGATTATAGCAATTTACTACTTTAGACGACAATTTTCTAAAAACAATTAGATGGTTATCATCAGGTAATAAAAATAGCAAAAAAACTCATTTCTCTACAACTTCTATCCTTTAAGGCTTTATACATGTACTAATACTAAATTTTAAGCAACTGAGTACAGAGATATAAAACATTATTTTTCTACTGTTGTTGTATAGAAAATTTTTTGCATCATATTTGAATGCTGAGTACCTTCATATAATTATTCTATAACAATCTATTTGTACCTGCAAACTGCAGCATCAACCTTTCCATCAGCACTTATTCCCAGTACACTGGTACACATCAGGGCCTTAGTGGTATTACACTTGGATGACACTACGACATTTGGCATTGGACATTTAGCAGCTGCTGTGAGGTATGGGCAGCTATCTCCCACAACACTATTGATATAGGCCATTGTCCTGGTTACATTTGCCATCTGGTTAGCGGTGCAGGCTTGAGTATGGATTTGTACACAGTACGTTGTCATTTGCAAGTTTCTGAAAATTGATATCATCAAATATGTTTATTGTCAGCATACATGAAAATGATGAGCTTTTATGTAGGGAAAACAAACAAATACGTTTAAAACTTCATTTCCAATTGAAATTATAAACAGAATTACTAATAAAAAAAGATGAAAAAATTATTAGAATAAGACATATAAAACACCAAAAGAAAACAAGCACAAAAAGAAAACTAAAATATCTTAAATAAAACTGATTGTACCTATACCTTAATTTTCACAATATCGACTTAAAAAGATATTTAAATAAGATGCAAACAAAAGAGAATCTTTCTCTGAATTTGAAACTTATGAACTAATCTGAGTAAACAATGACAACATACTGATCAATTTACCAATGTCAAAGTCTAAAAGGGGATATCAAGTATTTCTAAATGAATTCTATGGTACAAACATTAAGATCTTTATATGGTAATAGAGCCATCACTAATACATCATGTTACATGTACAACATTTCTCAAGTATCCATCTATGTACGTTTTATTTTCCATAGCATAATGCTGTAGTCCTAATACAAAATTCATCTATTTGCATATATAACAAAGAAGCTTGGTTGATTAAAACAAAACAATAGATTTACCTGCAGAGTTTGTCTTTGGGTGTAGACTGAGAACTTAAATATGGTAATATATACTGTAGGCACATTAAAGAAGCATCTGCCTGGCATGTCGTCTCCCTGGTTAAGTTCATCATGGGTGAATCACAGACCCCCTTGGTCTGGTTATAAATCCAACCCATCACACCATGATAGACCTCTTTGCTTGTGTTGGAACATTTAGCCATAGATGGGATAAGAGAGTCCTTCATGCTCTGTAGTCCACTGAAGAAAAAAAAAACACCTTTGTTGTGCACTATGGTCGACATGAAATGAGTACAAACACAGTATTTATGGAGAAATTAGATTATCATTACATTTTAGAATGCCTGTTATATTGTACGATTGATGCCAGGTTTCCTTTGTTACAAAAATGCTTTAAACTTAAGACAGCAAAAAATAATACTTACATACAAATGGCTGGCAACTCTGATTTTGGATTGAAGTACTTAGAAGTGACACGAATTGCATGGTAGGTTAAAGTTGAAGCTATTTCTATCACATTGCACTCATGATTTTTATCCGTATCTACAGACAAAAAGACTTGTGATGTAATATAAATAAGGTAATGAAATAATATGTAACATGGAGGCAGAAAAATTATTTTTATTAAAAGATAAAGTCAGGTAAGGCTTGTCTGGCTCTTCTGTATGATACATGTACTCCTGTGTCAATCTTTCTCATGAACTTCATTTTGTTTCACTTTCTTTTGGATTTTCCATGCTTATAGGGGGAATACATATCTATACATTTTGATTAAGAGCTACAGTGAATGAGTTTTGTGACAATATCAACTATATTACTCAACAGAAAAATTCAGATATGCTTAATGGTTTAATTTTCTAGGGTATTTTCCCAGTGTGCATCTTAAAGTCTGTAATTTAGCATTAGCTTTGACAAGAGGAATGCATTCATATGGAAAAGATACTAAATGAAGAATTCTTTGTGTTTTGATTTTTGTTTGTTGTTTTCTGGGGTTGTTAGTTGATGCTACCGTTTCAGCAATAATCAGACAATAAGTCAGTGGAGGAAAATTTGGTACAGGTGAAAACTACCAAATCTAGGTAGATTGGTATTCCACACTTTACAATGATTGTTGATCAAACCTACACTACAGAAGCTACAGTCATCTCAAGCCCCAAACCCTAACCCTAACCTTAGCCCCACTGAATATTATACAAATAAATAATAACTGCCCCCCCCATCTAAAAAAAGATGAAACTCAATCAAATACCTTGGGTGATGTACACTTATTTAGCAATATAAAACAGCAACTTACCGTCCAAGAACATGTCAATCATTGGCTTAACAACTAGCATTAAATCTTGACTCTGAACAGCTGTGGTGTTCAAGGTTCCATTCATCATGTGATGAATAATGGATTTGATCTTGGCTTGATCTTTATTGATCGTATTCATCAAAGCAGCAGATCCATTCATCATTGCCTGACCCACCATCATGACATTTTCCATGTAATCCTGACACATATTCTCTCTCTCCATTTCTATTTTCTCCATGGTAAGCCATACGTCCATCTGTGACACTGGAAGAAGATTAAGGGCACCTAGACAAATCTGTGTGGTTGTCATGGCTTCACACATTATCATGTTGAACCACTTCGGATACATCAGTGCTCTTGTAGTGTGAGAAGCTAGATGAAGCATACACTTGGCTAGACCTCCTTTGTCATCTAAGGCCAAATGGTTTCTGAAGAAAGAAAACACATAAAACAATAACTGTAGTGAATAACATGTGTTTGTTAAATACTGATGCCCTGAGTACCAGAAAATTTGACAAATTTTGTAAGGTTTTCAAAGGTCACAATCAAGATAAATATTCATAACAACAACAAACAGACAAAAAAGACAGATATACAGAAAAAAACCTGACATGACCATAAATTTCCGACCTGGGCAAAAAAAAAAAAAATGATTAAAATTCAAAAAGTGAGAGTGTGTGTGTGCATGTGTATGTGTACATAGGTGTGTGTATATATGTGTGTGTGTGTGTTTAATGTTTACATGCTCCAAGTCTATTTCACTTATATGGCATCAACATCTGTCTGATGCATTGCAAAGAAATTTTGACCTATGTATAAATGAACCAGTTCTAAATCTACTGTGACATAGGTCCTTTGATTTTACTGTCTGATCCAGAAGACACATGACAATGAAAAGTACCTAGGAGGGTTCAAACCTAGCCTTCTTGGTCAAGTACCCTACATACTAAGCCAAAAAATTACCAAAAGTAAATACATGTACAAATGTATTTACAAATAAACCATGACAAGTCATTTTATTCTCTCAAACTATAGGCAGCAGTAGTCAGAACCTCTCTCAGTACAAACTGTACATATTAATGATTTCTTATGTGTGGTAAAGCAATAAGTTATCATGCACATATTGGGTCAATTTGTTATAGAGAGTTATTTCCCATGTCAGCAGGTATTTGACATTGTGACATCAAACAATTTCTACATCATTTCCAAAAATTTACACCAGTTTCCATAGAACAGGTTGATGTCACAGTGGTTTGATGTCAGATACCTGCTCATATGGGAAATAACTCTGTATGACAGAAAACCCAATACAGCTTCACAGGTCATAAAATAAATTTCTGTTCAAGCTGTGTCCCTTCTAAAATAATAACATGTTTTAAGTTTATATCAAGTACTTTGCTCTTTTCTGTTACATTACTGATTATATAAATATCAATCTGATTAAAACCAAATCTTTATTCCCCTTATTTACATGTATTTGTCCCATTGTGGATAAAGATCTGGCAAAACCCGATAAGGGGTCATGTTTTGGTGAACTTGGATGACGTTACAGTCACTGAAATCGTTATTTCCCATGGCCAATCAATGACTCAGCTAGGCACGTGCAAGTGATGCAATATGTAACAAACACTATTCAACAACTACCTAGTAGGTCATGCATGCTGGGGATGTTAATTTCATTCCTAGGAATTTGTAGCTGATCCACTGATAGGCTGAAAATCAGAGTTCACAAGAACATGACCCTTTACAGAGTTTCACCAGATCCTTATCCGCAATGGGATAAACAGAGAAGCGGAATAAAGATATGAACTTAATCAGATTGATTGAAATATTACAATTTTTTAAATGAATTTCTGTTGTGTCTTTTATCTAAAGAAGTTTGGTGATGAATTTTTGGCTAATTTTTTTTTATGCAGATAGATTACTCCACAGTGTTTAATCTAGGATTAATTGCTGTTTGCTGACATTGTATTTTTTCTATCAAAAGTAACTGCCTCCTGAAATCACTTGTTGTATACATTCAAATTAAGGTATGTCTTTCTACATATATAATGTAATTGCCAGCATCTTATTCTGCACCCTAAACTACCTATTTTTCTCTCCTTGTTATGCCACACACTTTGAGTATTTCACTTATATGGTGATTGTATCTGCCTGAAAAAACAGAATCCTTTATATGCCGATGTTTTTGATAGCAGCAAACTCTTCTGAAGAAAACAATCTTAAAGAAAGGTTAACTTACTTTATGTAGTACATCTCTTGTCCAGTGACATTCTTCTGTAGTTCACTCATACCCTCGTAAAGTTTGGTGGAATTCCATTCTTGGGATGTAGTCATGACCTTGGTATACATCATGACCTCCAACATTTTGGACATCGGCATGTCACTTCTGAATGAGGCATCCATAAGACCCGTTCCATAGTTCAAAGTCTCTTTGAAAACTAAGTCTATCGCAGTAAAAGTGGTATTCTGAAAAGCATATCAGAAGTTAAGCACCAGTATTCGATACTACTGATCTTTTGACAGCACATAAAATACCGGTATATCTGAATGTATGTAATGATTTTCACAGCTTATTATTTGTTTATACATCATAAATTTTATTGAAATATTAAAAAAAATTTGAGTTCATTATACACAAAAACTAATTGTTAAGTGGCTTAAACCTAAAACTACCCATTGACAGATTTTATGACTGTAGAGATTGGACAAAAATATTCAAATTAAACAGAAAAGTTTCTAAGAAACAAATTTTTCTTTATACATTTTACTAGTAATAATGAATTGTAAAGAACGATGGAAAATACTAAATGTGACATAATACCATCAGATTTACACCCATCTTTCTGCTAAATGTACTGCAATTCATAGACATAATGGCACTCATCATCTGACCAGTGTAGTACAGTGGCGCCATCTGGGCAGCATTACAACCAGACACATGTCTTTGCATACACTGGTCAATACTGTCAAATGTGGATTTCTCTATACTGAAAAATATAATAAGAGAGCAACATAAACAATAGCGTGCATTAGGCTCTTTAATCCAAGATAACAATCATGTACTTTTTCTAGTAGGAAAGATAACTCTTACTTCAAATTCTTCAGGAAATTATCAATTATGCAAGATTGTGATCACTGTTTGACAGTTTTAATTCATGCTTTTATACATACAATTCTTCTGTACTTCAGTGAGGCAAAAAAATCTGCCCAAGTTTAGAACAATAGATTTGTTATGTGACTAAAATACGAAACATGAACGAAATGAGTATTTGCAATCTTGCATATTATTAAGTAATTCAAACAGAATTTTCGAAAGTCATGGCAAAACTGCCTCCACCTTAAAAATGAATCTTATCTCAATCTCTAATAGATATTCCATTGCGCAAAAGTACATTCTACTTTAAATAATGTACACTGACTTAACATAAAATCACTTGAGAGGGAATATTTTGTATTTATGATTCCTCACCTGCAAAAGTCTACACCATCAAGCGGGGTAAGACATGCTTGGGCTAGTCCTATTTCACACTTTCTTGGCTGGATTTCCACAGGAGTACACAGTTCATGTGTTATTCTGAGCCATGGACAAATATGGTTTAGGTAACCATATTTCACGGTTACATTCTTGGAGATGGCAATGCGCTCTGCTTCTGGACAAGTGGCAGACTTCTTCATCATACATAACATTGAATCATAAACCTCCCTAAGAAAACAGAAAAAAAATGTTACTTTCAAATAAAGGCTATGCACAGTTTTTGTTGTTGTTGTTGTACTTTGTCACTTCTGGGAATGTTCACTACAAAATAATGATTATACACAGGCATGGCTGAAACAATGACAGAATGATGAACATCCTCACAACAGGTACTTAGAGGTCATAATATTCAATAAATCATATTTTAAGGTTGGTTCTGATATTGCATCTTAGCTATCAACAAAACACAGACAACTGCAACACCTACCTTGGCATAATATGCCCGTCGCTAAGTTTGAAGGGATGAAATTTGAAAGTATGGAAACATTCCACCTTTGCAAACCATATAATCCTGTGAAATATTATTCAAATCCATGCAATGGGCACAAAGTTATGGCGTAAACAAAGATTTACCCATCATATGCACTGTGACCTTGTCCTTGCAGATATGACATTGGTTCAAGGTAATGACACACTCTTGGGTCCTGGACAACAATTCTGTGAAATATCATTTCAAATCAATGCAAGGAGTCAAAAGTTATGGCCTTGTCAAGAAGCTAACTGACATAAGCACTGTGACCTTAATCTTGCAGATATGACTTTGAAAATCAATAGGCTTCATCCTCCAGTCATAAGAAATAAGTGAGAAAAGTTTACAAGTTCTAGCATTAAAAGATTGGTTTGTACCTTGTTTACAATTTGCATTCTCAAAAATTTGCTATTTTGCCTTAAAATGACTGAGTTTTGACCTTGATATTGAAAATCAATAGGGTTTGCCTCATGCCATAAGAAGTAAGTGTACCAAGTTTGAAAGTCCTAGCCTAAACGGTATGGTCTGTATCATGTTAACAAGGTGCATTCTCAAAATTTGCTATTTTGCCCCTAAAATGTCCTTGACCTTGCTATTTTGCCCTAAAATGACTGAGTTTTGACCTTGATACTGACCTTGATATTGAAAATCAATAGGGTTTGCCCCATGCCATAAGAAGTAAGTGTACCAAGTTTGAAAGTCCTAGCGTAAACGGTATGGTCTGTATCATGTTAACAAGGTGCATTCTCAAAATCTGCTATTTTGCCCCCAAAATGTCCTTGACCTTTGATCTTGATATTGAAAACAAAAGGCTTCATCCTCATACCATAAGAAATAAGTGTACCAGTACCAAGTTTAAAAGTCCTAGCATAAGTGGTATGATAAGTGTATTGTGTTAACAAGGTTCGGACAGACCCACACACCCTCAATGCAATACCATAACAAATCTGTGTATGATGGGCTTATAAAAATCATATACCTATTTCGTGAATACCAAACTAGAATATGTATGTGTAAAGCATTTTGGGTACCCCATTTGGCATCAAAATTTCCAAATAATTTGGGTATTCTGCCTGCTGGTTGGTAGAATAGCTCATATTTATCAAGCGATACATACATCTTTTCACATCTTGAAAAAAACTTTTTGTGTTTCTATTATTTTGTACTATCATCTCATAAGATAACAACATTTGGTAGGCAAACATTCTTTCTTTTCAATAAAATTTCAATATCTTGTACTGTTTAGAAATAATAAGCTCAGGCAAGTAAAGCACTTCAGTAAAACAGTACTTTTGATGGGTCAATGCAGTGGTGATTTTGATAAGCCATTTAGTGGTTGATATCAAACTGAAAAGTCTTATATACTATTAAACTTGAGGGTCTCTGTTTAATGTTCATGTTTTACTTATTAAGTCATTCAAATTTCAAAATCAGATATCAAAAAAATTTGTATTAATCATCATATCTGAAGTACATTTTTCTACATCACTCAAAATGGAAAAAAGCTGTTCATAACCTATTTAGATTATGGATTGAAAATACATTAGATTTTATTTTTTTCAATACTTGAGGGAAGACAAGGCTAGAAAGTGTCAGGAAGAGAATATTATGTATCATTTCCTTTTAAATGGCTTACCGACAGAAAATGTCCATATCCCTGCCTGTAGCATATTCCATGTACTTCAATTTCACGGCAAGTGCCTCATCGTCAACACATTCCTCTCGTGCCTTGGCATCACACATGGTGTTAGAAGCATTGACCTGACCCATCAAGATAGCATCGCAGAGAGCGTTATCCTTCTTAAAGATGCCTGGACAATAATCATCTCCAATAAGGTCCAAGATGGACTGCAGTCCCTTATATGACTCGATGATCTCATACTCTCCACACGAACCATTAACTAAGGATCTAGTCATTAGACTGACTGTTTCTGACAACATCCTACAACATGAAGAAGATAATATTTCTTGGTTTGTTCATCACAGCTTCAACAATATTATTTCGATTACAGGGTGGTGATGACTGTTTAGCAGAGGAAAACAAATCTTGGGGGGGGGGGGGGGGGAACCACCCATCTTTAGGAAACCTTTCTCGACTGCTCAACCAGCACTTGAAACTAGAGTAAGAAGAGCTGAGATGCTACAGTGAGTTCATGCATGGTACTTTGCCCCACTCAGCCACTGAAAGAAAGAATCATTTCCAGATTCCATTTCTCAAAACTTATTCTTCCTACATCCTTACCCTTTACAACTACTCCGCAGTAGCACTTTGTTTCATCTTATATCATTCTGATTGCTTATTTTCATTCTTTTCAGACCTGACTTTTGTTTTTAAAAAATATTTGAATGCAAGATTTGTGCAACATTACTGTAACACAAAGAGAAATAAAAGTACACAAGTCCTAATTCTAACATAAGTACCATGTATAAAAACATACCGGTACATAAATCAGAATGATTACATACATATACATACGAGCATATTGTAACCCTGGTGGTCATTGGATTGTGTATGGCCTGGCTAATAGCGAAAAGGTCTCGTAGTCCACACTCATATTGTGATCGGTCTGCACCAGTACAAGTGCCCTCAAGAACCGAGTGACGAATCATTTTACCAACATGGTTGAGATATCGCCCCTCTTCTGACATACAGCTGGCAGTATGATGTGTCATGCACATACTAGTCTTATAGGACTGTCTGCAAGGAAAAAAAACCATTAAGATATTAGAAACAAATTCAATATATTTCGAATGGAATATCTTTTACTAAAATGTATTACATGTATAATATCCAGTCACAAAACAAGGTTTTGTCCACCTTTAAACAGAAAGAAATTATTCAAATCATGAAGAAACTTAATGATACTTAAATCACAGGACTTCGGAAATTAGTTTTACTTAATGGAAATTTAAAGTTATCCATATAAGATATAAAATATATATTTCTACAATAAAGAACATTTATTTTACCTCATGTCAGGGAACTGAGATGTGAGAAGCGATGGAACAAAGTCAAACAAACACGATGTTGCTTTGTGTATATTACAGGTGTACATATTATCTGAAATATATTTTGTCACTTCAAGGCAAAGCCAGAATGTCATATGCTTTCTATATTTTCAGTAAAGATAGTTGTATACGGAATCTTAGGAGAAATTATTCCATTTGTATAAAACTTGTATAAAACAAGTTTAAATTCTAACATACATTTTAAATGTATGGCAAAGCTGTGCTTTTTTTCCTAGTATATATTCTATTAATATATTGAATAAAAAAAAAGAAATTACTTTACTGTCTTCAAGTCTGTTTTTTTTTTTTCAATTTATCTTACACTATGATGTAAGAAATACCTTTATGGGTTGACATCATAGGTTTATTACAATAACTGCCAGAACAGTATTCAACCATATGGCCATCTTCCTTACTTCCCTCAAACATGTAAGCACATCCTTTCTCAATCTTGCCATTCCTTACCTCCGTATAACAACCCTAAGGTAAAATGGCAGAATTACAGCTTTCGTTCACCAGAGTTCATTTGGAATGAATTTTCAATATTAATTGTAATGCTTTCCAATACTTTGTTTTTTATCCAATGAAAATAGCTACACATATTATCATAACGATTCTCAATATAAATTAAGAGAAAGTTTTCGATCCCTTTAATATTCCAACATTGGTTTTTATAATATGGGGTTCACATGTCCATCATGGTTTGTTGATTGACTGAGATTTTACATCACTTTCAACAATTCTTAGATTTTAGTTGTAACAATGAAGCAGAAATAAAGTAGTCAGCCTCTTCAATAAAATGGCACAATCCAAGATCTGAACCCAGATCTTTTACCACTATATGCTTAGCACTTCACTGCTAAACCAAGACTGATTGAGTCACATATATATATATGTATTGTGGTGAAAATACCTGTGAATCTTCGCATGTCTGTGGCATTTGATTGTTACATTCCTCATTGCTGTAGGCTCCTTTGCAGCTAAAACACTTGGCAGCTAAAATAAACATGAACAATTGCTATACACTAGGAAAGAGCTCATGACAATATTCTGGTTGTTAGCTAGAATCTCTAACTTAGCATACTGTTGTCAAGTAACATCACAACATTATGAGTTATTTTCTTTTTAAATTCACAAGTTCTCCATCTATCATTTTACTTCTGAAAAAATATTCTGAATCTGGAAACAGAGTTCTGTAAACAGAAATTCAAGATGTGATGGTATGATATTTTGTTAAGAATTACAAATATGTATCCACATTTTTAAATTAAAGTTTCAAGCTTATAGAATAAAGCATTTGCTATTCAGGCCAAAGGTTAATTCTATGTAATGATCACTAAATCAGAATTCTGAATTTTGACAAATTTTTCAACATTTTAAATATCTAAATTCTCAGAAGATTAATCATCCACAAACTTGCACTAAATTTTATGAGATCCTAGGTAATCTGTAGACTTACGTGTACACAGGTGAGTGCCTATTTTCATCATTGCTGTAATTGTGGCATTAACAAGGGGACGTGACTCTAAGGGTACTAGATGGAATTTTTTCTCCAGGCAGTCATAAGCTTCCCATAATTCATAGCACACAGAAAGCTTTCTCATTTTGTAGCCATCTACACTCATTTTGACATACTTCATTCCATCCTCCAATGATATGGGCGCCGTCATGTTTTTCGGCATTGCTTTCTTAATCTCCATAGCAATCTCTTTCTTAATCCATTCCATCATTTCTTCTTCATCTTCATCATCCTTTTCTTTTTCTTCTTTACTTTCTTTCTTTTCCTTCATTCCTTGATTTAATACAGCATCAATAGCTGCTTTAGCACTCTTGGAGAAGAAAAACTCGAGCATCTTTGTGCTATCTGCCATTTCTACTGTATGTTTAACAACCAGAGGCATTAGGTCAGAATCATTCTTCTTAATTCCATAATCTTCCAAGGTCTTCTTTGTCGTCTCATAAATTACCTTCATCATGTTGTTATCTTCATCTGCACGGATGGAAGTTTCAACCATACCCTTGAAGGAAGAGTCCCATTTTGTCATTCCCATCTCCATGAAGGCATACTTGATGATTCCACTTACTCCCATCAGGATCATATCCATCGGCATCATTTTGTGATCCCTGTCCATACCCTTGTCACAGCTGGTACGTGTTATCTGCGCTAACCATTCCATGTTCTCCATCATTTCCTTACTCTTCATATCTTTGTCCCCCTTAAAACTTGATGACATGTTCTTCAACACATCCTCCATCGTCATCATACTGGAGGTATTTTTAGGCATAGACATGTTATGATCCATATTCATTTCTTGCATATACTTCATGTACCACATTGATTGGTACTGGGCACCTGCCTTGCTGATTTCTCCAGTAAGAAGTACGAGGGAGGCTGCTTTCCAGATAAATGATGTCGCACATCCCATTGCAGGCATGCCATCACAAATGCCTGTCATCAGCTGGGAAGCGGGTCGTAATTTTTCCATCACATGGTATTGAACTTCTGGACTGCAATGTTTTATCTTCTTTTCTACACAATCATGAGCCTTGTGTGCAGCACTGAATAAAACAAGGATATAAACATCAATCACTATTTTAATCAATAAAGAAAAAATTGTTGTTCTGTCCACTTTCCAAAATTCTCACTCATGCAGTAGTGTAGCATACCAACCAATATATTGTTCAAATACTGATGTGCTGGCAAGCACAAAAATCTATCCTTTACAAGCATCCTTATACAAAGAAGCTAGGAATCTTTAATTTGCAAAATCTATCCTTGACAAGTTTTTTTTTTAACTGATTCTTAGTTTACATAATGCCAAGGTTATTTCACTTATACATGATGGTAGCAAAATCAGAAGAATTTGGGAATCAATTTGCTGATCACTTTGGCACACAAGACTTAAATGAATGTAATCATACACAAAATTGGCAATTGTAATTAGAGAAATAAAAATATTCTGACAATTACAAATGATGATTCTATCTTTACATCCTACAGCTAACCTTTGTTATTTAATTGGTTCCATTTCTTAGATTTCTCATCGAGGAAACCAATTGGAAATGATTTCAAAATCATTATGAAGGCCAGACACTTACTAACACATCTGCATGGTGGATCCTGGCAAGAAGTATCTACCATATCTCACAGCCATGTGGAGCTCCGTCAAACATTCTTCTGTTTCCCAGGCTTTGCACTCTGACGATTTGTTGTGGCAAGGGGACTTGACATGTATCTCGCAGCGATTACTAACCTTGTACATCATGAGTTCAAATTTCATCTTGAGTGTTTCAGAGGTCAACTTATCACAACCATGACTCGTTGTGATAAAACAACGAACAGCTACAGAGTGTTTCCTGTTCATATACGATAATTCATGTATTTTCATTTTTACAGACTTTTTTTTATAGAAAAGAAAATTATGTCAAAAAGCTTACAATAGTTCTAGAAGCTACATAACTTGAAAATGTAATATTTTAATTAAGTTTCAATTTTTATTTTTGAGCAGTTACCTTCCAACTGAGAAATTGTTTGTAAATGAATTTTTTTGATCACGGTTTTATAAGATTTTCCCTAATCTGCACCACTACAAAACAACCAGGTAACAAGCAATTTGTTTATTCTAGTATTTCTTATCAATTAAATCAAAATCACTTCAAATTCTTACATGCATATCCTCTCTATGGTTGTGAATGGGTTAAGTAATTCTTTATCGACAGATGATAGGCAATGTAAAGCTGCCTCTGGATGACAAGTGGCATAAGGTTTCAGCTTCATGGGATCAACACAAGGGGCATCCTCACTACCAACAGAGTGGGTCATCATAATAGCATCTACAATGTCATCTTTATTGGTCAACCGCATGTCAGACAAAGATTTCACTTCTCCACCCATAAACTCCCCAATTTTCATGGATAACTTAGCTTCCATTTTTTCTCTATCAAATTCCATTGCCATGTCTTCTTTTTCCATATTGTTGTCAGTCATATTATTATTTCTCATACTATCTGTTGTCATATTGTATTCCTTCATTATGTTTCCCATTGTTTTATTTGTCATTGGTTTGTCTTCCTCTGTTTTGTCATCCTTTGTTTTGTCCATTGTTATGTTCCTCTTCATATGGGGTTGGAAATCTTTGGCTATGACATCACAGATGCTTCTGGCAATGAACTGAAGTTTGTGCAGAGACATATGGGCCATCATTTGTGTTGTAGGGCTGCAGAACATTGTGTGTTCCATTACACATTCTTTGACCTTGTCCATAGTACTTAAAAAGAGACATACAATAACTTCATTATTTCATAGTGTGTACTGAATATAAATGTTCCAACAAAATGTTTTTTATTGTATATATTAATAAAACCAGACTGACTTATTAATTTGTGAATTACTTAGATATTCCAAGATTCTTAGACTACAATCTTAATTGAGCCAAAGTGGAATCATGGTGATAAGTGTTTGGCTGATAATAAGAATATTCTAAATTGTAATTAGTAAGTTTAATCTAGTTTAGAAAACTGAAAAACACTTAATGTTCTGGTGATATGTCTTTTCTCAGTCGTTATTATAACAATAAAAGTTCAAGCCGTCTCTTAGATATGAAGGCATATAAGGCCAGAGCTTACACCTGGTTTCTATAGGGTCTTTTCACTGTACATATTTATGTCCCATTTGGGCAGGTTTCTGACATCCCATAATTAAAATGCTAAGAAGTTCTATGGAAAGTGATGTTAAACTACATGTCATGAAGTCAGAAAATTGACGCTACCATAGAGACTCCATGATGTCACAATGGTTTTGATGTCAGACACTTGCTAAATGGGAAATAATCCTGTGTTATGAAAAAACCCTATAGCATCAAGAGTCATATATCACCTAGACAGGACACCAGTCTATTTAAAACTAGAGCATATACCTGGTTTTTATGGGAACAAGTAGATTAGATACCTCCTAGACAGGATATCAGCCTATCTAAGATACATGCTATACAGCCATAAAAAATTATACTCTTTTAAAATGGCTTTTGAATAATGATTAGAGTAAACCTGAGGGTAGATATGAGTAACGGACTGTTTGAGCATACCTGCAGTACTTATTCTCTATGTAGGCCTCAGTCATTGCAATCCCCATAGAGAGCTCCTTCATACACCTGGCAGCTTTCCTTGGTATACACATCCAATGACTATCATTCATCATCATACCCATCCTCTCTTTCATTTTCATTTTCTCTTTCATGTCCATTTCACGATATTTATCATCCATCATGTCCATTTTGTCATCATCCATATCCTTCTTGCTATCCTTCATATCCATTTTGTCCTTTTCATCCATTTTTCTGTCCTTGTCCTCTTCATCCATTTTTCTGTCCTTCATCTCCATTCCATCATCCTCATCCTTCTCTCTCTCCATCATATCCTTTCCATCACCATCTCTCATCTTCATGTCATCTTCAGACATCATATCCCATTCCATAGATCTAAAATATTACATAAAAAACAAGATAAGTCTATGCCCTCAGTGGCAATATGAATTTACAATAAAGGTCATGGTCAAGGTCACAAGGTTACTGACCTTGGTGTAATTTGAAAGGGCTATATTGGGAGTATGCATACCAATTATGAAGTCTCAAAATCTCTCAGGTTCAAAAGTTATGGTGAAGTTTTATGTTGACAACAGACAGACAAACAAACAGACAAACAGACAGAACAAAAACAATATGCCCCCAATCCATCAATCCGGGGAGATAAACAATATTTCAATTCTTCAATTTTCAATTGAAGTATATAGCATTTTATACTTTATATCAATATTTCATTTTGCATTCATACAACTGAAGACAGAATAAGTATATTTTGTTGTAATATATGTGCATAACATAAACAAAGCCTCTGCTTATAAATACCATTTCTCAGTTTATGCCTAGAATAGGAGAATAGACTCACTTTTTTGACTTCACAAAGTCCATCACTAGATTTTTCATCACACTCGCCTTTTCGTTGCCGTTGATCATCATATAGAATTTTTTGACCATATCAGAGTACATCTGTTCTCGTATATTCTCAGGACACAATTTTGTACTAATTGCCATTTGATAAGTATAGGACATCAAAGTTCTAACTCGATTCTTCAAGCCTTCAGAACATGTTGCTGTGTTGTTCATTACAAACTCTGCGACTGTGGATCCAGCACTGTTTAGAAAACAAACATTAAACTTTATAATGGATTGTGATCAGCAGGTCAGATATTAAATATGTTATCAATTCAACATTTCCAAAAAATTTAGGAGGAAACTGCAAGAAAAATGATTGATTGATTGATTGATTTTTGTTTAACGTCGTGAATATTTCATGTATATGGTGACGGCATCTTCCTGATGCGGGGTATGCAAATTTTGACCTTTGCAACGGACCCACCCGAAGCAGTGAGGGATCTTTAACGTGCCATGCATACCACGACACAGGGCCTCGGTTTTTACTGTCTCATCTGAAAGACTGGACACCGGCATGACCAGAGCGGGACTCGAATCCCGGCCTCCCGATCAGTAGGCGAGCACGATACAACTAAGCTATGCCGGCTTACATGAAAAATGAATTAGCAATTAACTTAATGGGAGTGATTGAATATTGCTTTACGTCACTCAACGATTATTTCATGTAAATAGTGACATCATCTGTCTGATGCGTCCCATACAAATTAAGACCTTTGCAAAGGACCCATCCGAAGGAGTGAGGGATCTTTTATATGCCACGCCTACCGTGACACGGGACCTTGGTTTTTACTGTCTCATCCCAAGATAGAACACCGGTGCACCAAGGGCGGGAGTGGAACCTGGGACCTCTTGATCATGAGCCGAGCATCTTATCCACTAGGCCATACCGGCTTTGTTGAATATAAAAGCCAGTAGATAAATAGAAGAAAAAAAATTATGTACAAGAAAACTATATAAATTGTAACAGAAGTTTGATAGTATACACCACTTTCCAAAAGCTTTTTCCTCAGTTGAACACTGTCATGTGTTTTGATAAATAATTAAATTTGTATTTTTGATGCAACAAATACAATACGAAACTAATACATATGTTAGTGAGGAAGAAAACAGGAAATACTTAATTGAGTAACAAACCTGCATGTGGTCATGATGTTCTGTCCCTTCATTAATCCAATGTTCATGATTTGTAAAGACCAAGTGACGGCAGAGCCAACAGCCAACTCTGGTTGACAAGTACTGGACTTCACATTTGTTGCTGATAATAAATAGATAATGCAAGCATCAATGGCCAGTTTATTATCAATGACTTAAACAAAGATAACTCAAACTATCGGTAAAGAATAAAAATTCTAATTCAAAGTGTACTGAAGTGTTATTAAACATTTAAATCTAAATCCTCCAGATAATTCATATTTCTCTTAGTTCTCAGCCATAGCACAGTTCATACATTCCAATTAAGGAGTATCGCTCATATAGTTAATTCACACAAAATTTCAAGCACTTTTCATGGTTCCGTATTTTTTTTTTTGTGCTTTTTAAGCGTTTGGTACATATCCAGTACCCACATAAGAATTCCTCCAAATAATTTGAAGACTTACTGATGACACTAAAGTGCATTATTTATGAATATATCTAGTAATGGCAGTGCTCTATTAGTTGAAAAGAATTTTTTTTTTCTACTAACGAGAGACATAGCTTTCTTACATCAAAAATAATTACCAGAGAATATCAATTAAATAATGAATCAACTTTCACGAATTAAGATTTTTAAGGAAAGGAACGCTAATAAGAACTTGAAAAGAACATAGCAGATGTATTAACACAAGTTTTTAAGAATGAGTGTAGGTGAACTGGCTGTGACTTTGACCTACAAGAAATTACTCAACATAAAAAGCATGAGCATAAGTGTATATATTTTCTTGAAATTAAAGATTTCTTGCACTTCTAAAGAAGTTAACATTTTGCAAACTTAAAAGTAACATAAAAGAAAAAAGTATCATCCCTTCACGAGATGGTAAGCTTAAAGTTACCTGGAGATGCAGCCTTTGCCAAACTGGTTTTATCTAGAAAATAAAATGACAATTGTCCTTATACAGACCTGAATCAAAAGAAGAACATCATAACATGATGCTATATTCTGTGGATCAAACATTTAATGGGCAGAAATGAACATGTTGACATATATGATAAATCTGAACAGGCAATCAAATCTTATTAACATGATGTTTATTTAAATTTCTGGTATAATTATGATGCTATTGGCATACTTACTTATCATGGCACATTGTTTGGTAAGGAAGTCTTCAATACTGGAATAAGTATTATTCATCAAAGCGCGTAACATCATCTCTCCCGGTGACCTAGTATCTTTGAACTCCATGCTCAAGCAGGAATTGTATGCTGCTGCAGCCTCACACAGATCATAGAATCCATACACAGGACTTTCCATAGCCTTCAGAAGGTCTGTACCAAGCTTAGTGGCACACTGTGTGTAGTTATCAAATGCGATATCTGGTTGGCCACCTAGAGTGATGCTTCGGAACCCGTAACAGGATCCCCTAGTATCGGTACCCCGAAGACTTCGTGCCAATCTATCATTTCCAAAGTTTATCACATATCGTTCAAATGAGTTACAATGGGTGATGTTGCTTTGGAGAGTTGACACGTAATCAAACAGTGGGCTGAAAAACAAAACGTCCAATATATTCTATCATATGTTACAATAACATCTCAAATTTCAAATATCAGAAGGGACCACTATGTGTCTCTTAAAGACAAATTGCTTTAGTAGGGAAAAGTTTCAGTACATAATATTTAAGACATTTTGATATGTTTCATTATTATTCTTTTTCTACAAGTAATATGATACCATCTAAACAGTCCCGTCATACAGAAGAATGAACTCATTAGATACATATTATGAAACTAGTTACATAGATAAGGGAACATTTGATTACCAGAACAACCTGTTTAATTGATAATCTCATTTGAAATCTAGAGTATTTTAAGACATGAATGTGAATTACTACTGCCCTGTAAGCATCAAAATGTATATGTCAAAGTGAAAGTCAGAAGTCATGGACAAGTGAAGAAGTCACAAGTGGAAAATGCACGCAAAGTATGAAGTCAAAAGTCATGGACAAGTGAAGAAGTCCCAAGTGGAGAATGCATGCAAAGTATGAACTCATTAGAAGAACTCATTAGACTCAGTAGCAGTTCTTCTGAAGTTTTTATCACTATATTCATGTGTACAGTAATCTTATTTTCTTTATTTACAGTGAGATATAGAAACAGGACAAAGTTATAGAAAATGTTATGGGAATAGAGTTAATGAAAAATAAAAGTACTGTGGGACTGATGGATGTACAGAGAGTCACTATGCTACCAAACTAATGATTTGGAATGATTAAAATTTCCCATCACATTAACTTACCTGCAGTCTCCATTTGAAGATTGTATTTCAACAACCTTGCCATACACAGCCAATTGTATTTGTTGCATGGGACATCGGCCTTCTACAGGACAGGATGTGGCTTCTCTTACTTTACGTCCCAGGATGGAGCAGTTAACATTAGCATGGTAGACTCCAGGCGCCATGATATCCATCATCTCGTCCAAGACGGCCGGATGACAATTACTTGAGTTACCCTCAATGCATGCAACAGCATTGTCCAGTTTTCTGAAAGATTAAATACAATCAATGCAATACATTTTTAATTTTAATGTAAAACTTTGTTTAATAGAACAGATATGCCTTGTAATAATTTTTGGACTTCTAGAATTTCCTAGAAACATAGAAAGAAGTGTCTAAAGGTAAGTTAGAGACTCGGACGGAACATATGCAAGGAAAGGTCATCTTTTATTGTCTTCTACAAACATCTCAATTGATTTTAGACTACTTAAAAGAAATTAATTTTACACAATGCTCTCTGCAGTTTATTAGGGTATGCTTACAGGGAAATGACCAATCAAAATGGCTAGCTTAAGCTGCAATTTCAGCAAGTTTTCTGACTAAGGGATACTTGCATACATCTTGGAAATAATGTAAAGGAATAATCACTCAATATGAATCTTTTTTACTTCATAGATTGGAATTACTGCAAAAAATTCAAATGAAAAACCCCTAATATTGGTCTCTCTTACTGCTACCTTACTTAACAGTTTTATTACCCTGAATGAGTTATCTACAATGACAAGTAGTAGAATATAAAACACTCTTTTTCATGAAGAATCACAACAAAAATACTTTTAACTATACATGAAGCAGAATCATATAAACCTTTGACCTTCGATTCTTCACTGCCATTTCACATACCTACAATACTCGGAATCTGTGAGCTTCTTATCATATGTCTCATTATAGTATGTTGATACACACATCTGCATGTTCGCCATCTTGCATTGTGCACCTGACTCTTTGGGTTTCATGGCTGTTAGAGGACATACATACTGAGCCATGCCAGGACATAACTCGTGACTAGCATTGCCCAAAATTTGCAAAGATTCAATGATGTCTGGGAACACAGTGGCTGAGCAGTTAAATGCATGGTGCTTGACACAGTCTACCGTCTTTTTAACTCCCCTGAAAAACAAAATAATTCATATAATTTCACTTAAAATAAGATCAAAATGCATCAATTTTGAAGGTTTAATTACTTAAGTGTATCTTAATCCTGTTTTTAAATTACATGAATCATATTCCATGGCAAAGTATTGGAAAACTTAGCAGTTCTTTTTCAACATTTCCATTTTTGAAATTTCTGAAAATGTTTCTTTCAAAATTAAAGTATTTAAGGGAACACAGTTGCCTACTATGCATTATTCAAAATCCTGACTTCAACCAGACAGACAGAGGGACAAATAGAAAGAACCAAGACAAGTGATCCCTAAATATCCCTTTGCTTCACAGGCGACACAAAAATTAAAATCAATGTTTAGGTCCATTCCCTTTATTACATAACAGGTATAAAATTAAGTCTATGATTATCAGTAAATTTACTAAAAGATGGCCTATCAAAGCATAAAGTATTTTCCTTACCAACAGAATAAGTCTATATCCTCATATGTCTTGGGTTCGATTACATATCCCAGCATCGTCTTCAAGCAAGATTCCGCTACATTACATGTAGGGAGGCTAACTTCAATCATCTGGTCGCATACAGGAGCCGTGACGTTCATAAACCATTCAGTCGTCATCTTAAACTGATTCTTACGGAGGTAGGTACAAGTGGATGTGTGATTCTTTACACATTCTGCCATGATGGAGCGTTCCCTGTAATGGATGAACACAAACGTATGATTTGCATAATGAAATAGGAAAATGTTACTTTAATAACATTGAGGAATATGCACTCCCAGGAAACTAGTTGTCACCATTTTTTCAATAGTTTCATTTTTCAATATATTCCTTTCAGAATTAAAGCAGGTGGATTTTTTTTCCATAGAATTTGATAACAATCTCTGTATATATAGTTTTAAACACTTTCAAAATAAATCTTACAATCTGAATACATGGAATTGTAAACATAGATTTCAGATATTAATGAAATTCTTCATGAATGTGCATTAAGATTCAGTTTAAACAGAATTTGGATGAATAGAGAGAAAATATACACACTAAACTTCAGGGCAATAAAATATTTTCTTGACAATAAAGCAGAATAAAAACAAACAAGTTCATATCAAAACAATATAATTATATTCATGATTGTTAATTTAAGGACATCTTGCTTCAGAGCAAGGAAGAAGGTTCACCACTGTACAATAAAGGTGTATACTTATTTCTTGGTACTCTGGTTTCCATTAGCACCAGACATTGGCCCTCTGGCACAAAAACCATAAGTCCTCTGCTCAAATGACAAGGCCCTCTGGTTCAAAACCACAAGGCCCTTTGGCCCTAACCATAAGGTATAAAAATCAAAAATTGTACAAATAGCCAAATCACTATTAGAAATTTTAACAAATTGCAAGTACCATAAACATTTTTCTTGAAATATATTACGAAGTTCTTTTAACTCACCAACAAATATCATCCCATTCATTTCTCGGGGCAAAATATGCAGTCATAAGTCTCATGGAATAGGAACTAACACAAGAGGCAGCTACATCAATGTTGCAGGTGGAAGGCTCTGAAAAAAAAATACCCACTATGATCTTGTGCACTAAGGCTGTATAAAAGACACGTCAGTCTGAAGGATTAGTTTGAGAGGATATTCAAATGAATTAAGAATCACATATTTAAAACTCCATATTTTCAATATTCTGATCTAAAAATACTAGTATGTGAAACTGGATGAAACTGAGTGATAAACAATGTGAATTGTGAGCTTAAGTATAGTATTCAAGAAACCATGTTGCTTTACAAAAGTGTATCAGATGAATAGGAGCTAGCATGGTTTTATTGGTACATGTAAAACATTTGGTTCAACTGACAGATTGGTCCTGGGTTGGAACCAGTGTCCTATCTTTCAGATGAGATAGTAAAAACGAAGGTCCTGAGTCTCAATGACATGGCCCTTAAAAGATCCCTCACTGCTTTGGAAGAGTTTGTAATAAAAATCTAAATTTCTGTGCTTTGTGTCAGGCAGATGCCTTCAACATTTTAGTGAAATTATCTTAAGCTTGGAGAAAGGTAAAAAAGAATCAAAGAATGGACATGTAAGGTGATCTGTAAGTTTTCCTATGCTTTGCAGGAGATTTGACAAAAATTTCTATTTCTAAATTTGCAACAAGAAACCGTCAAGGACGGTATGACCGGATTGCAACTGCTAAACGCAAAATGTTGATGCCGGAGGGACAGACAGACAGACGAACGGACAGACAGATTTTGCCAATTTATACACCAGAATTGCTTTGCATTAACATTAACAATACATGTATGCAAGTGGTCATCCTAAAGGCAAAAATTTGTGTGTTCACTGAAGCGTAAAGTCAAGGTCAAAGTTACTAAATTTTTGTTTTGGTTGGATAGAACATTCAAGTATCTACAAACCTACCAACTTTGACATAAGTACCCTTTAGGGTATGAAAGAAACCAAGCTAAACGCAAAATGTTGACGCCGTGAGGACAGGCGGATGGACGGACAGATGGCTATTGCTTATTCAAAAAAAGTGGTAAATAATCATTCTCAATTTAAGTGAAGGAATGTCCACCTTAAGAGAATTACATAAATATGAAGAGAATTCAATTTCAGTATGTAACAAATGAGGACCACTTACCGTTAGATATTGGCATTTCTGTTGTCGCAGCCGCTCTCATCATGCTCATATTTTTAGCAATATGACATAGTATATCTCCTTTATCGCATGTCATGTTGCTCATGTCTGAAAGTAGATATACCTCGATGAATCAAGCTTTAACATAGTATTTACATGATAACATGTTATTCTTCATGTACATGTAACGGTGTTCATGCTTTCTCGCTCCACAGGGAAGTACACTTATTAGATAGAACATTATTGTAAAAGATCACTTTTTAAAAATTACAAGAACAAAGTAGCAACTTCCACATTTCACCAAAGAATTTATTTGATTACAAATGAGAATCTGAAATAAATCTTAAAAAAAAGTCAATTTCTTTTTATCTACCTTAAAAAAAAAAAAGAACTTAATGAGCATATGTACAATACACATTATATAACGTAAGCAGCTACATAATAATTTTCAGTTTGTCCATGGTAAAACTGCTCACTGTTTCACCTACCATAATTTTTTTTGTACCACAACTGACAATACATGAATATATATGAGTGATTCACACTGACACATGTATTTCAAAATAAACCAGTATCATTAAAACAATACACTGTATTTTGTTTGCATATTAAACTATTTTACTATTGAGCATAATTCTGAGGAAGGACTTTATTACAATGGACCTATTAATAATTTTTGTAACGCATAGTTATTTCCCATTTGTGTAGGTGTCTGACGTTAAAATCAATGCAATGGAAAAAAAAAATTCCATGCAATCATACCTTCATTTCCTGACTTTTACATCATTTTAATAGATTTCGTTTATATCAGTTATTCTACTCAAAGGGAAGATAACTCTGATTTAATAAAAAAAGCCCCAATAGGTATATCAGGCATAATCTCCACACTTACCATACTCGATTCCAGCACAAGACACTTGCATTAAAGCTTGAGTAAGTTCAGCCATGTTTGTAAGAGAAGGTCTCACATAGGAAGGGAAATCTGTACTGTACACACATCTGTCCAGAATAACAGCTGACGTACATACCTCCATGTGGTTCTTTTTAGTAGGGGACATCATCACCTTATGTAGGGCATAGGAGTAATTGGAAGCACAAGCAGATAAGTTATAATTTGGATCTGTTCGAGATAACTCGATCATTTCCGGTGTTTGTTGGGTAGGGAAACCACAGTAATTGGCATCACCACTAAGATACTGGTATAAAATGTACAAAACTGGTGCTTTTTGGATTGTGAGACATCCACTGGTCAGTAATTCAATGCATTCGTGAGTCTGATTGGCTGCCCTGCAAGAAAGAAGAAAAAATTTACCACAGTTTACTCTCAATAAAGTTCTGGGACCAAGAGAAATGGTTTGAACTGTCATAAGTTTAATTTACATATTCATAGAAACTTCAAATCACTTAAATTCGGACTTGAAAAATAATTCTAACATAACTTGAAGGTTGGGTTCACTAGGATCATGCAAAAACAATGAACTGTATGGGATCTTCATTGATATCTGACACTGACAAATGATGTATGCATTTCATACAAAATTTGATTGTTATCTCAAATGCATATAAAGCATGTATTATTGAATGCTATAACAATTATCATTATTTTTAACTTATATGTTTCAAAAATATTAATAATCTGAAGCAGAAGTTGTTAAATACATGTACATCAAATGCATATAGTTTTGAATACTGAAATGAAACTTATGCACTCAAGTAATACAAAATACCGTAATTTATATTCAAACTTACCAACAAATATTGCTTGTCATTTCAAAAAAGCCAAAGCACTGATGAATAGCCACTGAAGGTTTACAAACAGGGTCAGCAGGGTCATTTGCAATAGACAATACACCCTGAAGTTTCTCCATGGCTTCTTGATTTACTAGAAATACAAAAGGACTGTACTGAAATTATCTATTCACTAGACACTAATCAACTGTTTATGCAATACAAAATAAAAATAACATATAGGAGCATATATATAGATATATATGTAGTTTCAATACTTATGTGTTTCATTTCTTGTAATTTAACCTGTCTTATGGCATTTTAAAATAGGCATCAAACAATCTGCACAAATTTTTAAAGACAATTTTAAATCAATTAATTGATGAGTGTTAACATTCTCTAGTGTTTATTTAAAATTTTACCATTCATTTTGACATCTGCAACATCTTTTATGAAATCTGGAATGACTTGGGCATTCTTTTTAATAGCCTCTGTTGTTTCATTTAGCTTGGTCCAAATGTATGAGACATAACATTGCCTGTGTACAATTGACAACACTTCCTGTGCTTTTGGCCCCACCTTGGCTATGATGTCTCGAATATCACATTCTCTGAGATGCATGTGTGCACACACTAACATTCTATCCACCAAGCTGGAGCAATATACAGAGAGATACGGTGAAATATATGTGATACAGAACAAACTCAAACTTAAATAACAGAAGTATTAAAATCTGTATAGGTTTGTAGAATTTGTCTCAGAAAATAAATTTCTTCTCTATGCAAAGAGTAACCACATAATATGCCTTTCACAAATGTAGCCATCATAAAAGTGAAACGAAATACTACAATCTATAGAGACAGAGGAGAGACACTGATTTTTGTTAAAATCAACAAAGAAAATTTTTCTCATGGCACAATTAATCAAAATAATAATTTTTGGAAGATACTGAAGGTATCATTATTTAGAAAACAAGATCTGTTCAGACATAGAGAGGGACAATTCCTATTGACTTGTTAATCTTAAATAGGACATACCTGCTGTCTGATCCCTTTCAATTTTCTATTGAATGAAATACTGCTTAATCTAAACTAATTTTCAAGGATTTTCCTACCTGCATAGATTTTTAGTAGCTTCTTTGGGTGTATTTCTGACAATATCAGCCAATGGAACGCTAGAGAAGCATTGTTCAGCAGTTGTCAGGGAACACTTAGGATTGTATTTCTTTTCTCCAACATTTAAAGTTGAGCAGGCATCGCCTAGCATTCTGCGGCCATAATACATTGACCAGTATGCATCAGTCAGTTCCATAGCTGAACAATCGTCCCAAATTGCACTTGATATCATGGTCTTTGTAACTTGAGGAAGCATACTGAAAGAGAGAAAGGATATCATTAATTCTGATAAACTTATAACTGATTATGTTATAATCATACCCTAAACTCTACTGTTCAATAAATATGTTTGGCAGTCTTAACATATTTAAAGTAACAGTTCCTTAGGTCTTATAACATCTTAGAACAAGAAAATGTTTCATCGTTTTAGATAGAAACCATTCACTTAAAGATAATGCTTTGTTCTAAATTTTGACACATATAAACTAAGAAAAACTTTACCATTGTAATAGATATGTATGATGGGTCAACAAAAACCTTGATGAGATGTTTAAATAGTAATGTAACACAAATCTTAAAAGCTATTCACAAAGTAACTTACTGGCAGATGTCACAAAGTAACTTACTGGCAGATGTCACAAAGTAACTTACTGGCAGATGTCATAATCAGTCATCATAGGATTCTGCATATTCTGAGTCAAGGTCAGACCTACACATCGGCCACATCGACACGGCAACGGCTCCATATAACACTTGACCATAGCCCTGCTGCTAAGAACTTCCATTACATACTGGGACATGGCATAGGGACCTCCAGAAATACAAGTCTCCAGGTGGTGCTTCATACAGTATAAGTTCTCCTTCATTGACCTAAGAAACATTTATACACTAGAACTGTACTGATGATAAGCATGGTAAATCATATTTAGCACTATATCTCTTTTTAATCATGTTGATAAAAACAAGCAACAAAACTTAAGTATACTTTCACCATTTTCTCCAGCTATAAAATATTGTCTCATCTACATCAGTCTTTCTTCTTTTTCTTTCTTTGCTTCTTGTTTTATGTCACACATAGACCATTACTCTTATATGGTGGCAGCATCTGCCAGATGCAATGCACAGAAAATTAGACCTATACAATGGACTTACCCACAGAAGAGAAGAGGGGGTCGAACCTGGGACCTCTCAGTCGAGGGCCAAGCACCAAGTCAATGGAGCTAAATGGGCTCTTACAGTAGTTCATGAAGGATATATGAGTCAGGTTTTTAACATCTCTGATAATATGAGAGCTTTATGCCGATAGCTCTACATATTTTTATTCACTATTAAGATCAGTTGCTATGGACAACCAGCAATTTGGATAAATTACAATATTTCTTGAAATCAAGGCCAACCAAACAAATCTCTCATTTCTGTAAAGTTAATCTGGCGATTTCACAAAAAAAAATCTTACTGGAAAACCATTGAATAATGTAAACAGACAAATAAATGGAAAGCTTACCAACAGTTTATTTCCCCAGTAGTCAGAATATTAGAAAGAAGATTCATTCCACAGACAGCGGCTTTTCTTGTGTTACACTGTTTATTGTCTAAAACAAATATTGTAAAAATTGTGGTGATTGACTAATACAAACTTAAAACAATGTAGGTTATAAGCATAACTAAGCATATCTGCTGATATTTTTGGTCTTTTTGGTTGAGGGGGCTAGATAAAGGCATGCAAAACAACAAATTGTACTTGAATATTTTTATAATGCATTATACATACAAAAGTAAATAGTGTATTATTAAACAAGTACCATTTCATTGTTCACTTTCGGAATGCTGGTAAATGTTCCTTCAAGCAGGAAACACTCATTGTGACAAAAAGAAAACTCAAATGTCAAAGTTTATTTTAAGGCAGTTGGTTGTTCATTACTATTTTATGCAACACAAGTCATGTCACCCATGTATTGGCAACCAATACTTATAACGATACGAAGTGGGAAAAAACCCTTTGATGTTGGCAGATGCTTTTTACCTCGTCCCTGACAAGGTATCAAGTTCAGACACAACGAGATCAAGAGGTCAAAGTGAGTTCCAATACTTAAGTCAAATTGACTACCGTATATACTCGCATATAAGTCGACCCGCTTATAAGTCGGGGGGTACGTTTTGGAGCTCAAATTCTGGGATTTGCCGTTAACCCGCATATAAGTCGGTTGGAATTTTTGAGTGAACAAAGCCTATACATGTTAACCGACATTCATTCATAGAAATGTATACAAAAGTTTGGGAGAATTTTTCCGCTCTGATGATCGTGCGTAATCACACTACGGGAATTTAATTGACATATTCAATAGAGGGGCATATAAAACGTGACATATAAAAGATGTATTTATTTAAAATAAAACGATCTACCTGATGTTACTTCATAGCTTAAATGACTACTTTTCGAATAATTTGGTGACTGTGAAAACGGCTGGTTTTTTTTTGTGGCAGTGAAAACGATCGTGGCTTCATTGCTTGTTTATTAAGTAATTAATTCATTAACTAATTAATTCATTAACGCAGTGAAACCCTACTATGAATCGGTGAATGATACCCGACAAAGACTCTTTTACCACACCGACAAACCTACCAGTATCATTAACATACTTCTAGTGTCGGACCGTTATTTAATCAATGGCCATCACGTCACGGCTCACTAAACCTGTAGACGCACTGTTGCGGATTTGTTTTACCTTTTGTAATGGATATTTCAACAACAAATAAGCGATATATTACGACTTTTTAGTACAGAATCTGTTGGTCACAAAATATACATTTTATTGTCATAGAATCGTATTTTAAAGTAGTATGGACCGGGAACTTCACCTACATTATCTATCACGTCTAATGTCTTCATTATCTGATAATAAACGGGAAAGTGTGGCTTCAGTCCAAGGTCGGATTTTTTTCTCTCCGTCAGTATCTCGCATATAAGTCGGTAGTGCTTTTCGGCCACGATTTTTTACTCCCAAAAAACCGACTTATATGCGAGTATATACGGTACTAGCTGCCCATGCTCCCATTAACAGGATTTTTTTATCCCTTGCCTAATACTAGATACAACACATACTTGACAGAGATGCTCTAACACTTCCTAGAACAGAGATATAGCCACATAATCTGTACGTCAGTGTTTACCTTTGATTCCATGATTGAGGTCACGATTGCACTCTGGTTTATCGCATGAGTAGAAACAGCGCTGATTTTTGGTACACATTGTATCATGGGTATGTAAAGGTATCCTTTTGGCACAACCTTTATGTATGACAGAGTGACCCTTGTTGGAGAAGTCCCACTTGGTATAACACATCTACAAATAGGTAAAGAAGAAAACAGATTAATGTTAAAGCACAATACATTGTAATTACTTAATCATATTGGAACAACAGAATACTTCAAAAGACCGAGAGAGAAATATCTAGAATAGCGATCAGGAAACTGACTTAAACATTTTGTGATATGACAGTACACATGAACTTGGGCAAACAAATTTGTTTAACATTTTGTTCGATTTAAAATACACTTGAGTTATTTATGTTAAAGTAATTTGGTAACTGGCTTTACATTAACATTTGCACTTACCTGATCATGACCTCTACAAGTATGCATTGGCATTTTATTACACTCTTCGTTTGTCTTTGCCCCTTTGCATTTATAGCACTTGAGTGGTTGCACTATAGATACAAATTACTTTGATTAGTAAGACACTAGTAAATTCATCTACATTTAACTAAATTTGGATTCCATCATAAATGACAAACTCTAAAAATACCTTCAATGATTACATGAACAATATATATTAAATTTAAATATATAGACAGCTCTATAGCAGTACATAAATATGTCTTATTGTTTTCTAATAAAACAGAACAATAAAATGTCAATGAAAATAAAAACTTGCAAGGTTTATATCAATATCTTTCAATATTTAAATATCTTTTGCCTCCGTGTTAAGAGTAAATGAGTTTAATTTGTTCTCTGGAAACCTATTTCACTTTTGTTTCACAGGGGGCAGGTTGGTCCCATAGTACTGCACAATATATATATAATATATACCCTGAGAATCAGGTTTCAAACCTGGCTCTACATAAAGAGTTTTGACACTGTTATATCATTTTCTGTCTCTTTATATGTCTTTTTAGACAAGACAGTATATTCTGAGGTCCCATGTCACAGAATAAGTTGGCATATAAAAGACCTCTTACTGACTCTGGGTGGGTTTGTTGGACAACAAAGATTAAGAGGCTACAAATCAGGGAAGTGATGTCAACACTCGAGCCAAATAATCCTAGAGTAGTGTTATAGAAACTCTGTTGTTTTTTAAAGATAATTATTTTAGGTTCCTATATGTATATGTAGCAACATTCCTTAACAAATACATCTTTATCTGTTTATATACAATAATAATAATAATAGATGTTTTCATCTATTATCAAAAGGAAACCTTTACTATAATTCAGGAATTTGATCTTCAAGAGATTTTCAGAGTCACTTTTTTCTATCAAATGCTGACATGAATTGTTAAAAAGCAATGCAAAAACTACATTAATCATTTCTTAAAAACAATATTCAAAATAATTACTGATTGGATTTAATGATTGATTTATTTTTGTTTAACGTCACACCACGAATATTTCACGTATATGGTGACGGCATCTGTCTGATGCAGGGCATACAAATTTTGACCTTGCAATGGACCCACCCAAAGAAGTGAGGGATCTTTAACATGCCATGCATACTATGACACAGGGCCTCGGTTTTTACGGTCTCATCCGGAAGACAAGACACTGGCATGACCAAAGCGGGACTCGAACCCCGGCCTCCCAATCAGGAGACGAGCGCGATACCACTAGACCACGCCTGCTTGATTGGATTTAAAGAAACAGAAAGTTTAAAAACCCTAAAATTTAAACATAAACTCCCCAACTTACTCATGCAGGCATCTGTAACTGCCTGTCCAATAGCCCACATTGTGTTGTTAACTACAGGCAACATCTCGTGAGACAACTCATGTGCAAGCATGTCCATGCATTCTCCAGCATGTAGCGCCTCCATACATAACAATTCCTTGGATTTAGGCATTAAGTCCACAAACTTAGAAGCTTGACATTTGGTATTGTTGCTGAGCATTCGCATCAGTTCTGACAGAAGCAGCATTGTTTGTTCCTTCATAGAGCTAGGCATGTCTTTCATTGGCATATCTAGAAATACAGAAAATGTATTTGTCAAGAGATGATACTTAATTTTGATAGAAAAGTTGTATTCTAAAATCTAATTTACCTCTAAGAATTCTGTTAGGAATATATATTTCTTCCATAGATATAGAAAATCCTTTTGAGAAACATACTGCAGATATTTATAAGAAAATTTACTTTTCTTCTTTTTTTTTTGCGAAAAACTTGGATAACAAATATTTCAATTTTTATGTTACATGTGACTACATTACTAACCATCCATAGCATTTGCCATATCTGGTAGGAAATCTATTGGTATGCGTAGAATTCGTTGAGCAGCAAAGCCAAACTTGAGGGCACAATCTGTAAACTTGACATTGGTCATACAGCCAGCTGGCGTCACCTTCTTTGATAGGGCCTCCCAGTGCTCCTTGATAGTATGAGCCTCATATCCACAGTTCTTAGAATGCATCTCTACACACTGCTTAGTCTTCCATACGTCCCTGTTAAATCATTACCAAATTGCAAATGTTTTATGTTAACACATGAAATTACAATTATCTGCACAGTGAATTGATACACATAAATTTTAATTTACACTTACCTGTAAATTTTTCAAAATTTAAAAATTGCTGAGTATTGACAATAATACATGTCAACAATATGTTTATTATGATATTTATAACATAAAATTTACGATCTATCTTTAATTCTAAGTAAGCTTTTATTATTTAGTGGAAGAGGTGCTCAATCGGTTTGTGACTAAGAGGTCCTGACTAATGGGTACACCAGAGTCCTGTTTTTCGTTGGAGATAGTAAACACCAAGGTACTATGTCACAGTAAAATATCACATACTGCTTCAGGTGGATCCATTGTAAAAGAGGATCAGGTAGATTCCATCACCATATATATGTGAAATAATCATGGAGTGACGTAAAACAATAAATCAAACAACCAATCAATAATTACTTAAGCACATTTCATTTTTCTTCTGTAAATTGGTTTCAGAACCATTGAACCATATAAGCTGTTACTTTTAAGCAGGACCATAAAAATCATGTTTTCATGCATTAATTCTGAATGCCTGCTACATGAAAGCATTTCTTGTCAGGATGGCAATAAGTTAAACAAAAGAGATAACAATGTGTTATATTGCTTATAAAACAGATGTTCAGAAAATGCTCTCTGCCAAACTTAATCATTTTTAGCAGACATAATATTTATGTATAAAAAAGCTACTTATATATTTGAAGTAGACATTACAGCTTATATTGCTATAAGTAATAGTAAGACTAATTCCTCTGTAAGCAATAAATGTTTAGGTAAAAAAACATCTACACATATCTTACATGCATGTAGCGTTTTGCTTGTGGTGTGTCATGTTGAGCTTTGACATGCACTCCATGGCAGCACATTTGTCGCACATTACTTCTGGACACTTTTTGGCAACACTAGTAAAGAGTGACTTCAGCATGGCATGTACATTTTCTTGCTGACATTTCTCACATCCCATGATATTCTTTCTGACACAGCTTCTCAGTTCTGGCAACATGCTGAAATAAATCATTTTACAGACTTCGTGATTAGACAGAAACATATTAAAATTCCAACAATCACTTATTAATTCAAACATTCAATGTACCTTTTAAAGACACTTTGTTCAAATAATCAAAAACAGTTTTTCATCTTCATTTAAAAATTTTTATAGTTACGTGTTCAGATTCACAAAAGTAATGTAAAAAAAAAAGTGAAGTCCAGAATGCAGACAATAAAGACCATGGTTTTATGCTTTGCAAAAGAAGAGCATAAATGATACTGTACCTTGTGAATGAAAATTTTTTTTATCCCATTATAACTTTAAGATTGTGATTTATTTTAAACTGCTGTAACAATATAAGAGAAAACTGATACTATCTGACTTACCCACAAATGTTCTCTTTGCTTCCATCTTTCATGGCCTTAGCATGTGCACTAGTAATACAGTACAGGGCTGCTTCCCTATCACACATTTTATACTCGGACTTCATCATATTCTCATCACCACACTTCATCATGGAAGAGTCCATTTTCTTAGAGGCAGAGTCAGATTTACTGCATGCACCAATTGCAAGTGTTTTCAGCTCAAGATAAGTGGCTTCTACTGATTTCCTGATCTCAGGCAAGCAACTCCATGTATTCTGTGTGATACACATCTCTACTGGTCCCAAATGTCTTTTATTGAAAAAGAAGAAAAAAATTCTCAAACTAGAGTGTTGTGTAACATGGGTCGTAAGTGTTTTTAACCAAGATAGTCAAAATAGAGAAAAATATGACAGACAGGCAAACAGATGTTCATATATGATACTTTACAATTTTTAGTTTAGGTTTATAAATATAAAGCAAAAAAAGTCATATCGGTTTTGTTGTAACTGCAAATTAATTTTTAGTTATTCATTTAAATGAAAATTAACCACATGCATATTTTAAAATTCAATAGATCTGAGAAAAATATATCATTTTTCATCCTCCAAATTGATAAAGTACCATAATCTCCTTATATATTTATGAAACATACTTTTTTCCATTCACTTTTGATTGGAAATGAATGCTGAAACCATCTGTATACACTGGTGTTTGCCAATTCATCAAATTGAAAATGTTATTGCCGGTAAATTATATTTCAATGGACATTGTGGATGTTTCTCTTGAAATGTTTAATATACTAACAAGAAACCTCATAACAGACCTTTTTCTGATTTTACATGATGTAACAGATGAAGATTTGCCATTCATATTTACATCACACTACTGTTACTTCACAATCCAAGCATTGACGTCATAAAGATAATTTCAGCAAAAAGCTGTTAGTTAGATAGAAGACCTCTTACATCATTTAAGATCAGAAAAGGGTCTACTGGCCAATCTTTTACACTGACAGAGATTGTGAATGAATATACTCACTGGGAATACAAAGTATTGACAAAACAATGAAATAAGGTGAACAAAATATGTACTTACGAGCAGATGGCACTTCTTGTTGGAAGCATGTAGTGAGTATTGATGGCATTACTCAGTGAGCCCAAACAATGTAAAGCTTTTTCATGGTTGCACTTCATGGGCATAGCCACCTCCTCCATCATGGACTCATCCTGGTTACACACACCCATGCTTAAGGCAATATCTGCTACTTGTTTCAAAGCACTAAGCATTTTCCCTCTTGTCTTACTTGAACAAGTTCTGGTTGCATTCAAAACACATTTGAATTCTTCCGTGCCGTCTCTTTTAATATGAAGAAAAAGAGGACATATGATATGATTATACTTAACAGGAAAGAATATCCAACTAAATGACTACAGTTTTTCTTCTACAGGAATGAATATATAAAAATGCATATGAACAACTTTATTTTCTTCACTTTTTGTAAAAAAAAAAAAAATATCATGAGGAAAATAATGGTCAAAAACTACAATTTGGAGGTACTTACTTGCATGCAGTTTGTCTGTCAATGACTGGTAAAATTCCGAGGGTGATGGTCCTGGAAGCAACAAACTGGAAACACATATTAGCTGTAAACATGTCACAACTCTCAGGTTCTGAAATTCATAAAAGAAATAATATAAGTTACTGAAAAAACTTCAACTAATACATTAAACCCAATACTTACTTACCTACTTACTTAATCTTCCTAAAATCATATGCTATTCAATTGTAAGGCTACATTAGGTCCAGTAATGCAGAAATCAATTACATTACTTCTAAAAATGAGAATATTGACATTAGATGTATATCAGTATGTATTCCTATACCCTCACCTGAAAGCAGGATTAAATGGCTATCATATATTTAACTCTGATAGACCTCTTGGTGATAACTGCATGAGGAGCTGTAATATTGGAGGGCAAAATCATTAACTTTCCCTCCAATATTCCATCAGAATGACGTCAAATTACATTATGACGAAATAAATTTGGAGGTAACATTACTTAATTTGCCCTCCAATGTTACAGCTCCGCAGTTATGGTGAAGAGGTCTATTGAAATAAAAAATGTCTAACTCTCACAGAGGCTTCATTGTACAGAGCATAATGCGTAAGACAAGGAAGTAAAGTCAAATAGCTTGTCAAGGATATGTATATCTATCATCCTGGCAATGCCAATCTTACACATACAGGAAGTACACAGAATAGGTATGAAACTCTGACATCGTAGCAATGAACTCCCATAAACTAACCTTTATAGGTCATATCATACAACTCTGACATATTCTTCTGCATCATCATCAACACAGCCTTCATTTCCTCATTCTTCATCATGTCCATTGTGTACTCCTCATCTATAAATAGAACATTTCCATCATGTGAACAATATTAAGAGAACATTTCCACCATTACCTATAGATAGAATAACTATCATCTATTTATAGAACATACCCAACATATAATAATCAAATCTTGACAGAAAATGTATGCATGATTATTTATTAAAAGGAATAGATCTGAGCATAAAACCATATACCATATTTTGAGACTGATATTAATAAAGCTAATCAATTCTTGAAGTTTTAAAACTCAATGAGATACTCATAAAAATCATATATAACTTAATATGCATCTATTATGGTTAGAATAATTATTGTACTTACACAATCCCATACAGTTGTGCTCTTCCATTATACGTGCCGCTGCAGACCACATGCCTTTATACAATGGTGGATACACCATGCCCTCTTTCCTCATACATGCCGGCAAAACAGTAGACAACATGTGACAAGTTTGAGACATATTATAGTCGCCTTTACTCATCAAAGCTGTCATATTTCTGGAAAACTGTGCTAAACATGTATTGTTGTTGAAGAGAGATGTCATATTATTGGTATAAGAGACGATGGTATCTTTGAAGGGACATGTGTTATTGTAATATGCTGCAATATCAATGGCTCCTTTTCTCACTTCTTGAAGTAGCAAAACCTTTGTTGTATTGTCACAACCGTTCAGTCTATCCATTATACATTTAACTATTGTGTCTCCATTCCTGAAAAGATTTTTACAGAAAGTTTTGCTAATGTGTTTTAAAATATGAAATAACTTTCAAACATAAACACAATTATTCTTTGATGATTTCTTAACTTTAAAACTTTTAATCCAGAGATTTTTGGAAATAAACTTCATCAACCTAAAATGAATCTATGGCCTTCAGACACAAATAAATCAGAAAATGAAAATTTTATTTTCAAATTGGTAAAAATATGTAAAAAATTAGGATGAAATTAAAAAGTAGATACCAGAGAAATTTGGAAATTTGTATAACACACTAAGATTATTGTACTGTTATGATGACGACACCTACCTGATGCACTACACAGAAATTACGACATATGTATCAGACCTAGTGACCTACCCGAACAAGTAAAGGATCTTTTACATGTCACAGCACCTCTGCTTGTGCTGTCATATCTGAGATACAGGACACTGACTATCCTCTAATGAGGCTACAAACCAAGGACCTTATGGTCACTAACAATGTACCTGATTGAACTTTCTCTCCTCTCAAGAAGTGAGACTACAAACCATGGACATTTAGGTCACTAACAATGTACCTAACTGATTGAACTTAGCCTTCTCCCCTCTCAAGAAGTGAGACTACAAACCATGGACATTTAGGTCACTAACAATGTACCTAACTGATTGAACTTAGCCTTCTCCCCTCTCTAGAAATGAGACTACAAACCAACAACCTTTAGGTCACTAACAATGTACCTAACTGATTGAACTTAGCCTTCTCCCCTCTCTAGAAGTGAGACTACAAACCAACAACCTTTAGGTCACTAACAATGTACCTAACTGATTGAACTTAGCCTTCTCCCCTCTCTAGAAGTGAGACTACAAACCAACAACATTCAGGTCACTAACAATGTACCTAACTGATTGAACTTAGCCTTCTCCCCTCTCTAGAAGTGAGACTACAAACCAACAACCTTTAGGTCACTAACAATGTACCTAACTGATTGAACTTAGCCTTCTCCCCTCTCTAGAAGTGAGACTACAAACCAACAACCTTTAGGTCACTAACAATGTACCTAACTGATTGAACTTAGCCTTCTCCCCTCTCAAGAAGTGAGACTACAAACCAACAACCTTTAGGTCACTAACAATGTACCTAACTGATTGAACTTAGCCTTCTCCCCTCTCTAGAAGTGAGACTACAAACCATCAACCTTTAGGTCACTAACAATGTACCTAACTGATTGAACTTAGCCTTCTCCCCTCTCTAGAAGTGAGACTACAAACCAACAACCTCTAGGTCACTAACAATGTGCCTAACTGATTGAACTTAGCCTTCTCTCCTATCCAGAAGTGAGACCACAAACCAACAACCTTTAGGTCACTAACAACGTGCCTAAATGAGCTAAGCTTTCTCTCCTCTTTAGAAGTGAGACTATAAACCAAGAACCTTTAGGTCACTGACAATGTACCTGATTTAGCTAAGCTTTCTCTCCAGAAATAAAGAGAAGGATCTAGATACTCTTTGTCATAACTTGTAAACAAACAGGAAAAGTGTTCTTAATGCTTTGTTCCCTGACTATTAAAATGCACTGAAGAAAGCTTACATGCAGGTTTCTTTGGGGTCCATGGATTTAGGGAAACATTTGGAGACAGCAGTGGAACATTGTGGTTGATCATGACACGTGTTAACTGCAGTTGTGAATGGACTTTCCATGGCTAAATTCTTCAGTGCTGATGCATTGGCTTGCATTGAGCAGTAAGGCCCCATGGAGGCTATCATTACATGGACTGTAGTGTTAATGTTAGTCACATCTTTCTCTAAACACAGCATACTATTTCTTGTTACACATTCCATAGTGTGAAAATACATTCTGAAATAGAGGATGTCAGTTGTTAATTACATTCATCATCAAAGGCTGTTCAAGTGCAGTTATTCTTACCTGAAATAAAAGTGTATAAAATATACCACAATCATCCTGCGGATACATCATTTAACAATGATGTTAATGACATCATTTAACAATGATGTTAATGAGGTGACAGTTTGAATATCATGACAATATGGTATTTAAGTTTAAAATGTTATTTTCATTTATCAAATGTTTAAAAAGATAACATGACATAAACTTAATCAAGAGAGAGATAAAGGAGTAGAATTTCTTTCTGAATAAAAATTCTAGAAGTCTATAATTATTCATCCTTTCTCTAGTTTAAAGAAATTTCATTTTCAGGTATAATATGTCCTTTTCTATTTAAATGAAGCATTTTTGTCAATATGAAATATTTTTTCTCACAAAATTTTAACTGTCTACCACCTATCCCCACCCCATTTGTGTGGGGTATAATAAGAAAATACTCATATGTTACATCAGATTATAAGACATATAAAAGGAAGACATGAAAATGACAAAGAAATTTCAATAATGACGACTTTGACAGTTTACTTATCAGAAAAGCGTAAGTACAAGTTTCTCACCCACATACTGCTGACATATTATTTCCATGATTCTTATCTTTGAATGTGGCAAAATCATTCAAGCATTTCGTTACAGCTTCTCCATCACATTTGGCTTTCCCTACGATTGTATTGAACACGGAACTGTTACAGGCCACCGCATTCAGTAGAGGGCATGTGTTGCCTAGCAACATCTTGACGTTATGAAGCGATACTTTTAGAGTGTCTGTGACATCAGCTGAACAGTTCTTTGTGCTAGCATGAACACATTTTGCTGTTTCATAGAAATGACTGCAATAAACAATTTACATCTTTATTTTACTTTGTCCTTGTTGCTGATAAATGAAAAGTATGCAAAAATACGAGACATAACATGTTAATGTTTATATTCTTCATTCTGATAGAGATTTACATGTTAAATTGTCATGTAAATATTTCAATACATACTAAGAAATTCTGTCAATAGCTGCCGCAAAAATAGCGAAAATAAAAAAAATTGTAAATGTTCTACTTTGTCTCTTCTCATATCTTAATGAGAATTAAGCATAAAATTACAAAAGTATATTTTACATTAATCATTCTGAAAAAGAAACTGTAGTTTTAAAATGCCTGTAAATATTTTAATCCATGAAAATATTTTGTCATCAGTATCTTTTTGTAATGAGGGTAGGCACATACATTAATGAATCACACCAACCAAGAGAATGTTGTCATTTAAATTGATCATCTTAAGTCATTTCTCTCATTATATTACAATCAAACACTTGTGCGATGTCTTGTTCTACTTTTTGCTATGTTTGTCTGGTTCTGTTCATCACATGGTTGACTCAGATTTTCCTACTTAAATTTCTCTTCCTTTTTAATTATAGAAGAGGATCTTTTTTTCCAGGAATAAAGTGTATTATTTCTCCCTAATCCATATTATGCCCAAAATTATTTGGTGAAAAAAAACCTCAAAATTTAATTTTCTACATCTCTCATTACATGTATGTGCACAAAAATTTAACATAAGACTTGAATGTTTCTAACAAGGAGAATCTCCAGTCTTCCATTACTATACTTTGTCTAAATATACAAATTTAACATTTCTAGATGGTACTTACTGACAGACCTCCTTGTTGCTTTTTTCTGTACCTCTAGCAGAAGTAAGGTAACCTCCTAAGTACTCTACACATGCATTTGCTAGTTCTGGGGAGCAGACATATTCCTTTTTCTCTACCACTGGTAAAATGTTAGGACATTTCTCCATATGTACTTGCTGAATGATGCCAAGGCCTCCTAACATAATATTCTGTCGTTCCTTGGAGCATGATTTTATGGAGTTTTGCACACACATGGATACCTCTAACACCATTCTGAAATAAAAATATGTTTACTTCGATAATGAAATGTTTTGGTTGATCCTTGTTTTACATAACACCAAGATTATAACAGTTATATGATGATGCGATTTGCCTGAATAAGCTGCAGAAATTTAGACTGGACACATCCAAAGCAGTGAGGGATCTCACACACAGATATGAGAAATATACACTTTCTTTTCAGAAAAAGAATATAAGGGGACAAACTTTTCATAGGGTAAAGTTATGAAAGTAGCAGTCTACACATACCCACAATATTCAGCTCGGTCCTGGATTGGCATTAAGTCGAGGTCAGATAAGTGTGGTAGGTATGACGAGATACACAGTGCAGCTACATCAGCCATACAGCTGCTGGACTCTGAAAGGTCAAAAATAAATTTTGGATCTTCGCGTTTAAAAGTATGAAAATTTTGACATTTATTGAATTACAGTTGCTTTAAGACATGCTTTAGTAACTACACAGTTTCTATCGGACAGTTTAATAAGGTGAGTTATCTACCCTTATTTAATTCGATAGTCTGTGGGAAAGGAGTGGTAGAACAATTGTGAAGTGACACGTAATTCAAGCCTCTCTTCTTATTTGTATGGTCTATTGACCATGGTCAGTGAAGTAGCAGGCACCTTTTTTATACATCATCATGATATGTAGAAAGCAGAAGAGTTCTTTTAAAGAGCAGACAACTCACCTTATTGAATCTCCATATTGCAGAGACACATAAAATTGCTTTCATTTCAATACTAAAATATATCAATTAAGAAAAAATGGAACTCCTTGTATGTTTCCTTGCAGTAATGGTGCTAGGAACACCAGAAAAAATCACAGGAATAAAAAGTGTGGTCCTAGCAGCAAAAAGACTAAGAAATGCAGCAATTTTGTAAAATTTGGTCCCATGGTTCAGTGTGACTTTGAACTAGAACATACAATTTTGGGTCGAGGTCATAATATGCCTATGCGTCATTGGTAGTAATCATATGAAGTATGTTACAGCTTAAGTTTAATGAACAACACAACAACTTGGGTACTTGGTTCACTGTGAACTTCATTTTCGATATAGGAACTTTTGTAAAATTAAGAATTCAAAACACACCGTTGGGTCATGGGTAAAAATTGTGTAAAATTCAAATCAGAATTTACAATAATATATACCAAGTGTGTTTATTAATATGACAATGTAGTTTAAAACTTCTTGACTGGGATAACAAACAGAAATGCAGGGTGATAACTTTATATCCCCCCCCCCACCAAAAAAAAAATAATCATCATATCCATAAAAGACAAAAGAATCCTGGTGGATATTAAAGAAAAATGATAGTATATGTTTCTGTTAGGATATGAACAGCTTGAGTAATTACAAACCACATTTCTTTTTTGTCGATAATATCTACTCACCTGCAGGAAGTGCAGGCAAAGACCTTGACATATTAGCACAAGTGTCCAGCAACATTTTCCCCTCTTCCTTTGTAGAAACCAGTCGATACTGTACTTCTATTGGAAGGTAACTAGCCTTTGATAAACAGGTATTTCCTGCCTCCATACTATCACAAATTGCTAACATGACATTTGTATTTCTCATCATGCTGCTATACAATTTGTCCTGGGCTTGCATGAAACAGTTTGCCGAATCAGATAGGGCATCCTTTTCCATAATGTCAATGTTGATGCCGGCAATGTTGCAGTCTGACTGCTTCCATTCTTTGTATTTTTTCAGCACGAATGCTAAAGATGCACTTTGTATTGAAGTACAACCATCAGTATGCTGTTTCACACAGGTTGTCACTGCTTGCAAGTCACTAACAAAAAAATCAACTCTATCATTACCCCACCTTGCTCTGATATAAGTACTAAGCATAATGGGTGGTATTTGCCGGCAATCAAGGAATGCAGCATATACATGTAACCTATTATCAGATAAACTCAATTTATTTTGAATTGTTTTCTGTGGCACCTTTAAGCCAATTAGGGTATCTAGCAGAACTGCACAGGATTGTCAAATGCCAATACAAGGGCTTATATCAAACTTAAAGAAATAAATCAACACCCAAGAATTAAATGAAACATATGGGTTATTATCACAAATTTGAACTCCAACGGTACCTTGTAAGAATCTACATTAATAGAAATTGGCAGATATAATGAATTGAAAAACAATATTAAAATGACAAATAGGACAAACACTATTTGTATTTTTCGAAAACCATTACCCTGTCATTTACTTGAGTTAAAAGCCTCAGTAACACAATGAATGTATATCAAGGTCCTTTGTTAAATTCCAAAACAATTTCTATTTGACCCTCCCTATACTTAATTATGAAATGAATTACAAAACAGTATCTTATTGTATAAGCACATCTCATCTTACCTGCAGATTTTATTTTTGTCAGACTGGGATTGGAAAGGCAGCAGACATTTACTTTTGGCAGCTGGTATATCACATCTCTTGGGCTTGGGCCAGGCACATGACCTCATGGCCCTCTGTGTGACAACAGTTGCAGGGCAACGTTCTCCGACCATGCTAAAATAGTCGTGGTATAACTGTGTGGCCGCCAAGGTATGGTTGTAATCATGGCAGTCCCCTGTAGCATGTTCAACACAGCAAACCATTTTCTCTAAAGCACTGTCAGAAAATAAAGTCAATAAATCAATGGAAAATAAATTCTCTATGTCAAAAGAATCTGGAGAAATTAATACATTATTTTATATAAAATGTATCCACAAATGGTAACCTTTTTTTCCTCTATATTTTACTCTATATTTGCAATTTATGTAAATTAACAAATCTACTTAATAACAATCTAAGTTCCAAATTAAAACAAGCACACAGTACAAACTTTGAAATTACCATAGATATAGTTTTTACAACTCGATTTGTTTATAATTTCTTTATAAGTTTTGTTGTAATTAAAAGTGTTTTTGTTAAATGATGTCTCAGTATGCGACGGTTAATATTTGCAAGAAAACAGACTCTACCCGCAGAGCACAGAGTCTCCATAAAACATGGCCTGGTTCAACTTATTGTAAATATCTGCTTCGTTAACACATTCAAACATGGCCGTCATATTGCACTGAGCCGAGCTATTGGATACCATTACTCCTTCATACTCCTTCTCATCATAACAGAACTCCCGAACGATTCGTCTTGGGATGTAGGAATACACTAATGCCTCTGCCATCTCCTCTGGTTTCAATACAAAAGCTGCAGCATTCAAGTTGTTCATCATAGTGTTATAGGATCTAAAATCAAAATGTGATTTTAACATTAAGTATCTATACAATTGTGTAAGGAGATCTGGACTAAACAAAAACATAGATTTTTTAAATAAAAAAATTGTAAGCTATAGACTTTTGCCTTAAATGATATATATATATACTGTCACTGGCAAAATTATAGAAATATTCAAATGAAATAATCGAACTTATGTTTATCTACAATGTATACAGAAAATTAGTAAAGTATCCCCAAACAAATGACCCTTCCATTTACACTTTAAAAATTGTTAAATCGGATAATCTTCGTAACTAGAAACCACAGAAATACCTCGGACAAACATTAAAGTATAATGTGACATCAAAAAATTCGACAAATAGTTTACCAAAGCAATGGAACTATTTTAAATTTGATGTAATTAGATATTCCAAATCTCCATCAGTATTGAACCTATGAAGTATATGTACAAGTTTCTATACTATGGTCTCTGTACATGTATCATATGTTTCAGAGAAAGGTACTTACGGACAAAATGCTTCCTTTGTGATATGAGGGTTTTTCTGCAATACAAAGAGGGACATAAGACCTTCTGCATCCCATGAAGATGAATGTTCTAAGATGTCATTCTGCTCTCTCTTTTTACAGATTTTGTCCATTATCCAGTGACTGGACATTTGTCCCTCTACTAGGACTGGAATATCCTCTGGCTTGCAGTCCATGATATGAGTAGACACACATGCTGTTGTCATCTTCAAAGCACTAAAATAAAATATGATGATAGAGAAGTTACCATGATGATTCATTGTAGTTGTGATATTTGTTGGAATAACTTTGGAATACATTGTAATTTATAATGCAAAATTATTGATAGATTAAATGTCTTATAAAAATATTATGATCTATGCATGTTTTGATAAATGTTTAATAATTCAATAACAATCGCAATGATGTTTGTTTAAATGTGTTTTTTTTTTGTTTGTTTAATGACAAGATTCTTTCACTTATATGTTGAAGGTATGTACATAATGCATTACACAAGGATTTCGGACCTATGAAACAGACCTTGTTAAAACAGTGAGAAATATTATACCTACTCCTATCTTCCATGAAACACAACCTACCTTTCACCATCTGCCATGAAACATGATCCACCTGCCAACATTTAACTGTGAAACAAGACCTACCTGCCAGCATTTACCCTGAAATATGACCTACCTGCCACCATCTACTGTGAAACAAGACCTACCTGCCAGCATTTACCCTGAAATATGACCTACCTGCCACCATCTACTGTGAAACATGACCTACCCGCCAGCATCTACCCATGACATACAGCCCACCTGCCAGTATATATCTAGAAACATGATTTTCCTGCCAACATCTTACCATGAAAAAGACCTACCTGCCAGCACCTAGTGTGAAACAAGACCTAGGTTTTCATTGCCTCATCCCAAATAGAGGCCATGAGCCATTGGTATGACTCAAACTAAAAATCTCTTGACCTGGTCAAACACATTACCAACTGTATGTCAAGTGTTTAATATCAGCCATACTAATTTTTTTTCATATGAATATGAGGATCACATACTTGCACAAGATCTCTGATTCTTTAATTCTAGTCATAGGTATTTGAAACATAGCAGTCCTTTCCACATGACATGCATAGGCCAAAGCAGGGTTACACTTCTTTGATCCACACATCTCCATGGCAACGTCCTTCATGCCTTGTGATATCATCTTAAGAACCTGAAGATCATAACCATCACCGCATGTAGTCATCACAGACTTGAAGCAGGACAAGGTAACTGGAACTTGGCTGTAAAAAAGTTCATAAAAATAGATCCAGACTGTTTAAACAGTTAATAGTTTTACTAAATATAATGTGTTCACAGTTATACAAATGATTTAAAAAAACTATTACAGCTAAACAATTTAGATTACATGTAAATTGTCTAAAGAAAAGCGACAAATAGTACATTATTCTTCTCCACAGATTTTACACTGATACGTACCATTTAAGAGGTTAACAAAAACAGCAACAACAACAACAACAACAAAAAACTTGATCCAAATTTCAAACATCAGTTTCATTAGTAACATTATAATTATTTTGATAACATACAAAAACAAAAGTAACTCATGCTATATCCTGCATCTCCAGTGTTGTTATCTACACTTACCATTTTGAAGACTCGAAACATACACCATTTGCGTTTACAATTTTGCAGTTTTATTTTAAGAAACCTACCCACAGAATCCTGTTAGAGAGTTCTGCACCGAAATATGAACATAATCCACCAAGCACTGAGTTGCTGTCTTTACACAAAATAATGATTCTGCAATGATCAATTAGAAGGAATAGAAACAAGACTGAATTAGTCAATTACACGTCAAACAAACTGATATGACTCAAACTGTGCAAAAGCATTATGAGTCAAAGTAAGAAAGTTTACAGTTCTGTAATTAATCTAGAGAAATTAATAGGAAAAAATGGAACTTTTCACACTTGCAATATAGTTTGATCATACTTATTCAGAATACATAAGCTTATGATAAATTTTTATACATATAAATAAAAAATGAATATTCATATACAAACCTTTTGGCAATTCATTTGGCATATTCACGACATCTGGAATAAAATCCCAAGAATTACAAAAGAATATTTGTGAACAAATTATCATTTCATGCAAAATTCAGGACAAAATTCACTTTGATATAGACAGAAAGTATTGGAAACATAGAAAACCACAGAAACTCTAGTCAAATAAACTACTGATCTCAGTCGGATAAATTATACCATATACCATACACATTTCAGGGGTATAATTTAAATTCTGATAGTCTATTTCTTGTAAAACCACTCCTAGATTGAAACTATCAATTCATGTAATGCACATTAATAACACACATCAGAGAGAATATACTTCTGTTGTAAATCACACCTACACAGGCAAGTTAAGTAACTTTGAAAAAAAAAATTGGAAAACTTAAAAGTTAATCACCAAGTGAACTTTCACAGAGTTTACATACACAAACAAACCTTATTAGAGATTAGAAGTAACACAAAGTTCCAAATTAGCATCTTATTCCACTGATTTCCTACTTTAGCCCTTAGAGGACTAAAGTGTTGCTTTTAAATGAAGACTGACCTTTGGCAAAAAGGTCACTTTACAACACTGGTCACTGTTTATTTCAAGATTTCAAACACTCTTTGCAAGATATAAAGTCATCATTTGTAATTTTGTTCATATACCTCTCATATAACTTACTTTCGTTACAGGTGGAGGCCATAACCATTTCCATAAGAGGTTTGTGGGAAGCCACTAAATTCTTTACTTCTGCATCACAACCCATACTATTCATGCCTACACATGTACCAAGTTCCTTCATTTCCCTATAAAACCATTGAGATAAAAATATACAAGTGATATAAAAAGTAAATGATTAGCAATGGATTTAAGGAATTGCTCATTATATAAAGTTCAGCAGAGCCTCCAACATTCAACCTAACATAAGAGTAAGTATGCTTAATTCTCTTTTTCTCGAACTTGAACTCCTTGTCTGAGTTCAACCTATTTCTTAATTCCTGATTCCCACAAGGTCCTGCAGGGTTTACAAAGATTTAAATCCAACTCCTGAAATTTCAGATGATTTTTCTCCAGGTTTCTATATAAGTTAAACTTATGAAAAGTGAACTGTAATATCATATATAGCTTCTTTTTCAGCAATACACTTGAAACTCTACTTACAAAGTCATACATTATATGTACAATAGCATTCTTGTGATAGTACCTGCACATGTGCTTCCTTTTCCTTACATCTCCGGCAGAGAAAATATCTCGAGCACTCTCAAAGAATTTAATGGCACACATCTTGACTTTTTCGACGTGACATTCATGTGCTGAAATATTGAAAATCATCATAAACTTAACCCATTCATAAGCTACACTAAAATGCATATCTAGGGTTATTTTTATTCAGATGTTTTCACAATCACCACGACACAATATTTACATGTTTTTCGATTACAGTTTGAAAATCTAAAATATTAACATAAGAACATTTTCCATTATAGAATTTCAATTACACTGCACTACGAAACAAATCGAAAATTTGCAAAGATATCACTGTTTTCCCTATAACTTGTTCTCTTGTGATCCTTTTTCTTAATGTAATCTTAAAGAAATTCATTCAGATCAAGTGCCTATTAACAAACAATTCCTCTTCAACTTTAAGATTTTATTATAAAAGAAACAAAACTTGGAAATTAGTATTTTGCTCCTTATTGGTTTGTTTGTTAACTGTTCAAGGTCACGCCAGGATTATTTCCCTTTTATGGTAGTGGTGGTAACTGGATAACCTTGAGAGAACTGTCACCCTTTGGCAGAAACACCCTTTTATGTCACCATCATCCCACTTTTCAAAAATCATTTCATACTCTTTGGTCCATTACTTCTTTACATATAAAATTCTGTAGACTCTTTCAAAGGCCTTACAACTTGATCTTTTTATATCTAATATTTATTTGATTTGTTAAGCAAAGTGTTCATTGATGTTGGAAGCCCATGCTTGGAAAGTTTTCTGATTGTATTACAATTTCTTGCAGCTTCCAGTGATTCCCTCAAAAGTTACTGATAATCTGTTGAATTGACTAACGAGTGTTTTGCAATATTCAAATTTTGTCTCTCTATATAAATACACAAGCAACAATTACATTAAGTGTAATTTTATTTTTTGAGGCAGCTACTAATTTGAAGGAATTTTTGCAGCCCAATATTAGAACCTTGTAAACAATGAGACATAATTGATAGACCTGTTTTCCTGGTAATATGTTAATGTTACTATATAATTATACGATGGATTCTTACCTTCATACTTCAGAACCTGCATCCTTTTCTCTTCCATATCCATATTACAAGTTGAAAAGGCAGCTATGGTAATATCTGATAAAGAGTGTTCTAGAGCCACTCTGGTTGGATGGTCACACCCTGAGGAATATCCCATAACACACATCTCTACTGGAATTATACCACTGCAATATACCATAAAAGGAAATTCAAGACTTCAGATCTAGAACAAGAAAGGCCTTCTCAAGAATAAAGTTCCATGCAAACCACATACAAAGGTATCTTTGCATATGAATTTAAGGAAATCAATAGAATTTTTATTCATAACAAGATAGTAACTGAAACACAAATATCCTGAAGTGCAATCAATTGCTTAAAGAATGCCAAAATAGCTTTCCTTTTCAGTGTGATTATTTTCCTAATCTTTAATGATTACCTGCATATAGCAGCATCATTCCCAGCACCCTTGTAGGCCATGAGAGCTGTACTAAGTTCACTCATGCAATGCATGGCCTTCATAGGTTCACAAACCCTAGTTTTCTCTGTGTCACAGATTCCCAGCTTTCTACCAATACTATTGGTCCAATCTAAGACCCTGAGAATCTTATTATGGACTGCTTCTGGGCACATCTGAGTGGTGTTATAAACACAGCTCAACATCTCAGATTTTCGCCTACAGTAAAAAAAAAAAAATCAAGAAAAGAAAGATGCATATTATACACTGTCAGATATATTTTGTTCTTAGACTTTAAAATTCTTCTTTTCTTATAACATGTATGTGAAATTTGAATCTTATATAATTAAAACCCCCGTCACTATCCAAGGCATGCTGAACAAGTGACAAATTTCAAAGATATGTACTTCATTATATAAATACAATGCATACTTGTAATCTCATTATAAAACAATGATGTATTTTAGTTTTGTATATATGTTGTTTATCATTTAGAACAACAATTAAGTTTTAACTTTTAGGATAATACCAATGAGCTTTGCATTCAGATATGCAAAACATTTGAAATACTGATAAAGCATAAAACAAGACTTTCTTAGCATGATGCCTCTGTGTACAATTTTCTTTATTTTACTAGAAAATTTACCTGCAAATACTGTCTCTATCTGCCAAAGGAAAGGAACCTCCTTGTAAGCTATATGATATATATTCACTCATGCAGGTATTGGCTTGTTCAATATGGCATATTGTACCTGATGAGAAAAAAGAAGTATGTGTAAAATGGTTGAATCTCTGACAGTGGTCCAATGGTTTATACATACAATCCTCCTTGGGATTTTACATTAGGACTGAGCCTGCTTTTAGAATAGCTACTGTTGCATTATATTAATTCCATCAATCAATTGACCAATTACTTTTGCGGAATTTTATTGAATTTTGTGATGTCACAATACATTTTCAATGTTTATCCAAGGTATGACGAAGACGTAAAGTATTGTGACGTCTTCTGATTTAATAATTTTTCGCACATAAATGAAGGGGTCAATTGAATTGCTCAGCCACGAGGATTTGCAAAGAGACCATTGGAGACTCTTCTGCTGTGAGATTCAGTTCACAAAATCATCCTGGGATATAATTCACCTGTGGTAAATGTGAGTATACACACAATCGGTCCAAGTTTTAACAGGAATGACAAGTAAACCAAGGCCACAAAAAGGAATCGTCAAAAGGAATATACCAGTGAAATATCTAAGCCCTAACTTTTTCTATTTAAAAGTTATAAGTAATTTAAAAATTTTCCACAATCAGAAAAACAAGTATACAGATCAATACACACAGGGATACATGAAAATTATATATATACCAAAACAGTGAATCTACCACAATGATAAAGGCAATGTTATGGCCACATCACAGTACAAAGCAGGATGAATTTGAGTTATTTTAATCAAGATAGTCAGAGAGATGAAGCTAGGTGTGCACATCCCTATAACCTAAATTAAAACTGTTTGACTGGTTTTTGACGAGATCCAGATTTGCTGTTTTATCTTGGACAAACTAATTACATGTGTTTTATTTCATGCAATTCTACTTTCTCAACTGATTCAGTTGACCTTATCCATGGCTAGAAGGATGAATGATTAACACAATTTACAACTCTGGTCTAGCGATGACAAATATTTCCACTAATCCCAAGGTCCCCCTAACTTGGAGACTTGCCCAGGCATGGACATGTTAACTTGGTGTGACAGACAATTTCCCTGCCGCCACAAGACACTACCAACTGATTATTTTTCTCCTATTTCCCTATTTTCAATTAATATGAACCAGTTTTTGTCATTCTAAGCTGGTCAAAAAGGGCAACATTCATTGCTGACTATGCCAAGGTTTGTGATCTCACTGACATTGAGAAACATCATAAAACAATCAGCATGTGTTGCTGATCATCAGTTTCCCCCCCCCCTCCCCACCTCCTACTGACGACAACAAACTCACTCCCTGTGAATATTGGATAAAGAGATGTTATATATATAAAGTGCATGATATGAAACTCAAATATCCAAAAGCATAATGAACACCAATTATATTTATCTTAAAATAGCTTACCTAGCACATTAACATCAGAGATAAACAATCTATATAAAGTCATTTATATACTTACTATTAATGGCATAGGCTGATGCGTTCTTTGGTGTATCCATGTAAACTAAGTCCAAATTATCTAAAATAAAGAGACAATGAAGCTTTTACTCTAGACCACAAAATCAAGTTATCAATATGTAACTTCAGAATACTATACATATATATACTAGTGATATAAAGAAAACAATTGGTTTTGGTTTACTGACTAATTTCTTCTCTGTAGGTAGATGCTGTGTATAGGTCGAGGGGCTTAAAAATGGGGCATTTTTCTATGTTGGTCTATTTATAGGTTGAACAGTTGTATAAGCTGAATAGCTAACTTGTTTAAATAACGGCAGTATCATGTACCTATTGAAGGATGGTTATCCAATTAAATGGTTATATTGCAATTAAATGACTATGAAGTCCCATACACTAGCTTGTGTCAGCCTGCTTTATAATATCTATTTATTGCCGGTCGTAAATTACTTGTGATATCAACTATCACTTTCTGAATATCCTATCCTCAAGTCAAATGGGCTACTGATCTAGAAATGAGCTGGTATCTGTAATTTAGCAGAATGCCGATGTAAATTTATTGAATCATAAGAAATGATAGCTGTAAGTGTAATATCATTATATCTAGGGCATTTTTGTTACCAATGTAATGCGCACATAGAATACTTTAATCATATCTATCACTTTCAAAACCATTCAAAATTATCATCTTCTGTATCTGAGTGAAAGACTGAAGCAAGAGTGTTTCAATGAATGTTCACCATCACATATCTAATCGTCAGTAGATAAAACCATGTGAACATAAGCTTAAAATTACCCCAATTATTGCTCGGGAAATCCTTTACAGGATTACCTTTTTATACTTGCACCACCTATTTAGCACAAAAGGTGAGATTGTATATTTGAACCATATATTGGTCAAACCGTTGTATAGGTTGATGAATTAAAACATATAAGTTATGGACGGACAGTGGACAAACAAATAGACAAATAGCAGAGAAATGATCCTTATATGTCACTAAGGTTTGTAGACGACATAAAATAAATGCAAACAGATTGTTTTGATTCAGTGGACATTTCATCAATTTCCAAAATGTGATGGACATCTGGATACTAATAATGTTCATACCTTGAGCATCACATCTTAAATGAATTTGTTGATTGACTGCCATGGATATTTGCTCTATGTATTGTTTCCATGGTGATGAGAAGAAGGAAATATCTTTTCTGCTGCACTCAGACGCTCTCTTGAAAATACTGCATAGGTTACGTTCTGTGGCAGAATTATTGTAGAGATACTTTTCCATTAAATACCTCTCTAAGTCACAGCTTGCAATTGTGCTTAGATTGAAGTCTTTATAGCCGGTTGGAAGAGTAGGCAAAAAGTTGCAGTTATTTCCTGTAGATTGCTCTAACGCAGAAACATATGGTTGAAGTGACTTGACTACCCCTACAAACATGTCATCGTCACAGCCACGAAGATGGAGGGTAATACAGGCTTGAATTGCTGAAACATTGCTGAAAGAGAAATCATACTCCACAATAAATATATAATTTATACCTACATTAAGAAATGAAATAATGTATATTAATGTAGATCCACGATTTAAGTCTAGTACGATAAATGCAGAGGATTTTGAAATGATTTTAAAGCAACAATGATTGATAAATGTGGATACTTGACTATTATAAACTTCAAATAAATCACTTTGATGAATGAAAATTAACTTTTTCATAATTAACTATATCTTGTATGATGAAAATGATCTTTTCAATATTATTCACTGATCTAAAGAATATTAAATCATCAGAAATTAGTACAAAGTCTGATAAACAAGATGTATATATGAAAAACAATTACACAGAAAGGGTTATAATTTGTTTATTTAGAAAGATATTTTCTTACCTGCAAATATCAGTTGTAGGAAAGCATTTGGAAACAGCTGTTGAACACTGCATAGGTGCAGCTAGAATAGGGCATGTGATTTCCTCTGGAACCCAGGCTGGATGATTCCCGCATATGCTCGTCAGTTGGTCTTGTGTTGTATTGACTTGACGAATTATCTCATCTTGGGTGCTCTTGTCACACACGTGTATCTTCTTATAAGCACATTTAGCAGCCTTGTAGGAAGCACTGAACATAAAGAAGGAAGTGAAAACTAGCAACATTAATTCTTATTACACTTCATGTTAGATTCCTACTGTTTGATTGCTTGATCAACTAGTTGAGAATTTTGAATGTCAATCGCATTTTGCAATGAAATCAGTAGGACAGTGACATTCAATAAAACTGTCACATGCGCTAAAATTTGTGTGCACATGAATTCAAATATAACGACCACGTATAAATTTTCAATTATGACCCTATTTGCAGTAACCTATTTGCTAAGTTTGTGACAGTATTTCATTGGAGACAGGTCTGGATACCGTACATGTACATGTATATTTGTGACATACAAGTTTCTAATGTGAAATTTTTTTACTGTTTAGAAAGTGAATGTTTACCAATATGTGTGTGTGTGAAATAATATTATATTGAATAATTGACCGATTATTGTTTTACGTCACTCTATGACTATTTCAAGTACATAGTGATGGTGTCTGCCTGATGCATTGCATAAGAAATTTATAACTTTGAAACAGACCTTCACGAAGCAGTGAGGGATCTTTTATGTGCTAAGACTACTGCAACTCAGGACCTCGGTTTTTATTTACTGTCTCATCTGAAAACAGGACACCATGCATCCATGGCTGGAGTCAAACTCAGGCCTCGAAGTCATGAGCCCAGCACCTTATCCACTGGGCTACACCAGCTTGTAAACTAATATTATAGGATCAAACAGTGGTTCCATTGATTGGTATTTTACCATTACATATAATTACTTTTTTTATTTCTTTGGAAAATTTGGAGGACCAAGAACTGAAATTGTATTTTTACACAAAAAGGTTATCACCATAAAATTTACATAAAATGCCACAAGTATTTACTTACTTGTAGCAGACGATTCACATTTACCTTACAACTTGTAGTGATTACAAATACACACTAAATGATGATGTCATACACATGTTGCTTTGGGATTTCCCTTCTCCACTTACGCATATGATTTCTAAACCTCTCCGAATCATGTTTAATGTGCTTAATATCTTCAAGGTTGACATTTGGTATAAAAGAATAAACAGATATCATATTTTTTTACAGGGTGACATGTAATGTCTTAAATACCATACCATGGAAAAATGTGTGAAAATGTCTCTACAATACTATTCTCTGAAAAATGTGACAATATCACAACAGTATATACTATTCACTGAAAAATGTGAAAATGTCGCTACAATACTATTTCCTGAAAAATGTGACAATATCACTACAGTACTACTCTCTGAAAAATGTGAAAATGCCGCTACAATACATTTCTCTGAAAAATGTGAAAATGTCGCTACAATACTATTCACTGAAAAATGTGAAAATGTCTCTGCAATACTATTCTATCTCAAAAAAGAATTTGTAAATAATTTCTTAAGACTTTGTTACCTGCACAAAGCATCTGCTCCATTTCCTTTCAAAACAGGCAATGCAGTTCTTAATAGATCTATGCATTCTTGAGCTCCAGCTTTGTCACATGTTAAATTCCCATTCACCATGTACGAGACCATGCCAAGGCTTTTGTTATTACAATGCTCCTCCTTCAAACCTGCACAACTATCTCCTACAAGGCTTTGTATTGACCTCAGACTGGTAATGAGTTCTGTGGTATTAGCATTTGTACAGCTCTTAGTATTGTTGTATACACAGTCCATGACCTTACTCACTTGTCTGTAATGATAAATAACATTGTTAAGCAGTCAAATTTTCAAAGCTCATACAGCACTTCTCAAAACCTCACTCTAATCAAATCTGGCTTAAATCCCTGGCAGCTATGACGATCTGCCAGCATGCAAAATATGCTTTTGGGTAAAACAATTCACAAATAATTTCCTGATCTTTATGAACTTATTTTCTGAATGAACACTGAAGACACCTTGGTACAAATCTCAACATTTTAAGTTAATAATAATACAGATACATGTATTACACATACTGCATACTCACTACCTAGAATTTCACTTTACATGTGAATCTTAAAAAATCCTACATTTTTTTTTAAAGATTCCCATCTCAAAGATAAGTGTATACTCAAATTTTCTGTATCAAAATGTCATTTTCATGTTCTCTTACTTTTCACCTCAAACTTCTGTGGCTGTCCCCCTCCCCTTTTTAGATGTCTAAAATCCTAGATCCACCACAGTTCTAGCGGTAGAAAGTGGACTATGAAGTACTTACACACAGTGCTGATTGTTATAGAAGGCAGAAGCTGTGGATAAATATTCTCCTAACCAGTTGACGCACATCTGGGCAGACTCTACGCTACACTTCTCCTCTACTATCATCTCGTATCTCATCATTGGACATGTCATATTGTGGATCTCACCAACCATCTGCAGGGCATCATGGAAAGTCTGTTGTCGTTCTTGTGAACACGTTTTAGTGAAGTTCTGAACACATTCGGCTGTCATCTTATAATCACTACGAAAACAAAATAGAAGTTTTATATAAAGCAATCATTATCTATAACATTGCTTTCAAGGAATTTTCAGTTACTATGAATACAGACTTATCTCCAATTTGGCAAAGTGTCTAATATAAAAACAATTGTGATGTCATATAATTCCAATGGAGGGGTAATTTTCGTCCCCTCATTTCAACTGATTTGACATCAATTTCCATGGATGAGCGATCAAAACTCTATAACCGATATTGACAACAACATCATTTGTCTTCTTACGTCTCTTACTTGATAGAGGTTATTCTTTCAGTGATAATTTCATTTCTTTTGAGCTACTTATTATGGGTAAATTAGGTACAATAGTTCTAGAGATATTGTTGTCAATTACATAGTACATCATGTGCATTTGAAGCTCTAAATACTCTACATTGTGATAATAAACTAACTTTTACGGCTTAACAATAACTTATCATAATAAACTAACTGCTTATGGATTTATAATAATTACTTGTGATAATAAACTAACTTCTTATGGATAAATAATTACTTGTCATAATAAACTAACTTCTTATGGATTAAAAATTACTTGTCATAATAAACTAACTTCTTATGGATTAATAATTACTTGTCATAATAAACTAACTTCTTACAGCTTATTAAAACTTGTGATAATACAATGTTAACTAACTTCTTACAGCTTAATAATTACTTGTGATAATAAATTAATTTCGGTACCCTGTCAGTTTCTGTAAAACACAAGCATGGTAACCCCACTCTAATGCATTTGACAAAAATAATTACCACTAGCAGCAATATGCACATAGTTACGGTTTTCTAAACCAAGTTGCTTATCATAGTGACATCATATCAAAAACTGTAGGATATTGTGACGTTATATGAAAAACTGCAGGGTATCATGAATACCCTTGCAGTCTTTAAAGCAAACAGCCAATGAGATCACGAGTTACAAACAAAATACATTAGAATATACCGTTACAAACTTCCTGAGTGAAGGATTCTTAGGAAAATCAAAAACACATTTGGGGGGGGGGGGGTTCTTTGCCAATGTGGTTTGAAGAATGTTGATTTTCATTTTTGTGCTACTTACTGACATAGATCTCGTCTCTGATCCATAGGTGTGTAGGGCCAGGACATCAACCTTTTCCAATAAGCAGTTACACAATTGCCAGCATAATCAGGAACACATGAAGCAGGTTCAACTAGAAATATATGTGATGTAGCATAACAAACTGAAAATATTAATTTGAACCCCAAAAAAATTTAAACATTTTGGATATAAAATTCAAATCAAAGATAAAATGAAAAATATTCGAGATAGATTTCTTATAAAAATACTGTATTTCACACCGTCTTTAGAAATATGATATAAACTGAAGATCGAACATAGAATTTCATACACACTTGGATCTAATATCTATAAATCTATTGTTAAATGGAACTGAATTTTAATAATATAAAAATGACAATAATTCTTATTTATTTCACCTGTTTTTGACTCTGTCATTTTCAGTCCAGTAAGATTCTTTGGGCAATTTTTCATATAGTATCTCTCAAGAAGAGCTTGTTGTTTCATTGCACCATATTTGTATGGTGCAGGCAAGGAATCTATATCTATCTGACATTCTGATTGATTGTGCAGATAAGCAAATACCAGACAGAGGTCCTGAGTGAAATTTGTAGTTTTGGATGTGATGTAAACCATAGCATCCAATGTTTTGATGGTGCATTTTGGAATTGTAGCAGTCATGATTTCTACAGCAGGTTCTACACAGTATGGCTGAAACTGCATTAGGTAATTTCTGGAGGCATATGCTACAGATTCGAAAACTGGAAGCATTCCACAATTTGAGTACTTAGATACACAACGTATATGCTGATTTACAAGCCTGAAAAACAAATGATAAAACTGAAAACAGTGTGTCAAGATTTGAATACATTTCAATTTATAGGATGATGGAGAGACAATATACACAGAACATGTGGTTTGAAATAATGAAGTCAGCAAGTCCTCTTCAATATTCAAGATATGTTTCTGTGTTCAGAAATTAATATATATGTTTTTTACGTATAGAGTTAAGGAACAGAATATCTAGTGGACAAACCACTCATATATTGTAGTAATAGTCCTGAAATGCTACGTACATTTAATTGAACATTTTAAAATAAATAAGTTGATACATGTATTCTGACAGTCAAAAAGAAAATAGTAAAAAACAGTACGTATTGTTTTCAGGAAGAACTCAGGAAGAATTTGCAAAAATTGTCATAGATATCATATATATATGACAGATATGTATATGACAGATTTTATTTACTGTACATTTGGATAACTATACAATGAATAGACCACTTGCCGATCTTGTTAATGGCTGTCTTTTTGTCCGAGCTAACACCTTTTGGCGTTGTTTTTCACAGTGACGTCATAATACGTGACATAAATTCATTGTAACGTCACAACGAAAAACAACGCCAAAAGATGTTAGATCGGACAAAAAGACTGCCATTATCAAGATCGGCAAGTGGTCTATTATTTGGATTTGTTACCTCACAAATACATACCTTTCACGACCACAGATAGTTGAAGTTTTTTTTCACTCATCAGACTTTCCGATGCATGTTATCTGATTCACCATTTACAAGTTTTTGTTGTTAACTTAAAATGCTTGACAGATATATCTACTTCAGAAAGACACAAAAATACACTTACATGCAAGCATTGTTTGTCATATCGCTAGCAGAAACGGGCATAAAGCACTCGGAGAAAGCTGCATGCACATCACAAGTGCGATTACTGTAGCAATGCATCTTAGACAACATCATAGTAGTTAAAGGACAATGATCAGCAACTTGAGAAAACAAGACCTTGACCTTGGGATCAATTTCAGACCATTTCATGGATTCTGAGCTGCATCCTGATGTCATGTATTGTACGCAGTCAGTCATTTTTTGCATTTCTCTGAAAGTAACAAGAAAATACAACCAAATTATTTGATCTTTATATAAATACTCAAGACTATTATCTGAAATATATGGACATTCAAAATAACCATAACAGAAAGATTCAAGGAATATGAGTCTACGAGATCAAAGTACTATTTAACAGAAAAAACATGATGTTCTGTTATTCTTTACACATGTACTATAATCCACATACATTAGCTATAATCTACATACATTAGCTATAATTAGATATATAGAAAGTTCATGTGTAGTTGATGCTGTCATGAAAGCTTAACGCCCATAAAAATTATGTGTAGAACATTACACTGACAAGATTGATGTTGATATCGTCATGAAAGCTTAATCCCCACGAAAATTATGTATAGAAGACTACACTAGCATAATCATTGTCTGTTATAATTGTTAAGTTTTTAAAAGCATTACTGATGCATTTTCATCTCATAGGTTAAACATTATTTTTGTTAAAATTAAAGAAAATTAAACAAGAAACAAAGACAATTTATAAAGTAAAACAACTATTGGCAGATGACAAACCAATTTCAAATAGTGTTAAGGAATTTATACTGGAGGATAACTCACTGGCAGACAACATCCCAGCCGAACATTTTCACATTGTGTGTGTAGAATTCGATATTAGAATGAGCCACACATGTCCTAGCTCGTTCCTTATCACACATGTTTGATTGTACACTAGTACAATCTCCCATCATTTCACGTCCCATGCAGTAATTTCCATACATTCGAAACAATGTGTCAAGGCTCAAAGTCACAAGTTCAGAGGGTATCCTGTCATCCTTCATCTTCAGGAGTTTACTTACAGCCGTCTTTACCATTCTTCAAAATAAAAAAAAGACTTATATACACTTTAAAACTCCAGGACATAAAACTGACCTATAAGTATTAACCATAAATATGAATGAATTGAGAATTTACCAAATTATGTAAAAATTATTTTAGTATTGTACTTAAAACCATTGCAGAAGAATAATCTGCCACCTCCAAATTTTTTGTATTTTGTATTATCAACATCCTTCCATCCCTACCCATCCCATAATATTTCTGTTATATAAAAGATAAACTTATTAATCAATAAATAGATAATTGAATAATTTAGTAAATATATGAATAAATATATAAAAAGGAAGCAAGAAATATTATCCCCTATTCAAAGTTAAGAAAACACCTACCTTTCACAAGCCAAACATCTACTTTAACTTTGATTTAAGTAGACAGCTACATGTCTCTATACTTACGGGCACACATTCTCTTTCATGGCATAAGGATTATTTGCTATCGATGATAATGTTATAACTTCTTCCATGAGAGGATTTCTCCCATAGTTCATCTCCTTTACATTGGCACAGAAATCTTTCGCCAATTCCCGTACAGCATAGATAGTGTTACTTATCATTGACCCATATATCTCCCATGGACAGTTTCTCAGGTTAGTCATAGTTACATCCAGGGGGTATGTAATCATCCTGATAATAAAGAAAACATGTTAGTTTTTTGTTAACTTGAACATGGATAACTTAAACCTGAATGTTTTTCTAAAGAGTCTGGTTCAACTACAGACCCTTTCATTATTACTGTGGGATTGATGTTTTGGATGGCTAATTCATAAATTTTCCAGCAAAATGACATCAGAAACTCACATTAGTATTTATCATGACGTCCAAACTCTTACGTGAAAAGTTATCATTCGTCAGTACCGCAGTAATAGTAGTAATGGTGAAAGGGTCTATAATTTCCATCTAAATGAAGATAAATCCTCTTGATTTTTTAAGAGCTTATTAATATATGTTGTACTAAAAAAAAATATTAAGTTCCTTCTCCAGTTTTTTCATACATGTATATCCTTCTGTACACCGAAATGCACTTTTTAAAATAATGAATTTTCAAGTACTGTACTTATTCAATTCTGTTCATATTTGACAACTGAATACATTTTCTCCAAAATCATAAAATCTGATGTATCAGTTTACAGTTAAATTGTACCTCCTGAGATGTATAGTACATTACAAGACAAATATTAAAATTACCAGCATGACATTGAGGACTTCATATCAGAGACAGGTGAATCCAACATATTCTTCACTTTATACAAAGTATCCATGGCCACTTCATAGTTACATCCTGGCTCCATACACCAAGACTCGGCTGTGAGGTGGATCTGATTAGCAACATTCCCAACAGCTCCGCGAATACGAGAATTTCTGCAGCCACTCATGGAGTTAGACAGACACTGTAGCACTGTTTTAGCTTCCCTGAAATATAAGAAGTTGTGTATGAAATGTACACACACATACACACACACACACACACCTACACACACACACACACCTACAAACACATATATATATAATTATTTGCAATTGGAAATGAGAATCTGGATAATAAGCTAATAACTTCATATCATGATATGTGTATCATAAAATAGAATAAAATGTTGTATGACTATGTGAAATTTATTATGTTTACTCCATTTTGCGCAAGTATTACTTACATACATGCTGTTGGTATTGTATACATTGATGATTTAGAAGTCATGTCAACACCGACATAAACAAAATTCATGATACATGCCCCTGCAGACATCACGTCACATGATTTGTCCATGTCATCCATTTCCTCTTTTTCTTTATCATCTAATAATAGAATAATGAAAAAAAATTATCTATTTCATTTAAATTACAGAATATTACATCACCACCGGCACATGTAGTTATTCATACTGAATTCATATCCTTTTTTTTTCATTATACTTTGAACAATTTATCATGCTTGTATATGTATGATACAGAAAAGTAAAATATAGAATAATGATATAAAATAGTAATACTAAAACACAACAAACAGATATAGATGTAACTTGACTCACTGGCACTTGAGAAAAAAAATGTTTTGTAGTTCTAATTTGAATCATTATAATGCCTAACTAACACTGACCAAAAAGTTCATTAGTTGGTGAATAAACAAAATTATACTACTACAATTCATATCACACTGCTCTTTCAATTTTTTTTCTATTATATTACATGTATATATAACTTAATATTTTTTCTAAAATTACATACACTTGAGCATGTATATTTAGTAACAGTTTATCAAATATGAAAGGTATCAGGATAATATAGGGTCTGCTTGAACTAATAGTACATGCTTGAAATATCTGATATACTGATCCCAACTTTCCGGATGACTGCATCAGCTAAATCGAAAAAGTGTGAAAAGTGGGGTCATTTGATTAGCATGATTGGAGCTCAATGAAAAAAAAAAGTGTTTTAGGTAGAAATCAGCATTTGTTTGAAACCTTATAATACTAGTTGTATTCAATGTTGACATTATCTGAGGATATCTTGTGTCAACAACCTAGCTTATAAAACCTTATTTAAATATATTTCAGCATCTACAAATCCGTAAGGAGTACATATGTTTACTCTTTCAACAAATATTTAATTTGACCAAATATTTGAAATTAACATTAATCTGAACATACAGTAAGACTAAGAAAGTAAGAGTCCCTGTCTCATTTCAGCATAATGTATTCATACCTAAGGGTGCATTTAATCTGACATCGTGACTGTTCTACTTTTTGTAATCTTTGCACACTTCAACAAATATTTTGTTAACCAGGTACAATGTTCTTCATATCTTATTTATAGTAATGAGCATGACAGTTTTTTGTAAACTATTCTATAAGACAGTGTGATGGAGATGTATATTTGGACTTATAATTTTGTAGATGTTTTTTTCAATTATTTTTTTTAACAAGACAGTGTGATGTGCACTGAGATGTTTATCTATGATGTACATGTATGCATACAATGACTTGAAGTAAGAGAACAAAATAGACATTGTCTTCAAACATTCAATGAATTATTATATATAATTATAATAAAACTAGCACAGATATATATACATTGTTGAATAATCATTCATTACATAGATTAAAAATTACTTTAAATTTACTTTATGTAAAGTATTTTCTCTAAGTTTCATGAAATGCATATCAGCACAATGTGAACATTGAATCATAAGTAATACATATTAAAAATTTTTCCTATATTTTCTTGCATATCATAACATGTGCATATGAATTTCAAAAACATATCAGTGGCTCGGAGGGATGACATGGTGCTCTATCTTCTCAGATCTAGATCTAGAGTGAAAGTACCAAAAATTTATTGCTTGATATGGGATTTGGTAATATTTGGTCACATGTGTTTAGCAGGAAGTATGGGAATCACTTAATTAACTGCATTGACAAAACAAAGAATTTCTGCTTATGTACATGTATTTTCGAAATTTGAAAGCAGTCAGGTCAAAGCATTTTTAAAATTACAAATTTACATAAATTTTCTATTAGAAATAAATTTTCTTGTTCATTACATTTATGCAATATTCATGATAAGTTTTTATGGAGTCAATTATATAAAAAGAAAAATAGATTTTCATGATTTAAATAAAAGTTAGAGGATGTACTTTCATATTACTTGACCATATATTGTGGATTTGTTGTAACATTAAGTTTTAATTGATGACAATGAATATCATTTTATACTGGTGTGTCTTACACATACTGAGAGCAAAATCAGGAAAAAAACAGTTTTGTTAAATATTGATGTCACTGGTCCATCATTCACAAGCTAAAATCTTTATTGAATGTGTCATCAAAACTTAAACAATTTCCATTTGCTCACTTAATTGATATCCCTTTGAAGCACAGAACTTCCATGTTTGATATAATTTCTTCATTAGTTTTATCTTTGCCAGACCATGGTCATTCTCATGACAGCCAATGACCTGTTTCTTCCCATATCATAATACATGTAGTTATGGCTATGAAAATGTAAACTGTCTGATGCCATAAATAAAATTCAATTCTATCCACATTAAAAATTTCTATCAAATTTAACTTTATTTCCAATTTTTTTTCAAAGGTATTGACATTCCTCTCCCTTTCAGCACTCAGCCACAGCCAACAACTATGTAGAGATCAAAATGTACAAAATGTACATGTACTGTGATGTACACATTACCATTATTCCCGCATTTTACTGGTTATAAAATAACTCTGTAGAAGTAATATTCATTCATTACATTTGATACCATCTATATTTAAGTAGATTCCTTTACAAAGGTGACATACACTGTTTAAAATACAAATTGAAAGGATTTACATTAACGCAAGCGATAACTGTCAATTATGCCCAGGTTATGATACAAAGAGCAAACCTTAATGTCACAAATTTTGAAGAACTTAAAATGTTGTTTGTAGTCATTTAAAGTATGTGAATTTGGAAGTACAAGAAAGCAACACTGCAGATTATTCAGAATATTCACTACAACAAAATGTCATCAGGCAATAAAAACACAGACAGTGATGCATGATGAGCTCCTCATTTTTTTCTAGTTCAAGAAATTATGACCAGTCTCTCAAAACTAGACGATATCCTGTTTACTGCCTGCACCTGCTGAATATACATGTATTGAGACATGTCTCTGATATATTCTAGTAAGTAAATGTTCGTTTCACGTAATAATTGAGGTCTATTTGACCAGGAAAGTATCGTGTTCACTGTACGTCTTTTGACTCAAATGACATGTTTCAATCGTTCGCAATTAAGTTTTTACTTTCTACTTCCAATTGCTTTATTCCATATTTTACAGAGTAAAGCGAGACACTTCTGTACAGATATTCTTCTTTACTGTACAGTTCGTCAATACCATAGGCACTTGTTTCATGCAGGCACGCCCCTCTTATACAGTAATAGAAAGACTTTCTATTACTGTATAAGAGGGGCGTGCCTGCATGAAACAAGTGCCTATGGTCAATACCCTGACATGCTGAGTAGGCCTAGTAGTATATGTACTAGTACACGGTAGAAAATTTTAACAGACCGCGGGATAAACATCAGGACACTGTTACACATTTAATAAACACTAGAGAAAACTTACGATTAACTGATAAGATTATTAATCATTTACTCTTAACATAGCACTCATGTAAACTTTGCTAAAATGTGAGCACAAATCTCCATAACAAAATGATAATGAAAAGTAATGTTTGAATGAGCACGTAATTAGGAATCCGGACAGTTCTCTTATTGTAAAAAATATAATAGCTTTCTTTTAGATATTATTTACGTCCGAATATTAAAAAAATGGTATGATTAAAATCAAAAAAGATTCTACCCTTGATACCCTCCCTTAGGATCACCAATTTGTATAACGTGGGTGATAAATGACTTGGTACCTTGTGACACCATACATGCTGTGTAACTGACGCCATCCAGGACTTTCAGATGCGATACCAGCAATGGATCGAAAGCCACCATGTCCTTCGGACAAGCTTTAGTTTTTTCGTCGATGCACATACGGTACCTAGTTGCATGTCTGTGAAAAGGAAACAGAATTCATTATAAAATGCAATGTGATCCAGTTAAATACAATGACATCGTTGGCGGACTTAGAAGGGGGGTGCAATTCATGCAAGCATCCCCCACCTCTGGTCGGAAATTCTTTTTACCAAAAAAGGTCATTTTCGACCATGTTTAGGGATGCGCCCCTTTCCAGACCGAATAGTGTAAAACATTAGTCATGGGAGACTGCAACCCACCCCTTTGAAATATTTCTAGATCCGCCTATGGACATGCATCCATCAGAATGCTTATTTTTCTATTTTTGTTCCGGGTATAACAATATATAAAACACTTTTACATGGATACATTACTACGTAATTGTCTTGATGTTAACGCGATGGTGACGACATCGGGACCGCATGGGGGAACCTTATTCAACAGAAAATAACGACAATTAAAGACCATCTACTCCTCTTCTTTAAATTGTGAATTCCAGTAAGTGTAAAATGTCAAATGATAATACGTTACCTGCAAGCCTCTGCATGTATTGAGTGACCAAGGGGAGACAACATGGCGTGTACTGTTGCATTGGCATATTGCACAAAACACATCTTTGCTGCTTCTACTTCGCATCCTATACCTAAAACGATAAAGATATAAAACAATATACTTATCATATTATATATATCATATTATATCATATCATATATAGATATCACTTATTCGTCTACATGAAATTCATTATACCTAATGAATAAAGTGCAAAGATACCGAGCGGTAGTCCATAAGGAGCATCCATTATCCTAGATAAAATAGAGATATATGCTATCACGGACCCTTGGAAGAATGAGTGTTGGGATCAGGTGCCATGGAGGAGTAAGCATCCCTTGCTGACTGGTCACACCCGCCGTGGTACCATACTATTATTTGAGCCAGTACAACTCGTAGTATTAATCAGTTTGATATTTATTTAATATGCCGGTACTTTATTCATATATTGGAAATTTGACATCTCCCATCACTATTTGATACCGAAGCTTGTATATGAACTCATACATGTTGAGAGTAGCTTGTGCACAAAAGATGACAAACTCATCTTTGGCAGTTTATCTCCTCATCGTTTGACGACCCATTTTTCCAGAAACAGTATTGACGTTTTAAATTTTCTATTAATCATTTGTGAGTATATTATATGGACAGTGATGAAATTCTGCTTGAGAATATTAATTGTGCGTGTTCGAGTCTATAAAACATTAGTACATGTATATATTAATTTCATTCATCATGCTACATGATGTCGCTTATTATAACATATCTTTCATATTAGAACTTCAACAATCATTCCGACTTCAGATGAGTTCAAGGCACACGCCGACAATTCCAATCACTAGTTACCACCACAGTGGCCATGGAACTGAAATAATATACATGTACACTACAGCAAACGGCTATTGTTCAGTTGTCATATAAACACCATGATATTTTTTTAAGTCTTGGCTACCAATCGCCGCGATTTTTGCTCTTTAATTGACCTATCGTTAACGCAGAACCATCGCAAATCACCGCAACGATCGCGGTGAATCACAGCAGCATTGCCGCAAACCGCGGCGACCCAACTATCTACGAATATGTCAATCCGACAATCGTAGGTAATTATTTTACTTTAAATGCCCTACACTAATTTTTGCGTCGGGTGATATTTCTTATAAGATTTATGCGACCTTGCGTAAAAATAAAATAGGGATATAAAGTCGAACATACATGGTATGTGTAGTAGATGCGGAATAAATAACAGTTACACGAAGACAGCGGTTTACAATTTCTTTTTCTCGAATGCACTGCGTTGAATTATAACCCGCTGTCTTTGGGTTGATTTTAGCTGTTTAATAAATTCAATAACTGTTTAAAATTCAATGTAAACCATTTCATCTATTGACCTTAGTTATATTGAGTTTGTAATGATGTGACCATTTTGAAGAACTTTGTGTTTGATCGATATTGACTGAATTCTAACTATTGTACGTTTGCTTTTTACAGAAATTTGAAGGAGGTCAATGGGATCAGAGGTAAATCTATTGAAAGTGTTTCAATTCACTTCGTCAGTTTAACATATATAATTATCACTATAGAAGTTCAATGCCCCACTGCACAAAGAAAAGATGAATTCATTGCTAAGGAATTCAGTTGCGTTATACTGTGAGCTATAAGCGTTTACGATATGCAACCACTCGAGAAACATTTTTTGTACTATCGTCTCGTGATGCTAAAATTAGATATATGAAACGGTAATACTATCTGTACTGTCTCTAACGACTGCAGCGTAGTTGATCTTCGGTTGTAGCTACTTAATAACGAAGTAAGGAAACTTGAAGAATTATTTTTGTTTGTTTGATTCTTGTTTTTCATCAAACTAAGGTCTGCCTGATGCAATATACAGAAATTTAGACCTTACAACGAATCCACCAGAATCAGTAGGGGATCTTTACGTGCCACGTCTACCTTGACTCGGAACCTAGGTTTTTACTGTCTAATCCTAACGACAAAACACCGACGTACCTCAGGCGGGACTCGAACCCAGAATCTCTCGGTCACGAGCCAAGTACCTATAACCGATAGAGGTACGCTGGCTCAGCTTGATTTAATACAAGGTGCAAAAGTATTAATAGTATATCCAAATCCAGTTTATATCATAAATTCGGAAATAATAGGGAAACATGGACCTATGGAGAAACAGAAGTATCAGGTGAGGCGGAGAAGTAAGCATCCCCTGTCGACAGTCCACATCCGCTGTGAGTGTAGTTATCACATTGAAACGGTAGTTACTGTCATAGTGAGTATAACCGATCTTTAAGACATCTAACTAGCAATCACATAAGTCGATATATTAAATATTGAAAAATATTAAGGTCATTTTAGAAACATATTTGCAGAAAAATAACGGAAGGCATGATTTTTATGTCCTTGCTATAGTAACGTTTTGTTAAGTTGTAAACTCAATCCGTCAATAACATGAAAGATCGATTAGTTTGTGTGACATCAAAAGCAAAGTACTTTTAATTGTTACAATTCTTTATGGTACGACATCATTGAATTGTCGTAAAAGAGGTATATTAAGCTATTTTGCTACACAGCACAGCCTCATTCTGAATCGTTTGATAGTTATACCTACTTTTGCCTAGCTAATTTAATAAAATTAGAAACCCGCTATGAGCCACTGCTGGAATCAAACAAAACACCTCCGCTGTAGTGCTTTATCTCTTTCATTATATGATGTTTGACCATAAAAGATTAGAAAGGGACAGACCTGTAGTGGACAAGTCTGTCCCAGTGCAACTTCATGTTACAGAAATTAAAGATTTAGATAGGAAGCTCATACTGCATTCCTATCGTCCTGTGGGCCGCGGTGACATGGCTTTCACCTCATGATATCTTTTCATTCAATGAAAATTTTAATTAGCGCAATTGTGATTATTATACAGGTGAACAAAACAAAAGACAACAGACTATTTATTACAATGAGATGCAGTCTGTCACATACTGTATTAGGTAAATCTCCCCCTTTCTGTCTCATCTACTTTTATAATCATCAGGTGATATGATTACTTTTTCATGACCGTCAACAAATTCAGTTTATGTCCCTTCTTTGTAATACCGGACAGAATTCATTTTCTTGTCCCTATTATTGAACTTTATACATGTATTTACAACTGTGATTTGGCTTTGTATATGTTAATTCAAGCGTCCATATTGACCTCGACTTATTCTACGGCTGACACCATTGACCGCAAATGAATACTTTATTTGTGAACTCTTCTCTACCCCGAAAAAAAAATCGATTTTCTATGAATTAATTCCATATATGACAATGAAATACTTCCCAACTTCGTGGATATAGAATGGGCGGTGCAAACAATACAAAACAATAGTTTCATCTACTGGAAATGTATCAAAATTGTCTTTCTTTAAATAATATTTACCGAATCAGTATTTTCTCAAAACAATAGAAGTTATTAAATGGGGCATTATAGGGGAAATCGTTCAAATATAAAAGGGAGTCACATGATTCACTCGTAAGGGTCTCCTCTCTAAAGTAAAAAAAATAAAAAAGACCTTTTGCCATAATTTTCATACGAATAGAGATTCCAAACACCAAACGAACTCTCCTTCCGACACCTTCAATACCCATTTAGGAAGATTTCGTATGCTGTCCTTTTACCGCAAGTCTAGAATACGTGCCATGGTCAAAGCATGCACTTGCAAAGAGACATTGAATGTACTGATTGAGTTAAACCTTCTTCACGGGTCATGAATTTGAAACATGTATAGAAAACATGACGCTGTAAAGTAGAAATAATTAAAAAAAAAAATAAAATATGGTGATTTCACGGCTGGTGGGACAAGAAATCAGAATATAATGATTAATTGATTGATTGATTGATTGACGTCTAACTAGGATTATTTTCAAGTGACATCATAGGCCTAATTCGCAGACCTTTGCAGTAAATATACCCAAAGCAACGAAGGATATTTTTTTTACATGTCAACGTTTAAATCTCCCATGGCAAAGTGTGTTGCCGTTTACTTACTATGGCAGAAGGACAGAAGACCTGTGGTATTCTAAACGAGTTCTGTTCAGGACTATCAAATAGAATTAATAATCACTGCACTTTTACTCGTTTTCCACTTCCGCGGATTACCTTAACAAACACGGGCAGACAAGTCACATTTTTGACATGGCCTCTAGGGATGATGTTAATTGTAAATGAAATGTTGGGACTTGTGGTCATTTGGAATTTATTAGAATATGTTTTCAAAAACGAGTTTACACTTTGCATCCTTTGGCTTTAGGTCGTGCGATCTGATTGGATATACACTCATACATTCTTCGTGGTTATTCTTCATTTTATTATATATAAGTCTTTCTCTCTGTATATATATGTACAATATACTTGAATTGGTCTATTTAAACATCGTTTGTAAACTGTGTAGTTACAAAATTTTGAATGTAGGTTAAATCCATACAACTCGCAAAACAAAGAAATTGGTTGAACTCAAAACTACTGTGTAAGAGGGTTCTTCAATTTCACATTAACGCTTTATGTAAAACCCTTATTCAAAGACTAAGGCCATGAGGGAAAATTTCAGGTCGCTTCATGAATTATGTTTACTCACGAGGACTGTGTATTTTTGGGATCAGGCGCTCATGAATGTTGATTTTTCCAAAGAAAAGATGGAAGACGAGTATTGTGCAACAGTACACGAGTGTTAGCACGTGATTCGTAAGATGAGATGGGACTCAACAAATAGATGTTTCACATAGAAGCTGGTTTACCTATATCCTACACATTTTTTAAAAAGTTGAATGTTCATGGATATTCACAAAGTTTTCTGTAACTTTTTATCACTGAAAATTACATCTTTTACAGTCTTTTGTCTTTAAAAGAAAATCATATTACTATAGTTTAAAATCGTATCGTGGTACATCATTTCACTGTACACAACTTGGAATTACAGGATGCAAGACAGTAGCGCATCCAGGATTTCCGAAAAGGGGGGGGGGACATTGTGAAAGTCAAATATTAGCCAAAATACTTAGCCATTTTGGGTGTCAAATCTAGAGTTTTATTGGTAAATATGTGGCGAAAGAAGGGGGTCCGCCCCCTCTAAATCCGCTACTGCAAGATCCCGGGTGATTATAAAAGCGTATAATATGTTTCAACACATCATTATTTCGATTAAAGCAAGACTAGAGGTGGCGTTGTTTTGTCGACAGCGTACATGGCTCCTGACTCAAGGGTCCAGAGTGACAGCACATCGGTGTTCTGTGTCTCGGACAAGACAATAAAAACTGAGATCTGATGTCATACTAGACGTTGGCAAGTAAAAGGTCATCACTTCTGAGTAGATATAAATTTCTTAGCAATACACCATGCAGGCATATAGCAAGATGGTCAGTAACTTTTTTTAAAAGGAATTTCGTAATGAGTGACTACCTAAAAACCATGCTCTGTTCATGTGGTTGTCCGATATCTGGTGAGTAAACCTACTGGAAAAGTTGTTAAGGATTGGCAAAGCATAGATTTGTTAAATATACATGTATATATGTATACATAAGACGCTCTGTAGCAGTTTGGACAAATTTCAAACCAAACTTAAGAAGTGCTCCCACCGCGGCGACAATTCGTGGAGTGGAGAAAGCAAGTTTTTTTAATTTTTGAGGGTCGTGACGTTAAAATGCACAGGATATGTGGAACAAAAACCACATCCCAGTCGCTTGGTGAGACGTCATGGATTTTGCAATAGTTCCATTACAGGTTTCGTTTACACCTTTCACATTTTAAACTGAAAAAAGACATTAGACAATCTCTTATGTCCTTTACAACGACGAATGTGATACGAGAGACCTTGATCTTTGGTTAGTCTTTGTGTCAATGACACATATTCTATACATATAGGAAATGAAAGAAGGGCTCACACGATAATGACATAACAATGGGCCTAAGTTAACTGAAGTCACCAAGATTGTCTCTTAAGTAAATTTTTGGGAAAAAAGTAACATTACAAAAATTAGTATGTTTAATCTTTTATTTAACATCTAAATATATAAAGGTCCAAGACGAACATATTATAAGGGTCATTTTGGAAAGTGATAGAAATCAGCTTTTCTTTGCTTTCTCTGTTTTCTTTGCCAACCATAACATCAAATTAGGTACTGAATATAATAATGCAATTATTATAGTTTTACCACACTGTGGATCCGCCAACAAAATGTGTCACATCATGAAGATGCTTTTCTTTGGTTAAGATGTTTACACATTTGTAGAACAGTTTTTTGTTTTGGACAAACGGAATCTTTTTTCATGATAGCCGTTTATTGCATTTCACAGTCTAATAGTAGATCGGCAATGAAACAAAGCGACCCATCTTTTTTTCCAGTTTAAACTCTGCGGTCAATGACGCATTGTGAAGGTACATATAGAAATACAATATTCTGTCTAGAGTTATAACATTCTTCGTGACATTGTTTTACACGAGTTCACACGGTTAAATTTCGCTGGATTATTTTGCCATAACAGCATTCGCCATATACCTTGCACATCTTTCCTCTCGTTCTGCCCCATGACAGGATAGAAATTTGCACGTTATAAACAATGTATATGGACAGCCTTAAATTAAGAATCTCTGAATGTATTTTTTTTAAAAAAAGGTGCCACCACGATTTATTATAGCGTAAAGCAACAGCATACAATACACTTGTGAAAATACCCACATATAACCCTCATGCAAACAGATATAATCAAAGACCTTGAAGCGAATTATGCATACTTATGCAGAGTATGAATAACTTAACGACGTGTAATTTAAAATTGACTGACTGACATTTTGACCATGGCGAAATGCTGCTTCATACATAAAGAAAAAAAAAAGAATTAAAGGGAAATAATGATACGGATCTTTACACACATTTTAACACTAAAATACATCTCTTCTCAGCATTCCGTACACTACACTACGAAGCCGTTTTCGTGCCATTTTAAAGAAGAAGAAATATTTTTTTATCTCGTTCGAACGAGAAAAATTCTCGTTCGAACGAGAAACTATCTCGTTTGAACGAGAAAAAAAAATCTCGTTCGAACGATAATTTATCGTTCGAACGAGATTTTTTTCTCGTTCGAACGAGAATTTGAAGCTGTGTGTTTTAGAATAACCATGCATATGTACATTGTGTTGTAAGTGTGTAGTTGAAATATATGCAATTATATGTATAAATGTATCACTGTATGTATCAAATGAAAAAATTCCTAATCGTACTAAGTAACAAAACACCTTAATTCATATATAAAAGTTTCTCTTTCGAACGAGATTTTTTCTCGTTCGAACGAGATAATTTTCTCGTTCGAACGAGATAAAAAAAGTTTTCTTCTTTAAAATGGCACGAAAACGGCTTCGTACTACACACCATTTAGTCCGTCTTAAATACAAATACTACTCTATTGTGACCATACACTGCCAGTATAACTACCTGTTTGGATTGATTGATTATTGTTTTACGTCACTCCATGATTATTTTACGTATATGGTGACGGCATCTGCTTGATACATTGCATACAAATTTAGACCTTTGCAACGGACCCACCCGAAGCAGTGAGGGATCTTTTATGTGCCACGTCTACCACGACATAGGACCTTGGTTTTTACTGCCCTTTCCGAAGGACAGATCACCGGTGAGCCCACGGCAGGACTCGAACACTGGACCTCTCGGTCACGAGTGGAACTCCTCATCCACTAAACCCCACTGACTTACTACCTTTTTGAAGCCGGTATGACTGCATAAATGTATGTACATTTGTAGCGTACTTGATCTGTGATCGAAAGGTCCTTTATCCCAGTCTCATCGGATTTTCTGCAGTTTCCTGGTATGCTGTTGCGCAATACCATTTCTGAACTTTTATAAATTGTGCCACCACATAATTGTCATGACTTAATATGACAGCAATAACCACCATATTAGTAATAACCACCATATTAGTAGATGTTTAATTATTCTCTCTTTATGCAGATGTATTTCAGATGTATTTATAAAAGTGACAAAACTTTTCATTGAATACTACCATTTTGTCAAGACAAGTGCACTGGCGGATTTAAAGGGGGTGGGGTTGCAGTGGATGCAACTAGCCCCCCCCTTCCCTTTCGGTGAAAAATTTTACCTACAGCGGTCAATTTCAACCATTTTTGGGGGCTGCAACCCCTCTCCGGACTAAACAGTGCAAAACATTAATCATGGTAGGTTGCAAACCCTTTCAAAAACTTCTAGATTTCCCGGGGGTAATAGCTTTAGCAGGTTTTTATACGTGCTCTTGTTTCGAGAAGATGAAATATTACATGCGTATGATTTACTTTTACCTGAGACTTTGTCGTAGAATTGATACACCTGAAACATCATCTTATAAGCTGACATTGCATTCTCCGAGTTGTATAACCCTGTAGTGTCCACCCATCTCGATTCCAAAGATGTATTTTTACCCTCGTCGGTTCTTTGAGATAAACTTGTCCGAAAAGTAATACCCAAAATAAATATTGCACTTAATTGCACTGCAGTCCACATGTTGAGAGTCTTCTATCGAAATCCTAGTTGCTTTAATTGTAATACATGGTCTATGTTTGCAGAGATAGGGTCAGAACTAGTGTACAGCGCTCTCTATTCCACCGCAGTCTGAACGATTGTGGTGGCGTTCGATTAACCGCAGCTTTATAAGAATATTTATTTACCGAAAGTTTTTGATATTTAAATGGACAACACCTAGCTTCAAGTTTTTCAGGGCCATGTGATCACACGATGCCTTAGATTTTGCAATACTACTATTATGTATTACATGACCATCGATGTGAACTACCTGTTCGATGAAGTAAATAGCTATAGAAATATTGACACGGTTCAGTGAAGCAACTTGCATTTCATGTAGATATTGTGTACATATTTGACAGGCTGAGTGGATTCACGAGTTCAACATTGAGAACATTTTCACAGTTTTCAAAATGTGCTGACCCTATTTACAGATTTCATACTTGAAGTACGTTCCGTAAATACTTTTAAAAGTCACGACTTTCAGTGTACATTGGCTGAATCAATTGGCTGAGTCAGTTTTAAAATAGAAGAATAAAAGAATGCAAATTCCCTCGTCTTTCTTCAAGAACACTTACACAACATATGATACCTTTTTTTTACCTGAATCTCTTCTCATCACTTAGAATATAAGGTTACCATGAATATGAGTGCGTTTTTCGATACAGTATGTTATGACTGATGGTCACATACAAGAGAGGATACTTTCTTAAAGAACGATCAACAATGAATTTTCCTTTGTTTTACGCCGCTCCAAGATTATTACACTTATTTGATGGCGGCACCTGGTTGGTGCATTGCTTCATAATTATGTCCTATACTACGGACCCACCCGAGGCAGTGGGGAATCTGTCACCTGCCATTGTAGATTGTGGTACTGGGCCTTGGTTTATACCGTCTCATCTGAAGGACAGACAGAGAGACAGATGTAGACTGTGATAATAGGCCTCGGTTTATACTGTCTCATCTGAAGAACAGACAGTAAGACAGATGTAGACTGTGATACTGGGCCACGGTTTATACTGTCTCATCTGAAGGACAGACAGAGAGACAGATGTAGACTGTGATAATGGGCCTCGGTTTATACTGTGTCATCTGAAGGACAGACAGTAAGACAGATGTAGACTGTGATACCGGGCCTCGGTTTATACCGTCTCGCATGAAGGACAGACAGAGAGAAAGATGATAAATCACCTCAGAAAAATCCGAGCCGAGAGCTGGAATCAAACCTAGGCCCTCAGATTTGAAGTCCAGTGCAATACCACCAATTTACCTAAATGAATTAATCACGTGGGGGATACACCTATATACTTCAGTTATTTAAAAAAAAAAACTAGTTAGATAATGAGTCTTTATTTATCAAAATAATGATTTCGAAACTACTGTCAATACAGATAAGAACGTTAACAATATGACTTCATTTTTATTTCTGCATATATTATGTAATATCTTCATACTTGAAAGACCGGAAATAAATTCAGAGCATTATTAGTCAGAGGTGGGACGAATAAAATATTACTGCCACACCTACAAGAATGCAGTAGGTAGTCATACATAACTAACATTAATGTTCAGATCATTTCTTGATTTTGAACTGAGATAAATCCGAATTCATGCGCATTTTGCGCATAAGCGTAATCTTTTGAACTGAGATCACTGGTAAAACTTTGACCGTGTGGGTGCTCATCTCATTGGTTTGATGTGTAGGCGGAGTTCCTGTCATTATCAGGTTTGGTGAGTGTTTCTATAGTAGCGGGAAATGTGAGCCACGATACTTGTCAAAAATTCACCATTCATCCTCTCCTGATATACGTTTAGTACAACATATCCTAATGTACTATTAGTGCATAGATTAAAGGGCGACGTAATGGGGCATACAAGAAACTACGAATGCCTATGGTCGTTGTCATTAAAGATGTCTTAATCCAATATGATATTGAAAATCACACACAAAAAAACTTGCTGTTTAGACTCGCTCACAGATTATTAATAAAATACCTTACTGAACTTGGCTGAATATATTTGCTGTGCTTGATAGACCGACAAAGGACACCATACTGCCGTGAGAAATCCATCATGTTTGGGATGTTACATGCCAGGTCTGTGTTTAAAAAAGAATGCAAATTTGGAAAACAGCAACCAGTTTTGCTTGATACTTAAGTTGAAAATCAAACACACTTGCCCATCTTTAACAATTAAGCAGTATTTTATATCACAATGAAGGGGCAGTAATGTTGAATTGTCCCTCTTCTATCCAGAAGATCAATACTCTTCTGTGAGTTATCGATGTCAATGTCCACACCTTATCACTGCAAATATATGGCTTACTCATTGTAAATCATAATCTTTGTGATGGTCAGATTTGGTGATATCATAAGCAGGAATGGTGATATCGTAAGCAGGATTGGTGATATCGTAAGCAGGAATGGTGATATCGTAAGCAGGCATGGATCCACGAGAAAGAGACCATCCCAACGATGTTTTAAAAGTAAAACAAAATATACAAGGAAAAGGTCAGTTTTTTTCGAATTTCAAGGTGGGTCCCCGACCCCCACCTCTTGATCCGTACATGAATGTGGATTATATAAACGCTCTGTGGTTCATAGATGAACTGGCTTCTTTTCTTCTTGCTATACAATTTTGGTTAAATTTAGTATCTCATTGATTGCATAATTTCACTACGAGTTCTTATACGGTCATTTTAATCTTCAAAGTTGAATTTGCAAACAAACAACGGTTTTAAAAGTGAATGATCTAGAAATAGATAAGAAGGCTTCAAACTTAAGTGACACGAGCTGGACCTTCTGTTTACGAAATACTTCATTTCTATGTAGCTTCGTTTTGTACACACACATATATATATAAATCAGAAAACACACCTTGTTGTTGACCTTGTCATTCATGGTGATCTATATGGAAATGTGACCTTAATTCATATTTAATTTTTTCAAATTATTCTTTAATGTAGTCATTTGCATTTATATAAGTTTTGCCTTTTCTATTTGCATACGGCGGATGTGGTAGACCAACAGGGAATACTTTCTCCTCTATGGCACACGATATGATTTCAGATGTGTTAAGTGGGCTGTGGTCTTGCTTAGTGTTTCTTTCTGATGCTGTCTTTTAAGTACTGAAAATGATCGTATTCGTCAGCACATGACGTCTTTGAAGTATGGATTCGATCCGGTGTAAATAAGAAAAGTGTAACAGTGTATCTGTCCTAGGTTGGTGTTTTGTATGTCTGGTTCGCTAGTGAGATATGCTTATTTACTTATCTCAGTTGTTCATTAATTGTGATTTTCAATTATATCGACATTTATTCATTACAGCTATTTATTTCTTTATTTCGATATTTTACTGAAGTTCATATCGATATTTGTTTAAGAAACAAATATTATATAAAAAAATCCCGACAAACTTACATTAGACTTGTGGCACGCGTATGACATACTTTCCATTTTGATTGGGTATACATTAAAATAAAATCAGTTTATAATATAGAATAGTATAGTCTCATTATATTTTGACTAATTTTTCATGCGTGTTCAGACGTATTAGCATATAGATGTAAAATTAAATCAACCATCCCTCATATTCACAGAAGATAAATAGAATAAGAAAGGAAAACCCATGTTCAACTCTGCTTAAAATTGTGTTAAGGAAAATTGGAACATTATACCCATTAGCGTAAGATAAGGGAATAGTTCTCAATGTTCTTAATGTTGATAGAAAATCAAATTATCAACTTTTTAATTACATAAGAGTAAGAGCGTTTTTGACTTAATAATGTGATTTATATACATAATTTATAATCTGTAATTCATTTCCTGCTCTTATATTCTATTTTTTATTTTTATTTCTATCCTTGAGCTGGCAAAGTTGAAGATTTCATTTCAAAATGAATTTGGATTTTAATCTTATGCATATTCTTCGTTTATATGTATATTAATAGCTTGAACTGAATTTGTCATGCCTGGTATTTGTCAACTAAAGAAATGAGTCATAAAATCTAGAACATCACGAAAACAAGTATAAAAAAGAAGCATTCCTTTAGTTACCAGATGAATCATGTTCTGTTGTTTGGGTTTTTTTTTTTATTTGTTTGCTTGTTTGTTTTTGAGTCGGCGAAGCCGCACTCATTGCAATCACTTTCTGTTCAGGGGTTATAACTTTCACTACCGATATAGAGCTTACTACGCCGCTAAAAAATAAAGTGCCGAAAAATTACTGATGTTGTCTTAAAAATTCTTGATCAGCACAATGTACCTTTAGCTCAGTTAATTTAAGCTAAACATAAACTAGTTTCAATAACTCGAAAAAGGAGTTGCAATAATGTTTTCAAATTTCGCGTAATAATATATAGTTGTGACTACTTTACGATGTGTTTACCACCGACACCGTCGGATGTACTCGATTGTGTAATTCTCCGGACAAAGCATTTGTCTTGATCTTGTATCGCTTGTTTTTATCGAGATATTTCAATTAAAGTTTTCCCCAACATACTCTGGAACTTTAGTTCTTCTTCACATATATGACAAATTTAAAGATCGATCTTCCCGCATTTCCTCTGATAATGAAAATGCAATATTCCCCATTTTCCTGAAATCCTGAATCCGCCACTAAAATGGTAAAATGATTACATACTTAATATCAGCAAAGCCGACTCTCAGGACTTTTGAGTCCTTTGATTATTTTACTTGCTTTTATGTTTGTTGCTTTTTTCTTTTTGGTTGGTTTGTTTGTTTGTTTGGTTTTTTTTTTTCAGTTTTTCAGGTTTTTTTTAATGAAAACCAGAACTGTCCCAATAGACTCTTTTACAATAGATGCGGGACTGACGTTTCACGGGAAGAAATGATCACTGTTCCTGCAAAGTGACTAAGACATATAGAATATCACATGGTAAATGTGATCTCAGCCCTGGGTCCGGCGCCATAAACTGAGAATATACTTAAGTCAATTATTTTAATTTTAATTTATTCCCTCATTAAACTTTCAAATAAATTGTCAAACAGAATGGTTTAATCCTATTTATTGATGGAATAAAACTCAATAAAATTCAATTCCCAGTTATTCATTCATTGTTGAACAGAAGAATTTGAAATTTTGACTAAGAAAAAAAGTAGTTTCGGCCAGGAAAGAGGTTAAAATATACCTCTACTTACAGGGAGACTCTAAAAATAACCTCTCACGCCCGACAAAGGACGAGATAACAAATTTTGTCGCCTACAACAACCTGTAGTCGGATCTTAGCACTGAGATGATTTTTCACCAATATGTGACATTTCTGTTATTACCTTCAGTGTCCTTAAATGAATATGGTATTAAATTTAGTCTCTAAACATACCAAATCTGTTTATCTACTTTCTTTCTCAACATTCTCTCAATCTCAGAAGCCAGAGGGTCCACTGTGCGACATTTTAGTTTCTGTTCAAAATTGTTCAAATGAATTTTGACGCTTCAGAATGGCTACAAGGACACCCCCACCCTCCACACACACACACACACACACACACACACACACACACACACACACACACAAACACACACACACACACACACAGATCAAAAAAAAAAAAAAAAAGAAAAAAAAGAAGAGAGCAAATAAAAAACCAGAATGTACTATTGAGATTTCTAGAAGGATTTATTACGAATCTACGTTGTTTTTATGTCATTCCGAAATCAAGAATCTGAAGTGCATTGATTTTTTTTTTGTTTTGCTTGTTTGTTCGTTTTTTTTTTTTTTGTTTTTGTTTTTTTTTTTAATTTTGGGTTTTTTTTTTTCGTTTGTTATGGCTATGTTCGGGGTTTATTTTTTAATGTATTCGTTTTTGCAAATGTTTATATGATTCCCTTTGTTATCTCATTATATGCTACTTACAATACACAGGACGTGTATTATCTGATTTATATATTCCCTCATTTGTCATGATTAAGTGTCAAGAAAGAGGCGATCTGTTGCAGACAATTTCGGGTTTGATGTACTTTTCTTCGAATCTATTGGAACGATTTTAATATAATTTTAAATGAATGAAATAGTTAGTGTCTCCTACAAGTATTGTTATTTTTGGCAGGATCTGACCATGGGTGTGTGAAGTTTGATATGGCTTTACCTCCAACATTTCTTTCGTTCTAATTAAACTTAGACTTGGATCTGCTCATTACGACCTTATGCTTATGTGTAGCAATGATAGTGAGCGGATCCAAATTTAATTTTGATTGGAATGACATATTTTTTTATTTTTCATATCTTTTTATTTTGGCATTTGAGTAAATGGTCACATCGACTGAAAATTTATCGTCAAGGTTAGAATAAGGTAAAACTCACGAATATCTGTTCAAGCATGTTAGGTATTGTCTGTTTTCAAATTGCAACATAGTATCCACTGACATGTTGTTATTATTGAAAACTACATCTATGCATAAGTTACCTCTTCTATACATATATCATATAGCAATAAAGTGTACCTTATTTAATATAAATATGGAATATGATAAGGCAAGACACCTTTTGTATTACCTCCTTTATGCAAAATCCAAGTTGTTGGGAGGAGCGGTATCATTATTATACCCGTTTGGGGGATATTTATGGAATCACCTTGTCTGTCTGTCTGTCCGTCTGTCCGTCTGCCTATATGTTCACATTTGTCCGGGCCATAACTTCTTACCCCTTGTCGGATCTGGATAATTTTTCACACAATTGTTGTACATGACCTAAGGGTGTGTCATGATCTTGAAATAAGGTCATATCTTCAAGGTCAAGGTCACAGTGCATACATAGCCAAAATCCTTGTCCGGGCCATAGCTTCTTACTGCCAAGTTGAATTATTATCCTGGATAATATTTCACATAATTGTTGTCCATGACCCAAGAATGTGTCATGATCTTAACACAAGATCATATCTCCAAGGTCAAGATCACAGTACACACTTGGTCGAAATCCTCGTCCCAGCCATAAGTCTTTACTGATATGTTGGATCTGGTTAACATTTAAGGCAATTATTGTACATGACACAAGGGTTTGTCTTGACCTTGACCCATGGTCATATCTTCAAGGTCAAAGTCCTAATACGCACATAGCAAAACTTTTTCTCCGAGCCATAACTTCTTATTCCCCAAGCGGATCTGAATAATATTTCACACAATTGTTGCTCATGACCAAAGAATGTGTCATGAATTGACTCAAGGTCATATCTGTAAGGTCAAGGTCACAGTGCATACATAGCCAAAATCCTTATCCGGGCCATAACTTCTTAATTCCAAGCTGGATTTGGATAATATATCACACAATTGTTGTCCATGACCCAGGAATGTGTCATGACCTTGACTCAAGTTCATATCTCCGATGTCAAGGTCAAAGTGCACGGTTGTCGAAATCCTTTTCCGGGCCATTACCCCTAACTGTTATGTTAGATCTGGATAACATTTTATGTAATTATTGAACATGACACAAGGATATGGCATGACCTTAACCCATGGTCATGTCTTCAAGGTCAAGGTCACAGTGCATACAAAGCAAAATTTTTGTCCGGGTCATAACTTCTTATTCCCTTATTGGATCTGGATAATATTTCACACAATTGTTGTCCATGACCAAAGGATGTGTCATGACCTTGACTCAAGGTCATATATTTAAGGTCAAGGTCACAGCGCACGCATAGCCGAAATCCTTGTCTTGGCCATAACTTCTTATTTCCAGACTGGATCTGTATAATATTTCACACAATTTTTGTTCATGACCCAAGGGTGTGTCATGAACTTGACTCAAGATCATATCTCTAAGGTCAAGGTCACAGTGCATGCATGTTCAAAATCCTTTTACGGGTCACAGCTCCTTCCTTTTATGTAGGGTCTGGATAATATTTCACATCATTATTTTCCATGATCCAAAGGTGTGTATCACATAGTACAAAGCGTGTTGTCCGTCTGTGAGTCTGTCCGTCTGCCTGTCCATGAAACTTGTCCGGGTTATAACATATTCCTTTTAATTTAGAGGGAGATAAAATTTTACACCAGTGTCGTTCATGGCCCAAGGGTGTGTCATGACCTTGAACCAAGTTCAAGGTCACAGTGCATACATATCCAAAATTATTTTGTCCGAATCGTAACTTCTTCCTTTCAATTTGGAGGGAGATAACATTTGACACAATTATTGTCCAATGTGCATGACCTAAGGTTGTGGCATTACCTTGAACCAAGGTGGCATCTACAATGTCAATGTCACAATGCACACATAGCCAGAATTCTTGTCTGGGCCATAACTTCTTCCTATTACGTTGCTGGAGGACTGTACTTTACACAATTGTTGTCCATGACCCATGGATGTGTAATGACCTTGAACCATGGTCATATATACAGTTTAAAGTCAGAGTGCACACAAACCAGATTGTTTTCTTTAAATATATATAGGCCCCTACTCAAAGTGCACAAGTGGGAAATACATTACATTTATACCAGTGATGTATCTTGGGATGAGTTATTGCATGTTTCAACTTTTTTTTTGCCGCAGGGGGTAGTTGTTCCGTTTGGACTGCTCTAGTTGGTCAACCTCGTAAAATGTTATATGACAATGTTGTTTTAGTTATTTTGTACACAATAATATGCAGTCTTTCAGAAACAGTAAAAGCGAGGTTCATTGTCAGGGTCGAAGGTCACAGGACTCCTCACTAGTTTTGGCCAGTCCATTGCATTGATTGAATTTTCTGTGTAGTGTATAGCAAGTGAAATAATATTATTGTGGCTTAAAAAACAAACGATGAAAAGGGAATGTCAAAAAGGACATGTAGTTTTTCACATTGATACGTTTCTAAAGTATGAACGAACTATGATAAAATCATATAAGTTTGAAAAATCATATGATACTACAACCAAAACATAGTCTAAATTTAAAGTACAGAAGTGTACATTCTCCTTTAAATTTTGTGTGTTTGTGTGTGTGACGGTGTATGTGTGTCTAACGGTATGTATTGTTTTGATATGAAAGTTAAATGTTGATGTTGCTGAAGTTGTCTTAGTCTGTGCTATATATATCTATTAAATCTATAGTAGGGAATGAATGCTTGGCGAATTATAAAAAATTATGTTCACACATGTGTCAACATGATTACAAATGCCTTGTTACCTTTAGTTTCCGAGGAATACACATTTTATGTTGTGTAAATCTACGTAGAAACGTAACAATTTACTTTCAAATGAAACAAATGCATAATAATTTTTAAAAACTACATTAATTCCATTGTTTTTCTCAATCATACTAATGTTTGATCACAAGATCAACTTCTCTTACAGTTTCATCAAAATCAGACTTGAACTTTGTGAAATATTTGGTATTTTATATTTGTAAGGAAACACAATTTAAGAAACTCTTCGTCCATCCGCCAGAACGCTATTGTTCTTTTCTAACCAATCAAATTAATGCTTCTCATGGCGACGTCATAGATATATATCACGTGCGTTAACGTCGCGGTACTCACTCATATTAACGTAGCAACAAGATGGATGCTGTTAACGCTGTTCTTATACTCATTTACGCGTTTGCGTTTTTTGCTGAAGAGGAGAAGAATGAGTCTCCATCCCTTGTACAATATTCCAAGTAGGTATATAGATGTACCGTAGGTCATGCAGATTTTTCTGATTTTGTACGAGCATACTTAGTATTGTTGATGGCTCGATTAATCATCAACAACGCTCTAATAGTAATATTCATTATAAATATAGAATGGTCGTCAATCCCGGATACTCAGAAAATCATTCACAAAATATGAGGAATGGTTTGGATTCGAGTCCCAGGTTGGCAATATTTATATCAGTGATGTGCTTAGTTATCTCACCAAGTAAAGCCTCTGTAAGGTAGGCGGAGCGTCCGTGTCCCAGTCTGGCATTACATTGCATGTTACTTGTACATGTAAAACTAACAATACAGCGGTTTTATAAACGTCTGTCTCTTTTCGATGTCTGTTTCAATTCAATGTTTGAATAATACATTTGGTTTATTTTAATGTTTGGACAAATTTCACAAAGATAAATTTACCTGCAACTAATTTCCGATGTTTGCCAATACAACCCACCAGTACAAATATATTTATTCCTTTTGTGATTCTTTATAATTTACATTTTCTGTTGCTTCTCTTCGCAGCAATCTGGTGATACCAGCAAACGTTTTTCACAATCGTGGCAACATTAGTATGGAATCCCCACTAAACTGTGACGCGATTCACATCAACTTCTCCTCACCTAGTGTGAATTCCTTATCAGCCGTCAATAATGTCATCACTGCCACAAGTAGCATAATATTAAATCAATATGGTCCATACAATGTCCATCAAGCCGGCGATACCAAGGCATCAAATATCAGCCACGAAAGACCATATCGCACCCCACCGGAACATATTTACCTGGAAGTCCCTACGCTGGATTCCATGTCACATTCCCAGGTTTATCCAGATTTTCCAACATTAACCGTTACATTATCTCTGGATTTGGATCGGGATATCTGGAAACCATATTTAAATATACCTATGAATCTCCACCATGGAGCTTCTGTCAGAGCTGATATAGTATACATGTTCATCCTGGTGACCCTTGCAATAGAGCTGATGGCTGGACTAGCAGTAATGGTGAAGCATTTCCACCGAGTGAACTGCTGTATACGAAAGGGTGAGGATTGTTTCGAAATTACATGTAGATAGGAAATGATACGACAATTTTTAATCATAAATCCTCTCTGTGTTCAGTTACCGTTTTACCATTTATTGTTCATACCTTACATTTATTCCATTTTACGCTAAATATGTGTTCATACTTTTACAGATATAGATGAATTGAGAAATGAAGTTACCAGCACATTACATGCTATGGAAGATCTGAAGGAAAACATAGCCATAAAAGTCAGGCGTAAGTACATCCATTAATACAATACCACTAATTTGGATCTGTACAACATTCACAGAGAGAAAAAAGATAGATTTTATCAAAATAAATTATGATAAAATTCTTTCTTAACGGTAATTTAATGTATATTCTTATATGATTTTTGATTTGGGGGTGTTGTGTTTTTGTTATTGGGGTTTTTGGGGGTTTTTTGTTTATTTTTTTTGGGGGGGGGTTTGGGGGGGGTATTTATTTTTATGGTTTTTTAATTCTTATATTAATTCTTTTTATCTTAGAGAATCGCATCCTAAGTAACAAAATAGAAGATGAAAAGGAGGGGAAAATACATGCTGCACAAACTGCTAGAGGTATTTATTATGATTGTTTTCCTTGTGCTAAACATAAAATTTGTTTTGACCATATCTTTGGAATGTCAATGTCCATTTTTGAAGTAAAGCATCACATTATATGTATCGCCGAATTACATGAAGTGAATGGATATTACTTCCTGTATGATAGCCTCATAAAATTCGTTTCGAATTCTTATATTTGTAGCCCTTCGCAACGAATTTTTAAACCAATATGAGGCACTTACCAAAAGGTTAGAAACAATGGAGGAGAAATTCCGAGGCTCCAAAAAGACAATGGGTGAGTACAGAAACAAATCAAATGCTTTGAGTATTATACAGACAGATGGTATACTCTCCTATATTCTACTTAATAGGACACTGGTATGTTCTCTTTTGTCTCTAAGCCGGTGTGGCCTAGTGGATAAGGTGCTCAGCTTGTGATCGAGATGGTCCCGGGTACGACTCCCGCCCTGAGCACACCGGTGTTCTGTCTTTCGGATGAGACAATAAAAACCGAGGTCCCGTGTCACGGTAGGCGTGGCACGTAAAAGATCCTTTACTGCCTCAGGTGGGTCCGTTGCAAAGGTCTAAATTTGTATGCAATGCATCAGGCAGATGCCGTCACCATATACGTAAAATAATCGTGGAGTGACGTAAAGCAATAATCAATCAATCAATCAATCAATCTTTTGTCTCTATACCATAACTTATGCTTCTTTATGAAGGAACGTATGAATCGCACAGTAAAATGGTGTATGCTCTTGATATCAAATGTATAAGAGCATGCCAATGTTGGCAAAACAACGGTTGATTTTAGTATAATATACGGTATGATTCCATTATGATATTCTTACGATATTGTATTTGTATATTATACATTTTTATCATAATATTACAGAGAACACAGTAAAGAAACAGGCTCTTGATATTGAACGTGTAGTTGAAGGAGTGAACTACAGAAAAAGTAAGTATATCTTAATTATATCTAAACATAAAATAAAGAATCCATTGACTTGCCATTTAAAAACCACAATGTTTGACTTATGACAATTTTACATTTCGTATTCCAGAATTAACTGAAATGTCCACACAGACAAGAGTGTACCCAAAAAGGACAGGTGTGTATTTTTATTGTAATAGAGGCCAAAATATCTTACACATATTCAATAAATAAACATTAAAGTATTTATTCGTAAAGCTATGTAAGTAAGTGTTGTTGTTTTGGAAAACATAGACATTTTTCTTATAAAATCCTATCAGTCTTGTGCAAATGTATTTATGTACATTACTTGCTTATATACTCATATGAATCAAAGGATTAATATTTCTACAGTCGTAATATTAAAAGATATTTATGATAAATTAGCATAGAAAAAAATACTATGGTCAATATCTTGGGGGATAAGTAATCTGTTTTCTTTAATATTTTGAAATATACAATCAATTATAGTCATCCTGATATGTTTGAAACAGACGTCATTATTTTCAGGCATTTTAGTAAAGGAGTGCAAAGTCAGGATGGCACCGAAGAAAGTGGATTTCTGGGTATAAAGTTTTTATGCGAACATTTTTATCGCAAAAGACAGTGCTTGATGATGTTGTTATGATGTCTATATACATGTATCATTAAGATTGAACGTAACAAACCATATTCTTGCATTTCTTTCTTTCTACGCTGAATTGTTTGATTTTAGATCATCATCATCATCTTTGTAAAGTAGAAATAAATCCATGAGAATGTAAATGGTGGCTGTGTATCTAGATTACTGAGTTAATAATCTACTTGCTGATTTCATGCAAATACAGCGACAGGACCTTTACGAAGTAGGTTCGATCATTGGTTTTGGCAAATGACAATGTCAGCCATGGTATCTGCAGAAGGTCCTTGTTTTTCTCCAGTTACTCTGGTATATTCATCGTTAAATACTGACCTCTTGGTGAGGTTTTATCACCCTGTTCGGAAGGACAAAGCCCGGACGCACGGCAACGCTTTTGTTACATCACCATTGTGTTCTTGATTAATGTGACTCAACTCTCCACATATGCTTAATGTTTTGTAGGTGGTTCCTAGTTCAAATTTTGGCATTCTATCGTTGGCTCATTTAAAAAAAAAGCAATCCCTTTGTTTTAAGGTAATTCTATGAAAAGGCTGTATTACCGGTATAGTACTAAGGACATATACCTTAATTTCTCGTCATTTTATTTTATTATTGAATTAGAAGACATGATGTACCTTTATGAAAATAAGGATTTTCGGGGGCTAAACTAGATTTAAGCACTATTCAAGACTTCGAGGTACACTGTTCAAGGTAAACTCTATTCAAGATAAGCACTATTCAAAATAAACACTTAATACCGAAAAATTCAAACTGTCATTATTGACAAAACCTTAATAAACAAGATCTATGACCAATTAACAGAACGTATTACAAGACATTTACTCTCCAACGAAAGGTATGGAACACATGGTAAGACCTTAAAGTAACCCATTTTAAGATTATCTAACAGAACTTGACATATATTCAACCACATCAGTGACATTGCTGTTTGTAATACCCCAATACATTTCATTTAGTAATTAATTTCTCTAGTAGAAAAGTTCTATGCTTGAGTATATCTGTCCAGCATCCAGAATCTGCAGCGCTCAAAATCATCTTACGAGCGTCCGAATTTACTTTTGGAATCACAGTGGCAGACCACCGACTCATCGATGGATTCATTTTAAAGTTTTAAACTCCAGATTCAGGAAGAATGCGGCTTTCTGCTCACATAAATGGAAGCAACCACTGACTTTTCATGTGACTCATTCTATTTTAATAATCGTGAAGGATTTATTAACTCCATTACGCTGACCTCTCATGTGATTTGAATGTGAAAATTTACTATAAAACAAAAACATTAGTCACATTAGAGACTGGAACTGATGACGTCATGTAGCTTTCCAGTCAGGAAAGGGCTATCCTTCCTTCTACAGATATGAAATTACTCGGTGTGCTGGGCAGAAAAGCACAGTATGGAAATCCGTAATGATGTATTGAAAATATGCGTAGATTAACTATGTGTTAAGGTAAAATTCAGCAAGTGTTGTTGACATATTAATGTGAAAATTACTGTCCGCGCCATTCACTTTGTAAACCGAAAAATCTGGATTTTCACTTATTTATCTTTAAAATAGTTTTACAAAATTAATATCAATCGACAGATCTTGTTTAGTCGTAACTTCTGGTGTATGTTATATATGTTTCTACGAAGAAGCATTCGTATTTTATAGGGGAAAATAATTTTAGATAGGGCGTTTTCTATGTTAATTTTGACGTGACGTCGCCGATGTTTAACACTGAGTCTATGGGAAACTTGGCAACGTCACGTCAAAATTTAACATGGAAATCGCCCTGTCTAAAATTGATTTTTTTCTATAAAATATGAACGCTTCTTCATACAAACATATAGCATACACCAAAAGTTACGACTAAACAAGATCTATCGAATGGTTTTGCCTTTTTGAAATTATTCTGAAGATGAATAACTGAAAATCCAGATTTTCCAGTTTCCAGAGTGTGTGGCGCGGACAGTAGTGAGTTTATTACCTCGTGGGTTTTTACACTATGGAAGCAGCGTTGTTGTTTTTGGTTCCATTCTGAAATAAAATGTTTGACGTTTTCCAACATTTTTTGACTTAGTGATTTCAGTGTAGAAAAGTACAATTTTTCTCCTTTAAGTGATAATGATGCTCTGATTCTGTTTCTTTTAATTATAATAATCGTAAAAATAATACAGTGAAAGGATTTTGTCAATATCTCAATTTTTAGATTTTTTATGAACTTTTTAGATTGTAAAAACAAGAGAAAAAGGAGGGGAGGTGTTAGTCTTTCACATTTTCAACCAATTGAATGGTTTTATAAAACTTGGTAGCAATGAAGTACTCATTGTCTCTTGCAACTGTTGATGTTTTTCATCCAGATCTGTTGGCATGCTTTTGAGTATTCATTTCATGTCAATTATTATAGATTTAAGGATTATGAATTTTAATTTGGCCTTCATTGCTTAATGTTGATGATGATTCAAAGTTTACACTCAGTTTTCAGTACAAAATGTAGTCCCAACACAATAAACAATATGTATGTTTATTTGCAAATTTTCAAGCAGTCAGTTGAAAAAGCAAATTAAGGTCAGATGAGCGATATATGCCCTCTTGAGCCTTTTGTTTCTTCTTGCCTAATTATTCCAAGGCGCAGGTCACCCCTGTGCTACGACGTTGTTATCTGTTTATATGTAACAGGATAAACATGAAAGGAACTGTAACTCGATTTTGTTATAGGAGGCTTGTAAAATATTATTCGATCAAAGTTAATGGCATTTTATGAATTACTAATAACAATACTATCTGTTTGAAGTGGATTAAAAGCTACAAGTCAACTAGACGACCATTCATTTATCATTATAAGATCATCATTAATGATGCAGATAGGGACGTGTCATCTGCAAATAATCTTTTGATACTTTAAGATTATCTGTTATATCATTCATATAGATAAGAAATAAAACAGAACCACCCCCCAAACCCCCCCCCCCCCAACCCCCCCAAGACTGACCTTTGGGGTACCCCACCATTAGTATGAATATAATCAGAATTTTCACTATCATTGAAAGCCGGTGTGGCCTAGTGGATAAGGTGCTCACTATCATTGATCACTGCTTGATTTCTTCCAGAAATGATTTAAAGTTTTCCATGAAAGCCATACCTTTCTAATTTATACAAAAGACCTTTATGCTATACCATATCAAAGGCTTATTGACACGTCACATATTAGACAGGCATAGGCGGATCTAGAAATTTTTGAAAAGGGGGGAGGGGTCTTGCAGTCTCCCATGACTAATGTTTTGCATTATTCTGTCTGGAAAGGGGGGGGGGGGTGTTGCAGCCCTAAAAATGGTCGAAAATGACCGTTTTTGGTAAAATATTCCGACCAAAAAAAGGGGGGGGGGGGTTGCAACCCCTGCAATTAATTTTTTTTATTCTCTGTAAATACAGATTTCATGATAAATTTCAAAAATTAATAGATTAAACCATAGTCGAACACACTGATCGAACACTCTCAAGTAGAAATTCACATGTTGCACCTCTTCTTTTCAGTTCTGAGATTATATCGTTTAGTTTATGATTGGATAGATCATCATTAGTGTCACCAGTGATTATAATGTTTGTATTATTTGCTTATTCAATACAAACATGAAAATCGTCCCCAAACGGATTATTATAGTTCACATTCGTAGCTGTATCAATCCAAAATGATTGGTGAAACATGTTACATACATATTGATAAGATACTGGATATAGTGTAATATTAAAACAAATTCTTGGCTTTGCCTTTGTCTATTGAAAATTAGTTTACAACATTTTTTTCACTGGAATTGTTCATATATACAGGATTATGTATAAAAGCACAAAATTTCAATTCCTTCAAATGAAAATTAGTACTTTTGCTGAGTTATATACATATCATGTTCTATAAAAATCATACCGAAACAGTTAATTTAAATAAATTGGAAAATGGTTCTGTCCTTTGTTTGTTGGTAGTTTTCCCCGGGAAATTCTGTGCTCGGTGTATTTTCCTGGGTGAAAATCCATGAAAAGGAAAAGTCTGTGCTATAACACCAGTAAAACTTTGTGAAAATCATTTTCCTCGTTCCTAAGTTAAGGAAGAGGTTTAGCTATCACCAGTAATTCGAATATAAATGTGTGTTTGTGTGTCTTTCTATCTATATGAATTATTGTGCATAAAAAGCTGAGTGCTGTTGCTACATCTAGATTTGTATACTTGTATTTTCTTTCCATCTGTATGCGCTACTTTTCCTTAAATCGTTGACGCTATGTTGCTAACGTTGTCGAAATTTGTGTTTTATGTAGTTGTTTAATTTGTTTTGGGGGAGTGAATTCTGTGACGAATTCTCAAAAACTATGTTTTTACACGAGTAAAGATGATTACAGATCCCCTCACTGCATTTGGTTTTAAGTAAAACTCATTTAATATATAGAAAGTCTACTTAAAACACGAAAATTTACTTTCATTTGACGCAAATAGTGTATAACTTATCAAAATTACATTCGTTTCATCATTTTTCATAATTACAATAGTGTTTGATCGTAAATTTACCCTCACTGAAAGTTTCATCAAAATCGGACCCGCACTTTAAGGAATATTGATGTTTTCTGTTTGTAAGGAAACACAAACTAAAACAAATTCTTAGGTCAATCTCCAGAACGCCATTGTTCTTTTTCGACCAATCAAATTTACGTTTTTCATTGCGACGTCATAGATATAGATAGCGTGCGTTAACGTCGCGGCACTTTTATTAACGTAGCAACAAGATGGATGCTGTTAACGTTGTTCTTATTCTGATTTATGCGTTTGCGTTCTTCACTGAAGAGGAGAAGAAAGACTCTCCGTCCCTCGTCCAATATTCCAAGTAAGTGTATAGATGTAGGAAGTCATAATTTCTTTCATGCCGCATAGTTATACATAAAAACTTTGTGTTGTCTGTGGCGGGAATAAGCGTCAAAGGTAAATAAATACTCGTTTTTTAATTTTGATATATAAACATATTTTTTTTTCTAATTTTGATATATAAACATTTAACTCCGGCAGTCTGAGTTATCTACCCTGAAGGCTCAGTGAGTAAAGAATCTGTACGATATGCGGAATGTATTGGCTTCGAGTCTGCTCATAAATGTTCCTTACCTGTTATCTATATAGCTGAGAACATATTAATTCCGATTTTCTTTATTTGAATATCGTAGAGATTTAATTCATCATTATGTCATGTACATGGCCGTAGGACACAAAAAAAAAGGGGGGGGGGGGAGGGGGCAAACATAGGCGCAATTTCCCATTCATCAGAGTGCCTCTAAGTTGAAATGACAGACTCTGAACACCGATTATCCTTGTTTGGGAGGTGGAAATGAATTTATTATTAACTGTCAACAATGGCAGATTTTGAGGGGGGACTGCAACTTGCCTTTGGTCGGGGAAGTTTACCAAAATAAAGGTTATTTTCGGGCATTTTCTCCAGACTGAATAGTGAAAAATAGTAGTCATGGCAGGCTGCAACCCCCCCCCCTTTTCAAAAATTTCTAGGTGACTTAATCAGTGGTATCATATTGCAAATTTTGGTTTGAGTTAACAAGTTTGGCCCCTCCACTTTTGAATTGCTTCCCATGGGCCTGACGTATATATTAATTGACTTTACATTAGCTGCACTGAGAGTAATTGAACATAAATTACTTTGTAATTCGAAGGAATAAACAACGCATCCAAATTCTTGTCCCACCCTAGACACGTTCGTCTCATATGTATTTGTTTCAGTTTTGCTGTGCATTATACAGGCTTTATATTGATATCTTGTAGAAATTTCTCATAGATAATTGTAACTGTAAACAAATACATGCACATGTCATTTTCCTCATTATATTTCCCCGTAATATACAGTTTCTTATATTTTTCTTCATAGTGCTCTGGTGATACCAGCAGACGATTTTCACCATAGTTCCAATATCACTATGGAATCCTCATCAAACTGTGACAGTGGTACCATTCATGTAGCCACCAACATTTCCACACCAAGCATCAATGAAGTGACCAGTACGTTTGGTATAAATTCCTCATCGGGCTTCGAAAACGTGACCACTGTCGAAAACATCCCACCACAACATGTCTACCTGGAAATTTCTTTGCTGGATGTCGACATACCACATAAACGAGTTTATCCAGAATTTCCAACTTTATCTATCACATCACCTATTGAATTGGATCGGGAAATCTGGAAACCATATTTAACTGTTCCAGTGAATCCCTCCCACCACGGACCTTACCTCAGAGCCGATATAGTATACATGTTCATCCTGGTGATTCTCGTGATCGGGCTGATGGCTGGACTAGCTTCTATAGCGAAACATCACAACCGAATCAACATCTCTATCCAAAAGGGTAAGGTTCCATTTCGAAATTAGATAGGAAATGATACGATAATTCTTAATCATAATTCTGTTCTTCGTGTTTAGGTTGCCGTTTTACCATTCATAAATTATAACTTTTATTCCATTTTACACTAAATATGTGTTCATACATTTACAGATATAGATGATTTGAGAAATGAAGTAACCAGCACATTACAAGCAATGAGAGATCTTAAAGAGAACATAGCCACAAAAGTTAAGCGTAAGTACATCTATTAATTCATTGCCACAATTCAGAGCTGGACAACATTTTCGATCATTTTACACAGACTTGACACCTTCTATACTAGAAGGTTACCTACTTCGACTTCTCCATATATAAATACATATGGAATTTACACGATTTGACTCTTTCTACTGGGTATATGTGACGGGTGTTGCTAGCAAGCAGGAGATGCTCACTCTCCCCGGGCACCTGATCTCACTCCATCACAGGGGTTCACATATGCTCTTCAAGTAGACATATTTTGTTATGTTATTTTCCATTCGTTTTTCATTTTCACTGATTTTGTATGTCCTTTGGTTTCATGATTTTTGGACTTGTGGTTTGGATTTACCCATCATCTTTACATTCACGGCGACTAGGTGTATTATCTAAAAAATTATTAAATAATTTTATCCAGGGAACCTATAAATTTAAAGATATTTTGATGATATATACAAGTAAGACCTGTCCGACTTTATTTTATACTAGAGGTTTGTGGTGGTTCACTCTGTTTAATTTCATTTTCATACTGTTTTTGCTTTCATGTGGTTTCTTTGTTTTTGTTTGTTTGGGTTTTTTCTTCTCCAAAGTGATACTTACAAAATTTCAATTTATTTTAGAGAATAAAATCTTAATGAGCAAAATAGAGGATGAAAAGGAGGGGAAAACGCATGCTGAACAAATTGCTAAAGGTATTTCATCACCATAGTGTGTCTTATTCTAGATGTTCAATCATCGCATATAGTGTTGATTAATGACTCACTTGGACTTAAAAACAAAAGTTAGCATTATATTAACAACGTGGAAATTACTTTTTATACGATAGCTTCTTAAAATTCATTTCTTTTTGTAGCTTTACGTAGCGAATTTTTAAACCAGTATAAGACACTTGACGAAAGATTAGATAAAATGGAGGAGAAAGTGCATGGTTCCAAAAAGACAATGGGTGAGTACAGATAATAAATTAAAATGGCTGAAAAAAAAATCAAAAAGGGCGAGGGGTGAGATTATTCTCTCATACATTAAACTTACAAAAATACTGATAGGTCTCCGTTTTCTGCACATGAATATCAAAATTATACAATGTGTAAGGCTTCATCCAGTAACGTGCAGGGGTATCCAACTTTATACAATGTGTCAGACTTCACCCAGTAACATGCAAGGGTGTCCAACTTTATACAATATGTAGGACCTCACCCAGTAACAGGCAGGGGCGTCCATCTTTATACGATATGTGAGACCTCACCCAGTAACACGCAGGGTTGTCCAACTTTATACAATATGTAAGACCTCACCCAGTAACATGCAAGTGTGTCCAACTTTATACAATGTGTCAGACTTCACCCAGTAACATGCAAGGGTGTCCAACTATAAACAATATGTAGGACCTCACCCAGTAACAGGCAGGGGCGTCCATCTTTATACGATATGTGAGACCTCACCCAGTAACACGCAGGGTTGTCCAACTTTATACAATATGTAAGACCTCACCCAGTAACATGCAAGTGTGTCCAACTTTATACAATGTGTCAGACTTCACCCAGTAACAGGCAGGGGTGTCCAACTTTATACAATATGTAAGACATCATCCAGTAACACGCAGGGGTGTCCAACTTTATACGATGTGTCAGACTTCACGCAATAACATGCAAGGGTGTCCAACTTGCTACAATATGTGAGACAACACCCAGTAACATGTAGGGGTGTCCAGCTATATACAATGTGTCAGACTTCACGCAGTAACATGAAGCGTTCATATAAATATACCATGGTTGTCTTCCTATATTATAGTTTGTATTGTAACATTACAGAGAACACATTAGAGAGGCAGGCTCTTGATATGGCACGAGTAGCCGAAGGAGTGAAATACAGAAAAAGTAAGTATAGCATTCAACTTAATGATTTCTTGACATAAAGAATGTCTATAAATATTCCCTATTTCCGTCACCAAAAATTGCAATGATTGACCTATGATAATTTTACCTGCCTTCCTATTTCAGAGTTAACTGAAATGTCCACACAGACAAAAGTGTACCCAAAAAGGACGGGTGAGTGTTTTTATTATGAAAACCAAAATGCCTTATGTTTAATTAATAAATAAAAAAAGTTAAAAAAATAAAAAAAAACTTTATCAAAGAATGAATATTCTGTTTTCTTTATTTATACAATGTTTAAATATACTATTTATCATAATCATCCTGAACATGATTGAGATAAACGTCATTATATTGTAGGCATTTTAGTACAGGGGTGCAAATCTAAGATGGCACAGAAGAAAGTGGATTTCTGGATTTAAAGTTTATGTGAAGATCTTTATCGCACACGACAGTGCTTGATGATGTTTTTAATGTTACAGTGTATCTATAAAACATTAGAATTAAATTATCAAACCTTATAACTCGGGGTTTTTTTTATGCTTAAATGTCTGAATTTTATTTCTCATCCATTTACTATATTATGTTAAAGCTGTTCGGAGATATCAATTGTTTACATTTTTTGATTATTATCTTTTTAATACCTGATACACTGGAGAGGTCCTATAGTAATAGTTCCTTTAAAACTGTGCAGAGTTTTCAGGAACTCTAGAATAATAATCACAAGACTTTCATGAAGTGGGTTTAACTTCGACTCTCGGTAGTGGCAATTAAGTCATCGTATCTACAATGGTCTTTGTGTTTCTCCAGCTACCCTATTATCTTCCACAACTTAACACTGACCACTTACATGCAGAGAATAATCCTGCTATGACGGTGAACAATAACCAAACAAACATTTCTCAGGCGGCATGATACTTCTCTAGTGCAAACTGAAACCCAAAAATGCCAAATCTATTGACAATATGTAGCACTTTCGTGATAATTAATATGCCATATCACATTTTAACACCCCCCCCCACACACACACACACACTTATTCACAAACAGATGACCGCTCAAGTTTTGGTAGAAGACTTTGAGTACTTTCTTTCTTTAAGATTTTGGGAAATTCTGTAAAGCGGTTAAAGAAAAGCAGTCGAAAAATATGTCAGACAATAGTTCTTTGGAACGAAAAACCCAAACCATGAGTACTTACTCCCAGCAAGTTTGGTGAAATTCTGTAAAGCGATTGCCGAGGAAAAGTCAAAAATTTGTCAACCGCTCAAAGCCCATGGCGGCCATCTTGGATTACGGATCGGATCGAAAAACACAAATTTGGTAGAAGACCTTGATTACTTACTTCTTATAAGTTATATAGAAACGTTGCGAAGCGGTTGTGGAGAATTCGAAAATGTGTCGATCAACCAGGACCCATGGCGGCCATCTTGGATCACAGATCAGATTGAAAAACCCAAACTTGGTAGAGGACCTTGAATACTTACTTTCTGTGAGGTCTGGTAACATTCCGTTCTATGGTTATGGAGGAGAAGTTGAAACTGTCTCAGCCAATCAATCAAAGCCCATGATGGCCATCTTGGATTATGGATCGGGTCGAATATATGAAAAGTTTACGACGGACGACGACGAAGAAATGTAATTAATAAATTATATTGTAAAAAATGTTATTCAAGATTTCAGATCATTTACATTTGTGTTGAAATGAAAGTAATGAAAATGACAAATGAATTGTGAAATAGTATATCCAGTGTCAGATATATAATGTATACGAAATATGAATCGGTCAAGCCGGTGTCATGGCTCAGTGGATGAGGTTTTCTGTTCGTGACCAAAAGCCCCGTATTCGACTCCAACACGGGAACATGGGTATCCTGTCTTTCATTAGCGTGACACGTAAAAGATCCCTCACCGATTCGGATGGATTCATTAAAAAGGTGTAAATATCTATTCAATATATTAGACAGATGCTGTCATCGTGTACGAGGAAAAAAATCATAGAGTGACCTAAAACAATAATAAATCAGTCAATATAAAACAGTCCATGAGTCACTGGGTTTGAATGGTGTCCTCGGGGCAATAAATCTAGTGATATGTGATATCTAATGAGTAGTGCATACTACAAGTCAGTTTGTTTCTTGTTTTAGGTCGCACCAAGATTATTCCACACACGCCTAGATATTGACGGCATCAGTCGAATTTTACATAGATTGATTGATTGAATATTGTTTACGTCACTCCACGATCATTTCACGTACATGTATATGGTGACGGCATCTGCCTGATGCATTGCATACAAATTTAGACCTATTGCAGAGGACCCACCCAAAGCAGTGAGGGATCTTTTACATGCCACGCCTACCGTGACACGGGACCTCGGTTTTTACTGTCTCATCCGAAAGACAGAACACCGATGCGCCCAGGGCGGAAGTCGAACCCGGGACCTTGCGGTCACGAGCCGAGCACCTTATCCACTAGACCACACCGGCTTAATTTTGCATAGAAATTCAGATCTATTTAACCGACCCATTGTAAGCAGCTAGGGATCTTTAATGTACCACGTCGACTGTGATTATGGTAACTCGGACAGGACACAAACCAGACGCCGGAGGTACTCGATCCCGAGGCCCATTGGTCGGTAGCCGAGCGCCTAACCGTCAATGTTATGTGGCTCATGCACCCCAAGCTGCCACTGACGATCGGATGACCTTCCAAATTTTCCATGTTTGGGACAACAGCAATTATCTCTTCTCGGATGGACATACGAACTAGTGAATCAAGGATGGATCACGTGATCCTTTTCAAATCTTTCATTTCGGAAAAATTAATTAATGACATAAGTCCTGTACTCTCATTCTCGAGTCGCTGAGAGTGTACCAATAACTCATACCAGTAACTATTTCCACTTTTAAAAACCAAACAGGATTAATGATGTCATTACCTTGACCCCTTTAATACGTGATTGAGTCTGTAGTTTTGAACATTGTTCACACGAGTGATCAGAATAATACTTTTCACCGTGAGGAATGTATTCACAGAAAACAATGTATTTTTATGATTTATTTGCATAGTGTAATCTATAAATATTGTGTAGGTGTACATGTACCTGTATTTAGATTTTTTTATGGTATAAAATTTCAAGGATAATGAGAACTGTAAGTAATAATAAATTAAGCAATGTTGTGTGTATGGAACTTTATTTAAGAGTATGTCTGTAGATGTGAGTGAGTATACTGCCATTAGAACTGAGTGGTGTGCCCTTGTGGACCACCTGTGAGTGAGTGTTTTACCATTAGAATTGAGTGGTGTGTCCTACTGAACCACGTTAGGACCGCTTGTGAGTGAGTGTACTACCATTAGAAATGAGTGGTATGCCCTAGTGGACTACGTTAGGACCACCTGTGAGTGAGTGTACTACCATTAGAATTGAGTGGTGTGCCCTACTGGACCACGTTAGGACCACCTGTAAGTGAGTGTACTACCATTAGAAATGAGTGGTATGCCCTAGTGGACTACGTTAGGACCACCTGTGAGTAAGTGTACTACCATTAGAAATGAGTGGTGTGCCCTAATGGACCACGTAAGGACCACCTGTGAGTGACTGTATTACCATTAGAATTGAGTGCTATGCCCTAGTGGACCACGTTAGGACCACCTGTGAGTGAGTTTAGTACCATTAGAATTGAGTGGTGTGCCCTACTGGACCACGTTAGGACCACCTGTGTCGTCGACTGATACGAGATACAGAGTAAATGCCTCCGGTCTGGCACACCACCTTGAACTCTACAATAAGAATAATACAATATTCCCACGACTTAAGTCACTCTTCTAGTTCTTAACAATGCTGGAAAATGGAAGGCTATTTGTTTAATGATGTATTCTAACTGTAATAACCGGAATACCACTTTTTCATTTATCTAAATAAGTGATTTGCTTCTCGGACTACAGAGCACATTATTAGTACATTACCTCAACCTATGATGTTACATAAAGTCTTAAAGCTTCAAATGTTTTCTGCTAGCAAGTAAATAACAATAAGAATGGTCTCCTTTTCAAAAACAAGATCTTTTATTAATCGACTCAAAATAAACTGTTTAATCTGCTTTAATTTATTGGGTTTTCATGAAAGCGTTTGAAGACAGAGGCGGGAGTCAAATTTTTTATATCTCCGCGTTGAAGAGTTCCACCCCGTCTGTGTACGATAACCAGCAGAAATTCCGTTTTGACTCCGTACTTTTTTTTGCCCGCGGCAAAAGGCATAATAACACTTGAGTCAATTCCATTGTTAGTCACACTTCAATGCTCATATAAATCAGGATTCATAACCTGAGTAGTCATTATAATTCTCAAAGGAAAGGAAATGAATCAGTTGAAACCCCGGTTCAAAAGGAATCTGAAAAAGAAAGTGAGGCAAATATTTCCAATCATTTTCTTGGAATTGCCTAATAGGTATTTTATATTCTTCATGCATACTCTTTTATGCGTTTTTGCAAAGACTGCAATGCAAATTGTAGGTACAGAGCAATGTGCTTTCAAGACTATATCATCAAGAGAGGTAACTCTTATTGATGGTTTACAGAATAAATGCAAGTGTCACTTTCCCAGTGCCAATTTCATAAAAAGTACAAGGGAAAGGTCCTAAGTTCCTGTCTTTATTCAGAAATATGTATTTCAGGTATCTAGTATTTGAATTCTGAACAGAAAATATCAGCTAGAAAAAATTTTATTGTGAATTGTGTATTTCTGCCCATATGAGGCAATGAAGAAATTCCATGTTCTGTCAAATCAGGAAGTTGGAAAAACTCAAAATGTTTATTGGTAGCCATATCAAAGGTTACAATAAAACTCAGTAATGCTCAAGTTTAATACAGCACCTCAAAATTGATAGAAAGATATCTGAAAATTGAATGACCGGGATCTGTCCTTAAATTAGGTTTTATTCATAAATCATTTACATGTATCTGAAACGATAATAAAACTAGTATCATATCTGTTTTCCCCAGCCTGTAACCATATTAGACACCTCTTTTATCCCAGCAGGTATGAAGGAACCTGTTTACCCAGCCTGGTTCCATTATAGAAACCTGTTATACCCAAGCCGGTATCCATTATAGAGACCTATTTTACTCCAGTCTATATCCATACTAGAAACCTATTTTACTTCCAGCCTGTATCCATTATAGAAACCTATTTTACTCCAGCCTATATCCATACTAGAAACCTATTTTACTCCAGTCTGTGTCCATACTAGAAACCTATTTTACTGCAGCCTGTATTTTTACTAGAAACCTATTTTACTCTAGCCTGTAATCATTATAGAAACCTATTTTACTCCAGTCTGTATCCGTACTAGAAACCTTTTCTACTCCAGCCTGTATCCATACTAGAAACCTATTTTACTGCAGCCTGTATTTTTACTAGAAACCTATTTTACTCTAGCCTGTAATCATTATAGAAACCTATTTTACTGCAGTCTGTATCTATACTAGAAACCTATTTTACTCCAGCCTGTATCCATACTAGAGACCTATTTTACTCCAGCTTGTATCCATACTAGAAACCTAGACTTCTCTAGCCTGCATCCATTATAGAAACCTAATTTACTCTAGCCTGTATCCATATAGGAACCTATTTTACTCCAGCCTATATCCATACTGAGACCTATTTTACTCCAGCCTAAACCTATTTTACTCAAGCCTATATCAGTACTAGAAACCTATTTTACTCCAACCTATATCCATACTAGAAACCTATTTTACTCCAGTCTGTGTCCATACTAGAAACCTATTTTACTCCAGCCTGTATCCATACTAGAAACCTGTTTTACTCCAGCCTATATCCATACTAGAAACCTATTTTACTCCAGTCTGTGTCCATACTAAAAATCTATATAACTCCAGCCTATATCCATACTAGAAACCTGTTTTACTCCAGCTTAAACCTAATTTACTCCAGCCTTTATCCATACTAGAAACCTGCTTTACTCCAGCCTATATACATACGAGAAACCTGTTTTACTACAGTCTGTGTCCATACTAGAAACCTATTATACTCCAGCCTGTGTCCATAATAGAAACCTATTTTACTCCAGTCTGTGTCCATACTAGAAACCTTTTTTTAGTCCAGCCTGTATCCATACTAGAAACCTATTTTACTCCAGCCTGTATCCATACTAGAAACCCATTTTACTCCAGCTTATATCCATACTAGAAACCGATTTTACTCCAGCCTGTATTTTTACTAGAAACCTGTTTTACTCTAGCCTGTATTTATTATAGAAACCTATTTTACTGCACCCTGTATCCATACAAGAGACCTATTTTACTCCAGCCTGTATCCATACTAGAAACATACACTACTCCAGCCTGTATTCATTATAGAAACCTAATTTACTCTAGCCTGTATCCATATAGAAACCTATTTTACTCCACCCTATATCCAAACTAGAAACCTAGTTTACTCCAGCTTAAACCTTTTTTACTCCAGCCTATATCTATGATAGAAATCCATTTTACTCCAACCTATATCCATACTAGAAACCTATTTTACTCCAACCTATATCCATACTAGAAACCTATTTTACTCCAGTCTGTGTCCATACTAGAAACCTATTTTACTCCAGCCTGTATCCATACAAGAAACTTGTTTTACTTCAGTCTGTGTCCATACTAGATACCTATTTTACTCCAGACTATATCCATACTAGAAACCTATTTTACTCCAGTCTGTGTCCATACTAGAAACCTATTATACTCCAGCCTGTGTCCATAATAGAAACCTATTTTACTTCAGTCTGTGTCCATACTAGAAACCTTTTTTTAGTCCAGCTTGTATCCATACTAGAAACCTATTTTACTCCGGCCTGTATCCATACTAGAAACCCATTTTACTCCAGCTTATATCCATACTAGAAACCGATTTTACTCCAGCCTGTATCCATACTAGAAACCTATTTTACTCCAGCCTATATCCATACTAGAAACCTATTGTACTTCAGCCTGTGTCCATACTAAAAACCTGATTCACTCCAGCCTGTATCCATTATATATACCTATTTTATTCCATCCTACATCCATAGTAGAAACCTATTTTACTCCAGTCTGTATCCATACTAGAAACCTATTTTACTCCAGCCTGTATCCATACTATAAACCCATTTTACTCCAGCTTATATCCATACTAGAAACCGATTTTACTCTAGCCTGTATTTATTATAGAAACCTATTTTACTGCACCCTGTATTTATACTAGAAACCTATTTTACTCCAGCCTGTATCCATACTAGAGACCTATTTTACTCCAGCCTGTATCCATACTAGAAACATACACTACTCCAGCCTGTATCCATTATAGAAACCTAATTTACTCTAGCCTGTATCCATATAGAAACCTATTTTACTCCAGCCTATATCCATACTAGAAACCCAGCCTATATCTATGATAGAAATCCATTTTACTCCAACCTATATCCATACTAGAAACCTATTTTACTCCAACCTATATCCATACTAGAAACCTATTTTACTCCAGTCTGTGTCCATACAAGAAACTTGTTTTACTTCAGTCTGTGTCCATACAAGAAACTTGTTTTACTTCAGTCTGTGTCCATACTAGATACCTATTTTATTCCATCCTACATCCATAGTAGAAACCTATTTTACTCCAGTCTGTATCCATACTAGAAACCTGTTTGACTCCAGCCTATATCCATACTAGAAACCTATTTTACTCCAGCCTATATCCATACTAGAAACCGATTTTACTCCAGCCTATATCCATACTAGAAACCTATTGTACTTCAGCCTGTGTCCATACTAAAAACCTGATTCACTCCAGCCTGTATCCATTATATATACCTATTTTATTCCATCCTACATCCATAGTAGAAACCTATTTTACTCCGGCCTGTATCCATACTAGAAACCTATTTTCAGCTTACATCCAGCCTAGAAGGGTCTGATTAAAACACAATATATTGCACAACTTCGTCATTTTTTTTCTCAGTTCTTAAGAAGTTCGTCAAAGTCTCAAGATCTTAATATTAGTAGTGTTGATATTGTGAACTTATTTATATAAAACAGCTCATTAACAAACACCCGTATAATGTATGCGCATATGATTTATAAAATTCTGAAAATGAATACATGCAAACATATACATACACGTAAAAGGGATCTTTGAAACATTAAAACATGTACATATACACAGACAAGTTTCATGTCAATTGTCCTAAACAGTTCATGTAAATGTATCGTTTTATAATTGTACCCGAAATAAGTAGACATTGCGGTAAAGTATTCACCGTATGTACTTCATTTCTTATAACTCAATTACGCAACATGATTTCAATGAAAAAAATACAAGAGTATTGAATCACTGAAGGACGAATCCTGTCATATGGTTCGACACTTAAAGACGTCCTAGTTCAATACATCTGATACAATATGTATGTGACCATGACATATATTACTTATCAAATAATAGATATACTAGATTGGTGATACTGAGACATAAAATGGTCAACTAGACATCAGTATACGTAGACATGTAGAGTGTTTCCATATATCTATCGATACACCTTCTTTTTATTGTGCTCGTCAAATACATGTAAATCTACATTTTGATTTTGAAAATCTTGATTTTGGTCGCCTGCATACTCGAACACTGGTTGTATGCCTGATTTTGCCGCCGCCGCCATGGGGCCACCAGGCGCCACAAAAGATGGACCATCGTGTAAATTGTATTGTCCTGCTTGGTCAAGGTGCTTCACACGGAGTTTTGGTATGACAGGATGATGTATCGCATTCACGTTCCGAAGTCTGTCATGAGGTAGGATAAGGGCTGAGTTTTCAGCGTTCTCGGCGATAGCAGAATTTCGAAGAATATCGGATAGAGTTTGTAGGCTAGATGCACCCAAATGTTTGAAAGCACGATCAGAATGGCCTTCATAATTCTGCACGAGTACAGTGTCTGCTTGAAATCCATTTTGTAAATTGTTGTTAATTCTTTCATATTCCTTTCGGAACATGAGTTTAGCGTGTTCACTAACGGTTGTTGTCATGGGAGCCTTTTGTGTTGTCTCAGTATTCTTATTAGGATTCGAGTTACTAGAGGGCGCTACAGGATCGGATGAGATTGCGATACCTTGAAATATTGCGTGAATAGAAATCGGTTTCCCATGCTCGTTTAAGTTTCCTAGCAACACGTAAAGAAGACCGATGAAAAGAATGATGAAAATGACTGTAAATGTAATGGATTTTATACCACACTTCGGCATAATAGATTTATACTAGACTAAGCTGGATGGGGTGCTTATGAGGCCTTCTCCTGGAATGATAGAATATGTAATGAAATAGTGATACAAACATATGATATTTATCACATACAATTCTTGTATAGACATTTTGTGTATTTATATTATAATACCACTCCAAGAATTATCTAATACGGTGGTGGTGAAGTTAACTTGTGGATAAAATCCGAATGGCCCTACCTCTGACCTTTTATAGGTACATTTTCACTGGTGGACCTCCCCTCTTGTTCCGATGCGAATTCCTTTCCAGACTTTCGAGACAGATTTTAAAAGGTACAATGAACTCAATGTTTAGATCTCTCGGCCACCGAGATCCCTACTATGAAATACCATATTTAGCATACACGAGATGCTTCGTATTTGATGGGATGCATCATATGACACTAAGGATGCCCTCGTGAGTCAAATACATCCTTTGTCATGAATGGAGGTATAGAACAGCTTGTCGCAATTCAGTCTACGTCCAACAACAACAAGTTTTGACAATTTTTAGGATACTGTGATAAAAATTGTCTCTTTTAATTTATATCATTATATTGCGAAAGTGGGGATATCAACCCACTTATGAACCCATTTTTAAACTTAGGTTAGTGCCACTGTAGCCCCCTTCCCTTTTCCTATATGATAGAGTCTTCTTTATCTCATTATTCAATTTGGGCAACCGCCAACTTTTTTTTCTAATTTTACCAGTGCAACATACATAATACTTAGTAGGTATTGGAATGACTTTTGCAGTTTCTACTTTTGCAGCCATAATACCAATAGTTAAACTGAGAAAACTGAATTCCATGATCGAAACAATGAGCACATCAAAATACACTGAAATAACGCGAAGAGACTCTGATCATAACAACATGCAATGCGACGTCGACGTACAAATGACGTTTTCGGAAATTTCACATATGACTTCATCATAATAAATCTGCATTTTCTCTTAGCACATCTAATTCAATACTTAATAAACAAAAAACACATACCTGGTCGAAAACCCCCAACATTAATCCCGAGAATTTCGATTCTTTCTTCTGTATGTATTGTATCATGTACGTTTTACGTTACAAGCGACCTGAAAAAGCTGTGTTCCTGTCATACGGGACGCCTCGGGCTAAATCGCTCACAACACTATGTTTAATAAATATATACATATTAATGTATCAATCATTGAGAAAATTTGACAATATAAAATACAGTTACATGTAGATGATATAACCGATTTTTATTTTAACTATTGTCTATATCATGAACACATACAATGGCACGTGATGCATTGAATACAGTGGCGGATCCAGAATTTTTGAAAATAAGGGGGGGGGGGTCATGTATTTTTGCCAAACTACTCCGTCATTTTTGGGGCTAAATCTGGATTTTTACATGTAAATATCAATCTGATTAAAACCGTATCTTTATTCCGCTTCTCTATTCGTCCTACTGCGGATAAAGTGGGACGAATAGAGAAGCGGAATAAAGATACGGTTTTAATCAGATTGATGTAAATATGTGGCTAAAAGAAGGGGCGGGCCCTTGGCCCCCCTCTAAATCCGCCACTGAAATAATGGGAAAATACGGGGATGGGGTGGGGGATGGAGTTTGGTAACTTCTTATATAACGATATATACAGACGTGCGGCTGAAATGAGATATACTTTTAAGGCCATCCATTATATTAATGAGTATCATTCTCCCTTCAAATATAAACCAAGAGGTATCTTTCTAATATATGAATAGGCGGAAGAGATATGTTTTTACTATGATCAGAATATGAATGGGTATGTTCTTACAATTTGTTCAATGTATGAATGGGTAGTGTGCCAGCGACTCAAGCCGCGCGTCCATACCCAAAATCATTGCAAAGTACACCCCCACCCCCGTGGGGGAAATAGATAATTTCATAATAAATACATGTACAGAAAATCTATAAACTTCGGAGTAGTTAAACTTTTTCATTTAATCTTTTTTCTCAATTATATTTTTATACTCTTTTCTTTTTTGTCGATTTGTTTTTATGTTTTACATCATCTAACTAGAAATCGAATTAATGTGATAACTTTCTGCTTAAAACATATAGGTCTATGAAAGACAATGGCGTAGCTAGTCTGAAATTTCGTGTGTTCAAATTAAGAAAAAAGGGGGAGATTGGGGTCTGTGGAGAGTGGAAATTATACCCATAAAACAATGCAAACGTCAAAATATTAATTACATGAATTTATACACTCTACTGTAGTAAATACTGATAATATGATAAAGAACTACGGCATGTTCTACACAATTACTCTGTATTCATTTGCCCTTTTTGCGTGGAGGACGCCACGCCACCGAAAGATTCATTGTTTCTCTCTATGTAAGTACTCGTTTACAATGTAGAGTGAAAAAAAATTGTAGACCATATTCGTGATATTCAGCCAACACATCACAACAATTCCAAACTATCCGGATAACGTAACATGTATCAGTAGCTCAAACAAACATGTATCAATATTGTCACAACAGATTGTGTGACCCTCGTAAAAATGAAGTTAATAACAAGAAATGAGGGGAAACCAAAATGTTCTGCCTTATCATCAGTTGGCTTGCCAAATGATCAGCTGAATCTGGAGGATCCATGGTTAGTTCGGTCTGTTGTTCCAGTACAAAGGGAATCATCTCCTCTGTTGGAGACCTTCATTATGAATGATAAAAGCGTGGAGGATTATTAGATAAATAGTGAAAGCGAGATTTTCATGAAAGTGTTTCCTTGAAAACCACGGGATGTCAAAAACATCCGCAATATGGATTCCAAAGAAATAAATGTTCAAGTTTGCTTCCAATAGTGTCAGTCACGTCGGGAGCTTCTGGACATTGATAATGGTTGGTTGGTGGGTTAATCAGTGTTTTACGTCGCTTTCAACAACATTTCAGTTATATCGCGACATGGAAGCAGGAGATTACCAACCTTTTAAACGTAGTGGCGCAATCCGGGAATCGAACCCGGATCGTCGGCGCCGCAAGCCATGCGCTTAACCACTACACCACGCCTGCCCCTTGATAATAGTAACCCGGAGAGCTTCCGTACACGTTCAGTGACTGGAGATGAAGTATCAATCTGATTAAAACCGTATCTTCATTCCGCTTCTCTATTTGTCCCATTGCGGATAGGACAAATAGAGAAGCGGAGTAAAGATATGGTTTTAACCAGATTGGATGAAGCATGTACTTATTCATGGGACTCAGAAACCCAGACGAGTCCATGTAGCTGAAGCATCATTGCTTACCCATGCCTTAGAATATCCAAACCCAACCACACCATGGCCGTTGTGTTTGAAAATTCTACTTTACATATTGTACTGACTGTTGATCAATAGCATGTTCTGTATTTTTATTTTCATTGTTTTAACCCTTTTTTAAAACTTTAATATCATATAAATAGACTTATACCGTCGGCCGTTTTGAAAACAGTTCCTTAATGTTCTACTGTATCAACAACTGACATGATGACGTATTAGAACCTTTAGCATATATCGTAAAGATGTCCTTCTATCATATAAGAACAGTCCGTCACATTCCTCCCCTGACAATCTGATGTTTCCCTGAGTTATCACAGTGCAATGACAGCCTTCATATAGATGCTACTGTTGAGGGTTGCCGTTTGGGGGAAACCTCAAATTCTTTTGATTTACTATTCTAATAGCTTTGGGAGTCGATGAAATTCAGTAATTATCGATTTGATTTTCAGATAAATATCTCTCGAAATATTAAAAATCGACCAACTCCGCTCACAGACTCTAAAAGTGGGGTCGGTGTGGGCGGTTTTGAATATAGCAGATGTCGTTGTAATGCAGTTTATTCAACCTAAGACTGTTTCGCAAATTATTTGAATAATTTTTCCAGTTTATGATTATAAAAACATGTATATTCTTACAGTTTTCTTTCAACAATCGAACACTCCCATTTCGCGATAGTTCATCGCATTCTTTTTCCTCTTATTCATTTGATTGAACCAAAGACATAGACTACTTTACTGAATGTCTCTGATTGAACTATAATGTGTGTATATATGTCTCTATGTGGTTACAAACTAATTACAGTAATGACACTTTTGTTAATTCAAACGGTTAGCACTGCACTTTGTTAAAAAGAGAAAAAAAATTATCGCGTACAGTCCTGATTCGAACGTAAATAATTTTATGAAATCAGTAAAAATTCACGAACTGGACAAGAATGAGGAGACTGTATTTTACTGGTTATTCTTGAAGTCGGACTGGCCAAATGACCCAATATTTATGACCCATATTTTGTTGGGGGATAAGGCTCGACTGTGATTTATCTTCGCTTTATACGAAAAATCCGATATTTCGAAATCTCATTTCTTTTGTGTCGGACGGGTGTCAGCCCGGATAACTCTATGGTCAGAGCGTCAGTCTTGATAGCGAAAGGTTCTTGGTTCGGTTCCCGGGTTCGGCCATATCTTTTTTTCCTGTCTGTTTCAATTTAAACTGTAGTCATATAAGATTTTAAAACAGAAAGGGGTCTATATTCATTAGATTTCTCAATGAATTTCAGCAGTTTTATGACTCATATACCTCTTGTGTCAAAAATGTCATTTAACATAGTTTATGGCTTATCCCCGGCCGCAGGTCATCCTCGGAATGTTTCGATTTTCAGTAAGATGATGTAACTTTAACATCGAGAATATCATACTTTTACTTCTTTTAAAGTCAATGACGAAATACAAAATATTTCAAAATCCATAAAACAGAAAAAGGTAGATTTAAACTCTGGCATGAAAGAAAATCTCAAATTTAACGCTTTTCGATTCCGTTTATATTTGAGAAGGATCCTTTTCTTCTCCGACCGTGTTTGTTAATCAAACAGTCTGACGATTCAGACGAAACTATGGCTGCCGTGTTTCTGCGAGGGAGCAGACGCATTGCAAACAAATACATTTTCCACGATGCCTCAAGGGTAAATAAGCTCATTATCCTTTTCAATGTTGAAGGATTCATACTTTTTAAAATGTGCAGTATGAAAGGTTTTGATACATTACATTTCTAGGCTGAAAATCAACTAAGTAAATACAAACTTCTGTCCTTGGGATTTGACAATATTTACAAATTCTATTGTTAGTTTGTCAAACATACCATCATATTCTAAACCATAGAATGACAATAACAGCTTAAGAAATTTTCAGTTTTGATGTGCAATGCAAGAAACAATAAAGAATCGTCGCACTGAATAAATTGGTTATTTCTATTCATAAATACAGCCTTGTGTGAAGGGCAGGAAACTATATCAAAGCAGAATTTTCAAGGCTGTTCAGACTGGGGTGCTCCTAAATACAAAACACTACCAAATTTTTAAGTTTTTCTGCTTTTAAATGCAATTTCTAGGTGTTTCACACATGTTTTATAGTCCAAACCGTCACTATCCATAGATTTTACCTGAAAATTTTACACTTTGAAGTTGGTAGTGGCTATTTACACGATGGTCGTGTACCTAAGTGAAACAGCTATTTACACGACGGTCGTGTACCTAAAGTGATATGGCTATTTACACGACGGTCGTGTACTTTTAAGTGATATGGCTATTTACATGATCGCTGTATTACTTATTTACATTGCCAGAGTAGACGACGGGTATACAGCCCGTACCTGTGAGACGCCCCTTTTCTCGCAAATTTAACGATTTAGGGAGTAAAAGGCCAAGGATGTCCGAATGCAGTCAGTTATTTCATTTGATTGCTTTATACACAAATAAATCTCTTCAAGGAGAGATTTTATCATTTTGAACAGAAATTTTCTTTATAAGAATACTGCTCAGTATAAATAATTTAATAAAGTAATAGATAATATAAAGTAAGATGAAAATATTTGACACAATTAACACCCAGAAACAAGACAGGGAGCTTGAATAACACCCCTCCCCCATTTCCAATATCTCTTATTTAGCAAATCATTTTAAGTACACTATTGGCGGATTAGAGGGCTGAAATGGGTTGTAACCCCCCTTTTTTTCGGAAACGTTTAACCCCCCGCCCCTCAAAAAAAGGTCATTTTCGACTGCAACATTACCCCCTTTCCAGACTTATAGTGCAAAACATTTGTCATGGGAGACTGCAACCCCCTCCCCCTTTCAAAAATTTCTAGATCCTCCTATGTACACGAGTGTAACTTCTCGAAATAGACAAATAAACAGTTACAATTATTTTGTTTGCCGGCTTTACATTTGACAGAGGCATAATATATGTATCTGCATTTAATTCATCGAAATACAATCTTTTCTAAGTTTATGTTATGATTTTCGCATATATATAGGACACAAAGTTTCTGTATCAAACTGCCCCAACATTCGTTTGGGCACAAGGCCAGACCTCAACAGGGAGTCTTAGGTACACCATGACACGTCGTGTAGATAGCCACATCACTTTAGGTGGTACACGACCGTCGTGTATATAGCCATACTGTATCACTTTAGGTACACGACCGTCGTGTAAATAGCCAAATCACTTTGGGTACACGACCGTCGTGTAAATAGCCTTATCTCTTTAAGTACACGACCGTCGTGTAAATAGCCATTGCATACTACCTCAGCTATTTACACGATCGTCGTGCATATAGAATACGGCCGGTTTACGTACACGACCGTCGTGCGAATAGCATCAGCCTTTGAAATCCCATTCATGAATGAAGACGAATAAAGTAATAAACTAAATTCACGACAGCGCGCCACCATATTGAATCAGGAACGATAGTGGCTTACATATGATATGGGAATGCTGTTATGAACTTTCAATTTATGTTTCCTTTCCAGAATTTGCATTTAGAAAAATAGATATTAACAAAATTTAAGAATATGACATGATGTATGCCAGCAGTGGTTAAATCATTAAGGAATATATACATGTAATTAACAGTTTTTCTTTTAGTTTTGTCAGATTCCATTCTGATTTAGAAACAATGGCCAACAACCTCTAAATCTGTAATAAATGAAAAATGTACTAGATAACATAAAAGTATTTAAGGGGTGAAACGATAGACCGTTTTACAATATACCACGATATATTGGGCCAAGGTTTGGTTTACGGTACAGGGCTGAAGCGACGGTATGAGGCTGCAGTGACAGTACAGCAAGGGTTCGCTTCCGTACTTGTTTGGTTGAAAATTTTCATTTGGTCTCTACCGAGTCCGCCGAAGTTTGTTTACATAATGGCGGCGAACGAGGTAGAGTTAGAGGCTCCGCCGGCCTTATTTTAGTTGAAAATTTGGGACCATTTCAGCTTTAAAGCTAATATCGTCAATGGAACTAAGTCTACTCAAATACAGCACTACTTGTAAACACTGCTTCTCTGTCGTATCATATAAAGCCGGAAACACGTTGAATGTGGCGACCCATATGCGTAGGCACCACCCAGATATAACTTTAACGGGATGCACCAGAGTGCCGAAACAACCCGTAACTGGGTAGTTATGTCTACAAGAAGCTCACACGCATCTATTTACCTGCTCAGGGGACTTCAGTTCCCAGCGAGAGGGTGTTTTCTACAGCCGGAGATATTGTGACTGCACAGCGATCAGCTTTATCTCCAGAAAATGTTGCTATTTTGATTTTCTTAAAGAAAAACATGAAAATAGAATGAATATCATCATTTCCTGGTGATAAAGCTGACCACTATGCAAAAAGAAAATGAGACAGATAAAAGTTATATTTATTAATTCTCTTTATTTCTGCAGTACAAAAGCCGTATCGCGATATGAATGGTATCGTGGCATTGGTATCGCGATATGTATTGTATCGTGATGTACCCATATCGTTGCACCCCTAACAGTATTTAGAAAAAAAATTCTTAAAAGCGAAAATTCAATACAGCATTCCCATACATAAGCCATTATTGTTCCTGATTCAATATGGCTGCGCGCTGTCCTGTGTAATTCCTTTATTCGTCTTCATTCATGAATGGGACTTCAAAGTGTAAAATTTTCAGGTAAAATCTATGGAAAGTGACCATATGTACTGTAAAACATGTTTGAAACACCTAGAAATTGCATTTAAAAGCGAAAAAAGTAAAAGTTTGGTAATTAGGAGCACCATTCAGACTGTTGTAAACCATACATGTATAACAAGCACTGTTGATAAGTTTAAACACAAGCTGATTCAGCGTTTTGACCCAGTTGTCCGAAACGATTTTCCTATGACTACTACGAATTATCATTTTCAGACTTCTGTTTGAGAAAGTGTGATAGTATGATGCCCTAGGTATCCAAAATGTCCTTATGAAAAAAAACATAATTTTACCAAAATGCCCATTGTTTCTAGTTATAGATTTATGTGTTTCATTTTTAATTATCGATAAAAGGGGAACTTAGGCATATAGAATTGTATTGTTTTAAACTGAGGATGAAATTTTAAAAAATGGTAAAAAATTTCATTATTAATTCTTGCTTGTGAAATTTTTATAAAAATCTCATTATTAATTCTTACTTGTGAAATTCATCTTAACCATCCTCCCTTCCTCGATCAAAATGTACACAGAAGTAAAATGGAAAATCACAAAATCCTTAGACAAATTCAGGTAAAATGAAAATACAAAAAGCTAGAATTAGCAATAAACATATGAATTTATTTTAAAGAATACAATAAATGAGATTAAAAATATTGAAATATGAACTAATAATTTAAAGAGTCACACACCAATTGGCCAGCAGTTACTTTTCAGGTAAAACTCAGGTAACATTTATTAGTATATGAAGTGTATATCTAATGACAAATGCTGATTGGTGTATATACTGCTCCAAAACAATGCCCAGTGTTGCTATATAAGTGAACTAGTTTGAATAACCAATTAAAATCACGGTTTCCTCTTTGTACCTGTAAGGTAGTATCGGCCAGGTGAAAAATAATTCAAAGTGCCAGAGTGGATATCTAGTGATCACCGATAGAAAGAATGGATTACATTACTAAACATGTTGTCCAGTACTGATAAGGCCTATCGGCATCACTATAATTAGTCCGTAACCATCTTCATTCCCCCTGTCATTGCTTTGAAAATTCAATTACGAAAATCGGTGCTTTAAGTTGCCGGCATTTTCTGCAGATACTGGTCTACATACTGATAAGTTTCATGTGCCATTGTAATCATTGTCATGGATAAACAAATTGAGGAAATTCAAATAAAATTGATGGTCTTCAGTGATGTTTACAAACACCTGTAAAATCTCAGGTCAACACATGACCAGCCACCGTCACATGCACGTCAGTTATTCATGAAATCCACCCGATCGTATACTGTTTCGTAATCAATGTCTTCAGTGATATCTGGGACATTAAATGCATCAATTTCCACATCACTATCATCGTTTCCAATGATTTATTTGAAGAAAGAATCGAGTTGTGTTTATAAACCCGCCATCTTGAAATACAAATTTTGATCTCACCTTTTCCCGCATCTTAATATACGAACCAATCAAATTAAAGATGACGTCATGGAATTTTTTTTATTAGGAATTCTATCTCCATATATGGAAAGTCTTTTTATAACGTTTACAACAATTGGAAGGCTATAAATTTGATCTAAAAATAAGCTATAGTCGACCTAGTTGTTACCCGGAATATTCCAGGGTCTTGCTCACAGCGTGTGTATTTGATTATCAGAATATTCCATGACTAGGTTTAAGTTTAATAATTGTGGTGTGATGTTAAACAGAATACAAATGAACTATGTCTGATAACTACCGGTACATTTTGTACATGTTCCAGGTACTGAGGCAATGTTTTGTACATGTTCCAGGTACTGAGGCAATGTTTTATACATGTTACAGGTACTGAGGCAATGTTTTGTACATGTTCCAGGTACTGAGGCAATGTTTTGTACATGTTCCAGGTACTGAGGCAATGTAACATGTTACAGGTACTGAGGCAATGTTTTCATCACTCCTGTACATAAACCTTGCCTAAACATGCTAAAGATATATACTGTTTCATGTCCTAAATTTTAGAAAAATGTTATGTACATGTATGTGTACAGTATGTGGTGTATGTGATAAAAGACCCATGCTTATTGGTTTATTTTCATATGTATCAAAGAATGAGGTACAAATCTTATACAGTTTTCAAAATTAATTAATTACATAATCATGGATGTCAAGGTTTGACCATCAGTTAGATCATTATTGCAAACATGGCTGAAAAGATGAGTTTCATTTAGTATGGTATATCAAATCATCATGTCTAAAAAATATGTCTGTATCTTCTCTATATGCGTAGTCACAGCAGAGATACAGTGCAAGGAATAATGACTTGAAATAAATTACACATTTTGAACATTGGGAAAATGTCATTCTCAAATCCAACAACTAGTAAAGTGTGTCTTTGAATGTCAAAATCCATGAAAGTGTTCAATGTACTCGCTGTGTAACTTGTAAGAAGATCCTTTGTCTAAATGATATACATGTATGTGTATTATTATTAAAAGGAATCATCAGGCATCATTTATTCTTAAAGTAGCATACTCACTTTTCATCATGACATTGTAGGTTTTGATTCCTGGTATTGCAAGTGCACCTTGCCAGAATCACCAACAAAAAAGAAATCTGAATCTTCATGAATTTCGTAGCTTTGGATTGCTAAAGGAAGCAGGAATACCAGTCCCTAAATTTATTGTCTGTGATCATGCGGAAGAAGTTGCCAAATCAGCACAGCATTTACGTAGGTTTAAAGTGTTTACAATGGTGTTAATGACAGTGTTTTTGAAACTCCCCAAACAATGAAACAGACACAAATATCTTGTAAAAATTTGAATCAGTTTGATAAAGCTTCCACTATTGTTTTATGAGACAAATATCCTGAAAAAAGTTTTACACACACTGTAAAGACTCATGTATAAAGAGCAGTGACAATAGTCAGTTTAGTATTTAGGTATGTCATTACAAGTTACAACATCATATGGTATCAATAAAACAGTGAATTATTCATTATGTTGTGTTTAATTTGTTGGGACAAAGGTCCAGAGTCTAATTATTGTTAAAACAATAGTATACATTTGTATGTATTATTTTAACAAGAATCAGTTATAAATATGAGTTATATGGTTTAATGTTTTTCCGACAAAATCTGAAGTTTTCTTGAGTTATTAATGAGAACAATACATTTTAGTGTAGAACTGTTAGATATTAATAATTCACTTTAACTTAATTGTTTCATATTTACTTTTCTTGTAGTTGAAACTTCAAATTCAAATGATATTGTGGTAAAAGCTCAAGTGCTAAGTGGGGGACGTGGTAAAGGGCACTTTACAAGTGGATTGAAAGGAGGAGTCAAAATATGTTTCTCGTAAGAAAAGAAACTGTCATTGTACTGTCTTTCTCTGTTTATCCAAACACAGTTCTGATTGAATAAGATAATTTTTCGCTGAGATATGTTTTCTTAAGTATATGTACATGTAGATAGAAAAGGCTTTAAAAATAAGTGTAATGTGGAACTTTCTCACATACTTGGAAATAAATCCATTTTACAACATGGCTTCAAAACTATGAGGCTACAGAGAATTCAGTGAATTATTTACTTTATTCAATTCATTATACCCCTGTATACCAAGTTTCGGGGTTAAATAGGAATTGATCTGTCTGTTTGTCCGCCCATCCGTCTGTGACATTGTTTATAGTTTGCTTGTGATAAAAGGTTTCTAATGATATTATGATTTGGACCCTATAATCTTTAAATTTGACTGTGACTTAGTTTTTGAAACTATTTAACCTTCATTACATCTTTTGAGTTATAAAGGTTAAGGTTTTCAGATCTTATCAGTATATAACTTTTATATTATATGTCTTGGGTTGACACAAGGATGTGTCATGAACTTCAACCAAGGTCACTGTTAACCCTTCAAATTTTTTTTATTTAGATTTGCTTCACTCGGGTTACCTGTCCCATTAGGACATTTCTGGTTGAGAGTTGCTTTTAAAACAACAAAAAAAGTCTTTTTATATAATTTTCCTTAGCAGAGGAGAAAGATACATAAACATTAAAGAGAAGCAATGATTTATTAATATATTTAGGCGTTATAACAACATTGGCATTGATCACATATCTAATCAGCAATATTAATTCTAGATAAGTTCGACGTTTATTTGCTACTCTGTTGTTGATACTTTATTTGAATATTTAGTGTTTCGGAGGCAGTGGATATTGCAAAGCAGATGATTGGGTCCAAGTTGATTACCAAACAAGCCCCTAATGGCCGTAATTGTAACCAGGTTATGTTATCAGAAAGACTGTACTCCAGACGAGAATTCTACTTTGCCATAATGATGGAGAGAAAATTTGCAGTAAGTATATTGTTGTTGAGTTAAAGGTCTTGTAAAAGGAGTTTCGATTTCTTTTAAAAATAACACTTCTTGAACTATGACAAATGGTTTGTAAATGAAATTTGTAGGTAATTTTGACCTGATATTAATCTGAGTCAAAAGTAAAAAGCATTAGATGGGAGAAGTGAGTCTGTATTAAGGAAATGTCAGGTTATCTTGCATTCAGTGATATCTTGTTTGTATCATCTTTTAAATATATATATCGTAGACACTACTTTTGTAAGCTTCAAACTTTGAACCCCCTGCTGAGTGCCATTTCAAAGTTGTAAAAGAGATAAAAAAAAAGATCAATGACATGGAAACAGATTTAATATAGAAATTGAATGAAAGGATTTATTTTTAATACTCACTCCATTCTTTTAGGGCCCTGTGATGGTTGGAAGCTCCCAGGGTGGCATGAACATAGAGGAAGTAGCTGCAGAAATGCCATCTGCTATTCTTAAAGAACCCATAGATGTTATCTCTGGATTACAGCGTGAACAAGCAGTCGTCATGGCAGCAGATATGGGCTTTGATCCTCAGTGTATAGATCAAGTAAGTATAAACGTCATTGAAAAAAGTCTACAGATACAAAGGATCTTCTCATCTATTGATGTACGACACCATTTCCTTAGAGTGGGTGGGATAAATTTAACAATGCAAATTCACGTTTACAAATATACAATCATTGTAAGCTTGACTCAAGATTATATCCCCATGTACATGTAGTAATTTTAGAAATCCTTCTAATTGATCACTTTTTTATCACAATGATTTATATGGAGTCCTGTTGTGATCATAAAGGTTTATAGAAATAACTATTTTATTTTTGTTGTAGTCACTGTCATCATCCGTAAAACAAAAACTTTAAACTGGATCATAACTTTAGAACCATCAGAGACAGGGCTTTAGTATTTCACATGTGAATTTTTTGTGCCAAGACCTTTCATTGGGTAACAAAATTTTTGTACTTGTGAACTTGATTTTGACCTACTTTTAAAAACTTTAACCTTGATCATATCTCATGAACAGTAAGAGATAGAGATTAAATATTTCATAAATGTATTTCTAGTGACCAGACCTTTCGTTATGTGTCAAAATTTTTTCACTATTTGACCTTGACCTTAAAGATCGATCTACTTACAAAAGTTTTTACTATTTCAGTTTGGTGCATCGGCAACTCTTGTCATGTACCGTTGCATGTATTACAATATCACTATGTAGCTGAAACTCCTTTGTACAAATTCCTTGGTACAAATTCCTTTGTAATACATCTTTCATTAATAGATATGGGATCAGGATGATTTTCATACCTCTTTAATTAAAGTGATAATACTATTAGTAAATTGAATTTGGACTAAAATTAATCTGTGGATTGAGATTGCAATGGGGTGTAAAGCAGAGGACAAGGGTCACTTGCCCCCTAAGTTGACTTGAATTTGAAAACTGTTCAGAAATGATTGTTTACTCATCAAATTATATTTTCTATATGCACCCTATCAGAATATGCAGTTAACACTTTGGAATTCATTAAAGATCCCTGAGAAATGGTATCTTCGGCAAAATAAGTATTAAATAGGAACATATTCTTAATTTAGGATATGAATGTATGCAAAACCCAATGTGATATTTTTGTCACAAGAAGTCTAATGAAGAAGACTAGATTTAGATAAAAGTGGGCTGATCTTGCCGTCTTTGGTGAAAATTACTACAATTATTTCTCTGTATGATTGGTACATGTACTGATAATGTTTTTGGCACGAGCCTGAGAAAACCAACTCCATGTTAGTTCATTCAATTCATCAAAATCACATTTTTGTTAACGCACCATTTTTTCCCATCAGAATTTTTTTCGAACTCTCTAGGATGTACATCTTTCTTTCACAGAATTTTGGAAACCGTTGATTTTCCAAACTCATATTTAGTTCGTAGATCCCTCATAGACAGTTCTGGTATACTTTCCAAGTCTTTAATCATCCCAATCTTGTCTTTAAATGTTAATTCCACGTGTCCCCGCTTAGAAGCCGGCTCCGACATATCTCAGTTTTCTAAAGTAAACGATCTTGTCTGATGTATTGCAAATGATAAAATGGTCTGTTCAATTGTATTAGATACAAGCATGTATATTAGACACTAATCTATCTTTAATTATTTGATTATCAAGAAAAACAAAATGATGGGGAAATAATTGACTATATGTTCGTACAATAAAACAAAGAATAAATGGTTATTTGCCTAATTTAATTATATTAGTAATATCATTTAAATGGTATGAAACCTGCATAGTGAAGTCATACATTGTTAATATATCAATTACAGGTACACCCAAATAACCAATAACAATAAACAGGTGTAATTTTTAACAGCAATATGTCTTATGTACCTCTTGATGATGGAAGTGCTCGGTATTGACAGTTAATAACATAGGATTTCATAAAATTTGGACTGAAGATTGTGTCTGATGTCCAGAGTAAAAAGTGTCCATTATTCAGAGAGTTTACATTCCATGATAATAAGAGGAAAATGTTAATTTCCACAAAATATGTCAGTTTTTAGCTCTACTGGTCTCGACCAGTCGAGCTCATGCGATGGTCCTTCGTCCGTTGTCCGGCCGTCCAGACGTCCGTCCGTAAACAATTTATTTGTTCCCTCTTCTTCTCTGAAGGTATATGTCCCAGAGACTTAATTATGGTTTCATCTTGTTCGATTGGTGGTCTAGTTGTGCATGTGCAATTTTGGTCCAGTTCGGACCCCCTGAGGTCCCACAAAGGGGCGTGGTTCCAAAATCTTGTTCCATCTTCTTCTCTAAACGTATTTGCCTCAGAGACTTAATTATTGTCTCATCTTGTAAAGTAGATGGTCTAGTTATGCATGTGCCATTTTGGTCCGGTCCGGACCACTTGGGGTCCTAACAAAGGGGCGTGGTCCCAAAATTTTGTTCCCTCTTCTTCTCTGAAGGTATATGTTTCAGAGAGCTAATTAGGGTCTGATCTTGCTGGGTAGGCGGTCTAGTTGTGCATGTGCAATTTTGGTCCAGTTCGGACCCCTTGGGGTCCCACAAAGGGTGTGGTCCCAAAATTGTGTTATGTCTTCTACTATAAAGGTATATGTTCCCGGGACCCAATAACATTCTCATCTTGTTTGGTATGTGGTTTAGTGGTACATGTGCAATTTTGGTCCAGTTCGGACCCCCTGGGTCCCACAAAAGGGGTGTGGTCCCAAGATGTTGTTCCCTCTTCTTCTCTAACAATATATGTCCCACAGACTAAATTATAGTCTAATCCTGTTTGGTAGGATGTCTAGTTGTAAATGTGCAATTTTGGTCCAGTCTGGACCACTTTGGACCCCCACAAAGGGGTGTGGTCCCAAGATTCTGTGCCTTCTTTTTCCCTGAGGGTATAAATCCCAGAGACCTCTTTGTGGTTTCTTCTTGTTTGGGTGGTCTAGTTGTGCATGTGCAATTTTTGGTCTAGTCTGGACCCCTGGGGCCCCTCAAAGGGTGTGAGTTACCCATACAGAAATGACCCCAATTGTTATTTCACTACAGTGTACTGTAATTTGAAAGGGGGGTTATAGCTTTGTAGACATATGTGCAACACCTCAACATTTGTATTTCATGTATGTATTTTTATCTTTCAACTATCTTCAATTTCCTCTCTTAATTATTTCCTGTATGGTTGACTTAAGATCGCAGTGTTTGTATGCTAGTCAGAATTGATTTTGGGCGAGATGTCTTTTAATGTTTAAACATGTATAACAGCCATTTTGAATAAATTATTGAAAAAAGATAGTCCTAGAAAAGAAATAAGCACTAGATAAGAATGGAACAGTGTGAATAAAACCACCAAAAAGATAAATTGTGTATATTTGTAAATAAAATAAACACATTAGCCTACAGTGTGTTTATTATACTATGTCAAGTAATCTCCAGAATTTCCTCTGACTCATGAACTTTATGATGGCCCTATATATATATATATAGCACCATGTGATAAAAGTTTTTACGACACTTTTACAACCAGATATTGGCAAAAAAGAAAACAGACAAAAGACATTATTAAACATATAACAGTGCCGTAAACTCCTCTTAAAATAGTATGAAGTCATTTCTCTAGAGCATTGACGGGCAATGAAAAAAAAAATGGGATAATGATTTATATATAAATGTATATATGGCTAGCAAAAAAAATTAAGCTAGTCGGAAGAAAAACTAGTGTTTGCATACTTTGTTTCTACACTTGAACCGACATTGGAAAATATCGAAAAGGGGGGGGGGGGGTGTTACAAAAATACTTCATTCCATCCCCTGTTTTGAAAAAAGAGGGGATGGGGCACATGCCCCTTTTGCTACCAGAAGAAAAACTAGCGTTTTACTGCTTTGTTTCCACACTTTAACTGATATTCTAACTACTTGATGATAAAAAATCCCCCCCCCCCCTTGATTTGAAAGAGGGGCACATTCCCCCGCTGCTGCCCCACCCTTTTAAAAGATAATAAGAGGAAACCAGTAGAGCTTCAGTCTCGACAGAGACTTCTGGTTCATCAGATTCCAGTTTTGACAAATTCTGCTGTGGACAGTTTACATTGTATTTGAAATTGATAAAGAAAGCTTTTAGTATAATGATTTCTTGGCTCTTTTACTCATCTGTGCCTATTTGTCATGTCTTTGTGTTGTCATTCAGGAGTTGGATAATGTCATTTTATAAAAATCTTCTTAACATGTTAATTGGTGGATATTCAGGAAAATAGAAACAAAAGAAAATCGTATAGAAATAATGTACTTTTAAAACCAATTTATGTTTTAGTAATTTAATTTTTTTGCAGAAATAACTGGACTTGAAGTCGGGTTTAGTTAATTTAGTCCTTTGTAAGGGCTTTCTGAGACTGCCATTTTGTCATTAGAATCATAAAGGCAGATTGCAGTCCTCACCCAAATATTAATGCATCAATAATGGGCTTTTAGATACCCAGGGTTCTCACTAGAATTTAGAAATTTTAAGTCCCTTTAGAGTCTTGGGACTCATCTTTATTACAAATGTTAAAGAAAATACAAATTTTGGTGAGTCCTAAGCCGGCGTGGCCTAGTGGTATCGCATTGGACTCCTGGTTGGGAGGCCGGGGTTTGAGTCCCGCTCTGGTCATGCCGGTGTCATGTCTTTCGGGTGAGACAGTAAAAACCGAGGCCCCGTGTCGTGGTATGCATGGTACGTTAAAGATCCCTCACTGCTTCGGGTGGGTCCGTTGCAAAGGTCAAAATTTGTATGCCCCGCATCAGGCAGATGCCGTCACCATATACGTGAAATATTCGTGGTGTAACGTAAAACAAAAATCAATCAATCAATCAATTGGTGAGTCCACTTACTGTATCTAGGTGAGTTAATGAGAACACTGGATACCATATATGGATGTATCATTATATCTTCAGGTAATTGTGTAAAAAAAATCTTTAAATACTTACAATGTTTTGTATGATATTCGGTCTTTTCGTTATTGTCCCTCGCTTTCTCAAAAGCGTGGGTACATTAAATCTCATTCATCTGTCTGTCCGTCCGTCTGTCACAGAAACTTTAACCTTGGTCATAATTTTTTAACTGTAAGACGAAGGACCTTCATATTTGGCATGTGTGTCCCTAATTGCCATACCTTTCCATTGGTACCAGAATTTTTTATCATGTGACCTTGACTGTGACCTTTGACCTTCTTCAATGTAACTTTTTAACCAAAAGACGTAGGGCCTTCATATTTGGCATGTGTGTCTGTAAACATGCACAACCATGAAAGTATGTCACAGATCACTGCACCCTTACTGATAGAGCCCCAAAAGCAGGGGACTACAGTTCTCTGAATTAGCTTGTACAGAGTTAGTTGGAACGGTATCTGATGTAAAACAGTTATGACATCATCAAATTCTATGGAAAGTGATCCAAAACTTCGGGAAATGACAGTCCACAAATGACGTTTTCATAGGAATTTGATGAGGTCATAATTGCTTTACGTTAGATACCATCCCAAATGGGAAGTAACTCTTTTTGACGAAAAGACTCATTACTTAAATCCTTCAACCTATTCATATGCATATTACAGGCTGGAGATGTTATAATGAAGTTGTACTGGGAGGTCTTCAAGAAATATGATGCAACCTTGATAGAAATTAATCCTATGTCAGAGGCAGCAAGTGGAGATGGTAAGTCCATCGAATTTCCCTGCCTAATGTAATCAAACTTGTAATTTCTTAATGAAATACAAAATTTTCATGTCATGTTTGTGGCTGAAGAATGTGTCAAGGCCATAACTTCAAGGTCAAGACCACCTTGAAGTAAGACAATAAAATATAATCTTGGCAGTAAATGCTTTTCTTTTGAGGATAATATCAACTGCGCTTAGCTGTTATTCATGTATAAAGGCCTGAACCAAAAAAATACAGTCTTGTTTCCTGCTTCCTCACTGAAATTTAATAGGGAAGGTAGGGTGAAAAAGGGTTTTTCAAATTTTGGGAGGGGGGATTTGGTTTTTGGTCGGAATTGCGTAGCAATTCCAGACCCTAGTCGTTACAGTAAGCTGTGGAGAATGCGTGGAACGCAGAAAATACCTCCTCGTGTATAAATAGTGCGTCGATAATTAGAAAAAGCGTGATTAGATTTACTTTCAGTACTTATAATTCATATTGTACGAGTCAATACAAGATAAGTTTAATCAGATGAGAAAATAGATGTGCCGTTATTTGATCGATTTAGACGAGTTATATTCATGCGCTGGAGGACATGCAGTCTTTCCGAATACTCGAATACTCGACAGAAAGTCCCGAAAAAGTACGATTGACATTATTGTGTAGCTGTCCCGTAATTTAAGCAGTACACTACTAGTCCGTACTGGTATCCGTTGTATTATAATTAATAAAACTATCGCTTCTTTTTAATATATTTTAAGATCTAGACAGGCACTGCCAGTCTAACGTCTCGGTAGTTGTTGATATGTAATGCTACTAAAAATAGCCAGTTATTTATAGATCTCCAATTGTAAACGTGGTTTTCCCCAAATGTACATGCACAGCGGGAGACTGTCCAGATTGTTAATTTCACACTACTGTCAATATCAAAAGTGATGAGAGAATGAGATAACTATATAGTACGAGACGGAGACATACAGGGGTGTACAGGGGCGGAGCCGTTGTTTATATGAAAACAAGCACCTGTGCGCAGACCGTGTTTTTGTCAATACTGATCCTAAACACTACACGCTTGGTGTGTGATCTCTTGGTGGATCACGACTTTATTACCTTTGATGTACTTGACCATGCAATTCCGACCTTGAGGACTTTCAAGTCCTTTCATTTATTTTTGCATGTAAAAAAGATGAAAACATGATTATAAGGCGAAAAGTTCAATGGATTGCTTATTTTTTTTCCAAATCTCACAAAGAATAGTACTGATTATAATTTTGTTGACTTCTTGGACTTGGTCATTATTCTGTTTTAATATGAAAGGAAATGTCACCTTGGTAGTGAAGGTTTGAGATGATATGATTAAAGTCATTGATGACAGTTTCATGATAGAATTGGGAGTAGCTTCTTGTGTCTCAACGATAACATAATTAAAACTGGATTCTGCCAGTATGATAAGGAGGGATTCATCACATTCTGTATCCAAAGACATTCCTCCTTTCTATGCTGCTTAGGTTGTGGATACTTGTTTTGACAATACTCATAGGTCATCCAAGGTAATGCTAACAAGACTTAATACTGTTTACTGTGAGAGTCACATTTTATATTGAGTCAATAAAATGAATTGGGGTTATGAATGGTAAAATAAATCATGGCAGTCAAAATTATGCAGAATTATATAAAATTCATTTGCTTATTTGTTTTTGTAAAGTAGATCTATCCATAAGATATTTCATTGTGATTTAAAAAAGAATTGGTCAGGAGGAAGGAAACAATGATGTATTTTATTTTTACAGAAAGATGTTTTAAAACCTTAACTAAAAGTAATTTGAATGTCAATGGGGTCTATCCCATTTCTACTATTCTTAAGGAAATTACATGAAACTATAAAATTGCCTAAAGGCCTAAAGATGTAGCATGACCTTGACCAAAGGTCTTCTTTGTAGCTCCCCTGAGCTTAGTTATAACATGATAGCTGTTATCAGTAAACCTCTTACATTTTAATCTTCTTTCATTGATCAAATGAGTTGATTTTCATGAACTTGAAAAAAAGAAAGTATTCAAGATTCCCTACATGGGTTTATTGGCCATATCTATCAAGGGTGGGATCCAGGGTGAAAGCAACAAAGGCCCTAGAGAGTACCCTCCTTTAACCTCTCCATACAAGCTAATGAATACCCTCTCAATACAGCTTATCACCACCTTTTTCTGTTTTTAAAACCAATGTTTGTGAAGGAAATTTGCGTATCAAGGAAAAATGCTTATTAATAACGACAGTAGCTTGATTTAAAATCATCATATGATTAATTCATTACATGTTATTATGTTACCTCTAGTTTTTTTGTTACCTCTAGTTCTGTGACCTCTTAAAAATGATTCCATGTTTGATATTTGGGGTTCTTATGTTAAAAATTGATCCACTAAACTCTAGTGCAGCCTTACTTCTCTTTCATAACAATTTTTACTGATTGTGTTTTGTTATACACAACCACATCCATTAGACAATATATATATATAACACAACTGTAATGAATGCTTTTCTTCTCAGAGTTCAATGTTTCTTTGGAAAGGCTTCAACTGGTTTGTTTACATTGTATAAAATTGCATGCTTGCATCTATATGTTTTTGCAAATGTAAATACATCTTGTGATACAGTCCCCAGAATATTTAACATGGCTAACTTTTGTTTTCCCAAATGCTTCAACACTGAACCATTTGGACTTTTTGAAAACTATATAATTTAACTGGATGAGAAAAGTACATATTACTGGGTAATTGTACAATGGAAATTAGCAGTTTTATGGCAAACAGCTTTATGCATGATAATGTCTGTATTGAAATTTCCTGGATTTGTTCTCAGAACTAATGAAAAGAATATGATGAAACTTGAGAGGAATAATTTTATCATGCTCTCAGATGGCTAATACAGGCTCACATGGACCTCTTGTTGTTTATGTTTTGAAGTTGTTACTCTGAATTACTGGTAAGCATGACAACTATATTATGCAACATACATGTAGATGTTGATTTTGTAAGAAAATCAAGTGAATAAAGAATAAAACATTGAGTTTGTTAGATAAATTTTTAAATCTTTTGTTTACTATTTTCATTTTCAGACAGTGGTAAGTTCAAATGATGTACATGTATCTATAATGTTTGTGTACTGTAGTCAGTGAATAATATATTTACTAATTTTATAATTGCACTATCATCTTGTCATATATTCTTGACTTGAAAAGTAAAGTTTTCATAGGAAAATAGAACAAGACTTCATATATGGCCCTATATATTCTATGGTAGATATTGCTAGACCATTCGTAAATATTTTTCTTCCCCTGTCACTGTCTCTTTATATATAATCTGTATTCTGAGTTAAAATATATAAACAAGCCGGCGTGGCCTAGTGGTATCGCGTCGGACTCCTGATCGGGAGGCCGGGGTTCGAGTCCCGGTCTGGTCATGCCGGTGTTCTGTCTTTCGGATGAGACAGTAAAAACCGAGGCCCCGTGTCGTGGTATGCATGGCACGTTAAAGATCCCTCACTGCTTCGGGTGGGTCCGTTGCAAAGGTCAAAATTTGTATGCCCCGCATCAGGCAGATGCCGTCACCATATACGTGAAATATTCGTGGTGTGACGTAAAACAAAAATCAATCAATCAATCAATAAAATATATAAACAATGTACTTTTCCTACTTATCTGACATGAAGATACAGGATATGCCAAATGTACGATGTATTTAATAGATGTTTTGAATAGATAATAGGGTTTGTAAATCTTGGATCAGGATGTTTAAAAAAAATTTCAAAGTGACAGGGACTTATTAATTTCCTTTAGATTTAAATAATAAGCTTCTTATCTACATGTATTTTTTCCTTTTTTTTCGCTACTTGAAATATGTATTAGCACTTGGATGTTGTAAACTAAATTGAAGATGAAAGAGCAATGTCAGACGCTACCATTCTATTTATTCCTTAAAGAATCTGTTTTTCTAACATCCCTAGTAGAATTATGCCAATGCAGTATGGTTTTTGAGTTGTCTGCCAAGCAACATGATGCATCAAGATGATTTTTCCACTGTTCTATCTGTTTGTCCATGTGTCTGGTAAAAGTCATACTTTTGAAAACTGGAGAGGAGATGATGCGTGTTTATTTGAACACTTTATAGTTAGCTCTTTATGAGTAGTCAGTTGAGTTAATATGTAATCTTGATCTTTTGCCTCATCCTGGGTATAACATCAAACACTAATCTATCTTTCTATTTAATATACATGTAATTAGTTTAGATCTGTGTGATGTGATGTCTTCTTAATCACTTTAATAACACTCTATTGACTAACGATCAGCAAACCTCTGGGGTTTGGCTTGGAGTAAGTTATAAAATTTTCATTCCTGTTTGAGCAAATTTCATGCCACACTAGAACTTTTTAACATATTTGTGGACAACAATTGCTTAGTGATGGAGGAAACCGGGTAGTCCAGATGAATCATTAACTTTCTGTAGTTATATTAGTAGACCTTCCATATCCTAATTCACCCAGGATTTGAACTTAGGCTTGACTTCAGAGAGAGGCTACATTGAGTACTGGTGCTTGACATTTAACACTCTCAGCCAGTGAGGCCTCTGGCTTTAGGGGTATATAATCTCCTGATTCTATACTTTGATATACCTGTAATTCAAACACTGCTTTGAGGGGTAGGTAGCCTTCTGATTCTGTTTAAATATGAATGTACCTGTAGTTAACACTCGGTCACTGAGGCCTTTTATTTGAAATGTAGATAATCTCCTGATTCTATGTTTTAATCAGATTACTGGTTAGTGACACCACTGATTGAGGGATAAGTTGAATGTAGTTAAAACACTTGGCCACTGAGGCTTTTATTTTGGGTTGTAGGTATTTCTCGATTCTGTGTTTAGATGATTGTAGTTGACACACTCTGCCCCTTACGGCTGCTGGTTTGAGGTGTAGGTATCCCTGGATTCTGTGTTTAGATGATTGTAGTTGACACACTCTGCCCTTTAGGGCTGCTGGTTTGAGGTGTAGGTATTCTTGGATTCTGTGTTGATGATGATTGTAGTTGACACACTCTGCCCCTTAGGACTGCTGGTTTGAGGTGTAGGTATCCTTGGATTCTGTGTTGATGATGATTGTAGTTAACACATTCTGCCCCTTAGGACTGCTGGTTTGAGGTGTAGGTATCCCTGGATTCTGTGTTGATGATGATTGTAGTTGACACACTCTGCCCCTTAGGGCTGCTGGTTTGAGGTGTAGGTATCCCTGGATTCTGTGTTTAGATGATTGTAGTTGACACACTCTGCCCCTTAGGACTGCTGGTTTGAGGTGTAGGTATCCCTGGATTCTGTGTTTAGATGATTGTAGTTGACACACTCTGCCCCTTAGGGCTGCTGGTTTGATTTGTAGGTATCCCTGGATTCTGTGTTTAGATGATTGTAGTTGACACACTCTGCCCCTTAGGACTGCTGGTTTGAGGTGTAGGTATTCTTGGATTCTGTGTTGATGATGATTGTAGTTGACACACTCTGCCCCTTAGGACTGCTGGTTTGAGGTGTAGGTATCCTTGGATTCTGTGTTGATGATGATTGTAGTTAACACACTCTGCCCCTTAGGGCTGCTGGTTTGAGGTGTAGGTATTTCCCGATTCTGTGTTTAGATGATTGTAGTTGACACACTCTGCCCCTTAGGACTGCTGGTTTGAGGTGTAGGTATCCCTGGATTCTGTGTTTAGATGATTGTAGTTGACACACTCTGCCCTTTAGGGCTGCTGGTTTGAGGTGTAGGTATCTCTGGATTCTGTGTTGATGATGATTGTAGTTGACACACTCTGCCCCTTAGGGCTGCTGGTTTGAGGTGTAGGTATTTCCCGATTCTGTGTTTAGATGATTGTAGTTGACACACTCTGCCCCTTAGGACTGCTGGTTTAAGGTGTAGGTTTCCCTGGATTCTGTGTTTAGATGATTGTAGTTGACACACTCTGCCCTTTAGGGCTGCTGGTTTGAGGTGTAGGTATCTCTGGATTCTGTGTTGATGATGATTGTAGTTTACACACTCTGCCCCTTAGGGCTGCTGGTTTGAGGTGTAGGTATCCCTGGATTCTGTGTTTAGATGATTGTAGTTGACACACTCTGCCCCTTAGGGCTGCTGGTTTGAGGTGTAGGTATCCCTGGAGTCTGTTTAGATGATTGTAGTTAACACACTCTGCCCCTTATGGCTGCCGGTTTGAGGTGTAGGTATCCCTAGATTCTGTGTTGATGTAATATGAATATAGTTGACACTCCCCCTCTGAGGCCTCTGTTTGAGGGGTTGGTTGTGTTTGTATAATGTGAATGTAGTTAATGCTCCCTCTTTGAGGCTTTTTTTCAGGGGTAGGTCATCTTCTGATTCTCTGTTTTGATGTGACTGTAGTTGAATTGATGTTTAACCATGTCATTTTAGACTTCCTTATTTTAATAGTTATGGTTTATCTGTTCATTTATTGTCTTTGTAAAAGAACTTGATAATCTTAGAGTTTTCCATATTGTTTTGATATTTCTTTATTCTTTAAATATAAGATAGAATAAGTAGTCCTCCAAAGGGAAGTAAAATACACTAAAAGAAACAACACAAACACTCTTTGCCGCAAATTTTCGGCCTCCTGGCCTTTATCAAGCAATTGTTAGAAAAGTACAGAAGAACTATGTAACATCCATCTTTACATGTTACATAGTTCTTCTGTACTTTTCTAACAATTGCTTGATAAAGGCCAGGAGGCCGAAAATTTGCGGCAAAGAGTGTTTGTGTTGTTTCTTTAAATATATATACATACGTAAAGAAGTTTTGTGGTTATTTCTATCTTCCTTAGAAAAGTAGTTAAGATTAGGGAAAAGATGAAAGAAAATTTGGAGAAAAAAAAGAATGTTATTTAAAATACTTTATACAAAGCACTGAGCTACAAAAGATAAAATATTTCTTACTGTAAAAGAGGTATATGTTTATTGCATAGATGTCAATTTTAATGATAAATATTAATTATTGCACACATATATGTATATCAAATGCATGAAAAAAGTTATATCAATATTATATACCAAGCACCAAACTACAGAATTTGTAATCAGAGGTGATTCAGTTTTGTTTGGTTGATATTGCAGCAAATCATTATTTATTTATACACATGCATGATAGGTCATGGATAAATATTGTAAAACTGTTGTTTGAATTTGAATGTTATAGAGGGAAATTAAAGAGGGAAACATTGTTGATTGACATATTAAGTGGTGTGTTTGACAGTCCAGCATTCTTTTTAAAGATCTCTTTCTGAATGAAAGGTGTTTTGAATTTGAATGGTCTGTTTATAGATAATTTTCTTCTGACCAATATATAATTAAATGCAAAATCCTATAAAATACATCTGATATGAAAATAATAATTTGCATTGAATTTCTTTTTTGTGTATCATTAATGTGATATGTTTCCCGAATCAACCAAATAAAATATCTGAGGATATCCATTCTTCTATTATCCGTAGGTCATTTTAGTGTTTTTACTTGTTGAATTGACTGTTTGGGAGTTCTTTGGCAAATTACTGACAGGAAGTTTTTTTAATGTTTATACAATGTAGGCTTACATTTGTATTTATAAATGTATGTGACCATGTATAATTTTACTTCTTTTGAAGGTTTATATATCTTACACTTAATTCTCTATATTTGTTTTTTTTTTCATTTATTTGATACAGCATGTATTTCTAATTCACAAGTTGTGATTTTTCTTTGCATGTTAAATGGTTTTAGCACGCGTTACTACTTTTTTAAAATGTGACTTTGGGGATACACATCAGTTCATAGATTATAATGAGAGGTAGGGCATTCTTTATCAGGCATGATATAAAACAAATACAACTGTTAACCACAACTCACATTATTTCTCTATGATAATGGGGGCAGGCTTGGTGTAGCAACTTGCAGCGCCGACGATCCCGGTTCAATTCCCGTGTTGCGCCACTATGTTGAAGAGGTTGGTAACTTCCTGCTTCCATGTTGCGATATAACTGCAATATTGTTGAAAACAACGTAAAACACCAATCAATAAACCAACTTTATTATAATGTAAATATAATACATATTTCTGTGATTTTAATTGTGTGTGATAATTGTGTTTATAAATTATACTATACAAACAAATGTCCTCTTTCACTTTATTGGATGCAATTTTATTGTGATGGTTGTACCTATTTATACCATGCCAGAAATTGGATGCCTCACATGTCATAGCAAATGATGTTGAATTAGATGTGTATCTGGAGAGCCCTCCATCACTAGTTACTGTGAAATATTTTCTTTACATGATTTACTTGGGTTCCGAATTTCATGGATTGGCCACAAAAAAAAGGTTTCTGGATTCAAAATTTTGTGGACAGCACCTTTGATTAAAAACCAGAAAATCCATTTACAGCATTAAGTATGTACAGTGAGCAAAGAGTCTATTTAGACGCAAAATAACAGTGATTTGAATTAATTACTGATAAATTGCCCTACTGAATTCATGTACCATACACTTGTCGTAGCCCTGGCTTGAGTCGGTGTTTATTCAACAATAACTTACTTGTACTGACTTTACCCTAAATATAATCATGATCAATCTGCTTTGGCATTATGACTGTGTGATTAACATGCATGTATGACCTTCATTGGGAGATGGAGATACACAAGTTAAGCTGGCAACTACAATAATTTATAGTAATATAATTTATGGAATATATATATTTGTAGGTGCAAGCAACTACATGTATGTAATCCCCACGAGTATTTCACAGTAATTTCATTTCTATTTTTATGAATTATGTTTTATTTTGATGCATTATCATAGTGTTATTGGTACTTTCTGGAGAGTATCAGATGTTTTCAGTGTAAAAAAGAGTTTTCACATTTGTTAATTTTAGATTACTCATTCAAAACAATAACATACCTATAGAAATACAATCATACTCTAAAGAGTTTTTCATACTATTTTCTGAAAATACATGTACATGTATTTCAAAATTTTTCTCATTTTCCAAAATACACAAGTTACAAAACATATCGTGTTTACAGTTTGTTTTATAACTTGTAATGTCAAAAGTCAAGCGTGTTTAAAGCGAGAGTCTAAATTTTTTCAATGTTATAACTCATTCCTGAAAAATATAATGTATAAACTCTGCAGTTATGATATCTGCAAAGATAGTACATGTTTATTATAACACTACTTAGGCCAATTAAAATTAATTGGTAGATTTTCATCCCTGCCCGCCCCTAAAAAATCGACCCGCTCCAGAATTATTTATTATTCAAACAAATCCGGCGCGTCTGAATTCCGGTATTTTAATTCGCCATTTCCGGTAGTTGACAAAATGGTTTTCGCTGTCGTGAGAGTTGTTGCCTACATAACCGAAAAGAAAAGCTGGTTTGCTTCGAATTTTAACGATATTGTTACAGAATAGTACTGCTATTGCCTTTATGGCACACATTTTTTATGCAAGAAAAATAAATTATAAAAAATAGATTCCACCCACCCGCCCCATATATTTTCATGAGGTTGGATGAAAATCTACCTATTAAGTTTAATTGGCCTTAAAGTCTAATTTCAGGGGGATTGATCGAAGACATGTTAGGCAACAAGGACTATGAAAATATAATACAAAACATTTAATTTCAGACATAATGTGAAAGATTTTATCTTTGATATATCACACATGAGAGTCATGTGATTTGTGACATGTTTATTAATAGTATACCTTATCCTGCATTGTATACATTTCAGTGGTGTGTATGGACTGTAAGATAAATATAGATGACAACTCAGCTTTCCGTCAGAAAGAAATATTTAGTATGCGAGACTGGTCCCAGGAGGATCCTAGAGAAGAGCAGGCCTCTCAAGCAGACCTCAATTACATTGGTTTAGATGGCAACATTGGTTGCCTTGTCAATGGTGCTGGTCTAGCAATGGCCACCATGGATATCATCAAGTTACATGGAGGAAGCCCAGCCAACTTCCTGGATGTTGGAGGCAGTGCTACAGTGAAACAAGTGACAGAAGCCTTTAGACTTATTACATCAGATGAAAATGTATGTGAGAGTGCTGTGTGCATATTTGGCGAGCTCACTTTATTTAGTGTTCTGAAGAAAAGTATATAGATTTGGAAAAGAAAGTAACAACTACCTGTACACAGTGTGTAGATTTATTTTATTTCATCATAGATGATATTACTTATTAATCCCCTATTGGCTCTTCAGATAGCGCTATAGATTTTTGATCCTTCAAAAATTGGTAGTACTTAAGGTTAGAGGAAATACAAAGCCGGGCAATATACCTGGAAATGTGTTGTCTGAAGTAGTGATATTTCGCTGGGTGCCAGTCCTTATTGAACTTTCTAATGTGGCTTTGTTATGGTATGTTGTAAGACACAGATGAAATTTGAGTTGGGTAATAGGCTACCTAATTTTAGCAAAGTTACAGTGCTCTACCAAAAAATCCTTGATTGAATTTATTGGAACTGGTAGTGGACATGGATCAATATAAGGAATGAATGTGGGTTTTTTGGGGGAGGGGGGTTTGTTGTTGGATGGAGGTATACTACGAAAAATAGGAGGGAAATCTGCATCTGACACTGCGTCTAGCATATGATGCATAAGTTTTCTGTCATTTTTTCATGGTATACCTTTATCCAATGAAAAACAAATTGGATTCATTCTTTATCATTTCAGTCCTTTCGAATATGCTTTATATTTTCAAAAATTGGTACATTATGTCAGCACTGTTTCTCAGCATCTCTAAACTTCTGCCACAGTGGTGTCAATATTGACGTCACATTAGGAAAACGCAGGAATAACATGGTCAAAAATTTGGTTGATGAGATATACCCCTAATTTTCAAACCAATCTCAATGCATGCGACATGTAGAATTAACACTCAGACTGCTTGTTAATAAAAGTGTATATGATATTACTATAGACAATGTTTTACCAATGTCAACATTCTGGTATAGATTTCCATTTCCAGACAAAATAAGCAAGGACACAGTAGGAATCCCCTTTGGATTTCTGTTATATATTGACTTGATTGTGATTTTAGCTACTTAGAAAACATGAACATTTTCTGCCAGGGTCTTCTATTTAGCTTAGAAGTTAAACAGTCTTTAGATTAGACTTTCAATTACAGAGACAGGTTCCATTATTTACTTTCTATGGAAGCAATTACATGGAGATATTGAAATATTCTTTTCATTTGTTTGTTTCTTCTTATATTGACTAAAGGATGAATAACATTTTCAAAAAGTGTCTCAAGATTTGTCAAAAACCAGTGGCAGAAATATCAGATTTGTCAATAACTTTCAAGTAGAAAAGTATTTAAACAAACTGAGAGGTTTAGTAATGATTTTTAGTGCTGTCATTGCTACTAATTGTTACCAATACATGTAGTTGTTAATTTCATTTTACAGGTTGATGCTATCCTCGTCAACATATTTGGAGGCATCATGAGATGTGATGTCATAGCACAGGGAATTATAGTTGCTGCAGAACAGCTAGATTTAAAACTTCCAGTAATGGTTAGGTTGCAAGGTTTGTAGCCAGAGATAAAATGATACTAAGCTGAAAAATATTCTCTTATCTCTTAAACTGAAGAGGGCTACAAAATTCAGTTTCTTTTAGAAATACAATAAGTTATCTACCCTTCATTATGAAAATATGTTGCCGATACAGTGTAGACTCTTTGATCTGTTCTTTGATAATATAAAGGTACAAGAGCAAAGTTTTTAGTGTTACTGTGTTCAAATTATCCAGAAGTTTTGAAACAGATTAATTAAATTTCAAATTAATTCATATAGCATGTGATATTAATTTCAGCCTGCCTTTTGATAATTTAATTGCAGCTGCAGTTCTTTTTGTTATGATCATGTATCCATTTTTCTTTTAGGCACTAATGTTGAAGAGGCTAAAGCTAGATTAGCTGTTAGTAAAAGTAGGTTCACAAGTGAAGCAGATTTAAATATTGCAGCATCTAAGGTAATGACTATTTGTTTAACAGTCTTTCAGTTTCTCTAATATTTATTCTGTTGGCTATGCCAGTCAGGGATGCAATTTCATAAAATTGTGTAGGGACCATGTGGCCACAATGAATTAAGCTGAATATGCTAGAGACATATTTATTCTCCTTTTTAAATGCTTCTTAGTATGAATATTCTGTTTCAATTTCTAACTCGGTCTCTATCAAACTTTCTAACACTCTCTCTTTATCCTCACCCTTGTTATTGTCCCCCGCTTTCGCGAAAGCGTGGGAACATTAAATCTCATTCATCTGTCTGTTTGTCTGTTGGTCCGTCTGTCACAAAAACTTTAACCTTGTTCATAACTTTTTAACCGTAAGATGTAGGGCCTTCATATTTGGCATGTGTATCCCATGGACCTACTTCAATGTAACTTTTTTATTGTAAGAAGTAGGGCCTTCACATTTGGCGTGTGTGTCCCTAATTGCAATACCTTTCTGTTGGTAACAGAATTTTCTATCATGTGACCTTGACCGTGATCTTTGACCTACTTCAATGTAACTTTTTAATTGTAAGACATAGGGTAGACATACACAACCATGACAATATGTCACAGATCATTGCACCCTTACTGATAGAACCCCCGAAAGCGGGGGACCACAATTCTCTGAATTTGCTTGTTTGATTCTTGCTCCTCTTGCATGCATAAGTGACTCTCCTTTTTCTCACTGTCCTCACTCTGAACAACTCCAACCATTTCTATTTCATTTACTACTTTAGTTTTCTTGGACTGTCATTGTTATGACTTATGTACTTTAACATAGGGTGCACGTAAGAGTGAGTATAGGCTAAAAACTTTCAATTTATGTTTGAATACACTAAAACAGTTTTTTGCCAGTTCCTGGTCTAGTTGTTCATTCTTTGGTAATCCCTATCTTCTGTCCATGGATGATCTACATTCTACTAGGAGTCAAAGGAATGCTTCTGTTTCTATTCACATTCTGTATTTACACTCTGGATGTATCGTCTCATATTGGCAGATGACATTGAAAACATCATCATCAGGGCATTACTTTTGAAAGTGTACATAGAAAAGTCTGAGTAAACAAGCATTCTGAGAGTATTGCTAAGTAATACATGTCCCCTACCGTTCGCAACAAATAGTACAATGCACCCAATTATGAGGGGCTGATTCTTTAAATTCATTTCTTGGAATATATAATGCATAATTGAGTCATACTACAGTTGAGGAAAAACATTTATGTGAACCGCAACAAAATTCAAAACTGATCTGTAACTTGTCATGTAAAGCATTGTACTAAATATCAAATTATAATCTGCCGTCTGAAAATCTGAAAAAAATGTGGGAAACTAAGTACATGTATTTGCATTAATTTTCTTAGTCCAAGGGCCACATGTTAGCAAAACATTAATGAACTTGTCATGATAAAGCAAGCAATGAACAGGAACAGGAACCTGATCTGTAACTTGTCATGATAAAGCAAGCAATGAACCAGAACTTGAAATGATAATCTGCAGCATGATGAAAATAATTGTGGAAAATTAAGTATTTACATTAATTTTCTAAGTCCAACGACCATAACTTAGCAAAAATTCAATGAACAGGAACAAAATTTGAACCTGATAAGTAACTTGTCATGATAACACAATGCGCTAAATATCAAAGGATACTTTGCCAATATGACGAAAAAAAACTGTGTAAAACAGACGGACAGAGTGCAAACCTAAAGTCCTCTGGGATTCACTGGTAGGGGACTAAAAACCTCTCTTATACTCTTATATTAGAGACAATAAGTAGGGATGAGCATCAATTCTCAAAATATGTATCATTATATTGAATAGCATTAAATGTATTTATATGTATCACATTTCATACATTCTCTGAATTAATCAGTATCAATCGTTACTGTTAAAAGTGTCCAAAGTACTTGTACAAAGAATAGTCTGACTTAAAAACCCCTAAAATTACAATCTGGATTCTAGTCTCCAAGTGGGTGACCTGTTTTGGAAGTCTGGTAGACCACAGACACTGTTTGGTTGTGATGGCAAATGGATGAGTGGTAGTTTGCAACCCTCCCAATAAAGCCAATTTTTCACAATGCTAAAGTGTTATCCGACCGTAATACAATAGTTTTTACACTCTTACAGGGATAAGTATTGATGCAAAAAAATTGCATCGATATATATTACTATTTTTCTATGAATATCAATGTGTATCACATGTAAATTCATTGCCTTAATAAGTCTGTATAGATGTACTCAACGATTATTTCAAATCTGTGAGAATGCCTTTGTCAGGTCATTTACTCATAAAATAAGATATAACGTGCTTATTGGAATCTGAATCAATAAAGAGCTTTCATTGCATTAAGAGTGCAAAGTTGAAAACATCTGCATGATTCATAATCTGTCATCTAAAGCAAAACAGGGAAATACCTGTTTTTCGTAATGCAGTATTACTATCCCTGTAAACTGGCACAGTACACCACTATCATTAAGTCTCATTCCAACTCCCAACCCACCTACCCCCTTTCAAGTTCTCAAAAACGTCAGATTTGGGGTTCAAATGGCAATAGATTTGAGACATGAGCCAATAAATCAATGTTTGGCACCTACAAAGACAGTTATATTAACAGTGTTAATATAACTATGTGAACATATGTAATGAAACACAAAATTCCACTTCAGAGTGTGGACAAGAATCTCTCAAAATGTGATCTACCTGTATAAAGATTGACATAATATGCATTTTGAGATATTTTATGAAGTACAGTGCTTCAAGTTCGTCCTAAAATCCTAAAAAATCCTAATTTTCTTTACATTTTGCTAAAATTCTTAAAAGTTAAAATCAATTCAATGGAGGGTATGGGAAAATCCTAAAATTGTCCTAGATTTTAGACCAAAATCATAATTTTTTATTAATGACTTTGATCGATAAGCTCAAATTTTGTCAGAGATAGTGATATTATTAAAGGCACTATACAAATGTAATTGTAAATTCTATAATTGAATTGATATAAAGCTCTTCTCAGTTTCCATTTCCAGAACTCTCACCCGGTTATCATATCTGTTGATGGCCTGCATTATGGGAGCAACCATGAGGGTGCTACAGTAAGATGACAATGTTTCCTAATGCAAGACTCAACAGATTTGAAGACTGGGATGAAAGCTGTCTGTAAACAAATGATTATTATCTGCTTTTAGGTGAGTAAAAGGTCCTAAAAAATCCTAGTTTTTTTCAAAATGTCCTTAAAACATCCCAAATAAAGCTTAAAATCGTCCTTAATTTTGTCCTAAATTTTGTGGAAAAGGTGCTTGAATCACTGGAAGTGTAATTCTTGTAAGAACTGAAAAGTAAGAAATACAATAACGTTTATATGTGTGCTACTTTAGGAGATTGACATTAAATCATTTATAGTGCATTTCACAAAAGTATTTGTTACTTAAGATTAATAGTTTTAATAGCAGATTCAGTGCTCTAGAATTTTTACTGTTATCCACTCACCCACAGGTGAGTGACAGGTTAAAGTCTACTCACCCAATCAAAAAATTAACTCACACTGTCCAACTTGAATAAATAAGAAAGTAAACATTGTATTTGTTTAATTCTTGGAGTGTTACAGATTATCAAAATCATTTTACTGTTCATTTGCCATATGGTTCACTCAAAGTCATGTGACTTTCTAGGAAGAGGTAAGGTGGGGCTGAAACTTTAATTACCCACTAGTGGCAGGTATTTCTTGCAATACTTGCAAAAAAAACGTTTCCTCTCTTCGATGAAAATAATTTCAAGCCATTAAAATTCAGTAGACCTTGTGTTGACATAGGCATGCTTCTTTTTTCTGTATCATACAGTTTGTCTTTTCTTGATTTGAAACTTGCCTTTCTCTTTGAAAGACTTAGTGTTTTCAGATTTGGATGTTGAAAATTTAAATTGCAAAAACTCATTTTTTCATGGGTGATATTTTTCTGATAAGTGCATATCAAAAGTGTGAACATTACAAAAACTTGCTTTGTCTATAAAGCATATATATCGTTTTTAGTTCACTTGCATTCAAATCTATTTCCCTTCTGTTAACACCCAGTCTTGGTTATATACACAAGTATTTCTATTCATTTGCTGAATCTCAAGATTTTATTGATAAGGATTGTATAAATATGAACAGTATCTTTCCCGACCAGGTAAGTTTAATTTGATGATCTACTTTCCCGATCACAAAAACAACTCGCATCGTATGATGGGAAAGCGTAATTCTAGAGCACTCAGCTATGGATGAGACATAAAAAGATAATATTTTTCTGTAAACCACTAGATAAAGGATAGGTGCACAAAAGTTGGTGGAAATCAAGTGATTTTGTGAATACATACAATGGTATATAAAGTCTCCATTCATTTAAAAAATTTTGATATTCACCAAAGGTTATTCAGTAAGTGAAAAGTCTTTTTTTCCCAGAAATAAGAATGAAAGACTTCAATGAATTCATACTTTAACTTTCTTTTTACAGGTGGTGAAGATAGCAAAAATATACAGATTATCACAGGAAGGAGGTGTACCTGTTACGTTTGACTTTGAACTGCCAATGTAGTAGTGCATATAGGTTTATTTTTTATGCAATTGAACTGAGAATTATTTGAAAGTTACAAGAAGTGAAAAAAGGTATTGTCTCTGTGGATTTGTGATGTAAGTTAGACATACTCATTATGACCTACAAATGTAAACAAGTACAAAGAAGTACCGGTAAACAAAATTCACATTGTTATTAGAATTGTTGTATGTTTAAGACAGTATTAAATAAGAAATAAATGTTACAGATTTAATGAAGTTAATAAGTAAAACATGTACAGGTAGTTGAAAAATATAAAATATTTGGGATTTAAAGGAAACTTCAGGTCTGAACTGACAATATTATTCTAATTAAATGCGCATAGTTAACTATTTGATACCCAATACATGTATATCATTCTTGATAAATTCCCATGAAATTATTCAAAATAGACGTTTCAGTGAATTATTTCAAGTTCAAGGAAGAAAATGTGATAGTTTATCATGAATTTTTTGCACAGGTATTGCTTGTACATGAAGTTATATTTTTCTCAGTAATCAAATCAGAGGAATTGTGCTTTAAAATCATTTTTCAGCATTCAGTCATTGTTGATACTGAATTGAATTGAAGTTTTTTTCTGGTTGAAAATTTGAAATGTAAACGTCTTATGGAGAAATTACTGTACCATCAAACATAATGCATGTAATTTTGACATAAGTGATCTTCTTATCATTAAGAATTTTTACCTTAAAAAAATTTAGAAATAGATTACACTTCAAGAATTGATGCATTTCATCCACATGCTGGCATTTATTCATATAGTATGAATTGATGTTTAACATAACTGCTATGAAAATGATTTCTGTGATACACTATTACTTACCCATAATTACACTCTGAGTACCCCATGATATTTATGCATATTTGCTATATTGTAAAGCTTTTTAGACACCTGAGCTTATATCCATAACAAGGCTAAAATAATTATTATCTTTAGTCATATATTTTCTGTCGATACATATACATCATTAAAGAAGAGTACTGATGCATTTATAAGTGAAGTGATACATGATACTTGTTTACTGATATCAATACTGAAGACATCTGATTATGGTTGTCATAGAGAAAAAGCACACCTAATATCTTACGTTTCACAATACATGTACCTGATTACCCCTCCTTGTGTGTTTTCTAAATATAACTTTTAGACATCTGTTCTAACTGTTACAATACCTGTATCTTTGAATGTGTATGGTTTTCTGACTTTGTTAGATCTGTTATGAAAAAGCATATTAAACTTGGAAAAATTATTTATTAAAACTGAAGAGAAAAAAAATTGTGTTTGTTTATTTAGAGATGGAATAGAATAGTGTGAAACAATCCATTTATTTCAAAATACATGCACAATAGATGTCGCATCGTTCTTCCAGGACTTGGTATGTTATTTTTATGCCCCCCGGATCAATAGATCGGGGGCATATTGAATTTCAGTGTGTTTGTTTGTCTGTTATCAACTTTAAACTTTGCTATAACTTTTGAACAGTGTATTGTATTGTTTATTAATCGTATGTATTTCTGCACATAAATATACATGTGATACATATATAACAACAGCAATATAATATAAATCAGACATAGTCAGAGAGTGAGATAATAATTGATAATGAAGATGAAGCTTATACAATGTGTTTTCTAATAATAAAAGCATGTTTTATATATTTTCCTAAGTTACATAGTTCTTTTACCTTTTCTGTACATAAAAGTTGAATTAATTTAAAGACGAAGGGCCTAACATAATAGTATTTTTTCAAAAACTTGTCTTAAATGAACATAGTGGGGACATTTAAGAATAAAATGGTACTCATCTTCAATATCTGAAGTACATAAAGGACATAAATGTCTCTCTAAAGGAATTTTCTTATATCGGGAGAGATAGAGACTTCATATTTGACATAATATTTGCATACTCAACTAATGAAGCCCTTTCAAATGACACTGAGGTCGATAATCTATTGACCTTGACAATGACCTTCACGCTAAAAATAAGTTTTTGGACTTCGTTGCCACCGGGAGCATTAGTGTTTCACAAACACGGCTTTTTTTTTTTTTTAATACGATACAGGGTTAATAGAAAAAACATGTATTATCAACTAATTACCACCCTTGAGTGTAAAAGTGTTTCAGAAGTGAAAGTGGAATTTTGCTGGTGGATTGGGAATTTGATTTATAACCCACTCTGTGAAATATTTCATTTGCGACTACTATTTTTGGAATCTTCGATCTCGTTTAAAGGAAAAATTACAATGAAAGTTGTTAAGTCATTTTAGTTGCAATTAAGTCATTTTAATTGAAATTGCAACTGAACAGAACATTTACGAACCAGACATGATGAACTACGGATGATCAATTGAGGGATCGCCAGATCCAACTTTAATCACGCCCATTACGTAGTTTGCTTGTGACGTCAGAGTTAAAATCATATTGGACGGGCCATTTATGTATGACGCCATAATGAAAAAAGTGAGCCAATGGTGTGATGTCGGGCATTTGACGATAAGTCAATTGTATCGACCTGGAAAAGTGGCACAATTAAGCATTTAACCATTTCTCGGACCTTAATGTTTACGGTACTGAATCATAGATACGGATATGTCATATAAACAATGATAGATCTATAGGATTAAAGCTTGGATTTGGAACATCACATGATGAAAATATGTTGTAGAGATGATTCATTTACAGAAAGTGATGATTTTTATTATAAAGATGTATGTGGTGTGTATTGGAGATATTCGAAAGTCTTAAAGTAGAGGAAATAAATGTCAAATCAGGATAAATGAAGTCAAGGTCAAGAGATAGATCAAGGCTGCCAAATTCCTCAATGGTTGAAAATCTTTCACCGAAATGTATCTGTACTAGGTCATTCAGTGTATTCAAGGAAATGAAAATCTCAATGTCGCAAAATTCTGGTATATGCCTATTTGAAATTCTCTCACTTTGATAGGTCTTTAAAAGGGAGTGCATTAGGGTACTCAAGAACTTTATTTCGATGCAACTCAGAAAAATCAAATGGCCGCAAGAGGTATCTATGTATGAAGTAGTTTGAAAATAACTACACTTTCCGTGTGGATAAACGAATCATTTAAATTCCTTCTGACAAACTGTGTAAGGAAACAATGTCTGGAACAGGTTTTTTTCATACGCCCGTCTTAAGATGGGGCGTATTATGTTACGGCGTTTTCCGTCCGGCATCCGGTATAAGCTTGTCCGGGCCATCACTTCTTCCCCTGTGCATGGATTTCAATATTTAACAGAATTGTTACTTAGGACTCAAGAGTGTGTCATGACCTTGACCCAAGGTCAAAGGTCAAGGTCACAACATGCAAAGTGAGTGAAACCTTGTTGGGGCCATAACTTCTTGCCCTGTGCGTGGATTTCAATAATATTTCACAGAATTGTTACTTAGGACCCAAGGATGTGTCATGACCTTGACCGTCAAAGGTCAAGGTTACAACATGCAAAGTGTGTAAAACTTTGTCCGGACCATAATTTCTTCCCCTGTGCATGGATTTCAATAATATTTTACACAATTGTTACTTAGGACCCAAGGATGTGTCATGACCTTAACCCAAGGTCATAGATTAAAGGTCAAGGTCACAACATGCAAAGTAAGTAAAACATCGTCCGGGCTATTACTTCTGACCCTGTGCATGGATTTTAATAATATTTCACAGAATTGTTACTTAGGACCCAAAAGTGTATCGTGACCTTGACGTAAGGTCATAGGTCAAGGTCATAACATGCGATGTGAGTAAAACCTTGTCCAGGCCATTACTTCTTGCCCTGTGCATGGATTTCAATAATATTTCACAGAATTTTTACTTAGGACCCAAGGGTGTGTCATGAAGTTAACCCAAGGTCATAAGTCAAAGGTCAAGGTCACAACATGCAAAGTGAATAAAACCTTGTTACTATGATAAGATGCTATGGAGATGCCGTGTAACGCGATATCTTAAGTAAACGTCAGTTGTTTTTCATGAAACTTACACAGAATGCTTAAATAGTGTAGGGAAAGCCACTTTTTAGTTTTGAGCAAATTCCAAGTTGTTGTTACAGAGTTATGGGACTTGGATCCCTCTTTTTGGATTTCAATATTTCACAATAGTATTACCAAAGAGACCCATATTTGGGGGTATCAAAACCATTTGTTTACATTGATCCCGTCCAAAGTAAGCGACGGGCGTATTAGGCCACGCTAGGCGTTGCTTATGTTGTGAAATATATGCAGTTTTAAAACTGAACAACTTTCTCTCTTACATTTTGTTTATCCATTTCAAACAAAATCAACACTAAGAAATTGATGATTATCAGACGGAGTCGAAAAAAATAACGAGATGCACATGAGAGAGAGAGAGAGAGAACTGAGTCGAACCGGTTTATCTATTTTCAATTGAGACAGGCAAAACTTTCATGAATACAAATTCGTTGTATCCAAAAGCAATCTCTCTTTCTCTCTCTCTCTCTCATGAAATCCAATACTAGTAATTCTTTTCTAGTAAACTTTATACTGAACTATAATAACTTTCAGTAAATTTACTAGTTTCAATGTATCTAAGGATTTTATTAAGTGCATCATATTCTTGCTTAGTGAAATTCGAGTAAAACGACACCTCCATACGTAATATTTACTGCTGTGTTGATTTTCAATGTTACTACATCAGACAGGTAACGCCGCAGTATGGATCTAGCACAAAGTAACAATTAAAAGTGATAGACAGGGATTCGTATGTAATAGTTAAGCACTTGTTTACAACACAAGCTGACCGAAGTTAAGTTTCCAGAATGGTCATTTTAAAAGTGTCTGAAGATAGATATTTTCTCGATCTAGCTCAGAACTACACAAGAAACAGTTGAGTCAACATTTTCAAATTGGATGAAAAATCAGAGAGAGAGAGAGAGAGAGAGAGAGAGAGAGAGCTCTGTGTACTTTTCTATATCCCTCGGTTTTGGGGGTTTTTTTTTCAAGTAAATGATGTCAGTAATAAAGATACTAGATCTATGCTGAAATTAGTCTTTCCTTTTCAAAGTTCTGTGTGTAATGTTTTCAAAATGCTTGAGTGATGTTCCGTTATATACGTAACAGTGAACGACGTAACTGCACTCAGCGTCACAAGGGGTGTGGTTCCTGACGCAGACGTTTATCCATTTCATCTCGAACACATATCCGGTGACAGTGTGCACAATCCAAGTTATTACATCCAGGCTCTGTTGCTGTTGATATTAAAGCCCAACAAAACCGGCCGTGTGTTACCTTGCGGTAGAAGATCGTTCCGTTGACTAGAATTGAATTCTGAAGTTTCTATTTGTCGTGTGACGGACGGACATCGGCCCGGATAGCTCAATTGTTAGAGCATCCGTTTTGATAGCGGGAGGTTCTGAGTTCGATTCCCAGGTCCGTCCACATCTTTTTCTTCTGTTTTTTACACTTGGTGCGGCGGCCAGCCCTCATGAGTTGCATGTCAGCTTGTGCACTTTAAAGGGAGAGACATAGAAAGTAGCCTATATCTCTGGTAAGGGTTACGAGTTTGGGGTTTTTGTGTGTTACGGTTTCCAAGGTTGAAAACCTGGGGAGGAGTGTGGCGGACGGGTATCTGCTCGGATAGCTCAAAGGTGAGAGCGTGTGTCTTAATAGCGAAAGGTTCTGGGTTCGATTCCCGGGTTCGGCCACATCTTTATCTCTTGCCTGCTAAGTCGTTATATATAGTATATTTAGTGATTCTTACATCTTTGGCATATTATATGTAAAAGAAAACCCGTTTCAGGCGCGGATCCAGAAATTTTGTCGAAAGGTCGTCCACCCTAATAAATTTTCCGAGAGGGGATATATTCATGGTTTTCTGTGTAAAATTATTTATTTAGTTAGTTTATTTAATACATATAGATTTTTGTATAGATATTTAGTGTGTTATACTTGTGATATTATGCAAACTATGATTCGCTTCATGCGTATAGCTCGATAGTTTAATTACTTATAAATGAAGACGAAGTATATCAAATTTATAAATATCGTTCTATTTTTAGATTACCTATACATGATGTCACAGACTGAAAGATTTGACCCATATTTCATATGGTATTACTACGCAGATTCTTACTTTGTTATTTTGTTTTTTATATGAATGAATTGAAATATGATATTTCTTAATATAAGTAGCGTACATTATTGTATCTATTAAACTGTATAACAATTTTTCAGTTAGAGAACACTGACGATAAATACGAACTATATTTTCTCGTCTTATACCACTCAAGGGGTAGTTGTTAGGACAAATTGACAATTTCCGAGATAAGTCCGAGGAAACAAGCAAGAGAAAGCGCAATTTACCTAAGAAAATGGATAAGCACATAGACTTCGTTGTTTCGAACAATTTCAGAAATTATTAGTATTTAAATCCATTGATTTCTTCCGTGATTTTCTCTCGTTTTAAGGCATATTTTCATTCTCTTAGTCTGGACACACATAAATAAAAATGAGTAGACCTGGACAACAACCACGAAAAGATACAAAGATGCGCATCCGTGCGTTCCCAGTAAGTATGAACAATTTTGGAATATTATCGTAAGATTAAGGTAATGTCCTTAATTTTGAGTTTTATAAATTCATATGGGTATTTTTTCGTGCTTTGCTTGCGTATAAAGTATAAAAAATGGCGGACGGAAGTTGCAACTTGTAAACATTTTCTTTGTAATATCCTAAGAATATAAGTTCCATTAAATAAATGGAATAGTCACCATCTTTACATTTAATGGTAATCAGTACAGTTATAGTATCTTTCAGTACATATCATTGACAAAGTGATATTTTCCTTGTTTGACCTCTAATTGGCATATTTAATTTCCAAATAGGAGGTTGGTGTGAAAACCATGAATAAAAGATTTGAATTTTTTGTTTTATCTTTATATTTCAATTGCGGTTTCAGTTTTGATTTTCGAAGTCAGCGTGATATCACTGCTTCTGTTGGTCTTTGTAGAAACCCGAGGAGTCTGACCATGACACATGTGGTAAAACTCTGGGTTTATCGTTGAATGCTAGACGTTTCAGTACAAGGATGTTTCGGTACATAAGTAAGAAGTTTCGGTACATGCAAACACGTTTCGGTACAATGAAAAGGACATTTCGGTACACTAAAAAGATGTTTATATTTTAGTCTGTGTGTGACATGAGACAGCAAGTGTGACTAGCCAAACAGGTGATGCTTACTCCTATAGACACATGGGTTAATTTTACTAAAGGATGTAGGCCCAAATGTATATGTATACATAAACTTCGTCAAGTAATATTTTGTATCCAGGCTAAAAAGTTCCTTAAGAAACTTAAAGCACTTCAAGAAAAATGCAGTTTACGCCATACAAAAGTTAAAAAGTTTATGTCTATATTGTTCGGCTTACGGTCTTAACAGGTAATTTTAAATTTGCATGATCACAAGTATGCGATGTAAATAAGACATATGAGTGAAAAAAATAAACAAATAAATATATATATATAGAGTTTGCCCTTGTAATGTCATACCACTAACATTAGCAGCCATGTTGGAGTACAACTCTTGGACTTTTTCCATCTCTACTATGTAAACTTCATTTAATTTCTGAGAAATTAACTATTTATCAGGGTAGATTTCGTGACTTCAGTCTTAATTAATCAGTAGATATAATCAATCATTTAAAAATTTTCTGTAAAACATTTAGATAAACAATGCAATTATTTCATAAAATTAAGTTAAATCAAGCAGTCTTATATGAGCATTGATGGATAAAGTCTGAGAGTTGTACTCCAATAAGGGAGATGACTCTAGCTAATTTGAGGAAAACAGGGCTGTATGGGAATACTCTTTATATACATTGTATATAGTCTTCATTATTGATTTTTTTTAAATAAGGACGTACAGCATGGCATATTTCCGTAACAGTTTGCTAGTGCTGATCTTTTTACTTTTTTCATGATAGATTGTAATAATATCCATTTTGATTTGTTTCTGTACCGATATTTACATTTGTAGGTGTCTGTACCGAAACGACCAAAGTCTTGTACTGAAACATCTTTGTACCATGTACCGAAACGACCTATTTTTGTGTACTGAAACATCCTTGTACCGAAACGTCCTGCACTCTTATTGTTAGCGTTAATACAACTTTAAGTTCTCCTTATAAAATATGATCGGAAATGTGTGAAACAATTATTCAAGATTTACTTGTTTAAACGATAAAATATCTTATTTATTCCTTTTACCAACATTCCTCCCGGAATATGCATTGCTCTCTATGATAAAGTCTGATGCTTTAACCCAAATGTTCTGAATGCTTGTTCTCAGATACCCGGATGTGAGACTTCTAGAATTCCCTGTAAACTGACATACAGAACAATCTACGTTTTCGTTCAGTAATCGAAGAGTATGAAGCCGTTCAGAATGAATCTGTTGAATGACAGCTTGAATGCCAGGATGAAAAGGATGATAATGACTATAAATACATGTATTACAATAATTTTTTTTTTCATGAAAAGTATGTATGGGAGTATTTTGGGAATCTGGGATGATCACTCTGATAGCTAAATTGATATATTTTGTAAAGCGTTGTTATACATATAATCATTTGAGTGATTGTCTTTTAAATAAAAGGTTTTCCATAACCTCCTTATAATGAAGGTGCTGGTACATGTATATAATAATGCACCAGCATTCCAAAAATGTATAATTTCATGTAGCAACATGTGAGACATGCTTAAATCTTTTAGAAAAGTTCATAATGATTATGGTATTACATTATACTGTCTTTGGATATTCATGCAGGTGCCTTGATCCAGAATTAATGCTCTGACGTCATAATGTCAAGTTTGAATCAAATTTGTTTTGAATGTTTTGTGGTTGTATTCCTACCATTACATGGCCTTCAAAAATTCTGTGATTGTTTATTTGATAGAGTAAACTTTCTTTCATTGCTATATAGGTTTCTACATATACATGAAAATTATGAAAACATTTTATAAATCCTATATATTGTGTATTGCCCATTAATGGATCTACATGCATCATATATCAAAAATGTCTGACCAATACATATCATTACATATACATGTACATGTATTACACATACATTCATCACTGTCGCTGCCAGTTTGTATTTCATACGTATGATAATACATGTACATGTAGTACTTAAATAAAATAGAATCGATTTATTATCATGTTAATATTAATCAAAAAAATATTACTTATACATTAACTTGATTTATAATGTGGACTTTTGCAGATGACAATGGATGAAAAGTATGTCAATAATATATGGGCTCTATTGAAAAATGCTATCCAAGAAATTCAGAAGAAAAACAATAGTGGACTGAGTTTCGAAGAGTTATACAGGAATGCATACACTATGGTTCTACACAAACATGGAGAAAAATTATACACAGGTTTGAGAGATGTGGTCACAGAACATCTAGTATCAAAGGTATGCTATTGCAAGATACTTCAATTAAAACTTCTTTTTAATGATTTTTGAAGAATTTGAAATTTGCAAACATGCAGACGTACCGAATGTACTAATATTACTACATTAATTTTAGATAAATTGTATAATGTTTCCCACTTCTTCAGTGTTGATACCTTATTTTAGGTGAAAGAAGATGTACTCTCAGCACTAAATAACAACTTTCTCCAGACTCTGAACAGTGCATGGAATGATCACCAAACGTCAATGGTTATGATTCGGGATATATTGATGTATATGGTAAGTGGTGATGTAATAATTACTGCTATAATTGAATGATCATTAAATGTTCATCATACTTCATAGCACCTGTTGGCAGAGTTATTCATTATGATGTTAATTGTTATTATATATACCATGTGTAAATGGTCTGTCAGACATGGAGTTAATTGTAATGTTGCAATAAAACTTTGACTCAGCAGTAATTGGGCTGGTTGAGATAAATCTGCAGATGACTCGTTTTGTTTTGAATTTTGCAAAACTATTTTGTGGGTAAAAGTTTAGTAGTCTGGCTCTTGCTTGGATTGTTATTGGTTTGAATCTTTGTGTCATATCTTGCTTATTTTTGGCCATGATAATGTTAAAGATTGACTTGGTACATCATCAGTCTCTACCTGCAGCTTAAAATATTCCATAGCAGAACTCACAAAGTGAACTAATTTGAAGTATTCTAAGCTTGTGCTATTTAAATGCCTAAAATACTGGTAATCTATAAGGTGCCTAAAACCTCAAACAAATGAAACTGATATCATTTTATGCATGTGGACTTGGTGGTCAGTTGGACTACAGCATTGTGTTGGATTTCATGGTTATTTCTCATCTCTGTCAAGTTTGAATTCTGGCAGTTAAGAAGGTCTGTCAGAGGTTTGTGGATTTCTTGTTCTTCTAATAAATGGTAGCCACCATATTCATTGAAAAAGGCAGATACTTAAATTAATGTAATTAGAACTGAAAAGTCCTATGTTAAATTGATATGTAATAAATTGTGAAGATGAATGCTACTTTATATTAATTGTCCTTTGAATAGTCATCATCAAATATTGTTATTGGTATTGCCAATTGATGTTCAATCTGGTGCAATTGTTGACAGTTTAAAACAAAAACTTCACTTTATGAGTCTATCCTTTAACTGATATATATGCTCAGAAATTGAGAAATTTTTGGACAATTAATTTGATTTACATCCATATACTTGTACCGTAGTACTACCTCAGTATGACTTCATTTAATACTGCATGTACATGTATTTGCTGTTCACTATAATAATTATGTTTATAGATCTTTTCATTAATATATTTGGTATGTATGCTGCTGTGCTTAGGAGCCACCAGACTGAATGCAAATAAGCAATAAAAAACATACACATGCATTAATATGATAAATTAATCATGTGGCATTAACAAACAAATATTATAACATGTACTTTGGAAGTGAAAACATAGTGTATGTAGTATTTTGTCAAAGATCAGAACGTGATTCATTTATTGTTATGCATTACAGGACAGAGTTTACGTACAGCAAAACAATGTAGATAATGTATACAACCTTGGTCTGATGATCTATAGAGACCAGGTGGTACGTCATCCAACTATCAGGGATCACCTTCGGGCTACTTTGCTAGAAATGGTAGCACGTGAACGAAGAGGAGAGGTTGTTGATAGGTGAATAAAAATACTGAATATGAAAAATAGATAAACAATTACAAGTGTGTCGATATCAAATAATGTCAAAGTATATTTATTAAATGACATACGACACAATAATGAGTAATCATGGATACTTCTCTTTTTGTCTTTTTACCACTGGCCATCACTGTATAAACTTGTTAAAAATGAGTAATTGTCATGGATCAGTGAAGCACTGTACTTATATTTATAGGGGAGCTGTAAAGAATGCATGTCAGATGTTGATGGTACTTGGTATTGATTCGAGGAGTGTGTATGAAGAGGATTTCGAAAGACCATTTTTAGAACAGTCAGCTGAATTTTACAGAGTAAGTTTGTCTGGATAATTATTATGACCAAAAACTTCAGAGCATAATCGGGATTGGATCTACTTATAGTAGTAGATTCTGACAAAAGAAATAGTGTTGATCATCTTTTGTGAATTTACTTTGTCCAGATTATTTAACTAAAAAAATAAAAAATACATCAGATTTCATCTTTGTATCATACAGTACATTGTATGTCCTAAAATTAAAGGGGATATAATAATTTTATTTTATACAATTCCAAATAAAAGTGTTTAAATTCATTCAAAATATATATGTATACATATGTTGTCTCATTTCATTGTTGACAGAAAAATATTTAAAGAAAAAGTTGGTATTTAACATGACTAAGTTCTTTGCATGATAGAATTATGTGTTTTCTAGATTCAACAAATTATAAGTGTGTTGAAGGAAACTGAAATAGGGATTGAAATTTTAAGTTTCTGAATTAATGAGATTGTGCTAATTTCAAGTATTTAATATGTCCTTTTGTTTTTCACACATGTTTTGAGTGTGTTTTCTGTTAATATTCAGTCTGAGAGTCAAAAATTCCTTGGTGAAAACAGTGCCTCAGTATATATTAAGAAAGTTGAAGCCAGAATCAATGAGGAGGCAGAGAGAGCTACGCATTACTTGGATAAAACTACCGAAGAGCCCATAGTCAAGGTATAAACTATTAGTATGAATAAATAATAATCTGTATAGTTGAAACTGCATTAGTCAGATGTGAAATAATAATGTTTACTAGTGAAAGTCACCTTATTCATTCATACTTATTAAATACAGAGAGACCGTTTTAAATTCTGTTACAAAAAAGAAAGTACATGTAACAGTATTTTGTTTTGATTTTTTAGGTGTTAGAAGATGAGTTGATATCTAAACACATGAAGACTATTGTTGAGGTATGTAACACATGAGGAATTTTGTTTTTATCAGATTTGACTGTTTTCATAACCACCATAAATTTAAACAGATTTATTTTCATTATAAGGATTGATTGATTGATTTTTGTTTTACGTCACACCACGAATATTTCACGTATATGGTGGCGGCATCTGCCTGATGCGGGGCATACAAATTTTGACCTTTGCAACGGACCCACCCGAAGCAGTGAGGGATCTTTAACGTGCCATGCATACCACGACACAGGGCCTCGGTTTTTATTGTCTCATCCGAAAGACATGACACCGGCATAACCAGAGCGGGACTCGAACCCGGTCTCCCGATCAGGAGTCAGACGCGATACCATCATTATAAGGAAGTATTATTGTAAAATAAGAATTTTTATAAGATACTTTCCTATTTCAGATGGAAAACTCAGGAGTTGTTCATATGTTGAAAAACAACAAAACAGATGGTAAGAATGTTGTGATTTTCTGGTAAATAATACATATGTATTATACTTGTACTCTTTGCTTTTACCAAAGATATTTTTTAAATGATACTATCATACTTGGAACAATTACTGCTATGTCAGAAAACATTATTTAGTAGATGCAAAATGTCTAAAAATTCAGTCCACATTATCCATTCCATTTTTCAAATTTTGCACAATGTAAGGTGAAAAAAAAGGTCAACAGCAAATTCCAGTTCAAATGTACTATATAAATTCTATGAACCTTTTAAAGGAATACATGTATAGTGAAAGTTATGTAAAATAAAGTTTGAGTTAGTATACATGTACATGTATTATTTAAGAAAACTACCAGGACATTTGATCGACTGTCTACTGTTGGTCCATTGTACCATATAGAAGGATTTCTTAAAATTTATTTATTTTCTAATTTGTGTAATTATTTTTGATGATTATAACTCACACTCCTAACTGTCTGGAGTCCATAATTCTCCACTTTGATACATTGTTATGTGTTTCATTATTGTATAATAACCCGATTGCAATAATAGATATAAATTTCCATACAGATTTGATACAAACAAAATTCATCATCTCTGTCTCTTGTTTGTAGATTTAGCATGCATGTACAAACTGTTTATTCGAGTGCCGGAAGGTCTGAAAACAATGTGTGAATGTATAAGTGTGTACCTAAGAGAACAGGGTAAAGCCATAGTGTCAGAAGAAGGAGAGGATGGCAAAAATGCCATTACCTATGTACAGGTAACATCACATTACTTTGGTACTCCTTAGTGTTTGGATTGTGTGGTTGTTTCACCACTGTGAATTTGAAGCAATGAGAAGTGGTATAAAGCAACATATATTCATTCTAAGTATGAATAAAACAGTATAATATCTAAGAACTGAACATTTTATTTTTTGTAAGAAGGGCATAATGACAAGCAGTTTTGTATAAGTTTGATATAAAACTGAAAAAATTTTTGCTAAAAATTTTATATAGAATAACTGTAATCTTACGATAAAATGATTATTGAAAATTTTGAAATTTAGTTATTTGAATCAGTAAGTACAGTGACATGTGGCTAAATAAATTTGTGATCTCTCTCTCTTTTTTTTCAGAGCTTACTGGATTTAAAGGACCGATTTGATCATTTTCTACACGAGTCTTTCAGTTCAGATAAACAATTTAAACAAATGATCTCCAAAGACTTTGAATACTTTATCAATATTAATCACAAGTCTCCCGAATATTTATCCTTATTTATTGACGATAAATTAAAAAAAGGAGTAAAAGGGGTAAGTAGATTATACCGTGTTTTGCTATGAACATTGTTCAGTGTATTTTGATTCACTTAGATATCATTCATAATATCTCACACATCTAATGTTGTAAGGAGTTACAGCATTGCAGCAACTGTTATGATATCATATGACTTTGAATATGAGTGAAGACCATACATGTCCTTGGAGCAGGTTGAATTCTGTACCACAGCTTGTTCTTCTTCTATATATGTTAATGCACAGTTTTGAAAAATCATGTCAGAACTACATTGTTTCCATGTCATTTTCATATTGAAATATGAAGTGGCATTGCTTAGTAGGTTACATACTTGACTCTTGACCAAATGGTCCTGGATTCAAGTCATGCTGGAAGCTTGTAGATGTCCTGTCTTTCATAATTATGTAAAATGTATATATCAATTTTAGAAAATTAATGGCAGCGTAATCTAAATTTTTGCATTTCAATTAACTGTAGCTTCTCACTTTTGTAAAATCTGTGTTTTGTACTTTGGTCAGAGCAAATTAAAGATCTGCATGCAAGTTTCATTCTGAATTCTGTGTTTTTATTGGGTTATACTGGTTAACCTGTATAGGGTGAAGCCATTCTAATCCAACATACACGATAATAAACATAACTTTATACTGGATTGAGTTTATGTGTATGTATTTATCCTGTTGGGATGGTTCTACTTTGGACAGACTACATCGTGTATAATATTTCAGATGTCAGAACAAGAAATTGAGTCAGTGTTGGACAAGAGCATGGTGTTGTTTCGTTTCTTACAAGAGAAAGATGTATTTGAGCGTTATTACAAGCAGCATCTTGCAAGGCGACTTTTGCTTAACAAAAGTGGCTCTGATGATTCAGAAAAGAACATGATTTCAAAGTTAAAAGTGAGTAACAGAGTAGAAAATTCACTTTGGCCACATGTGGGCAGTAGGTATATGATAATTCTGTTTTTTATCAGTGGTATTCTAACCTGACCATACAAAAAGCAGATATAAGTATTTTTTACGCTATTCATTGGGATTAGTTTAATATGACAGGGCTAGACATTAACATTAAAATTTTGCCCTTCGTGTCCATTTAGACAAAAAGCCATGAAATTTACTTATCCGAATATAAATTTTGCTTGTCCTACAACTGTCAATACTGAACTTCTATAACTACTGTAATGAATAAAATAAAGTTTAAACAATATACTCATTATGTTAAGTTACTTTATTAACGAATATACAGAGTTCCTGATAAGAGTAAGAGGGTATTTACCAACTGCAAAATTAGAAAATAACAAAAAAATAACAACTTAATTGTTTAACAAGATTTTAAAGTTGCCGATTTTGCTTTGAGAATTCTTGATCGTTGTTCTACCTCTGCTTTAACTTTAAATTTTGATAAAAAGGATTACAATTTAGTTTCTTTTTCAAAATTTTGAAACTTCTTTACAGAAAAATCACTTTTCCAATCGGACAAGTTCTTAGCAAGATTCACTTGTCCGTGAAAAATTCTCACTGATACCGGACAAGCGTTAATATCGAGCCCTGCATGGTAATAGTCAAGCTATTTCATAAAGCATTTTCTATCGATGTTTTTAATATCAACAGATGTTGTATATGGTTGGTCAGTACATACTCACTCATGTACTTTTATTCTCATATGAATTTTTTTTTTCATTTTACAGACAGAATGCGGATGTCAATTCACATCAAAGTTAGAAGGCATGTTTAAGGACATGACAGTATCAAATACTATCATGGAGGAATTTAAAAACTCATTATTAGTTTCTAGTGTAAGTATATATATGAAATGTTTTCAAGACTACTGGCTGTATACTTTACAAGAGAAGGGTTTCATGGTATTAAACATGAGAGTGTAGTACTTAGTTGAATAATTCTACATATATATAGAGCAGTGTAATCTTCTGCCTCTTCACATATCCTTCAGGTCTTATGTCACAGTATATACTGTCATAAAATGATATGTTGCATGCTTTACAATAGCCTTACCTTTACTATCATGATATGGGAAATGTACCCCTGAAGCATGACATCATTAGCACAATAATAATTAATATACGATACAGTCCAGGTGTTTTGTCATTTTTACACTAAACCCAGTAGGCTTAGTAAGTTGAAAAACTACAAGAATACTGATACTATGTGAAGGTGTGAAGTAACAGGTAAAATTTCACCTGAATTCTTGGAGTGTTTTTGGAATTTTTGCACCATGTTTTGTGAAGTGCAGATCAGGTGTTTCTTTGAAAACCTGAACTGCCTTGTACCATGTATCAGACATACACTATTTAATTAATCATATCTTGCACTTTTAATTCCTGGAAATATATACATGCGTACTCATTACGTATTGCGAAACACATAGGCATTAAGAGTTGAAAGTAGAAGAAATTTGGTGAAGATATAACCACCAATGTTTTAAAAAAACATGGGGGTTATATGTTCACTAAATTGACAGTTTTATAGGATATCTACTCATACAGTACATGAAATTTATACAGGTATTCATCGTATCACTTTTGGTTAACTTTGTTGAATGTAGCAAATACAAATTTTACCATGCCTTTACATCAGTGTCTCAGTGTGAGTTCCCCCAATCTTGTGTCTTAAAACCTGGCATTTTACACATGTATAGTCTTAACAAAGATTTATGGTTTCTTACAAATACTTTACTGATTTTGATGATGCCCCACAACTTTGTTTCATTTTAAATCTTAGCATCTTTCTCTTATGAGAAATATGAACTGACACTTTCTAGCAAAAATATTCACCAGGTCAGTCTCTGTTGGAGATTAAGCTATAACGCTGTAATGAGGTCATACACCAGACAGGTCCATCACTGTGTCCCATAATAGTTAGGAGTGGAAAGTAATAAAATAAACATTAACAGAAATATTATGCCGGGTCAAAAATCTCTCTCTTTCAAACTTTTTTAGATGGCTTAGAAGTTTTATGTTTGTTATGTAGATTTGAGCGAAGTTTCTTGTTTACATATTGTACATGTATTATTATACATTCACTTGTTAATATCATTACCTTTACATCAACAGAACAACATGGGAGGTGTAGATCTAGTCGTTCGAGTACTCACTACAGGTTTCTGGCCTACGCAATCTGCCACACCCAGATGTAATATACCACAAGCGCCTCGATTAGCTTTTGAACATTTTAGAAGGTTTGTACTATTGGTTGTTGTAACAAAGGGAAACTGTAATATTTGATTTAAAATATAGATATCAGATTGTGAAACATCGAAAGAAATTTAAAAAAAAAAGTATACTTGAATTTTGTTTTATATGTAAAAGGAATTTAGTATGTTCATTTGAATGTGACTTTTGTTCAAGGTTAGTGTTGTTAAAAAGAAAATTTATGGTGTTTTTCTTATTCTCTCTGTCAGAGTTATCTGACAGACCATACCATTTTGTGGAATTTTCACTGCATTAAGGTACATCATTTACACCAGTTGAATGTTTCATAAACACATTTTGTTCTTGTTGTAGGTTTTATTTAAACAAACATAGTGGAAGACAGTTGACCTTACAACCACAGCTAGGGTCAGCTGATCTTCATGCCACATTTTATGGTCAAAAGAAGGACGAAGGAGAAGGGGCTGGAGCAAGCTCGTCAAAAGGTCCCCGTAAACACATTATACAAGTATCCACATACCAAATGTGTATACTTATGCTTTTCAATAACAGAGAAAAATGGACATACGAGGTAAGAATACATAATGTATCCGTTGTATTTCCTGTGCTACATATTTATTCATATTGAAACTCGTGGTAATACTTCACTTTTGTCTAATCTTGATTTGGTGGTCGGCCAAGGTAAGCAGAATAGTGCAGAATTGCTTTAGCTCAAAAACAGTGTGCCAGATAATAAGTCAAGAAGTCCCCAGCTCCATGAACACCTCATAGATGTCTTGTCTGTAGACTTATAGTCAAAGCAGATGTCTGGTGTCATGACTGACACCAGTATGTAAAAGATCCCTCGGTGCTTTTCATTGGTCCATTATATTCTGAAAAATACCTAATCAGTGCTTGAGGCAGATACTGTCACCATCTATATGAATTAATGGCAAAGTGTATAACAAGAGAGATGCAAGCAATGTTGCATCTTTGTACCTTTTGAATTTGGTTTATCTTTTGGTATAGTGATTTTCTCTCCCTCTAACGTTGAAGAACTGGCTGTAACCAAATGGGTGAAACCATCTTTATAGCTAATTAAAAAATAACTGGATGTTGATGTAATGGATTACTTATATTTGTTCATTTTGGGTACAATACCAATAGTTCTAAACAATTTCACTGGATTTGTTCAAACTACGGTATGTGATGAATATCCCTTTTAAAAAAATTTGTAATTATTTCCGTCCATTTTTATTACAGGAGATAAAAAATGAAACAGATGTCCCAGAAAGAGATCTTGTTCGAGCCATACAGTCTCTTGCTGTGGGAAAAATAGCACAGCGAGTCCTACATAAGGAACCCAAAACAAAGGAAGTTGGTAAGACTATTTAAGCTCTGCTATTGTAATGGGTGAATAATTACGTGCAATCAATGCTGCTTAAAAACTTGAAATTTGCAAAAGCCCTTTAAACTGAACTGAAGTTGGGAGTTCTGTTCATTAATGGATCAAGGTTTTAAGCATGCACCAATGGAAAAATCAATTGAGTAATTGAAAACAGTTGAAAGTGGATTAAATTATGAAAGAACAGGAGCTAGATAAAGATTTGTCAGTTTAAAGCATTGCTTAAACTGCATATTTTTAGTGATGTATTACAGATGATGTTGTTCTTTAACTTGTTAGATGATGAGACAAATTTACAAAAATAGTATCATGTATCCCTAAATTTTCAGTTGAATATACGATAATTAGTATCGTGTATTATGAAGTTTTATACTTTTGCCTTTACTTCCTTAAATTTATCATTTATGAATGTAAAATGTAGCATTTAGAACTGTAGTACCAACATGCTGATATATAAGGTATCTTTACTTGTTTTGGCATTATTCCTATCATATCAAAGTTGGGAATTTCTTTTGTGTGTGCCTCCTTCACTAACAGACCATTTCAATAAGCTGATTTGTCTTTCACTGATAAGTCTCCCTCTCACTTTCTGCATATCATGGTGAAGTATACAGAGGTGACCATTCCTTCACTGACCATATCTCACCATGGTCAGTTGACCATACAAATCAGAAAAGTGAATTGAATAAATAGTCATTGCACATCTTTTATACCACTTATTCCCTACATCCACAAACTGCCTACCCATGGTCTTCAGACATGTGTTCATAGACACAAAGGAGAACATTTGCTCTACTACTTAGCTATGTGAATTTGCCACATACCTTTACTTGCATATTTTGTTTGTGCATCCAGTACTATAGCATAGATTCATTGCTAAATTTATATGGATTGTCTTCAATGAAACATTTTCTTTTTTTCAGAGCCTTCACATATTTTCACAGTCAATGATCAGTTCACATCAAAGTTATTTAGAGTGAAAATTCAGACAAGTATGTTGAGATATTTTTGTCATATCTTCTAAATGCATCACTTGCTTATGTCATTGTAATTCATGAGTGTTTTAAGAATTCTACCCATTGTTATTCAACTGTTCAACTTTCTTCAGTTTATTTAAAAAATGGTCGATGCCATTTTCAACCACAAGTACATATTGTTTTTGCTATTTAAAGTTGCTGCCAACAAGGGAGAGGGTGAACCGGAAAGAAAAGAAACCAGAACCAAAGTGGATGAAGACCGAAAACATGAATATCCTTTTCTGCTATCACTTACTAGTACTTTTGTTAGGTGCTACCTTAAATGCCTGTGATATAGAATATCTTGGTTACAGACCTCATCTCTCCGTTTGATTAAATCAGGTTTTGTCTTCACATTGCTGCATCTGTCCAAGATCCGATGCTTTGTAGACAGTTTTGTTCATTAACCCCCTATTCTTGTAATTTCAGAATACAACTGGTTTTTTTTTTAAGTATGAAATTTCCCTAGATATTAATTTGATTTATGATTTGAAGACAAATTACATATTTAATAATTTATAAAAGAAACAAAGATCATTATGATGAATTAGTTTAATTTTGCATTTCCAACCAAAATTTAAAAAAAAAAGCTTTTAACAAAATCTTTTTTGATTCAATGTTGTCAAAGGAATTAGAGTACTGCATGAATTTTTTAGAGGTTATTGTCTAGATATAGTAAAGTATTACCATAATTTTCCTTTTTTTCGATATCAAATGCAATATGACTTTTGTCTTTTATTGTTGAAAAATGACTATGATGAATGTTCAGTATAATAGTGTTGTTTGTAATGTTTTCCATAGGAAATGATTTGAAGTGAAATGTTTATCCTTAATTTTGATCTCACGATCGAAGCAGCTATTGTCAGGATCATGAAAGCAAGAAAGAAACTCCAGCATAATGTATTGGTAGCTGAGGTGAATAGTTTTACAAAATTTATATTATGTATATGAGGTTAAGAAGGAATACAATATTAATGATGAAAGTAACATTATTATGATGGTTTATCACTTTCTATTGATAAAAATGCAGTAGTAGATTGATAAGATCATTTGGATGAAATGGATTGAAAATATTTTGGAGATATAAGCAAAGTATTGAAGTGATTTCTGTTAAGTTTAAGATGTAGTATTTTACATTTCTTAAATTTTCATCAGAAAAATGTCAGATGGTGTATTTCTATCATTCATTGTAAAACAAATAAATCTGCTCTATATTCTGGTCAGGTAAGCATATACATACAAACTCATTGTGATTAATCTCTTTTTGAAGCTTTAATAAATTAATTGCCCTTTTTGTACTTTAGGTGACAGAGCAGTTAAAATCTAGATTTCTGCCTAGTCCTGTTGTTATAAAAAAGAGAATAGAAGGTTTAATAGAGCGAGAATATTTAGCCAGAACATCAGAGGATAGGTATATTTCTTTATTATTATTTGTTTGTACTCTTATTTTCAAAGGCTGTAGACATAGCTATCTGTTTTGTATTTATACAATGTGTAGTGTATACTGTTTGAAAGTTTCATATTATGATACTTTTTTCCCCATTTTATTGAAAAGTAATCAGCTGGTGTAATTCTCAAATAGTTTATTATTGTTTAATCATCAAGACCCATGTTTGCACATTGTTATATTTTGACATGCCTCCTCTGATTTTTTTCCAGGAAAGTATACACATATGTTGCTTGAAAAGAGACGTTAGTGATCAGATTTCTATTTTCATCCTGCCAGCAAGCTATCTTCACTCTTGACCATTCAACATGCATATTATATCATGGGAAGAAGACCTCTCGGTGTAAAGAAGCTGCTGATTTGCTCAAAAGTGTGCATGTCTGTTACTATAAATGGTTGTACAGTTGTCGTGATACACTAGGAAAGCACTGGTGACGGTAGAATGAAAAAAAGAGGGATCAGCCGAGCATTCTGTGCCATGCTTTTATCTGTGTGTCTATTTAAATGAAATGGAGAGTGATTGTATGCATATTTTTATTACTCATGGATTTTTAAAAAGAATTCATGCCAATCTTTTTGCTCGTCGTTTTAGGTATGGATGATTTGCCATGAAAATCTGCCCTTCCATTTCACACTTTGTGAGGCATGGATGTATGTTTAGATGAAGTTGTTACGATTTTGTTGTGGAATCCGAAGTTTTTGTTATGATTGTTAACCAATAAGTAATGCAGCAAATTAATTTATACTGCAGTTCCATATTGTATTTTGGGTTGTCCTTGCTAGCTGAATTTGGCCAATATCAGAAATATTTATCTAAATTGTTCAGGTTTTTATAAAGCAAAATTGAAATCTTAGTAATTTAAATACTTGTTTTTTATTAATAAGTACATTATAAAAATAATAATTTTGCTGTTACTCATGATAATTATTCTTCAGTTTTGTATCAATTAAAAAAAAATGTGCATGAAAATTGAACATTAAATGTTTAATTCAGGATCGCAAAGGATATATTAGCTTATATATTTGTTATTGCTGACATGCGAGAAATCTTCAAATATAGAATTAAGATACAATTATGTAAATCTGAAATATAGAGGGTATCTCAAATTCTCATATATTGCGTCTTTATTTATTATATTGATTTATGTTTATATGCATTTTTCTTATTGGAGAACGGAGAAATCTTATTGAAAAAAGAGAATTATGCATTTTATTCAGTCTCTTAATTGGTGTTTAATAGCATTTTGTTGATTTTATCTCATTTCCCTACACCTCGCATGTACATGTCAAACAGATTTAAAGTGGTACATTTCCAGAGAAAGAGAGGAGAAATCAGTGTAAATCACATTATTAAATACTTTTCATCACTTATCATGAGCAGAACTACCAAAACTAAAAAAATTGTTGGTATTACTTCACTCAGTATTGAAGAAAAGATTGGAGATTCATTCATATTAAACAAACTTTAAAAGAAAGCTTGTTGTTTTTGTCACTTGTGCAAGAAAGCATTTAATGCCTTTTTGCAATAGAATGATCTAGGGGTATAAATGTTTGATCCGTAAGTCTGTCCTCACGCTCTCAGGAATGCTGTCTCGTATATGCGAAGGTTGCATTTTGGACATCAGTGTCTTTAAAGTATAAGATGTTTGGAAGTCAAAGGTCTATGCCAAGATAACAAATGCTAATTGTATGCCTCATTGCTGGAATGGTCGAATTCGAAGTAAACATCAATTTGAGTACATCATCACGAACATGTTCTTGGTTTCAGTTTCATCGTCTGAAACTATGGATTCGTCGCAGCTTCAAGTGATTTAAATAAATGTATCGACCATTGTAGTTTTTGTCCCTTCTATTACAATTCAATAGGTGCATGTAACTGTCAAATACTTCATTTATATTATGACGGCAACGTAATACTAAATACTGCGAGTCCATTGGTTTGCCATTTATATTGGAAAGTATTCGATTTCGTTGCTGTAGGTCGATGGTCACGTTTTGCACGACTTGTCGACATATGATGTCACGATAGCAATATGTCGATCGACAGCGTATTTTTTTTTTTATCATTTTATGGTCGAAGAATATAGAATTGAAGCACCTGTAAAATGGCATTTTTCAACTTGTGTACCCATGCGAAGTGGTGTTCTTGACCCCGTTTGTAGTGTAGAGATCGTTAAAATTCTGCGCTGGGATGTTGACTCGTTTTCCAATACCGTCGTCCTGGAGTTGAGTGCCTAGTTATTACAGTAGGGTGTCTTCCAGAAGAAAAAAACCCAACTCTCTGTGGCTAGTCTTGGGGAGAGGTGGGGGATGCATTATATTGCCACCTTTTGGAGCGGGGTTGGGGGCTGGCTAGGGGAAGAGCTATTATACGGCGCCGGTTGTGGATCTGTTGCCAGGAACTTTTTGCTAGTACCAATGTCGCAGAAAAGACTCGTTGAAAGAGTATCTCATTGATGGTTCATGATAATATTTAATTTGCTGTGCAAATAACAATATGAAAACTGATACAGCGCAGTAAATGACGTGCTTGACTTGAGGTCAAGAGGTACGGGGTTCGAGCCCCATCGGCGACTCGCCGCCCAGAGTGGATGAATGGTGGTAAACTTGCAATGATTATGGGAACGGACGTGCGACTGGAGTCGTTAGCACTCTACCCATTCATATATCGAAGAAAGTATTTTACCAAGACCCATTCATATACTGGACATGGTGAAAAACTTATCACTTCAAATCCATATTCTTAAATGCATATGCTCTGCATTCCTGATAGAAGTGCACGTGTCATTTTCTTTGATCTACACATGTTTTATCTATTGATATATTCGTTTATTAAATTTATGTATTGAATGAAAATGATACCCATTCATATAGTAGACTACCTTAAAGAGAGACAGCCACTCCGGCCGCGCGTCGGTACACAGAAAGTTTAGCACACATACACCTCGTGTCCTTTCATTCGGATGAAACAGATACAGACGGTTTCCTGTATCATGGCTGACTTCGGCATTCTTCAGCATTTCGGTTGTGTTCGTTATGTTGGTCTAAATGTCTGTGCAACGCACCAAGCAGCTGTCGTCACCATTTATATGGAATTGCATACTGAAGCTCGGTAGAAGTTTCAGCAATCAAATTGCAAAAATTGGAGATAAAAACCCTCCGAGCTTGTGTTATCCTTTTTTTTTTTTACCTGAATAAAGATAAAATAATGGATGTACTAGGACCTGACTATCAAGATTTATTTTGTTTTATTTGACATGTAGGTTACTAGCCAGTATATCTTATTGAGCAATATCCTAGATGTTAATCTTGCGTATCAAATGGTATATCTAAAACGGTCTTGATGTCTTTCCCAGTCCGCAAAGTCAGATACGTATTGCAAAGATCCGGGTTATACACACCAAAAACAGGCCATAAAGGCTTTGTGAGATCGAGGTTCTTGAACCTGACGATGAAGTTCCGGTTTTTGGCATCCACTACGATCCACTGTCTATGACAAGGATCTAATAGGAAGCCATACACTGCTTTGTGTGTGGTCCCTGGAGGGGATGTCTCCGTAAGACGTCGATGGTACATTCGGTGTCCATTGTTCCACGCCTGCAGACAAATTGTGCTGCAAACATGACATTTTCGCGCGCATATCGCGTATGCAGATTTATGTCCGTCTATTGTATAGTGTTTGTCTACGTCTCCTTTTCGACACAAACCTATTTCATAAATAAGATCCTGTCGCAGAGACCGCTTAACGAAGAAATGTACTTGAACCTCGAAGTAATGTTGATCTGATTTGCCTAACGGTCGTGTGGCGATTGTTCCCCGGAATTTCTGATAAGCGTAGGTCATATTACGGGGCATTCTGTGTCGACCCTTTTGATTGGTCTGTGTTTTCTTATCGTTCGAAAGCTCGTTCTGCGCATGTAGATGAAGGACATCTAGGGTGAATTCCGGGCCTGTAAAAAAAATTTTCTTGCGAATAATAAACCATATGAAATTACCTCCCTTTTTTGTTGTAAATAAGACATCGTCGTGTAAGTAATTTGAACATATATATAGACACTGCCTATCTAGATGTTAAACTCTAAATTTATTTCATCGTTTGATGCACGTTGCATAATTTTAGGTACATGCAATAGTTTTCTTATGTTTACGATTCAAATGTCCACCATTTTGGTTTGAAACTGTAGTTTTTGCTTCAAATTCATACTAATTTAATAATTTTGAGATAGTTGTCTATACTTACACTTCTTTGAAAACATTTTTACTTTGTTCAATTTTTCAATTAAGCATAAGAGTTGCAAAAAATTTGGAAAGAATTCATTTTTTGGGAGAAAATCTCTTACATAATTTGGATGATTTATATGCACATAGCCCAAGATAGCGGAAAATGGAAGTAACTCCAGTTAAAGTTTAGTCATTAGAAAACTATCCAAAGTGAATTTTGTTCAGGTTTTGTTCACATTGCCTAGCTTTATATTGTCATATTATATCACTCAATACCATTGTCTACATGGTATATAATATGGTCAAATGTTCATAAGGTATTCGGTCATAGAAGCGCACATGGCATGTACAGATACGTAGCATTGGTATAATCTTTCGCCAAAAATGCCATTGTATGTATAACTCCAGTGTCTGTCTGAAAGTCACCTGGACCTCTGTAAAGATGAACTACTTTTAAATCAACCATTCTATAAAGATTTGATAAAAACAGAAACACTGAATATTCACAATTTTTCGGACTCTTAGCCTTTATCAACGTGATTAAGACCATATAAATAGAGAACTATGTAAATATATACATAACATACAAAACATAGAGCTCTTTCTGTTTATGTTATTTTGATGGCTTGATAGAAGCTAAGAAGCCGAAAATTTTTGATATTGTCAGATTGTTTTTGTTTTCATTACACAAAAATGTACAACCAATGTGCTTCCCTTTGGAGGTCTAAGAGTGCTTTCTATAAAGATATGAATAAGTATATAACATCTTCAGGAAGAAGAATCTTCTTGTAATGCCCCCCCCCCCTTTCCCCAATGGAAAAATACAAACAAGTTGAGCATTGCGATTTTTGTATAACTTACATACGACATTTCCAATGGTAGGATTTCCGTTTGTAGGTTTTGTTCCTTCTTCTTTCTCTATTTTTTCTTCTGAAATTGTGAAAAATGCATGCATCATCATGTGGCCATAACAATTAAAATAAAACTTTGTGATTCAAATTTTCAAGTATATGGAATTAAATTTATTTGCTCAATTCAATTTTGATCCAAAATTAAGGAAGACACCCCCGCCCCTTTTCTTTCCGTTGCTTAAAACCATCATAGTTTTCCACTCTATGTAAATATGCCATTTTTTCTTACTTACTCGTTTCTGCTGGATGGTCGGACATTTTGGCCCAAAATGTGTATCCCTCCTTTGACAACGATTCCCCGTCCACCATAACTTTTGCACAGTATTTCCCTGCTCGAGGAACGGAGTAGAGTACTTTGTAACACCCCTGGGTTTCCACACATTCCTGAACCACTGCGGAAGTTTTCTGGTTGTTGGAGTTTACGATTTCTACCTTGATGTTCAATCCAGATTCTCGAAGTTGTTTGTTATGGACATCGTGAAATGTAATGGTCAGAGGTGTTTGTTCCGCACCAACTGCGATATCATGTGTTTGGACACTTGTGTTGGGTATGTACGCTAATGTAGCACACACATCACCAAGTGTATTGCTATGATCGATAAAATGCTTCTCCATGTTTCGGGGTACAAATTTTACGTCACCAGTCCCACGAGGCATCCCGTCTACTGACTGGCTCTTCAGAATTTCCAGACGTGTAGAAATACAATCTCTTACCAGTAAGAATTCTGCTGCATTGCTGTACCGGATATGGTCTTCTGAAAAGCGACAAGCGTGGTCTAATTGCCCTTTCTGCTTAGTTAATTTGTTCATATGACCGTCTAGCTCTTTCTTTTTGTTCTTACATATTTGCGCTAGCTTCTTTTTCAAGTCATCTCTTCGTCTCTCCAACGCTTTCTGACATGAATTAAAATAAGCATCAAGTTCTACTGAAACTGAAGTTTCTTGAAGACCTAGATTTTGAATTTCACTACCGATGCGGTTTATTGCATCCTGTACAGCTGACGTCATGTGTTTAACATCCAAGAGATGCCTTTCTACCTGGCGTTTATTTTCGACGTAAACGTCATCGATATTTTTCACATTATGCTCAGACTGGTGATGTTCGCGGACGACACATAGGCTACAAATTGCCTTTTCACATCCTTGGGTTGCGCAGTAATATGTCATAGTCTGACCTTCGTGTTCTTGTACATCACATGTCTGTTTGTTGTGAAACTCCTTCAGCGAAGAGTTCTTTAATTCATCGAAAGCCACAAGATGATGTTGCCTGGTCAGTTTTGTTCGTAGGTGAGCGTCCGTGCACTGAACGCATAAAAAATCGTTACATTCCTTGCATCTATTAATTGCTTTGATTTGTTGGCTTCCGTTACTGTGACACTGATCACAGAAAAAGTCCGTATTTTCCCGAAGAATGCGATAAGAATTAGCTATATGTTTTCCTGTGGTATCAACAGGAAAAGAAGCTCTCTGGTTGCTCTTTTCTCCACATTCTAAGCATTGAACTGTATCCTTACTTACCCTAGATTTCAAACACTTCGAACAACATGTATGAAGACATGGTAGAATGCGAGAGGAATAAACATCTTCGTTGTAGTTTTGTTTACAATCCGGGCATTTGAGTAAATATTCTATATCACTTGACGTCATCTTGAAAATCTAAAACAAGTAGTCAAAAACTTCCTTTTACACATTCTATAATCGATACAATTATTAATCACCAGGGGCGTAGCTGCCTATACGCCAGCACGCCTTGGCGTGCACATCACGGGGACAAAAAAAAAAAAAAAGAATGTAACTCAAAGACATCCATATCATATTGTAACTCGTAAGTGTCAAATCAATTTGCGAAAACATTCATCTTCAACTTTCTCAAAATCAAAAAGACTTAAATGCTAAGAGGTAGATTCAAGTTCAGCTTTTATTGTGTTCGACATATATTCTTCAATATTAAACGTCATTTCTTATGACAAAATAGTTTCAATGTTATCAATATGTAACGTTGATCCAGAAAGCACGACTTTTGCATTGAATTTTACAAAATTTTCTCAGGGGAGACCCTCGAACCCCAACTTGCAAGAGAGGGAGGGTGATCCCATCCTCCTCATAGAGCTGCGCGCGCCTCGTGAAAAGCTTTCTTTGCGTGCACATTGAATCTTTCTAGCTACGCCCCTGATCACAATAGTCAAACTTGCCAATACGATCACCATTGTTACAAGATCACCTGTTTTAAGATGTTGCTCCATAAACCCCAATTTAGTACGTTTTCATATAAAGTAGATCTTTATATAAAGGCCACCTCTGTATAAAAATCACTTTTATGTTACCTTCAGGTGGTCTTTAAAGAAAGGTTTGACTCTAGTCTCCTTGATAAAAAGGTGTACGTGTACTTAAAATAGCACAATAACAACTAAATAAAATCAAAGAACTTTTAAAATTTTCTGAAGTCATAAGTTTGTGCGACTTGTAGATATATTTGTCATAGCGTAGTTATGAATTAGTGCACAAAAGTCAATACGTCAACACGAATCTCTGTTAAACTATTACATATATAGAAGGGACAACTCCTCCCTCCTTTTTCCGCCAATCTCTTATCATGTTATTATGTTTATTGGGAACTCCCAAATACCAAATAATATACTTACACAAATTTAAAATCTTACTTTTTTGGTGTATTTATGTTCCACTATCCTTCCATTCTAGCTCTTGTGATTCGCGCTCTATCGTTTTATATTGGCCAACTTCCCAATTTAAAAGTTTTCCGTATGTAACTAAGTGAACACGCGCAAATCACTTGGCGCAAGACAACACCACTCTCCAGTGAATCGTAGATTCTGTTGTTCCTTAGTTATCTCTTAATACGATATAATTCAGTCTTAAATTCCGCAACAATACGCATATCTGATACATATGGTTAGAAAGTAAATCTAAATATAAATTATATCAAACTTGGCTTAATGTGTCACAGGCCTTTTCTATGTTTGCCTTGTGATAAAATCATAAGAGAGTAAGTCTACATTTGGTATGTATTATCTTTCGAAGTCGGATAACGTTAAAATCCATATTTGATACCGTGTTAGACAAATAGTTAAGTGGTTTACCACAAAAGTCTTGATACCGTTTAGACAAATAGTTCACTGGTTTACCATAGAAGTCTTGATACCGTTTAGACAAATAGTTCACTGGTTTACCATAGAAGTCTTGATACCGTTTTAGACAAATAGTTACTGGTTTACCATAGAAGTCTTGATACCGTGTTAGACAAATAGTTCACTGGTTTACCACAAAAGTCTTGATACCGTTTTAGACAAATAGTTCACTGGTTTACTATAGAATATATATATAATGGGATAATACTTCATAAATTAATATGACGTACGCCGCGAGTGGAAAAATAGATACTTTTACCGAGTCTAAATTTATTGGAGTCACCTTCCGTAGTCAGCCATAATTGAGTTCATTCATAGTATCACCAATTTTAAGACCTTTATTTGGAGAGGGTTTTCATAATTTTGCACCAAAATTAACCGTTTCGAAGTAGATTATATCTATCTAAACATTTACTGGTTTGTAATCAATTTATATTTTCAAAAATGATTTTAAAGAAATTCAATCTGTAATTTTGTCGATTAAAGATCAAAATTTCACACTTTGACCCACAAAATGGCCGACAACGGGAGATAACTCCAGTGAATTTTCGCTCAGTGAAAAACTATCTATTCCGGGTTCCAGCTGCGGGAGAGCACAGTGAGGTACTTGGAATCAAAAATTCAGAATAAAGTTTAGTGGTGGTACGCATATAGGTAAATTGTATTATACCTCTCCCTATTATTTCAAAGAAATTCTGTTATGAAAGTCAAAACATCCAAGTATTGAACAATTTTATAGACCAATCAAAATGTTACATTATCAATGCATTGTAGTCAAACATCAAGAACGTTGCTCGGTCATCATTTAAAACTTCCTCTTATTTTCCAATGACTATCCCTTGAGTTGGATCCGACACTCTGTAAAAAGGAATTGACATAAATACATTTTTGTACGGACATTCTTTTCAGAATTAATGGTTCTTATTGAATTAAATTTAGGTAAACATGATATGAAATTTCTTCTGTAACAAATAAATAAATGAATGAATAATAATGATTATAATAATTATAATAAAGAAAAAGCTCAACCCTAAAAACCCATACAAAACAATAAAAATCCCACCAAAAGAAAAAAAAAATCAGTTTCAATGTATCCCAAACGCTGATGTAAAAATACACTCGTCTTAAAAATATACAGTCATGCAAACTGGCACTGTCATTGTTATAATATTTTTATCAATGTTAGAAAACACTCGTAGACTGTTTAACAAAAATTCTTATGAAATTTTAAGGATTCTCGTAAGTCATGAAAAATCATTAAGATTACTTAGAACTTTTGCAGAATGACCTGCTGTTCTTTTAAAAAGCTATGTGGCCCTCGAACTCTGTATGTTCCATATTCATCAACCATTGAATACACCGTTTTCGATTTCATTTGTATACATGTATTTTGTACATGCGAGAATGGCTATACAAACAGGAGACGCTTATTTTCCCCGGGTACTTGAAGTCACCTTTAATTTCAAAGGGTCCATGAAAGAGTGCCCCAGAGGCATTATTCTAGTCACCTGTGAATAATATGTTGTTTTATTATATGAATCATATAGATCTATACCTAAATTCACAGATAAAGTTGTATCTGGTGTAGCATGGTCTATCCCTCCAGACAAGATCCCCGTCATCAAGGTTGGTGACCATGCAGTCGGTGTAGACAGTGTGGTTGTTTGGATATCCAGCTGCCCATTTAGTGAAAGGACCTATTGCAAGTGAATTCTCTATCCAAGTCCATTGACCTTCGTTTTGAAGGTCTGTACCCCCCGTCCAATGCACACTTTGCTCTCCTGTACAGAAATAATAACTAGTTTCAATTTAATGCTATGTAAGGCATTAGACGTTTCCTTTGTGCTGCTGTTTATTTTCCTTTTGTTTGTTTATATGTTTTTACCTCCGAGTTATGACATTAAATGATTTTCTATCTAAATTGACCGGAGTGACCAGAGGAAACGTCAGACTTTTGTCAGGTAACCTTCACATCTTTCCACTTTCACCGACCTAAATTAAAGACAGCCCTGACATAGTTATGACGTATCTCGAGTTTTAGAGCAGCGTCTTGAGTATGTCCACCAACACGGCCTCTATAAGACACTTAATGAGAATCATTTCATTCTTTGAAAATTTTATTATGTTTCTCCATTCTTTCATTTCCATTTTCATTTACAAGTCCTAGAAATTATGAAACTTATTTAAGATGATAATCATCATATGATGATGATGAGAATTTTGAAGATGATTTTAAGAATGTTGATGGTAGTTGTGATGAAGAAGATGATGATGATGGTATTGGTGGAGGTGATGATGGTGATGATGATGATGGTGGTGGTCATGGTGGTGGTGGTGGTGATGATGATGTTGATGACGATGATGATGATGGCAATGGTGGTCATGGTGGTGGTGGTGGCAGTGATGATGATGATGATGATGATGATGATGGTGGTGGTAGTGGTGGTGGTGGTGGTGGTGACGATGATGATGATGATGATGGTGGTGGTGGTGATGATGATGGCGGTGGTGGCAGTGGTGATTATGATGGTGGTGGTGGTGGTGTTGATGATGATGATTGATTGATTATTGTTTTACGTCACTTCACGATTATTTCACGTATATGGTGACGGTATCTGCCTGATGCATTGCATGAATATTTAGTTCTTTGCAACGGACCCACCCGAAGCAGTGAGGGATCTTTTACATATCACGCCTACCGTGACACGGGACCTCGGTGTTTACGGTCTCATCCAAAAGACAGAACACCGGTGTGTCCTGGGCGGGAGTCGAACACGGGACCTCTCGATCATGAGCAGGGCACCTTATCCACTAGGCCACACCGGCTTGATGATGATGATGGCGGTGGTGGTCATGGTGGTGGTGGTGGCAGTGATGATGATGATGGCAGTGGTGGTGGTCATAGTGGTGGTGGTGGTGATGATGATGATGATGGTAGTGGTGGAGGTGATGATGATGATAATAATGGCAATGGTGGTGGTGGTCATGATAGTGGTGGTGGTCATGGTGGTGGTGGTGATGATGATGGTGATAATGATGTTGATGATGATGGTGATGACAGTGGTGGTCATGGTGGTAGTGGTGGCAGTGATGATGATGATGATGGTAATGGCAGTGGTGGTGGTGGTGATATTGATGAGTTTCAACTCACATTACACTACCTTTGAAGATCTCTAGAACGCTTCGGATGTAATCACTCTTATCTTCATTATCGATAGTGACTAAATGTGATTTATTGTGTTCCGAACATAATTGCTGCAAGAAATTGAAGTTAAGATACATATTATTGATTGAATGATTATTGGCTTACGTAAGATTATTTCACGTATATGGAGACGGCTGATCCTTTACAACTGACCAACCCGAAGCAATGAGGGATCTTTTACGTGCCACGCCAATCGTGACACAGGGCTTAGGTTTTCACTGCCCCATCTTAAGACAGGACAAGGTAATTTGTTGGCGGGAGTCGAACCTGGGAAAACTGGGTTTTGGACTAAGCTACACTGGCCCAAAGTGTATATACACAAAATGTGCCAATTTATTTCGTTCACTGTATAAAGTACAACTTTTAAAATATGTTGTAGAAAAATCTACCGTTTTATTGAAGTTAAAGTAAGTGTATAATGATAAATAAAAGACTAAAAACTGACAATAAAATCTAGACATCTCAATCAAAGATATTAAAGAATGATATTTATTTTACATGCGTATAATTTCATTTGTCAGATATAAGTAAGGTATACCTGAGCATCTGTCCAACTTTCTGCTGTATGAAATGAAAAATAAAGACAGCTTCCGCTAAAGTATGCCCAATGGTCAGGGCACGGATTTGTTGACCCTCGGCACAAGACAAAGACAGTGACCGCAACAACGGCTAAAAAAAGACACTTGTATTCCATCTTTCAAAGTACGATACAAGTTCAAACCGTAATTCTGATTATAGACCATACTATATCTATGTCAGCGATATATATACACTTACGGGCTTATCAAGAAGTAGATCAAAGTGGATCCTTGTATTTGTAGTAGTAATCCGATCTTTTAATATATCTGAGTCAGAGAGACGATTCGTGTTCCATTCATGGGCTTCGGTCATGTATGTCTAAAATTAAGCAATGTCCTTTGTTACGCTATCATCAGTGAAATGTAGCAGACACACCTCACATTGACATTGATACTTACAAAAAGGCGAGAAAAGCCGTCGGTCTTTGCACTCATTCAGGAGATGTGTACTGAAAGCGGTTCTTAATAATTCTTCTGTATTTGATGCAAATTAGGGTTTCTTATTTGTTCTTTGAAGTTTTATGCTCCGGAAATGAATAACCGGGGCGTATAGTTTTTATTTCGTTTGTTGGTCTGCTTACGGAAAAAACACACGATAAAGCTCTTCGATAAATGTGTGCATATTAAACAGTCAACTTTATAAAGTTTCTGTCTAGACTTACCGAGAATGTTTGCTGAAATGTTGAGTATTCGATGCTTTGCATTTACAATTTTATCATTACATGTCTATAAATAATGTTTTTATAAACGGTATTGATCGCTTCAAACATTATTTGTTTGTTTAAAAAATGGATCTACTCGATCGTTCTTAATACAGACGTTGTCAGTTTCAATATGCATACATTTACTCGATAATGAAATTTCAACCAGTGATAACTACCCTTTGCCATATCCCTTGAGCAAAACACTGTCTTAGTGTCTATAAAACGTTCATATCGGAATCGCGTCGTAATTTTTCTTTCATTACTGTGCAGGGTGTAAAATTTTGTGGAAACATCATATTGTAAATAATAGTAATAATAATAATAATAATAATAATAATAATAATAATAATAATAATAATACACGAGGTGTTAAATCTTCATTTATTGGATTATAGGATGATTGATTGTTTTAAACTTAAGACTTCAGTGACAAACAGAGGTAATTCATCAGAAGTAGCTCGGCAAAGTTTGGTAGGAAAAGAAAGAAAAAATGCCACACTTGTTATGTAAACCTCGATCAACTTCAGCTTGATAAATGCAGTAAGATTTGATCAAATCTTTTCCAGAAACACCTAAGTTTTCACTTCTTTTTAGCTAGTTCCTTGTATACTCTTTGCTTTCTCTTTTACCATGTTACTAAGAAAAAGAGAAATTCATTCATTGTTACAACATACACAATGCTGCTGGTACGCTTACTTGTATTATTTACATATAGAATTGTCCATAGATTTTTTAATTGTAGTGAAGTCATTAGTTTAAAACATTCATTTTCATCTAGAAATCTAATTCAACTGAAGTCAAAATCTGTATTTGCCATCGGCAATTATCAATTGTTAATTAGTCATTCAACGTTTTGCATTCCCTAAAATGCTACTTTCCTGATGATTCCCCTTTCAGTGTGGAACTCGTAAAAGTATGTTTCCTCGGAGAGTTTGACATATATGTAATTAAACCTGAGGCCACATCAAATTTATTATTAGTTCTTCAAGAGCGACCGCACCTAAAATTGCCAATTTCAAATTTTAATATTAAAAAAAGTAATCACGCACGAATTTTCCAATCGAACGCCAAGAGCTATTTTTCCTTCTAGATTTGACACTAAGCTTCCTTAATATGCTTTAAAAAATGTGTTACTGGTCTTCATAAACAACCTGATAGATTCCCGAGTCAGAATTGTACACCACATTGATGATGATTGGAGTTCAAAGGCTTCAAATGGAATCATTTCTATTGCTTAAGACATCGATATTTTCAAAATGAGACAGATCTTATAAATATTTCATATCTTCCGTAACTCTATAGGTCCATATTTTGTCAAACTTTTGTAATTTCAACTTCATTTTGAAAATTAATTTAATTTATTTTTGCGCCCGCTTGCCCCTTAAAATAATCAAATATGTCTGAAGAACTAATAATTAATTTGGTGTGGCCTGATGTAATTTTACCATAATCAAGATGTTGTGTGGCAGTGACATTTTACATACAGTGCTGTTCCACTATCATCTGATGTACATAGAGTGTAAGTATGTTTGTATCGTTTGTATGTTTGCATCGTCTGTTTGTTTGTATCGTCTGTATGTTTGTATCGTCTGTTTGTTTATATCGTCTGTATGTTTGTATCGTCTGTATCGTTTGTATCGTCTGTATGTTTGTTTCGTCTCTATGTTTGTATCATCTTATGTTTTGGGCAATCACGGCGAATGTGTCTATCAAACAGGAGACCCTTACTTCTCCTCGGCATTTGGTATTGACTTCCCGAAATGCCCTCCATAGTTCAGTCTAGCGAATGTCACAGTAATTTTCGTATTTTACGTTATATAGTCAATCGTGTACAGCAACTATAAAACATTTTGTCTAGACAATGTTCGAATATTGTTATATCACATTTTACGACATGCATTCTTAAACGTTTGTTATTTGATAATGTGTCTTGGGTATGAGGAAAGTGAGAATAGGAAAAGAAATCTTTTTACAAACCCTTCTATAAAATGGCCATTTGTCGATTTTGTGAGCAATGGAATTTAAAACACTCATAATGTCGTGCAACAGGAAAGTAAATTCTTATCTAAACACATACTATTTACATTGATTCTAAACTTGTGCAAACTTGAAATACCACGAGATATAGAAAGTGCTGAAAGAAAACCTATTTTGGGGCAATGAGGTCCAAGTCATAGAACTTTATATGTCAGTCGAGACTGTTCATTATTTGGAGTACACAGATATGAAGTCTTTTATGGTTCAAAATTTAAGCGCGAGATTACGGTTACTGAAAAACAAAATTTCTAAAACTTATCCCGCTTTATTTGCTAGTTTACTTATAATTCATATATGTTCCATCGGGTGTTTGACTTTTGAAAGTGTATCTGGTAATGTTACATGGCTGTGACACATCGTAAGTCTATATTTATCTGATTGATGTATCGAATGTTGGAATAGTTTTGTGCTGCCCACATTTCTAAGACATTTGTGTGATGGATGTAGTCGGCCAAGCAGTAGATAATTACTCCTCCCTCATGATGTCGTTCTAAGTCGAACATTCGACAACAGAGGCATAGAAATTTTAAAATCCGCAAAATGTCACTTTCTTGTTGAAAAATAAATCGATTTATACAGAGTCATTTCTCATTACGGTAGGTACCTGACGTCATAACCCTTGTCATGTTTTCCCTTCATTTTACGTAGTTTATCATCGGTTTTGATAGATTTGGATAACGTCAAAATTACTCTTCGTCAGATACCCAAAAGGGTAGATAACTCTTGTGAAAGACCAATCAGCAATAGATATATGTTGTGAAATTGATAAGTAGAGTCAAGACCTGTGATTTATTGTTTTGAATATGAAACAGGGAATGTTTTCTCCTGTCGTACATTTGTTTAAATGTAGCGACTTTGTTTCATTTTCCGACGATGGAGCCGTCAATTTCAGGTGCCCTGAAACAAAAAGACAAAGATTTGACCACATGATAAGTAAGTTTGTGGAATACATTTGTGTTTTCATTCAGTTTTATTCTAAACTCAGATTTTGTCGATAATAATGCCAACCTCTACCAGATGGTAGATTGATGGCCAGACGACATTTCACATTGCGAACTTGCGCCCTCTGATAGCGATACTTGCCGAATCACACATGTCAAGTGACAATGTATATAAAGTCACAAACCGCACGTAGTATGTACGCAAATGTTCTAAATAAGCACTAAAAGGTATCAGTCAGTAAAGGTAACGTTTCCTCTTTTGACCAGTCAAACAATTTTACCTGAATTCACAAATGTAGTTATAATGCAAGTTACATGGCCGGTCCCTCCATATCAGTTGACCATTCAAAAGGTTAGTCACCATGCAGTCGTGTGAAGAAGTAGCATTTTGTGGATATCCGGGTCCCCAGTGAGTGTATGGACCAATCAGAGAGTCGGATTCTACCCATGTCCATATTCCTTCACTGAGAGAATCAGTACCGCCTACCCAATGGACACGTTGATCTCCTTAATAAAAATATTTCGCAAAAATATTAAAATATTAGAGATCTGTCATTGCATTTGACCAATAGGTAATATTAATAAAATACCTAGCACGCATATATCGGGTACTGAGCCATCAATATCAGAACTCTGTCATGAAAAATAGGAATAATATGGGAAAATACAGACTTCTGAAGAAAAAAATATGTAAGCATCCCCTGCCACCTTTTCTCAATAAATATATACTAGTATATGAAAATCTCAAAATGGAAACATTAAGCGATTTGGTTAAGATGAAGAACCTTGTTTAAGCTCTAATACACTTTGTTCCTTTTCATTTCATAGTTTTATTTTCTCAAAGCTTTTGTATATCTATTCAAGGCTGGTAAACTTTTCGGTAATTTTGACTTCAACACTGCTCTTCAAATAATAATATATTATGAGAATTCCAAGCATTCGGCCACGAGCATCACTCAAGAGACTTAATTTGTCGAAATGCGCATATGGAATACAACATTAAAAGGTATATATGTTCTATATTTAATATAAGTATATTTTACCTACAAGTATTTCCAGGATACCTCTGATAAAGTCATTTTTTACCTCATTGTCGATGGTCACCAGGTGGGAGTTATGGTTTTGTCGACAAATTTGCTATTTGAAAAAAAGCAAAACATAATCCATCATAAAGTTTTATTGGCATAAGTAGTAATAAAATTGCCAAATCTCAGACAAGAATCCTTGTATAGTGTATATAACATAATGCAGATAAAGAAGAGTTCTTCTAGGCTTTCTGATATTGTGATACTGTAACAAGTCTTATACAATGTTATTTCATCTTCAAGTTACAATGCATGTATTTTAGTTTACAATGTACCAGAGAGGAAACGCTTTATATTGCATGTTTATTTCGCATTTTATTTTCGTGATTATCAAAATCTATAAATGGTACATACTGAATAGATGATGATGATGATGATGATGATGATGATGATGATGATGATGATGATGGTTAATAAAAGGTTTGAATTTTCAAAAATATCTTTTTCACTCACTTGTGCTTCATCCCATCTCTCTGCAGAATGTATTGAAAAATAAAAGCAGTTACCATCATAGTATGCCCAGTGTTCTGGACACGGATTTTTGGTGGCCAGTACACAATCTGCGAAAACGACAACAAAGGCTATGGAGAATATATATGCACTCATCTTTGTTAGACAATATCTTGGTTTATGTCCCATGCCTTATCTATGAAGTACTTAGCAATCCAGAGAGTATAATGAATTACATGGAGCGACCAATTTATAGATACAGGACACTTGTGAATTATTTCCTTAGGCGAGGTGGTGAAATAAACGGTCATGGACTCTTCAAGTGTTTTGGGATTTGAATTTCTATCCAAACGCAAAGATAACTGAATACATTTATGGTGAAACAAATGTCTCTATAAATATGAATATTTTGCGAAATAAAGGTAAAGGTGTAGGTCATCTAGTTGAAATTTGGTACCTTAGGAAGCGTCGTCACGTGACATTTACCTCTGCATGCGAGATATTACTGCTCTATCTTGTTTAACTAGTCAGTAGTAAGGTTTGTTTGATCCCGGCTAGTGTCAGACTGTTACATTTGAGAGATCTAGCCATTAGGAATACACCTCAATGAAATTTATGACGTCATTTATTTGATTTTAAATAGTTCATTAAATCATAAAAGTTTCCTTGATCATAAATACAAACAATCGACCCAAAATATCTGTATTTCGATTCCGGGGGCAGTCTATTGCAATAGGTTTACAAGGTCAGGGTAAAGAAGAATTTACTAGAATTAATGAACAAGATATGATCGTAACTCGACCAAAATAAAGTTTATGTACTAGCGCACAAAAGACATTTTAGATAAATCTGTCCATCTTTGTAATGCACTAGTATCTATTTTTATTACAAAAGAAGCATTATAAGCCAAACGCGTATTATACAAAATATTAAATGTAATTCACTTTATTGTTTGAATAGGCCTAACACATCAGCAGGTTTTTTTTAAACTGAACTAATTAAGGATATGTTTGCATAGCTATTGGTGGACCGTAAGTATCCGAGGGTATGCATGAATAAAGACCTCGATTAGTTGCAGTGAATTAGATTTCGGACATATTTAGTTAAAATCACGGATAAATACTTTTCTTTCTACTCATAAATAGGAGTTTTCTAAGCCCTTGTCACTCTGTCACCAGTTGGTTGCTTGACAATTACTGGCGATAGAAGAGAGGATTACGGTAATGGTTCGATTTAAGCATAAACACTTAAAAGTTGTGGCCAATTGTAAACTTAACTTATCATAACTCGTGAAACTATGACAGAGGCTTTTAAAAAATCGTTTAATATTTTTTTCACTGCTTGCCGAATACAGACGATATGAAGTAACCTTTCCATGACATATAAAGAAATCAGTTCGAGCCCAGCACGGTGACTGAGGCGTCGTGGCGAGTGGTAACTCTCTTCAACTCGTAGTACAAACTGGTGATAGTCCTAAACTCGTGGTATAAATTAGTGATAGTCCTAAACTCGTGGTACAAACTAGTGATAGTCCTAAACTCGTGGTATAAACTGGTGATGGTCCTAAACTCGTGGTACTAACTAGAGATAGTCCTAAACTCGTGGTATAAATTAGTGGTAGTCTTAAACTCGTGGTATAAACTAGTGATAGTCCTAAACTCGTGGTGTAAACTAGTGATAGTCATAAACTCGTGGTATAAACTAGTGATAGTCCTAAGCTCGTGGTATAAACAAGTGGTAGTGGTAAACTCGTGGTATAAACTAGTGATGGTCCTAAACTCGTGGTATAAACAAGTGATAGTCATAAGCTCGTGGTATAAATTAGTGGTAGTGGTAAACTCGTGGTATAAACTAGTGATAGTCCTAAACTCGTGGTATAAACTAGTGATAGTCCTAAGCTCGTGGTATAAACTAGTGATAGTCCTAAGTTCGTGGTATAAACTAGTGATAGTCCTAAGCTCGTGGTATAAACTAGTGATAGTCCTAAACTCGTGGTATAAACTAGTGATAGTCCTAAGTTCGTGGTATAAACTAGTGATAGTCCTAAGCTCGTGGTATAAACTAGTGATAGTCCCAAACTCGTGGTATAAACTAGTGATAGTCCAAAACTCGTGATATAAACTAGTGGTAGGGTTAAACTCGTGGTATAAACTAGTGGTAGTGGTAAACTCGTGGTACAACCTAATGATAGTCCTAAACTCGTGTTACAAACTAGTGATAGTCCTAAACTCGTGGTATAAACTAGTGATAGTCCTAAACTCGTCGTAAAAACTAGTGGTAGTCCTAAACTCGTGGTATAAACTAGTGACAGTGTGACATGTCTATTGATAAAATTCGAATTGCATCAAATTGCAGTGCAAACTTCTTTCTGATCTGCCGAGTGCAAAATGTGATAATTGGTATAAGTTGCATATTGACCTTCTTCCTGAAATTTTGTGCTTTAATTTGTCTGCTCGGTTTTTTTACTCTAATTTTATCTCTTGTTATCTATTAGTTATTCAAAGGCCGAGCCAACAACATTGAAAATGGGTAGAGGATCTCTCCTTTTTGGAGGTTAATTTTTTTCTATGAATGGGATGCTGGGTTTCCACATACACAAATAGTCAAAATTACCTTCTTGGAAAAATTTCCATCAAAAGTGAGGGGGTAATCCTTCTCTGGATCAAATTTATCATTTATTATCATTTATTATCAAGACCATATTTTTGTAAACTTATAAAGATCCCCATGCCAAGAACACGAGTATCGTATTTTGGATTAGTTTTTTATTGTCATAGTGCAGCGTCCGTCGTCCGTCGTTAACTTTTCTACATTTTCGACTTCTTCTCCAGAACCGCTGCACAAAATTTCACCAAACTCCATAGGAAGTAAGTACTCAAGGTCCTCTACAAAGTTTGTGTTTTTTATGCCGATCCGTGATCCAAGATGGCCGCCATTGGCTCTGATTGGTTGACACATTTTCGACTTCTCCTCCAGAAGTGCTACACAGAATTTCACTAAACTTCATAGGAAGTAAGTACTCAAAGTCCTCTACAAAGTTTGTGTTTTTTATGCCGATCCGTGATCCAAGATGGCCGCCATTGGCTCTGATTGGTTGACACATTTTCGACTTCTTCTCCAGAACTGCTGCACAGAATTTCACCAAACTTCATAGGAAGTAAGTACTCAAGGTCCTCTACCAAGTTTGTGTTTTTTTGCCGATCCGTAATCCAAGATGGCCGCCATTGGCCCTGATTGGTTGACACATTTTCGACTTCTTCTCCAGAACTGCTGCACAGTATTTCACCAAACTTCATAGGAAGTAAGTACTCAAGGTCCTCTACCAAGTTTGTGTTTTTTATATATGCCGATCCGTAATCCAAGATCGCCGCCATTGGCTCTGATTGGCTGACACATTTTCGACTTCTTCTCCAGAACTGCTGCATAGAATTACATCAAACTTCATGGAAAGTAAGTACTCAACATCCTCTACCACAGTTTTGTTTTTTATGCCGATCCGTGATCCAAGATGGCCGCCATTGACTCTGATTGGTTGACACATTTTCGACTTCTTCTCCAGAACCACTGCACAGAAATTCATCAAACTGCATAGGAAGTAAGTACTCAAGGTCCTCAACCAAGTTTGGTGTTTTTTATGCCGATCCGTGATCCAAGATGGCCGCCATTGACTCTGATTGGTTGACACATTTTCAACTTCTCCAGAACCACTGCACAAAATTTCACCAAACTGCATAGAAAGTAAGTACTCAAGGTCCTCTACCAAGTATAGGTTTTTCATGCCGATCCGTAATCCGAGATGGCCGCCATTGGCTCTGTTTCATTGACACATTTTCATCTTCCTCTCCAGGCTCCAGAACCCCTGCACAGAATTTCTTGCTTGCTTGTAAATATGCACTTTGTGCTCAGGTGAGCGATATAGGTCCACTTGGGCCTCTTGTTTTTACAATTACATGTACCACACACCTGACACCTCTTACAATGGACCCCAGGGATCATAGAAAATCAATGAAGTACTAAATTCGCTGTAACAATCGAAAAGTAACTTTCAGTGTTCCCAGATTTATTCTGAATCTGTACATACAGATACTTTGTTATTTATCAACCTATCGGAATTTTACATAATTGGTTAAACAGTCGGTAAAATGTTATTGACAACTTCTGATTTCATACATTCAATTATGAACATCACTGATCACGCTTTTGTATAAAAACCCTGTGTATAGAACAACAGTAGTTTCTCTACATGGTGGTCTTCATTGCTAAATCTCGTATACAAAACAATCCTGATAGAACAAGAGTTGTCAGAAGACAACAGAGCTCGCGGGTGAATACCAAATTGAATTAGCATTTTGTTTTTGTAAGAACGTAAATCTTCAAGGTTAAGGTCAAAACGTAAAAAAAAAATTATACGTAACGAAAGGCCTTGCCACAAGAAATACAGATATGAAATATTTAAGCGGCTCTTACTATTCATAAGTTAAGATTAAGGTAAAAGTTCTTTTTAAAGTAGGTCAAATTCCAACATTACAAGGTTAAAAGTTTTAGTACCCAATGAAAGGTCTTGACTTAAGGAATACACATATGAAATTTTAAAACCCTGTCTCTAATTGTTCTAATGTTATGATACAGGTTAAAGTTTTTGTCTAAGTAGGTCAGTTTTCAAAGATCAAGGACAAAACGTAAAAACAATTGATACATGATGAAAGGTCTTATTACAAGGAATATACACATGAAATATTTAAGCCCTATCTCTTACTGTACCTAAGTTAGGACCAAGGTTAAAGTTTTTAAGAGGACGTCAAGGTCACAAGGTCAAAAGTTTAAGCACCCAAGGTCTTGGCACAAGGAATACATCTGTGAAATATTAAAGCTATGTCTCTAATAGTTCTAAAGGTATGATCCAGGTTTCTGCCAAATTTCAAGGTCAAGGCCACAAGGTCAAAAATTTTGATACCCAATGAAAGGTCTTGGGACAAGGAACACACATATGACATATTAAATCCCTGTCTCCAATGGTTCTAAAGCTATGGTCCAGGTTAAAGCTTTTGTCTAAGTAGGTCAGTCTTCATGGTCAAAGTCAAAATGTAAAAAAAAGATACATAATCAAAGGTCTTGTCATAAGGAATATATATGTGAAATACAGTGTATTAAAATATGGTTCTAAAGTTATGATCCATGTTTTTGTCTACGGACGACGACAACGACAACAACTACAAAGACGCCGGGATATGACAGTAGCTCTCCGGACATTCGTCCCGATGAGCTGAAAAATACCAAACAAAAAACTATTAATAAATAAATAAATAAAAATAAACAAATCATAAATAAATTATTTGTCATAAATTCAAAAACATATCATTCAAATATTATTTACATATCCAGATTGTATCAATTGATTGGTAAGAGAGATTTGAAAATTTCATTTATTAAAGTGATAAGAAACAGAAAATGTTCAAATTGAGTTTTCTCTGCCTCTCACATAATGTCTTGTGAAGTGGCCAACCCTCTCTTTGAGAAACTGACAAAATTTGGGCTCGTCCGGGAGTCGAACCCGGGACCTCTCGCACCCGAAGCGAGAATCATACCCCTAGACCAACGAGCCGACAGATATCTAATCTGCCACGTGAGTTTTCAGTTAAATCTCACGTATGTATAACATCTAATTTTAGATGTAATTCATGTATATTGATCTTATGCGCGTATGATTACCTGTGTTGCTATATATACAAAGAAAATAGGTAAGCGGCTCGTTGGTCTAGGGGTATGATTCTCGCTTTGGGTGCGAGAGGTCCCGGGTTCGAATCCCGGACGAGCCCTTGTTTTTCTTTTGTATGTGTGATTTTTTATCACACGCAAATCTGTGTTCACACAAAATGTAACCCAAGCCTCAATGTATAGTACCAGTACAGTAAAAGGTGGTACATGTATATACAAAACACTTCCCTAAATATTGTCCTTTACAGCAAGTAAGGCATAGATGGATCTAGAAATCTTTGAAAGGGGAGTTTCAACCGCCTATTATGAATGTTTTTTACACATTTCGCTCCGGAAAGGGGAGGGGTTTCCAGCCCTAAAAGATCAAAGAGCCAGTGGGAAATGCTAGGCATTCTGTATCTGAATTTCTAAGTACCACAGGATTCAGCAAGACCTCAATTTTCTTTGTCTTATCCTCAAGACAGAAAACCGTTGTGCTCATGGTAGGAGTCGAACCCGGGACCTTTCGGTTACGAGTCGAGCACTTTATTCACTGAATTACACCGGCTTTTGTCTTAAGAAAACTTATAAAAAAAAATTATCTTCTTTTTACCTGTAATTTTGACATGATAGACAAGGTTAAATTACTAAATCTTTCTCTATATGGTGCATTGGTGGAATAGAGGGGAAAATAATCTGCTTGGCAGTTTTCATTTGAATACTGTTAAAATGTGTGCTTTTATTCATTATTGGTGTATCTTATTTATTTATTTTCTTATTTACCTTTTTATTTATCTATCATTTGTTTTTGTTTTGCTTTTCAGTTTGATTGCTTGTTTATTTTGGGGTGTTTGTTTTTTATTTGTTTGGAGGTTGTTTTCTATTTTTGTTTTGGAGTATTTTTGTTATGTTTTAGTTTGTGGGTTTTGTGTTTGTTTTTATTTATGTTTATTGGGGGGTTTTTTTTTTTGGGGGGGGGGGGGTAGGGGAGGATGTTTGCTATGTTTCAATCCTTTGTAGGGGGATGGTTCTTTCTTTCTCTTAGCTATACCATTAATAGGGTACATTGCGAATACACTTGATAATTATCTGCCTTTTACTGTTATGAAAGTGGTCCACAAAGAATATCAAAGTTACAAGTTAGAAAAAGGAGTATATCAACGAAGCAAACAGTGTTGAATGCATTCATCTGTTTATCTTCTATCATTTTTCATACATCATAATAAATTAGATTTCCTCGTATAAGTCATAAATCTAGAATTAATTAACGCTGATACTTTTCGCTCTACCCTATCAAAAACTTATCTTTCTTAGAACTGCAGACTTACAACTGACTTTGTTTAATCCAGAATTCAATCCCTAAAGCCTTACAATCTTATTAAAACGCGACTTGTACTCCGTTCCTCTACGATACTCTCCGTACGGAGAGGAACGGAGTACAAGTCGCGTTTTAATAAGATTGTAAAGCCTTAGTATCAGCAAACAGAATCAGACGAAATTTGTATCATGACACAAAAAAAAAATAACTTTTTGAAAAAATTTCAACTATCTTCGTATCATATAAAGAAAAAAAAAGTTTAGGGCTCGTCCGGGATTCGAACCCGGGACCTCTCGCACCCTAAGCGAGAATCATACCCCTAGACCAACGAGCCGGTGTCGACTATGATGAGAACTACTGTCCGTCTCGTTTATCTTGAACTGTAAAACTTTAAATGTCACGTACATCCGAGTATAAATTTAATTGGAGATATGACATTATACATACCCGTGTTTATATTGTATTGAATGAAATGATTCTGTAAGCGGCTCGTTAGTCTAGGGGTATGATTCTCGCTTTGGGTGCGAGAGGTCCCGGGTTCGAATCCCGGACGAGCCCTTGTTTTCTTATACAGAAGAGCGTTGATACTGTTTTACCTCTTCCACAATAGACTTTCCAGATAAAGGCGATCGAATAAAAGTAAATCATATCACACTGAATTCTCACGATCTATGAATGCTGAACATAGATCTAAATTTAAACATCACTTTTTCATCACAAACGTCCAACAGCAGCACAGTATTCCACTCTTATTTGATGATACTGACGTGTTTCTAAAATAACTGCAAACTTATTAGAATGTGGAAAAAGAGTGTAACGTGACATTTATTTGCTATTGTGCTACAATGACAGTGTTCCTTTCCCAACACAATGAATATCAAAATAATAAATTGGGAAAAAGCATTTATTAATGTTGTTAAAGGTGCAGAATGCCTGCTTTCTGTGTTACTCGAAATTTCAATAATTTCTTCTTTTTATCATAACAGCAGCCTTTACTTAAATGGCAGATTTTTTCATACAATGATAAAACTAGAGTTGTTTAACTTCTATTTTTTTTACGTTACCCGGTATACTCTATGGAAAAATTTACAGGCCTAAAACAGATGGGCGTTCACAGGGGGAGTCAGACTCGGGATCCTTCGCACACGCAAGCAGAATCAGACTATTTCACGAATCTAAAATAAAACAAAATCTTAAATGTATATCAATGACAACTATGTGTTTTCGCTCTACTGTTTTGAAAATTTATATACATTAGAACACTATAACCAAGGTTATAAAGCTTTTACCCGTACTCAAACTTCAATCCTTACTCACTATTTAAAGCCGGATCATGAGTATGAGTACGGGTGAGGTTATAAACGCTTTCGATCATGACTAAACCTTGGGCCTTCCTCGAGATCCTCAAGTGGACTTGACCGGTGACATGGGGACCGTGACTTTGGTAATTTAAATTCGATGTTGTTTGCGTCTAATTTTGTTACCAGCCGCCATATTTACATTTCGAGTACGGTTATGAGCAAAGGCGTGGATGTACTCCAATTTTTTATAACCTCGATGAATTTCATGTCGTGCTCGAGTTTGAGCACGTACTCAATTTGGAGCACCGAGTCTTGCTCTAAAACGTTTTATAACCTCGGGTCCAGATAAGTGCAGACTTCAAAATCTTGTCTATGGAATTCATTTCTGGGAACTTTTGTATCTGCAGATAGAATGAGACTATAACTTACATCTTGGTCTAAATTTTACCATACTTCATACTCTTTGTATTAAAAAAAACCAAAAAAAGAAAAAAACAAAAACTAAAAAAAAACAAAGAAAAGGAAAAACCAACAGAAAAGCTTGGGGCTCGTCCGGGATTCGAACCCGGGACCTCTCGCACCCTAAGCGAGAATCATACCCCTAGACCAACGAGCCGATGTAGATTACAATGAGAGTTACTATCCGTCCCGTTTTCTTAACATGTCACGTATATCTAAGTTTAGATTTAATTCATGGAGACATAAAATTATACATACCCGTGTTTAGGGCTTGTATGAAATGATTCTGTAAGCGGCTCGTTAATCTAGGGATATGATTCTCGCTTTGGGTGCGAGAGGTCCCGGGTTCGAATCCCGGACGAGCCCTTGTTTTCTTATACACAAGAGCATTGATACTGTGTTTACCTCATCCATAATAGACTTTCCAGATAAAGGCGATCGAATAAAAGTAAATCATATCACACTGAATTCTCACGATCTATGAATGCTGAACATAGATCTAAATTCAAACATCACTTTTTCATCACAAACGTCCAACAGCAGCACAGTATTCCACTCTTATTTGATGATACTGACGTGTTTCTAAAATAACTGCAAACTTATTAGAATGTGGAAAAAGAGTGTAACGTGACATTTATTTGCTATTGTGCTACAAGGACAGTGTTCCTTTCCCAACACAATGAATATCACAATAATAAATTGGGAAAAAGTATTTATTAATGTTGTTAAAGGTGCAGAATGCCTGCTTTCTGTGTTACTCGAAATTTCAATAATTTCTTCTTTTTATCATAACAGCAGCCTTTACTTAAATGGCAGATTTTTTCATACAATGATAAAACTAGAGTTGTTTAACTTCTATTTTTTTTTACGTTACCCGGTATACTCTATGGAAAAATTTACAGGCCTAAAACAGATGGGCGTTCACAGGGAGTCAGACTCGGGATCCTTCGCACACGCAAGCAGAATCAGACTATTTCACGAATCTAAAATAAAACAAAATCTTAAATGTATATCAATGACAACTATGTGTTTTCGCTCTACTGTTTTGAAAATTTATATACATTAGAACACTATAACCAAGGTTATAAAGCTTTTACCCGTACTCAAACTTCAATCCTTACTCACTATTTAAAGCCGGATCATGAGTATGAGTACGGGTGAGGTTATAAACGCTTTCGATCATGACTAAACCTTGGGCCTTCCTCGAGATCCTCAAGTGGACTTGACCGGTGACATGGGGACCGTGACTTTGGTAATTTAAATTCGATGTTGTTTGCGTCTAATTTTGTTACCAGCCGCCATATTTACATTTCGAGTACGGTTATGAGCAAAGGCGTGGATGTACTCCAATTTTTTATAACCTCGATGAATTTCATGTCGTGCTCGAGTTTGAGCACGTACTCAATTTGGAGCACCGAGTCTTGCTCTAAAACGTTTTATAACCTCGGGTCCAGATAAGTGCAGACTTCAAAATCTTGTCTATGGAATTCATTTCTGGGAACTTTTGTATCTGCAGATAGAATGAGACTATAACTTACATCTTGGTCTAAATTTTACCATACTTCATACTCTTTGTATTAAAAAAAAACCAAAAAAAGAAAAAAACAAAAACTAAAAAAAAAAAAAAAGAAAAGGAAAAACCAACAGAAAAGCTTGGGGCTCGTCCGGGATTCGAACCCGGGACCTCTCGCACCCTAAGCGAGAATCATACCCCTAGACCAACGAGCCGATGTAGATTACAATGAGAGTTACTATCCGTCCCGTTTTCTTAACATGTCACGTATATCTAAGTTTAGATTTAATTCATGGAGACATAAAATTATACATACCCGTGTTTATATTTTATTGAATGAAAGGATTCTGTAAGCGGCTCGTTGGTCTAGGGGTTGGGTGCTTTGGGTGCGAGAGGTCCCGGGTTCGAATCCCGGACGAGCCCTTGTTTTCTTATACACAAGAGCATTGATACTATGTTTACCTCATCCACAATAGACTTTCCAGATGTTGATTATAATATAGGTGATCGAATTAAAGAAAATGCGCGGATCCAGAATTTTTTGTCAGATGGGGTCCAACCAAAAAAGGTAAATTTTTCTCTTAGACGAGGGGGGTCCAACCCCCAAAATACCCAAACATTACCTTTTTTTGGTAAAATTTTCTGATTCCAGGTGGGGGGGGGGGTCCAGACCCCCCTCTGTATCCGCGCATGTAAATTGTGTCATAATGAATTCTCATGATCTAGGAATGCTGAACATAGATCTAAATCTATACATAACTTCATAAGTTTTTCATCATATACATCCCACATACTTAGCACAGCCTTATATTCCTCAGATTTCGCAAGGATCACCCAGAATTACAAAGATTCTGCCCTAGAATAGACAACAATGTCGATAAGAAACACACTGGAATTATTTCAAAGTCTCTTATGTTTCTGTCTGAAAGTAAAATTTATTTGAAATCATGGCTTTATTGGAATTATCAAAAAATATTTATCGTCTTTACTTGTCGAATTTGTTAAATAGAAATTTGGGATAATCGACACATACAGTGAAAATTAGAAGTATAGATTTTATAGGATAAGATAAAAAAAATTTTAAATGAATCCACAAGTATCTCATTGGTGTATGGGTATGGTGTTTGCTTTTGACACGAGAGGTCCCGGGTTCGAATGCCGCGCGAGCCCTTTTTTCTTTTCATATAAAAAATCATTGATGCTATGTATACATCACTCACAATATGCTTTCCAGATGTCGATTGTTATATAGGTGACAGAATTATAGTAAATTGTTTCACATTGAATTCTCATGATCTATAAATGCTGAACATAGATCTTAATTTATTCATCAGTTTTTCATCACAAAGACCCCACAACACCACAGTATATTACTCTTACCACAGGGCTTTCGGCTGGTTGGTCCTCCCCCCAATTATACCAATATAATATTATATTGGTTTGGTATAATTGAGGGTGGACCAACGAGCCGAAAGCCCTGTGCTCTTACTGTATAGGGTCACTTAGAATTACAATGATCCTGCACTAGAACTGACAATAATGTCCATAAGAAACACTTTGGAAATGTATTCCAATGTCTATTATTTGAAAGTAAAATTTCTTCAAAATTTTGACGTTATTGGAATTGTAAAAATGTCATCTCTACATGTTACATTTGGGAAAGAGAAATTTGGGATAATCGACAAATGTAGGAAAATCGAGATACCAAATTTTTAAAAGGACTTCTTCGAAGAGAGTTTAAATACTTCGGAAATTATTCTTTTAAAAATATGCTGTTTAGATTTTGTACTGCATTTTACTTCAATGATGAAGGTACCATGTTTGTAAAATAACTGCAAACTTGTAAGAATGTTAAGAAAAGTGTGTGACATGACATTTATTTGCTTTGTGCTATAATGACAGTGTTCCTTTCCCAACACAATGAATATCAAGAGTGTTTGCTTCAAAAAGTTAATTATAATCTGGAATCTAATTGCAGAAACTCCTATATCCGCAAATAGAATTAGATTTTAAAATGCATTTTGGCATAGAAATTTCACCTGTTTCATTTAATCTTTATATCGAATAAAAATTTGAAAAAGGAAAAAGGCTTATATGGGCTCGTCCGGGATTCGAACCCGGGACCTCTCGCACCCTAAGCGAGAATCATACCCCTAGACCAACGAGCCGATGTAGATACTAATGAGAACTACTATCCGCCCCGTTTGCCTTAAACTGAGAAAACTAAAAATGTCACGTACATCTAAATTTAGATTTAATTCATGGAGATATGACATCATATATTGTATTGAATGAAAGGATTTTGTAAGCGGCTCGTTGGTCTAGGGGTATGATTCTCGCTTTGGGTGCGAGAGGTCCCGGGTTCGAATCCCGGACGAGCCCTTGTTTTATTATCATATCATTGATATTATGTTAACATCGCTCACAATAAACTTTCCAGATATAGGTGATCGAATTAAAGTAAATTGTTTCGCATTGAATTTTCATGATCTGTAAATGCTGAACATAGATCTAAATTTATACATAACTTTTTTCATCACGAACAACTTCCTTGCAGCAGCACATTATTCCACTCTTACTTCCCATGGGAATATTTCTTCACAATTATCTAAGATCGCTTTAATAGAATTACAGGGACTGCTTTAGAATAGACAACAATGCCCATTAATCGATTTTGAGATTTATTATCTGAAAGTAAATTTATTTAAAGTTTTGACTTTATTGGAATTGTAAAAACTATTGTCTCTATATGTTGCATTTGGAAAAGGGAAATTTGGGATAGCCGACAAATGTGGGAAAATCGAAATACATGTACCACTATTCTAAAAGGACCTATTCGAAAACGGTTTGAATGATTCAGAAATTATATTTTTGAAAATATACTGTTTAGATTTTGTATTGCTTTCATGCGCGGATCCAGAAATTTTTGTCAGAGGGGGTCCAACCAAAAAAGGTAAATTTTTCTCTTAGACGAGGGGGGGGGGGTTCCAACCCCCAAAATTCCCAAAAATTACCTTTTTTAGGTAAAATTTTCGGATTCCAGGGGGGGTCCCCCCCTATACACGACGATATACTTTCCCACACTTTTTTTTCTCAAACTTTTATATTTATATATCATAAAATTGATTTGTTATAATATATGTAACTGGGCTCGTCCGGGATTCGAACCCGGGACCTCTCGCACCCTAAGCGAGAATCATACCCCTAGACCAACGAGCCGATATACAATTGGTATCCGGGTGTGAATGTAACATCAACTCAAGTATATTTTTAGATTTAATTCATGTATAGACAGAATATGCCCACTTATGCAGAGGTTCTTAAAAAGGAATGACAGTTGTAAGCGGCTCGTTGGTCTAGGGGTATGATTCTCGCTTTGGGTGCGAGAGGTCCCGGGTTCGAATCCCGGACGAGCCCTTGTTTTTTATTTTTTGTTTTTGTTTTGTAGTTTTATCTGTGTTGCTTTTGTTTTTCATCTATCATGCAAAAGATTTTATTTGTTTGTTTTTCTTGTTGTACGTCACATTTAGTGTTTTGCACGTGACGACATTTACTTGATACAATACATAGAAATTTAGTCCTATGCAACGGACCCGCCTGAAGAAGTGAGGGGGGGGGGATGTTTACGTACCATGTTCACTGCGACACAGGACCTTCGCTGTCTTTTGTATCATTGTTCACAGATGTGTGAAGAGATCATCGGGACAATGAAATGACACAATATTTTTTCTGTGTCATGGATAAGAACTGCCAGAGACATACACTGAAAGTAGTCTATGTCTTTGAACTGTATAAAGCATGAATAAGCTCAGAATAAACATCTGCATTGACAGACGGGTGATCAGAGATATAAACTGACCATATAGACGGACAGACAATGTCATTCCTATGTATACCCTCCCCCCCCCCCCCCCTCCCCAACTTTTTCTGCATAGGTATAAAAATTGTTTGATGATTTACCAGATCCCTATGCCCACTTCCCTGCAAGCCTAGCGCTTTAACTACTAACTTAGATAGATGAATAAAATGAACGAATAATTTTAGTCGAATGGTCAGAAATCGATCCCAGTAGCTGAATCAAGAATAATACCCTTAACCAATAATCCGACAGATACTTTCCAATACTTTTTTCCAGATTTTATTTTATAAAATTGATTTGCTAAAATATGTGACTGGGCTCGTCCGGGATTCGAACCCGGGACCTCTCGCATCCTAAGGGAGAACCATACCCCTAGACAAACGAGCCGATAATTTAATGAAAACCTTGTGTGAATTTAATATGAAGTATATTCAATTCATGTATAGAGAGCATATGCTCACCTATGCCGAGTTTCTTAAAAAACGAGTGACTAGTACTATTAGACAGCTTGTTGGTCTAGGGGTATGGTTTTCGCTTTGGGTGCGACAGGTCCCGGGTTCGAATCTCGGACGAACATTTATTTTTTGTTTGTTTTCATACTTTGCTTTGTTTTGATTGTTTCATGTTTTGCGTCACCCCAAGATTTGTTCACTTACACGGTGACGACATCTGTGTGATACAATACATATAAATATAAGGACCCACCCGAAGCTGTGAGGACACATCTAGGTGACGAGATCTGTCTGATACAATACACATAAATATAAGGACCCACCCGAAGCTGTGAGGAACACCCTAGGTGTCATGTCCACCACGAAACCGCGGTATTTCTGTGCTCACTGTCTCATCACCGAGAAAATCATCGTCGCGAGCCAAGCACCCAACATATTGAGCCGCGTCTGCTCCATCACACGAAAACATTTACAAACGGACAATATATTTAATACATACTATTGCCAATTTGTATATCAACAATAAGTAATGCAGTTTAACTTTATATTTCACAATCCATTAAAGATAAAGCTGCCGTCTTGCCGCAATATTGTCATTGTATCATGGGTAAGAACTGTGAGAAGCATGTAAAAGTTCAGAGCACACTGACCTGAGGAATAATATGATCAAACAGTTATTCTCACAGCCATTCCTTTATGAAAAAAGCATCGACTTCATTACTTTGTCTCCAACAGTACGAAGACAGTTCGACCCCACCCCAACATCTCCCATCAAAAAGGAAACTAAATGAATAAATAGATAGATAAATAGATAAGTAAATAAATTGATAATTTGATTTTACTGGATATCTAAGACAGCCGATAGTTTTATTCTTAAATCACAGGCAGATAAACGTAGTTTTTAATGTTAACGACAAAATTGTCAGAAAATGTTCATTCATCCGCATTCCATACGTTGTCTCGCGGCCAAAGTGAGAATCATACCCCTAGACCGACGAGCCAACAGAGTATTTCACATCTTTATATAAGATATATGGTATATATAATATACTATACATGGTACTACTTGACTAACTTGTAACAGATATATGATATACAAACAATATACATTCAAACTCGATCAAAAGTGCTTAATATACCAATGTCAAATATATAATAAGCACTTCGAAAATATTAGAAATCCATGTTCAAATGTGAAGTGGATGCTGTAAATCTTATACATGTACTCAGATTATCGCAGGTATAAAAGTGAGGCATGCTTCAAGAATTTTCCCAGGTTACAAAATTGCTTCCTGTATTCGCTTGAAAAAAAAGTTGAACAAGTATAAATATTGATGGAGGAGTCTTAAAATGTGGTCTTATATACAGTATATAAAAATCAATATACAGAGGACAATGGCTATATACGTTTTAATTTTGTGCAAGCTCTACAGCCTATGTCTGTTCAGTGATGCTCATGTTTGAAAATCTAATAATAATTTATATAAATATTTGAAGAGAATAGTTAAAACCGAAGTGGCTGAAAAAGTGTAGCCAAAGAATCAATCTAAGGACAGAGCTATGCACGAGGGAGATATTCCTAAATATTAGGTGGTTGGTTGGTTGATTGGTGTTTTACGTCGCTTTTAAAAATATTTCAGTTTTATCGCGAAATGGAAGCAGGAGGTTACCAACCTCTTAAACATAGTGGCGCAACCCGGGAATCGAACCCGGATCGTTGGCGCCGCAAGCCAAGCACTTAACCACTACACCAAGCCTGCCCCTCCTAAATATTAGGGTGATTTACAAAATTTCATGACTGAAAATTACAAGTATATGTTTCATGTCAGTACAACTACTGTCCGCGCCACTCATTTTGTAAACCGAAAAATCTGGATTTTCACTTATTTATCTTTAAAACAGTTTTACAAAATTAATATCAATCGACAGATCTTGTTTAGTCGTAACTTTTGGTGTATATTATATGTTTTTACGAAGAAGCATTCGTATTTTATAGGGAAAAATCATTTTAGATAGGGCGTTTTCTATGTTAATTTTGACGTGACGTCGCCGATGTTTAACATTGAGTCTATGGGAAACTTGGCGACGTCACGTCAAAATTTAACATGGAAATCACCCTATCTAAAATTGATTTTTTTCTATAAAATATGAACCCTTCTTCTTACAAACATATATCATACACCAAAAGTTACGACTAAACAAGATCTATCGAATGGTTTTGCCTTTTTGAAATTATTCTGAAGATGAATAACTGAAAATTCAGATTTTCCAGTTTCCAGAGTGAGTGGCGCGGACTTATGATGCCCTCGGGTGTTTATTGTAAATATTACAACATATATATATACATATACATTATAATTTTGTGCATCAGATGCGCATTTCGACAACTTAAAATTCAGTTCATCCCTATACAGCAGATGCCTACCTGTGTAGAAAATCGTGATCGATACAATTCTGCCCTTGTTACTAAAAGAGAAATCAACTTAAACCGAAATATTTATAGAGTAAGAATGAGCGAATGGTTAAAAATTGGGGCTCGTCTGGGAATTGAACACGGAACCTCTTGCATCTGAAATCAATGAGCTAACAGGGTAACCAACACCTTTAGACAATTGTTTTCGTTAGCCCTTGTGACATAGTGGATGAGGTGCTCGGTCCGCAAGTGAGAGGTTCCGGGTTGGCACACATGTGAGGCTGTGTCCTGTCTTTCGGATAAGACAGTGAAAGCGGTGGTCCCGTGCCATAGTAGGCGTGTCACGTTAAAGATCGTACATTGCTTGAGGTGGGTCCGTTGCAAATGTATACGTAAAATAATTGCAGGGTGACGTAAAACATTAGAATTAATAATAATATATTCGTTTACACGCTTTTACCTTAATATTATGATTTGATAAAAATGTGATGGGGCTCGTCCGGGATTCGAACCCGGGACCTCTCGCACCCTAAGCGAGAATCATACCCCTAGACCAACGAGCCGACATGACAGATATTCGACGTGTAATCTTTTCACAATCTTTGCCACGTATGAATTTACCGTTATACCTGTTACGTAGACAACATTTATTTTTAGATTCAATTCAAGTAGGTCCCTATATGCCCTAAGGTATTGGCATACACGTAGTTTAGAACGTCAAAAGTTCTTAAGTGGCTCGTTGGTCTAGGGGTATGATTCTCGCTTTGGGTGCGAGAGGTCCCGGGTTCGAATCCCGGACGAGCCCTTGTTTTTCTTTTGTATCACATAAGAACATTTATAAACGGATGATGTAATCAAAACGTAATAATGTTTTTGTACATGTTGTTCAAAAGGCAGGGCAAAACATCAAGTCTGGTCGTCAGTTCAAAGTCAGTATGTGGTACATAATTTCTTTTGTGTTTCACTGAAACACACTTTTACACAGTATATACGGTAGGCAAAACACATTCTGTGTCGTCAAATACAGAATCAAGACCTTTACTTCAATATCATTTGGGACATAAATTCAAAATTTTATGTAATTATTCTACGAAAAGTGTGGGTGGGTGGGGTGGTAAAACCTTACTCGTGCTCCGCATGGGAGTCAAACCACTCACACTCGATGCAAGAATCTTACCCTGGTTAACAGCTTGACAACGTGAAATGGAATCTTTTCTGTATCTGTCGTTTTTGAATACCGTAATGCTTATGTTCAAATCAACTAATTTTGATTATGTACAATGCATGCATTTGCACTTGCCCACCAAAATTAGTGTTGTTATAGAACTGTATATAGTATCTGTATTGTGTAAGCAGCTCGTTGGTCTAGCCTGGATATGATTTTCATTTTGGGAGCGAGAGGCCCCGGGTTCGAATCCCGGACGAGCCCATGTGTTTAATTTCACACAAAAACATATTTAAATACGGACAAAACATTTATATTTATCCGCAGTATATATATATATTAAAACAAAAACAAATACTCCAATATTTTTTAAAACGACTTAATACAATATGTATTATCAAGATCTAGAGAAAGTGTTAATTAGACTAAATTATTGGAAGTACACATCTTATTGGAACGTTGGCCGGTTGGTGTTTTACGCCGCTTTTTATATTATTAGTTATATCATGATGTTGAAATAGGTAGTTACCATGCAACCTCTCAGAAATAGTGGCGTCATCCAAACTGCACTGCAGAAACTGCAAAGTGGTACTGCAAACCCTAACTCTGTCCTTGTAGTTGGAGGGGAAATCAAATAGGTCTAAGAACGAATCGAACAAATGTTTAAAAAATTGGGCTCGTCCGGGAGTCGAACCCGGGACCTCTCGCACCCGAAGCGAGAATCATACCCCTAGACCAACGAGCCAATATTAAATATATAAACCTTAGACAATTATATACTTTTCACTTTATTTGATTTAAAATGTAGTAGGGTTCGTCCGGGACTGCTCACACCATAAGAGAGAATCATACCCCTAAACTAACGAGCCGATAGGAAAAGTCGTTGACGTGTAATCTTTTTTCAGTCTTTCAGTTTTGCCACGTGTGAGTTTACCGTATATATGGTAAGTAGAAAACATTACAGTTCATGTATTAGCCCAAAGGTATTGATATAGTTTAAAACAATGCGAAGTAAGCGGCTCGTTGGTCTAGGGGTATGATTCTCGCTTTGGGTGCGAGAGGTCCCGGGTTCGAATCCCGGACGAGCCCTTCTTTTGGTATCACACACGAACATTTAAACCGGACAATGCCTTAAATAAAGATGTAATAATGCTTTTGTACATGTAATTCAAAAGGTAGTGTGAAGCATCAAGTCTGGTTGTCTCATATCAGACAGTAAATCAAACTCAGCAGGACGTAATTACTAATTCTAAAGGTATTTTAAAATACTCTATAGGTAGGCAAAATCTGTGTTGTCAAATGAAATATAACGACTCTTCCTACAAAATTACCTTTTGATAAAAATTTATATCTTTATGTATCTATTATTAGAAATGTGTAAACCCCATTCGTGCCCCCGTATGGTAGACGAACCCGGGATGACTCGTCCGGGATTTCAACCTAGGGCCTCTAGCACTCTAATCGAGAATTATACCCCTAGACCAATCATCCGACAACACAGTTTCCCTTAATCTTTGCCACGTGTAGATTTACCGTATATATGTCATGCATAATTTTGTTTAGGTACAATTTATGCAGTTTGCATCGTTGAAAACGACAAAGAAGCTTTTGGGTGCCAGAGGTCCTGGGTTCGAATCCCGGACGAGCCCTTGTTTTATCCCACACAAGAACATTTATAAGCTGGCAATACCACCAACACATGTTATTTTCGATGTGTAGCACAACAAATAATGTAGTTAAAAAGGTAGTGTAGAGGATAGAATCCATTCGTTCCTTAGACAATTGTATAATATTGTGTTTCATAGCGGTCCCTTTGAAGCGCTAACTTTCACCTAGCCGTAGCACTGGATCTCGCTTTCAAACTCCTAGCTAGGACTGAATATTTCGTAGGATCCCTCAAACCCTAAAAATCAAAATATCAATAAAACCCCAACAAAAACAACCTCCAAAACACACAAACGACCAAACAAAAACACCCTCCCCCCCCCTACATAAACCCTCCCTCCAACAACAACCCCCCCCCCCCCAAAAAAAAACCCCAACAACACAAAACAAAATCGAACAAACTAGCCTCGAGGATCTACTAAGCTAGACTGAACACCCCCACTCCCCCCCCCCCCCCAAACCCACTCCAAAGAATCAAATATTAGATAAATAAACAAATAATAAATACTTTCATTTGGTAAATAGGTTTTAAAAAGTGTTAACTTCGTATGGCATGATTATTAATTTCTCGATACCCTGACGTTTATGAAATGTCTAAAGTATTTAAAAAAAAAAAGACAAAGAGAAATAGGTAGGGCATTTCCTGTAGTGAGATAGATATTGATCATGAATCACATAAAATACCACGTGATCCGACTGTCCACTCGGGTGATAAATTTATCATCTTGTCCTTCCCATCATGAGAGTTCAACAACATTTAACTTTTTAGTCGAGACCGGCAAGACTTCTCAATGTTTCTGGTAGGTTCTAGCATAGTATAAAATTATGAAGCAATGCAACAGGTTGTTGCCGCCGTCATATGATCTTGCCTAGTCCGACAAATCTGACGAAGGACATTTTTATCATTTGTAGTTATGCCCTGCCCTTCGTCAGATTTGTTGGACTAGATCTTGCCATTCTTAAAATAGCGTAAAACAAGAACACAACACCACGATCAGAAGTTACAAATTTACATGACATTCATTTACTAACCTTCTTATTTTATGAATGATTTTAAAAATATGAATTTGGGCTCGTCCGGGATTCGAACCCGGGACCTCTCGCACCCTAAGCGAGAATCATACCCCTAGACCAACGAGCCGATATCAATACCAGTAAATCTTAGTCGTATCGTTGCCACAAGTACATTTAATGTCAAGTAAGCACATCTATTTATAGATACAGTTCATGCATAGATATTGTATATGCCCACCTGTATTTATAATGTTTAAAACGAGGCTAGTAAACAAGCGGCTCGTTGGTCTAGGGGTATGATTCTCGCTTTGGGTGCGAGAGGTCCCGGGTTCGAATCCCGGACGAGCCCTGTTTTTTACTGCTTATTTTTTTTTAATTTGTATTTACAGACAAGAAGGAACATATTTTTGCATGAACAATTTAAACAAAATAAAGTATTACTTACCAATATGAAGAATATTTATAGCTTAAAAGGTATACATGTATACCAAAGTCTGTCATTCACACATGAACATGAGGTTTCGACAATTTTGATGGCCAAAAAAGCCGGTGTGGCCTAGTTGATAAGGTGCTCGGCTCGTGATCGAGAGGTGCCGGGTTCGACTCTCGCCCTTTGCACACCGGTGTTCTGTCTTTTGGATGAGACTGTAAAAACCGAGGTCCCGTGATCCCTCACTGCTTCGGGTGGGTCCGTTGCAAAGGTCTAAATTTGTATGCAATGCATCAGGCAGATGCCGTCACCATATACGTGAAATATTCGTGGAGTGACGTAAAACAATAATCAATCAATCAATTGATGGCCAAAATATAAATATAGTGTTTATCTTACTTTTGCTTGTTTTATATGAATGGTTGATGTTATCATTGAACTATAGGACTGAAATGATGCTTATATTACTATATCTTATACTTAATTACAGTAAAACTGCCCCGAGCAGCTCAGGTGAATGTGGGTTAAAGGATGGAGGCGAAAGTAATAGATCGGTGGAAGTTAATCTAACCTCGATTTAATTGGGGTTCGCATTTGTATGAATATGACATTGTACACGATATTGTCCTTTTATTCCATGGACGTCGAGATGTGGTCAATCCTTCGGTACTACTTCGTTGTTTACTAAAAAACCAAATACTGGTAATACATTGTCTTTTTCTAACTTAAAATTTTTGTGAATTAAAGTTAGTACATGACTATTATAATCACAAAATAAATTATAACTACAAAAGTTTAAAGTTAGAAAAAGACACATGTATATGGGGATGACATTTGATTAGTGTAGAAGGGCATCGAAAGAGTTTTCAGTTTTACATACAGAACCATGTAGGATGCACAAATATTCATAATTCGAAGGAAAGGGATATCATAATCAATTTGTAAATACATATAGTGTAAATAATCGTCGAACCAACACATCTCATTACAGATTTATACAGTAATTCATTCCAGTTTACAATGTAGAGCTAGTATAGCATGCTTATTTTCTTTTGTAACTATTGTCCGAGAGTAAGTTTTTACACATATCATAAACAAGCAGAACTTGTGTAGCTAGGTAAATGAGGTGTTGAGTTCGTGATTTAGGGGTCTCGGGTTCGATTCCCGCCGTGGGCACATCGATGTCTTTCATTTGAGACAGTGAAAACTGAAAAAAAACCTAAAGTACATGTGTGTAGCAAGTAAAAGATCCCTCAATTCTCGGGTGGATCAGCTGCAAAGATTTAATTTCCGAACAATGCATGAGGCTTTATGATTTTTTCCCCTTTTTTATTGTTTGGACATTGCTGTCCGGTTCGGCTAACTTAAAGGATATGCATATTCTTACGGACATCAGGGTGCAGCTATGGACATTCAAGATTCCATTATTCAATGAACACAAAAAGGGGATTCTGCTATTAGATGTTGTTCCGATCTGAATATTTCATTTTCATGAAATGGGTAAAATTACTCGAAACAATATCGACAAATGAACCAAATGAACATGATGCGATCATTTTAGCACTTGCTCATTAAGGTGATTGCAGTTCGAATACGTAGATGTTTGTATACGAAGGGTTCTCTCCCATACGAGGAGATAACCCGCAAAAGGTAATTCGACCACTATTGATTTATTTCTTTTTGTCAAAGACACATCAGGTACATATTTTTATTATATGCAATGTATACATGTAACATGTTCTGACTGCGTACGGAACATAATCAACGAGAGGGAATGATTTGTAAATACAAAACATGTATTGTGCCGCTAACATATGTCATTACATAACATAGTACATGTACTTTTTAACTTGTATAATCCAATAAATGAACATTTAACTTACTCGATCATAACGATATCTTTTCCAAATAAGATTATAAGGTCTATAACTTGTGCTAGCTGCCGTTTTATCTGCAAACACGACGATATTCTCAATTCGCCATTTGTGTATACAGTATGACATCAGATCTCGCATAACGCGACTTTGCATTCGTGACACTTCAGCAGCTGACACATTTTCGTAAAGAAAAACACGATGCAACCTCGTCACGAATGTGCAAAGCGAGATCTGACGTCATACTCTATACACAAATGACGAAATGGGGAATCGCTGTGTGTGTTCAGATAAAACAGCAGCTAGTAGAAGTTATAAATCTTATTTGGAAAAGATATCGTTATGATCGAGTAAGTTAAATGGTCATTTATTGTTTATAATAAAATATATTACTGCAAGGATAACAAAAATTACAATCAGACGAACTTCGCGGTTCATGGAATTTGCGCGTGACCATCTTCACCATGTCAAGGATTTGCGAGTTTCGGAATCGCAAAGCCTTGACATTGTGAAGATGGCGCGTGACATGCTAGCTTCATTTTCCATGAACACCCTCAATTAGACACGCATTCCTGAAAAGACCAGCTTCGTAAAAGAAACATTTACCTCACAACAGATAGTGAGATGATGCCGCATAAGCGGTCCTTCACTTTAATGGAAGAAAAACGGAATGTGTAATTTCAATTAGCAGTCCGTGAAAGTGTGAGCTTCAGGACTGTATTTTGATACTCGAACACTTTTGTATATAAATAAGTTGACATAATGCACTTCAGGTCATTCCCTGGTGTAAATTATACTATAACATGTAATTATCATAGTTGTTTAAAGTTTATGGTTTTTATGGTAAAGAAAAACATATCGATCATGGAGGGTAGTAGTAATCTTACACGATGAGGATGATCTTCACGTAAAGTACCACGGGGGTATTAGGAATCTCTTGAAAAAATTATCCGAATCACATATAATACTTTATGAATTAATGAACGCGTGAGACTCATAACCTAAGTATTAAGGCAATTTGCTTGTTTGATGACTATTAACGACATGCAATTTTGAAATTCATTATCGTAAATAGCGAAAAATAAGGGACTGACAAGGATCAATAAGTCTTACATGGACACTTCACGCACCCGACAAATCAGTCAAAGTAGTGATGCAGGCGGCGATCTGGGTTGGTTGGTGACATGACTGAAATATTGAAAACGAAGTAAAACTCCAATCAAGGGCCCAATACTACAAGAAAGGAAATGTTCAATCATAGCGTTTTTTTCTTTTTCCTGTCCGACTGACAGCCATATAAAACTTTAATAAATAGCATCTGTTACACCTGTAAAATGAATGTATATGAATGTTTTTAACATTAAGACGATTAAAAAAATTATCTATCATGAACCTTCATGAAGGAACTTGTGATAGGGCTCGTCCGAGATGCGAACCCTGAACATCTGGCACCCTAAGCGACAATCATACCCCTAAATTAAAGAGTCATTGGTGCAACTGAGGAAAAATATGATCTGCCACGTTAGAAACAAATGTTGAATTTTAGATACGGATCTATATTGTATGGAATGGGATGAATTTTCCAGCGGCGCGCTATTCTAGGGTCCCGGGGTCCAGTGCCATAAACTGAGAAAATACTTGTCATAATTTCATATTTTTCTGTTCAACAATGAATTAACTAGGATTTGGACTTTATTGAGTTTTATTCTATCCATAAATAGAGTAAAAAATCACTCCGAATGACAATTTATTTGAACGTTTGATAATGGAATAAATTAAGATGAAATAATTGACTTAAGTATTTTCTCAGTTTATGGCACCGGACCCGGGTTAGAATCCTGGTTTTCTCATATACAAAAATCGTTGATACCGTCATGGTCGTATAGACAGAGAGGGACATATCTCACTTTGTCAAGTATATACATAAATTTACCTTTGCAACCCGTTCTACACTCGAGATATCTCGAGCCTTCTCGTCGGTGGTGCGTCTTTCGCATAAACCCGAGGGGCCAGTGACATGGTAGACTGTGACGTGGTACGTTATAACTCCTCAATGCTTTGGCAACACGTATAACAAAAATCCAATTACATCATGGCAGAGACATATATACACATTGTACAATTGTTCTAAATTACCCTTTAAAATTCATCATGGTACCCGATCGACAATGTCTGCAATTCTCCAGATATTCGTAATTTTCAGGTTTCATTTTTTCCTAGCTGAAAGACGCCAAGCATGATTTCATGAGAATTCCAAATTTCAAGTGCTAAGACTTTTGTGACGAGTAGTCAAAAAGTGAACGCCTGTCATAGATATATAACATGTACTGTAATTGTTTGAGGTCGTTCAACTGAAAATGATCATAAATAAGGGGGTTCTGAAATACACTGTTTTACCCATCCCTGAATGAACGTTCATTCAGTGCCTTTGAAATGACAACGAGATCCAATATACAATACATCATATTAGCGAATGAATTGAAAGTGTTGTAATTTTGGAACAAACCTTAAATTTGAGGCGAAAGCAGAAGGGCCAAATATGAAATGGAATTACTATTCATGAGGAGTAAGCGACAACAAAAAGGTTACAGGCGCCCGGCATTTAACCACTGACGCCGGACAAAGCTCTGTGCTACAAGGTAGTCAATATAGTGCATGTACTTTCATGTGTATATATGGCTCCGATTACACTTCTGAAATATTCACAAAAATATGGACATTCATTTTCTATGAAAAGGCTTTGATTCATTCCTAATAAGGAATTTACTGCGTTGAATTTTGCTTTTAAGTGATTTTTCATGGGGAATTAAAAAAAAACTGATCTTTACACCAGAAGATAATAGTTCATTTTTAAACAATTTTATTTCTATGGTGAAAAACTTGTCCTGCATGAATCAATGTCATTTGAAAACAAGCCATCGCTAATTTTAAAATGAATGTGTATTATCTTCATATTCTAAAAGTAAAACAGAAAGGTAAAAGGTGTATTGTAAATGTTACTTATCACTCACAATAACATATCACATTGTATGGGCGTCGCAAGTGGTACTGGGAAATCGGAAGGATGTGCGATAATTTTAACGGACTACAAACTTAAAAGAAAGAAGTAATATTAAGTGCTGAACATTGAATAAGAATCCTAAAGAGCCTTAATATAAGTCTGAGCAAGCCAACTAATGGTAGTAAATTCGAAAGAAAGGAGCCCTTTTGACCTTTTCATTTCACTTTTGGGTCCAAGAAATTCATAGAGATAGTCTATAGAAATAGTTTCACAAAGAAAGGTACCCTGCTGAACATTTTTACTACACAAAAAAGATTCATCCTTGAATGAATCTGATAACAAACATAAAGGAGATCACAAGTACTTTATTCCTTCCAAGTTTGATTAAATCATATAGTTGCTTTCTGACAAGCAGTTGAAAGTGTGACATGTTGATGGATGACTAAAGATGACCTCAATACGTCACATCAATAAATACAAGTCGCCTCACATAAATGATATCAATGTTGAAGCTGGTTTCCAATTCAGAATGAGGCTGACTATAATGTGTAAAAACAAACACCCTGATGGAACCCAATTCAAGAAATGTATTTTTCAGATTTATTAAATAGAATAGAAGACAAATACTTTTCAAGGTTTCTTAAAATTCAAACATATATTAAAGTGGTTTTAAAAATTCTCATGAAAAAAATTAATACAATTCACATATTATGACTCAATGCAAGTTGTGATGACAATCATATATTCCACTATAAATAATCAAATCTGAGAAAAATATAATTTTATATCACAATAGATTTCTGAAAATCCCGTTCTTTCAAGACTTATTCCATCATTTCACTACCTTCTACTGTGTCAAGTTTCTGCATCACATAAAACAGATGTTCATTAATTATTGTATTCAACTCTTTTGATATATTCATTAAGATTTTGAAATTTTCTTTTTCAGCAACAACTCCAGAGGGTGTTGCCATGACATCTGACAGAGTTTTATGCACCTGACTGATCTTTTGAAAAAGGGAGACATCTAGTGGCATTGGCATCACTTTACATAATTCGGTAAAACTTGAAAGCCAGTTGTAGTAAGGCTGACTGCTAAAATCTGGATTAGAGACAAAGTCCACATTAGATTCTACTGTAGAGGAAGAATTCTCCTTGGACAGGGGTTCCGACACAATATCGTCTGTTATTTCTGGAGGAGGTAGAATAACATTTTCTTCAGAGACAACTTCTTGAGACCCTACGTCTTGAGATTTTGTCACATTACTATCTTGTACGATATCTTCAGTCAGACTTTCTAAAGTATTGGCAGAGTCCTGATAATGCACCTCTACCACCTGTTGCTCCAGTGAATCAGGCACCAGTTCCTCGATAATCTGTAGGTATTCTACAGGCACATTGCTGGTCTTTGACTGGTCACCATCCATGACTTCTGCGATGGTAATCACCTGACTGTCACCATTCTGATAGGTTGAAATGGGAAGGTTCTGCACCCTGCTGGCTTCCGGGATCTCTGTAATTCCTATTCCACTTACCCTATTCTGCTCCTGTAAAGTATCTAACACAACGTTCTGCACCGTCACAAATTCTTCGTCTTGATTGCCATTCAGACTTTTGTCATAATCACTAGCTAAATAGTCATGAGGAGGTAGGTTAATTTGATACTGATGCACTATGGAGGAATTTAAATCCTTTATCAACTTGACAATTTTTTTCTTTTTCACTTCTGATTGTCCTGCTTCAGGATCTGCAACCATTTCCGATGTTCTTTCTGCCGTTTCACAAGTTCCATCCTTATAGACAAACTGTAAATTTCCAGTACTTGTCCGTAATACTTGCACCTCATCCTTTTGATTTGTATGTTTCCTACTCAGATGAGCCTTCAGTTGACCTGCACGTTTAAAGGATTCATAGCAGAGTTGACAAACATATGGCTTAGTGCCAACGTGTTCACGTTCATGTCTTCGTTTACTAGATGGATCGCTGAATCGACTGTGACAAACTTCACATACAAATGGTTTCTCACCTGAAAAGCATGACAGAATCTTTAAATAAACATAGACTGGACCTTACATACATGTATAAATAGAAAATTACTGCAAACACTTATTTAACAAGCAAATGCAACATCTAAATGGAAAATTTTGTCAAGCTGTCATGCAACATCTTTTACTTCTACATATATTTTGATATATACTGAAGGTATACTATTTTGATTAAATATATACATTGTAATTAAAATAATGGCTTCTGGTAATGTTGTGCAATCGTAACAATAAATGTTATGCTGATCTCTAAAGCAGTACATACTACCTGGTATATAACACTGCTATAAAATACACAATCCCACTTTTGTATAGTCAAGCAATGTACAATGTTAATGTATAAATATTATAAGAAATCTGCCTAGTAATATAAGTTTTGGATTATCATGAAATTCTACAGTTTTGAATAATTTGCTCTTAACTGTTATTTTAACTCACCTGTGTGGATTATTTTGTGGCGAATCAAGTCAGATTGATGGGCAAAAGATTTCCCACATTCCACACATTTGAAAGGTCGTTCCCCTAATAAATAGAAATTATTTAGATTAATATTTTAATTAATAATCATAATAATTCAGATTACAAAACTTAAAACATTAGATGTCAAATTGTATATATCAAATTTTTTATTTATTTATTTATTTATTATCTTTAAGAGTTCTGAAACTTTTTCACTTCCATCACAGCCTTATGTCACTTTGAACTGTTCCTCAGTCAAACTGCAGTATGGAAGCAAGAAATCACCTGAGACCAACCTCTAAAATATGGTACAATTCATGAATTAAACCTGAATCCCTTGCATTACAAACCAGGTGTTCAACCATGACCCGCGTAAAAAAAAACAAATGTGCTCCTTTAATACAGACCTTTTGGATTTTCAGAGAATTACCTGATTATCCAGTGCACCACACTGGGTTAAGGAATATCGGTATGTAATAAATTTATCACTATAAAATATCATCCAAGAAGTCTCTGGAGTCAAAGATCAAGGATACTTAAGTCATATTTACCAAAGAGAGAATGTCATGTGTGAAGAGAGTGGAAATAAAGGTAGGACAGACAGACTGACATTGTGATGTCATGTTTGTATCAAGCTACATGTAAAGTAACTGGTACATGTGTAGCATTTTGTCTTCCTTTTTGTATTACATAATAATCAGACTAAGAAAGAGAAGTGAGTAAGGCTGAATACATGCAAACAGCATTTTGTACCTTTCACATATGTTAATTTACCTGTATGCGTTTTCATATGTGACCTGAGATACATATTCTGTGAGAAGCGTCTGGAACATATGGTACACTGATAAGGAGTTTCTGAGGAGTGAGTGTAGAGATGTCTCCTGAGACAGCTGATTTGGCGAAAGTTTCGTAGACAGACATGACACTGATGGGGACGTGAGTCAGTGTGCCGAGCAATGTGTTCCTGTAAGCTGACATTACATGAGAACTTGTTGTGGCAAATCTCACACTGGAAAGGCTTAATACCTGTAAGATCAAACAAATTAATGTCTATCTTTATCTTTTATCTATCTATTAATTTCAATAAGTTTGAAAAAATTGTTCTTCATTTGCTTGATTAAAAGTCACTATTTTCAGGAATTTGGAGTTTTCACACTGGAATAAGAGAATACAAACTTCCCAAACACAGGAAACAAACAAAGGAAATTAATTCCACACTGATTTCATGCCTGTTTTATTAGCTAAATCAAAGTCAGTCCAATAGTTTGTGGCCTACGTGGAAAATGGTCTGAAGCAATGTGCAGAAACTCCTTGCAGTTTCTCGTCTTTGTTCAGTTGGTGCTGGGTCCCTAGTCAGGGCAATGAGGTAATGAGCATGCCAGTGTTTTTGTCCAAGACCTGGGTTTTTTTTAAAGGTTTTTAGTTTCCCCACTATCTCTGTCACCGTATATATAAAATAATTTTGTGATGCTATACATTGTACTTTTTAAATCAGAATTCCTTACCCATATGTGACATTTTATGTCTTCGTAATCCTTCGTTGCTTCTAAAGCTCTTGCCACATCCTTCTATATCACAAGCAAATGGTTTCTCTCCCATATGTCCTTTTTCGTGAGTTCTCAAGTTTCCTACAATGCAAATTATTTGACATACTTAATTATATGAGTAACAGGCAGAGTGAAAAATTGTGGCCAGCCCAAGGAATCGAACTTAAAACCTTCTGCTTTCTGGGTTGATACCAGTTTCTGCCATATTTCCCCTCTGCCAGAGGTTTCCAAACCTCAAAACCTAAGAGATAAATTAACCCTGGTATTCCTTCACAAGAAGGTCACTCTCACGACACCATATCTGCGACAGGCTGGGAGAAAAATTGTGGCCCAACCTGGAAATGGAACCCAGAACCCTCGCTTTCAGGATGGAAGCTCTCACCATTGACTTATCCAGGTTGATACCAGCATCTATCACACATGTACATGTATACTCTCTGAAATGTTCTGCTATTTGTTTTGATCTTTGAATGCTAAATCTTTTCCACGCCCCGGAATCGGGGGCATCTAGTTATTTTACAAACCCATAGAAAACTTTTCTACATTTCTAAAACAACATATAAAGTGCTTTGTGGTGAGAAATCATGTGTCACCTGCACAGATAAATAATAAAAAGTGACAGATGGACAGACAAATACAATACATACGCACCTATAGGTCGCTCCTCCTATAAGTCGGATAGTACTTTCAGGACTTGAAATTTGTAATTTGTCAATGACTCACCTATAAGTCGGTTCTAAATTTTTAATGTACAAAAGTTTGTATTTGGCATAATTTGCTTATGGCATCTTTTCAATGGCTTTTTAAGAAATGGCTTGGAGCATTTCTGCTCTAATGAATAAGGTGGAATTTAAATGACATATTCAATAGTAGGGCATTTAAATTGCTTTCAGTTACAAAAAGCTTCTTTAGAATAATATAGTAGCCAATAAAACAGTCATTTAAGGTCGTGAAAACGACCATTGTTGTCCATAAAAATTGAAAACGGGCGTATACTTTGAACAGGCGTATTCTCAACCCTAGCCTTCAAACTTGTAGTCATAATCAAACAGCAATATGATCTCTAGTTCCGACAATATTCCCTACACATACTACCGTTATCGTGTAAATATCGTAATGTTATTTAATAAATGGCTATCTCGTCACGGGTTATTAAACTTTCTCCACAAGGATTAGTTTGCCAACTTATAGGCACATACACGGTTACAAATAAAGTAATCCCCTAGTATGGTAATTTTTCACAGACAACACAAAAAGTTTATTATTATGATCAATCTGAAAGATAATCATAACTTAAACACTGATTTTCTTTCACTTCAGAGGTAATCAATTCCAATATATTTGGCAACATCCATTATCTAAGGGCATAAAAATTTTAATACAGGAAAAAATCAACATTTACTTTTACATCTTATCTGTGTTTGTACCTTTAGTAGAAAACTGTTTGAAACAGATTTTACATTCCAGTTTCTTGTGTGATGAAATTCCTTTAGTTTTCTGTGCATTCTTTGGTTTTTCCCCATCACTGCCACCTGGTGTAACTGTTGGATTTGATCCCTGGACTAATGGTTTGATAACAGCATCTCCTGTAGGTCCTGGAGATAAAGTCAGAGACCCTGGAGTTTGGTTCCCAGATACTGGAGGAGCAGGAAGAATGTGGACTCCTCCTTGTTGAAGGACAGCATTCTGAGCATCTCCTATCGCTTGAATAATTACAATATTCATATCCTGCATCTGTATAGAATTTCCTGAAAATTATTTAAAGCAAGAATTAAATGTCTAATAAAAAATTGTGCACATGCAATGCCAAAACTTCTTCAGTTCAAATACACATCCAAGTTTACAACAGATTAATTGATTATTTATTGTTTTATGTCACTCAACAATTATTCATGTATATGGTGACTACATCAGCTTGATGCATTGTATAGAAATGTATACCTTTGCAACAGACCCATCCCAAGCAGTGAGGGATCTTTTACATGTATATGCCATATCTACAGTAACATATAAAATATCCCGCAGTTTTCATTAGTTCATCTAAATACAGGATACCAGTGAGTCCATGGCAAGAGTCACACCCAGGACCTCTCGGTCATTAGTCTTGCACCTCAACTGGTGGGTCACACCAGCTTCAGTATACAAGAGTCAAGGGCAGATCCAGCGGATGCAACCAAAAGTCCTGATCAATTTGAGATTTGGGAGTTTCGGGTCCAGCTGTATGTATTAAATGTAATACATGTACATGTATTGAAAGTACAACTTATTCAGTCATTTCAAATAACCAACCAACTTTGTGGAAGAAAAATATTGGCAACATTTATACATGTACATGTATGTCAAAATACACACTAAATACATGTATTATCTTAATAAACAAAACATTAAGAAATTTTCAAAATGATAAAATGACAATAGTTAAAACATAAACTATAAACCCCCCATAAAAGACCCATAAAAACAAAACCCAAACAACGCTGGTAGAAAAACCACGTAAAAGAAATACAAGAACAAGGTTCCGTATGTGGTGGGCTCCTTGTGGCTAGAACTGGTAGCATTTGAATTACAGCTAATATCCACAACATCTTCATACATTGTTATATTGTTGTTACTGGACCTTTATTTTGATAAATTTGGTTGTTAATTAATTAGCTCAGACTACATGAAAAAATCAAAATCCAGGAGTGTGATGAATCATAACTATTTAAGGAAACTGATTTATTTCAATTAGGCAATTTATAAGTAAGAGTATAAAGCTACAATCTTATCTAATTTAAGTGTATGTCACACCTCATTAGATAATGTAAACAGACAATAATAAAAGAAAAAATAGTCAAAACATTTCTCTTGCAGTTTTGGTCCATTTCAATTTGAAGAATGGGTTTCTTATCAGTCAAGGTCCACTCAATCTGTGGAATGACATTAATGCTTCAAAAGCTTAAAATGGAATCTATTGACAAAGAAGTTGTCTATGAAAGGATTGCAGAAGCAAAAAGGAAGACTTCCTTTATCAGAAAACTTATTTCTGCTCTTTTTTTTTGTAAGTTTTACATCTCTTTACTATGTCTGGCAATGTATGACACAACCTTTACTGTATGTTTCTTTGAAATACTACAATAGCTTGTCAACTTATGAATACCTGAATTTGCATTGATCACATCAGTAGCATGGGTAATGGTTTTCTTTGGTCTACCTCTACCCCTTTTACTGGTACTTTTTACCACACTAGATGCTGGTGCCTTTCTCTTGGTGGATCTGAATTCTTTTTCTGGTTCATAATCTGAATCATTATGTTCACCATTTTCATTCAACATATCTGGATTCCTGTAATCTCTGTAAAATATGAAAAGGCACTACAAGAGAGTAGAATCTACCTGGTATTCTCTACATAACTTGGTTCAAATGATCATGACGACGTATTAAAAAACAGTTGGTGTTTTCACTTTTGATCTAAAAACTCATTTTGACTAAAACTTTGAGTATCTTTTTTTCTGTTAACTGCTTACTACATAACAATACACACAATATCATTAGTATAGAGAACCCCGTGTTTAGAAATAAAGAATAGGGGAATACTCAGGGCTGACAGATCATCTCACTTGGCCTGATCCAGGACTGAACTTAGACCTACAAATCTGGGTTAATGCGATGTATTCTAGTGTGGTGTTTCACTCCACTCTGCCTCTAAGGCACCTTTGACACAGTACAGGTCTGGTGTTTTGGAGAAATGCACAAAACACTGAGAGGAAAATCACACAAAACAAATGAAAATTCATGCACAGATTTACTTGTGCTAATGCACATGTTTGTTTGAAATAAAAAGTGTTTTATGTAATTTCTAAATTTCTACCTAGGTTAAGGTAACTGTATTTTGTGTAAAAATGCAAAAATAACAAAATATGGACTGCACTGTACATGTTTATACCTGAATTTGAATGGGATGCTCCTTTTGCGGGAAGGAACTTTGCCTGACCTTCTATCCAGGTCGCTATCACTGAAATCTGTAGACTCCTCTACCTTGTTCATGAACTGTAGATCACTGCTTGTGACCATTTCTTTCTTCTCTGGTTCTACAGCATGCATAAAATGATAATTAATATAATATGAAATGACAATGAAACTTAATTTATTTATATCTATAAGTTTTCAAATATCAGAGATGAATAATGAATTACATGTTCTTGAAATATATAGCAGTAACAATAAACAGTAGCATTTTTTCAATTAAATGTAAGATACAGAAACCTTCTAAGAGGGAAAAAGAAAAATTATAGTTATTTTTAAAGGAGAGGAAAACTTGTAAAAGTATATCTGCATTATGATGCACCTTGTGCAATCATTACAGAAGTAGTAGGATCTCCTTGCTTTAGAATGACATCACTGGATGATCCATCATTATTGGTAGCCAATACAGCATTGGCTTTGGCTGTAATATCTTGCTCTCCATCATTTTCTGATACAGTTGGCTCCACTTCTGTAAAAACCAAAAGTAAAATGGTATACATATATAGACACAAAGCTGAAATTAAGATTCTATAATGTTTGAATTCTAAGGAAACATGTACAAGTTATTAAAGTCAAATTAGATTGTACCTATTCCTAATAGCCATATATATTTCTACTTATGATCGGCATACCTAATTGAAGACCTGCAGGTAACTGAAGACCTAAGGAAGACCTACAGTTATCTAGACATTATTATTAAAATCTGTTATCAGAAATATGTTTCTTATTCAAAAAGACAATGTATATATTTAGGGCTGTAATATCAATAATTTATACTGCATTTTTGACCAAAATATTGTGTAGGTCTTCTTTCATTCTATTGAAGTGGCCACCTTTACTATTTTATGGGGTAATTAAAAATTCATTGCCATTTATAAAATGTGATATTGTAGAGGAGCGGATATTTTTGCTTAATTATACATTAATAAATATACATGAATAAGATCCCATATGTTGTGACTACCGTGTATTGGCGGCCATTTCAATTCACAGAAGACATGCACATTATTTGATTAATAACACACCATAAAAACACAAAGTTACGTATTTTTTTGTGAAATATACACATTTATAGAATGATAAATATGTTTATGAAATTGTTTTTTAATAATAATGTCTAGATAAATGTAGGTCTTCTATAGGTCTTCAACTACCTGTAGGTCTTCAATTAGGTATACAGGTATAATTGGGTTTTGATTAGTCTAGGCAGCCAAGTTGGTAAAGCATTTGCATAGCAACACTCAAGTGGAAAGTCCAGCTAGGGATTGAGTACCAGCCTGACCACATCTCCAAGCCTATTAAACCTTTGGTGCCATGTCAAGCTTGTGTGTTGGCTGTTTGAGTACTACTAACTGCCCATACAAACTTTGGGTTGGGTTTGTTTCCATTTCCATGAAAAATTTGGGATGGAAACTGAAATTTGTGGCAAGGGATGGTACAGTTTGAATGTTTATCCACCTAGTCAGAGTGAGTCCCTAGAATAGGCAACAAGTCACAGGTTCAAGTCCTTGCTTAACCACATCTAAAGATCTAACTTTTACCTTTTTTTTAACTGTTTTACATTTTAGTTTTAGTTTTATCCCTGCCAATAGTGGATGAACATGTTACAGTACCCATTTTTAAGGGATTTGTAAGTTGATTAATTGTCTGTTACGATCATAAGCAAATGGATTTTACTTAATGGAATGAGAATACAAAAGACTAAAGTTTTATTTAGTTCAACTGGTCATAGAAGAGACCGAAAGACGAATGAATTGAAAGTAAATCCCTTACATCAATTACAAAATTTCTGTATGGAAAATATTAGAAAGGGGCCTCCCATGTACTCGTTAAAAGAAACTTTTATTTCTTTCAGACGCCTTGTTCTGTAGTTTACAAAGAAAATTATAATATGTTTCATTCGTTCGTCAATACACGAAGATAAAATAGTCAAACCATGTATGGAAATCAGAAAAAAATTATTTCACCTTGAATAGCACAAGCGGCAGCCATTTTCTTTTACACAAGGAACCCGTCGACACCATAACTTCCGGTGTACAGTAAGGGGCGGTTTCAAGGTGTAAAAGAAAACAAAATAGCCTATAAATGATTAAAATTTGTGCAAATAAAAAAAATGATTTCATTTTAGATCTAATTATATTCATCTGTAACAAGCAGGAAAAAAGATGTGGCTGGATTCAGGAATCAAACCCAGAATCTTCCGCTATCAATAACCATTAAGCTATCCGGGCCGATACCCATCCGTCACACTCCTCCCGTACTAGCGGGTTCCAACCCTGGAAACCAAAGCACCACAACCCAAAGATCGTAACCCTCACATTGCACATGCAACTAATGAAGGTTTGCCACGGCACCAAATATAACAGGCAGGAGAAAAAGAAATATCCGGACCCGGGAATCGAACCCGTCCCTCACACATTGTGATGATTGATTGGTTTTTGTTTAAGGTCACACCAAGAATATTTCACGTATATAGTGACGGCAGATATATGGTGACGGCATCTGCCTGATGCGGAGCATACAAATTTTGACATTTGCAACGGACCCACCCGCAGCAGTGAGGGATCGTTAACATGCCATGCATACCACGACACGGGGCCTCGGTTTTACTGTCTCATCCAAAAGACAGGACACCGGCATGACCAGAGCTGGACTCGAACCCCGGCCTCCCGATCAGGATTTCAGCGCGATACCACTAGGCCACGCCGGTTTCACATAGTGATGAAATAATAATTGCAATCGGCCTCGGCCGATTGTATATTATGATAGTAAATTCGCTTTGAGAGTACATGTACAAACTCCATTAAAGGGACATATAGTCCGAGACTGGAAAATTTTAGCATGAAATTGATAAATTACGACAATATCTTATTTTTCCTGTATTACATAAATTATAAACTTTGTGTTAATTGCAAAATTTAAAACTAAAATCCCTCAATGTTTTCGTAGAATAAAGGTAATTGAGTCGAATTAAATTCGGTTGGTATCAATTCCCCAAATAAGGCGATGCTCCGCCCATAATCACGCGCGCGCGCGGATATTACCTGTAGAAAACAACAAAAATGGTTCACATGGAGGAATACCATCACGAGACAAGCAAATGTATGGTAGAAAATAGCTACACACAGACTTAGAGGCCAAAAAAAGAGAGGTGGAACAAATGTTAGAATCGAGTAAAGCTCGAGTTTCATTGTCACGTGATTTCCTCTGACCGACCTCATCAATATTCAAGGAGTTGGCCTAATTATATTGCAAATTTAAAACGAGCATATCTCGTTAACGACATCGACTTTGGTAACGATACTTTTTACACATCTTAGATAATATACTAGCAATAGATTGCCGTTTAATAAATCCGTTTACATTTTTTTCATATTCTTCCCGACTTCAATCGGACCATGCTCCTTTAAGGTTTCATGTTGGATAATAATTTAGTACTAAGAAACAATATTAGCACATAATTCTGCTGTAAATATTGAGATTTCTAGAAATAAATCTTATAAAATGTTCACAATTGAAAAAAAATATTGCTCAACTTGTTTCCGAATATTAACGATAACATCCGAGAGACTTTCATAAAAATAAAAAAAGGCGTGTCTACTTTCCTAATAAGGTAAAATGAGGCGTGGTATTAGAAATTTTAGCGGGAAAATTCACAGCTGCCCATAAAAAGATGGCTTCAAAAACAAGTACATGTAATTCCTATTTACATAAAGCCATTTGGCTTTGTGACCAACAGCTTGAAGATTTAATGCTATTCCGATTGCAACCAATAAGCTTTTTAAAAAGCTACGCTTGTAATAATCTTTATTTTTAAAAAAAAGGTTACTCGTTTAGTAAAACATCATTCTTCCAAGAGTCCTTTACAAAACATGGATATATATACAAACAAATATGATTATAAGTATGAATAATGTAATCAAATAAGACTAGTATAAACGTAATAACACAACATGTTTCATTTAGATTAGTTTAACTCCGCCTCTGTTAAGTATTTTTGACGGGATTTTTTAAAAGTATAGAAAGAGCATGAGTTTGGATGTGTGTCGGGAGCCTATTCCATAACTTAAACTACACTTGTAAAATTCCGTATTGTGACGAGGGGAAACTATAAGTCGTTGCTAGCAATGGATCGTAGAGCATATTAATAATCATCCGTGTTATATGTAAACAGATCTTTTAAGTAAGTAGGGGTTAAATTATTCAAAATTTTGTAAAGAGGAATACCCTTATTCAGATCACATCTTTCAAAAACATTCAGCCAACCTAGTTTATCAAATAATGGTTGGGATGGTGCGTCAGGCGCTGCATCTAAGATTACTCGTGCCGCACATTTCTCGCTCTCGAATATATGCATTGAAATAAAGTATTCTATGTTGAAGAATTAGGTATTGAAAGATGTAGGGATTATTTCTAAAGGAAGTATATGGAATAGAGTATATTTTTAAGGCGCTGCAGTACATATAGATGGATACAATTTGCACTTAAAATATATAGATGGGTTTTATTTTGATAATATTTCGTGCAGCAAATTTAGGTACTTCAGTTACAATGAGCAAAGTGATGTTTTTTGAAAACACAAATAATAATAGTCTATAGATTTGAGTTAAATATACATATGTATGAATGGATATGGCTTCACACTTTCCCCAATATCATCTTCACAAGTCAATGGAATGCCCTACGTGAACTTCTCTCTCTCTCCTTGACTGATTGCATTCAAAGGAGGTCGCGGGATTTGATGGCGCCGCATAGCGAATAAGTATTCAATATAATAAAGCTCCTAACTAAATTGACCAATGAGATTAAGCCTGACTTAGCCAACTTGGTTACGAAGAAAAACAGTAATGGCAACACTCATCTGCTCTATATATCGTAAAATTTGTGAAACGTTTTCTGTCGACGGCTTAAAAAAGATTTTCAATCAAAAGGCACAGAGCTCGAGGCTTTCATTCTGTCGATCACATGCGCTAGATCTATTATTTTCGTTCTGTCGCACGGTTTGTTTCAAGGCTTCTGATTCGTTTCTGTGCGGAACAAGTGAACCAATCACGAATTAACCCACGACCTTTGAATGCAATGAGTCAAGGGGAGAGAGAAGTTTACGTAACGCATCCCCTAGACTCATGAAGATGGCCCAATATATAAATGGGTAAAATGCCAGCCGTTCGTCAGTACCTAAAATCATTCCAAGTTAACCACCCTTCCCTCCCCTGACCACGACAGAGTTTTATTAAAGGGCACACGTTGGTCATTATATTCTTACTTTCATTAATGTATTGTGGAAAATCAGACTACAACAAGCTCACAAATTTAGGATATAGATTGCACAAATTTACAACCTCAAGATAGCCCGAGCTGGAACCCCACAATTAAGCTCTTTTGTAAAACTCAGTCCAAGGACAGACTAGCATAGAAATATATTTAGGGGTAACGGAGATCATGGTGATGGTCGATAAGTTATTATTTCATACCCAACGATTCAGAGAGAGAGAGAGAGAGGGGGGGGGGGGGAAATATCGCCCTTAGTGCATAACAATCCTCACATACGCGGAAAGTGTTATCATATGGACAAGGCATGTAGAAGTGTGTAATGGACGTCTCTTTGGTTTGCAAAATACGAAAATAACTGGTGTCACATGACCATGGCAATAACAACAATGTACCACAGTGGACATTCACGGACCCCTGAAATTCAGAGGTGAGGCCAGGTGCCCGGGTGGAGTGAGTGTCTCCTGTTTGGCTAGTCACACCCGCCGTGAATGCCCTGGCATACAGACGAAACAATATAATTCTGCACTGTATATATACATGGATGTGAACAAACACTGTGTAGAGAGTGTCAAAGCCACATAACATCAGGAAAAAGGGTAAAATAACACTTAAGTCCAACCCTCCGCAGGGAACTTTTTTACGAGCTCCACACTGCAAAGGGAATAAGTGTGACGTTCATGTAAAACACGAAAATAACTGGTGTCACATGACCATGGCACTAACAACAATGTACAACAGTGGACATTCACTGACCCCTGCAAATACTAACATGAGCTAGCTGGGTTATTGTGAAAGGTGAAAAACAAAAACAAAAAACAAGTAGACAAGCAAAAAAAAAAAAACAAAACAAAACAACCCCCCCCCCAAAAAAAAAACCAAAAAACAAAAACAAAAACAAAAAACAACAACAAAAAACCCGGAGTTTTATTTAATAAATTATTTATTTATTTATTTATTTTGATGTTGTTATAACTCTTGCTGCTTATTTACATGTAGTGTAACTACAAAAAAGTTGACAACCAATATCAAGATCACTTAATAAACCTAGTAATTCTATTTCTGCCAGTAGTGTTTGTCATCAGTTTGGAGAGATGTAGCTTAGCACAGGAGTATTTCAAATTCTCAACGTTTTGAAATCACACATAAATAATCAATAGATACAATATACAATAGTTTTATGTAGTATATTAAGGCATTGAGTTAGCACCTCAGCAATCGCTTGAAGACTTTGACTGAGCATCATAAATGGTACTGTTGAGTTTTTGTACCCCAGATTCTCGACAGTTTTCTGTTGGAATGGATGATGGTCAGGCTTTATCATAAGTTTACTACAATAATGTACCGCTACCTGACCCCTTGTTAAGTCTTAAAACGATTGTTGTGAAGCTAACTCGACTACTGAAACCGTCAAAATAGCAATGAGTCGGGTAGGCGTGCATCATTGTAGTTAGCTTTATCGCTTTGTATCTTTGTCATGCGTACATTGTAGAGGAGCATCGGAACCCGTGTCCATCCCTTTTTATTACAATAAAACGGGAAGCAGATAATATAGGGAGCACAAATTCTAGAGGTAAAAAGCTAGAACATCAATAATTTAACTGGTGGAGATCGGAATTTCAATTTTCATTTTTCGTTAACTCGGGGGATTATGTTAACCGTGCACCAAAATAGATATGAAAACTTTATGCTTCGTCACTTTTCTAGCTTAAAAGGAGGAAACAGATGTTGTTATTTGCATAATGTATATTCAATAACTTTGCATTTCAAATAAGTTGAATGTATTATTAAAACTATATATTATTAATTTCTTCATTACGGAATGAGTCAAAGATAATCCCTCCTAGCTGAATCAATAAAACGCGAAGGGATTGTAACGTTACGCCGCCACCATGTTTCGTTTGGATGGGGACCGGCGTTTGTGGCACGTGTGTGGTCCAATGACTGCATGTTTAACTCTGACATTTCGCGATTCCCGAGTTATAAATGTGATACAGACTGCATCCGATTCGATGTTATCCGCTCTACGTGTGGCGTTACAAAAAGTAGGTATACACCACCGATTATCCAATGTTAAGTTAACGAAGCAGCCTGCTTTAAATCGATCGAGAATGGAAGAATATAATCTCTAACAACCCCCGCCCCACACTTTCCCGTTTTGATGCTCCTGAATATGTACTTATAAGTCAACGGGTACCGTTTCAGCTTCTCAGGTGACCTATACTACATGCAATTGAAATACTTGGAGAGGTTAAACTTTAATATCTCTGATGAAAACTCCTAAGAAACTTTCATTTGAATAGTCTTTTAGTTCATCCCACGAATCAAGATGTATCGTTATTAAAACAATACCATGTACCACTATACACTGCACTGTGGAGTAGAGGTACGCATTAAAACCGAAAATATATAAATGAATGTGAAGGACATTATTTTAAAACGTGGAATCGGGAATTGCACTGTACACAGCATCAAAATCAAATCACAGTTGTTGGTCATTTCTTTATGACCTTACAATGAAAAGGAGTGCCTATAGGTGCGATGTCGGCATTTGGCGATGGGTCACCCTTCGACGAGACATTATTTGTCATTGTGACGTCATCTGAGGTCCGACAAACCTCCAACAAACGGCATATTCGCTTATTACTATGCATTTCAGATATTACTATTGATTTTTTTAATGTGGCGTGGTTTTTCGAAGTTGGAAGATTACTGGTCCCTCTTGGGATTAGTAAATGAGTGGAAGTGGATTTTCAATTGTCATAGACGAATACTTCATTCGTGATTTGTGTTTAAAAGTAAGGTACACTTTGACCGTTAGAAGAACTTAAATGTAAATACCCTTTGCCCCTCAAATTCAAATATGATTCATGGTTTTATACTCAAGATCATATCATTTTATTTTCATTCAAACAATACATTTTTTGTTCTACAATGGAATTACTATTCGAGTCAATATCAGTCTAAATGAAAACTGGAAGTAGTTGAATATGATATCTTGAATGAAATTGAAAATCAAAATGCGTATAATACATATGATTAACTATTTTGTGATTTTTAGTTGTTTGTTTGCTTTTTTGAGGGTGTTTAGAAATTATAATTATAAATATGATTTTCTTACTGTGTACTGTACATTTTTCACAATAGTTCTGTCATTCAATCTTTAGAATGACTACATTACGGATTCATTGTTAGCAGATGTTTATGTTGAATCTTATTACATTTTGTGTTAATTCTTTTACGTCATGTCAAGAATATTTTATTTTAATAGTTACGGCACCTGCCTGTTACATTGCCTCGAGTTAACACCTAGATGCAACGGTTTTTACTGTCTCATCCGAAGATAAAAGAATTTTCTGTTACAATTACAGTCAGGACAGAGCTTGACATAATATGTCGTACTTCTCAATCCTGTAATATAGCGAATGCCAAATCTATAACTGGAATTTAAAGTTTAAAAAATGCTATTCAAACCATTCGAAAGAAAATCAGCGGTGTGACTTGAACACACAATCTCTCGATTTGAAGCCGAGCATGCTGGTACTGTCTGAACTATGCTGGCCCCAGCGGGATAATGCCTTAGACACACCGCTAACTGCCATTGTACTCTTATGGACCCTACAAGTTCAAGTATTTATGACAGCACAAAGTAGGATCTAATTCTCTGTGCAAGCTGTCGTTACCTGCGGCAATCTGGAAACATGTTCAAATGCTTGTCTTCGTTTCTGTCGATACTATTCTAGATTTTAAGTGAATTATTATTTTTTGTTTTCGAAATATTTCATTTTGATGTGTTTGTCTGATAATAAAAAAGCATTTGATATGCTTGATGATTCAACAAGGAAAATAGTTTAAATGTGGTTTAAGCATTCAATGACGAAGTGAATACAACCGGGGTTTTTTTCATGTAAACACTAAAAAGTAAAATTGTACGAAGGTCTGAATCCGTGTAAGTCGCAAAGATTTCACTGCAATCACAGACCTCTTGTCTGGATCCGAACCCCCTATTAAGTTGGAAGTCTCAGTGGCGGATTTAGAGGGGGACCGGGCCCCCTTTTCGCCACATATGTACTAGTAAAAATCCAGATTTGGCACCAAAATTGCTAAGTAGTTTGGCAATACACATGTGAGTCCCCCTTTTTAGGAAATTCTGGATCCGCCACTGAGTCTGTCAGTCTGTTAGCGTATTGCAGTAAGCCTGATCCCCTTTGGTGAGTTGGAAGATCAGCTAGTGTACTTGAGGTATGTCGAAGGTCAATGTCACTGAACATCTAGTGCACCATGCTGGATTTAACTACGGACTCAAATCTTTGCAAAGTCAAGGTTTGATATCCCAGTCAGGGGAATTGAAAGATTCATATTAAAACTGGCCACTATATCTTTCGTATTCATTGCGTTGTGATTCAATATTAGACTTTCGAGAAGCCGGTGTGACCTAGTGGTATCGCGTCGGACTCCTGATTGGGAGGTCGGGGTTCGAGTCCGCTCTGGTCATGCCGGTGTCATGTCTTTTGGATGAGACAGTAAAAACCGAGGCCCCGTGTCGTGGTATGCATGGCACGTTAAAAATCCCTCACTGCTTCGGGTGGGTCCGTTGCAAAGGTCAAAATTTGTATGCCCCGCATCAGGTAGATGCCGTCACCATATACGTGAAACGTGTGACGTAAAACAAAAATCAGTCAATCAATCAATAGACTTTCGTATATAAATGTAAATACATGTATTACGTTTATACAATTCTCATTCATATACTTTGATGTATCATATTATTGAAAATAAATGTCAAACCCAAGTACAAGTTAAGCATGTAAATATTTAGTATATATAGGCCAATGTAAATTATTAGAGCAGTGTAGTTTACATATATGTTTTCTGAGGGAACCATATGCACGAGATACTGCTTAGGAAAGGTCGTACATAATAAACAGCGGAATCATGGGTTAAATATTCTGATCAAAACTATAAGTGCATGTCCAAAAACTTAAAGCAACTACAAACCTAAGTTTTTATATTAACAAGTAGCATAGTCATAGATGTTTTCATAGAAATTCCTTAACTTTGTCTCATATTTGAGCTGATATCCATGACATGCTAGTATACGGCTTTGTCTCATATTTGAGCTGATATCCATGATATGCTAGTATACGGCTTTGTCTCATATTTGAGCTGATATCCATTGCATGCTAGTATACGGCCTTGTTTCATATTTGAGCTGATATCCATGACATGCTAGTATACGGCTTTGTCTCATATTTGAGCTAATATCCATGACATGCTGGTATACGGCTTTGTCTAATATTTGCATGACATGCTAGTATACGGCTTTGTCTCATATTTGAGCTGATATCCATGACATGCTGGTATACGGCTTTGTCTCATATTTGAGCTGATATCCATGACATGCTAGTATTCGGCTTTGTCTCATATTTGAGCTGATATCCATGACATGCTAGTATACGGCTTTGTCTCATATTTGAGCTGATATCCATGACATGCTAGTATACGGCTTTGTCTCATATTTGAGCTGATATCCATGACACGCTAGTATACGGCTTTGTCTCATATTTGAGCTGATATCCATGACACGCTAGTATACGGCTTTGTCTCATCTTTGAGCTGATATCCATGACATGCTAGTATACGGCTTTGTCTCATATTTGAGCTGATATCCATGACATGCTGGTATACAGCGTTGTCTCATATTTGAGTTGATATCCATGACATGCTGGTATACGGCTTTGTCTCATATTTGAGCTGATATCCATGACATGCTAGTATACGGCTTTGTCTCATATTTGAGCTGATATCCATGACATGCTGGTATACGGCTTTGTCTCATATTTGAGCTGATATCCTTGACATGCTAGTATACGGCTTTGTCTCATATTTGAGCTAATATCCATGACATGCTGGTATACGGCTTTGTCTAATATTTGCATGACATGCTAGTATACGGCTTTGTCTCATATTTGAGCTGATATCCATGACATGCTGGTATACGGCTTTGTCTCATATTTGAGCTGATATCCATGACATGCTAGTATTCGGCTTTGTCTCATATTTGAGCTGATATCCATGACATGCTAGTATACGGCTTTGTCTCATATTTGAGCTGATATCCATGACATGCTAGTATACGGCTTTGTCTCATATTTGAGCTGATATCCATGACACGCTAGTATACGGCTTTGTCTCATATTTGAGCTGATATCCATGACACGCTAGTATACGGCTTTGTCTCATCTTTGAGCTGATATCCATGACATGCTAGTATACGGCTTTGTCTCATATTTGAGCTGATATCCATGACATGCTGGTATACAGCGTTGTCTCATATTTGAGTTGATATCCATGACATGCTGGTATACGGCTTTGTCTCATATTTGAGCTGATATCCATGACATGCTAGTATACGGCTTTGTCTCATATTTGAGCTGATATCCATGACATGCTGGTATACGGCTTTGTCTCATATTTGAGTTGATATCCATGACATGCTAGTATACGGCTTTGTCTCATATTTGAGCTGATATCCATGACATGCTGGTATACGGCTTTGTCTCATATTTGAGTTGATATCCATGACATGCTAGTATACGGCTTTGTCTCATATTTAAGCTGATATCCATGACATGCTGGTATACGGCTTTGTCTCATATTTGAGCTGATATCCATGACATGCTAGTATACGGCTTTGTCTCATATTTGAGCTGATATCCATGACATGCTAGTATAGGGCTTTGTCTCATATTTGAGCTGATATCCATGACATGCTGGTATACGGCTTTGTCTCATATTTGAGCTGATATCCATGACATGCTAGTATACGGCTTTGTCTCATATCTGAGCTGATATCCATGACATGCTAGTATACGGCTTTGTCTCATATTTGAGCTGATATCCATGACATGCTGGTATACGGCTTTGTCTCATATTTGAGTTGATATCCATGGCATGCTAGTATACGGCTTTGTCTCATATTTGAGCTGATATCCATGACATGCTAGTATACGGCTTTGTCTCATATTTGAGCTGATATCCATGACATGCTAGTATACGGCTTTGTCTCATATCTGAGCTGATATCCATGACATGCTAGTATAGGGCTTTGTCTCATATTTGAGCTGATATCCATGACATGCTGGTATACGGCTTTGTCTCATATTTGAGCTGATATCCATGACATGCTAGTATACGGCTTTGTCTCATATTTGAGCTGATATCCATGACATGCTAGTATAGGGCTTTGTCTCATATTTGAGCTGATATCCATGACATGCTGGTATACGGCTTTGTCTCATATTTGAGTTGATATCCATGGCATGCTAGTATACGGCTTTGTCTCATATTTGAGCTGATATCCATGACATGCTAGTATAGGGCTTTGTCTCATATTTGAGCTGATATCCATGACATGCTGGTATACGGCTTTGTCTCATATTTGAGCTGATATCCATGACATGCTAGTATACGGCTTTGTCTCATATCTGAGCTGATATCCATGACATGCTAGTATAGGGCTTTGTCTCATATTTGAGCTGATATCCATGACATGCTGGTATACGGCTTTGTCTCATATTTGAGTTGATATCCATGGCATGCTAGTATACGGCTTTGTCTCATATTTGAGCTGATTTCCATTACATGCTAGTATACGGCTTTGTCTCATATTTGAGCTGATATCCATGACATGCTAGTATACGGCTTTGTCTCATATTTGAGCTGATATCCATGACATGCTAGTATAGGGCTTTGTCTCATATTTGAGCTGATATCTATGACATGCTAGTATACGGCTTTGTCTCATATTTGAGCTGATATCCATGACATGCTAGTATACGGCTTTGTCTCATATTTGAGCTGATATCTATGACATGCTAGTATACGGCTTTGTCTCATATTTGAGCTGATATCCATGACATGCTAGTATAGGGCTTTGTCTCATATTTGAGCTGATATCTATGACATGCTAGTATACGGCTTTGTCTCATATTTGAGCTGATATCCATGACATGCTAGTGTACGGCTTTGTCTTGATATAGTTTATCCTCTAATAATGGTTAATGCTTATCAGAAAAATACTGTATTTTGTGGAAGTTCCATTTTATCACTGTTTGAATGTTTGGATTTGTTATTTTGTTGAATTTATATTTTAATTATACATTTGCAAATTGTCGAATAAAGATCACAAACTTGAGAAAGTATTGATTATTCATCTTATACAAGTTGTAAAGTCAAAAGGTCAGAGAATCCACACACTACATTCTGCCAATGTCCTTTCATTCTTTACGATATGCGAACAGTAGTGAAATAATTCCGAGTGTGACACTATATGCCATTCATTGTAAATGTAGAACATTTTATAGATAGTAGTTTCACATCATTAAACGAGACAATTATTTCCTATAAATAGGTCATCTCAATCTTATTCAACACAGTACACCAAACCGACACACTACACTCTCAGTGTGTACCTACTTGTATACAACTATTTTATAAGAATTATTAATTTCCTTTCATTTTTGACTAGTGATTAACAAGGCACATGCCACATTCATTACTTCATTTGACGGTCTCAGCCGTGCTGCTTACTAAGCAGTGATGTCGTGTAATTCTTGTCTTCTCTCCGTATATTAGGCTTATTTCTGTTGTGATTTTCGGAAAGTTACGAATATGGTAACTCTCGCTAGTCTATTTTACTACGCTTTTGTTCTGTATACATTTTCCTTTTCGAAATAACTTTTTTCAACAAAATCGAGACACGTATAAATTAGTGTAATAAGACTATCATCATCATCATCATTTTCATCATCATCATCATCATCATCAAGATTTTTATTCGGTATTTTTGGTCGTAGAAGATATTCATTGAGTTATAATAAAGAAACCTAAGTAAAATGAGAGATAATCTAGTCCTCTTTTATATATATCCTATGCTAGCAATTGTTCGTGATAACTCAGCAAAGTTTGCTCGAACAACGGAATGCCTTGCTCAAATTGCCCAATTAGGATGTCAATCAATACGACCCTAGTATGTCAATTTTACATAAAATTAATCTGCCCAACCATTGTCATACACAGAAAATTTACATAGTATTTCAGCATGAAAATTTATTCGTGGCCAATGATAGAAGTAATGTACAATAACTAGATGGCGACAGCTGCCGTGAAATGTACAGGTCCTGACGCTGTCGACATGTGGTTAGCTTGACAGGTTCCCCAGTAGAGGATGACTGCAACAGGTAGCGACTATCCGACAGGAACAGGGATGTACACGAACAGTAACAGAATGCCCATGTCCAGTAACGGCTGGTGAGTATTAAGTTCCAGGTTCACATGTCCATGCTTTATTGTGCTTTCTGTTATATATTTTTTCTATGGATTCGATTACCGTGAGTGTGTGGGTTTTTAAATTTTCACCATGTATTAATTTATATCATAATATTAAATTCTGAATAGAATCTCTTACTGGATACTTTCTTTGCGTATTTTTTCTTGGATAGTTATCAGAGATTCTTATACATGTATAAATCATTTTTTATCTATTTATTTTTATTTCATTTATTTATTTTATTTTTTTTTTTTTGGAGGAAAAGGGGGGGGGGGGGGGGTTTTGATGGCGATAAGATATATGTAGGGAATATAACAAGAAAAGCAGGGGTCCCGCTTTTATATTGACGGACTTTACCAGAACTCGGAACCGGAGTCTTTTTTCACGTACACGATCAATGAGGCACCATGCGTCATATCTCGTACGATTGTAGTCATTGACATGATATCTACAAGGCAATTTGTCGATAAACAATGGGTCTCATTCATGTCTCGTAATTACCTATAACCTAAGAAATGATGTAACGATGAGTAAAAAGCTATTATTCTGCGTTTTCAGTTTTCTCATGTTAAAACCGATATCAGATCACATGATTTATTCACTTCTTCATTTCTTTGAAGATTTTGGTTACATACAACTAAGGTATCACAATAGGATATTTTGTCCTATAATTTTTTTTTATCTAACTTTCAATTCTTGTGATTTAAAGTGTAGTCATGTGGTCACTTTAAATCACACGAATTTAAAGTTAGAAAAAGACATTATGCATATGTTAATTTAAAAGAGAAAACAGAAGACATCTGGCAAGGACCTGTACACAAAAAATGACAATAGTAGAATATATACGGAACGACAATAGGTTTTGTTTCATTGGAGAGGAGTGGATTCTTATGTGCATAAAGATTGCTATAGAAACCTCTAAATGTTAATCATGAGAACTATGAAGCATTCTGAATTTTGTTAATAAAAGTTCTTACTTCTCATTGGCATTGAAAGCAAATTAAAGTTGATAAGGGGATGGGATGAACATATATCTACTTTCGTTAGCTAGACCGGAAGTTGTATGGGCCCTAATTTTGATAATTATCCAAATTGTCTATGTGTGTGTGCTTGTATATGTGGAGGGGGTGAGACTCTTTTCGTAAAACTTCATTTCTTTGTTATCGATCTCCAATTTCAAGACAAAGAAAGTTCAAAACCAGGAATAAGAATTTCAACGAAGAGAGTTCAAAATCAAAACTCGAATAAGAATTTGCGAAATATACAACTAGCTAAACGTTCTAGAAAATTAAGGCTTAATAACGATTTCTAAATTGCTTTTGGCATTTTGATACGGCAAAAATAAGCCCGAGCACACTACCTGTTACACGACGATGCTGGAGGCAAAGGAACACTGTAACATATGCTCAAATAATGAACATACTCAATTACGTGGTCCAAAATTGATCAATAATCGTCTCGTTTATCACAGAGAGTCTGCCTCGTGGACGGACCGAGACAACAAAAACTCAGTTGACATTAAATGCAAATTTTATATCATCGTACAGCCTGGACGCATAAATCGTTTTTATGATAAATATGTTCGGAAAAGGAAAATGAAGGGTGGGCTACATTTATATACCGTGTGTTGATGGATACAATTGAAATACGTTTGTCTGAATATGCAGCATGTTTACGAGATACTGTAGATAAATCGTTGCGAGTTTTATTGTTAGTTGTAGGATTTTTTTTCTGTTTTGGTGAATAATCGTTTAGAAAGGGATTTAGAAGTAATATATCATTTAGGCCTCATGAAAGAACTAGTGAACGCTATTGTATATCTGTGTGCAGTTGCTACATAAATGTGACAAAACAAAGTTAAATGGTAGTGAGAGCTTCATAAATACAGCAAAATTTCATGTTTCAGTTTTTTCTTTCTACTTTAAAACATTAAAGATTATCTTAAAATTTATATAACATACTGACAATCGATACGAGCTAGGTTACCGCAACCAATAGCGATTTGACATGAACAATTTTAACATAAATCTATTGACATTCACAATACATTTATGGCCTTTTGTGTTTAGGGATTTTCGTTTTAGGTATTTATACCCTTATCATTCATTGGCTTATTATTACTGTTTATGATAGTTTTATACAGGAAACACTTGTCCACTGTATCACCGATTCACGTGATTGTAGCCCACAAAATGGTGAGAACCTTCGGTCATTCATGAGTATTCAATTCATTACTTCATGGTTTATTATATCGACTGATGTTTTTGCACAATCAATCAATCACTTAATCAATCAATCAATCAATCAATCAATCAATCAATCAATCAATCAATCAATCAATCAATCAATCAATCAATCAATCAATCAATCAATCAATCAGTTGATCAATCAATCAATTAATCAATCAAATAATGGAGATTGCGCATACGAAAAACTTCTTGTTTTGTATTATAGAACAACATAGGTATAATATAAGTAAATGTATCGATAAGTACAAATGAATTTCAAATTGACTAGATTTGTTCTTGATGTCAAATGTCTGTGAATATGTTTATTGCATTGAAAGTTAAAACATAACGAAAAATTTTAACACCCCCCCCCTAGAAAAAGGGTATTTTTGAAGCTTCACCCAATCTTTTCCATGCCTGAGTTTTGGCTAAAGTTGAGCACCAGTAGTTGGACCCCCCTGTCAAATATTCCCGGATCCTGGTATAGTTCCTACATCATATATATACATGAGTTCTACCCCACTTTGAGAATATCGAATGTAAAACAAATTTGAAAGTTTTGGAGGCGATTTCATGCGAACAAGGATGCCCATATATTTCAGTAAAATATGCTTTAAACATAAAACATCTGTGTACAGCTTCACAGACTCAGTATTACGGATTTTATCATAGATTGTATCATATGTCTAAAAAAAACTGTTCAATTTTTTTCCCGATGAATGAAAGAAAAAAAAAAACCCTTCACGAAATAGAGTCATAAAATATCACAATGAACGAAAAAGAAACCTTATCATGTTATGGTAATAGCAAGTCTGCATCGATGAAAGATATAAAAGCGATATCAGATAGGGTTCAAAGTGTCGTATATTGATATTGCCTATATTGTTACCAAAAACTGGAAAAGAAAATGTTTCACATCTCAAGCCATAAAGACCTCATTAAACAGACACATCCTTACTGGGTGCCCTATATGCAGGAGTGATCTTTAAAACTTGATAAAGCACATGGATTAAGAGTAAGAGTAATCAAATAGAAAACTCATATCCTTGTTTGATTTAAGATTATTTATAATACTAACCACACTCATCTCTCTGTAACTTAGAAAAAGGAGCTTAATCAGGTGAAATAATCCCTGATCCATGCGCGGATCCAGAAATTTTTGTCAGAGGGGGTCCAACCAAAAAAGGTAAGTTTTTCTCATAGACGAGGGGGGTCCAACCCCAAAAATGCCCAAATATTACCTTTTTTGGTAAAATTTTCGGATTCCAGACCCCCCAACCCGCCCTCTCCCTCTCTGTATCCGCGCATGCTGATCGCTTAAGATAGTAGATACGCTTTCTTTACATATTATACGTACCGAACCAATTGAATGAGGGAACATTCATATATAACGAAAACGAACTTTTTAAAGTTAAAAATATATTTGAATGTCCAAAAATAGTTTAGCCTCTCTCTAGAATGTGCCTCTTTCTAGAATGATTGATAATATTCTGGAATGCGACTAAATGACCTGTTCAGTGAACACCAAATATGACTTTGTATACCAGTTTTGTACTTTCGTATGTACAATTAGGAAACCAAAACTCTTGATTTTGACATGAGAACTGCTGTGACGGGTGATGCATGCAGACAGGAGACGCTTACTCTCCCCGGGCACCTGGTCTCACCTGGTCTTCAGTATTTCGGGGTTTCCTTTTTGAAACTTACACGGTTTTGTATCTGTCCTTGGACTTTGAGAATGATTAACGGTTTGGTACTTTTTCGATATTGATTAGCATCCCATGTCACACAACATCATAACAGGGTATAATAACACTTAAGTCAAACCCTCGGGATATCTCTCTGCAAGCTTCGCACCATTTAATCTAAGAGACATATTCATGTATAGCCATCACCTACCTTATACACAAGGAACAACACACACTCATACACACACACAAATATATATATATATATATATATATATATATATATATATATATATATATATATATATATATATATATATATATATATATATATATATATATATATATATATATATATAACCATCACTAACCATTTAATCAAGAAGACATATTCGTGTATGACCATCACTTACCAAAGTCATGAGGAGCAACACTCATATATAACCTTCAATAACCATTTAAAATAAAAGACAATCAATTATAATCATAATTTGCAAGTTAGCACAGTAACTGCCTGCACGTATCCTCCGGTTAATAAAACATATCTTGTTTAACTTATTTGCACCGGAAACATTAAATATATATTGATTATAAAGTTTATAATGAGGTAAAATTACTCTTTTGATTAGTAAGGATTGTTAATTCATGTAACACAAAAAAAGCCAAAAGCAATTATCATGTCCAAGATCTAGTCAGCTTTTATATCGAAACACAGGGCTTGTTTGTATTGACTTAAAAGTACGATATGATGATAACGTCTTATACACATCAATTTTAGTAGAGTGCTTGATAAGAATTTTTCAGTTATTCATGCTTCGTATGTATACGCCAAGTTACTAATTCATGTTTATTCGATCAATAGTATACATCAGAATATTCAGTTATCAAATACTATTTTTCGAATGCATATTAAAAGAACAACATGATTTATTATAGTTTTCAAAACTTCCTCATTCACATTTAGGATGGAAGTTTGGTTCCACCAATTGGAGTACTTTACGGAGTAATTTGGTCTTAATTCTGACTCCCATATAGTTTTGGTTTTAGTATCACTGAAGAATTTGTGCATCCGGTACATTGAATTAAAACGTAAATTCAAGCATATATCAAAACGTGTATTCGTTATGAAAATAAATTCAAAAAGATATAAATGTTTATTAAATGTTTTGCTCTTTATGCAGTGAAATATCGCTATGTCATAAATTAATTTAAGACATAGGTGACGTCATAGCGTGGAAAAGAATTGTGTCAAGTCGGTGTTTGATGAAATAAACACCTCTAAACTGAGTATAAACATGTGATTAAAAGAATCTGAAATAATTTTCATTTCATACAGTATTTAGGAAACTCGTTGTGTGTTTTATATCCCCTCGCCAAGGCTCGTTTCATAAATACCGTATGAAAAGAAAAACCATTTCAGATCCTATATTTATTAATCTGGTGCACCATATGCGCAAATCGACAACTTATAAATGTCCATTCAGTGATGCTCAAAGTCGAAACTTTGGAAATATAATGTATAAATATGTGCAGAGCAAATCAATTACTAAACATACCTAAACGTAATCTTCTAAAACTAATCTAAGGACAGAACTATGCATTATGTAGCCGCAAGTCGTGGCCCTACCTATCATCCATATAAGGCCACGACTTGCGGCTATGCATTAGGGAGCTTCTCCCTAGGTTTAGAATGATTTACAAACTTTTGTCACAGTAAATTTGAAATATATATATTGGTATACTGCAAAAGAATTTGAAAAAAGTTGTGATTACATTCGGGGTACAAATTATGTCTCTTCTGTGATGCTCAAGGCAGAATCTACAGGAATCCGAAGTATTGATATGAAGAAGAAACGTTTGTCACCAATAAATTTTCTTCTAATATAGTATAATATTACTATGCCTAAGGAAAACATCTGTGATGGAATTTAAAGTAACATTTACTAGTAGAACTATAGAAGGTGTGCTCCAATTCGGATCGAAAGAAATCACTGTCAATTCAATCTACGATTTTTATTAATCCGCTTACTATAGTGTATTGTATTGCTTACTATGTTTTTATCATTAAGAGACAGCTTTCCGTAATTTACCCGTACATAAATATTAATATTTTGTACATGGATGTCATTTGGACTGCAGATTATGGAACGGATTATTCCAATAATGACTTATGTTGGAACATCGGAGGAGATTAGTGAAAGAAATCACTTACTATTCCGCGAATTAAATAGCAATGTTGTATATCCCAAAACAAACTATTTATGATAAGACTTTTGCAAATGAAAAACATAATGCGCATTGTAGATCCTGATTATGAAAATGTCAAATAAATATTAGGACATATGTATGTTATATATCTGTGTAGCAGATGTCTCTTCACTGATGCTCATAACCGAATGATTGGAATTCTAATAATACAGTGGCGGATTTAGAGGGAGGCTCGGGTCCCCCTTTTCACCACATATTTACAAGTAAAAATCCAGATTTGGGACAAAAAATGGCCGAATAGTTTGGCTAATACACATGTGCCCCCTTTCGGAAATTCTGGATCCGCTACTGTAAATGCATGTATTGTAAGAGAAGAGGTAAAACCAAGGTAGCCAAAACTGAGCAAAAGAATCAAGCTAAGGACACAGCTGTGCAAAGGGAGATACTACTTAGTTTTAGAGTGATTACCAAAATTTCATGACTGAAAATTTTAAGTATATATTTCATATCAGTGCGAAAGCATAGACATAATGACCTGTCTGTACACCAGTTGTGACACCTGCCTACTGGTTATAATAAATATAAGAACATGTATACGCTATAGTTCTGTGCACCAGTGGGCCGTTTCACGAGGAATCATGCGACATTTTACGTACGTACAAAAATTCCTTGAGACTTAAGGAATTTTTTGTACTTACGTAAAATTTCGTACGTATGACTCTTCGTGAAACGGCACCCAGATGCTCATTTCAACAACTGATGCTCATGGCCGAATGACTGGAATTCTAATGGTATATAGATACCTGAATAGTGGCCGAAAAAGTGAGCCAAAGAAACAACCTAAAGTACAGAGCTATGCATGAGGGAGATACTTCTTGTTATTGAAGTGAAAAATGTTTATATAATAAGACGATAGGCAAAACCAACGCAGTAGTCCAATATCGTGACCCGAAAGGTGACAAAATCAGCAAAAATAAAACAAATAGAAAATGAAATTAGAAACCCATTTAAATTGAAATCAAATTGCACATCCACAGTACTTTTCTAGACATCTATTTACATGTATACAGACGTAGTTTCTTGGTTTCATGCATGGTATTATTCTATTGATACTTCATTATGACACTGATATATTTACGAATGTATATATAGACCATTAACGAAAGGGATGAATTAAGTTCAGGGCAATATACATGTATAAAATCCACATCCACACATTGAATTTGAGCGTGTAGAAACATGAAAGTAGGTTGAATATCGAAAATTTCATTCTGGGCGTCTCCGGGTACGGTTTTGGATGGGTTAGATACTCGATTGGAGCAAAGCGCTGTTTGCATTTTAAAAACATGAAAGGAATAGAGAAATTTTGTTGAGGACCGTAAGTTGTTATTGAACCAATTCTACTGGAACTTAAATCGAATGCAACACTACGTATAACAGACCATGACGGTGACTAATGACATAAGCGAATGTTGTAAGCTATACTTAAGTTTAGAGTATAAGATTAATGTACAACCATTATACCGATGAATGAAAGAATAGTATCTGTATTATTATATGTAGCAAACACAATGATTTGTAAATTAAGATGTGATATATAACCTTCACTAAAATGTTCTTAAACGAAAATCTTTTTGAGAGAAGACTTGTATCTACATGTTTCACGCAATGGTTGATTACATATATCTGTACAGCACATAGCATCAAATCAAATCAAACATAATCCCAAGATTCCTGATTCGATTTCATTTAATATACCTTTTCACACCGTCTTATTCAGATTTTCCTTGAGCCTTGCATACTTACTATGAATTCTGACGAACTTTATCTAAATCTTTCTAGAGAGTTACCCCTGTACTGGCTCTTAGTCGTGACCTCTACGAGCCAAAAACCTTAGTTTCCTTCCACAAGGTCAGCATTGTTAGCTTCACTTACTTCTCGTTTATATATTTTTTACTTTGATTGGTTTCTATTAGTGATATCATGATATCATGACCTCTTAAGTGGGTTGTTTTTATCTATTTTTATTTCACGGTGAGTGAGAATGTCGACTCGTTATCTATACCAACTGAATGACTATTGTTTGTTTGTTTGACCCGTATTAATCCGATGCTTTAACAGCATAACAACGATTTTGTATTTTAATAAAATACTAATGACCGACTAATAAGAAATATATTGAAGTCCACTTACTCATCGAGTTACTAGTATTTAGTTCAATGCTTATCTTTATTGATTCCATTCACACATTTATCCAATAAAGCTACGGATATCAAAGAAAGTCGAGTAAGAAATCATATTCATATGAAATATTGGCTACATGTATTCTACCAATGATACAGAAAATGTTGTTTCTCGGCGTGGTGAGTTCGGTATGTATGTACTGGATCTGGAAGAAAGGACGACAAATCTGTCAAAACTGCATGATGAATTCCAATAATCGAAAAGGAAACTACGAAATCATTTACTAGAAACTGAAAATAGAATAAAAATTGAAATTAGAATAAATATAAGAAAATAATAAAAATTGAAATTAGAATAATTACAAGAAAATAATCTCCTATATTTATATTTTGACTTATTAAGTTTGTTATCTCCTTGAATGGGAAATTTGACTTCGTGTTCCTGTCTCCTTCGTATGTTCATCCGTGTATATTTATGTATTTACCTCCTCGATTTGAAAGGTTATTGCAGGACTTTTGGGGCGGATGTTGCATGCAACCAGGGGGGCGCTTACTCCTCCTGGGCACCTGGTCTCACCTCGATTTTATTGGGGTTCGCATTTGTCTGAATATGACACTAAACACGATATTGTCCCCTTTATTCCATGGACTATGAGATATGGTTTACCCTTCGGTACCTCTTCGTTTTTTACTTTAAAAGAACTCCTTATAACTGATTTATGCATCATCATTTTTGATTGTTGTTATTTTGAAATTGACCAAACTAATACGGTGATATCTATGAGCCAACATTTGTAAGTAGTTGAACTTCTACTGCCGTAGTCATGTATGGAAATGAAATTCAGCGTATCTAAAACGTTGATTTGGGACAGAGGAGTTCTTTGTTTCTCGTCCATTAAATCATTGAAAAAATCAAATTAGTAAAGAAAAGAGACATAAAAGTTTTTCTTGCACTTGTGATCATGTTAAAACAACACGAGCTAACTCTAGTAGTCCTTTAATACTAGGATATACTTTTCTAAAGTGTTCTAAGGGTATATTTGTTAATGCTAGCGCTATACATGAGCATAAAGACGTAATTTATCGTAGTGAGACCCCTCCTTATCGTGATAAATTATCCATAACTTCATAGAATGACACGTAGCATACAGCCATTGGACGACAGTGGTAAGGATGCATAGTTCGCCCACAATGGTACAACGCCGTAGAATGAATTATACAAACTATTACACCATTAACATTAAATGACTCCATTTTAATATAGAATGCCATCGATATTTCGATGACGTGATGGTATTCACAGCGGTAATTTGAACGGTAGTTACATGCGGATATGAAAACAATTTATGATAATATTGTAATCTAGATATCAATGTAATGTATGCAAACGTAGTTGATTGTCAGTACGTGGTAGAGTTAGGATATCAAGAGGCGATCATACTGGAATTGGTCATGTTTTGTATTAATTTTGTTTCACATCTATTTAGTCAAAAATGTGAGCAAGGATCCCATGAGCGCTACTTTCACCATTTTTTAACTTTATGAAATTCTTGATTTATTCATTTATTTGATTTTTTTTAAGTATTTCTGTTTTGGATGTTCTTGATTTACACAAGAAAATTCCCAAATTAGAGAAGAAGTATGAAGGGTGAACTCCCCGTTTCAGCAATGATATTTAATCCCATCAACAATTTTGTTTAGAAATATATGATAGTAGAAACCCCACCTTCACTTACACATTCCACATACGTATGAATGGAAAACGCAAATCATTTGTGGGGTTGATTCATTATTTGATAATACAAGTCAAAAAGCTCGATTTCCCCGACTTGACAATGTATGCTAACAACACAGACATAGACGTTGTTCTTGTTATCGCCATCATAGTTATAAAGGATACTAGGTGGATCCTGCCATGCATAAACCACCTGTTGCATCAATTGAAATAAATTGACAGGTGTCGCCACTTACAAAGTCTACATCACATTGTACAGCCCCTCACCGCTCAGGAATTATCGATTTTTCTGAGCTTAGTCGCAATTTATAACTGTATTGTGGTATAACTATGTGTATGATTGCATGTTTAATACATGGAACTGCAATTTATTGCTATGAAATGTGCCATTCCGTCTAATAATACAACAGAATCATACGTAAGGTAGTGTCATGATATATATTTTTGTTAATATCATTATTTTGTATTTGCATTTTTATTTCGATGTTATTTTATATTGTGTTTTTGACACGAGGCTATGTTGTAATTAAAAAGAGTCAAATATAATGAACATAATTTTATTTTTTTTAATATACCGGAATGGTACTCTATCAGTCCTTTTTTGAAAAGATATCTGGAATAAAACATGTAAAGGAAGTCAAACGTAGAAGGATATGGCCTGGGAAAATTGGAAGCAATATAAAGTACGCTAAAGTACACTGTGAAACCGAATCTTTCAATATACATACGTAGGCCTTGTTTTCATGTAAACGACATGTTTTTCACGCCCCATTTTGAAAGACACTTTATGGTTTTATTGAAAAGCACTTTATATACGTATTTTATACGTATATCAATATTGATTTCCTTTTTATGAATAACACATGTGTTTTTATATCTTACTCAATATTGAATTATAATTGAATATTATAACTCTTGTCAAAATTATCATTGAACAAATAATATTTCATTTTTGTAATAAATTCACCGTTATTCTAGACGAACATATCTAGTTATCTTTTGTGAAGCCAGTCATACATGGAACTGACCTCAATGACTGAATCCGGAATCAATATTTCTGTGTCGATTGTTGCCTTCCAATAGACGACGATTACTTCTGTCTGTCTTCTCATTGTTGGAGGTATGCATGAATGCCGTCGTTTCTTACATCATTTATATTCAAGTAAGATATGTTTTATATATGTAATACTTACCATAATACGTGTCAAAGCAGATTTTATTAAAATTGTGCCATTTTTATGATATCATGGACATTGAGATATGGATGAATTATTGGTATGATTAATAGTTTAATAGTGGGAGGTTTTATAGCCAATAGACCTATAAGGTTTATAAAGTTAAATTTTGCTTGATTGGTTGGTTGGTTAATTGGTGTTTTACGTCGCTTTCAACAATATTTCAGTTATATCGCGACATGGAGCAGGAGGTTACCAACCTCTTAAACATAGTGGCGCAACCCGGGAATCGAACCCGGATCGTCGGCGCCGGAAGCCAAGCGTTTAACTACTACACCACGCCTGCCCCTGAATTTTGCTTGAGGTTATCATTATAATGTAATAGAAATTATACTACTTACCAGCATACATTATACTTTCTTTAAGAGATAATAACATACTTTATAGTAAAAGTATAACAATGGCAGCAATAAATATATTATAACTGTCAATAACATTTGTAACTATTATAGAACTATTTCGCAATTTGACAACAGATAATTTTCCTGTTACAGATTTCCATGGACACACAGATTTGACACAGCCATAGTTTCAGAATCACTCATTAATCCCGAATTTTGACCTTTCCGATTTTGTGACCGTTATAATGGGCATTCCATTGTCTTATAATGCTCGTTGTGACGATCATGAACTCGGAGTGATCATCACGTCTTCTGGTAACTTCACATCATCTTGTAAATTCATGTTCATATTCTGATCTTCACATATGTTGCATTACACTATTTTCTAAATTGCATGTCTTATTTCTACATCATACAACAGCTGAGCACTATGCTGCAATCTTTGGGTGATGTACAATGTAAGTGTCAGTCTCATCATTTACAGTACACTTTCGGCGTGCTGTTTGACATACTTATTTTCGGGTTGATGTAACTTTCTATTTAATCTGTTTACACTGTGCCATTGCTATTTAGCAATCGCTTTGTTAATATGATTTGGACGAAAATAGCATGAAATATATATGTACGAAATTACGTACAAATTTATCTTATCGAAAACGACTAATGCTTCCAAATAAAATTTGTTTTTCTATTTATGTAATCCATATGTCCCTTCTTCGTATGCCTTCGATTTACATATATAGATTCGGATCTATAAGTTATAAAATATTGTACTGTCTCTATTTTTCACGGGGCAAATTATTAACACATTGCCTTTCGAGACACTTATGACATATTCATCTATGTAATTTTAGTCAGTGTCTGGGCAGCAAAAGGTAAAGGACCAATGAAAATCATTGCGGCCCGGGGGGGGGGGGGGGTGGGCAACAAGGCCTTACGCATGACATTTCATATCAATCGTAAATATACTCTTTTATTCAACTTTTTTCATAATAAATTATGGTAGAAAATGTACCAATAATAAATTCATATTCTAAAACCGTGAACACATTTGGATCAGTATTTCTTTTTTTTTTCGAATTCAGTACATAACAAATGGAGCAGTAGCAATTTCACGGTGGCGCGCATAAAAACACACTTCAGTGGTCATTTATTGAACCCTGCAAACCAGAAGAAAGATAAGGTGTAGAAGTAAATGTCTCCTGTTGGATAGAACACCCGCCGTAAATGCTATAACATACAATAGACAGAGATATTCCTCCTCTGCAGACGCAAAAGTAACAGGTCTAACACCTAATAAAAAAAGTCACAGCAAAATGAAATTAGAAAAGTGGTATAATCACACTAATGATGAACCCTCCGCACTCAGTTATACAAAGATGTAAGATAAAAATAACATAAAAATGAATTCATCTATACTTTACTAAAATTAGGGTAGTTATGATTTTCATTCAATACGATATTCAGAAGATAATCGTGATTTTCTTATAAATACAAAATTTGTAGGCAGTCATATATGATAAGCATTTAAGATTATTTGTACCAAAATTAAAATGTTTTGACATACGCCATCAATGCAAGGTAATCATACAAACCGGAAAAATCACAAAATTGTCAACATTTGATTTCTTCCCTTATATCTCATTTTTAGCATAATCCTTCTAGCATTAGATAGCAAACTTGTATTAGATTTAGTGGAAAATGGTTATTAGTGTGGTCAGATTCTGTCGTCATGTTTGTCGAAATGTTTGAATTAAAGGGATTTATTTTGTCAATTTCATAGCTTTACCCTGGTTTTGTATGAATTGATTCATTTGTTCTCTATGTTCAATATGAGTTTATAGAGTGTGTTCGAATGCATTTATAACACCAGTGGAACAATTGCATAACACATTGTAACATGTTGTTGACAACATATTACATTAAATAAATAGGGAATTACATTACAACATTTATGACAACCTTTATCAAATTGCTTAATCGAACACGCTCCGTTCAGTTATTTCAATCTTCTGCTCTTTGGTAGCCTCACCAAGCAGTGCATTGATGAAATTACGGGTTTTAGTTCTTACCAGTTTGTTTCTGTGATAATTTAGTACTGATCGGTTAATCATAACATGGTAGAGAGTTGTTCCCCTTGGAATATATCACGATTGACTACAATGTTAAGTAGTGGTGCCGCAGGTACCGTATAAGAACACTACCGGCGTGCCTCTACTTTGTATAGTAGTCTTCAATTCAACTAGACTCGTCCATAGATTGTATTCAAACATGTTCAAATACACATTTGCTGTCAAACATTTGCGTTCGAAATAAATTAAATCATTGAACATTGTGTTGGTATTATTCTGTATATTACTATGGCCAGCGTAGATTAGTCTGTAGCGAGCTTGACTCTTGAGTGAGAGGTTCCATGTCTGAGCCCCTCCAGTGACTCTCTGGTATCTTGTCCGTCGGATGGGACCGTAACAATTTATGTCTGTGACACAGTATACGTTTGTCGGATGGGTCCGTAACAATTTATATCTGTGACACAGTATACGTTTGCATGTGAAAGATCCCTCAATGCTTTGGGTTGATCCCTTGCATGGATTTAAATCTACGTACAATGTGGACAGAAGACCTCACCATGTGAGTGATATAACATTGGCATGACGTAAAAACAAGCAAATAAACAAACGGACAAGCAATTCTTACATTAATAAGATTTTAATATATTTTATCATTCTTTAATATCATAAACACGTTACTCTTGCATCATGTTACAGGAAGTATTCTGAGCATATAGGAAACTTGCCATATGTCATAAAATATCAATAATATATATTAGATAATTAACAAGGATGGGAGGTATTTGACTTAATTTCACAGTAGTATTAAAGCGATGTAAAGCAAACAAAAGATAGAAAAAGCTGTAAGCACGCATATGTCACAGAAATATTCGATGACATAGGTCTCACTTGGGACGGTCAATTAACATGTACAATCATGGGATGAGTAACTGATATCCTCCATATGTAGTGAAAAGGAACAAAGTAATCGACACAGAGTGACCAAAAGGTATATATGCATTTTATTATATGCCATGACTCATTATATAATGATATAGAACCTTTTGCTTATTTTCCATATATTAACTTATGTTATGAGGAATGTTCATAATGGTTACTTATTACTTTGTCTTATACAGGTACAACATACAATTGCGACACCACTTACTGCAATATTTGAAACTCGAGAAATAGATGTCATAAAATAATAAGTAGCCATGATGAAATTCTTCATAACATAAGTTATCGAATAAGGAAATAGCAACATACCGATAACAAAGAACAAATTGATACTTATATGGCATATGATATAATGACCTTAATACACTTACTAAAGGGCATAATGTTCACCGTTATCATTATCATCATTATCTTTAACTGTCAATTAACATAGTGCTATACATTGGTGGGGGGGGGAGTTGTGTTGGAGTGTTGTTTGTTTGTTTTTTGTTTTTTGTTTTGTTTTTTTTGTTTTGTTTTGTTTTTTGTTTTGTTTTGTTTTGGTTTTTTTTTTGGAGGGGGGGTGTTGGTTCTTTGGGGGTTTTTTTGGGTGGGGGTTTGGTTTGGGGGGTTTTTTTTGGGGGGGTGTTGTTTGTTTGTTTTGGGGGTTTTTTTTGGGGGGGGGGAGGTTTCGGGGGGTCTTAGAGAGTGAATGGAGGACATCTGACTGGTTGACTGTATCTGTCTTCACGCTAACCATGAAAAAATGTAATCAGGAATAATCAAATAGATATCCATCCTTCCCTACATAGTAGATGTCTACAAGTTGTAATAGACTTTCAACTCACATACTTATGCAAGTAAATCTGAATATTATGAAAATTGACTTTAAAAATTGTTCATAACGACCTCAATGTGTATGCAAGCATGTCTCCATGTGTGCCAGGACATCTTAAAAAAAGAACCAGGGAACAAATCAGGAAGCCTCCTTTGTTTTTGTTCTACAGAGGAAACTTCATCTATAATCATAATTAAATGGCTCTACTTTCCAGTCGTAGATAAATTTCAATAAACTAAAAACTCTCAAGAAATTGGTTTAAATCATGAAAAACAAATTAGTTTTTGGCTTTGTAGAAAGACACCATTTGGCGGATTTTTGTAATCAACACGAAAGTACGATATGGCATATTATTACTGTCCGCCATTACCATGAACATCAGGACATAGATACGAGTATAAATTATGGTGCACCATATGCGCATTTCGACAACTTATGTCTGCAGTGATGCTAAGGGCCTAAACTATGGAAATCGAAAGTGTAGATATTTGAAGTGCAAACTCTATACCAAACTGACCTTAAAGTTAAAGCCAAATAACCCATCTAAGGACAGAGCTATTTATTTTAGAGATACTCCTTAGTTTTAGAAAAATGTACAATTTTTTTTCACTCAGTAATGTGAATTATATGTTACGAGTAAATACAGAGGTACTGAATGCGATATCAAATGACAATTAAAACTCTTATTTCTCGTCAAAATATAAGTATAAAGCATTGACATATCTATTGGATCTAGCTGGATAGCAGTGAATATACTTGAAAATATAGAATTTATGGTTCAGTGGTAAAACATAACAGACGACATAAATTGAGTGAAAATACCATTTAATATAAATGACGTAATGTTCTTAAACAATTTAATTATCAAATATAATATTAAACATGACATATATCATACAACAGCTAATAGCTAATAAGACGCAAAAATATTCATCATAAAAATTAACATCATGTTTTGCGTCACAAGTAAAGGTTTGGGCTGATAAACCCGCCAAAGTGCAGTATCATGACACAAACCCCCCAAACCAGAATTTATTGGATAAGACATCTTATATATTCATTGTAATGAAATATTCTTTTTTCAGTCAAGGAGTCATATGTGTGTATGATGGATAACTCAGAGAGTTACTTTACGGAAATGACCGATTTTTGGATCGAGTTTCTTCATAGTTGTTATATCCAAAGACAGAAAATTGTTATTATTACCAAATGTTGACTTTAAAATGAAAAAAAAAAACTAATGTTTGTAGTCAAGGCACAATATTGGTAGAAGTGTATCTAAATTTGAAGTCAAGGACTATATAAAGGATAGGACAGAAGACGTCTGACCAAGCTGTATAATACAAATTACCATGGGCATGCACATAAAACATGATTATAGTCAAATAAACACAGAACACGACACTACAAAAATATTCGATTGTGCTACAGTTACAATACCGACTTAAGACGGTCAAATTTAGTAACAAACGTCACTCAATATTTATGAACGATTTTACGAAAATCTAAGTCAATCATAGATAATCTTCGTAAAATGTCATATCATATTTCATCATAGAAGGTGGTAGAGTATACATGTCCATGGCTAACGCCACGGTAGGATTTTCTCAATACTATGGTAAGGGCCAGGGGAACGGTTTGCTGCAAGAAGAAACCTAGAGCAGGTACATTGATGTTCTACATAACCTGACCATGATCCACTTGACAAAAGCGAAATCCTTCATACAGTATTAAGATCCATAGGTTTAGTACTTTGGAACAGGCTTGGTGTAGTGGTTATAATGTCAATGTATCTTCGGACGATCAGTTTCATTTTTCTAGGTACTCTTGGCACTATCCTCGACCACTAAACACTGGATATCACCATAAAAGTGATATAATCCTGCAGTGGTGCTATCTTACACCATAAGCGTTTGACTTGCAGTGCTGACGATCCGGGTTCGATTCCCGGATTGCGCCACTATGTTTGAGAGGCTGGTTACCTCCTGCTCCCATATCTTGATATATCTGAAAAATTGTCGAAAGCTTACAGCTCTGTAACAGGAGAATTTCTACGGCTAAAACAAAGTCTAAACATCCATCAAATCCTAAACATCCATCAAAGCCTTAACATCTATCAAAGCCTAAACATCCATCAAAGCCTAAACACCCATCAAAGCCTTAACATCCATCAAAGCCTAAACATCCATTAAAGCCTAAACATCCATTAAAGTCTAAACATCCATCAAAGCCTTAACATCCATCAAAGCCTTAACATCCATCAAAGCCTAAACATCCATTAAAGCCTAAACATCCATCAAAGCCTAAACATCCATCAAAGCTATGTGCAAAATTGGAGTTGTAAAAAGAGTGACCCGTTTTACTAGCTTATCGGAGAATGACGATCACAACAACATTTATGAAGAACTTTTATTGGTTAAGTGGCGGAAGATACTGTAAAGACTGATGTATCCGATCTTATCAATATAACTTTTCTGTAACTTATCAAGTGTATTGTGAAAGTTAAGTATTAGCCAAAATACTCGGCCATTTTGGGTGGCAAATCTGAAGTTTTACTCATACTTGTGGCGAAAAAAGGGACCATGCAACAACCCCCCTCCCCTTTAAATCTGCCACTGGATTGATACCTATTACTTTCCTCTTTTGAACCTACAACGTTATTGATTAATCAGCTAATCGAAACGTAAAACAATGGGGTTCATAAGCTATACGCGTCCGCTTTGAGTTTTACTTTAATGAGAAGAGATCCGAACAATTCTTAATGTATTTTCTGTCATATATTATAAATATTATTGTAAATATATAAATATCAGCATTTTATTTGATTAAAGAAGCATGCAGATATGAAATATTCTTAATTATTTTTATATATACTTTAGGCAATAATCGTACTAAAACAAAAGATCGAAAAATAAGATTTTACTCAGGAACTTCAGATAAATCACGAGGAGTATACCTCATGCAAAGTCACTTTTCTGGATCATCTCGGCGTTTGTGAATGAACCCCAAGGGTCAATCAAACAAACATTTCTATATGAATATTCTTTATTATATTTCCTAGTATACCATACACGCTGATCTAAACATCAAGTGTCCGTGATACACGAACACTCGTGGGTTGTAACCAGCTGTTCAGTTTGAATAAATCATTGTATATTTGATATAAAATTATTATGTCTTAGCAGTGATAACCTGTATCTGATGTCAAAAATGCGAAAATGATACAAAGTAATACCTAAATGACATTAAATAATGAAGAAAGAGTTTTGATTATTTAATGAAATAGTAAATTGTGTTAGAATCTATAGAACAATCTTTTAAAAAGTATTGAAATCTAAACAAGGTATATGTTTTCTATAATGTATTACTACTGTTTTATAACATACATTGTATTTATAACTTACCATTCTTAAAATATACTTTAATAACAACCAGTGGCGGATCAAAAAGGAGCGGAATTTCTTTTTTCGACACACGTATGAGTAAAACTACAGATTTGGCAGCCAAAATGGCTGAGTAGTTTGGTTAATACTCGACTTTAACATGTGCCCCCCCCCCCCTTTTTGGTTTTTTTTTTTGTTTTTTTTTTCGAAAATGGTTAGGTTGGTTCAAACAAAATTCATTCCAGAATATGTACAATATGATCTAATACAATGCATTCCTAGATTAAGAATTTGATAACATGAAATAATCTTACATAAAGTCATATCCTTTCTTTGCATAGTTTGATATGCATTTTACATTATAGATTATCCTATTAAACTTTACCTAAGGATTAAAATGCAATTTCGGTGTTTTAATATTTTAACTTTCTGAATATTTCATCTCTTCTGAAATTGAACAAAAGTGGAAAGTATACCTATTTGGTCTACAGGATCTTGTCTGAGAGTGAATATGATCCGGAGAAGGACCTCTGATTTAACTGTGATCTCAAATGCTCACTTGTGAGATTCGAACACGAACATAACATATTTTCTCATATAGAACAATAGTAACACAAAAACTTATTGAACTTTTAGCAGTATGTAAACAAACACTACATCCTTCAACTATAATTTGTGAGAAATTCCACATCTGTTCCCATTATTAAGACAAGGACGTACCTTCATTAAATTTGATACAACTTATTGAATTTCTTTTTGTTCTTAAAAATCCTATGGATCTATGCGACAGAATCGCGTTACTTACTAATGTGTCAATATAGATTCCATTATTGACTTCTTATATTAGATCCTTCCATCAATGATTGTGTCCTTATATAACTAGGTAATCTATCATAGAGCTATATTACTAGGTAATCTATCATAGAGCTATATTACTAGGTAATCTATTACAGAGCTATATCACTAGGTAATCTATTATAGAGCTATATTACTAGGTAATCTATTATAGAGCTATATTACTAGGTAATCTATTACAGAACTATATTACTAGGTAATCTATTATAGAGCTATATTACTAGGTAATCTAATACAGAGCTATATTACTAGGTAATATATTACAGAGCTATATTACTAGGTAATCTATCATAGACCTATATTACTAGGTAATCTATTACAGAGCTATATTACTAGGTAATCTATTATAGAGCTATATAACTAGGTAATCTATTATAGAGCTATATTACTAGGTAATCTATTACAGAGCTATATAACTAGGTAATCTATTATAGAGCTATATTACTAGGTACATGTAATCTATAACAGAGCTATATTACTAGGTAATCTATTATAGAGCTATATTACTAGGTAATCTATCATAGAACTATTTTACTAGGTAATCTATTATACAGCTATTTTACTAGGTAAGCCGGTGTGGCCTAGTGGATAAGGTGCTCGGCTCGTGATCGAGAGGTCGCGGGTTCGACTCCTGCCCGGGGCACACCGGTGTTCTGTCTTTCGGATGAGACAGTAAAAACCGAGGTCCCGTGTCACGGTAGGCGTGGCACGTAAAAGATCCCTCACTGCTTCGGGTGGGTCCGTTGCAAAGGTCTAAATTTGTATGCAATGCATCAGGCAGATGCCGTCACCATATACGTGAAATAATCGTGGAGTGACGTAAAACAATAGTCAAACAAACAAACAATTTACTAGGTAATCTATTATAGAGCTATATTACTAAGTAATCTATTATAGAACTATATTACTAGGTAATCTATTATAGAGCTATATTACTAGGTAATATATTATAGAGCTATATTACTAGGTAATCTATCATAGAACTATTTTACTAGGTAATCTATTATAGAGTTATATAACTAGGTAATCTATTATAGAGCTATTTTACTAGGTAATCTATTATAGAGCTATATAACTAGGTAATCTATTATACAGCTATTTTACTAGGTAATCTATTATAGAGCTATATTACTAAGTAATCTATTATAGAACTATATTACTAGGTAATCTATTATAGAGCTATATTACTAGGTAATATATTATAGAGCTATATTACTAGGTAATCTATCATAGAACTATTTTACTAGGTAATCTATTATAGAGTTATATAACTAGGTAATCTATTATAGAGCTATTTTACTAGGTAATCTATTATAGAGCTATATTACTAAGTAATCTATTATAGAACTATATTACTAGGTAATCTATTATAGAGCTATATTACTAGGTAATCTATTATAGAGCTATATTACTAGGTAATCTATTATTGAGCTATATTACTAGGAAATCTATTATAGAGCTATATTACTAGGTAATCTATTATAGATATGTATGTATATATGTATGTATGTTTTTACTTTTAAATTTTTATTTGTACTTAATTGTCAGTTGCAAGTTGTGCCCTTTCACTTTTTCGGTCTCCTCTTCGGATATATCATAAACTTACCTTATTATAATTTATAATATATTTAGTATGTTACAGTATAGCTTTTAAATGTTATGTATAGATACCACTATATCCCGTAGACAATGGTTGTATCTCTATCGTTAAGATATGATTAACCAATGTAAACCGGTTATTCCAATGTACAAAAATATCATAAATTTGGATATTCAATAAATTTAAAACAACATTTTCTTGCATCTCTTGTTCTCTATCAACAGCTGTCCCATAAAATATAACTACAGTAAAATAAGTTTAGTATTTGATTTTCTCTTCATTTGCAACTATTCAAAAGATGTTTCATTTCAGGTAAAACTATTGTCAATATTTGCAACGGACAATTGCAATAATTAAATCAAATGGATTCTACATCTCCGTTATCAAGTACACTAAACGCGGGAAAATTGTTGGCAACACGTGGTCTCTCTCTGAAACCATATATCTTGCAACAGGTGCCACGCTTTGGACACTGTCCTATAAAAAGCTCCAAGCAATTTTGTCAGGCAATTTATTCTTGTGTTTTGATTTGAAATTGTTGTTCATGGATATTACAAACGGTAATCACAAATCAGAATTTGGACTCAGCTTTTTTAAAGTATTTAAATTTTGATTCCTACTTTTAAGTACTTGTGCCGCGGGAAGGGTCATAACTAATTTCCCGTGACTTGAGTTCTTAACATCGGGAGTTAGTTGTCTTCGTTTAATGATTCCTGTCAAGTGATATGGTAAGTACTGAGATTTCATTAATTACATGCCATGTATCAAGTAAATTCTTGAAGAAAAATCGGTGTTAAAAAAAAGATATAAATAGCTCCATTCACAAAATTTCGGCCATTTGGCTTTTATCAAATGAAATCAAGGATGTATCACCAAGTACGATTTTTTTACCGTTAACAGTCGTAAGAGTAAATTCACTCTGGTATCATGAGTTGCATTATGATTTATAACATCAAAATGAATTCTTTAACATTGTTGATTTCATTGGATAAAGGCCAAGTGGCCGAAAATGTGTGGATGGAGAGTGTAGTCTTTCTATTTCATTAAGTATTGCATTCTACCACATATGGGAACTATTTGATCTATTCTGACCGGTGGTCTGCTACGTTGGGAACTATTTCATCTATTTTTGCCAGTGGTCTGCTACATTGGGGATTATTTTATCTATTTTTGCCATTAGTCTGCCACATTGCAGACTATTTTATCTATTTCAGCCAGTGGTTTGCGCATATGGGGACAATTGGATTTATTTTGGCCAGTCGTCTGCCACATTGGAGACTATTTGATCTTTTTCTGCCCGTGGTCTATCACATCGGGTACAATTGGATTTGTTTCGGCCATTGATCTGTCATATTGGAGACTATTTGATCTATTTCGGCCAGTGGTGTGCCACACATGGGGACAATTTGATCTATTTTGGCCAGTAGTCTGCCACATTTGGGAACTATTTGATCTATTTTGAACAGTGGTCTGTTACATTTGAGGACTATTGTATCTGTTTGGCCAGTGGTCTGCCACATTGGGAACTCTTTGATCTATTTCAGCCAGTGACCTATCACATTGGAGACTATTTGATCTATTTCGGCCATTGGTCTGCCACATTGGGGACTATTTGATCTATTTCGGCCAGTGGTCTGCTACATTGGGGATTATTTGATTTATTTTGACCAATGGTCTTATGCAGTGGCTGCTATTTGATCTATTTCGCCAGTGGTCTGCCATATAGGAGATTAATTTTAGCTAGTTGTCTGCGACATTTGGGACTATTTGATCTTTTTGGACAGTGGTTTGTCACAGATCGGTATAAGAAATCAGACATTCCAGAGTGGACTGTGGACATGTGAACCTACGACAGGAACATTTTTAACCTTCTAATGTGTGAACTGAGAATGGCCTCGATGAAGTTGGAAAAATTGGAAATTAATGAAAGTATCATTGATTAGTTTTAATTAACATATGGTCTATAAATAACGACCCCGTAATGGTTATTGTCAGAAGTTATGAAATCTTATTACATTAAAATTCTGTATAAACATTGGAAAATTATACTTGTGGAATTTGATGTGGAATAGAGAACAGAATCCACATTTATGCTGTTCAAAGATTGTCCTACACAGTAACTCGTGCGCTGACATATATAAAGCATCCTACTTAATGTACCGTTTTATAGAGTAAAGAGCGGAGGATATCCCAGTTGAACAGAGAGAGAGAGAGAGTCATTGATTTAGGTCAATGAGGAAGTTGTGTCGTAATGTACATTTGCTATAAATGTGGGGAACATTTATGATTTAAAAACATGTATATAAGTAAACTGTGTTTGCGTTTCGATAATACATGTTTGGATTGTCTTTTAAAGTACTTGTAAACTCATTTACAGGAATAAAAAGAACTATGCACGTGAATCAGTTTATATAGATTTTCTTTATTATCCTGAGAGTGGTAGTTACTTATTGAATAAAATGGGTAAAATTAACTTTTTATATCGGACTCGATCATGAGGAATGTCCAAAGTCCTGTGCTTGACCTCGTCTTGTACTTTCAATCAATACAGGCGTCTGTCCATTGGTCAAGGCGTGACGGTTTTCTTAGGTTTTTCCTACGGATATAGATGTGAGCCATAGGAATTATAAGTACATGTACGTCAGTGTAATTACTAAATGTTAAGGGTTTCTTTAAGTTCCTTGATTTCTAGATTTCTTCCATAAATATACTATGGACACTGATATACAGGTAAGAACTCTGAGAGTTACACTAACAGGCAATACCTTAATTTATTTATGAAGTGGGCAAAATATTTTACGGAAATTGAGACATTGTACGTGTATATATATCACAGATTAAGCGTGTTACATGTACCGCTACCTGCTTGACGTTAACTTACAAGGATTTGGTTGGTTGGTTGATTGGTGCTTTACGTCGCTTTCAACAATATTTCAGTTATATCGCGACATGGAAGCAGGAGGTTACCAACCTCTTAAACATAGTGGCGCAACCCGGGAATCGAACCCGGATCGTCGGCGCCGCAAGCCAAGCGCTTAACAACTTACAAGGACATGTATTTCACAATCTAATCAAGTTGAATAAAACGATACGATTTTAAAATCCTATTGTAAAAGAGATATCACTAAATTACCAAGAAACTGGTATGTAACAAAAACCATTCACCTATTTTAATAGAAACTGCCATGCATTTGAGTATGCGTCATCCTTGATAAACCACATGTCTTTGTCATGTGACAGTACACAATATGAGTGATTGATATAGATATCAATATTCTTTTATCCATACTTCTTGTAATGATAGACCTATCATTTCTGATATTTTATGTATGTAGAAATCACTAAGATATATAATTGAATCATACACGTCACAATGGGATTGTAGACAAAATTTTATTATTCGACGGATTTCATTATATTTCTTAATATTTGATAATAAACATGTAAAAACTGTATGTGTTTGAGAGAAGTTGACAATTCTGTTGATGAAATTCGATCTTTATCATTAATTAATTAATATATTTATTTATTTTGGTTTGGTTTTATAATTATATATTTACAAATCTATATACATGTGTATCTGTTTAATAATTTGATTTTTGTCTCATTGCTTTTTAAAGTTGATGTTGGGGTCGTCTTCTTAAAAAAAAAGATACTTTGAATTAATTCTTAAAAGAGTAGATTCATTTAGAGTCACATATCATCATAAAAAAATACCAGAGCAATTTCACAATACCAACTAGTTATAAATTTCGTAGTATAAACAATTTTTGTTTAATCTCAGTATGGTGTTTACCTAGTACATAAGATGCATGTTTTGAAGCTACGCATTTGTAAAAACTCGAAATTTACACACGCCTACGCTGTATGTACTAATTTCTGCGTATTATGTAACAACGAAAATTTTTATTTCATCGACGTCTTAACATTGTCATTGATTAAATCATTACAGCTTTGTACTATGCTTTCATTAAAAAAAAGTAATTAAAGAACCGGAGTCGTTTAATTTTGATTGATATTTTAGTTCATTTACTTATATACTACATAATTCGTAAAGTAAAAGTTAATGCACAAAGGCGACGAAGCATATGAAACAGAAACTGCATGCCCAGCCGAAGAAGTGGGCAGTACATATTAAATTCTAATTCATTTTAAAAACAAAATGATATAGGTTTATAGAATCATCTTTTCTCACTTATATTCATAGATATTGAATATATTGTTGATATCAACGTTCATATCCCGATAACCACAATAATATTACTTGTATATTTGATATAACTTCGATCAATATTGATTTTTACACTAGTCGCCAAAACTTTACACAACAACAAAAGTATTACTTACTCTAGATAATATAAATTAATAAATTAACATACATATTGATTTTTTTTTTCAAAGAATAGATATAATCAAGGATTCATTTTTTTATCAGAGGACCTTTCATGATATAGTAATAGTTTATTAAATAATACTTAAAATAACGTGACCGCGGTGAACATATGTTACGCCGCTGTGGTATACAGTTTACAATGGGAGGAAATGAGAGATTTATCATAAAATCGATATGCTATTCCGCATCATGCGATGACATGATGTCTGCATCCGGGCATCTCTTTACAGTGGGGAGGAGTGTGGTACAGCTGGTTATGTAATTAAAAAGCCACTCAATTCTTTGTAATTTTCATTTCTATGGTAGGATGATGTAGGCTGAAATCTTCGGTTGTGGGTTGTCAGAATTTTTCTCCAGGTTTAACGTTCGTATCTATTAATTTGTGTATCCATTCATTCATTCATTCATTCATTCATTTATTATTATTATTATAATTATTAAAGCTAAATAAACCATATATATATATTAGTTCTCTAGTTTTGTACAAATGTGCCTAATTATATATATATATATATATATATATATATATATATATATATATATATATATATATATATATATATATATATATATATATATATATATAATAATAATAATAATAATAATAATAATAATAATAATAATGAGAATTTACATACGTGAGAAAATATATATGCGATGCAACTATACTATTATGATATTATAAATACAATAAATATATGATATATATGTACAAAAGAATATAATACAAATATAATACAAATATTATGCTATAAATGACTGCATTATTCTATGGCAAAGTATTCTCTCTCTCTCTCTCTCTCTCTCTCTCTCTCTCTCTCTCTCTCTCTCTCTCTCTCTTATTGCATGCAATATATAATTTGATAAATCAATACAGTGTTTCTTTTTTGTACTACTGAATAATTTTGCAAGTTTTTGATTATTTGTTTCTCTATATTTTTGACATGTTAAAATAAAATGATATTCGTTTTCTATTTGATTTGAAGAACAGCATACACATATTCTATTTTCTCTAGGTATATTCCGACGTCTTCCAGTTTCCAAACATAGATTATGTGAAGAACAACGTAATCTTGTCATCAAATATTTATGTTAAAAGTTATTAATGAAATCTAATAAAATAGTTCAAATTCAAAGGTATTTTTAAATGACGAATAAAAGTCTAATCTGATCATTGACTGAATATTAGTTCTCTAGTTTTGTACAAATGTGCCTAAATCCTTTGTTTAACAATAAGAAAGTTATTACATTCTTTATTTTCAAATCTCCAAAAGTCATTAAATCCCAATTCATCCAATAAATTTTTTAATTTGTATGCCCAACAATGTATATGATTATTGAATTCAATATTGTATTTTCCCCCTTTGATACATCTTATAACGTAAGTCGGCGTGGCCTAATGGTATCCCGCTCGCCTCCTGATCGGGAGGCTGGGGTTCGAGTCCCGCTCTGGTCATGCCGGTGTCCTGTCTTTCGGATGAGACAGTAAAAACCGAGGCCCCGTGTCGTGGTATGCATGGCACGTTAAAGATCCCTCACTGCTTCGGGTGGGTCCGTTGCAAAGGTCAAAATTTGTATGCCCCGCATCAGGCAGATGCCGTCACCATATACGTGAAATATTCATGGTGTGACGTTAAACAAAAATCAATCAATCAATCACCATATAACGTAAAGTTGATTTATTTGAAACAATATCAAACCAAAATTTAACTGAGTTAATCTTACATAAGACACCAAAAAGATATTGACCAAGTTCGCCAAGTATAGCAGGAATAGGTGTATTTGTTTTAACATTTAGTATTTCTCTACAAAATTTGTACAAGATTTTATTAATTGAAGTTACATCATACAGTCCCCAATTCTCTATAACAAAGAAAATTTTGTAAGTTTTCTAAAAACATCTTTTAAGGGAAATATAGCCTTATTGGTTTGCTCAGCAACATCTTTTACAGCAAGTTTCATTTTACCATTGTAACATAGAGTAACACCAAGGTATGTAAAATGATCAACAATTTCCAGAATTTTATTTTCATATGTAAAATGTTTTGTATTTCTAGATGTTTTATTATTATATGTATACATATTTAGTTTTATTGGTATTAACCTGAATTCCCCATTTATTACAGTATGCTTGCAATTTGTCCAATAAGGATTGCAATCCTTTTGCTGTTTTAGACAACAAAACAGTGTCGTCAGTAAAAAGCAGCATTAAGATAGATATATTGTAAAATGAATTTGGGTCATCAACTTTCAATGCATTTTCCATATCATTGATAAATACAAGAAATAAAAATGATGACAAGGGTTCACCCTGTTTTACACTGGAGTCACAAGTAAAAACATGTGATAAACCATTTGTAGACTGAATACAGCTTTCACATTATTATATACATTTTTTAACATTTTTACGCATTTAGGGTTAACCCCAGATAGAAGTAATTTAAAAAATAAGTGCATTTCTATCAACAAGATCAAAGGCTTTTTTGAAATCAACAAATGCTGCATATAGTTTATTATTATTGAAAAACTGTTGATTGATTATCATTTTTACAATATGTATACAATTTATGGTTCTTCTGTTCTTTCTAAAACCAAATTGAAATTCAGATAGCATATCGTTATCTTTAGCAATTTTTTCAAGTCTATTTCCTAATACAATGCTAAAAATTTTGGATATACAATTAATTAAGGTAATTCCTCTATAGTTATTCACATCACTTAAAATCACTTACATTTTTTTGGGGGGAATTGGTATAATGATACTTTCTCTCCATGCAGTTGGATTTGTTTGTTTATCAAAAATATCAGTAAAAAGTACAGTAAGCAATGGAATAAACACTTCATAACAAGTATTGAATAGTGCTGCAGGTATTCCATCTATTCCGACTGCTTTACCTCGTTTTAAACTTTTAATTGCTTCAAACACTTCTCTTTCATTAATATCCACATCTAAATTACTTGCATTCATATCATTTTCAATATCATCTTCATCAATATCAATACAACCATTGGAAAAAATATCCTTAAAATAATTCATAAATTCTTCATGTGATTTTGATTTACACTGTTTTATTTTTCTTATTTTTTTCCCAAATACTTTTGGTTCATTATTTTGCGAGCCTCTGCAGCTCATTTTGTTGTATAATTCTGTAAATACTTTTAGCCTTGCGTTTATGTCTATTGTCATTTACTTTTGTAGACATAATTCAATTTAGATTAATGTTAGAGTTGTCTTTCTTGAAAATATGCCGTATTTCTGATATTGTTTTTAGCATGTAAGCAATTATTATCAAACCATTCAGATTTTATAACTTTTTTGCTTCTTTAAGAAATGTTCCACCTTTTTTCCACATTTTGTGAAAACAATACCATAAAGTGTTCGAGTAAATGTTTTGACTGTTGAGTCTACACTGGCATCATCATTGCTTATGGCTAATAAAGTACATATATATATATATATATATATATATATATATTTATCATTCACGAGTTTACGAATACTTTCTGATAATTTCTGATTATTATTATTGTTATTATTATTATTATTATTATTATTATTATTATTATTATTATATCAACTGGTTCATTCCCGATACGTCGCATTTATTTTAATTATTTAATGATAATTAGGGTGTGACAGGGGCCTTCGGTTTATTCCCGAGAGGTCGCATATATTTTAATTATTTAATGATAACTAAGGTGTGGCAGGGGCCTTCCAAGGGGTAACAATTTATCAAATTAGTGCATTTTACCTGTCTTACCTGTAAACACTCTAGTAAGAAAGAAATGAATGAAATTAAAAGTGGGCACATAACTACTTAGACCGAGATGTCAGGTATAACATGCGCGGATACAGAGGGGGGGTTAGGGGGGTCTGGACCCCCCCCCCCGGGAATCCGAAAATTTTACCAAAAAAAGGTAATATTTGGGCATTTTTGGGGTTGGACCCCCCTCGTCTAAGAAAAAAAATTTACCCTTTTTGGTTGGACCCCCTCTGACAAAAATTTCTGGATCCGCGCATGTCTAAGCATACAATAAGTGTACGCTTGGGTATATTATTTTGTTATTTTGGACGATAGTAGAGTTAATTAATCAAAAATACTACAGCTTAATATAGACATTTCAAGAATATAATAAAACAGCAATAAAACAACACATGGATGGTAAACTAAAGTGATAGTCAATTAAACATATATAAATAATTTTATACAATGTTTCCTTATAGTAAAAGCATGCTTAATATATTTACGGTTTCCTAAAACACAAAGTTCTTTACTTTATGGAGCAGTTGTGTCAATTTATAGATAATTCGTATAGAGAGCCTTACAAAGAAATATCTCTTAATATATTTTGTGCTTAAAGGAGCATGGTCCGATTGAAGTCGGGAAAAGTATTAAAAAAATGAAAACGGATTTCTTAAACGGTAATCGATTGCTAGTATGTTATCTAAGATGTGTATAAAATATCGTTACCAAAGTTGATGTCGTTAACGAGATATGCCCGTTTTAAATTTGCAACATCACCAGGCCAACTCCTTGAATATTGATGAGGTTGGTCAGAGGAAATCACGTGACAATGAAACTCGAGCTTTACCTGATTCTAACATTTGTTCCACTTTTCTTTTTTTTTTTTTCTTTGTTTTTTTTTTTTGTGCCTCTGAGTCTGTGTATATTTACTTTCTACCACACTTTTGCTTTTCTCGTGCTTGTATTCCTCGATGTGAACCATTTTTGTTGTTTTCTACAGTGAATATCCGCGCACGCGCATGAGTATGGGCGGAGCATCGCCTTATTTGGGGAATTGATACCAACCGTATTTAATTTGGTTCAATTACATTTATTCTACGAAAACATTGAGGGATTTTAGTTTTAAATTTTGCAATTAACACAAAGTTTATAATTTATGTAAATCAGGAAAAATAAGATATTGTCGCAATTTATCCTTTTCATGCTAAAATTTTCCAGTCTCGGACTATGTCCCTTTAAATTTTACATGTAACACCCATTTTGATTGGTTTAAAAATTAGTGGTGTATCTCATTCAAGAAATTTTTTCTCTGACGTCAATATTCACACCACCGCGGTAGAAATTTACAGATGTTGAGAAATAGTGCAGACACAACGTACCAATTTCTGAGAATTAAATGATAAGTAATGAATCTAATTTGTTTTTCTTTGGATGGAGGTATAGCACGAAAAAAAAAATTCTGAGAATTAAATGATAAGTAATGAATCTAATTTGTTTTTCTTTGGATGGAGGTATAGCACGAAAAAAAAAAAAAAAAAGAGAAAAGGACGGAAAACGTATGCATCATGCCCTACGCGTTCTTTTATATCTTCATTTCATAAATCATCTGTCTAAAGGAACACTCTTTTCAATAGCGCAAAAAAAAATTTAAAAAAACCCGAAAGAAGAAAGATAAGTAAACGCAGACGGTCCAACTGCTGTAAATTAACTTACTGATTACTAAAAGGCTTACTTAGTCAGATGCAGATAGGTTTGTTTTACCCACAAGTTTAGTTGTTACGGTATCACACAAAACTGTAGATTTTTTGGCTTCGTGCTCTCAATAGATAACATTAATAATACGCCATCCTATGCAGCAGATTTCTCCACCTGGATATCAAGAATCTGTCGTCTGAAAGATCTGAACAAATACCCCACCTTTACATTTTATTCCTACTCCTGTTAGTAAGACTTATACGAGTAAAGTAACGAACCAAAAGTCCGCATGTACTTGTAGGAGGAAAATATTCCAACACGTTTCCCACACTAGATAAATATATTTATAAAGTGGTATCGATAAGATGTATCTATGTAATTTAAATAAAGTACAAAAACGTGGACAGATCCACAACTTTTTATAGGAGGGGGTCCAGTCCAGCCAGGAGGTCGAGACTATGATTTTCGATAAATTATATTGTAAAAATGGAGAAAAAAGAGCTTTTTCCCACGAATTTCAGGGAGGGGTCCAGAACCAGCCCCATTCTCAACATTTATGTATGCAAGAATATGTCAAAAAAGAAAACTTCTGGGACCTTTTTTATGACATCAATCATTTTTGTCTAATACGTTTAAAGTGAATGAAATCAAGCGTGTTTTGTTACTGTTCGCACAATGATAACCCAATATATACAATAAGTATCTGGATTTTCTAAATTAGATCTACAATAAGCATGAGAATTTTTTTTGCAGTGACTAAGCTCAAAAAGTGGCAATGTTGAGACCAAATGCAATCAGATCGATTCATTGCTCAGGTAGATGACCAGTAAGGAGCGAGTTAGCCTACATGATAGAAAAGTGTTTTTGAACCTAGCTCTTTAATAATTATTAAAACACAAAGTTTTTTGAAATTGGAATTGAATGGCAGACATAGGCAGACCTAAAATTACCGACCTTCAGAAGGTATGCCAACATACCTTTCTCACCTTTAGATAAAGTGAAAAACAGTGCCTTAGTTAGTCTGGTTCCTGGGACCCCTCTGGATGTTTTGCTGTATTAGATCCAGAGGGGCCCAGACTATGCTTTAATCAATTCTCCCACTGGGTTCCCCCTCCCCCAAACGCCAGTGCATGCTATAGCATGTGACTTCTTTAGGTGAAATGGTAAACAAAGGACAACAAATGTCTGGTATAAAGAATGTTTTATCCGAAAGACGAGGTTATTGCTAGCGATAATTCTACATTAACCCTATTAATAGATATATTTATATAAAACAATGCTATTTATATGGTCTCAAAAAGTATTCAGAAATTTGTTGACCCCAATTAAGCGGTCGTTGCTGCACACTGTTGTCACGACATGCAGGCTCACTATGGCCATCGTGACAAGCATGATCAGAGACAATTCGACAGTTAAACAAGATTTGAACACCAACACGTTATTTGACATGTGATTCCATGAACCGAAATGTTAAGAAAGAACAAATGTCTGGTATAGAAAGCCGCGATATTGGTCAATTCTAGATTACGCTTTCGGTAGATTTGTCCATTTGATAATGTTGCTACAGTTTACATATCTATATTGTCTGAAAGAGTAAACCAATGTTTTTACATGGATATAGCGGTCGTTGTACTCTATGTTCATGAAGGATCATCGTAGAAAAATATAGCACACACAAGTTCACTGTGGCGACCATGGTAGACGCGGAACAAATTATCAACATGACCGCAATGCAACTGAAGTTTTTATACTATATAGAAATAAAAATAATACAAGTGATTGTCTTATTTGTAAATACCATTTCCTTAACGTTAGTTATTCTTGTTATCTTGTCACTATTAGACATCGTATCAACCTTGTAGTGTTGCGGGGGCTGGACACTTTGCTGGGGTTTTTTTTTTCTTTACTTTTTAGTTTCCTCCACCAAATCGTTAAATCTTTTCGAAGTTTTAAATCATGTTATATAATTTTTGAAATCCTAAACAAATATTTTATGATAATTATAATAAATGCACATGTAAGATACACGTACATTTATATGTTTTCAATTCGGTCACTCTGTTATAAGTTTTCTAGCAATATTGGTTGGTTGGTTGATTGGTGTTTTACGTCGCTTTCAACAATATTTCTGTTATATCGCGACATGGAAGCAGGATGTTACCAACCTCTTAAACATAGTGGCGCAACCCGGGAATCGAACCCGGGTCGTCGGCGCCGTAATCCAAGCACTTAACCACTACACCACGCCTGCCCCCTTTCTAGCAATAGACATATCATTAAAGAAACTCGTGTTAAGCTTTTCACGGGGCGAGAAAAACTCTTGCAAATGTACGTAGAAAACATTTCTCTTTCTCTCTCTCTCTCTCTCTCTCTCTCTCTCTCTTCAGCTCTATAATCAATGTTCAATACTGACTATTATATAAGTACATGATCTGTCATAGGTCAGTGCAAACTTTCTTAAGTATGAAATGCAATTCTATTTTCATTATACTCTGTTGTCCATAATGATCTGTGTTTGTTAAACTTCAATGACTTTTAAATAGATAGCCGACTTTCGAATTGTTTTGGTCTATGAGTATTTTTTCTTTGTTTAGTTATTGTCTACTCTGTTTGGTGCTATTGATAGTGGACCATACACTGCCGAGGATACTCCTCAATGGTACTATTTCTTATCAGTCAACTTAAACAGAATTACTACTACTACTACTTCTGCTACTCTCTCTCTCTCTCTCTCTCTCTCTCTCTCTCTCTCTCTCAGCTCTTAATCTGGTATAAGATCAACTTACTAACACTTATTTAAACAATACGGGGCATGGGGGAGCTACAAGATGTTTATCTGAATACTTTATGTATATCTTTTACTATCAAGTATAAATTCTGTACTGCTAAAAATATTTTTACATTGATGTCATAAGTAACGTTTAAATTACCAAAAAGAAGAATATTAGTTGTTAACATAGTATTCAAAGCGTTAAACTGATCGATTCGTTGGTTTAATTATTTTTTTTTATAATAGAATAATGTTCAGTGGATCCTTTGCCTCCACATGAACAATATGGGGTAGATTCTATATTTTTTTTAAATAGGCTGTTGCAGCCCAGGCGCAATCTAACGTGTAACATTTGACTACGTAGAGTATCCACATTTTAGTATTTAGGGATCTCAACAGGATGCTTTGATTTGGATAATTCCGATTTAAACGATTGGATACTGACAATTTCTGTAATGTACTTCAGGAGAGCATTCTAGAGACGAACACAAGAGAAGAAAAAATTATTGTAGTAGTGAGTAGGGCGACAATTTATGTGAGCGAAGCTGTCTGCATTTCTAGTATTATATCTATGTTAATGTGTTAGGGAGAAATAAGGTCGTTTAGATACATAGGTGATAATCTTTTAGTTATTTTGAAAAATTGGATTAGTTTATGAAATTCACTTCTTCTAGTTTTTTGCTTACCACATACTTGGTACAGATTTTGAAGGCTCACTAATTTGGTGGCATCAGCGACGATGGGAGCAGCCTCAATATTGATTTGTTCAATTTTATCTTTATAGTATGTAGGGCAGTTCACTGTTGTCCCATTTTACATCCGCGTATTCCAAAATGTGTCGTACACACGAAAAATACAAACTTTGTAAGAATTGTCTATCAAGACTGGATTTAAGTTTCCGTAAAATGTTTAATCTATCATAGGTTTTAGCTTTTATGATATCAATATGATCATGCTACTGACATTGATTATTGAAAACTAGGTCAAGGTGTTTATAGGTGTTAACTTGATGTATTTGAATGTTGTTTAAGAAAGAGGGAAATTCAATGGTTATTTTGGAGTTGCTTACTGGAAATATACAGAATCTCTGTTTTTGGGGGGATTGAAATTAACAAGCCACTTACCAACTATACATAATCTATCTAAACTATTGTCATGAAAGACAGGACACCGGCATGACCAAAGCGGGACTCGAACCCCGGCCTCCCGATCAGGTGGCGAGCGCGATACCACTAGGCCACGCCGGCTTCTAGAAGCCATGAGACAGTATATTAACCTAAGAGATCTTAGATATACATGGTACGTTTATATTCTAGATATGAAACTGTGAAATGCAAATGTGAGTTTTCAATAATAATCAGTATATGATTTTTATACACACCTACACACACACACACACACCCTCACACACACACACACACACACACACACACAAAACAGTCTAATACAAAGTACTTAAGGAAATGATGAAATAACAATAGTTTAAATAGTTTTTCAATATTTTGTTTTTTATTATTTCATTCAGTTTATAGCTTTGTACAAGGATTTTTATTCATTATTATTATTATTTCTTTTTTTTTTTTTTGGTTTTGGGTATGGCCCTTAGACATGTAATGTAGCAGCTGATCAAGATACAATGCGTATCATGATATAGTTTATAGTATATATCTATATATATATATATATATATATATATATATATATATATATATATATATATATATATATATATATATATATATATATATATATATATATATATATATATATAAAGGATAAAGATGAAGATAAAATGTATTTTATTATGAATATAAGATCTATGGGCATATATATTCATCTACCTTGAATTTAGAACATTTATGAATGGTGTGGGAGTACAAATCAATCATTAACAGGAATTTGGCCGTAAACTACACGGAAATCACCGCACCTGTTGTATATATATCAAATACTTACATATTATATCAACCGCCTTTATGACCAAGTCCCTGTTATTACACGGACGCCAGCAGTAATAATGGGTCTGTACACTGGATTAACAATTCGATCAAAATATGTAGGCAACCTTATCTGACACGTTATTCCTTTTTCGTAAAACAAATCATTTATATAATTCAGTGAAACATATATTGTATATTCCATTTATTATACTTCTATCATTTAAACGATAACAAAAGTATGTATGTCATTATGTATAATTGTTATCTAAACTTTCAACGTTTTCGTTAACATGTAGATTTTGTTGTTGTTGTTGTTGTTTTTGTTTTGTTTTGTTTTGCTACCATCTATCATAAATATTGACCATGTTATCATAAATTCTTGTACTATACAATTTAGATTTATGTCGACATACAAACACTAATCAGTGGCTGATCCAGGATTTCCGAAAAGGGGGGCCCAAATGAGTGTTAGTCATACTTCTCAGTCATTTTTGGTGCAAAATCTGGATTTTTACTAGTAAATATGTGACCAAAAGAGGGGGGGGGGGGGGCCTCCAAATCCGCCACTGCTAATTATCATTAACTCATTAGTGGGTAGAATTGCATTTGTATGCCAATATCCATAGCGGAATATCCGACACCAACGCGTTAAAAAAGTTGATCGCTGTGGTATCTTGGAGTGTATCGTACAGTACATGTTATGATATACAAAGGTAAAAAATAGTTAAATGTTAATAACCACTGGTAATTGTCGTTGATTTCTGGAAGTGAATTACAGCCGAGAAATTCCAGAAATATAGAAGTCGGTGGGGGATCCAGAATTTTCGAAAAGGAAAGGGGGAACATATGAAAGTCAACTATTGGCAAAAATACTCGGCCTTTTTGGGGACCATATCTGGACTTTTATTCATATTATGTGAGCGTTTTCAACCTTATCCTTTATATATGCCTTGTAAATTTGTGCCCCCCTCCCTCTTAATCCACCACTGACAACAATGGCGTTTGATAAAACATAAAGTTAGGTAGCACCTCGGTAAGTATTACTAGTAATGGCGAATGTAGATATAAGTATTGGGGTCCAGCAAAAAGAAATTATTTACTAACATAGAAATAAACTTTCGGCGAAATGGGAGCATCTCCCTGCACCTTTTAAATTTCAATGTCAGAGACAGGTACACATGTAAACTGCTGTGTATCGTATTGCAGATAACACGATATCTTAATTAAGGTCCTCGTTATTTCAGATATTTTATGAGTGATAACGCCCTCACATAGTACGAAAGTGCCATTTGCACCTGTACAACATAAATCACTAAATCACTAAATACATACATTAGTTAAAGATGGAAAGAAAGGAAAGAGGGGGGGGGGGGGGTGGTTTGATCGCACTTTTACTGTAAACATTGATTTCAGATTAGTTTCCATGGAATATATTACTCGTTTGTTTATAGTGTATACGTAACTGCGAGGATTATTTCACGGTATTAATATGGCGATGGCATCTACTCAGTGACGGGAATTTGGCATACTAACGTCTGCTATGACCTCGGGTTTTACTCTCTCATCCTCAAGACAGCACCGTCGAGCGGCTGGTGAAAATGGTACCCAGTATCTCTCGGCCACGAGTCAACACGCTTCCGTCTCCACAACACCAGCTTAAATATATATTGGCTACAGTACTAATGGCATCGAGTTTAAAATTATTGATTTATTACTGTATTCATTCATTTAGATGTCATTTATTAATTTATTCATCTTTCAAAGTTCAATTCATATCATTTAATTAAATGCAACTCATGAAACTGTATTACAGTCCATTTGTATTTAAACAATAATGTATCATGCACTTAAAGAGTGTAAGGCACCCATCAGAATATTAATGATTTTAGTAATGAAATCCATGTAAAAAATTTTTTTAGTGTTTTTATGCATCGTTCCCTACAGAGGGTGCGAAGAGAATACATGCAACGGTTCTCAAATGAAAACTGACAAAGAAAACAACAAAAGTTAAAAAAAAAAAAGGGGGGGGGGTTGGATTTCTCACTCGTGCTTAGTTTGCTGCTTTCCCTTGTCCATCCTTAAGACAAGCATGGCATCTAAGCAATGAACAATGGCGAGATTCATTTTGCCTTACCACAATTCCAGTTGGTTGGTTGGTTGGTGTTTTACATCGCTTTCAACAATTTTTCATTTATATCGCGACATGGAAGCTTGCGGGGACCAACCTCTTAAACATAGTGGTGCAACCCAGGAATCGAACCCGGATCGTCGGCGCCGCAATCAAAGCGCTTAACCACTGCACCAAGTCTGCCCCTCCACAATTCCAGCACACATCGTCAACGAAGTTTATTTTTTACATAAGAAAGGAAAGCGCAAAAGGAATAATACAGCATGATATACTTTAACATCAATAGGCAGTTGATTTCATAGATTCATCTTAATGAATGAATAAAAAGGCTCTGTTATGGACATACATTTATATACCCCCGCTGTTTGTAGAAATACACGATCTCTAAAGCAATTTTGTACGAATGATCACAAAAGATAACATATCTCTGTGTATTCTATCCAAAAATTTCTGTTTCATTTCTTTATTCCTTTTATTAAAAGCAATATTTATGTAAATGTAGAATACCTCATAAATAGGCACATCCAAGTGTAATTTACAAGATTATGTAGGTATCAATTGTCAATGTAACATCTTGTTTTGGCAAAAAGAATGCATTTTTTTTTTATTCTACATACATTGTATATTGACATGCTTAACGGCATGGCGAATATGAGTACTTAAAAATCTGCATTATTCACAAATAATGCAGAAGCGATCATTATAGATTGGAATATTTTCTTATATCGTATATCGCTTATGCTAAAAGGTGAAAATAGAACTGGGTATATACACTGATTTTTGTGAGTGTTTAGTGGAAAGAAGCATGTTGTGGACCATACACATAGGTTACTGACAATCCGTTCCATCGATTTGTTTCATAAATAATGTCAGTTACTCAAATCTTCTCAGTGACATACCACAGAAATTGCCAACAGAATCGAACAAACACCCTCTCATTACAAGGGCCATTACTTAATGTCAGTACTTACACTTTCTTTTTTATCTGAATCAATTTCATTTTATTTAAGGAATGAATCTAATCTCTTTTTTTTGTTGTTGTTGTTGGATGGAGGTATACCACGAAAAAAAGGACGGAAAACTGCATCATTGCGCTACGCGCAGTTTTTCGTCCTTTTTCAGCGCAATGATGCAATTTTCCGTCCCTTTTTCGTGGTATACCTCCATCCAACGAAAAAGAAATTCGATTCATTCCTTATCGTTTTTAAAATTCCTTTCAAACATGTTTTATATTTCCAGAAATTGGCATTCACTATTTCTCAACATCTCTAAACATCTGCGGTTGTGTGAATATTGACTTCACAGTTAAGAAATCGTTGGAAATTACGTCGTCAGAGAAAAAAAAAACATTGTGGATGAGATATACCACAAATTTTTTAACCAATCAAAATGCTTGTTACATTATGAAATTAAATTATTTTATTTTATTTATTCATTTCATTATTATTTTCTTTTTTATGGCACATTATTTAATTATTGTTGTTATGATTTTGTTACAGTTTTCGTCTTTTTTTATTTGATTTTAAACCTTCAACTATAACAGGTTTAAGATAATTTTTGGAAAGAATTAGAATTATATCTGATATGTGAAAAGAATATTTTAGAGCTTTGAAATTCTTTATAATCGTTGCGATGAATACTAGTAATATTATATAATTATATCACGATAATCCCGTCATCTGACAACCCATGCGTTCTATGTTGTTGTTTTGTTTCAGGAATGCCATTAATAATGATTATGAGAATTATATAAGTACATAGGTATGCAGATATAATCTATTATATAAGTACATAGGTATGTAGATATAATCTATCACTGTAGAAGGACAGGTTATAACACGGCATCTAACATGCCATTAGCCTATAGCGTAATGCACTGCGATCTCTGTGTTTACTAGGTTGATAAATGGAGTTTTTCTGGCGGCATGGTTCCGTGGTCAGTATGTCGAGGTCCTGATTTATAGGTCCTTCGGGATAACTGATCGAAGCATAATAATAGGATATTTTGGACTGGGTCCTTTTCTAATCTAGTGAAGTACCCGGTAGACAGTCCGTTATATCTTTAATCATCAACATCCACTGCTATCGAGTACTGAATATATTTCTATTTTATTTATCATATTTTAAAGAAATCACCCCGTCCGTCCGTCTGTCCGGTTTAGAAGTTTAACAAAGCAGGTTTCTCAAAATGTACTAGTGGTACATCCATTACACAGTGATGTATCTTGGGATGAATTATTGCATGTTTCAACTATGTTGAGGGGAGGGAGCTGTAATTTGTCCCGTTAGGACAGCTCTAGTTAATTTTAATTTTTCATTCATTATTTATTTAAATGTTTAATGATATATCTATTCAATAGATTATTTATTTATTTGTTTCTTTGTTTCTTTGTGTATCTATTTATTTCTTATCGGTATTCTATACTTGTAGTATTCCAGTCCTGCACGACACACTCCAATACAATTGTTATCCTCTGTAAACATATACATTACCAGACCATGATACAGGACCGTATCATAGATGTCCCAAACCGAACCTGAATTACATTGGCATTTATTCATTTATCTTTTTATTGTCTTTTGAGGATATTGTAAAATACGAAAGCAACTGGAGTCACATGACTATGGCACTTACAACAATATACCAAAGTGGATATTCACGAACCACTGAAATTCAGAGGCGAGGTCATGTGCCCGTGGGGAGTAAGCGTCTCCTGTTTGGCCTGCCACACCCGCCGCGAACGCCCTTAAATACAGACGAAACAAATGTAATTCAGCTCTTCATACATACATGAATGTGAACAAACACTGCCACAGCCACACAACATCAAGAAAAATGGTATAATAACACGTCAAACTCTACGCGGGGAACAAGACAAAAACTATTTGATATTCCAAAGAATTTTATACATGCATATGTCCAAGCAATTTATCTTTACGAAGAATAAACATTAAAGCTAAAAATAAGACGTAGAATTTATTTTTCATGCCAGGTGAAAAGGTCATTTACCTCTATACACCTCGTGCTGAGTCACAGTAATAAATCATATACATAGTTATTTCTCATTTGTTATAAATCTTGTATTGGAAGCAGTGCGCATGCATAGTGCAGAAGGTTAACGAATCAGATGATGACAGATTCTCACCGGACATTGATCCATTCAAGAGTACATCATGTGGTGGGACTTGAGCAAACACCATCTAGATGGGTTAATGCTATTCTAACTTGAACATGTCTTTAGACCGATACATTTCACATTTGACTTCCTCCATAATGTCTTTGTATTCGTAAGTTATCATGGGACCTTCAATAAAGGTGTGCAATAAATACTTAACTTGTCGTGCAAACATCTATGTACAATAGCTGATGTGACACGAGCATTGATATTCAGTGCAAAAATATATCCCCCTGGCTTTATCAGACTTTGTCATGGTTCTAGTACGACTTCCTTGTGGTTTCCTTTTATAGGAAATGTCAATTATCATTTTCATGCGCATTGCATTCATGTTTTATTCAGTGTGGTCCATGGTAGGAAGTCCTTATGCGTTCCGATGACAAGCAATTCCTTGCGTAGACTGGCAATTTTTGTCTAGATATTAGCGCAGCAAGAGCAGGTAACTCTAGTCTTTTCCCTGCGGTTTTATTTTTCAAGGAAAATATAGATGTACAATAGATGAAACTTGCAAACGATATAGGACTGCGATTAGTTACTAGACTTAAAATATAATTTAAAAAGACAATAGTGACATTCAATAATGACAAGTCTAACTATAGTAACTAAATTTAGAATAGTAAATATACTGAACTATTAAATAGTCATAAAGTAATGCCTTGACGACTGTCAGTTACGAGTTCCAGAAGTGAAAATTCAAGCGATATTGTCTAAACTTAGTCACTGCCATGACAATATAAGAACTAGTAGCACAGCTTACCATGATACCAAAATGACTTAACTCTACTAGTCACTCTACTAAAAGCTACTTAAAATAGACTAAATATCCTAACTAAATCTACAATAGAGATTTTACCAGTATCAGTAGAACATTTAAATACTACTTTACAATAGCCAGTGTACTAAATATACTCACAAAATATCAAACTACAGTGACTAAACCAACAATAGTGACTATACTAGCAATAGTAGCACCAGTAACTATAGTGACTTACTTATCAATAGCGAGTATACTAAATCTACTCACAAAAGTAACAATGCTAACGCTAACTATAGTGACTTAACCAACAATAGTGACTATACTAGCAATAGTAGCACCAGTTACTTTAGTGATTTACTTCACAATAGCGAGTATACTAAATCCACTCACAAAAGTAACAAGGCTAACGCTAACTATAGTGACTTAACCAACAATAGTGACTATATTAGCAATAGAAGCACCAGTTACTTTAGTGATTTACTTCACAATAGCGAGTAAACTAAATCTACTCACAAAAGTAACAAGGCTAACGCTAACTATAGTGACTTAACCAACAATAGTGACTATACTAGCAATAGTAGCACCAGTTACTTTAGTGATTTACTTCACAATAGCGAGTAAACTAAATCTACTCACAAAAGTAACAAGGCTAACGCTAACTATAGTGACTAGACCAACAATAGTGACTACACTAACAATCGTTTTTGTAATGGCACCCGTAACTACAGCGATTGACTTTATAATAATGAGTATACTAAATATACCCACGAAAACTAAAAAGGCTAACTCCAACTATAGTGACTAAACTCGCAATTGTGATTATATTAGATCTAGCGTTAGGACAGCAGATATCTACATTCGGTATGTATCTGTATGATCCTACGGCGGACCCACTCTGACTGGCGCAGAATCTTTACTGAGGACTGTTGGGAATCAAACCGCAGACCACGTAGTATCTCTTATATAAATGGGGGTTTTATCAATAACTTTCACATGTGCTTCGCGGCGGTTTTCTATAAATAAATTGTAAGCATATTTTTATATATGGTCTTCGGATCTATTTCATAATTGCGGTCTGGATTAGTACTACATTTCGAAGGTAGTGGTCAAAAACTACAAACATTTATCGACGATTTTCCAGAAATAGTACAATAATGTGAAACACGTTGCATACCTTCGTGATATAAACAATACTATAAAATATAGGTAAATAAGGAAACAATGATTGTCTAGTATGGAAAGTCTTGTATAGGGCAAAGATACAAGCGTTATGAGTCATGGAACGCCCTGCACAGGTGTCTCGTACGTACATAATACGTATACCCAACATGGGAAATGATTTCAAATCTATGAGAAAATTTATCTGTGGGCAACGTCCTTTGGGATTGTTGTGCCAGTAAGACTGCTTTGGTGCCATGTTCGTGCTGTTGGTATAGATGAAAAATACGTTACATGGGGTTAAGCACGAAATAACACATTTATCAATTAAAAAAGAAGAGGGGCGGGGATTCTGACAAAATAAAAGTATTACTATTTATCGATGCTTTACGTTGCATTAATTGATTCATTTATTTATTGATAGTTTAAAATTAAGAAAAAAATCTTTATGCATGTATGTTTAATTATATGATGAGGAGGGAATCACTGTGATATAATTAGTAATCATGTTACAATGGAAAATGTGGCATCCTTTTAAAAATAAAACTGTACTAGGGAAAATAACTAGTTACTTAAAATATGTAATATTTTATTCGATACAAATGACGAACACGTATAAAGAAATAAAAAGGTTAACGAGGACTATAGTATTCAAATAATAGGTAAATAAATTCATTGATGAATAAATAACATGAATAAATCAATGAATTGACCGGTTAAATAAATACACAATATAAATATTGTGTAAATGAATAAATAGATAAATGAATAAGTTAATGAATGACTTACGTTTAATGAAAATCGGTCGACTGCATGATTTGACCACATTCAATGGTAATAAGAAAATAAATGACATTATCTACATAAATCATCGTTAAACTCGATCAAGGTGTAAAAAACTGAATCGAAGTGAATATAAATATAAATGCCAAAATATGACCAAGTTACAAAAATAACAAATACGTCATTCTTTCGTAAGATTGACATAGATGTGGATGCGCCATGAAAAGAACTTGTAACAGAACAACACCCCACCCCCCTTTTTGTTTTTTGCCAATATATGTAATATTGCCATTGAAAAGAAGGTATACTATTAGTATTTTCACGATACATGTATATGTATCAACTTTTCAGAGATCATTTCATATTCATGGGTGAAGCATTTCAATTCTTTTATTTGTTCCTTTTTGTTCTTTTTCAAAGCTCAAGATATACTTGTTCCAGATTGGTCCATATGTATTGCTTGTCAAGAATCGAAGATACTTATTTAAACACAGTACGCACTGCACATTTGGTGAAAGGGAACCCCCTTTCCATCATACACTAAATTAACAATACGGTAGATTTTCCACACAAAGTTGTTTTTTTGTCCTTACTATTGTTTATTTGAAATCAATATTTCAAAAATGATTAACTTTGTAAGTTGTATTAAAATGCACATGTGTATGAACAATACCATATCTATGTCAATCTAAAGTGCATTTAAGTACAAACAGACGACGACTACAAACTTTAATAAAAGGAAATTTGGCTTCACAGATTGATATGGAAATGGGGATATAGCCTTCTCCTATTCAACATAATTGATCTTTTTGAAGAAAGAAATATGTATAGAAGACGCATTTCTGCTAATTTTTTTTTTCAAATCAATACCTATGGTAACGGGAATCTAACAGATGCATGCATGGAATTTATGAAAATAACTCTTAACTACATCCAACTTAAGGAATAATACATTTCATACAGTATGAGTTATGATTGCAGGCACTCTGGCCGACTAAACTGGTCTAGACTTTGATTGAAGTATTTAGAAAACATAACTCTGCCTTGCATTGACGTAATACTCTCCATAATGACCTTGACCAGGGTGTAAATACATATGCACTAGAGCTTACGACAAAGACCCGTTTATGGCCCCCTTAAAGCGTAAGTGATTGTTTTGTGATTTTTGTGTTCGAAGGACAAGGTGTAGGTGAAAAAATGATCCATGGCTTATCCGTTATTGATTGTAACATGTCTATGTCATTGTCATTAATGACAGTGTACAGGTCATCTAACACGGTCCAGAACTGACCAGTCCAGGGGTATATAAGAAGGAACTGACGGTCCTGGTTATCACTGCGTCGTCGTAGATTCAGCGGAACTTTTGAATTTGCAGTATCACACTATAAGTAAGTATAACTCCGTTTCAATTCTCGCAATATATTTTTGTTATTCAAGAATTAATTTTATTTTCTTTTTATTTTATTCTATAATTATATGAAATAGATTATTATGTTATTTTTCGCATGATCTTTTTTTCTGTATTTTTTCGATGTATGGCTTAGATGAGATGACTTTATTTTATGGTTATCTGGAATTTAGGTAGCGCATCTCTCTGTTATGACAGGTAACTCTGATACTGACAAAATGCAGTATTCCATATTGACAAATTGCAGTATTCCCCGTAAAACATTACTATTTTAAGCAGTATGCCTCTTGTTATTGATTAAAAGAGGCTTTTGAATCAACTTGCATTTTGATAACTCTTTATTCTAAAAATCTCGAATGTGGAGAAAAAAAAGGAACACTACGTTGCAACAATAATATTTAAAAGAAGTTCATACCATTTAGATACTAGAGTCGAGAGTGTAGTCAAGGTTCGTGTCAGTATCTAGAAAAATTGATAACTCTCATTCAGATAGGAAAATTTAGTTGAGCAACAAGTAAAACCCACAACGCATTGAATTTTCTGTGCATTACTTTCAGCATCATGAGCATGTTGCGAGATCTGCTAGTCGTTCTGCTTTTGGTTGTTTGTGCTCTGAGCTATGCCTCGGCATTCTACGTGTACAGAATACGACCGAGGTATTACTCTTCCTACAGGACTTACAATATCTATGGAAACGACCTGGATGACGACAATGTTTATATCCTACGAGGTGAGTACAATAAGATGGAGGACTGAATTTGTAATTTACAGGAAGACAAAATTCTTGCAATTCTGGTGATTTTTCCATTTTGAAATGTGTTTAAAGACTCTTTGTTACCATCTAGTGACCATCTTAATTGGTCTTTGTGTTGTGTTAATTATTTAGAAGAACGCACTCTCGTTCATAATACTTTTAAAAGGGGGAGAGTAAATTTCATGTTTCAAACACATGTTGGGCTTGAGAGCTATTTTTTTCCCCATTATTATAATAGTATTTCAATTAAGACCCCTCACCGTGTGCAAATACACTATTTCCACATAGGACACGAGTTGTTATACCTTTCAGAGTATATTCCTAGCATTTTACGCTCATGTTTTATCATGTGAACTTTTCAACGAATCTGCCATACTTTAATTATAAACTCTCAGTGTTTTAGAAGTATGATAAACAAGACGCCGTCTCCTTTTCTGTATTAACAAAAATTCTACAAAAATAAAAACATAGATAAATATGAATGTGATTGAACAGAATTTTGATTTCACTAAGAAATAATGTCCATTTTCATTTTCAGGCTAAATGTTCATCGATACCTACCATTCGTCATTCCATATCACCTTTCACCTTTATCGCCTAAAATGTGGAAAACATCAGAGGTGTCATCGGCCATTTTCGAAGAAATGAACACAAAAATGTACATCTAACGATTGCCTTTATACGGGCAGTAGATTGTATGTTCTTTCTGTATACCAATGTGTATCGTTGTTACTTTTATTTATAAAATCAACATAAAATGACGTCATATTACCTGTTCTATATTGTTTTATTACGTATGTGTTGCATAACATGTGTACCGCCTAGACAGTAATTATTTATATGATAACACGTGTTCTTTCGTTGTTTTACGAATTACAATTGTCTTATCATGATGAGTAAAAATAGTCATATTAGAGTCTCAAATAGTATTTAATTTATGTTAATTTGTTGACTGTCATTAGAAACTGTAAATAAAGCAATCAAAATCATCATTACTTCTGAATATTCATTTGCTTCATTGGTATTACAGGCCTTGTACAGGGATAACTCACATGTGTTGTCAGAAGACAACAAAACTAGCCGGTGGCAACCAAATTTGATTAACAAAAGTCTTTTTTAAGTAGGTCAGTCTTCAAGGCCAAGGTCAAAACGTAAAAATATATTGATACCTAATGAAAGGTCTCGTCACAAGGAATACACACATGAAATATTTAAACTCTATCTCTTTCTGATCATAAGTTATGATCAAGGTTTTTTAAAAGTAGATCAAACTTCAAGGTCAAACATTTTGGCACGCAATAAAATGTCTTGGCAAAAGGAATACACGTGAGGTATTAAAGCCTTGTTTTTAATGGTTCTAAAGTCCATGACGATCCATGACGACGACGACGCAGCGGACAACGACGCCGCAGGTATGACAATAGATCTCCGGACATTCGTCCCGCGAGCTGTAAAAGGGTGGAGGTCACTCTTTGGTGTTAAAATTTTACTGATGAAAAGGAAAGGTTTTCTTACCCCAAAATTACTTTGTGTGTGTGTGTGTGTGTGTGTGTGTGTGTGTGTGTGTGGTGGGTTGGTGTTGTTTTGGAGTGTTGGTGTTGTAAAATTAGCATATTAACGTGGGATTAAAGACTTACTTCCGGTATCTGCTATGTACTATTTCTTTAAATCTATTTAACATACCAAATCATTATTTTACAAAAATCTAGACCTAATATTAGCATACGGCCGGATACCTTTAATGACCAATACACGGTGACATTCTGACTTTAAATCCTTCAGAGTCCTTCGTGTTGGCGTTCGGTCACGTGGAATAAGTCCGGAAAATCGCAAATAAAGAAAATCAAAGGGAAACTTTTCTCATGTAAAGGTTTTATAATAATGTACAATAGTACATACTACAGCCTTGTCAAATATTACACGACTGAACAAGGTATCGTATACACTTTACTCGTTACCAAAATTAATACCTATTTGTATGACATGTTCGTTCAACTTGGTTATTTTTGATCAGACAAGATGTGATTGTGAAACACAAGATATCCCCAGACGGCAACAATATCCCCCAAAAATTCGAAAAAGTCGAAGGTCATGGTCCCTTGTAAAAAAGAGCTTGTATTCAATGTAAAAGTTTTGTCACAAAGGATACACGTCACATATCACCATATCCAAATCTTCAAAAGCTATGGCAAACATTAAACTTTCTGAGATCGGGAATATTTGAATCGGAAGAAAATCACTAAAATCCAGTGACCCAGTGATCTTGACCTTGCAGTTGCGTTCTTTGCTCAAGGTCATGACATGCCACCTTCCTACAATTCTACGAAGTATGAAGTTAGTCCAATAAGGCAAGTAGAAAATATGGACTGGTCAAGGATTTCTGAAAAAAAGGTCCACAATGACCTTGATATTGGTCATTTGACCTTTGCTATGGTTACAACACATCATTATCCCACACTGAACATTTATATTAAGTTCCATTTTATCTTAAAGAAAGTAGAAATAATAGGCTTATTTTGAGGTCCCTAAAATTTGAAGAGTTCTAAGTGACCTTAACCTTGGTTGGTTGGTTGGTTGATTGGTGTTTTAAGTCGCTTTCAACAATTTTTCAGTTATATCGCGTCATGGAAGCAGGAGGTAACCAACCTCTTGAACATAGTGGCGCAATCCGGGAATCCCTTAACGATAGTGGTATGGCATTGGGTTCAGGACATGACACACTGCCTTTCCATTAGAGACATTCATACCTGGGAGTATGCATTTAGAATTTAAGGTCATATAAAACAAATTCACCAGTCCAGTAACTATGACCTTGGAGCTACAATCTTGGTCCAAGGTCATGAAAACGACCTATGTATAAGGATCAATTTTACAAAGTACTAAGTTTAATGTGGAAAATATGAACCAGACAAAGTGTTACACAACAACAGACAGACATTATCATGTCATTACATCCCATCAAATGACGAATGTATGACACTACACATATTTGTCTAAATCTTTAATTTTGGGACATTAAAACCAAGTATTTGCTCTGGTTACTATAAGCAATACTTTCATTTGAAGGAAACTACTTAGGAGGTATTTTTTAACTCACACCACTTCAATAATATTTCATGTTTATTGTGGCATACTTTAATTTTCAGTCATCTGACTTACTGTAGAGCACCTTTACTATAAACATCCAAAAATCATTAATGATCCATACCAAACATTGACAGTCTCTGGTTTAACTTACCAGCCATCACACATTTCCCGATAAGTCTATGGATTCAACTTAGTGAGTACCCATCACTGTCCCACAATGGACAAATTTCACAAAATATTCAGCCCAGCTGAAAGGTAACCTGGTGATGTTCTACTCTGTTGGAATCCAATACATTCTGCACAAAGATGAATCCAATATATCTAATCCTGAGCAAGCTTCAAAAGGTTATGACATAAAGTGTTTCTGTATTGCTGAATCAGTTATTTTGTGAAGGCACTTGCCTGGTGTACAACCTCAAACTTTCGATCTATGTAACAGACCAATTGGAAACAAGTGAGAAATTTTTCACGTAGTCACATAAACTTTGAAAATGGATTTCTGATTTTTTAATTTGAACGTTAGATGGGGAAGAAAAAGATGATGGATTTCCTCAGAATCAGCCAGGATTGAATAATGGTTATCAGACATCTAGTGTAACACCACTGGACCACCCTATATCTGTAAAGTATTGAACTTTTGTTTTTTAAAGCTTTTTCTTTGTGCTTTTTCTTTTTGTTTTTTCATTTGCACAGGGATTATTACACCTATATGGTGGCAGCCAGTCTACAGTGATGTAGGAAACCAAAGCACCAATACAACACCATAGAGGAGTATGTAATATATGCCAATATTGATTCTATATTATGAAACCTTCAAATGTTATTTCTAAGACAATAAATATTTCAAATGCATGTAATAACAATAATTTTAATTGCCAAAATGTATTCAATCAACAAGAACATTGCATCTAAAAAGAAATGTGTTGAACTATGTAGACTTTTACATACTAACATAACAATTTCAGAAAAGTTGCTTATGTAATTCACTTCTTAGTTATTTTGGACTGTTGGCGTTTTTTCCTCCTTGTCCTCTTGTATGTAGTCTTTTTACCAGATATCCTTTTACCCTGTAGAGTTTTCTTCATCACTTGGCGTTCATATTTTTTCTTAAGATTATCAAACTGTTGAGAAAAGCCTTCAGAATCTTTTTGTTTCCAAATGGGTACAAATGTCCTAATAGGAGAATTATCAAGTTCTTCTGCAGTCCATCCACCTGGTAGTAAGGTGGATGTGGATTTCTGTGGGGTTTTTGGTGGAGAGGAATCAGAGGTGGAATATACAAGGTTATATGACCAAGAACTAATGTCACTATCAGAGTTATCTTCTCTTGCCACATTGCTAAAGGTATTCTCTTTATTTGCAAAGTGTGTCAGTTCAGTAGCACTCCTAAAACGAGAAACATTGTGATTAACAGAATTTGCTTTGTCCAGATTAAGTGTAGGTACATGTGTGTGTGCCTTTCACTCCTCCCTATCCAGATCTTGTTTGGGCTGTAAAGTCAGTCACTGTGAGATAGAACCTAATATGTGTCATAACTACCACAAAAGGTCATGTTACCTATTTGAAGGTCACTGCAGAAATATTGCTTAAATCTTTATCCTGCTGTAAGTTAGTCACTGTGATAGATCTTGATCAAACTTAACATATATAATTCTCAGAACCTAAAGGTGTATCATAACTTTGACTTAAGGTTATGTAACCTATTCAAGGTCACTGCATTGACATTTCTTAAATTCTTGTTTGGACTGTAAGTCAGTCACTGTAATGAATCTGAACCAAACTTCACACAAATATTCTTCAGAACCTAAAAGTGTGTCAAGACCTTGACTCAAGGTCTTGTGACCCATTTCAAGGATAACAAGCAAATTCAAAAAATTGTGGTCCCCTGCTTTGGGGGTTCCATCAGTAAGGCTTCAGTAATCTTTGACATACAATAATGGTTGTGCATGTCTACAGACACACATGCCAAATATGAAGGCCCTTTGTCTTACAGTTAAAAAGTTACATGGAAGTAGGTCAAAAGCCATGGTCAAGGTCATTTGATAAAAAATTTTGGAACCAACAGAAAGGTATTGCAATTAGGGAGACACATGCCAAATATGAAGGCCCTATGTCTTACGGTTAAAATGTTATGACCAAGGTTCAAGTTTTTGTGTCAGACGGACGGATGGACAGACAAGCAAATGAGATTTAATGTCCCCACGCTTTCACAAAAGTGGGGGACAACAAAGGAGTAAAGGGGTATTCTTGGTCATTCTTGATGAATGAGCATTTTAATTTTTGAGATCTTCCTCATACAAGTCTTTGTAAAACCTGTGGTAGGTCCAAATATTGCCGCAAGGTCTTCCCTCGAATGAAAGTGATGCTGATATTTACAGTATACTAAATATGAAGTCATTGTGACTGTTGGTTCTTGCTAAGAAAGTTTTTAAAGACATTTCATATATAAGCCTATGTAAAAATTGTTGACCGCTGGGGCAGTTACACATCGTCACACAACCTTCCCTTAAACAAACTTAATATTTCATGAGGATACTGTATATCAAATATCAGGTCTTTGTGGAAAGTGGTTCTCAAGATGATTTTTAAAGATATTCTCTATACTTTACTATATCAATATAAGCCCATGTTAAAATTTTGTCCTCTAGGGTAGTGTCAAATATTGCCTCAGAACCTACCTTTGATTTGATTGATTGATTTTTGTTTAACGTCACACCACGAATATTTCACGTATATGGTGACGGCATCTGCCTGATGCGGGGCATACAAATTTTGACCTTTGCAACGGACCCACCCGAAGCAGTGAGGGATCGTTAACGTGCCATGCATACAAATACACGAGGCCTCGGTTTTTACTGTCTCATCCGAAAGACAGGACACCGGCATGACCAGAGCAGGATTCAAATCCTGGCCTCCCAATCAGGAGTCCAGCGCGATACCATTAGGCCACACCGGCTTACCTACCTTTGAACACACTTGACACTTAATGTCATAATGAAGCTCTATAACATTACGAAGTCTTAATCGATTATGGTTCTTAAGGAATTATTTTTGAAGATTTAGCTAATTTTCCTATTTTTTGGCCCCTATTAGCATGGGTAATAACCATCATTTGAACAAAACTGAATCTCATTTCCCCGAGGATCACATATGCAAGGTCACAAATGACACATCAATGAATTAGAATAATTATGAATTTAGACACTTTTGAATTACGGTACACCAAACTGATGAGAAAACTCCTTTAAATAATAATTTGAGAAGTAATATTAACAATAAAAAATACATTTGTTAAACAGAAATGGAGAAAGTATAAATCAAATATATACCTCTCTAAAACATCCTTTTTTAATCTCTCATCTTCACTAACTGTACATGTAAAAGAATAAATATAATCAATGAAGTGAGTACAAATTCCCTGTAAAATGCCTTCATTCATTCTGGAAGGGGAATACAGTATTAAGTACAACAAGAGTGTTCAAAGGAACCCATATGTCCCCTGCTATCCATAATACACAAGTGTGACCCTTACCATACAGACAGACACTTGACGAATGGATCCCTGTATGTGGTGTTGCATTGAAGGCTGATAGCTGTTACCACTTTTGTATTTAAACTGATAATACATTACACAAATACAGACAATGTAGCTCATATGCTTGACTACTCAACTTGAGAAACAGACTGCAAGGAAGTTAACTTCATCAGTGTCTACAGCGAGATAATCAGAGTTAAAGTTCTGGAAGTGAATCACATCTTTAAAAATTGGTGCACACCTATCTAAAGCTATCTATCTTAAATTTGAAAAAAAAATTATAACTACACAATCATATCAACTCGTCTAATATAGTCCAATAAATAAACAACAACAACAGAACCTGAAGAGTACCCATCAATTTGGTGAGTTTCCTCCTCTATAGAGTCATCTTCCACCTCAATGGCCCTAAATATTCTATCCCCGGTCATATTCAGCCTTGGTTTCTCTCGTTTTTCCTGATGTATTCTGTTCCTCTCTTCATTATGTACCACTCCAAGACCCACATCTTGCCTCCCAACCCTGGACCTTGCCATCGGTTGATCTTGGCCCCTGTGTTCTGTTTGCTGCCTCGTAGACGCTCGTGAGCGAGTTTGTCTGGGAAGCTCTAATCTGACTTCATCCTCGCTATCCTCAGACAAATTATAGCCCTTTGTGTCTGCTAATTTTTGCCGTTTAGTTGCCTTTGCTATGCACATTTCAACATGTGTTTCCATTTTCTTTCCTTTTGGTAAAACTTTATCACAAATGAAGCATTTGTCTGTCTCCCTGAAGTAAAATAATATAAACATAATAAAAAAAAATAATAAAATGATGAAGTCCTAAATGTTTCATCAATAAGAATTGTGCATTAATTGACATTTAACATTGAGCTAGCAATAGAATACTTTTATATATATGTTTTCATTTTTCATGCTGACAAAAAAATCCTTACTGTAGGGTGGCAGATGACAACTGCAAAAATTTATCTTCACTTTCATCACCTGGAGAATTGAAATGAAACAAAAGTCATTTTATGATAACTGGAGATCTCGACAAGCAAGACCCCGCTACTTGCTTTACCTACCTGAAACGGTGCCATCTTTTAGAGTCTTAAAGGCTATATGTATGTTACTAAGTGTAAAGCGGAAACTGATTACATCAAAAAGGGTCATAACTCTGGCAAAAATCATTATATCCAAAAAAGTGCAATTATATAATTAGATAGAAGTCCCTCATAAGAAAAATGACCAGCTGTTTACAAAAGAATTGACAAGATTTGTACTCTGATGCGGTCATAAAGGGCCACGATTTTCACAAAAATAATCACAATCAACAACTCTCAAAGCTGTTTAACAACGCATCAATGGTCATCATCACTTAAAATATCAGAGGCATCTGTCAATAGGTAAGGGACAAGTTGCTTAAAATACATAAGTCTTGCACTCTGATTAAATCATGCAGACTACATGTATAACTCCAACAAAATTTTTCGAACAAACAAAACAGGAAATCATAAAGCAGTATATATCATGGGTAATCCCACAATATATGAAAGAGTGCTGTCAAAAAATAAATGATAAGTTGCTTACACAAGAAATGTAGACAGAATGCCAGACGTACAGAAAGAGTTATTAATGTATGATATGTGTATCTCAATGCTGGCTCTTACGCAAAATTAAAGTACAAACAGGCCTACATGTCTTGTATATAAAACAGTGTGCATACTTAATGAAGTACTCACTGTTTTAGAGTACGAAAGTTACCGCTCAAATTAAACCGCTAGGCAGACAAATAAAGACAGGCACACCGACAAAAACTTATCTCTTGTTTACTAGAATAATCACCATCATCGTGATGTCCTGTAAGATGACTATTTCTACCATCCTTATGTTGTCCATTACTACTTTGCTGTCCTCCATCTCCTGCTTCATTGCCACCATCTGAACAAAAGTAATTTCAAAAATACACACTGTAGCATAAAGTAAAAACTTGAAAACAGTGCTCTTAACAAAATAATGTCCCTTAACGTGCTGCATTATAAACTTGGTATTCTGTGACCTTGACCTTTGTGTAATCCACCCCAAATTAATAGGGATCCAGTATCATTAAGAGTGAAACATTTACACAATTTTGTAAATGTTTACATGGAAGGTAATAAATAAAATGACATAGTTTAAACGTGAAAAAGTGCATAGAGCTGAATTTATTAGGTGCTTGTTTGATTGTATTATATATAGCCTCAGCAAACGCCAGATCGGACAGAAAAGCTCACAATGGAACAAAATATGAATGTCTTACATTGAAAACATGAACACAATACAACTGCTTGGTTTGAGTAAATCCTCTGAAATGTCAGCTATCCCTGTGACCAAAATGATTTATACTTTAGAGATCCTATATGTGAGAAGCCCGGCCCCACCCATTTTCCCCCACCCCAGGAGCCTGACCCCAACTTGAAACCCACATCCACAACTATGAGCCACACCCTTTCATATGACACCATCGAAAGTTTTGTTCCCCCTTTAGTTAAGGAGGAGAAGCCCAGACAAGCTTTTCCGACCCGCCCATTTTCCCCCATCCCAACACGTTCTGGAATTATTTGAGGTTACTTCAAAATTTTAGGCGAATCATTTTGTTTGCCATATATGTGAATTTGAGTAGTAAATTTCAGATCAGATGAAATTCCAACTGTTGATTTCCGTCATTTGAAGCAGCAGTACATCGATGAGTGTATGCTCTATTGAAATCCCCGACAATAAGTCACAGGATATTTGAGTCGCAATTTAATAGTCTATTTAAATGAACTGCCATATTATTATGTGACTGTAACTTTCATGCTAAAGTCAATAGGGATCATGGTTTTTTGGCCATTGGCAATTTGTTTGTGAAGCATCACCATGTAAGGCCAAAAGGCATATGAGGTAAAGTCTGAAAGTCTGCATTGCTCAGGCTGTGAGACATGACAAAACTTATTAACCATCCTGTAATAGTCTTAGAAAGAGACCATAATAAAATAACTACAACAGATATTAAAATGAAAATTATTCTACCTTGCAATAACGAATTTGTGCAAGAACTTGTAATGTCTGCATTTCTCTTTACCTGAATTCCCTTCACAGTTGGATGCATGATCTTCTATTTCAGAAACTGCAAACTCTTTGAAACAAATGGGACAGGGGACCTTAAATAAATGTAATAAAATATACATTTACTTAGTTTTGCTAGTATTCATTGAATTTGATTAAAGCTGTATACCCTATGTTCACTAGTAGAATGCATATTATGGGTTGATGTATTCTAAATTGTTTTGAATATATAAATAAGCTTAAAACATATTAAAAAAAGGACCCTTGCAAATATTGGGATCAAATTCGTCGTATTAAGTGAGATATGGCTGTCTAAAACACGATGTTTGTAAACAGAATGTTTACAACCAACTTATCACGTGATCTAATTCAGAAGCCGCCGCATCACGGACACTGGTGGAGGGCGAGGTAAATAAACTTGACGAGTAACTTTAAAAATCTGTATTCAAGTCTGCTAAAGTTAGTATTTACTGAAATCGATTTCTTTTGGAGTCTCCCTTCATCCTATTTGTTTTAAGTAAACTGCGCATGTGCGAAGTCAGGTCATGGTTGTATTTATGGAATACCCACTTTATTTACGAAGTATTTTCTTTTTATTTTGATATCTCCGAGGGTTTGAAGCAACAAAAGATGTTATTAACGCAAAGTTAATAACTTCAGCCATACGAGAAAAATACAGTTTTTGTTTTACATGCGCTAATTTTTTAAATTATACTGAATTGTAGGGTATACAACTTTAAGGTTACCCACCCTTTGAAAATAAAAATAACTCTTTCAAATATTACTTCTCTTCTATTATAATTGTTATGTTCAAATCTATGGGATTTTTCTTAAATTCCAACTAAAGTAATTCTAGGCTTATAATATCACATTCTCAGCATTGTAATTCAAATTTACTTTCTGTAATGAATAGAACTATAAACTATTTTCAAACAGCAAAAATATCTGGATCAGAATTACAATGTAAACTAAAATCATCACAAACGTTTAGGGTTGAGGCAATTTATCAGGTTGGATAACCATAAACAAATATATTTTTTTATCTGGCCTAAATAATCATTATATTGTATAAAACTTGTAATTATTAAAGTGTTTTAAAAGATTCGTTAAATTATCATATGTCATACAATGTTTTCTTACTTGCACAGGTGATGGAGCTTTGGTATGTACTTTCATAGGTTTGACACAGGCTCTTTTGGCATATGTTTTGATCTTCTGTCTGTTAAAGTCAAACTCATCTTCTGATGAACTACATGTAGATTTGTCTTCTATCTGAATCCTAGAAGAGTCTTCTGCAGAGATTTTTCTAACACAGTGTCTTGTATTCCTAGAAGAACCAGCAACTGGGTCTTCATCAAGTATTTCCATAGTAGAACTACCAGATGCACTGTCTGGTGTTATATATTGCCTATCTTTAAGATCCAAATGGCCTTTTTTAGATTTATCCAGTTTTGGAGAAGATGAGAATGTTCTTTCAGAGGCAAATTTATCTGTAACATTATCTTTAGAAGAGTCATACTCATCACTGCCTGAAATGGTAACAGGAACTGGCTTTTGAGTACTTTCCTTATCTTTTATTAAATTCTTTATCACATCAGAACTTTTTATGAAACTTTTAGAAGATGATTCTGGAGATGATTTTTCTCTTTGACGACAAGTCATTTTAGGGGAGATGGCTAATTCTCTTTTTGGAGAAACTGATTTTGACGCAATTCCTTTATTGCCTTTCGTTTGTAGATTAGTCTTACATACATCCAGCATCTCAAGATCAGTTTCTGAGTCACTCTCAGACAGCTTTCTTACACCTGATTTCTCCTGCATAAGACTTGCACGTTCTCTCCTAACACAGTACTGAGTGGAGTACACATCTCCTTGAGAATTCAGTAAAGCAGCAGATGATTGGCTTAATCCATCCATTGACTCTTCATTTTGGCTAGAGGTGGGTCTTGATGGGACACATTCTTTTTCTAAATTTTCAAGATCCAATTCCTCGGATTTGAAGGATTCCGTGCTCTGTACACTGAGATCACTCCTATGTCTCTTTAATGCCCTATTCTCACGACTATTAACCATGCTTTCATCATTCATTTTACGCTTTTTAGAAGTAGGATCTGCAACATTTTCTAATGCTGTCCCTTCAGAAATTTTGTCTTCAGAATTAAATGATTTTTCTTTGGAAACTGTTTCTACCACATTGTCTGAGACATTGTTTTGATATTTTTTAAAATGTTGTTCTTTATTCTCTCTACTTTTTCTGGCAATTTCCTTCACTTTTCTAAACACATTAACATCTTCTGAAAGTTTTCCTCCATCATTATCCTCTGGTTCGAAGAATAAAAACTTTTCAGAATAAAGCTTATGTGATGTCTTATTTCCTAGACCTTTTTTCTCTATACCGAGTACTTTCTTATGAGCGATATTTCCACTAACTTTCTTTGATTTATTACAAATAAGGACTTCATCATCAGAATCACTTAAACTTATTCTACGTTTCTCAGTTCTCCTCAATGACTTCTCTTCTCCAGACACAAAACCAGACACACATTTATCTCCCTCTTTTAAGCCCCTTGTAGCATTTCTTGCACTTCTAGTCTTCCTTATAGGAACATACTTCTCAAAATCCTCGTCATCTGTAACAACATTCTTCTCCTTATTTTCATCATCTGTTTTCATAGCTGCTTTTGGCACATTTGTGTTAATTTGGTCATTTAATAAGATTACTTCCATTTCATTATCAGTATCATCGAAGTCATATGAATCTTGTCCTCGCCTTTTAGCATCAATGGTTCTTTCCCAATGTTTACCAGCTTTCACTGACTCTCCCCAGGATAGCATGCACTTAGACTGACACTGAAGACGGGTCACTTTCTCGTGATAAAGACGAAAGTACTGTAGTATGACACTAGTGTATTCATTCATGTTTTCCAAAGACTTGCTAATGAAGATCTTCGCTGCCTCTGTCTACAGAAAACAGTAAAAATATAAGCATGTCTCAAAATGAAAATAAAAAAGATAAAGTTCAAATTACAATTCAAATAATTCATTGTATCACATCATAAACCCATAATTAATTTCAATAGTGCACTCATTATCATTGCTAATACCCAACATGAACACCTATTAAATCGTTTAGTATCTTTGTGTGTCATTTTAAATTTCCTTGTAAAAGCCCCTTGATCCTATCAGTCAGTTTGTATAATTGGCTTGAAATCCATACCTACCTGTAACAGTAGTGAAGATCATTAATATCATTAATGGAGCATAATAAAGAATAAATACAATGAATACAGTATGTTATACTACAATACATTTTATGACACACAAGTCTCACTAAGTTTTGTAAAATGTCTTCTAAGTATTACACACCATTATAAATATATATATAAATATATATATATTACATATTGCATTCAGGATATACAGTTACTGTTCTGTTGTATTTTAAGATGGAAACAAGATGTGTTTGTGAAACACAAATGTCCCTAGCAGCAACAAAGTCCAAATTTTGCAGTGTCTTGATTATATCACACCCCTTGGGAATATGCATGGGGATACGAATATCCTACCTGTTATAATTCAAAAGTTATAACCAAATGTTAAAGTTTATGAAGTGTAGGTCAAAGGTCTTGGCCAAGGTCAGGAGGTAATAAATTATTGTAGAGACAGAAAGGTCTTGTCACAATGGACATGCATGTGAAATATGAAATTCCTACCTGATACGATTCAAAAGTTATAACCAATGTTAAATTTTTTGAAATGCAGATCAAAGGTTATAGTCAAGTTCTCAAGGTCAATGACCATATTGTAATTTGAAAGGTCTTCATTAGTGGAGTATGTATGCTAAATATGAAGTCTCTATCTCTCACAGTTCAAAAGTTACAGCAAAGGTAAAAGTTGACGACAGACAGACAAAATTTTCCAAACAGACAGACAGGACAAAAATAATATGCTCCTGATCTATCGATCCAGAGGCATGAAATTGTAATTACTGATAAACAACAACTTAATGTCACTTCATAAATAGTAGGTTCTTAGCCAATTTCAAGATTTTGAAATATGGTTGTTTGGTTGATTGGTGTTTTACGTCGCTTTCAACAATATTTCAGTAATATCGCGACATGGAAGCAGGAGGTTACCAACCTCTTAAACATAGTGGCGCAACCAAAGAATCGAACCTGGATCGTCGGCGCCGCGAGCCAAGTGCTTAACCACTACACCAAGCCTGCCCCTAAGATTTTGAGAAAAAACGTAGTTAAACTATAGTCTGTATAAGCAAATACTTACTTGGATAGTACCTTTTCTGTAAAATTAAAATAAATTCACTTTACAAGGAAAGACTGAATAACTGGTTCATTGACAAATATCAAATTCAAAACATCTCCATATTTATATAAATGAAATTTCACATCTTCTAAATGAAATTTCCTCCATGTATATAAGTTTCCTTAAAAATCTGGGGATTTCTCCGAGGTAAGCACTGATATAGATAATATATTAATATACATAATACAAATTAGCAAAACCTTTCAAATCTGCCATCAAAATTTTAAACATGGATAACTTAAACTTCCAGTTAAGTCAACTCACTATAAAGCACTTTGTGTGTGACTTTATTTTCTGAACCATCTTCACTCTTAGAATCAAAGGAAGAAATGATTTTATTGTCATGTAGAGCCATACAGATGATATCACACAAACATAAATTCCTCGTGAATTAAATTCCTCATGAATTCTGTAAAATTTACAGTAAGGCGTAGTCACAGCAGTGTTATTAAAAGTTTATGTTGAACTTCTGAAAATTCTACTCTTGGTCCCTTGATATCCAACTTCTTATGAAAGGAACTGCATTTATTCAATTCTATCCAGGAAAACACACAATACATACCTGTACTGCCTATCCAGGAAAACACAACACATACCTGTACTGCCTATCCACACAATACATACTTGTACTGCCTATCCAGGAAAATACACAATACATACCTGTAGTGCCTATCCACACAATACATACCTGTACTGCCTATCCAGGAAAATACACAACACATACCTGTACTGCCTATCCAGGAAAATACACAACACATACCTGTACTGCCTATCCAGGAAAACACACAACACATACCTGTACTGTCTATCCAGGAAAATACACAACACATACCTGTACTGCCTATCCACACAATACATACCTGTACTGCCTATCCAGGAAAATACACAACACATACCTATACTGCCTATCCACACAATACATACCTGTACTGCCCATCCAGGAAAATACACAACACATACCTGTACTGCCTATCCAGGAAAATACACAACACATACCTGTACTGCCTATCCACACAATACATACCTGTACTGCCTATCCAGCAAAATACACAACACATACCTGTACTGCCTATCCAGGAAAATACACAACACATACCTGTACTGTCTATCCAGGAAAATACACAACACATACCTGTACTGCCTATGCAGGAAGATACACAACACATACCTGTACTGCCTATCCACACAATACATACCTGTACTGCCTATCCAGGAAAATACACAACACATACCTGTACTGCCCATCCAGGAAAACACACAACACATACCTGTACTGCCTATCCAGGAAAATACATACCTGTACTGCCTATCCAGGAAAATACACAACACATACCTGTACTGCCTATCCAGGAAAACACACAACACATACCTGTACTGCCTATCCAGCAAAATACACAATACATACCTGTACTGCCTATCCAGTGGTTTACTGGGAGTGTTTTCTAAAACTTCATCCTCTGGATTCTAAAATCATAAAACATAAATTCCTGAAACTTTTAGTAGGAAAATGATAACATGAAATGGTTTTACTGATGAAAACTACTAAAATGATAAAAAAACATAAGCAGTGATAAATATCGATATACAAATATATGAATTAGGGGATAAACATACTGTTTGATTGTTTCGACAAGTAAATAGTGGTTATACCATTGGAAACAGAGTTTAACCATGGCATACCTGTCGGAAACAATCAAACATAGTACGTTTATCCCCATTCCAATTCACTATAACACAAACATTGTCTTTTTCTCTTTGAAATTGCCCCCAAATTCTTCGTTGCTAAGTGATGGATAGCGCCACATATTCTCAGAATTTTACGATTAAATTATTAGTCACAAATTGATTCACACATGAGTGACCCGACATCCAAATCGTAAACAGCTGAACAGGCAATTTTACTGTGTTGCAGCGAGATGAAATAACATGCTAGAAAGCATGTTGCATGGTGGTACATCATGTACGTTGTCAGTTTAGTTGGTTCAACTTGAATGTAGTAATTGTGCACATGAATGGTAGAACTTGCAAATCCTCCTTGATACGATACTTAAAATGAACATTGAGAGCTCTGGACAAAGTTGTTATAAACAGTACTTTTGATAGTTGGAGTCATAGGCAATATGGACAAAGGGTATGTACAATATAGTAATACATTTGAGGATGGTATATCATGTTTATACATGTCTGAACGCTCATGTGTGGACCAATCAGAATTGTGAAAACAAAACAAGTGAATTAGAATGTAACTTTTACTGTCAAGCACGAATAAAGACACGGAGATGAAAATTACTTTCTGAATGCAGTGAAACTTCGAAAACTTGGATAACCCCAGAAACTCGAAGTCATTTTCAAGTCCTAATAATTACCTTCACCCATGGGAACTCAAAAAGAAGCCATGGGTTTCAGAAATAATTGATGTGCTTGAACAAGGATTACAAATATCAGTTATTATCTGTTATATTTAACAGACTGTCTTACGTGGTTACATGTGTCCATAATATCATAACATTGGAAACCACAAGATGTCCAAATCTACCCAACCAACCTCTTTTAACTGATTTTACTCTTGCTGTATGTTACTTTTCAAAAAGAAGGATAACTCTGTCAAATCGTATACCATATAAATAACTGAAGTGTGAACAAATGATAGTTTTGTCAAGAGCCATACAAAATCATTTATAAATCCCCTTTGTTTTAGAGATTTAGAGAAGGTAATCAAGATAGTAGCTACCTGAAAAATTTATCATTAATACTGAGGATAGCATATGCTTCAAAATCTTTGATTCTTATTTCTGTTTGTACATACAATATATGTTGTAAAGTTCATTTGTATGTCTCCAAGCATTAACTTGGCAAATACAATTCTAAATTCATCTGAATGTTATTAAAATAACATAAACACTTGTAAATAATATAATTCTCTTTACTACAGACAAAACAGCCTGATCTCAGATTTATCTTTTCGTATTTTTATAATCAGCTTTAAACTTTTAAAACTAAAACCTACCGAAACTCAGTGATTTTGACAGCCCCTTGCATTTAGAGTTATGGAAGTATGACTGTATTTGTAATATCTTACCAGAAGAAACTGTACAGGATGTCGCAAAACCTCCTTCAGTTTCCTCATTCCCTCTCTTGGTGGAGGTGTTTTATCACCTGAATCTTCTCCATCAATATCGTACACATCCTTTGACTTTTCACCACTGTCAACATTGAATTTCTTCCCAGAAGGAGAACTTGCCTGAAAGTTTACTTGTACAATTTGTTTTTGGTCGATACTTGATTGTTCTTTCAGTAATTTCTAGCTATAGGTATATAAAGATAGCAAAAAAATTGAAACACCTCTAAATTCCAAAACATTTACAGATGGCATTAATAGAAATAATAAATCATGACATTTTCAAAAATGACTAAAGAACATCACTTCATTCTAATAAATGATATCCCATCAACATTTTTCTATTTTGTTAGTGTTAGCTCTCAGTCACTTTTTATTTATCTCCACCTGCAACACTGACACTCAAGTATTATGTTTCCCATTGCCACTCACAGTCACTTTTAATTTATCTCCACCTGCAACACTGACATTCAAGTATCATGTTTTCCATTGCCACTCACACATTGCCACTCACAGTCACTTTTACTTTATCTCCACCTGCAACACTGACCCTTAAGTATTATGTTTCCCATTGCCACTCACAGTCACTTTTAATTTATCTCCACCTGCAACACTTACGTTCAAGTATTATGTTTCTCACTGCCACTCACAGTCACTTTTAATTTATCTCCACCTGGAACACTGACATTCAAGTATTATGTTTCCCATTGCCAGACTGTAGCGAATTACAGATATCTTTTTATTTAAGTTATAAACTAGAACCGTTCAAACATTAATTCTGCCTTGTTAATGACACATGTACACAGCAACAAAAGACGCTTGATTTCCTTTATCATCAGCAAAATTTGTGAGAAGTAACTATTCATAACCAAACTGCTCGAGTCACATATATTAACCTTTCAAAATTAAACTCTTAACTTCTGACTTTCATCTTACAGACCAGTTTGAAGCAATGACCTGGATCTGGGAACTCAACTGAACTGAGAAAATACTAAAGTCAATTATTTCATTTTAATTTACTGCATTATCAAACACTCAGATAAATTGTTATGCAGAATGATTTAATTCTATTTCAATCTTTTTAAAGCACGATTTATACTTCGTTCCTCTACAATACTCTCCATGCAACAGATCTTATAACTGTCAATTCAAGATCATCTCAGGATGACCTTTCAGAACAGCCAACCAGATTTTGAGTTACAGATCTTCCAGTGTTATTTTGCATACAAATAATACTGAAAGATCTGTAACTCAAATTCTGATTGGCTGTACTGAAAGGTCATCCTGAGATGAACTCGAATCGGCAGTTGTAAGATCTAATACATGGAGAGTATCGTAGAGGAACGAAAAATACAAGTCACGTTTAATAAGACTGATTATATTTATGGATAGAATAAAACTGAATCAAGTCCTAGTTATTAATTCATTGTTGAACAGAAAAATATGAAATTATGACTTTTAAGTATTTACTCAGTATATGGAGCCAGACCAAGAGCTTTGAAAACAAGAGCAACGCCTAGCATGGCATAATACACCCATCGCTTACCGTAGTTTGATGGGAAAAAATATTAAAGTGTGAAGGCTACCCCCTCCCCAATTATTCAGGACTCAAGATAACACATGCTTTGGCCAAGGGTAACAACCCTGTGTAATATTATTGAAATCCATAAAGGCAGTAAGAAATTATGGCCAAGAGAAGAATTTAACACCCCCCTTTTTTTCTTCTATGTCAAAACTGTACATATTCAGATGACAAAAAACCGAGTAATATATATCTATATTAAAGTTCATATAATTCTAGCACAAATTTAAATTTGAAAGAGACTTAGTGAAAAAATGAAATTTTAGTAATTTTGTAAAATTCTTTAAAAAGACCTGCTGTAACTCAGGACTGACAAAGGGGATATTTTCGAAATTGAAAGACATATTCTTTTATTTTATCAAGGTATTTTTTTTTAAGTTTTAGGAAAATCAATTCAAGATTACTGAAGTAATTATGTCCCATAGAAACTGCCATGATGCTATCAATGAAAAAAAAAATTGTAAGTTCAAGGGCCGTAACTCTGGCAAAACCAAGTCAATCATACCAAATGCGAACTGGTACTTACCCTCAATGATATAAAGATATATGTGAAGCTTCAATCTAATACCTTGAAAGACTGCAAAAACAAGAGGCCCAAGTGGGCTTATACCACTCACCTGAGTACCTAGATGATCAGTCATGCAGGGTGGAAGAAGTCATTTATTTTTGTATTACTGTGACTAAGTCAACACAAATGTTGAAAATATGTCAAATTTTATTTCAGACCATAATAAAAAACAACACCACTTTTTTGCACATCCATTCAGATGATGTTGATATTAGGCATTTGCTATGTCTCTGGAAGATGTGATTCATGGCAACAAGTTAGTCATTTTCTTAAGGTGGGGCCTTTTGTTGACTGATTTCAAGTCTGGGTCATGAACAACAATTGTGTCAAATATTGTCCAGATCCAACTTAAAATAGCCTAATTTCATGTTGAGTGTTGAGAAACATCTAAAAACTTAATTAGATGTGTAAAGAAATGAAAAAAAAAATTGACCACAGCACTACTCTCCATATATTAATTACCAAGTGGTATATGTACCATTGTGAGGCCTTTTTTTAACCAAGGTGGCACCACCTGTTGACCAATTTGGGTGAAATGTACAAAATTGATAGAGGACCTATAGTACTTCATATATACTATGTTTCATCAAAATCTTTCATGTGGTATAACTGCAGACGTTAGAAATGTGAAGAATTTTTCCTACACACCTTCATTTGGAAGTCTTAAAAAATTCATAGAAAATCCAAAAATTGAGATATTGACAAAATTCTTTCAAAAAAACATTCCTTACCATAATTATGATTAAAATAGTCCATAAGAAATCATCATTATCAATTAACAATTAACTGAAAAACATAACACTTTTCTGCAATGAAATTACCAAGTCCAAAAAAATGTCGAAAAACATCAGAAATTTGATATTGGAACAGAACCAACAGTAACAACACTTCTTCACACATCCCTCTAGATCGCTCCTATGCATTCTGTTTGTCTCTGTATGCATGCAGTCTGAAGAAGAAGTTTGTCAAAGGAGGAAATCCTCTGTGACCTACTTTTGCCTGTGGTGGCACCAACTGTTTATGGATTGGGACAAAAAAACAACACTTGTAGGGGACCATAAGTACTTTATTCCTATCAAGTTCATAGAAATCAAAGTCAAAGTCAAAAATGTAAAAAGTTTATGAAGGACAGACGACGTGCTATGACAACAGTTCACTTGAGCCTTCGGCTCAGGTGAGCTAAAAATTCTGGAAAACATGACCTCAAACGGACAGACAATGCCATAACATAATATGTCTCCTTTATAAAGGGTGTATAAAGAATAATTTGACCTTTTCTGGTAAGAGATGTGGAACTCCAAGCTAGATAAATGAGTACTATATGACTATTTTCTCTCTGAATTCTGCTTTAAAACTTTTCTCAAGAAAGACATACAGAGATAAAGAGACAGACAGAGAGAAAAACACCATACTACAAATATTACATGGAAATGCAGACATTTTGTGAAACTAGTAATCAAAATATTCAGTCATATAAGATAAAAATTGATCTCTCTCTTAGATAATCACTTAGTATAACAAACCTGTTTGGTATCACAATGTATTAACTCAGTCAATTGAGAGTCTATTTGTGTTTCCTGAGAATCTACTTGTGCATTTTGCAGGTCTTTTCGAATGTCTGAATGCTCAATCTTTTCCTTCTGACAGATGTTCTGAGACTCCAACAGGGTTTCTTCATCATCAGTCTCTAAAACAGAATGCCTAATAGGCTTTCTTCGTTTAATTGGAGAAAGATCTGAAAAATTCTGCAAATACAACAGAAATGTGTATCAACTGTGAAATTAGCATTTCACTTATTCAACTTTATAATGGTTATAATAACAATGATTTAATGAATTATGAATTATTCCCCTGTTTGACTATAAGGCCATTCGCAAGAAAAAAAAAAAAGGAAAAAAATTTGTTGGTTTTTATAAATATTATCCCCTGTAGGGTGGGTAGGTAGGATTTGTTTTTCTTTAGTTTCACATTTTCAGTTTTCTTTTCAATGTTATGAATGCTACTCCAAGTCCACAGTTAAATACAACCCCTTAAGAAGTAAGACAAAGACTGGTAGTGGTATTTCATTATCATAAATTTAAAAAAAAAAAAAAAAAAAAAAAAAACAATGAAAATTGATAATGAGGCATTTCAAAATTTTTCTACAACTGAAAGAAAAACACTTTTGTGAAATGGCATTAAAACATTTCAGTTACAATCATTTTGAACAACTACATGTAGTCGAAAAACAATACACGAATAATTTTTCATCACATTATAAAGCAAATATGATACATGACTTGATAAACTGCTATGATTAGTCTTTCCTTCATAGGGAGGATCATTGACTTACTTCTGGGGATGGAGATCTAGGTGGAGGAGACTCAGGGATGATAACATGGGAAAATCGGTCCATCTTCACCTGTGTTAATCTTTTCATCCCAAATCTATTACCCTGCAAATAAAAAGTAAGTCTGAAACATCTACATGTATATCTGTCAAAATGTAAAACTAAGCAGTGACGACAAAAACAAATCATGAATTCTATGTTTACCAAGATAATGTTTTTACAAAACACAGATGCCCCCGTCCCCAACAAAATTGTCAGCAGGCATCACAATGCGGGGCCCTAATGAGAACATGACACTGTAGCTTTTTGTATAAAATTACACAAGGTTCTACATGTAGATACTGACCCCACCCAACCCCCTGTGTCCTGGGTCAAGTTATGCTATTGAAATGTGAGAAAGTCCAAGATACACATGCAGTTGAATTTTGGCGAGTTTTGTGTTCAAGACAAAGAAGGTATTACATTCTTCAAGTAGACAGAATTACAAACTCACAGATGGATGGACGATCCAAATGGTAGATGGCCCTAGATCTTTCAGACCAAGGGCATAAAAACTGAATTTAAAATTCAGTAAAAATGCTTTCAAAAGAAGTATCTCTGAATTAAGTGATATGAATATATTTCTTACAGTTTCCTTTCAAATAAGCTAGATACATAATAGGAAAATGTAAAAAACAGATGTACAGAACGACTAATGAGCTGGTGGACAAAGGATGGACATTGCTAACACCATCTAACCTTGCCACATCCAGGTGAAACATAGAACTGTTTTTACTAATACAGCTATCTACTTCCTTCACCAACAAGATTGACTGATTGTTTTACTTCACTCCAAATTATTTCACATATATGGTGACGGAATCTGCCTGATGCATTGCATAGAAATTTTTACCTTTGCAATGGACCCACCCGAAGCAGTGAGGGATCTTTAACGTGCTATGCATACCACGACACGGGGCCTCCGTTTTTACGGTCTTATCTGAAAGACAGAACACCAGTGTGCCCACAGCAGGAACTGGGACCTTTCAGTTACAAGCCAAGCACCTCATCCATTGCGCCACACTGGCTTTCACCAACAAGAGTCAAATTCAATATTCTCACTGTGCTTTACTTAAACTGACAAAATTTAAACAATCTTCATTAAGTCATGAAGCTGTAGCTCACACTCAGATCCAACTCCTCATCCTAAGATGTATCTCTAGATCAAATTCAGGTACATGTAATTCAGCAACTGTCCTTCCTCTCAGACACAAACTTAACATCTGATGACAATGCAGATGCCCAAACTACTTTCTCACATTTCTCGAAGGGAGTTTAAAATAACCTTATTTTTCAAACTGGAGAAATCTAAATTTAATATATACAGTCGAGTCCTTTTTACTACAATGTGGATTACTCAGACATCTGGATAAGACAATTTAATTGGGTCTTTTCGTAATGCTGAGTTATCTACTCTTTAAGAAGGTATCTGATGCACGCTAAGTGTGGTGTGCACCAAATCTGTAAAAACTGATGTAATGTAATGTAATGAAGGGGAAAATTACGCTTCCGTATGAATTCATTGACGCCAAATTGGTAATGATGTCAGATACCTACCAAAATGGGAAATAACTCTGTATTATGAAAATCATAAAAAATCACAAGTAATCTCTTGATTGATTGATTGATTTTTGTTTTATGTCACACCACGAATATTTCACCTATATGGTGACGGCACAAGTAATCTCAGTTTCAAATATTGTATACTTAAGTGTTATGACATGTCGACGGCAGTGAGTTATTTACTTTTGTTTACTGTAAATCCCAAGAGACTGGTTTTTAAAAAGGAAATTTCGAGTTCCGTGGCTCACCATGCCCTTAGTTTTGCATGGATTTGGACAATTTATATATGGATGTGTAGATAAATGTGTCTGCTTTCATTTGATACCACGTTTGAGACGTGTTGTGAAGAATTAAAATAGTTCTAAGACACAGACAGGAGGAGGTGTATTTTTGGTAAATCAGAAGTTCTAACCCTTGTTATTATATTGGTATAATTGAGGGGGGGACCAACGAGCCGAAAGCCCTGTGGTCCTATCACCTTAAACTTTCCAAAAAGTGAATGGTGATGTTTTCTTCACCATCCCAGGACAACATCCTTTTTTATCTAAAATATGCTATGATTTCAGATGTGTAAGGTCAAAGAATTGTTATTAATGTTATATCTGATTGGCTGATAAAATCATTTGATCAATCTATTAATAAAGGTTGACTCTGCTATAAAATCATGAATTCTAGTATCATTTCCCTAGTATTAAGTTTTTATGATCAAAATGAGGTAAATAAACTAGGCGTAATATGAAAGGGCTTTAACAGTGGAGTATGCATGCCAAATATGAAATCTCTATCTCATACAGTTCAATGTTATGGCGAACGTTAAAGTTGACAGCTAAACAAACAGGTCAAAAACAGTATGTCCTCATCTATCGATCCAATGGCACAAAAAGTGTTGTTTACAATACAAATTTGACAAGTTTCGGGAGTGACAAGAAAATTGAACAAAATGCACAAAGTCTTCTCACATGAAATGATGAACAAAACATTTATACAATTTAACATATAACCTGATACATACTACGTTCCTTTTACTTACATTTGACTGCGCTTCTGCGATGAAGTCTTCTTTTAAGGTAGGCTCTGTTATTTCATACTGCGTTTCTTCATCAGACTCATCACCTTTATCATTTCTTGTGTTTTTCTCTACTGAATTTTGTGTATCACTGGCAACTGTAGCTCGAGTTTCTTTATCAATAATGAAAGCAGCATCTTTCTGAATGATATCTTGCTCTGCTATTACTCCTTGTTTACTTGTACCCGGTTTCTGGGACTCATCATTCACTTTTTCTTCTTGTTTATCTGTTTCTGTAGCTTGGTCATTGACTTCCATATATTCATCTTCATCAGATCCCTCCACAGTCTTACTCTGTATTGCGGACATAGTCGTCTCAGCTTTGGACATTAAGATTACTTGCTGTTGAGGAATAAAAACATGCAGATTGCAGCGAAGAGATTAATTGTATCCAGTGTTTTTGACTAAAGAGGCGTGGAATTCAAAAATGTTCAAATATCAGTACTCTGAAAAGATTTTAACATAGAAATGAAAGGAGAGTAGTCAGGACTGACAAGTGCATTCAGCAGAGAAAAAAATTTAGTATATCAAATCAATTATACTGTTTTAACACGGAACACAAAATAAAAGTTTCTTACTGCCAGTTCTTGAATTTCATTCCTTGACATTCCTGAGGTGTCAATTCCACTTTCTAAGAATATATGAAAGAAAAAATCATGAAGAGATGATAATAACCTTGACTATCTGATACCTTCTATACATTTGGAGTACATGTATTTCATTCTCAGAAATTCTGTCAGAATGTGATCTGATTCCTGTAAACAAATATGTCTCTTGTGGTTAGATTATTTCTATCATTTCTTTTCACCCCTTCAAACATGTGCCTTCAATGTGCATAATGCTCCCCTCCTTTCCCTTCCCTTATTGGCTGATCATGGACCAGTTTTTTATCACGTTATGAAACAAAACGAAATTCAAGGTTTGGCCCTCTCACTCTGAAATGCTTCCTACAGCCCTGGGTGTAAATGAATCAGGGATCACACTAGGAAATGACACTGTGTTATTCTCACATTTTTTTCTTTCATAAATATAGCATTTTTTCTACTCAGTCATACATCCTTTGCAGCAATCACACGGAGGTCAATATGACACAACAGAACAAGAAGTTTTCTCTTTCATATTTAACTTTTCAGCCTTTTGTTGTCAGCATTCAGTTCTATCTGTATTAATCAGAGGCTTGATTTAAGTTGTGCTATTCATGCAATGTTTGCAAGCACGGTTGAAAGCATGATGAAAGTAATCAAACAATACAGAACGTGCATATACTGTAACGGTTCAGAAAATCTTGATCGTTAATTGACATAGCTTCATAATAACCTAAGTATTCCAATGTGTGACATGAGTTTGTGCTTAAATCATTTTGAAAGAATCTATATTGCTACTTAAATTGACACAAGAATTCGTTTGCACAATACAGGTTCTGCAATTTAATTTTACATTAGGTATGTGAACTAATACATTTAAAATCTCAATGAAATTGAAAAATTTTCATTGTTTTTAAGAAAATGAGATTTTTATCTCATCACTCTGAGGGACTAGGGTCATCCCTGAAGAATCAATAATATTTGATGCTAAGTGACCTATGTGATGCTATGTCACTATGGTACTTCTAACAATGTGCAAAGTTACCAAAAAAAACTATCTGTCTAGGGTCTGGCGCCATAAACTGAGAATTTACTCAAGTCAAAAATTCATATTCTTCTGTTCATCAATGAATTAATAACTGAGATTTGGATTTTATTTAATTTTATTCTACTGATAAATAGATTTTAACCATTCTGCATTAAAATTTGTTTGAACGTTTGATAATGGAATAAATTAAAATGAAATTTTTGACTTAAGTATATTCTCAGTTTATGGTGCTGAACCCTAGTCAGATAACAACAGTTTGATGTGATGATGATACATACATGATATATTTAGGGGAATCTTACCCTGCAGAACTAAATGATTTTTTGCATCATCATCATTTGCTTTTGTTGTTTTTGTATTTCTTCTGATGACATTAACACTTCTCCTGCCTCTATCCCTATTTTCTTGTTCCATGCATATAACCTAAAAAATTGTAACATTTTACATTTCAATACCTATTTATTTCTTATTCAAAGTACATGAAACATCCATGGATGGACCTGACACTCTACAAACTAGGAAAATTTTCTAGGTTTGGTCTTTAACTGGACTTTTGGGGTTTAAAAGTGCTCAGCCTCAAGATCTAATTGACCACTAAAATATAATTTTGGATAAATTTTCATATAATTTCATAAAAACTGTTTCAATTAAAACTAGAACTGTCCTAACGGGACAAATATCCCCCGCGGCAACAAAATTCGAAGTAGGGCAAAGACCAATGTGAAGGTCACAAGGTAAAAACTTTTGGTACCAACAGACAGGTCAAGGTGACGGGATGAATAATTTTGGTACCCAACAGAAAGGTCTTGCCACAAGGAATACACATGTGTATTATGAAGGCCCCTATCTGTTTTAGTTCAAAAGTTATGGCAAAGGTTAAAGTTTTCTGGACAGACAGAGGGACGGACAGACAGACGGACGAACAAAGTGATTCCAATATACCCCCCCAAACTTCGTTTGCAGGGGGTATAAAAAAAAACTTTTTTTGGCAAATACAAATTACCTGTAAGGCAGCTAATATTCTATGAATAACAATAATATCTAGCATTAATCCACCACATTTGTTAAAATAATCCATTATCCATGCATTATCTAAACATTAACTGAAAAATAGTCTCTGGACATATGAACTGGCTACAGGCACTTGTAGCCAATTAAAAACTAATTCAGATGCACAATTTCAAGTTGAAAACAGACAGTTAAAATGAAATCAGACCGACCAACAAATAAATTGTCTCCCATTTTGTCAATCCAAGGGCATAAAAAGTTGAGAGATGTTGTGTCATCACATTATAAGACAATTTTGCCAGTAGAGCTAAAAACATTGAATAAAAATATTTTAAGCCACAAAACTAAAACAAGAGTTGTCAGAAGACAACATAGCTCACCAGTGGGGCATTGTCAGAGGGAAAGCATGTACTTCAATGTTCTTTTAATTCAAGGTCAAGTCCAAAGTCAATGTAAAATGTTAACCAGATGAAATCTCTGGTCACAATGAATCTACAAGTGAAATCCCTATTACTAATATTTCAAAAGAAAAGCCCAGGTGAAAGTCTTGGAAAAGTAGACCAAATTCCAGGTCAATGTCACAAGGTCAAAGGTCAAGGTATCAAATGAAAGGTCTTGATATGAGGGACCTGTATAAAGTATTGAAGCCCAACTTCTATTGGTTCAAAAGATAGAGCCTAGGTTAAAGTTTTTGAAAAGCAAGTCAAAGTTCAAGAGTCATGGTCTTAAATGATAGCTTTTATCATGAGGAACCTTTGTGTGAAGTATCAAAAGCCTTCTCCTATTGGTTCAAAAGATATAGCCCAGGTTAAAGTTTTTAAAAAGTAGGTCAAAGTCGAATGTCAAGGTTACAAGGTCAAAAGTCATGGTATCAAAGGAAAGCTCTTGTCATGAGGAACCTATGTGTGAAGTATAAAAGCCCTAACACTACTGGTTGAAAAGATATAACCTAGGTTAAAGTATTTAGCATATGAGGATGCTGCCGCTGCTGATGCACGAGAATATGACAATAGCTCTCTGGACATTTTGTCCCAGCGAGCTCAAATGACATAAAAGCTGATGGTAACCTCATTTTCTTCTGAAGAATCAGATGTACATTCAACTTTCTGGTTTATCAAAGGTCTGCCTGCCATTTCACTACTTCCTAAAAAAATATAAAAAGTCAGTCATTGCATGTATTTAGAATAATCCTAATGTGGTGAATATCAAAGAATTCATTTCTGATTAATGATTTAAACAAATGTCTGACTTTGCAAACTAAAATGGAAACATTTTTCTGTGTCTGTAGGGAAGGCAACATTCCTAAAACTGCAATGAGTAATGGTTTATGTACAATCACATTCACCTTTACAAAAAGTCACAAGGATCTATGTTTGGATATATTCATTACGTAACATTACACATTCCCCTGTAACTAGAAAACACTTATTTCTATTGAATACATTTGATCTAGTACAAACCTTTGGAGGTTGTTTAGGCTAGTCTACAGAGCAGCACTAAATCTCATGGCAATTTGTAGCCTCTCATAATGTACATAATAAACATGCCAAGGTAACCTCGATGTGTAGCATGGGGGATACAGCAATTGCTTTATAAATGAGATGTAACTTGTTTGTAAAGTAAAATAAAAAATCCAAGTATTTGTGGAGTAAATTTTCTATTTAGCAATATTCCGAGTATATTTTTATTTAAGATTAGCATGGGATTTCGAAATTTCTACAACCAATCAGGCCACTGCCAAACAGATTCCACTGGCCTGATGGAAAAACTACTGGCCACGGGCCACCACTAATTTCAACCCCTGCACCAGGATAATCTAATCATCAAGTAGGATTTCCAGTTTAATTTTTTAGTCAAAAATGTCAGACCCCAATCATAGAACTTGGATCCAAAATACATCTATTGAAAGAATTGACAGATATTAGAACAAAAAAACATGTTTAGATCAATACTTTTATCAATTAATGTTGAAGTCACAAAGTAATTTTAAGTTCAATAAAAAATTAAAAGGCCTGTAGCCACTGATTATAACTTTTTGCAAAATTTCTGTCAATTTTAAGAGAAAATTCCGAGAAAAAATGATCAAAATTACACAATAGTTTTGATACAAACCTTATTATGGCTTACATCAAACTTTTTGATATGGGTGCACCATAACAGTTTAATAAAAATATATGATAAAATCATCAAAGAAGCACATTTGTAATTTAGAGAAATTCTTCAGTACTTCTTTAAAGCATCAAGAAATGATGTATGACTATTTAAACAAAATATTCCAAGTAAGCTCTAAAGAGAATAATGTGTTTAGCAAGGAGATTATCACTATATAGTGGATCCAGGCCCCAGTACAAGTGTGGCCCCAGTAGATCCGGACCCAGTTGATCCAGCCCCAGTCGGTCCCAGACCCATAATATATATTGTAAGCTTCATTATTAACTCAAACATCACTACCAACACATTCATCAACAGAGATGAACCATCAACAATATGATCCCTGATGCCCAGCTCACTGCCACCTTTTGTCTGGACTGTGAAGCTGCTGCACGTACCTGTCAACCTCCGAGATCCAAAATGAGGGAGATCTTTCTCAAAAATGAGGGAGAATTGCCAAAAATGAGGGAGAATATGCGTAAATGTAAATCGCGACCTTTTTCACCTCATTTGCAATACAGTATGTAAATGAAATGCAAGGTAACATTGCAGTGATACTATAATTTTCAATATTACACATTCTTATTACTTATGTTTAAGATTGTATTGCATAGTGGCTTTCTTAGCTTTCTGCAGGACATGGTCTGATGGCTCATACCGTATTTACCCATGTATAATGTGTACTTTTTTTCAGAAATTTTGATGTCGATTTCGTGGGTGCGCATTATACATGGGAACAAAAAAATTATATGTTTTTTCCCCAAGAATTTCTATGTGATATCGATCTGAATAATGACCGCTAAGTGTCAGCGTGTACTAAAATCACATCGGGAAGTTAATTGACTATGATTTAGATATGCAAACTTTCGTATTCGTATATCTGATAATACAGACAACCTATGTATTGATGTATTTACAACAATTTTAAAAACATATAATTATATGTTACGCTGAATGTGAGTTCGATGTTTGGTGACACAATCGCTCATTTATCTGTAATTGCCCATTGTATAACTTTCACCTATAGAGTTAAATACCTGCTGCACTAGATGTCACCTTCTAACAATACCTGGTCATTCGAACGTGAAGCGTTATACACACATGTCAATCAGACAGACAGAAATTGAAATTGGTAGTGTTTATTCAGCAAATAACAAAATCATGGACATAAAGGCATACATCAAAAGATATCGATATAATATTAATACATTACTAAGCACTAATCACTAATAAAAATTGAATGTCAAGCACATAGGAACATGATCATAGTAAAGCACAGAAAGTTGTTGTCATTCATTATTATAATCACTGATCACGTTCAAACCCTAAGAATTTGTCTCCTTCGTTGTCTGAGGTGAATAGATCTACAAATTGTGGTGACGTTCACTGACTTCGCCCCCTTCATATCAATGCTAGTTTCATATGGCAAGTCAAATGTGATTGGTGTCTGGTCGACATTTCTTATTTGGCTGAGGTCGTAGTCGTGTTGTTTCCTTCTTTCTATGATGAATCTTTGAAAACTCAGTAGCTTGTCTTCGAAGTCCTCCGGAAGTCGCTGTGCAATGTGAGTTCGCCGGTGAATGGATACACTATTCCGACGCATGTATCCAAAACCTATCTCGTTGAAGCCCTGAAGTCCTTGATTTTTAACCTCTTACTCTTAGCAATAATTTTGACTTGAATTCTGATTTCTGTCGTGGAAAGTCCAATGCTTTGCTGACGCATGCTTTTGGTCCAATCAAGTAACTGGGACTCGAGCTCTGGGTATAATGCTGCTTTGCCTCTCTCTGCTTTCTTAGTCTTCAGCATTCTCTGGAGCCTTTCTTTTTGCGTTCGCCATAAGCATATGTTCTGCGATGGAATATTCCCTCCTGGCAGCTCTGTTGCCGTGGGCTTCTGCATAGGAGATTATTTGAAGTTTCTCGCTGGCTGTGAAGGTGTTCCTTATTCTTCCCATGGTAGTTGTAAGTTATATTAGAATGAGGTTTGGACCATTATTTATCTAGAAATATTTCGATAGATAGAACACTTTGAAAATTGCATTGGTTCTTTCGGAAATAATAAAGATGTACAATTATAATATGCTTTTCTATTGGTTATCCTTCAAAATAATTACAGTCCTTTATTTTTCATTGGATAATCTTTAATTTTAATTGTGATAAAATTAATTAGTTACTGTGCTAACGACCACACTACTATAATTATGAGTAGCGCCATAATTAATCCGGTAATTGTCTAACTGATATATCCAAAAAGCTTTCGCAGCTTGTATCAAAATTTTGTAATTTGAACAATTTAAAGTGCCAGACATTTCACGCTACATAAGCCACAGGTATGTTACTGGTAGATTCACGGCCGCTCACCTTTTTTTTTCTTATTGATTTTTTACCTGCATATTATACACGGGAACTGAGGTTTACCTTGATTTTTTTTCCCCAATTTTGGGGGTGTGCATTATACACGGGTAAATACGGTAGTCTGAGCACACAAGCGTGGCGATTACATTGTTTAACCCACCAGATGAGACCAAAAAATTTAAACTACAAAGCTTGTCAATATATACAATAGTACTTGGCATCAACCACTCAGCTTCGGTTGCCCATTCTGGTTTAAATTTACACAAGTGCTTCTTTTTCTTAGAAGGTGTCCCGGTCAGGCCGGACATAAAACGTTTTCTTTCGTTCGACAACATTCACTAATGATTTAAACTTACTAAGTCATCGTTTTATAGTATAATTTCCTTGAAACCTGCTCACAAAACTGACATGCTGTTTGGAAACATAAACAATAGCTTTCACTCTTCTTTAGGAAGCGAATTCCCAAAAACCCTGAATGTTTAACATCTAGTCACGTAAGCGCTTTAAACTACTGTGATCGTTGGCTTTCCCATTCATGCTTTGTTGCGACACTGTTTATTTTTATGTATTTACGATGTCGGCGGTGAAAATCAAAGAAAATTGAAAGCAACATTCTCGGAGGGATGTGATTGTTAAAATGTGGCAGTTTTAGCTATTCAGTGCTGGAGAGCCGCCAATGTGGGAGTTTTCGAAAAAATTGTCAAAAATGCGGGAGACTCCCCGCATAATCCGGGAGGGTTGAAAGGTATGGTTGCACAGCAGGCCATCCGAACCAACTAACCTAATGCAGAAATCAAGTCTTGCACATTCTACTGGGGACAAGCCATGATGAGGTAAGTAGAAGCATTTGGACTTTGATCCACCTACCACTGCAAAGAGACAAACCACCTATCAAGTCGATCATCAGGAAACTTTTCACCATGCAGTTCCTCCCACCAGATCATATTTAACCACTGCAGCATCAACAAATCCTGAGCCAGACCAACTCTTCACCTAGATTGGCTATAGCTATTACAAATATCAATTATCATCAGGCAGTGGCTATATACACGACGGTCGTGTATATAGTCTATCACAGTCTATATACACAACGATCGTATAAATAACCTGGATGGATATTGAAGACCTAAATTCTAAAATCACATAGACTTTCTTGGTCCCAATATGTTGCCCCTGGAGGTTGTAGGCTATTGGCAATATGGAGGATCATCGTGTATATAGACCAGGGAATAAACTTAACAGAATTTTTTACGAGCCATGTGGGCTCGTAAGACTCAGAATCTACGGGCCCACACCAATCTTTATGAGTCCACACTAAAACCATTCAAAAATTGCAAGAAAAACTAATCAATTTTTTTCCGAATTTTTATTACATTACACAACAATTTCTCTCCAATTTTACTCCTTGAAGTAATCGTCCCGTTTTGTCGGCGATACATTTCGTTTTATGGGAACGGCGAAAAAAATAAACTTCCTAAGTGGGCTTGTCGAGCCATAATTTAAAGGTCAAAGAACAGTAATTAACGAGAGTCGTGATTGGCTGATGGTGTAGGGAGAGAGGAATACTATTTCAATGTATCAGGAGCTGTGATTGAATGAATTTATTTAATCTATCTATAAATAAAGATTGATTCTGCTGTAAAATCATGATTTTTTATCTCATTTCGCTAATGTAGAAATTTTATAACCTAAAAAGGGGTGGTTGCAGTATATAGAGATAGATAGATAGATAGATAGGTTGTTTACGTTTGAATTTTGGGGGGTGACCCCCTTCCAGCATGATTTTCTCAAAATTAAGGTGGATAACCTATGGTAAACTGTTAAAATTCTGATAGAGGACGATCTGACAAACATTTTGATATATGGATTGTATATAATTTCTATTGAAACGGTGAAGAGTGCAAATCGTGTACGCACAAGGAAGGCAGGGGTTTGGGGGAAAAGAAAACGACCACCTCTCTCTCTCTCTCTCATGAGATACTATATTTTTGACAAAATGATGTGTACGCACGTGCGTATTTGGCGTAATGGTAGCTACGCCACTGAAACCAGATACTGGTAACTAACAAATAAAAAGAACATGTCCGGATTTGAAACATCTAGACGCTTAGTTCCGCTTATTCAGTGACGGAATTAAGCGTCTAGATGATTCAGATTAGAATTCAACAAGGAAACGGCCGATTCGTCTTGCAGATTTTTTGTTCGCCACGTGGGCGAGTAGGAAGTGTTTCTTTGTTGTCCACAACAAATTTTACTCGTCTTGGGCGAGTGGGCGAGCGTTAAGTTTATTCCCTGTAGACCATGTATCATGTTGTTGGCTATTTGCAAGATCGTCGTGTATATAGACCATATATATGGGCGGATCCAGAAATTTTTGTCTGAGGGGGTCCAACCCCCAAAATGCCCAAATATTACCTTTTTTTGGTAAAATTTTCGGATGCCAAGGGGGGGGTGGGGGGGTTCCAGACCCCAGTACCGCCTCTGTATCCGAGCATGATATGTATGATGTTGTTGGCTATTTGCACGATCGTCGGGTATATAGACTATATACGTTTTGGTTGGCTATTTGCACGATCGTCGTGTATATAGAGACAATATTGGCTAATTGCACGCGGATGGTATGGTCTTTCTTCAAGCTCGTTCAAGTTTCTCTTTTTTTTCTTTCCACCTTGTAAATCTAAATATAATTTTGTGAGCTTTGGTAAGTCTCGGACGTTTACAATACCAACTTCTTCTTCGTTGTCGTCTTCTATAAATCCCTCTTATCATACCAAGGACTTAAAAATTAACAACTTGAAACTTCATAATATACTTATAATGGTTATTTTTTTTTACTATAATGTATTAATGTGTGAATAATATTTGCTCTAGTTTTTTGTTATTCGCAAGACCGTCGTGTATATAGAAAATTTCCACGGTTTTAGCTATTCGCACGATCATCGTGTATATAGAAATTCTTTATGCAGTGGCTATATACACGACGGTCGTGTATATAGCTGGTAGTGCCTATATACACGACGGTCGTGTATATAGCATCGGCCTTATCATCACAACTAGTAAATAGCTCAATTCATTACCATTAAATTCATCGATATCAAACAAGCATGCCTACATATATAGTACATATATAAAAAGGGGTTGGATCCACTGGGGCCGGATCTGTCCTGGGCCGGATCAGACTAGGGACAGACCAAAATGGGGCCAGAACCACTTTTTACCAAATGCACGTTCAAGTCACAATCTGAGTAAATTCGGGCTATATGAAAATCGCCAATTTTTTTCTGACAAACTTTGTGATATTAAGTTCTACCTTACAAGGGATACATTACTCATTTTGGTAAACAAAACACACTGTATACCTATTTTCTCTAAACGTTATTCATGTTTTAGTTATTTGTTGATGGAACTGAAAAACGGCGCCAGAAATATATATTACAAATATGTAACGGTTAAGTAACATCCGAAAATAATCCCATACAATGGTAATAGTTAACTTTTACCGATGTTATGAATCTTTGATGTACTGATTTCTACGTCTACAAAATACGTTGGTCCATCAACAAATTGATTCAACAACGTGAACAGATACCTGTTTACAAAATTGAACATTAAAGGGAGAGAGAGAAAAAGAATAACAAACAACCAAAACAAAACAAACAACACCCCCTCCTAAATTTAAATTTCAAACAGGGCTTCGGAGGATAAAGGAAATCATGTGTATATATGTCTCAGTTGAATATAAAGATGAATTTACTTATTTATTTAAAACCAATCTGATACAGGGTGATGCATGACGACACCGAGTTCAGCAGATGAGATGGTAACAATACATAACGACTAGTAAAATCTCTCATATATCATGTCCTGAATGTAAATTGGAGGAGGGGATGCTTTTGTTGTTCTGACCAAAATTGGGATTTCTATTTTCATAAGTTCGACCTAAATTACCACTGAAGAGACATTAGTTGTCGACTGAAATGCGAAAATAGTGCACCGAATTGATACATTGATATATATTATTATTATTTTGTTATACAGTTAATTACATGTATAACCATTTCGATAAATTGTTATAATTATCAGTAGTTTTTGGTTATACAATGTATAATTTTTATCACAGGTATAGTTCACAGTGCTCAATTTCATCTTTCATATTTCGATTCGGCCCCACCGCCCCCGCCAAATGTCTCACCCCAAATGTATCATTATACATTCATATGACCAGAGACATATATACACATATGTCTCTGATATGACACCTATTTGATTAAACGTAATATTATGAAATATTTCCCCGCCTTTGAGATCTAACTGAATGTAGCAATGTCAATTAAAATCAAGTTATAAAAGTAATTGTCCACCTTTTTGACATCGTGTTTCTCGTTTCATTTTCACTTCCAATGACCTTTGTCGACGGTAAAGCATATCATGTTAATCACCTCTCTAGTACTCTTAGCAGCATGCACATCCGTGCAAGTAAGTCTAGTAACAAAGAAGACAAACAAATAAAACAAAACTCAAAAACTTTATTAAAATGTTTAAGAAATTCATCATATACACCAGTGTTTAGTAGATGTTCGAGCGGACATGGGGGAGTGGAGTTTTAAATGAGTCAAGGATGTGGACGGTCACCAGTGGCGGATTTAGAGGGGGCGCCCCCTCCCTTTCGCCACATATTTACAGGAAAAAATCCAGATTTGGGATTAAAAAAAATGGTCGAGTAGTTTGGCTAATACAGATGTGGCCCACCCCCAAAATTTCGGAAATTCTGGATCCGCCACTGGTAAGGATGATATTTAACATCATAACATGGGACATGACGAAGATTTACAATAGTCTTTGCATGTTGTACCATTTGTCTAAAATGGAGTGAATTTTGTTTGATGCGTGTTATTAGACGGTATTTCAATTGCCAAAAGCTGACAGACTTGTAAGAAGCGCGAATCCCGAAATTTTTATATAAGGGTACACACCAAATAAAAGATATTTCCACCGAGGGGCCAGATCACGTTTTATTCCTTTGAATGTACGCATGTCTCACCAGAGACATCGTAAAAATAGCGAGAATTTTGTTATCCGGATATAGATATCAATTTATGACCGTTTGAGGTTTCGGTATTTCACCATCGAGCATTATGGGAAACTTCTGTTTTCTCGTCAAAAACATCGATGCGAGAAAAAGAAACTTCAAAGCTTAAATACTTCTCACTTTATATGAAATGGAACAACCCGACTAAGGAGCATACACAGTAAAGAGGCTTAGCAACATTATATTGGAATCATCAGAATCCAGAAAAACGCCCCTTCATTAACATATTTTCTTGATGGCGATTGTTTAGTGTCTAAAGGTAAACAAAACTGAAAAAGAAGCCACGGCTGAGGTAAAATATTTATCACGAACTTATAACAGGGTATAAATAAATACCATCGATAACTTGAACTTTTATGCATATGATGCAGATACCGACACGGTTGTATTTTACTCACTCGGAAAATTTGCTCGATGATCAAATAAAACATGATGTGCTTATTTGAAGAAAAATTTCAGTTGGTGTCCACGCACAATGGGAAAATATTCTGAGGATTATTATCCGCATAGCACCAAGTTAGATATGTGTGATCACATGTCAAGTGCATCCTACTCTAAACTCACTGAAAATGGTTGTCTTTCTCACGAGGTACAACAGGATGAGGTTGAGGTTATCAAATCAAAATTACACCGAGATAACTTGAAGCTGAGGTCATATGTAGAGGATGGAGATATTAATTGTGGGCAACAGACATGTGATTCAGATTTACTGAAAGACCAATTTCATCAGTTATCAAGAGATATTGAATTTCAGTGTGATATAACAGATACATCATCAGAAACATTAAGGACAGAAGATCGTTGTCATGGATACAATGATAGAGTATCTGATTCTGACTCTGAATGTAATCCAGATATCCTCAAGAAGTCTTCAGGGGTGACTATTGAAAGACAGGTTTCAAATGGGCTAGTCATTTCACCTGTTGGTTTGACACAGGATCTTCCAATTGATCTTCATTCTGAAAACAACAGATTTTCATCAGTGCTAGAAAATATAGGATCAAATCTTGTTTACATTCCCACCACTCATCAACTCACAACGGAGACTAACACAAATATTAAGGACCAGAATTCTGAGTCACAAAAAAATTCTGAACCTCCTGGTAACCATATTGATAATGACAGTAGGTGTGATTCTACAGAAACTGTCCTCAACGACCATGATTCACCAGAACATGAGATTTCACAGCAAAAATGGAAACAAAATCTTCATGAGACATCAAGTCTTTGTGAAACAGACTCCTTGTTGAGATTAAAGGATCCAGACCAATTGACTTGTCATAGTTTTGAATTGGATGTTAGTATGCCTCAGAATTATTCAGGAGATTCTTTGTTGAGGACATTTAATGATGCCTCTAGCCTGTCAAATCTCAGCACTTGTACAGATTTTTCTGTATCAGCAATCTCGATGGAGGAAGGTAGTGAGATGTGTATTGACACTGGAGATGGAGGATTTATGGAAGTCAATCTTTATGGGAGAAATTCTTACGAGAGATGTAAAAACCCTTCTGAAGACTCAGGTTTTGAAGATAAAGGTGCAAAGCCTAAAAGAAAAGGAATCTCTGCATTTTTGACCAGGTAATTTATAATCTCTATTGTACATGTACATGGTACATTGTACATAAGCTGGTAGATATATACATTTAAAGTTATTCAGGAAGTGTCTTACTCTTAAGAATTTGATAACAGCCAAAAGCATCTGACTTTTTCATATCTAGAGCAATGTATATTCTTGGAGCAATTTTGGAAATTAAAAGATTAAAATATTTTGTCCCCAAGTTTCAACCCAAACATCTTGACCAGTCTCCTGGGGTACATGTATCTACTCAGACCTATATAGACAGTGATGTCACACGGACCACAAGAATACTATGTCAGACAATAATGATTAGGCTTTATGTGAATATCATTTCACCTGTTTCTAAAGTTTCGTTGATATTAATATTACATGTATATCAATGTTGAGAATTTTGCTTCCTAATTAAATTATAACATAAAATTGTAATTAAGAGAGAAAAGAAAATCTGAAATTTGAAGGGAAAGTGCAGAGAACGAAATCAACAACTGGAAAGAGTGTGTACATGTATTGTAATCTAAGGTCCTGCATCAGATTCACTGTTTAGAGCCTGATCCATGTAATGCGTGGTTCTTAATTATACAAGTACAACTGCATTGCTCCTGCAGCATGTACACACATACCTGATATGATTAGAACAATACAATCCTACTGTTTTTATCATTTTCCAATTACTCAATTAACCGCAGAATGAGGTTAGTAAATTTATGCAAAAACAACATGACGTATCACTGAACATTCTGAAGTGAGTTAATAATTTTAGCATGACCATCTACACATGTACTGATTATACTCTCCCTATGTCTAGGAAACTTTGCTACATGTATTTGAAACCCTTACTGCATACAGCAGTTATACTAGTAAATCTTTGGTTTAAACATTGTTTATTAATTTCATATACATAAATCAATCAACAATTAAAAACCAACAGGATTTGACAACAAGATAATGATCTTATGTTAAGCCATCTCCTGGACAACATACATGACTATCAGGAACAAAACAAGAGAGCAGACGGTATACAGTAAATCTTTGACACAACATACATGTATAACATATTCATACTAACTTTCTGGTAATAAAAGTTAGTTTTGAAATTTGATAAAATCATAAATAGTATATGTACTTGTCATTAATGGTGTTTGATACCATAATAATTTGTATTGTTTGATAGATAAATTCATATGATATAATATAATCATATTGATACATGTACTTCAATTGCCAATACTTGTATTTAATTAACCTTATCACCTGAGCAAATAAAATAATCAATTATATGTAAATCGCTTGAGACAAGAAGTTAAAGGATCAAGTTAATACAGTGACTATATATGTTACATATATATGTTTACACTATGTTGTCACAAAATGCCTGATATCTTTAAATCATACGATACATGTGGATATATCTTTGTAAGAGTCTTTATATTTTCTTATCACCTGCATGAGGGGTAGGGTACCGTACTATGTTACATGTTTTGTACTGGTACATGTATATCACTATCGGCACTGTGGTACTGACAACTGTGCTGCCACAGGTCAGTGAACTCTTTCAGTCTTCGTTTCACACTTTGCAGTTCAGTGGCCTATCAGACATTTCTGGTGATAAATGTATAGGATGGGCGTTCATAAAATCTCGAATTTGTGCCAAATTCCTTAGTTCATATGTGAAAAAAAATTAAAGAATTAGGAAGGAGAAAAATTAATGCATTGTTGCACCCTGTATCGAACATGTTGAACTTTGGTTTGAACATTATTTATTAAATATTTATACGTAAAGCAATCACCAATTAAGAACTATCAGTTTTAGGATTTGGCAACAAGATAAGGATCTTACGTTAAGCCATCTCAGTTGAACTCTGATGATCAAGACTTACATGTACTATTAAAGTGGACTTGTATACATGTATGTATCATTATATGTTCCACATACATGTATAAAAGAAACAAACTTGAAAATTTCTTTTATAAATACTTTAAAAGATTCCAATACATGTTGGTTTTACTAAATGTTAAGTGCTGAAGTATATGTTTTGTGTGACAAGACCTAGAATGATGCTTGGATCCAATGATACCTGAGATATTGACCACATACAAATGTTCATGTATATATGACATAGATTTTTGACCTTCTTTAAAAACCTTTTGAAACCGGCAATCACACTCATTGTTGGCTTTAAATTCTGAGCAGATAGGTTTTAGGATTAGATATTTAACACTTAAATGTATGGCTTAAATAAAACAGTATATTGTAATCATTGTAACAATACCTTTTGAATTCCATTGATAACAAAATAATTGACTTGACCTGAGATACCTGTATGCATGTATATTTTATTAAATCTTATAGGAATGTAAATTTATATGGTTTGAAACCGTTGAAGAGTTAAACTGGCAGATTTTACATGTATATTAATTAATTATTACATTAGCAAGTACATGTAATTCTATGCTCCTTTAATGAAGTCTTTCCAAATTCAAGAGAATAATCATGTGACGAAGTCTTTGACCCTTCATTATTTCTTACGGTAGCCCTTAGGGAGGATTTATTTACAGTCGTAATATTCCTAAATCTTCATTGCGAGTCACTGTTTCACAAATATTCCGGCATGTGCTGTTCAGTTAATAGTTTTATGCTAGGAATGATCAGAAGACATATACACATATCAAATTGTTTATTTGGGGTCATTTTCAATGTTTCACAAACGCATTTTCCTGTCTATTGACCACCCTGTCTGTCCTTTGAATTAGAATAAGAGTGTTAAAAATCCCTCACTACTTTTTTGCCGATCCATTGTACATCATCCGTACGTGTATCGGCATATCAGAATTGTGAGACTGTGCATCAGACATGTGCCGCCACCGTTTACTGGTTTGGCGTTTAAGAATGAACAAACAAAAACTTTGTCCACTGAAAAAAATCTTAGTCTCAATAATATAACTTGTGATGTTGGCTTTATTAGTCTATACATGTATTATATATATTATTTTCACGCCAGTTAATCATTATTTGTTCTACGATATAATTTGTTGACATCGGACACGGACATACTGTCATTGTTTACAGTATGCTGCATATGATTGTCAGTTAATTGTTAGACAGTGACCATGGTTCAGGAAATGATTCATTTCAGACTACATTGTAAACAGTTCAGAGGTCTACATGTCTACAGTGTGATCTGTAATACAAAATACAAGATCTATGTATTTATTCATGAAGTAACTGTAATAATGTACTAACCGTGGAGAGGGTAGAATTAATGAAGTGTAGGCGTTGTGCTCCACACTATACCAAAGAAACGTGTGTTTAAGATTTGACATTTAAAGCGATCTGAGTTCGTTCTCCAATAGGACATTATACTTTTAAACTTGTTACGCAACCTTCTCCATTCTCTGCCGCGATGACCGGCTGATGTCCATGAATTATAAATGGAAACATCGTCTATTTGCACGTCATCAACTGTGGACTACATGCAACTTGTTTGAAAATCAAATAAATATCAGTATATAATTCAATGAAAAACGATACCCATATTTTTTTTGGTTAAATGCCTCAGTAGAAATACACCATACACATATAATCATAATCTATATGAAGATATAGTTAAACTTCTTCTTTTTTGACTTTAGGGAATATGTAATAAAATCGTTGTGAAGTTAATCTCGGTGGATTTTGCAGGTATAATCCTAAATGTATGTGAAATGCTCTATAAACTGAAGGTTCAATATCGTATTTTTGTAATGTTTACTTATATGCTTGTAAATGCACATTTGTATTAAAATGTACATGAGTACATGTTTACATGTACACTACATAATATAATCTTGTACATACGAGCATTTGAATACAAATATAAACGAGTAAATGTACACAACAGTATTAACGCATATTAAATGTAAACATTTTGAAAATCATGATTTTGGTACAGTTTTCTTCCTCCCATTCAACTTCTTTCTAAAACAGTGTTCGAAGATACCGATTAACGAATTACATAGCCATAATGGTATTTTCTTCCTCTTTTAACAACGGTAAATAGTGAAAATAACAAAGCGATGGAAGAAAAGGGATATTCATGAATGTATCCGATTCAGTGGAGATTAAGGAATGCCTTTAGTTGTGTTGGCCTACATGTAGAGGTATTTTAAATTTCTCAGTCGGCATACTTTGAAAGACCTACTCAGGGCGGTGATAAAACGTACACTATGCAGTAGAGTATCCATGAATATTTTTGTTGCGATCCCATCAAATACATACAACAGTTATTCTGTGAATATTTTTATTTTCTTGGAAACCGACACTCGTCGGTGGCATGTCTTACGGTAGATGTCGACACTTATAAGGTTCCTCTCTGCTTCGGATGGGTCCGTCGCATGGGTCTTAAATAAATGTACCAGGCAGATGCCGTCACCAAATAAGTGAAATTATCTTAATGTCACGTGCTGACAAGAAATAAACAAACGTATAAATTAAAGAAAATGTTGTTGTTGTACTGTATATGGATATTAGTTTTTAAAATCAGTTATAAACTTGTATTGAGAGGTATTTGAAGTCGACATCTAACCCCATAAACAAGGATGCTGATCGCAATGTTATACAAAGTCCTTCAACATCCTTACTCATTATACCGTGGACTTATCAACAGTCAGTGAAGTGTGCCTTCCTGTTTACTCTCCTTAAAAACAAGCTTATTTTTGATTTGCTTGTCGAATTGGAGGCCAAATACACATCATCACAAGGACCTCGGTACCCATCTTAGGCCTTTAAAGTTTGGATTGAAGAAGGGACCATAATATATGAAAGTGGAATGAAACAATTTCGGTTTTGCTTGTAGACTAAGGAATCTCACGATTTGAGAATTGAGTAGCAATAATAATGATAGTTACCAGTATCGATTATGATTATATATTTATATCATATGTGTAATTCATTAGCAAGGATTTCGATATCAAAGTGAAGAGTAAGAGATTTCTTTTTGTGTCTCTTATTGAACTGTTCCCGTTGGCAGAGACCGTTTTGGAAATTTTGGAGTAGACCACGAGACTTTATTATTGTGCTCACAGGAAGCCATTTTAAAGAAGAAGCTGATATATAATAGCACTCTTTACCGGCTAATATTGGAAGTGATTTTGTTAGGAGAGAAACCCTGTCAGGAAATAATTTTAAGAAAGTCAGTGATATAATATAACAAACGTAATATTCATTAGAGACCGTATTAAGAAAGTCAGAGAGACCACAGCATGATCATTGTTATTTGGTACAAATGATTTTTAAACATCCAAGAGGGAGGGAAATTTTACCATACTAATTCATCAGGGAAGTCAGAGACTCGTCAGTAATATTCGCTACGAAACGATGTTGTGAGTGGGAGATCATATTTTACTCGGTATAATAAACATATTGTTTGTTCGCCACCTTCGTTTCACTTATGCTAGGAATGCCTTGTGTCAGACTAGAAGAGTAAAATGACAGAGTCCATGGTATGCCATTATGGCCACGGGGCATATGTCATGGTATTAACCAAGTAAGTAAAATCATCAAGGACGTGGTCGCGCTGGGTAATTGCTTTATAAGCGACACCTCTGGTATCATACTACATATGTGTGTTACTAACCATGTAACAGATAGTAACGTTCTGACAACTCCGACTGTGTCAGATCGGGTCGATTGCGACTTCTTTATACTCTAGCACCTAAAATATGTATGCGGACGCCACGATCTGTCAACTCCCCCCTTTTCTGCTACCACCACCATCATAAAATCTCAGTCCAAAATGAAGGACTTAGAAATTTCTAACTGATATGGAATGAGAAATCTGTGTATTAGTGTATTTATTATCGAATAAAAAAAAAAAAAAAAAAAAAACAGAAAGAAAGAAAAAAAAAAAAAAAAGTGAATTAAAGGGTTGGTTTCTCAGAACTTTCTGAGTGAAAACTTCCTTAAATCATGATTAGTATACGAGTTTCATAACGTCCTTCATAAAATGGTTTTTCATAAATAATGATTGTTCAAAACTTCCATTCGGATCATTAGTATGTATAGAAAAGGGCGGTCTTTGTCAGTATTGGCCACTTTGCATAATTTGTGTAGTTAAGATTCCGTAATATTATTTTATATCACAATGTCTGCATCTAATGATCTATGAAGACGAGGCCAACAACAGTAAACACCATAACCTACTAACTGCATGACACATTTTTCACATTCTCTCCCAATACACATTTTCCCAGATGTTTGGTCTACTTGTACATCATTGTATAGTATATTAGCTTTTGGTGTATGCGTTATCGTTTACTCTAGAAATCTAGTTGTTATTTTTTCTGAATATCTGTTCACATCTGGAAAAGTCTATCGGTGTTATCATGCTATATCAACATCTAGAGCATCACTCAGTACCCCCTAGACATCAGCTTTGAGTCATCTAATGTGCACCAAGTACATCCTTTTCCCTCTGGATACACTGTGTCTGAATTTATTATTCTTCACACTGAACCATTCGTGTTGCATGCGATGTAAATCAACATGCAGTATCGACTTGCTAGAGGATTTTTTTTATATAAAAGTTTTATTTATAGGTTGCAGGGATAGGGACTTGAAGTACAAGAATTACGATGAATTCGGGCAATTGATAGAAATTTTACTTGAATGAACTACACGTTAAGTTTATACTGGTAGAAATGCAGTGAAGTTGGCACATTGTCGTTGCGATAATTTATTGTACTCGTGGCAGGGGAGAGTTCAGTGCAATGCAATTATAAGTAATCATTTCGTGATTTAGTATTTGCAAAAGCGCTTCATGTGTTCTATGTATTATATAGTGGTTCATCAATGAAGCGAATGAGAGAAATATTCCGAAACGTATATTTATTGTGCAGTATACAGTATATATATACGATCCTGTTAAAGTTCTATGTATACTCAGGATCAGCTTTGTACAAGTTCACGCTTAATTCTAAAATAACACAACACGAGTGAAGAGTTTGAATATGAAGGCATTAACATTCTAACATCTGTCATATAAACGTTCTGATTTTTATGCCCCGGAATGAAATTCGGGGCATTTAGTTTTTGACCTGTCCGCATATCTGTCCATCTGTCTGTCTGCGGCTAAAACTTTAATCTTCATTATAACTTTGAACCTTTACAGGTAGATCTTTCATCTTCCACATGCGCATTCCTTGTGACGAGTCCTTTGCGTTGCTATCACAGTTTTTGACCTAGTGACCTTGACTGTGACCTTTGACCTACATTTCAAAATTTTTCAGTATTTGGACTTTGTTACCGCTGGGGGCATTCGTGTTTCACAAACACATCTTGTTTTATGTGAAAACGGTGATTGGGTCGTGTAAACGGACTTTGAACTAAGGATTTAGTCTCTTAAGTTATATATATGCGTAGTTAATGCCCTTTTGTTTCCAAGTCGCAATGCTGCGAAAACATTGTTGGGATTACATGAAGGTATCATATAAACGTGTCAAATTGGTGTTACTTTGACTGCAAAATAATCAGTTCCCATGATCGCTCGGTTGCATTTTTCTATGTATTTGTCCTTGAATGATGATGTGGATGAAGTAAAATATTCAAATTATGGATTATCGAATTTATCTTACAGCTGAATAACTGGTAGTAACTTTCAAGCAGGATTTTAGGAGAAATACTTCAAAGTAACGTAAACTTGTGACCTATGGTAGTTTTATACGTCCGTCTTCAGACGGGGCGTATTCTGTTGTGTTGTCCGTCCGACGTCAGACCGGTATAATAATGATAATAATAATAATAAATACTTTATTTAAAGAAGGTAACCAGATAAGCTATAGCTTTTCTTCCTCAGGGCCTTCTACGTCTTCAGTTTACAAGTTACCTTTTTACATGGCATATATATGGAATACAGTACATGGTATATATGCTCACACACCATCATACTCCCTCACATATAAGCAATGTTCCCCACACACATACTTTAGCTTGTACATAAATATATACATATTAACATTTACTTACACGAACATACACACACTCATATACATAAACTTATTTATGAATATACATACATACATACATCTACATACACACCCAGGCATGCATACCTACCTACATGTGTACCTACCAACAAATCAACCTATATAACTACCTACCTACTTACATACATACATACATACATACCCTAATACACATACACACATATACATACATATACAAAACACACGTGCATTACATATATAATTACATACACATATATAGACACATACATACATATACATACACATACATACATATTATTACAATCACAAATATATAATTCACAACATTAAATAAGTGCTACATATACACACACATATATACACACTTATACACATACATATATACATATACATACACACACATACTCATATACACATACATACATAAATATATATATACATACATACATATATACATACACATACATACATACACACCCTAATACACATACACACATATACATACATATACAAAACACACATGCATACATATATAATTACACACACATATATAGAAACATACATACATATACATACACATACATACATATTATTACAATCACAAATATATAATTCACAACATTAAATAAGTGCTACATATACACACACATATATACACACTTATACACATACATATATACATATACATACACACACATACTCATATACACATACATACATAAATATATATATACATACATACATATATACATACACATACATACATACACACCCTAATACACATACACACATATACATACATATACAAAACACACATGCATACATATATAATTACACACACATATATAGAAACATACATACATATACATACACATACATACATATTATTACAATCACAAATATGTAATTCACAACATTAAATAAGTGGTACACTGTTCATCAAAATTCTACACAATAGATATGTCAATTTCTTAGTTTCCATCTGAAAGAAAATAGCACATTTAAACAGCTTGATCATCACAGATTCTCCCTTCTGGATGTTATTAAGGGTATGATTTTTCTTTTAAACTGATTTATGTTGTTGGATTCTCGTATACTTACCGGTATTGCGTTCCACAATCGGGGACCACTATATTGAAGCGATTTTTCGAAAACTTTTGTTTCTTGACGTTTGATATACATATCATTCGTCCGGGCCATGACTTTTACCCCTTGCATAGGTTTGAATAATATTTTACAGAATTGCACAGGACCCAAGGCTGTGTCCTGACCGTGAACTAAGGTCATATCTGTAAGTTAAGGTCAGAATGCATAATGTGATAGGTAAATATTTGTCGGGTCATAACTTTTTACCCCTTGTATAGATTTGAAAAATATTTCACAGATTTATTTCCCAGGACCCAAGGGTGTGTCATGACCCTGAATCAAGGTCATGTATGCAAGGTCAAGGTAACAGTGCTTATATCATTTATATTCTAGTACGGTTCATTACTTTTTCCCCTAGCATAGGTTTGAATAATATTTCACAGAATTGTTGCCATGGACCCAAGGATGTGTCATGATTTTGTATAGTCAAGGTCACAGTGCTTATGTCAGTTAATTTTTTGCATGGGCCATAACTTTTTGATGCATGCATGGATTTAAATAGTATTTCACACAAATATTGCCAGTAATCAAAGATGTGTCATGACGTTGAATCAAGGTCGTAATCTACAATGTCAAAGTCAAAATGCATAGTATGATGGGTAATTTTTTGTCCGGGTCTTGAATTTTTATTCTCTGTGTGTATTTGAATGATATTTCACAAAATTATTCCCCAGGACCCAAGGGTTTCCTGTAGCCTTGAACCAAGGTCATATCTGCAAGGCCAAGGTACATGTAACATTGCTTATTTTTCCCGCCTCAGTTTAAGCGACGGTCGTATTATGCAACGTAAGCCGTTGATAATGTGTTTTTTTATGTTTTGTGCTTGTTTGTTTGGTTTTATTTGGGGGGGGGGTTTGTTTGTTTGGGGTTTTCTTTTTTGGTTTTGCTGAGTACTTTGGCTTACCACGGCGTTAGCAATTGAAAATCAGCATTTTACTAGGTTTGGCATATCAAGACTCCCACCTGCCTATATCAAGAGTGTTCGATATCAAATCAAACATTTGGAAGTGGTGCAAGATTTTGTGTCGCCTATGTAATGCACAGTATGCATAATCCGAACATGAACATGAAACAAAACAAATGGACGCAGCATCCCCAAGCAAGTCAAAATGACTGCTTTAGAGCAATAATAAAGTGTAACGTTCTATATCTGTTTTCTACGGTCCCATTTTTCGAATTCAATAATGAGAATTGGTAACTGGTGTATCAGCTGAGTCCCTGTGTCAAGATAGGTATTAGTACAGTAATAAACATCCCCCGTCCTTCTCGAGCCACCGTCTACTAAACACGCTGAAATTTCTATGTACTGCATCACTCAAAAATCATCAGAATAAAATCAAGATATAGCACGAAGTCGTGGACAGTAGAAACATAAATTCATTCCTCATTTCGTGGTAATGGTTTTGTATGCTGATTTTGTTCTGAGCTTGCGGGGCAGGCGTCTGGGTTCGATTCCCGGATTGTGCCAAGTGCTGTTATATGGTAGGTTACTTCCTGCTTGTCGCAATATAATACAAAATTTGTTAAAACAACGAAACCCCCCCACAAAAAAAAAAAAAACCAACCAACATTCCCGGTTAATCAGTTAACCGACAATATACATGAAAACAATTACAGAGGAAATTTAGAACAAAGACAATATTCATTTCTTGTTGGATATATATCAGACGCTTTGATAAATTCCAAAGCGCTTACAAGAAAAACGTACAATATCGAGTTTTTACTTAGAATAAGTTGCACACATATGTTGAAACATTGGAATGCCCATAGAATGTTAGAATATTTTTGTGGTTATAAATCCACACGCAAGAGGATATTTGCATTATCTATATAGAAGAGAATAAAGATAGAGCACAATAAAACGTCTTTGACATTCTCTTTATAAGTCTAGTACTTTTAAGATAAAAGTATGTAGAAAATAGACAAGAGCAAACATGAAAAGCAAACAAATATCCGATTTCTCTGGTGGTTATAAACTGAGGGGATGCAGTGTGTATACCATGATCTACCTAAAAGAAAGGCATGTAATTACTGGTTGGTGACTGGTACTGGTATTTGGCAATACATGTACCTGTCATTGAAAGGAGGGAGAGGAAGAGGAAGGCTATGTAGGTAAAGGTATGGGACAAAAGGCAAGCGAGTTGATATGGACAATCACATGTGGTAATCTGATTGAAAAGTATTCACAAATTACAAAACATGAAAGCCTTATTGACAATAACACTGAACATAACATAGGGTCTTAAATATAGATGTTGCAAGAATAAAAGTGTAGAGATTAAGTGTTGTTAGATTTAAACAACCACTTGAAAAATCGATCATATTACTAGTTTATTCATTGCACTGGATTTTAAATACATTTGAGTTGCATAAGAATTATATAAGGAAGTCCAAATCGATTGCATCATTGCATTCGCAATATTCCTAGATAGAAGTATTTCACGGATTTCACTATTTCTGTTTCTTACTAGATTCTGTCAATCCTTGTATACTGAATGAGAGATAAAGTGATGTTTGTGTTTTAGCTGTGAACACTACAGTAGTTCTTCAGAGATCTCATTGTCCATCTTTTGTACGTCTGTCCAGCTCTGCATGCAAGACATATGTTCCGTGGGATACTGTAGTTTCAACTAATCATTCTAGATGTCTGTATTGCACATTGTAGCATTTCACTCCAGTAATATTTGTTTGATTTCTAGTTTATACAAGTGAGAATATACATTGTATGTTAATGCCTTTACAACATAGACGTGTATTAATCTATGTTTACTATGACAGTTTCTAGAGATCACTTGGGAAAGGGGAGGGTATCACAGTACTCTGGTACACAGACTATCCTTTCGTTCATCCAGGCTGGCAAAATCATATGCGTCATACAATCTTGAATGTGACATTTAGCAATATTTTATAAAGTATTTATTTGCCCATTTCAGCAGTTGATGAAAATGTTAATAATATTTTTTCAGAAACCTTTTTTCCCGTAAATCAAAGGATGTTGAAGATTCGGATCAGCAGGGTTGGAAGCTATTTGGTCGTGTCCCTCCTAAGCAAATAAGTACAAATAAAGGCCCACAACAAATATCATGTGAATATCAACAAAGAACAGCCCTTCAGAACGCTACTGCAAAAGGAAAGAAACAAGATATAGAGGTCATGTCTACCACAGCACTCATCTTGGAAAACAGGCCCATGTAAGTTTAAATTAACTCCCTTGTTATATAAACAGTAGAAAAAAGAGGGCTTTGATATATGTTTGGCCAGATTACAAAGCAATTCTGATCTGTATGTTGGTGATGTCTGTGTCCGTCTGTCTGTCTGTCAACATCTTGGTCAAGTTTCTAGTTGAAGCAAAATCTCAGCAACTAAGAGGAGTATAAACACAATACTTAAAACATCTGTTCCTTATGACCAAAGTTTTCAAATTATGCATTGTCATTTGACCTAGTGACCTTGGCCTTGGACTTTGACCTACTTTGAATTAAATTTAATTTTGGTTGTATCTTTTGAAACAATAGGGATAGGGCTATGATACTTCACACATAAGTTCCTTATGACAAATGCTTTCAATTGATACCAAGAGTTTTGATCTTGTGACCTTGACTTTGTTTGGAATTTGCTTTGCAATCCAACCATACAGTTTCTTTTTTTTCTAGAGTTTTATGGCTGTTTTATGTCACCCTTAAAATTTGTTGCTAGTGATTTTCAGTGTTTGTCATATCCTTATTTCTTTTGTTTCCGTCCTTTTGTTTTTCTGTAATTCCCACATCAATATCTTATCATTATAACTTTGCCTTCAGGTGAGTAATATATAGATTTTAATCAAACTGAGACAAAAAAAACCCCATTCAACAGCTTTGTGTAGATGTACTTGAAAAGAGATAGTTATGAGTCAATAAAGGTATAATACCTTTTAATGCTTTGATTTTCGGCTTAAAGTTAGTGACACTTTGTTTTTGCAATTTGGCCTACATTTCAATCAAAGTTCAAACTCAGCACACAAGTAGACAACAGTGTCAAGATGTACAGTAAAGGAAGTGATTCTGTTTTCTTTAATTGCACAGACAGAAGTAATAATTCCTCAATCTGATAGAAGTACATTGTAATAAACACTAAATCCTGCTGCCTTTAATCACAGTCTTTAAAGTCAATTGGAAGTTTCTATCTTTGATTTTTAGGGAGAGGGTGTAGCATTACAATTCTAATCAAATCTTCATACATGCTTTTATTTTTCATAATTTTACACAGTCTGTAATTGGTTTCCTCTCCTTTATGTTTAGGAATTTGCCAACAAAGGATCCAGAGGAAGCAGAGAAACATCGACAACAATATGAAGCAATGATAGAAGCAGCAAAGAAAAAAGGTACTAATGTAACAGATATTCATATATAATAGTATTGATATAATTTACTGATAATTATATATGTCTTTTGGAGGTTTTAATATGAAAAAGATAACACTGTAACTTCCTTCATAAAATATCAAAAAAGATATTAATGCATGAACCTGATTAAGAGCTCTAGTCATAAGAATATAAAGTATCAACAAAGATTGTTGATGAATGACATGACTGTAGACAGAGAGTCATCATGAAGAACTCTAGCCACAAAAATATAGAATATCAACAGAGATACTGATGAATGACATGGCTGTAGGCATAGAGTCACCATGGAAAACTCTAGCCATAAAAATAGGGAGGGTCAACAGAGATACTGATGAATGACATGGCTGTAGACATAGAGTCATCATGAAGAACTCTAGTCATAAAAATATAGAATATCAACAGAGATACTGATGAATGACATGGCTGTAGACATAGAGTCATCTTGAAGAACTCTAGCAAAAAAACCAAAAATAGGGAGGATCAACAAAGGTACTGATGAATAACATGGCTGTAGACATAGAGTCATCATGAAGAACTCTAGCCATAAAAATAGGGATGATCAACAGAGATACTGATGAATAATATGACTGTAGACATAGAGTCATCATGGAGAGCTCTAATGATAAAAATATAAAGTATCAACAGAGATGCTGATGAATGACTTGGCCCTAGACATAGATTTATCTTAAAGAATATTTCTTGGAATCAGATTATAGCAATGAATAATGATACTGAGTGTATAAAGGAATAACTGTAAAGAGATACTATTTTTACAAAGTGAACATTCTTGTAACTAAAAAGTGCCTTTATACTCAATATACATAGAACAACATGAGGCAGATTTATCAGGCTTTAGTAACGTGCTGTACAAGAAGGGTCTCTGTTGTCAAGCTTGCTTAAGTGATGTGCTAAAACTCACAGCACCTATCTCCACCTAATTCTGACTGGATTTAAATCTCAGTGTGGGGGAGATTGAAGGTCTGCCACTGTACCTACAGAGGGCCATTTTATTCTCAAAATATTGTGGTGTCCTCTACTTGTGAAACCTCATAGCCACCATGAAAGTGAAATATTATATATGATGGTAACAAAAAAAAGTCAACAAACTGTACAAAATTGAAATAGATGAATACTTTAATTATGTAATACACAGCCTAGTTATTGTTGAACTTTGATAGTTACGAGTGATATAAGGGGAAACAGAAGGATTACCTCTTTACATAGATTTCTTTACCTTCTTTTGAAAGCATGTTACATAAAGCTGTGTTAGATATATATGTTCTTCACATTTACTATTTCATGTACAGATAAACTCAGTCTGTTTTATGTAATATGCTTTCTTTGTCATGCTTTGATTCCCTCATGGTTTATCTAGATACTTGATGAATCTATAGACAGGAAGCATTTTAGGTCACTTGCAACAGAGTTATGACATAGATAAATAAAGTATTGTTGCTGTCAGTTTGTTTACACTCCTGAGCAGTGAATAGATACCATACTGTGTTTACTGATATGCTTACTTTTGTGTAGATCTTGTTTTTTTTTTTAGAAAACTAGAATGAACATTTGCTTTACAACTAGAATCTAGAACATGAAACACTTGATTTATATGAAGTACATGCACATGTATCATAAAATAAAAGTTTCGAGAGATAGAAGTTTAAATTGAAGTACATCATATGGAAATTTTAGAATAGTTATAAATAAGTTATAAAATTCATATATGAACTTGGAAGATCATCATGGTTCAGTTTTCTTTTTCACGTTTTAGCAAATAAAAATAGAGATTTTTATAAAATTTGAAGGCACATGCATAGAATTTACATAACTTTAGGAAATGGGGATATGTGTTTATTTCCCTTTTTGTCCTCTATACTTTATGACATGTACTGTATGTTTCAGAACAACGAGAGTTAAAAATGAAAAAGAAGCACCTCCAACAGCAATTAAAACAGGAAGATCAACTGCAGCAAATATCACGGCGTTGGGCCACTGAGATTCTGCCAAATTGGGAGAGCTTGTAAGATGATTTATAAATCTTTTGTAAATGAATTGGGTATGGAGCAAGTCAGCGTATTACCTTTGCTTTATAAAGCTAATTTGTCCCATTTCCTCTGATTTTTAGCCACTTGACTCTGAATGCCGTTATAGACTTGTAAATAAGTACTTGATATAAGTGAAGATTTCCATTGTGACATAAAGCAAGTACCAATACAATATATATGTAGGTACATGTACTTAGGAAGTTAGGTCATAACTGAAGAGTGTCTGAAGATGTTTAGATACCAGTACCTGGTATTGGCTTGCTGTAGACAGGTAAATGCTTTTATACATGTAATTATAGGAACTTATGAAGTTGGATAATAATTGTAGATGTTCTGAATTTTGACCTGATGATAGTACTTAGTATTGCCTTGCTATAGACAGCTAGATACATGGAAACATGTAACTGCAGGAACTTAGAAAGTTGGGTAATACATATAATTGTAAAAATTCTGAATGTGGACTTGATGGAAGTACTTTGTATCATCTTGCTATAGACAGCTGAATGTAAGTCTATATGTGTGAATATACCAAGCTTTTCCTAGATAGCTTCAACTATTTGTTTATTCAACTCATGGGAGAATTATGCAGTTCAGTTAACCTATTATAATGAACTTTTTAATTCTTTATGGTTAAACCCACTCCAGAATTATATGACTTAAAAGAGAATGGCCAGTGGAAAAAAGTTGGGATTATTGGAAAAATTTCAGGTTGTTGACTGTAACTCCGACGCACACTTCCATATGCTTAGATTTGACAGGTGTAAGAGTACAGGGAGGGTCACTGCAGAACTTTAGCCAATTTATTCACAGAAGTCCAAAATTATCTTTGATGAGCACATTAATGCAATTAAACATATTTTAAGTGCCATGATATAGTGTACTTCTCATTTTCTTTACAGAAAAAATACCAAACGTACACAAGACTTATGGTGGTTAGGGCTACCTACAAATGTCCGAGGGAAAGTATGGAAATTAGCCATCGGAAATGACCTAAATGTTACTCCAGGTATGATATTAATTCAGGGTTGCTTTAAGCATTCATGTTTAGTTTTAAAGACAGATTTTGAAGCCAAATATTTTATAGTCACTATCTGGAAAAGAGGACAGAGTAGAAACAATCGTTCTGAAATATATAATACAAAGAAATTTGGTACATATATGATACAAAGTGTGTGAAAGTTACTGGATTATATAAAAGATATAATTGACTCAGGTTGTAAGAGACTTTAATTAAAGTGACTCTTTGGTGTTTTGTGTTTCATGCAAGACCGTAATTCTGACTTCCTTTTTCGTTAGACTTCTTTATTTCAAGTAGTTCTGTCTCATATATCAGTCTTGCATCAGGTTAAAGTTGTTGAAATATTGAACTGATTTATTTTTAAATGACTTTCATTTGGAAGTATACATGTGTATTAATATAAAGTGATTGACACATTACTATCCACAGGAAATCCATAAGCTCTACAACATACACATAATGTTAATTTTTTTTTAAAGACAGATTGTTATACTTCTTGAATAGTATACATTTTTCTTCCATATAAATTTTCTTGTAGAACTGTATGAGATTTGTGTGAGTAGAGCTCAAGACAGAATCAAGCAAGCTTGTGAGTCAGGAGATGCCAATAGTTCTTCTGAGAGTAAGATTGTACTTTTCTTTTAGAGTATATATAAATATATATATATTCTAATTTGAGGAATTTCTTTATTCATGTTATGTAGCTAAGTTGCTCAGAATTAAAATGTAAATTTCTCTTATCGTTTGTAACATTATCATAAAAAGTACTTAATCAAGAAATTTGCATTGAAAGGCGAAGAGGCCAAAAATTTGTGAAAGGAAGATATTTTATCTATAATTCCAATGTTATGTCATTAAAAAGTAATGAAAAGAGGCAATAAAAAGTACCTATATAAATCAATTGGTAGCAATATATAAATCTTGTATTTTCTTAAATATGTATGAAAAAAGTTTCAAATAACATTCATTGAATTCCTACTATTTTATACTTAAACTTTTACAAGACATTAAATCAAATTTCACATTCTATTTCCTTCTGATCATCTTTTAGATTTCTTTGTTAAGTAATCATTGTTTATGTATTGCTTGTTTATGTAGTTGTTGTTGAACCCCCGTCCAATAAAGAAGCTAGTGTAGAACTCATCAAACTGGATATTTCACGAACATTCCCACAACTTTGCATCTTTCAAAAAGTGAGTATTTACAGGCAGAGGTGCCTATTTCTCTGGTATAACCTTCCATAACAATGCATAGCAGGCATAGCTCATTATGTATTCAGCTTCACTGTAGACTTGGAGATTCCTGATTTGAGCTCCAGGAGCCTGCTTCTGGTAGATGCCATCTTGTATAAGTAAGAAAAGTTTGGAATGACAATAAACAAACAATTTCATGACATTGCACTACAGTCAAACTTCATTATCTCGACATCGTTGGGACCAAGAAAAATATGTCGAAATATCAGTATCTTGAGATATCCAAACTGAAAGTAAAAAAGAGAAATGTTTTATGTTGATATAAAAATACTGATAATACTATTAACTTCAAATATATATTACAAATTAAATATATGTAAAGATTGAGTTTGTAGTAAAAGGACTGAGTATTTTAGGAAAAAGTGATATTTGAGTTAAGGAAAACTTAGCGCTGAGAGTAGAAGAAATAACAAATATGCTGACTTCACAATTTGTGTTGTTATATGATATCTAGGTGTTTATTACGCCAAGATCCATGCCAACGAGCAAGATTTATTTAAGTTATTTAAAACTTGTTTCTTAATCGTTGTAAAATAAATAAAGTTTAAATTTGAATTTAGGTGCGTATTACATTATCATTATGCATTTTAACAGTTTTGTTGGATTTCAGCCTCATAATTATAAAAAATAATAAAAGCCATGTGGCTGAAATTTGTGAATTAGAGTGTAGATTATTCTTTATTAAACATTTATACATGTATTCCTTTGATATTTCAGTTGAGAACACTTTTATTAATTCTAAGTTCCAAGGATAGTAACTATGTTCTGTTTATGTTTCAAAGGGAAAAAATAATTCTCGTAAGGAATTAAATTTAAATGAAAATAATTTTTGTTCAAGTAGAATAATTTTATTACCTTCAGGGTGGTCCCTATCATGACATTCTTCATAGTCTACTTGGTGCTTATGCATGCTACAGACCTGACATTGGTTATGTAAGTATTTGGGTTTTTATTGGTAATAAATATAGAAGTGAGATGGTGTTTTAGTTGGGGATTAATCCATATATTTATGATGTTGATGAAAATTTGTAATATACAAGTAAACAGGGATAGTGTCAGATAATTTATCTGTTACTCAAATGGTTTTGTACCTATTCTTCCCAATTATCATTATATTTCTTGTACAGGATCATTTTAAATATGACAGAAATAGAACAAAAACAAAAAACAATGATATCCAAATACTATGAACTAAAAATTTGTGTTTTAAGACTAGATTTTAGAGAAATTTAAAAGTAATACTTACATAAATATGAAATTTTGACCTTTTTTCTTAACTGTTATTTCAGGTGCAAGGGATGTCATTTATTGCAGCAGTACTTCTTCTAAATATGGAAGTTGCTGATGCCTTCATTTGCTTTGCAAACTTGTTGAATAGACCATGCCAGGTTGCCTTCTTCAGAATCGATGAAACTATGGTATGTATTTTATGAGTGAAACCAAGTTTAGCCAAGCAAGTTTGGATTTTCATTTAAAATTCATGAAGTTGGACCTCCATTACTTTTACATTGCCATAAAAAACTGCCAAAATACATAATGTATTACTACTTTGCTATTAATAGTTTTCTGATGGCTAAATGTCAATAGGAGTTTCTTCTTTTTCCTGCCATAGTGGAAGTATATGAGTGAATATTTGTACAAAATGTATGTCAATCAATTAAATTATTTAAGAGATATACATGTATTCAGAACTAAGGATGCTACCTGAATTTTTCCTTTTCTTATGCATTATTTGAACCATTGAACAATGTAAATAAATTTCAAAGAAGTGTTAACGGAGACCATTTTCTCAAAATAATTCAACGAAATCATTATGGTTACGAAGCAAAAATTACAACCTCACCTCCAGGATGACCAACAAAGAAAGTAACTCCAATTAAATTGTAGCCATAAGCAGACAATCTGTTAGATTCATTATGCTGAAAGAATTAATTAATGAAAGTGTGGCAAGTCAAGTAACAAAGATGAAATGTTCATTAAAAGTTTTTAACTTTTATTCCTCAAGTATCACACTGCTCTACTTTAGATTTGATACTTGTTCTGTACTTTAGACAAAGCACTTTATTGGTATTTTATCAGTCTACTAAACTATAAATAGGTACTTTTCATACACCTTGTATCAACATAATGGGATATTAGTTCCAGCTTTCATAATTTCCGAAAAAGGAAGACTTGATCAGTCGATATAGTGCCATTAGTGGTTAAGCATATGGCTTGCAGTGCAAATGATCCAAGTTCCATACCCAGATTGTGTCACTATGTTTAAGAGGTTGATTACCTGCTGCTTCCACAGCATGATATAATTTTAAAATTTTGATAGCAATGTAAAACTCCAAATAAACAACTAACCATAACTTGCAAAAAGATTTAATTTGTAATTTTACCTATTGTTTATCTTATATTTAATTTTATGTCAAAGGTAGTGTACAAGTTTTACTGGTAGTTAATAGCCAAATCACTATTGCTTTCAATCAGAGGTGTTTTCTTTTCTGTTCCGATAAAAATAGAAGTTGAAGGGTTGATGATTCAGTAGACATAGGTTGTTAATCTATCTGTCTTTGTCTCTTTCAGATGAAACATTACTTTGGAACATTTGAAGAATTCTTTCTAGAAAACATGCCTTCATTATATAATCATCTCAAAAAGCAGAATGTCACCCCAGATATTTACCTCATTGACTGGTATGTATCATGTTCAGGGTATATAAAAGTACTACATGTACTAATATTATTACTCATGATATGAGACATTCATTTCTGAGAATGCATTTGTGGTATCTTAATTTTTCAACTCCTTTTTATATTGGCTGATATCATAAAGAAAAAAATATAAAAACAAAATAAGACAATGAAATTACCCGGTAGTGTTGAGGCTTTGATCTTGAGATCTTAGTTTGAATCACGTTGTCAAAGAAAGTAATGAAAGTCAATCTTTTTTTTTGTAGAATTGAAATAGAACTGGCAAAAAAGTGTCTCACTGGTATAAGTTAAACAATGCCCACTTAAGATGTTTTGAGTAAAATAGAACTTGCAAATTGTGCTCCTTAGAGTACATGTAAAACAGTATCACAATAATAACAAAGTAACAACAAAAAATAGACCGCCATGATAAGAATATGTTTTGTATGTACTTGGTAAACAAAGTAGATTTAAAGAGTGACGAAAGAGATAGTGACTGATGCACACCAACGTAGTGTAAGCCTAAGGTTTTCATGGTGGTCTTTGGCAATAGATTAATAAATTATTAAAACCCTAGAGGAATATCATCGTCTGTTGATCCATTTGTTTATTTGTCTGTCATCACTTTGGTTTTGATGCAACCTACAGAGTTTTAATTTCACATATAGATGCAAAATGCTGTGAAGGACATACCTATAGATTTTCATAATGAAAGTTACTGCAGTGCCCTTCATTACTTTGTCAGTTTTCTTGAGTGTTATATATCATATATTAAAACCAGGGTTTTATTTTTTGGTGAATGATGCAACTAATAATTTAATATTCTTTATTGCTTTATTAAATCACCTTTCAAAATGACTCTTACTTTACTTTGCAGGACACAAATATTTTATTGTAAGAGCTTGCATATAGACTGAAGTAGTACTTGTATGTGATTGTGTTTGTCATTTGCCTTCCAGGATATTCTCCTTGTATAGTAAAGCTTTGCCTCTAGATATTGCTTGTCGTGTGTGGGACTTGTTTTGCCGAGATGGTGAAGAATTCCTTTTTTCCACAGCTTTAGGTAGGAAACATTACTTTAGCTTCACCTAGTTTGATTTGTTGTGCATACAACTTTAGATTCGACAAGTCATGAGTTGAAATTGGGTATTTTCATTCTACAGAGTTATTTCCCATATGAGCAGGTATCTGACGACAAACCATTGTAACGTTGGTCAGTTCTATGGAAACTGGTGTAAAATTACGGGGAGTGATATACAAATTGTATGACGCCACATTGTTTTGACGTCAGAGACTTGCTCATATTGGAAATAACTCTATATAAAGAAAAGACCCAATTCAGTAAATGATTCATTAATAATTTATTACTTAATGAATAAAAAAAGTCTTAACTTTCAGTAATGAAATTTAATTTAAGATAGCTCTCTGTCATGCTTTGACTTTTTGTATTATATCCAGATTTGAAACTTGCAGAGATATTTCTGTATTATATTAGTGTAGATGTAGTTGAATAATCCTTGATTGTGAAATATGTTTAAAAAGAAAACAATATGATTGTATAAGCTAACATTTCACAGATACAAATGTATAAGTCAAAGGTACGAGGAATGACTCATTCTTTTGAAATCATACGGGAATATTTGAAGGAAAATTATTGGACTCCTACTTTGTACAAGGAACCTCAGGTTTTTTGCATGACCACTCTGTATAGAATACATTGTAATTACAATAGTAAAGTCATCGGGTGCAGAGTTCCCCAATCCCACTCTCTTTGGTAAATGACCCCAAACTATTGTATAACCTGAGGTAAACACTGATGTTGTCTCTTACAATTTTATAAAGCATAGGCAATTCCATAGATTCAGTACAAAACGCAGTTAATATACTGTATATGTATTATTCTAGCAGGAGTCACATTTTAGCAGTATTCATGTGCTCCAAATGTGTTGATTCATGACTAAGCTTACATAAAAAACGTTAAGTTTAGAGAAATAAAGTGCAATGGGGATCAGGTAATTAAGAGGGAGGCACATTCTTTGTCTTTATAAACCACTTCCGCATCATCGTATTCTGTTCAGAGGAGCGATCAGAATACATGTACTAGTGGTTGTACATTGAAAATTCTCATTCACTTTATTTGTGCATGTATGTACTGCACTGTGAACTCAAAGATATAACAATAAAACTAATTATACCCCAAATATATCTATAAACAACAGGTCAGCACTTTCAATGGTTATTTAAACATATTACAATGTGTTTTGACCCATCTTATGTTGTATCATTTCCTGTGATAGATTAAAGGTAGTTTATGCTAATAAGTAATTTAGAATAGCAGATGTGCTAAATCATGAAAGTGCCAATAATTTGCCAACCCCTTTTTTGATTGTTTTGTGATAACATGTAGCTGTGCAGCTATATGTGCACATACAATACCCAAATGTATTGTCTCATAAATCAAGCTGCATTTACCAGCAATTAGAATTTAAACAAACCCAAACCAACTTGCATACTACTATCTAATACTCAAGTGGTCATCAGTCAACCATGTGTTTTAATCTTAATCTTACGCTGATGATTATTACTGGTATTTGTTGTGTTTATATGACAACATAGATAGCACAGATTAATTCACAGTGTATTTCATGGTATATTATATTTTCTAGAATTTTGACGTACTGGCAATTTCGATAAATTCTTATCTCCGGACACTGCATGGCTCATTTCATACCTTGTTACCTTTCAGTTATGTCCGAGCCAATATATCTGTATTAACACTGGTTGGTTGATTGTGTAGCTTTGATTTCGTATATATGTCAATTTATCAGTCAACATCACAGTTAATTAATTCTATTCTTAATTTTGTTTTCTCTGCAGGAATACTGAAGATGTATGAGGAAGTGTTAATGCATCAAGACTTTATACATTTAGCTCAGTTCTTAACGCGTTTGCCAGACAACATTAATGCGGATAACTTATTCAGGTCTATAGAAGGAATTAGGATGACAATTGACAAGAAAAGGTTTGCTCAAATCCTCGCTGGAAAAAAAGATTCCCGGGATATCACTTGATACTCAAAGATTACTTGACATTTGGAAGGGAAAATCTGTTGCCATGTCAACAAATGCCATTGTGCTGTTTGGTGCCAGTTTACTCCACAATATCAAAACCAATCTCAGAGAACAGATTTTATACCTAATGCATGTACCCTTATTCTTTCCAGATTCATCCTCCAACAATTCTCATCCCTTTTGGATTACTATATCAGTTTTTCATCATTTTCCACACCAGTTATAATGAAATAAAGGGGCTAATTCCAAAACAAAATTCAAATTCCCATGTATATCCTACACCTGTTTTCCATCAAAACATAATTCATATATGTCATATCCCAACAAATTTCACACCCACCCGAAGGAGCCACACTAAAACTTCACACTGCAAACAATGAATTTGATGTTACATACTTTGTATGTATCTGTTTTGATTTTTATGTGTAAGTTCACCTAAGTCATAAATGCATATGATGTTTACAGCTGTGATACTGTGATGCGTTTTTCCTTTTAAGTCTTTTGCTTTAAACAGACTTATTTCCAACACATTGTAAATTATAATGTAACAATATTTCAGCAAATGTTGGAATTCTGTATATTAAAAAATGTATTCAAATTGAAATATTCAGGAATTTAGATTAAATTTTTGATTTTAGAAAAAAAAGAAAAATGAATGCATAGTAAATGTTCTTTTCTTTTTCTGGTATTGTGGAAAAAAACTTGTTAGATTTTCATTTAAACATTCTATTTTGAAGGAAACTGAGCTATTATCTTGAACACCTGAAATCATTGCAACAATTGGATTATTGTAATACTCTACATGTAACATACCATTTTTAATTAAATGTATTGTGATGGATTGTGATCAGTTTATAAAAATTTTTTTCACGCTGTGTTAATATTGTCCTTTAACGAATATTGCATACATTCTTGTATAGATTTATACCTAACAAGTGTGTCTTTCAAAGACAGTTGTGCAATGACTTTAAAGTATATTCAAGTGTCATAAACTGATATATTTATTTAAAAAATGCACATTAATAGATTTTTAAGTGTTCCACTGTTGGAATATACATGTGACGGAAACATTCTTTGTAGTGCTCATAGTTTGTTTGCTCTGTAGCATTGTGAGAGGTTCTTCTTGTGTTTATACAGTATGAGGATCTACATGTATTTGCAATATGATACTTTCATGAAATTCTGTTCTTTTCTGTCTTTCATTTTCTCAGATTGGTCGTTACATATGTATATATGAAAGCCTGTTTAAATGTATACTTTACTGGTAAAAAATGCATTCAGTTTTGGGTGTTTTGACAACACAGTTTGGTGAAGAATTTAATAACCTTACTGACACTGTAATATCAATCACTTCTATGAGAACAAAGTGTGTTTTGTTTAAAGAATTTTTAAATCAAGTTTAAAGATTTTATTCAGAATTCATGTATGATAAATGTCACAATCATGTCATAATTATCAGATTCAATGACATGTATCTTAAAAAAGTGGTAGCTGAATATTTAGCCCCTCTCCTATATGAAGTCTTCCTTTGGTCCTTTGTAGTCTTTCTCCTTTATCAAAGTCTGCCTTTGGTCCCTTCTAGATTCTCTCCTCTATCAAGCCTGCCTTTGTTCCCTTGTAGCTTTCCTATACTAAATGAAGTTTGCCTTTGGTCCTTTGTAGCTTCTTTGTTCTATCAAGCATGCTTTTGGTCCTTTGTAGCCTCTCTCCTCCATCAAACCTGCTTTTGGTCTTTTGTATCTTCTTTGTTCTATCAAGCCTACTTTTTGTCCTTTGTAGCCTGTCTCCTCCATCAAGCCTGCTTTTGGTCCTTTGTATCTTCTTTGTTCTATCAAGCCTGCTTTTTGTCCTCTCTCCTCCATCAAGCTTGCTTTTGGTCCCTTGTAGCCTTTCTCCTCCATCAAGCCTGGTTTTGGTCCTTTGTAGCCTCTCTCCTCCATCAAGCCTGCTTTTGGTCCTTTGTAGTCTCTCTCCTCCATCAAGCCTGCTTTTGGTCCTTTGTAGTCTCTCTCCTCCATCAAGCCTGCTTTTGATCCCTTGTAGCCTCTTTCCCTTATAAAGCCTGTCTTTGGTTTTTGTAACCCTCTTCATTTATCAAATCTGCCTTTGGTTCCTGGATGAGGCAGGGGCAAAGTGTCTTTAGGTAGGTAGTTTTCTTCTGACACTCAAGTTTCTGTCACCAGATAGGTGGAGTAATTCTGATGTGGTTTGTTAACATTACCCTCTTTTGCACCAAGAGGAGTGTAGCAAATTTTGTTTTATTTCTTTACAATTTACATGGAATTTGTTCTACCATAATTATGATACTTCTGTTAACTACAAAATGCAGTCATTTCCATTTTGTCTACTTTAGCCTTGGGAGGACTGGAGCACAATTTAATTAAGATATTTCAGTATAATTGCAGTTTGAATAACTTTTTTTACTACATTACTGCTCACCAGTTGAATTGTTTATGATAAGTAATGACCAAATGGAGAAGCGCTTTTGTACATTATTTCTTAATTTATCCTATTAGTGCATATGTTAAGTCATTGTGTGGAGCACTACTGTACATAAAATGATTTGTATATACACCACATGAGATTCATTTGTGAGAGTTTATGTATATAAGATTCAGCAGGGACCAATTTCTGTCCATCTTTCTATGTAAATAGTATGACTATGACTATAAATTGACTTGAAAATACCTCCCTTCACTTCCCCCACCCTATACCCCCATTTCTGGATTAGTACATAATGGGCATTATGTTATGTTGTATGTGTATAAATACAATATTGTTTACATTGTGTCTGCATGAATGAAATGAAATGTTATTCAAATGGAAAAGCAAACTGAAAATAATGCATGATCTTAGTTAGTTGATGATCTTGTACCTAAACAATTAAAGTAAAAAACTTCGGTACACTTCACTCGAGATAACTCAAACTTCAGTGGAGCTTAAGTAAGGGATGCATATTCAAATATCACAAATAGATTTACAACTTTGTAAATCAGTTCGAACTAATGTGAAATTTGACACATTGATAGTATATGCTGAACCAATTACCGGGTCAGACCAGTTAATGGCTACTACCTTATTGTCCCCTGCTTTTCGCAAAAGCGTGGGGACATGAAATCTCATTTGTCTGTCTGTCCGTCCGTCTGTCACAAAAACTTTAACCTTGGTCATAACTTTTTAACCGTAAGATGTAGGGCCTTCATATTTGGGATGTGTGAACCTTATTGCAATACCTTTCCGTTGGTATCAAAATTTTTATCATGTGACCTTGATAGTGACCTTTGACCTACTTCAAAGTAACTTTTTAACTGTACGACGTAGAACCTTCATATTTGGCATGTGTGTCTGTAGACATGCACAATTATAACTGCATGTCACAGATCACTGCACCCTTACTGATAGATCCCCCAAAACAGGGGACCACAATTCTCTGAATTCGCTTGTTTTGGTTTTTAAACATGAATTTATAAGATTTTTTTCAGATGATTGTCTGCAATACACAGGATACTTACCATTACTGGTACATATGAAAATTTCATCAGTTTACGTTTTGAATACCCCTAATAATGTAGTAGCTGGTAACTGGTCTTAGCTGGGGACTGGTCCTTGACCAGTTGAGTAAAGGAGAGTCAGCTGTATATATCAAAATTAGAGAGCCTGCAGAAAGAATCGTATTCCAATTAAATTAGAACTAAAATGTCCTCCATTTTATGTATAGTACATATAAGAAATACCCTAGGATAGGTCTGGGCTGCACATTTAAATGAAAGAATATATATTCTTAACTGGCCAAATGTGTATTGAAATTGAAAAATTCGGCAAAAGTACATAGGGTTCATGATGTAATAAGTAATAAAATCAAAATTATTAAAAGTTGCTAAGGTATATTTGGAACTGCATTTAATATGATATGAAAATATTATCCATAATTGTTGAATGATAATTAATATACTTTTGAGCCACACATCTCTCCTAATAATTTTCCTTTTCCTTTGCAAACAACGACCTTCACTTGATTAATACAGTTTGAATTTGTGTACTGTCATATCTCTTACATACCGTGGAAAAAATAATTTTACATAAAGCATGACATGTAAGTTGATATTAGTATTAAGTTAGGTACTTTTAAATTAAGTAGAGTGTAATAATAATACATCTACATTACATTGCTTTAAAAAGCAGCATTCTTGGTCACAAGGTGTTTGACATATTTAGATACACATTTGTTCTTAGTTTTATGTTATTCATCATTTATAAGAAATGCCTGTTGTTTATTGAAAACGGGGATGATTTAGGAAGCTGTAATTTAAGACATTTTAAAGGTGTTTCTTAGTGATATTGACATCGGGTTATAATTGATGTCGGTAACAAAGCTTTGATTGTTCTGTATAACAGATCGTGTGTTCAGGAAACATATCTGAGTATCATTAAAAATGATCAAATGTGTGTTGATGTAAGTGTCCAGCCTTCAACCTTGTAGGAGTTGTGGGTGTGTATGAATGAAGAAGCTTGTTGTGTGTTTATTTTTGTCATATACCTGTTAATTGCTCTCCATATTCTCATGATTCCCATTGCTTTATTCAGTAAGTCAATGCAAACAGTTTGTATTTTGTCCAACATTAAACTTATTAATAATGGTTAGATTTTGTGTTGTTTTTTTCTCCATCAAATCAAAGTATTGGGATGCATATTTCTTTTTTAAAAGGAGACTTGTATTCATGATAGTAGTTGATGCAAGTAATGTATAGCCTATTTCTGTATTCAGAGTTATCGTTCCTTGCTTCAAAAGTAATTTGTTCGTTATTGTTTAACCCACACAATTTTTTTGTCACATCTATGGTGGCGACACGAGAATGGTGCATGGTTTTTAGATTTTTGCTGCCTATGCAGTGGGTCTACTAGAAGCAGTGATGGGTCTTTTGTGTGTTAACGTATGTCACACTGCTACTTTACCTCGGTTTATACCCTCTCATCCGAAGGATAATTACGAACGCAGGTACGATACATTACCGAAGAAAATTAATTTCTGACCGCTGAAGTCGAACGCCGGTTGCAATATTAGAATGAAATTAATACGACTCGAAAAAAAACTTCGAATATGTACTAATATTAATTGGGATTAAAAACAAGTGTAATCAGGGAATTATCGCAGGAGGATAAACAGTGAAGCTATGTATGTTATAAAAAAATATCCATCAATTTCGGGAAGGGGGGGGGGGTCGCTGTCGTTTCTGCTCCTGCATCCGTCCATTCTGTTCGAACTCGTATCTCCTAAACCATTCTTTAGTATTTTATCATACTTCACATAATTTTCACACAAAATATGGACTTTCGGAAAGCGGTCACTCAAAAACATTTTTGAAAGATTAATATCACTCAGAAAATAGTCATAAAAATGTTTATTTTCACTCCAAATAAAGCTTTGGGACGCTGGGTATCATTTTTGAAAGTCAACGTCACTCAGCAACTGGGACTTAAAATACAAAAAGGCTTAAAGATTGGCAAACTTTTACCACAGTATGTTCATATTAAATATTAAGATAATTCATACTAGATATGCTTATTAAAACCCCAACTTTTTATGCTCCCTGGTAAATTTAAATCTTAAGGGTTTCCGATCAGATGGAGTCATTCTTTGACTTGATGCAGTAGGTGAAACATTCATCTGTTTTACCGATTGTCTTGAATATGGACAGGTAACGAGATCTGAAAAGTGGTTAGTAAAGAGGCTAGTGAATTTCATTGATTACTCGGATTGGATTACACATTTCTCAGAAATCTGATAGATTCATATAATTTCTTTAACGCTTTTCTAAGGTAGCAAGCTAATTCATTCTCAAGTTCCATGGATGCAGCTCGTAGTTAAGGGTGACAAAAGGCTAAATCAGTGTCGTTAATCATCGGTTTTCAACAAGGTGCATCATCAGATAAGTCTCATATCAAGTAATGAATTCACAAAGCCGAGATTCATATCTACAGGTTTTATCGGTAGTCTTCACGCTAGTTTATTCGAAGTAAAGACGCAAAATTTTGGTTGTTAACCTCCAAGCACGACATACATCACATGAATTCAGAAGCTTGTTTATTGTCCTATCTTGCCTATTTCATTATATCATATCATATCAAAGCCGGATCTAAAGGCAGGAGTGTTCTGGAACACCCCTTGGAATTTGAAAGATATATTCTTCTAATAATTTAGTGATTTGATGGCCATTGATACTAATGTCGTTTACTCATGCACAGGGTTGCCAAAAGTTTGAAACTCCCCCCCTTTGGAAAAAAATCCTGGATCTCGCATTAATACTTGTCACCTCATCTTTTAGATTCAATTTACGTTTTAAATAAAGTATGAAACAATTTCTAAAGCACTTTATGTGCTATTTTAGTGACATATACTAGAGCCTTTATCACATATAGTCAGAGTATGCAGGTTAAAAAAAAAAACCCCAAAAAAATACCCATCCGTGGCAAATACTTGATTGCTTCGACTGAAACTTCATATCGAACACAGATCGATTACAAGATTAAGTTTACCATAAAGTAATGTACTTGGTCAACAAAGTAATTATATAACTAGATAAATGTCAATGGATTAGTTGATTGATTCCCATCTTTTCAACATTTTCAATTACATCATTACACGAATGCTGGAGAACAACAACCTCTTTTAAAAAATATAATGATTTCCTGTAAGAATTAAACCCAAGTCTACTGTTTCGCATATAGCTATAGTTTCGAAACGTAAACAATAAAATTGAATTAATGAACGAGTAAATACTTGTCATGAGTTGTGTGTGTGTGTGTGTGTAAATGTGAGTGTGTATGTGTGCGTTTGGTGGGTTGGGGTTTTTTTGTGTTTTGTGTGTGCGTGTTTGGTGTTTTTGTTTTGTTTTGTTTATTTTCAAATTTTAGATATAATAAATAGTCCCCCAAAGGGAAGTAAAATATACTAAAAGAAATAATACAAACACTCTTTGCCGCAAATTTTCGGCCTCCTGGCCGATATCAAGCAATAGTTAGAATAGTTATATTCTAACTATTGCTTGATAAAGGCCAGGAGGCCGGAACTATTCTAACTATTGCTTGATAAAGGCCAGGAGGCCGAAAATTTGCGGCAAAGAGTGTTTGTATTATTTCTTTCAAATTTTATTTGTTTTTTTTTTTTGGGGGGGGGGGGGGGTTTTGTTTATTTGTATGTTTGTTTGTTTAATGGTTTTGGGTTGGTTTTTTTTTTTTGGCAATCTCGTCTGGCTTGATTTGTCTTTAGGAAACGAGTTTTCGGTTCCCGTTTCGGTTTAGGGAGGACTGGATGATCCACCGAAGAACATGTTTCTCAAACAAGCATCGATATTACTGTATAGATATACATCATAGTTTATCAATGTCAAATCTTGATCCAGCTAAAACAGGCCCTTCCATCAAATTCAAAGTATATTTTTCTCAATGTTGCAGGATATGCGACTGTCAGCAATTCGTACTCATTAGATAATATAAGCTGACGGAACACATTTGTATTTTCATCCCATGGCAGAATGAGGGATTCCTTGCATGTATTCTTGGTCAGTATTTCAACAAAATCATATATGTAGAAAGATATATGAACTTGATCCGTGACTATACGGAAGTTACCGCCATTTCAGCTGCGTAAAATTTACAAGAATATTCTAAATTCTGCTTGTTTCATATACTTTGTTTTTTAGATATTTATACTGTATAAAGAATAAAACCATTTGATTGTTAATCTATTCATCGCGGAGATCACCAACCACCCAAGCCGACCTCCTTTCTAGTGATCCACTCCTGGGAGGAAGTGATGTCAGATTTCAACATTCCGTCCAGAGCAGCGATAATCTGTAAGAACACTTATCGATTTATTACAGTTTCTTAAATTATTTCATAGTAAACTATCTTTCATATTCTTTACATGATTTCAATTCTAGCATTTATATTTCGTGCATGCGATGTCATGTGCAAAGCAAAAAAAATACTATGCAGCGTGCGAGTTTTCTCTGATACGTCATGTATTCCCTTTTGAAACACGCTGATATTTTATTTTGGAAGTAATTTGTTGTCAACAAGGTTTCATTGCAACCAGCCAGTTTGATGTGTACATAAGTTAAGACTAGTTAATTGCCTTTTATCCCTCTTAATAGTATTTTGTAAATTAGAATTATCGTGGCGGCACCCAATCTGGCGCATTGCATGTGGCGACGTTTACCGATCCACACATACATTATATGGTAGGATTTAGTGAACAATAGAATGTTAAACAGTTTCTAATGTGGCACAGATTAGTGCAGGATGTCATTCTTAAACAACGAAGAAGAAATTGTTGTATAAATAGTTTTCGATTGCAGGAAATTTAATTGGAGTTACTTCCCTTTTCCGCCATTTTGGAAGTGAAGCTGGAGTTTTTGCTTCATATTCATAACAATAACATTGAATTATTATGAGAAAGTTGTCTATATTTCAATCCTTTTAAAACATTTTGATATTGTTCAACAGTTTGGAGAAATTCCTTACACAGATTGTTGATTTATGCACAAATATTCAGTTGTTTACCTCCAGTATAGCTGAAAAGGGAAGCAACTTCTATCAAATTTAATTTATTTGAAAACTATCTATACAGGTTGGAGACAACCACTCATTTTAGAAATAATTGCTTAAATGAGTAACAATCTTTGTTTTTCAGTAATAAATTTCAATGATTGAGCAAGTAAACAAGTAATGAAAATAAAATTTAGGAATTTTGATTTGAAATTCAAAAGTGCACATCTTACTAACATACTGAATATACTAGACCCTTTTGTTGTTACTGGGGACTATAACACTTTGGTTGGCAAATGATAAAGTTTCCCATAAAAAATTTGACATTATAAGAAAAATTGATTGTCTCTGACGTCATATTGCGGGAACAGTAATCAGTTTGCCAACCAAAATGTTAGTCCCGCAGTAACGTCAAAAGGGTCTATATGTTACAAAAGAAGTTGACCTTTTCAGCTCACTGTTTTGTAGTTTATAGCTTCAGCGGCAGATTTAGAGAAGTGCAGGGCCTGAGCTTCACAAACTTTGCAGCTATAATCCGCAAAAACTTTAATAAAAAATGTCAGCTTGTTTTGTATTTTTTAGTGCTTGAAATTGATTACTGAAAAGAGAGGTTGTTCATAAAAAGGCTATCAGAAATTGATGTGAAGTTATGTACATGTCTACATATTGATACGTTGCTTAAATGGTTCTGCTGGAAAGATTGTTCACAACATCGCATAAGATGTCAACCACAATCAGTATATGTAGATATTTTTATTTTATGTAACAGGTAGGGCAAAAAATCAAGTGTTAGATAAGGGTTTTAACTGAGAATCCTCTGAATTGTATGCAGATGTTCTATAAAGTGACTGAACTATGTGAGTTGATAGCCAGGTATGCCACATTCCCTTGTTAATTTGTGATTTCCCTGAAACAACTGGTTTATTTTGCTGGCCCCAGGTACCAAGTTAAAGAAAATTATATGACAAGAGGGGGAATCTAACCCAGAACCTTTAACTCGCTGTGGAGATAGATCCTCTACTAGTTGAACTATCTGTGCCAAATAGAGAGACTGTTGTTGAATATATATGCACTTAATTTCATTTGTGTGGACAGTTTATCTCTGTTACTGTGTAATGTAGGCATGATAAGATACATATTTTATTCAAGTTATCTGTAGCTATAATTGGCAGGGTAAAGAAGTACTGACTTTGACACAACTATGAGGCAGGTGTCAGTCTTTAAAAAGTTTGGTTATCCATGTATTTCTACAGGGATTTTTTTCACTATTTTGGCGCTAGCATTAGAAATTTCGCGGCATTTTGGATCAAAATTGGGAATTTTTTATATAAAACATAATAAGATGATATATGTACTGTTGTCAGAATATTTAAAAGAAAGAGATATTAGTAATTTCAAACTTCTCATTTATTTGTGCTTCTACAAAGCGATTTCATGTTTTCGTCAGTTACAAGGTTCAAAGCATAGTAATTCCATTTCCCATAGGGTCCCATGTTAAATTACCAAATTTCCATCAAGATTTACACAACATCCTACATTTCAGCTATATATAATCCATATATATCAAAATGTTTGTCAGATCCTCCTCTATCAGAATTTTAACAGTTTACGATAGGTCATCCACATTAATTTCGAGAAAATCATGCTGGAAAGGGGTCACCCCCAAAAATTTGCCAAAATTCAAATGTAAACAACAACCCCGTTTTAGGTCGTAAAATTTTTACATTAGTGAAATGAGATAAAAATTCATGATTTTACATCAGAATCAGTCTTTATTTATAGATAGATCAAATAATTTCATCCAATCACAAATCCTGATACATTGAAATAGTAGTACCTCTCTCCCTACATCACATCAGCTAATCACGACTATCGTTAATTACTGTTCTTTGAACCAAGTTCATAGTCTTTTGTGCGCTTCTCAAAACTGACCTAAAAGGTTGTTTATGACTGTCTCTATCAGTTGTGTGCTTGGAAGTTACAATTCTTGCTTGCAAATACCTCTATTCTACAACAAATTTACTATTTTTTCTGTGCTCATGATTGGGAATTTCTTGCCCCAAATTGGGAAAAAAAGATATGATTTGTGATTGGGAACATAGCCAAACATGCGCCATAAAATAAGCAGAAAAAAAGCCCTGTTCTGCGATTAATATTCTTCAGGTTATTTGTACTGTAAACAAATTCATTGTATTTTTCACCCTCAGTTAAAGCTTCCAATCAAAATTGTACAAAATTAACACTTAAGTCTCAAGTATGTAGTTTTTCAAATCAACGCCAGCTCTGGTACTGGGGCTGTGCATTGCTAAAAATAACATACCAGGTAGTACAACACATTTCATGATTTAAAGGTCATGATATCGAGTCTTTTTGTTATACAGAGTTACTTCCCATATGAGCAGGTATCTGATGTAAAATCATTGTGACGTCAACCAATTCAATGGAAACTGGTGTAAAATTATGGCAAATAATATACTGCATGACGTCACAACAGTTTGACGTCAGATACCTGCTCATATGGGAAATAACTCTGCATAATGAAAAGACCCAATAATACATGTCACAGTATATTTCATGTGAACTGTATACATCTACCTGGAGATCGTTGGTTGTTTGTTTTGATATTTCTAACCTACCAGAGTTATTTAGGTGACCTATTGTGATTGACTTTTGTGGTAATGTGTCATCAGTTAACGATGGGGTTCGCCAGTTTCTGCATCTGCCTTGAGTTTTACATGCTTGATTCTTTAACGAAAAGAAATTCCAAACATTTGAATTGTATTATGGGGTATGACTTTTGTTTATCATGAGCGATAGCACAAATTTTCAGTCATATAGTATTAAAATTATTGTAAATATGTGAATTCACTGGAGAAGTATACATAGATAAAAAGAGGGTTTGGATTCTGTCATTCATCATCGGACATTAAATATTGATTGTTTTTCTCCCATTGATTAATTAGTCCCTTAAAATTGTCATTTTCCCTTGCATTATTTTGGGAAATGAACAGAAATTATGTTGCTTGCCGTTGACATGTGTTGTGTTTGCTTATGATGTCATAATATAATGAAGCACCAAATAGGTTGTGTAGCTTGTCATCCACCCCCCTGCGGTTGACCTGCTGATCATTTCATACCTTTTGTAAGGATATCTCTTTGAATATAAGAAAAAATTTATACGTTAGCTCAGGGTTCTAAGACCGGGCCAATATAACTACCGTATACTATAACTATATAACTATAATGCACCTAATTCTTGAAAAGTCTTCTTCTTTATTTCTGTACATTGTGAAGAAAAACTAAATATACATTATACATGTAAGTGGTGAGAAGAAACACAAAGCCTTCAACCTAAACTGTGAAATTTATGGTGTCTGATAAAATCTTTCATTCTACTTGTATGCACTTTAAATACAAACTCAACATGTTATAAAAGAGTTTGATGTTTTCTATGAAATGTCATTATCCCAGAGTAGAGTTTAGATTCTAGTAGGATTGGTCTCTATTGAAATTGTGAAACTCATTATCTCAGTGCAGGGTTCTGTCCGTAGGACTAGACCAAATGACCATACAGTGATTATGTACTAAGTCTGAAAATCTATGCATTTTGTCATATAAGTATAAGTGCTCATGTGTATTTTGATACATTTGTTTAATATTTCTTACGGTTGGTATAATGTTGTCTCATGACTTTTACGAAAAAAAAAGAAGATATTTCAATATTAAAGGTCACATTTAGCTAATCATCTAAATTCTTTGATGTGCTTCGTACCTCATACAATTGTTATCTATGACACAGATTGTATCATGACCTTGGCCCAAATCCTGAACACTAAAGTTAAGGTCACAAAGAGACTTTGATCCAATTTGTTGTTTGACACTGCTGCTGTCAGGGATATTGTCCCTTTGCTGAAAAAAGCATGCGAGTAAAGTGCATTAAGTTTGGAAATTTCCCCATTTTAACATACAAAAATTATTGAATGCAAATTACAGTTTTGGTTGAAACAAGTTCAGAAAAACAAAAGATTTAACAAAAAAAGAAAAATATCCATGAATAGAATAGGTTGGGAGGCAGAAAAAAAAACTTTGCTTTGTTTGCCATAATGCATCTGGCAGATGTCCATCATCCATTCCTATACAAGAGAAATAATCTGGATGTAATGTAAAACATCAAACAAAAGAAATATGTAACATATACAAAGTAACTGTGTAATTTACAGGTGGTGCAAGTCTGTGTAACGTTGTAAATAAGGTAACTCTTTGGTTGTAAACAGGTGATGACGGTGTGACATTTGTTAATTTAAAATGAAATGCTATGCTTGATTCAATGATTTCTGTTCTGTTACCTTTAGAGTACTCAGGCTTTATTTGTATACTTGTAGGTAATTACATTTTAGAAATAAGTAACTTGCTATTAAATGGTTTGCATTTTGTATCAGTGATGCATAACTTTAATATTTGTAATATTGTTATTGAGGATTATTGTGTCATGTCATGTCTTGTTATGTCACCTCAGCATTTTGTATATCGTAAAAATTGAACTGAAATTATCTCTCATATTTTTCACATTCTTGGTAAGTTTGAATTAATGATTTTGAATGTGTGTGCTCATGTGGACAGAAAAAAAATCGAACTTTTTCCTCCTTAAGATAAAATGTTTGTGGGCGTTATATCTTGTGACTTTGAATTATGAATAAACTGACATAAAAGCATAAGGTATAAGAATTTAAGTTCTAAATGATCCAATAAAGAAATTTATTCAAGCATTCATGCTTTAACCTTTAAGATTTCCTCAAGGTAGTGAGGTTAGAATAGTCATCTGATAATATCACGTAAAATCCATAATTTCTCCTATCAAACAAAATAGAAAAAGCAGTTTTTCTTATTCTCCTCACGTTCATATACCTGTAAATGTTTACAAAACTAGGATTTTTTTTTCATACAGTACAGCCTACGCGGATTCCTCACTTTCCACCCATCACCGCAACCGATTTTTGGGTGGGAAATCACCGCAACCCACCGCAAAATAAGATTGCGGTGGACGTTCAAATCCATCGCAACCCACCGCAATTTTTACTGTCGTGACAGGAGATTGAATTGTCCATCGCGGGTCACCGCAGTTGGTCATATCGCCGCAGGCACTTGAAGACAAAAACGCGGCGGGCCACCGCAATCGTTATCATCGTTGCAGAATCTTGTATTGGGATACCAGCGATACTTTGTAATGTTTCAATAGCCATACTTTAAAATTCGTCCAGGTCCTATTTATTTTCCACTTACAGGAGCTAGGGGTCTATTAAATTTAATGTACTTTGACATAAGTATCTTATATTTTGATGTGAAATGCTCTCTATAAACGATACATTTAAAAGTTATTCGTTAGTAAAATAGAATATTATACGCAATTGCATTAACTTTAAAAGGGTAATGTGTTACAACGGTTCGAACACTCTCGCTCTTAATAAATGTTACTTGTATATAAATTAATGAACATATCTTTTATCTTATTGTGATTAATTTGGAAATGCTATCTTAGCAAAAAAGGAAAGCTGAAATCGTATCTCGCACAGCGGGTATGTCTTATGAATAATGTACAAAAGTAGTGGTCATTAATTCGACAAGTAGTGTATAGAATAGGTCATTTCCGATTTTCCTTTATTCATAATAAAATCTTAGAATTTATGTAGAAGTATACTGTCGAAGGACCAGTCCCCGATTAAGAGCAGTTTCCGGCTACTACGTTATCAAGGGTATTCAAACCATGAATTCATATGTATTCTGTGTATTGCAGACAATCACGTGAAAAAATCTCATAAAATCACGTTTCAAAAGACAAAAAAAAAAAAGTAGTAACCGGTAACTGATCTTAGCCAGTAACTACTACCAGTATGTCCGTAGGCACGCGATATGAAAGAAATTCTTTAGAATTAAATTAAACAAATTGATTTCAAGGGAAAAAAAGAAAAACAAGGACTTATCTTGTTTATACGTTCTTTACCAAAAAAAAAAAAGATCAGTAATTGAAACGTGATTGTCTTATTGGTTTACATGGTTGAAACCAGAGACATACATGTGTATGTATGTCTCTGGTTGAAACCGACCTGAATGAATCTGAATTATTGTCGCAAACAACGATTAATCGTGATCGCTTTATATAACTTTTCTTATCTATCTCTTGAATTCGTGCTTTTAAAGTTTACTTTAAATATAGACCATTCCTACGCGTAATACACGTACGCGGCCATCTTCTGATCACGTGACTATTACGGAAGCTATCATCAGCCTAGTCTCATATCATCAGCCAAGGACTTTTACACAAATTTATAAGTCCTTCCATCAGATTACACTATCTACTGGTATCTCCTTTTTCATCATTTGTATCTTTAATAAGTCGTTATGCATTTTTGCGGTCTTGATACCTGCCTTTCTCAGATGAAGGTATATAGAATAATAAGTATGTGTGTCTGTCTGTTTGTGTGCTTATTCATTGATTTGTTTGTTCATTCATTCCCATAGTCCATGGTCCAAGCTCCAAAGTTGACTCCTTAATGTCCCGTCTTTTACAGGAGACAGTAAAAACATTGGTCCGAAGTAATATTAGAGGTTCGCCATTAAATTCCAAACTACAGTAGATGAAGTCATTGCATAAGTTCTGTGTATGACATCATGCCGTATGTGAATAATCTTTGTGTATTGGGAAATAACAAACAATGAGTTTAGTTTGTGTTAAGTTATCCAATGAAGTGGATCTGGAAAACTCAGAAAGCTATCAGATTTTAACCTCGAATCAGCTAATTTGAAGATACCATGGGTTTCATATAGTACGTCTTACAGAATAATGTTGTTTGTCGATTGTGTCATACTGCTTACTTCAGAGTAAGCATTACACGCGGCATACCTTGTCTCAAAAAGAAGAGGTCTAATTAAAACCAGATGAACTGAAGATTTTTTACAAATGAATTCTTTATTTCTAAAAATGTTTTGATCAATATTTGAAATTTGCATTGTATATTTATAAGGAGAGTTGACCAAGAACATGTAAAAATTATAGACCAACATAAAGGTTTCATCACTTATGGAGTTAGTGAAAGAGATCCAGAAGTTTGAGCATACTCCCCTCTCTTTCAATTTTCTCTGATATTTCACTTTTAGATTATCTTTCACCACCTCTGAGAGTTGTAATATTTAATTCTTAAGCTTTTGTAAATTGCTGGATTTTTCCTCATTTGTTATACACAGTTCTCAGTATTATCCTTGAATCCAGCAATGGAATTACGAATTCCTGATTTGCCATGAATACTAAGTATTACCCATACAGAAATAATTCCTTCCTAATTTTTTTGTTTTTTTGTTCTGTAACATGCCACAAGTTCTAATTATAGTGACACTGACCCAGGCATCGACTCTTTTTATTTCTTTACCTGAGATGATCCCATTTGATAAATAAACAAAATGCTTTATGGGACATGGATCATGACCAGATTGGTTGTGTGGTCAAAAGGTCAAACATAAAAGCTTAAGATTTTGTGATAGTCTTCATACCATATCTTATCTTAGTCTAGGATCTAAACTGTTGTATTATGTGTTATTCACGGCACTTGTGTTCTTTATATTCTGATGAATGTGGCTCACAAAATATACCTAAAAATTAGAATTGTAAAATGTTTCAAATTGAACCAAATATTTCTGGCTTATAGCTGTGTTATAATGTGGTTTAAGGCATTTGTACCATAAAATCTTTCAGCTATGATGGATGTTTCATTGCTCTTGCAATATACCCAGCTGTGCATGATTTATTAAGTTAATATAAGTATTTTTACATACACCAGTATCTACATTTTTTCAAAGTTGGAAGTGATTGCAATACTTCTGTGTGACAGGTATCCAGAAATCTATCTTGTACAGCTGTTTTAGGGACAAGATAGAATTATCTCTGAGATTTCATATATTGACATTTTAACTTCCTTATATTAAACCTTTGAAATCCTCTTATTAGCTTGCTGCTAGTTATCTCTTAATATTTACTTTAAACTGCTTGTCAGAAAATAGACCTGACAGACTTGCAAAGTATGGTGGCTGTTTAGTGTTTCACTTGTCCTCCATATCCAACTGTACTTTATTCAGTTTTCTTGGTAGGTTGTTGGTTGGTTGATTGGTGTTTTACGTCGCTTTCAACAATATTTCAGTTATATCGCGACATGGAAGCAGGAGGTTACCAACCTCTTAAACATAGTGGCGCAACCAGGGAATCGAACCCGGATCGTCGGCGCCGTAAGCCAAGCGCTTAACCACTACACCAAGCCTGTCCCTTTCTGGGTAGGCACTATGATTTATTGATTATTGTTCTATGTTTCTCCACCACTTTCACATATACATGAGGATGGCATCTGACTGATGAATTGCATACAGTACTTAATATCTTTGCAATGGAAGAATCCGAAGCATTAAGTATCTTTTTAGTGCCACTTTTACCGTGACATGGGACCTCGGTTTTTACTTTCTCATCTCCAAAGACAGTACACTGGTGTGCCCATGACAGAAGTCAGACCCAGGACATCTTGATCACAAGCCGATTATCTCACCCACTGAGCCACACCAGCTATGTAGGAGTTATGAAGCAATTAAAACTTTAATTTCATATGGTTATTAATTTGATTAATCATTGAATTTTATATGATTCAATGATATTTGTTCTGTCGTCAATTTGCTGTGCTTGCCTCCAAATTTCAGTCTAATTGACAAATATTTTTTGTCATATATTCCCTGAAGAATTTTACTATGGAATAGGTCCTCTTTAGATGAGAATTTTGATTAAAATTTATACATGATAATTCTGACAAGTTAATTTTGTTTTCAGTTATGACTAAGCTGTTTTTATGTAGACAAATTTCCATAACAATCTTTCAGGCAAGGACAGAAGGAGTTCTTTATGAGCCTTTTCTCTTAAACTATACATCCTTGGAAATAAGTAATAGTGTTAGATGATTAAAAGATTGAAAATTTCAGGTAGCAAAACCTAAACTTCAAAAATGGTAGGCTTACTCCTGTGTGTCTTAAACTTCAGATTTGGTTTTGTCATTTTATCAATGGTAAAGGTCTTTACAATCATAAAAGTTTTTTAATTATTTTGAAAGCAAACAATTTTAGGTGCTTTAATGTTGTGTGAGAAATTACATGTAAACAAGATTATAGGGGGAAGTTTGAATGTCTTTTATGACATTTCAGTTTGAAATAATAGTTTTTAGCTGCACTGGTTGAGACCGGTCAAGGTTTAATCTTTTAGATATCTAGCCAGAAACAATTCTCTGTGAGTGCTTAGCTGTCCATTCTCTGTAATATACAAGATTGCAAATACTCATTCCGTTCATGTTTTGTATTCTAGTTATCTACCAGATCTATGGTTCTCAACTTGGGCAGATTTTCTGCCCCACTGGAGAACAAAAGAATGGTGTGTATAAAAGCAGGAGTCAAAACGGTCAAGCAGTAATCACGATCTTGCATGGGATCGTTCATGGGTCTCGTTCCCCCTCTAAACAGGCTATCTTTTCCCCTCAACAAAACTGCATTTTTCCCATTGTATTAAAATAATATCTATCAAAACGTGGTGTCGAAAATATAAAAAGCAATAACTAGTTCTATGGTAAAAGTTATTCTGTCAACTAAATGTTTAAGATTTTGTCTATTTTAATAGTAACAATATTAAGCTGAAATTATTAATTAAGATATCATAGCTTTAGTGCTTTCAGACATTAAGCATATATAAATGACATTTTAGTCCTGATTTTCCAAAAGTCGATCTGGTCCCATTTCTAGGTAAGGTGTGATAGTCTTCATGCTATTCTGAGGCAACTTACCACAGAAATTTAACAATAGTGTACAGTGTCAAATATGGGGTCTAAGGTTTATTTAGAATAGATAAAAAAACCCAATTGATTTACAGCTTTGGTATCGATTGAGATGCATGTGATATGATAGAATTTGTCACTATATTTATTTAGAGTTGGGAAGCTTAGAATTGCTTTTAGGATTTTCTGCTCAAGGTCAAAGTACTTTTCTGCTGAGAGAAGAAATCTTTGCGTTGTGATCACATGCTTAAGTATACCATCAAGCTTAACGTAAATAGATAAGGAAGTTATACGCTAATTCAGCGGAAGGTATTTGAGAACAGTATAAAGCTTGTCACTGTTTAAAGCCTTTGTGCTGCAACTTCTGTGTATAACGAGGTAAGTGCACAATATTGCATATATACATGTATGTCTGCATATAAGCCCTCCCTCAAGACATGCAGCCCTTTTCACCAAAAAAACTTACGAATTATCGTAAGATTTTTGAACTTACATACTTCGTAAGTGAATTCTCGAGTCCTATTCACGGACGCATTCTCGTCTTAAATCTCGATCTTCTAGGAACAAAATAATAATAATGGTAATAATCCCCCCCCCCCCCCCAAAAAAAACCCCTTAGCCATCATTGTTTACTGAATCTTTCAACTTAAGACAAAAATTTTATGCTTACTTGGTATTGATCAGTCGTAAAGTTACATACAATATTTGACTTAAGAAATTCGTAAATTTTTATTTTGTGAAAAGGAACGAGTTCGTAATTTTGTCTTTCGTAAGAGATATTAGTCGTAAGTTGTTTTTTTTTGTGAAAATGGGCGCTTGGAGTATATGGATATGCATTTTGCGTATTATATATTTCAAAGTAGTGGGTATTTTGTAATAAAGTGTAGGTTTTACAAGGCCCTGGTCTGAAAGATCCGAGAGCATGTAGTTTTTGGTCCATTATACAGTCCTGGAATTTTGCCTCGTTTCTGAAGGCAAATTGTCGCTGCCGGAGAGCACGTAGGTTGTACAAAACAGTTTTATTCTAAATAGTAACGTGATTGTAGGTGTATTTGTGAGGGATGACTGTAGCTGTATTTTATAGTGAAAGTTTTTAAAAGTCTCCCGAAACATATGGATTACATTTGGCTAGAAGGCATCCTGTCATCGGTGAGCAAATTCATTGTGAGGTGTCGACGTAGGAAAGGGCAAATAGCGTTACCTTTATTTTGTAATATATTGAACGGGTCTGTAAGTAAAATAAAGAAAGTATTTACTGGTAATATGGGAATCATTAGCTTGCTGGCTTTACAGATTTTTCATTTAACAGGGTAAAACTATCTTTTTGCGATGAAAAAGTTTTTGAAACTACATGTATCTAGAAAAGAAAAGATGTATTTGTGAAACATGGATGTCCCTTTATGTCGATAGAATCCAGATATGTTGAAAAGTCAAAGGTCAAAGTCAATGGAGAATATAAAATGTATATATTTTGTGTTAAGCATTATTTTGGATACGTTTGATTTCTGAAACTGAAACGAAAACGAGCTGTAGTTGTGAAATACCAATGCCCCAGATGGCACTTTTGTCAGTATAACCTGTTATTTTTAAAAAAGGTCAAGCTCCAAGGTCAAGAACGCAAGGTCAAAATTTTGGTACCATCAGAGAAGTTTTGTCAAGGAATACACATGTGAAATATGGAATCCCTATCACGTACCATTCAAAAGATATACCCAGTGTTAATGTATTTGTAGTGTAGGTCAAAGGTCATGGTTAAGAGCACTAGGTCAAAAATTGTTGTACCGACGGAAAGGTGTAATAGCATTTGAAATGTGAAAGCCCTACCTTTTCCGATTTAGAAGTTATAACCAGTATTAGAGTTCTTTGCTACAGACAAACGGACAGACAAACTGATAGGCCAAATACTAGATAGAGTGAGGGCATAGAAATTGGAGTGGCTGGATAAATATTGTTTATTGTACCTATTTGGCATTATGTTTCTTTTTAACATACAAAATCCCTTCTGTAAAGTTTAGAAGGGAACAGAAAATGCATATAAATGTGATTGTCTGCATCATGCATGATATCTGGATAGTTGTGGAAAGGTGTTTATACAATGCTCTATTCTCGGCTCTGTTTTGTCCGGTAGGTTGCAAATAGACAACGCTATAAACTTTAGAGTTTCTATGACCATGTTGACAAACAGAAGTGTGGTGACTATGCAGAAAGGTTAGAATTTAAAAGATAAAGAAAAATATTGACCTAGGTTGGTATACAGAGGAGCTGTTATAGATCATACGATAAGTGCCATTGTATACAGCACAAGTTTTGAGTAAGTACTCACTACCCGTGAAGAGATCATTATCATATTGTGATATGTCCGTCTGTTTGTCTGCTACAGATCAGCCTTCTTTAATTGACGTGTTGATGCCATGACCACAACAAAGAACTTCAGAAGAAGACTGTTCTTAAATCCCCACACATTTAAAAGGATCGTTTCCGAACAAAAGGAAGATACACAGATCTGTATCACCTCCTGTCTTGATTTATCTATTGACGTATGACCCCCACTACCTACATAGAATGTATGTGTGTATATTCTTTATTATTGATGCTTTTTTCTTACAATGTATTGTTGGGGTTACCAGGTCTAGCAGTAATCATTTTTTTAAGAGGAGATTCATGTCACGGAGGTTAAGCATTAATGAAGTGGTTTACGGACACGTTTAAAGTGGTATTATTTTTGTTGTTTTAGGTTATAATAATCTGTTTAACCACGGAACTTAATACCACATTTGTTATACCTCTCTGCTCCCATTTCTGTACTCGCAGTAAGCCAAATTTTATACACAAATATTGAACTTTAAATCACTTCTTTATATTAATCCGATTTTGTTTGCGAATTCTACTTTACACATTGTTGTTCTGAAAATAAATTGGGTTTCAACTTAAGCATTAAATACACGTGAAGGTTAAGGTCGAAGACGTCTTGACACGGAAAGTTAACGTCATTGATTGCGAAGTAATTGCTGATTTTGAAAAGACTTTTCACCTTCTCATCTCCTAAAACTTTGCATACCTTATCTCAGGAACTTTACTTGTTAATTTGTCCTTCAGGATATGAACTGAATGATGACACCTCGCGCGCCCAAAACCTTTGCAATATCATGTCACAAAACGTGTACCCCTTCAAGGACATTTGTAACTGATGATATTCCTTGTTAATATTCATGTTAAATCGTTTTGATGATAGTTTTTTTTCCTGTGCTTTCATCTAAGTATAGTCGTGTGTCTGCGCGAGCCTGGTCAATTATCACGTTCAAACAATTTGATTAGTGGCCATTAGAGAGACTGATGTGATTTTGAACGGTGGTAATAACCAAGCCTGTAAGCTTTAATGGAAGCCATTATCGTGCATTTATGACGATATTGAAGAATTGGTCATTCTAATCTTGTATTAAACACATGTGCTGTAGGCAACAAAATTGAAAAATCTGACTTTCTCATCCCATTATGAAAATTTGGTTGTTTCATACCTTTTCATAATAGTTTAACATTTGATATATTCATTTTGAAATACCCCCAGGACTTTTCCAGTTATCAATTTCATTGTTTCCAATACGTAAGACTTGCAGATCTGCTCCACTCATTTATAGGAATAAGGCTACATTCTTAACATATACAGGGCTATGTTGTCAAACGAGTAAGACCATACTATTTGTACGAGTACTTCTGTGGTCAAATGGACTTGAACGTTGTACAGGAACTCGTAGCAGGAGCAAGTGTGTGTGTGTGTGAGTGTGTGTGTGTGTGTGTGTGTGTGTGTGTGTGTGTGTGTGTGTGTGTACCCGGATAATTTGGTCTTCGTTATGTAAGTTAGAATATCTTGGTATGGCGCAAAACAAAAGACATACAGATCTTTATTGAAATGTTTCATCTTCTTAATGACTGACAGCCTTGACTTTTCATTAAGCTAAATCCTTTCTAACTTTCAACCTCAACTGTATTGACCTTGTTGGGATATTATTTCATGCAGGGATTTTGGTCCTAAAACCTTGTTCACAAATTTGTCTCAATGGCATATACTAAAAGAAATAGTTGATATTTTATATTCTGCAATGGCATTCTCTTTCTAGACAGAGTAAAAGAAGTAGTTTGTTATGGCATTCACTCTAGTTATCGAACCAAAATATAAACCTCTGATCCTATAACGAAAAAGAAGTTCAGTATAATGATTTGTATGATTTATGTGTCCGCATCTATTGAAGATGATGATGATGATGATGATTTTTAAAAGAATTCTATGTTTCAACCTCAGTTTTTTTGTCGTGAGAATCGAGGTGTTCATTTCTCGCTGGCGTTCTACTTCTGCGTGCTATTTAAAATACACCTGCTTGTTTTATAAAGGGAGATAAAATCCTTTTTGTCGTTACTCCCTTCATAGGTTTTGAACCCTCATTAAAATGAAATAGGAGGTATGGAGTAAATTCATTAAGTTTATATAAAGGTGCATTAGCTTGGAGATCTGTTGTCTGTGTGTGCGGAATGCCTTGGAGGATTTAACAAAATAAATGCATTCCATCGTTCGTCGTCCTTGACAAAGAATTATGTATCGTTTGCTGTTTTTACTCGATCGCCCACTATTTTCCAATTATGTTACATACAATCCTATCACCAGGTAAAACTATCGTCATTGAACTTGAAGCAGATGAACCGATACATTTTATTTGCATGAAAATGCACACATTTCTTGAAGATAAAGGAATCGTAAAACAAGCCATTTGAAGGAAAAGAGGTTAATAGCCACTTCTTTCATGAATTTCGGTAAAAAGCTTCGTCATCTCCTGTATAAGGTTCAAGCCATTGTTTCTCTTACCCGTTTTGTATAGGATAGCCTAAGGAAGGAGTTTACTGGGATTTGGGAGCTATTCTAAACGACATAAATCTTGCCCATTTGTCATTTATTCGTGAGTCATATTATGCAACATTTCACTTCCAACATAACTCTACATTCACTTACTCGTACGTGTGCAAAGTGATCAGAGAGTCCTGTTCATGACTCAAAGGGTGTTTGCTTAATTTCTGCAAGTCTCTTTTATAAACTCGATGGCGGGGGCGTCTAGATTGTGCTAAGGTCTACTGCCGAGAAACCTGACATATAGAATATCTGAATGTGATCATAATGTAGGTACTAAGAAGCACGTGTCCATGACGTGGTTTCTTGGGTCCTTGGTAGCAATAGCCCATTATCTGATGCCGGTTTGCTTAGTTCATCAATCGTCACCGAGTAGTAGGTACTCATGGTATTAGTTCGTAGCATGTGACCATTACGTCGATGTTGGGCAAAACCAATAGTGTTATTGCTGGGCAAAAAAAAAAAAAAAAAAAAAATAATAATAATACAAATGTCTATGGGAGGTAGTTGTTTGTAATGTCGGTATTTTAGAGAAGAATGTTCATAAAAGCAGCGCTTTGAAGTTATTGACCATGACGTCTGCATTTTGCAGCAGGTCCGCAAGTTTAATGTTGAAGCTAGATAGCCGATATTCGTATTTTTAATAAATGGTACCCTATTTTACATAAAGGCTTTGTATAGTTTGTGTTGTATTTTACATCAAATTGTATACATTGTCGTAATGTACGAGAATAAGCATTTCATTACACTTGTATGTAAGTAAAGTTAATGTGAATTAATTTATACTAAAAGTAAGGATCCACCATTGAAAACTTGTAACTCATTAACTGTACGACTGAATATGTGTAATATTTCATGTTTTTATGATTTAATGTTCATAGTAGGTTTACCTTCCTCGTCGGTTGTTGATTATACAGTATTAACATTTAAATCTTTGTAAACTGCAAATGAGATAACGACAGTAACGTGGGTGATGAATATATACTGTCTCCGTTCTACCTACCTAGGTGTTCTATCGGAAAGTATTGGCTTTTGTATATATACATAAATGTCGTTGTTTACCCCGTACACAGTCATTGTATACACGTACATGTCGGGGTTTTAAATGTGACCTCGAGAGATTATAGCTGACATCAATAGACACCATTGTAGGATAATTTATTTCAAGTATTATTGATCCGCCCCGCGTAACACTTCATTCGTGCTCGGAAAACGCGGAGTGTGGAACATCTAACCATTGATTGATTGACTGTAAACACAACGTCCATGTTTTGATTTTCTATTTGACAGTGTTGTGGAGTAATACACATCCAGAGAATGTGGACACTCGCAGTCTCGGGTAGTGGTCAAGCTCGTACGGCCTGTTCAATCAGTGGTCAGTAACACGAGATTTATTCAACTATATTGACAGGTAAGATTTTGTACTTGTTCGATTTGGGTTTTTTTTTTTATTATTATTTTAAAATTTTTTTGGCCATCTTTTCCCTCTCGAACGAGTGTTATTTGTAGCTGTTTAGAATCATATTACGTCATCTAGATCGTAGTTCTGTACTATTGGCTGTCCACGGAATATTTGTTCTCTTTATAAATCAATAAAAGCTATTTTCCGTATTTCACTTCCTCTAACTGTATTAGCACAAATATATACATTTCTATTTGCTTCATAAAGTCATTTTTCCGAGGGTCGTCAGTGGATAAAAGTATGAACATTGCTGACTGTTAGCTTATACGGTGGCTAATTAAAGTAATAGCATTGATGGCCTATTGACTAATTCAGTAAATAATGTGATAAAGGTAGCAGATTCTTTACGTTTTGAGTGGTATATATTCATATGCATCCCGTTATTACGTATACAACAATGACTTTGAAAGGGTACGGGTCATACAGATGATACACGCACGTCTTTCTACCATCGAACGTTTATGCATGACTCAGTGAGATGTGTTCATGTTTTATATTCAGACATAATTGGAGTGATATTGTAAGGCATCGGTTATATGTATTTATCCGTAATGAGATATCGCCATGGTATTATGCCGATTAACGAGATCGTCTCGAAATCGAAAGGTCGCTGATTCGAATGTCGTCAAACGCTTAGTTATGTCATGACCGTGTCCTTATGGCAGAGACTTTTCAGGTGGACCTAATGTCAAGGACAAGAGGGGCAATTTCTGGAGCTATTGTTATAAAGGATAAGCATTTCTTATTCTGTAAATAGTTTTCTTATAATGAGGGCTTTCATTTTGTATCATAAGTGATGACCTACGGACCTTGACCTTCACCCGACAGCAATTTTTCCGAATCTTTAACATTGACTTTATTCTGGAATTGTTGGGGTATTGCTTTCATATTTAGTACATAGATTCATCATAACATGGACTTTTATTTTATTCCAGGACATAAAATTCTAGTGGCATTAACAAAGACCTTATAACAGTATAAGAAAATAAGCATTGGTTTTGTCTCTTGTTCAGCAAGAAATATAGCTTTCAAATAAGCAAAGGCGATTCCTCATAACAAGGGGCATTTTGTTGATAGCTTACCGTTTGACATCGCCGTGTTGACCCTGACCCTTATCAGGTGCATTTGATGTACTAAATTTATCTTATTATATTTTATTTTCCCCAGAAGCAAAGTTGTTATACTCCCGGCAAATAAAAGTTTTAGTGTATTTTGGAAATTCCATGTCTGTCAGTTCTCCCGAGTTTGTCCTTCTCACAAATATTTATGGTCTTGGATTGATGTAGTCGATATATCACACAGTTGTAGTCCATTAGACAGGGGTGTCATGACTTCTTTGTTAGGATTTGTATCATAGTCGAGATAAACACGAAGATATACCAGTGTACCAACCTTAGCTCGGCCGGGGGGGGGGGTGTCTTTAAGCTTAATGAAATCTCATTGTTTTATTTCTAATTTTCCAATATCAGTGAGAATAAAAATGTGTTTAATGGGTAAGAGGAATAGAGTTTCAGCCATTTAAAAAAGGCTACTAGATGCAAAGTCCGCAGTTTTAGGGATTTGACTAATCCCTCTATTACTTTATTAAATTGAGTAATACAATTTTAAAAGACAGTGATAATAGGGGGTCTTTAGTAAATTTATCCGATTTCCCACACCACTTTATTGTCATCATCACAATGTAAATGAAATAGTATTAGCCTTTGATGAACAATTAACAAGTAATAGAAATTTGAAACTAATTTTATGAAGGGCTTTTTCTCTGTCTCCGTTTCTTAAACGTTTTATCCTTTAACATCCAAACGTAGCATGACCAGTAGTTTTGACCTTGCCAAATAATTATATCGAATTGCGATAATCATGTAATTGTGATTTAAATACCTTGATATATTTTCCCATAGCATGCATTAAATTTGTGTTTGTTGAAAAAGTTTGGAAGGAGTCTCAGTGGCCCAATCTGCATTGATCTTTTTTTTTCTAGAACTCTATATGTGTTGTTTGTCTTTATCTGATACGCTGTTAACAAGGGAATACATTTGCTGAACGGACTTGATGTGTATGGGACCATCTCGGACAAGCTGGTTTCATTACCCAATCAGTTGTTGTTCCGTGTGCGTAGGCTAAGGAATATTCTTACCTTTTATATATTAATTACCTTAGATACATCTTGGTAATCGAGTAAACTGAAGATTACTCGATACGTTTATACACCTGTGCGGTTATTGATCACCTGTAATTAATTATAATACTTGACCTGTAGCGAATGTAATTCGGTCCCCATTTCCATGATACGGTGAGCTGTACCTAGCGCCTAGATAATGTAAATAATTCTGGCAATGTGAGAATATCGCTATGCGATTCTGCTCCAATTAGATTGGAGACAAAGAACCTTTCAAACAGGGGCGGAATGAAAGCAGAATATGACTGATTAATTGCCAATTATCGACTAACTTGTAGGTCTACCTGTAGTATAGATAGGATCTATGTGTACAAATCTAACCAAAGGTCGCGAGATAAGTGCTCCAAAATTTGTTTAATCAAAGAATAATGCCTTATGTTTTATTCATGTGAAAAGCATTGTAAGGTTTGGGTGCCTTCCAAACTTTATAGAATTTGATGTCGAGTTATTTAACACTATAAAGGTTATAAGTGAACGAGGAGTAGTAAAGTTATTAATATAAGCAGCTAAATTCGGGCACCTGCCCCCTTTCATGCAAAAAATGCGGCGAGTGTTGGAAGGGGAAATGTGTGGATCGGTTTCATGTCTTCGGCAGGTGAACGTGTAAGTAGTCTTGTTCGGGTGTTGTAATGGCTTAAATAGATGTTTCGTTCTCGTCGTCCTGTATGCTGTGAGTATTCATTGCAGTGAATTCATCTTTTTTGAACAACAGTAATGTATTTATAAGAAATTCTGATTTATAGGATTTAGCTGTAATTGTATGAACTCGGATATTTCATTCTGGTAAGAACATCGTATTTAGTTGCCATTTAGTAGATCTGCTTTTCATTTCTGCAGTGACGAAATTGCATTTAGTTGCAGGCCAGCATGTGTGTAATCGTAGTTTGACTTTTGGCTTAAATCCGTTGATCTTTCCTTTTGAAAAGTAATCCTTTCCATTATTTTGAAATGATAAACTTACCAGGATGGATTTTATCCAATGATTCAGATCGTTTGCCAGAAATATGCCGATCTTCTTTTCAAGAATCCCCCTCTTTCCGATTAATGTTTAGGAATGACATCACCGACATGGATTTCATTTAGTGGTAAATAAAGAGTTACTAAATGTCTGAATGCAGAGTGAAATTATATAAAGCGACTCATCGAATCATTGTAAAATCAATCTGTAGCTAATGGACTACGAGGGATGACTTGATTAGGTGCGGGCAGCTGTTCACATGGAATGATATCATAAGATATGCTCTGTATCCTCGCACAGGACAGGCATGCGGTCTGTTGATACGGAAATACCGTGTACAAGTCGGGACTGTTTTCTGGCACACACACAGTGCTGATTTTAACCTTATATCGAAATGTTGACAGAAGGTAGTATTGATAGATTTCGCGGACATTAATTTTGATAAAGTTCTTGTGCGGATTTAGTGTTACTCAGAATAAGAAGGTTTTAGCATGGAAATCATGTCTGTCAGATTTGATTCCTCCAGTACTTTCAATGATATTTCGAGTTCATAAGGGCTTGCGTGATAGAAAAATTGCCTAGGAGTTTTTGTGGACTTTAATACTGTGTAATGCTGGATCTTAATATGAATTTTTTGTCAAAAGGTTTAGCAGTGTTTTTATGGATTTATGCACATCCTTAACTTGATACATAATATTTTTACGAGCGTTTATAGAAAGTCTTTTCGTGCAAATTTATTTCTATTTTGTGAAATGGATTCTTAAAATGGATATACATGTGTTGCTTTAATATATATATATATATATATATATATATATATATATATATATATATATATATATATATATATATATATATATATATATTTATTCTAATGTTACATGTTATGTAGAAGTTTTTCAATCTCCATCAGCATTCGGTGGCCAGTGTTCTAATTTATTTAGTCTTGATGTAATAAGCTTTGTCTGGTCTTCTGATAATTTTGCGTTACTTATTGAGAGATAGGTACCCCGATTTGGTACCTGGACAGGTACCCAGATTTGGTACTTAGACAGCGCTATAATGATACAGAGGTGGATTAATATGGTAATAATTCATACAGGGGTTGTGTAACTGTGATACTGAGCTTGGTACCCTGATATTACTGCTTCCATATTTTAGAGGTTTTTAACATGTAGCTTCCATGCTTAATATCTATTGCATCGTAGAAAGTGATGTTAAACCATCACAAACAGGCGCGGATCAAGAAATTTTGTCGATAGGGGGTCCACCCATGTGTTTGTGTGTAAAACTACTTGCTTTACGTCAAAAAATAAGAAGAAAAGTAATTTTCGCCGAATCTCAGGATGGGTCCAGAGCCCCGGTTTACCCCTCTAGATCCGCGCACGACAAACTAAATCTGTGTGTAAGTATCGTGTAAGAGGCATCAGAGTCCACTAGATATCTAAGGAAATACCATATTGTTGATTACTTTGCGAAGGAAAATATATTTGAAGTAATGATTGAAAAAACCAATACAGTAACTGAAGATGGCTTACTTGTGAATAGAATACCTAGGTTTTTCTCTAAAAATCTTGTAGACTGAAATTAAAACAGAATCTTCGACTTGGAACTATAGAAGATAACTTTCGAAACACGAGGCAATATTTTTGTATTATCCCCCCTTCTGTCTTTTAAAACGTTTTCACAGGAGTTGCACGCTGTGCCATACATTGGATATGCTTTTGAAGTGTCAGGGAAGGGTTTGGTCGTACTGTTCCGTGTTACATTTGATATTATAGTTTTGGGTACATGTATCCACCAAGTACAAAACAAGTGTCCCCTTAACTCTCTCAATGAAACAAAGTAAATATCGGTTAGAGTTTTCCTTTTGTCACAAGTACGATATGATGCGACAAGGGAAAAGGGAAGACATTGTCAAAGGAGGAGTCAAGTGACTTGACAAGAGGGACAGAATAAGTAAACACGACACGAAGAAGAACTGCATATAGGAGTGTGACTCATCGAAACAATGCAAAAAAGCAAAGTGTTGAATATTTTTTTCTATCGCATTTTGAATGGATTCCCTGTACACACAGCTCGTCACGATAAGAACATGCAGTAATCATCAGCATTCAATATTGTGTTTGTGGTTATATTTATTGGCTTCAGTCCCAGAGACAGACTTTATATATTCAATATTTTAATAGCTTGAGTAGATATATATAGAGCGTTGTGGGTAGTGGATTGTAGATGTAGATTACCCCATGCTTTATGCTTTGAATATGTGCCGTAGTGAAGATTTCCCTTTTTTATTGCTGATTGATTCTTTTGGAAGGTATAATCAATCGCTTTCAATGGAGGATCTAAAACTATAATTGGCTGTTACGGAAAGGAACAGGGTACAATGAAGTTGTGAACGTTCAGTAACGCTGTTTTGAAAGTGTTCTTTGCTATTTATGCCAGTCCGAAATTGTGACTCACATTATATGGTGGCACTACATGTGCCTGGCACAGACTTTGACCTGCTATCCAGCACTTGGGTAGATACAGTTCAGTAACACACAAGGTTTCTCTGTAACGTGGAACCCGGTTTTGTTTCAGTTCCTGCACGTGCACCCGACATCTTTCTGTATCTCATTACTACTCGCTTTGTGACGAGTACATTGTGTAGGTAAGCTCCTATGGATTAAACTGTTAAAACAGGTCAGAAGGTAGGAAATTAATCTAGAAGTAGAAAAAAAATCGATGTGGTCGTGGAGTAGAGATAACAATTCAGGAAAGAGCTTATTTATTACTTACAAATTTAAAAGAAATTGGAGTTTTGGTTGGTGATGGTGGACGATCATTTCTTTGCGGTGATATCATGCCATCTGGAGTCTGTTTTAATGAAGAGTTTATTAATTGGAAAGCGAGTTCAAACGTTTCAAACTGCGAAAAGAAGGACATGAGTGTGTATATTTTAATTTGATGATGAAATTGAATGATTGAACTAATTTGTGAACAGTTTAGTGTAAGCATAATTTTACTACTGTTTCGGAGAGCTTAATTTTTTAAGGGTAAAAAACTTACAGCAGTTTTTGGACCTTTCCAGTTCGGTTTGTGGTGATGGTCGTATAAGGGTCCTAGACATCTGGTGTATGAGCTTTGAAGTGCCTTGTGACAAGGGTCCCAGACACCTGGTGTATGAGCTGTGAAGTGCCTTGTGACAAGGGTCCCAGACACCTGGTGTATGAGCTGTGAAGTGCCTTGTGACAAGGGTCCCAGACACCTGGTGTATGCGCTGTGAGGTGCCTTGTGACAAGGGTCCCAGACACCTTGTGTATGAGGTTGAGGTGCCTGATGACAAGGGTCTCAGACACCTAGTGTATGAGCTTTGATATGCCTTGTGACAAGGGTCCCAGACACCTTGTGTATGAGCTTTGATGTGCCTTGTGACAAGGGTCCCAGACATCTGGTGTATGAGCTGTGAGGTGCCTTGTGACCAGGGTCCTAAACACCTGGTTTATGAGCTGTGAGGTGCCTTATGAAATGGGTCCTAGACACCTGGGTATGAGCTTTGAGGTGCCTGGTGATAAGGGTCCCATACACCTGGTGAATGAGCTTTGAGGTGCCTAGTAGTATGAGCAAGTGTCCTGCGTGCCTCGAACCCCCGTGAGCGTCCTATTGTGAATTAATCTTGCTAATCATTCAGTCGCGCAATTTGCACAACGAAAAGGAAATACATGTAGTATGAAATAATGGTAAAAAAGCTAAGGTTCATTCCCTTCCTTTGAATCTGCCACTGACTGAGCTAAATCTTGTGAAGAACCTGCGGTATGCTGAAAATCTGTCAATACAAAGATGTTTGAACTCGAGCCCTATGTAAAGGGGTGCTTATCGTGATTTTATCGGTTCAACAGAGTTGGCAGGGTAGGTAGTTCATTAGTATAAGAAGGAAATAAGGTTGAACTTTATAGACCTTATGTTGTGATTGCATTTGCCAATACGAAACATTGTAACTGTATGTTATCTTGTAAAATGTATATCGAGTACATATCGATTTCGTATGTACTGCTTGTTCACGTGTTCAAAGAATGTCCCGTATATTCAAGCGAGCTGCATGCATGCATGTTCTTAGGGTACCCTATATATAACATGAGGTTTTTTTTGCAACATATGGTAATGAAAGTTTGGAATTAATCCATTTGTGTAAGGAGGATGTGGTATGTTCATTTTATATATCATACATTTTATATGTCATACATTTTAAGATTGACACTTGATGTTCATGTGTTAACTGTTCGTGTGTTTTTGTGTGGCCTGTGAAATAACGCATGGTATAGGGATCACTTTATCCGGCGACCGTTTGTCTATCTGTATGTCTAGCTGTCTGTTTGTCGGTTAGAACTCAAACTTATTTTTTGAAAATTAGTGGAAGGCAACACATTGTGTTCATTCGAACACTCCAGTATACAGTAATGGACATTCGTTGAGCGCAATGTTGGATTTTTCATATACCGATGGCGGAATAAGGATTAAACTATACTCATTTTTTGTTGAATAAGGTGTATGACCCTATGTTTGAAGTCCATATTTTTATACCCTTGCACGGTTACTCGACATTACTCGGCATTTGTGTGTCATAGAGTGCAAAATACATTTGTATGTCCAGACCAACATTAAGCAACATTAATTCTCTTCCGATTCGACATCAGTTCTTTTTCTTTTTGACTAATGCAGAACTAGTCATATAACATTTGATCTTCACGGATTATGAATTTTCTTCAAATGTCGGTAGATAGTAATTAAATGCCCAAATTTTGTTTATGTCCAATGCTCATGATCACTTCGCAAGAACATTTATTCGAACTCATTTCATTTTGTAACAAATGCGTCGCATTTAATCTTAATTAGTAATAAAAGTATGGTTTCCATATAGTCGACAAAGTTTGAAACCAATTTAGAGTCTTGTGCCACTATGTTAAGAGGTTTATTACCTCCTACTTCCATGTCGCGATATAACTGAAAAATTGTCGAAAGCGACGTAAAACACCAGTCAACCAACCAACCAATTTAGAGTCATTGCAGAATATTCAAATTTGACCAGCTTTGCGATACTTATAGTTTCATCCACTCTTCTTATACATATATTTAATCCGATATCACTAACTCGTGAATTTTAACAAGGACAATTCAATGTTTGGTCAACCTGTTAATATTTACATCCTGACATGTTGGGATTTACCAGTTTATTGATATTTCATACTGTTTTATCTCATTTTCATGCCCGGTTACCTCCATCAAATGAATCATTTGGAATACAACTGTCCAAGGGCGGATCTAGACTGGGTTCTCTATGGACCTGAGGTTGTTAGTTGATTTTATAATGTCGATTGTGTCCGCCGTTTGGACGAAGTCAGACATTTGACACACTGTAGAACGCCTATCAGCGCGGTCTGAATGTAGGGGAACGGCACACACTCGTTCATCCATCCACCGTCATGGAGCACACGGTTTATCCATCAACTGTCCTAGAGTCTCCCCTGTCAAAATTGATGGATTGTAACCTAGGGTGAGACCAGATCAAGACTACTCTTCCATCACTTTTGCTGATTGAAAAGCTGATATAAATTTTAATACTTTCGATAAGAATGTTTCTCCAAAGGCAGATATATATATATATATATATATATATATATATATATATATATATATATATATATATATATATATATATATATTAATTAATTAATCAAAGTGGCGATTCTGAAATATCAGTTGCAGAGTATTGGAATAATACATGACTGATTATTATATTTGTATGGTTGGTTTATGTCGCTTGACATAGAATCAGATTACTAGTCTTTTTAACATAGCGGCGCGATCTGAGAGTTGAACTCGGATAGCCTGCAGCAAAAGCTTAACGTCTAAATATTACCCTACTCCTTTCTAATCTAAGTTTAATATGAAGTAATCATACTCTTGTTTGTATTTTTTGGGCCCCAGGATCGATAGATAGATGTTGTTTGTGAACAACTTTATTATTAGACAACTTTTCAATCATATCAGCCAGTTATTTCAGATTTCACATTTGTGTTCATTGTGGCAAAACCTTTTTACTGATACCATAATTTATTACCTTGTGACCTTAACTTCACGTTAGATCTATATTTCCAAAAGTTAATTTTATGCTGTAACTATTCAGTGATGGGAGTTAAGGCTTTCATATTTCCCCACTAAGAAAGCATTTCTTGTTGAAACCTTTTTCCATTCATTACATTATTAATGACTTTGTGACTTGATCGTCAAGTTTGATCTACATGTGACCTAATGTAAAAAGAAGGAGAAAACTTAACATTGGCTTTCAGTTTTGGCATTTCACTTCCTTGTAGCAAGACCATGCCATAATTTATGACCTTGTGACCTTGACCTTCATGTTTGACCTACAATTAGAAGAATGCTTTCCATAACTATAAAGGTAGATCTATAGGAAGTAGGGCTTTCATATTTCACATGTGTGTTCTTTTTAGTGAAACCTTTCCATTGATACCATAATATATGACCTTGTGACCCTGACGGTCAATTTTGACTTACATTTGAAAATGTCATCAAGAATTTTGTTGCCCTCGGGAGAATAGTATTTCACAAACACATCTTGTTGCTTTGATGATTTTGAGATGGTCCTGTCTATAAATTATGTTAATCATTCATGGTAAATGTTTGAGGGATCATTTCAAACTGTACATGCTGGAGCAGTCTTCACAAAGTGAAAGTATACTACATGTACATGTATATTGTCCACAAAAAGCCTGCGATTTTATAGTTTTTCAAAGGTAGGCTTTTATCTCTTATGTCTAAAATCAGGTTTACATTCTCAAACAATACCAACTTGTCTTTTACAGGCATGGCTCTTCCTATTAAGATTAATATCATCTGGTAATAAGAATCTAGTATTTAGTGCTTTGAGGGCACAACCAACCTTGTTACATGATGTGCCATTAGACTTAGTGCCAGATTTCTCATCTATGTTGCCCGTGGTGAGGGGGTGCTACCCCGCCCAGAGGGACAACACAATGATGGCTGTAGACGTGCTGACACAGAAAATGCGCGACCAGAGTTTGGAAGAAGTCAAAAATCAAAACAAGTCTCAAATCAAACTTGTAAGTAATTGATTATTATCCTCTTTCTGCCGCTAAAAACAACAAAGAAAAAAGAAATTAAATTAGATTGGATCAGTTAGGAAGCCGGCATGGCCTAGTGGTATAGCGCTGGACTCCTGATCGGGAGGCCGGGGTTCGAGTTCCGCTATGGTCATGCCGGTGTTATGTCTTTCGGATGAGACAGTAAAAACTGAGGTCCCGTGTTGTGGTATGCATGGCACGTTAGAGATCCCTCACTGCTTTGGGCGGGTCCGTTGCAATGGTCAAAATTTGTATGCCCCGCATCAGGCAGATGCCGTCACCATATACGTGAAATATTCGTGGTGTGATGCTAAACAAAAATCAATCAATCAATCAATGGATCAGTTAGGTATTTTGCCTTTACCAGTAATTTGATTTTTCATAAACATAAATTTCTCTTTGGGAGAAATGTTTTTCTGTACTGTAATTTATTTAACCATTGTTTAATTTTCTCTTCTCCAGATCCGTCCAGGCAAAGGCTTAAAGTTAAGCAAAAATGCAGAAGCAACAATAGCTGGAACTGGTCAGTACTTCTTCTGTCATAAATAAATATTGTAATAATCTTAGTGCAAACATAGTCTAGGAAGACAGTTGTACATAAAAGGTGTTATAAAGAAAGAAAACTTTAAGTTATAAGCAGTATTTCTTTAACATACTTGGTTTAAGTGTTTTCATGTACATGTCTTTTAATTTATCAAAATGAAATGTAACTGCTTTAGATATACTGCATTTTGCTGTCTCAATATTTAAGAGCTCATATTCAAAAGTTACAAATGTTAAAGCTTCGAAATGAATCTCAAAAACATTTCATATAGACATTTTCATTTTATTTCAGGTAAAAAAGTTTACGCATTGCAGCTAAAGTCAAACTCGGGTGTAGAAACAAAACAAGAATTAAAAAGCAAATCGGAGGAATTTACAAGTTCTACAAGTAATACTGCAATTCAGTATGCCCATTCTCCTTTCCGAAGATTTCCTAATATTCGGAATAAAGCGTGTGATAATGGTGGAATTTCTCCTGTTGATCCCCCAAAGAAGAGACATTGTCGATCATTATCGGTACCTGTGGATGGTCCCACACCTACTGACTGGCAGCCCCAACAATCTCATGTATGGAAACCCATTACTGTTGTTTCAGAATCATCTGCTATGTTCACTCCGAACTTTAACATTGTGAATTCTGCAACTAATTCACGGACGTATAACACACAGGGTGCTGGTTTTGTGAGCATAGATGGTTCTGTTGGAGAAAATATTGAAGGATGTGGTGTTCCATCTGATATATTTACTCCCCCAGAATCACCAGTACCTCGTCCATCTTCAGCATCTACCTTCCCTGTTCGCCATGACGCTATGTTCAGCCCACTGAATGTTCCATGGTTAGAACCCTTCTCTTTTCATCAAAAGTATCATGCATTTGATCACCGAAGTCTTTCATGTGAGGACCAAATCTCATGTAGTTCATCTTCCAGTTCGACAGCCAGTGTTCCGGCTTACGTAAGTTCCCATCATTCTTCTCCTCATCGTCACAGAATTCCACGATGCCGTTCCCAACCCTCTGTTTTACATGACAGGAAGTATGGAGTCAAACGTAGAAGAGATTATGATCGACCTGCACTGAATTTTCATAAAATGAAAGAGGTGAGTATGATTAAATGTTTCTTAGAACATCTGGTCATGGTAGAAATATCTCAAATTCATTAATCTATGATTAGACATGCTTCAATTTGGCATAAAAAACATGAATAAAAGTAATTTCATTTCAGTGAAAGAGTAGTAAACTAAACCAACCCTCACAAAATATTTACTCTGCTCTTGTGCATGTTAAAGATAAACTGAATAGGAAAGTGCATGAAGCCCATTACTGCCATTTTGATATAAATAACAATGGTATTTCAGACTAGAGAGTGCAGCATTGTTACATTGTAAAATTTATAAAAGCTGCTTTACTCCTTTGCACTTTAATCATAAGCTGTATACATGAATTATAATTTTCATGACCTTTCAGTCAAGGGTTAAGATTTTAAGGCTGAGCTTGCATGGCTGTATACTTCAAATATATGTTTTCAAATACAGAAAAATTTTCTTTACACTGGTGGCATGTGACAAAAGACTATAGGCAACGTTATGAAGGACAGATGGTTCTCTGCTGAAATTGTGAAATGGAGTTTTTCGTAACCCTGGTCATGACTTTTGACCTACATTTCAAAATTTGCCTTATTTGAACTTTGTTGCTACTGGGGGCATTTGTGCTTCACAAACCTATTTTTGTTTTTTTTTCGTTTTTTTTTTATGTCTGTCTGTCTTTCCGTAAGTAGCTTTAATCTTCTCCATAACTTTTGATCCACAGAAGATAAAGACTTAATATTTGGCATATTTAATGTACTAATGAAAGTACTAATCAAAATACACCAAGTACAATGACCTTGACTGTGACCATGTCAAAAATAGATTTTCTATCAGTATTTTTTATGTCTCTTAATATCTCTAGTTTGCCTTAAGACAGAATATGATGATATTATAACACATTTAATGTCAGGACCTAAGGTAGTCCCCTTTCATTTTTGTTGAGATTTTTTTATCATTGTGAAGTAATTTTTGTGTGCTTAAAATAGCCTTTATTCAGGCATATTATGTCTGTGTCTCACAGTAGATCCAGTGTGCCTGGAGGGATTTAAATAATAGGATAACAAATTCAACATCAGGACTTAAGAAAGCCCCTTTTTGTTCTTGATAAAATACTGTTTCATCATTAGAGTAATGATGCTATGTAGGTATGCTAAAAATAGCCTTTATTCAGGCACATTTTTAAACCACAGACTACCTTGATTTATGTAACATACAGGTAGTCTCCACCAAAATTAATTTATTTACTGGTGTGATAATTTTTAAGATGAAATAAACATGCATCTTTGTTAAAAAAGAATTTGAAAAAATAAAAAAAGATGACATTAAAGTTCTTTGTTGTATGCCTGAGTGTGTCATGAGGCTGAAATGTTGTCCTATGAATACTCTACTCTAAGACCTGAATGCGTATTAGTACATGTATCATCTTCGTAAGCCAAGGCTCTGCAGTGCAGTAGAATGAAACAGAGCCTTGGATTGCAAAAATGTATATGTATATAATATCTAAGAGTTTGGCATATGCATTTTTTTCTGCAGAAGAAATAGCAGCTTCTATGTGATACACAGTTACAATGCACATAACCCTCAGAAAAAAGAGAATTAGTGATAGGATTTTTGTAAAAGTGAAAAATGTCAAAGAAAAGTGTAGTCCCTGGTCATATATATATATGTCTCAAATAAATTCAAATTTGCCTTTAGAGATTTGAAAGATATTATAGCAGATTTGATACCCAGACAGACTTTCGTACTTTATGAAGTATGTTTTCTGTGGTCAGATTGTAGAGAGTATTTACTGTGTATGAAATGGGTGAGAAGTTGAATATGTATCATAATCTTTGACTACTTTACTAAGCATTTCTTCGATTTAATTCATTTCAAGGGTTTAAGCTCATGTGAGGTTTCTCTTTTGACAAGATAATGTTTTTTTGCAGACTGCATATCAAAGAAGACCTGCATCACATCCCATGTCCACACCAAGACTTCTTGAGGTGGGTATTTAATGTTACCAATTCATCAGAGTATGCAGCCATAAAATTGAATCTGCCATGTCTGTAGACCTCACTTGATATATATGCACAATTATTATTTCGTTAGTTCTGTTGATGCTTTAAATCATTATTTCTCAAGAAGCATATCACAATCTCCTGCTAAATTGCATTCTAGTGTCATGCAGGAATTTATGGCTTTGAAGCACTGTCATATATTATTTACTATTGTTAAAGCTGAAATATTTATTTGACTTTTCATATCTTGATATTTGGAAGTGTAAACATCCTTGAAGCTAATGATTTTCAATATCCATTATATGAAAATGAGGTTTCTGCGGCAATGTGTGGAATGCATTTGTATTTGGTATGCAGTATAAAAATTATTATGACATAAGAGCTGCCATTGCTGATTTGTAAGCTTGCTGGACGATAATGGTAATTGGAAAAGCTCTGTAATAATATCTGACACTGTCTAGGTAATAATTTGTTTTCATTCTTGTAAAAGACCTCATTAGAAATTATATTTAGCGTTGCCCAGGGGATGAACTTTTTCCACATCTGTTGTAAGATCCCAGAAAGTGTTATAATATTGGCAATTGTGACAGGAATTAAATTAATTATATATTCAAAGGTCGTCCAGTATATACTTTCAAGATCATATGCATTTTGTCATGTAAGCATGACGGTTAGACTCTGTACGTTAAGACCTTCAGCTGCTTTACATAAAAGCCATTCAAAGAAATTTACATTATTTACCTGAGTGAAACATACCGTAATATCATTGACTGGATTAACTATAACAGATGATCTTTAAGATTTTACGATCAGTACCCAGATTAAGATTAGGAAAACATAAAAGTAATTAGTTAATAGTCAGTAATGTAAATACTGCTTTACATAATGTGCAAACTTACAACGTGCTATTGTCTTTGTTTATAAGAAAGATTATCTATAGTGGTTTTTTTGAGCATTTAAATCTCTATAGATTGAATATCATGATCTTTAATTATTTTGGATTTAAATGTGTTTATTTGTTCGGTAGAATTTAAATGCATTTTCTTTGGTTAATCTTTTAGTAAGTCCCATTAGAACTTTTGCAGTCTAAACAGTTTTGTATAAATATAATTACTGTGTTCTTGTGTATGCATTAAACTTGGCATAGGTGCCTCTTTATGGTGTATGGTTTATTCTTATTTTAACTGGAGATATGATTCCAGTCTATCAAATGACGACCAACTATCCATTTATCTGCCGGGTATTTGTTTTTAACAGTATGCATTTAGCTTTGTTTATTGCATACTAATGTATATATGACTCCAGAAACTTAATCAAATAGATTTAATAACCAGTATGTGATTATGGAGGGAACCAAAGTTCCCTGAGAAAGTCGGCAGGTACCCGGGCACACCTTATCACTTGTCCTTGTTAAGACTTGACGAGGATGAGAGGATACATTGATTTTCAGCTTGGTGATTTAGTCCTCTCTACCACCAAGGCCTATATCCTAATTTCAGAATTTGATGATGTATTCAGAAATTTCAATGCGGATGTAAATTTTTTATTGATCTGGTTTCTTTTTGTTTTGCAGTATATCTTTTTAGTCTGTACAGAATGTATGTAAATAAAAATTCCTTTTCTCAATCTATATTTTATTTGCTTGCAGTCTCGACGCACTCGTTTCCATGATGAATTGGAGTGTGCTATGAACTTGATGCCAATTGCTAGTTCTCCTCTGGATAATGACATTCCTATCACGCTGGCAATGGAATCGCGCACAAGTCCCATTTCAGAAATGGAACAAGCATCTAGTGATAGTACAGAATTTTTGGATGGTGATCCTGCTGATTTCATCCATGACGGTCCAGTGAAGCTAATTGGTGAAATTGAACATTCAGAAACTGACGAGGTTGAAGAAGTGTTTCAACTGCAGGAAGATTTAGATTTAGAGCAAATTGAAACCAATTGAGGATGCAATTTAACTTGTGCATATTTGTTACAATAGAGGACAGCTGTTTTAGCTAGATTTAGATATTCATGAGATTTTTAATGTATGTAGGATTGTTGAGTAATATTGTGTATTATGAAAGTTATTTGATATAACAATTATTTGATATTCTTGTCTTGTCAGATAAAAGAGGATGAAAATTTGATACTATTCTAAAATCGAAATCATTTTGTGTTTTCATATACTAATGTAAAGCTAAAATTTACCTAATTTTTATCCATTTTTATATAAGATAGTTAATTATTACTCTAAGGAATTAATCTTTCCCATTAGGAAATTGAAGAAAAAGTCTTTGACATTTTCCTGATGCCTAGGCAATATTAAACCCTTGGTAGACAAGGGTTTCTAATTTCAATCAGAATGGTCATAAAACATATTGAAGCAACTGTTAACACAGTATTATAAAGAAAATTAGATTTCTTGCTCTTGTTCCTTAAAACAAGGAAGTCTAGTTGTGCTGTGTCCTTCTGTTTGCTTGCTTCATTCAAAATGTATTAGCAGACAATACTTATTAGAAGTGGCTAAAATCTATCAGATAGTGGTAAGATTACATTTCTCTCTTCGTTTACTCTCTTCCTCTTAGATGGGATTGTGACCTTGTATTAGAATGAAGACCGATCTATAAATAGATGTAAGGTAACGTTCATAAAAACTAATTCCTGCAATTACCGTACTAATGGACATCCAGGCTACCATTTGGGATATCACTGTTTCGGACATCCTGTATGTAGTATTAAGAAAATTTGAATATACAAAGTGCTGTACAAATTCTCATTATTAGATATATACATACATAATATAGATAAATGTTGTTCATTTTATTGATATTACAGTTAGAGTATACCTCATGTATTTGTATTTTAGGCAATTGATTGTAGTTTCAATTTTCATCTAGTATTAACTAGTGGTTTTTTTTTGTTCTTTATGAAATTTGTAGTCATTTACTATGAATACATCCCGCTTTACAGCTTATTCATGCAGTGTGATAGCTTTTTCACTTTTTCAAAATCTTTCATTTTTTCAAATGGTCAGTAGATGTTGTTAGAAATGACACTTGAAGGATTATTGTTTTACATCAGTCCACGATTATTTCTCATATATGGGGAAGGCATCTGCCTGATGTATTGCATAGAAATTTATACCTTTGCAACCAACCCACCTGAAGCAGTGAGGGATCTTTTATGTGCCACGTCTACTGTGACACAGGACCTAAGGTATTACTGATTCAGACAGGAACACCACAGTGGGAGTCGAATCTGGGACCTTTTGGTAATGCAACGAGTACCTCATTCACTTAGCCACAACAACAGACTAGAACAAAAAATGTAGATTTATCTGTTTAATTCCTGTTTGAATTAACACACTATATCTTATAAGTATAGGAAAAAGTTTTGGTTTTTAGTCAGAGGAGTTAAAACTAGGGTTTTAAAAACTTGACATGTGCACATGAACCAGTGAACCAGTGACCTACATCGTTGGTCTGTAAACCAAGCAGATATGTTTTGTGTGAATCTAGGAAACACAGTATAATTAGTTGAATGGTAATTGGTAAATTTGGATGACAAAACAATAGTGGTAAAATATTGATGTTAAAAGTACTTGACATAACATGTTGTTAATGACATCATTTTATGCAGAATTTTAGTATTTGGTCACCCATTGTTGTATATATGAATTAGGTAAATGATGTTTACAATTATTTTTCTAGTTTAATGGGCAAAATTCATTGACTGAAATGATGGCACATAGACTCTAAATAGGCATTATTTTACCCTAAAGAAATGTTCATGTAAATTTTCGTTTCCGTTTTTAATTCATAAACAAGTTATCAAGTTTTGAGTTACATTTTTGTGGAATTGATGATAAAGACATATTTTGCTTTTGTCAAATTTGTATTAATGTCAAATTAATGATAAATATTTCGTTTGTGTCAAAATTGTATTAACATTTTTTCTGTCTACTTCAAACATCTGAAATCCATGTTACCCATCCATGTACTTGATTTATGGTTATTGTGTACATTTTCGTTTTCTGATTAAAGGAATACTTATTACTGTCATATTTTTGTACACTAATACGTGTAGTATAAGATTTGTTCTTGATAGAAATGATGATTTTTGTATTTTAAGGCTGATTCCTAGCTATAGTTTGTCTTTCATACCTGAATTGGAAATCCTCTAGGGGCTAGTCATCACTACATACCATACATGCATTTACATTGTACACTATTTATTATTTAATTCATGAAATATTTTTTAGTACTCGACTTTTGATGTAATGCTATTTATTTGAAGGCATCACTTTATGAGCAAATCATTCTTGGCATAGTCAAAAACACAAATTTATTGATCCTTGAAGCATATCTTCAAAAAATAATACAGAAGTGAATTCTTTCGATGACTGCATTTAATGACATGCTGATCTTTTCCTGGTTAAATGTTCTTCCATTTTCAAATTTCAAATCAAAATTACGGAAACTTGTTAGAATTTTTACTTTAGGAAAATGGAGCAATTTGCATATAACCCCCCCCCCCCCAATGAACAGTACATTGAAGCAACTGCATGTCTTGTTTAATGTTTTGGATCATTCTGTATGTTTTTAATTGTTATCTTTGTATATTGAATATTTACAACAATGGTATTAAGGCATCCAAGTCTGAATAATGAACTTTGACTTTCAGTACAAATTGTCTACAAATGATAGATCAACTGTTGTCATTTTACATCCTTACCATATTTAGATGATCTCATTTGCTTGTATTACTCAATTCATCATCTTCCACAACATTATATATTGGTGTATTTTATTCTAGTTCACCCATTCCATGCAAGCAGAAATAACACTGAAAATTATTGCCCTTGCCAATATTTACTGTCTCAAAGATCTTGCAATGCATATTGAACAATTTCATGTTTAATACATCAGCATCAAATATTCATTTATGAACATGTTTATATCAACAAATAAGTTTTGTATTACAGTTGTATGTAGTGCATATATAAGTGATAAAAAATAACAGAAAAATAGTAACTTTTCTATAGAGTTCAAGAAAATTATATGCTCATACTTTGTAACATGCAGTAAATGTTACTAAACATTAAATTGTAACATGTAAGATGAGTTGTGTAATTCAGAAGCTGTTGTTAACATTTTGTAGCCGTGCAGAATAGTGTGTTTCTCAAGTTGTTGGTGTGAAACAAAAGGGTCTTTAGGTAACTGTCAGAACAATTTAAAATGATTGAACAAAATAACAGGATACAAAACCTGTAATACCTGCAATATGATGTAGATTTGTATTACATGTATATACCGAGATTTTTTATGCTGTCCTGTGATGAGTGGATGCTGAATGTGCCATCAATATTTACAATACATTTTCTGTACTGCACTTCTTATTGTAGAAATTCCACTGTATATATTTGACTGAAGTTATAGGGAAGGTGGTCGTATGTGAACTATATGTTTTACGGTTTCTCTTGTGCCTTTCTAAAAATATTTCCAAAGAATCAGGAATATATGATGTAATATAAATTTTTTTTATGTGAAATGATGTAAGGAGTCTAAAGTCGGATGATATCTCTCAGCTGGAAATTTCTTTTTGAGGCTAATGCTTGGATTATGTCACCACAGTTTTGGATTATGTCACCATGCTAATCAGAGCTAAACTGTGTTTGTTCGACAATGCCCCTTGCATCATTTGAAATCAGAAAAAAAGGTCTATTGCCAAACAATATTTATTATGTCCGATTCGGAGGAAAATTGTAAGTTCCTTGATGTTTAATGAACTTTGCTGCTATTAACTGCGGCCCTAATGTTAAGTGAGGAAATAAAAAGTATTTCCACCAAAATGACGTCAAGAACAATGAAATGTTCTTGTGACGTGTTAAGGTTGCTAACGTTTCTAACTCATAGTACACAAGCGCCGGCTAACAGACGGCGAAGCTCATTAGAGAGGTAAAAAGTAAGTTTGAAGAAACAATTATAGGTAAGACTCAAGTAAGATTAAGCAGCTTGCTTGTATTGTAAAGAGATAGTATTAAATCTTGGAACAAGTAACCTCTTTTAAATACACTGAACTTAATATTCATTCAAGTAAAATTGACTTATTAAGTTTTTTAAGTAGTGACTTAGGTTTGCATAAAAATGAATTGGTAGATATTACACAAGGGTCCATCTTTCAAAAACAAAACAAAAAAGAAAAACGAAAAGTAAGCTAATCTGCTTCTTAACTATTCTTTTCCTTTTTTCAAATTCGAAATTATATCATAGGTAAAATTTTGATATTAGTTTCACTTTGTGATAAAGTCATTTGTACTTGGTCTTTGTTGAACTAACTTAACATATCTCATATTGGATTGTTTCTTTATTATATACTGTGTAAACAAAGAGGATCCTTAGGGAAGTTTTACTTATTGAGAGTTGACAATGACCTGAACTTGTATTTTTATTGAATAACCTTTTCAATGTACAGCTTTAGTGCCCCTTTGAAGGATATCCTTTTATGGGCATATCTGTTTATTACATAATGTTGTTTTTATTAAAAAAGTGTTGATAATTCAATTTCTACATAAAGTCTCTATGTATAAATACTTTGTTATGAAGTGGGTCATTCCATGTAATATTTAACTGCATTAAAATAAAGTACAAAACCTTGAAGTTGTTACTATTTTATTCGTCTGTAATTATACCATGCTTTTATGTACCATTTTGGGTGCATCAGTAAAAGTACTGTTCCTTAGTATATGGGATATCGGTGACTGAGAGGACTAAAGCACTGTGGTGGAATTATTAATAGTTTATAGGTCATATAGTACGAGATGAGCTTGGTCAGTACAATCAGTTCAGCATCAAGACCTGCTGTTGATATTATTGGTCAGCCAGAGCATGAGTTACTCTCGCAGACAAGTCCTTGTCACAGGTACATGTAGATGTTAAGCAGTAACCATGGTGTACTATGGCTTTTGTCACTACATGCTAACTGTTGCTGTAAAGGCATAGTAATATGATTTTAGTATTTTAAAAATAATCTTCATTCCTTTTTGTTATAGCCGATGTAGCTCAGTGGATTTAGTGCTTGACTTGTGACCGAGAGGTCTCGGGTTCGACTCCCGCAGTGAACATACATGTTTCAGTGCCCTGTCTTTCGGATGCGAAAACAAGTCTAGTGACACGTAAAAGACTCCTCATTGTTTGGATTTCACGCTACACCGTCACCATATACGTGAAGTAATCGTGGAATGACGTAAAAAAGTCGATCGATCTTTTCAGTCTTGGGTCAGAACTTCAGGAACAAGGTGAAGGATGACAAGACATCTGACTTATCACAATTTAATGTACTTGAATTCTTTGTGTTTCCTTAGTTAATAGTACATTCAAATTTATGGAGTGTAGCAGTTTAATTACAAGGAAAAACCACTAAGTTTGGCTGCATTGTAAAAGTCTTTTTATTTTTGCCCGTCTAATTAAATTATGTGATTAATACATGTGTGTGTATGTATATGGGTGTGTGTGCGTGTAGGTGTGTTTGTGTGTAAATTCGTTCAGGTTCTCCCTCATTTTACAAGGCGCTGCTTTGTCGTTGATAATGTAATGAAATATGCAGCCCAAATAAGTCGTCCATCAACATATAAGAAATGTGGCCGCAGCAGTGTTAAAAGTCTGGTAAGTACATGTAAATGACCATGGGTCACATAATATAGTACTGATGGAAGCATGTGTAGTAATCTGGAAGATGAATACTTATAAGTCATATTCGAATGACATGCAAGGAGTAAAATCACAAAAACTTTATATTCTAAATAATTTTTCATACCTCGTGTACATCCCCGATTTGAAATCTGGAGACTTCAAGTCCCGCCCTATCGGATCAATGAACTGATGAAGATTTAGAAAATGAACACCCACATTTTAAGCTCACCTGATCCGAAGTCTCAAGTGAGCTATTGTCATAGCGTGTCGTCCAGCGTCCGTCTCTTCTTTTCTTATTTTCGACTTTTTCAGAACCACTACAAGGATTTTGATGAAACTATGTAGGCATGAAGTACTTATGATCCCCAACACGTCTTGTTGTTTTTGTTCAGAATCATCACTAGGTGGCGCCACCATAGACACAAGTAGGTCAAAGAGTACACCATTTTTTGACAAACTTCTTAAGACGGGCTGCTTACAGAAACAAACTAAATGCAAAGGAATGATCTAGAGGGAAGTGTGAAGAAGTGTTGTTGTTGTTCTATTCCTAAATCCTATTTTTGACATTTTTTCAACATTTTTTTGGACTTGGTGATTTCTATGCAGAAAAAGTGCAATTTTTCTCTTTTAGGACTCTTTTATTTAAAAAAAGATGGGAGAATGTGTGGTGTTCTTTCACATTTACAACTTCTTCAGAGCCAATTTAATGATTTATAAGAAACTTGGAAGGGGTGAAGTATTCATGGTCCCCAACAAGTGTTGTTGTTTCTCATCCAGATCTGTCAACAGGTGGCACCACCACAGGCAAAAATAGGTCACCCACGGTACCCTCCTTTGACAAACTTCTTCAGACCAGCTGCATAGAGACAAACCAAATGCAAAGGAACGATCTAGAGGGATGTGTGATGAAGTGTTGCTGTTTTTGGTTCCATTCCGAAATCAAAGTCAAAACTGTTTTGTCAACATTTTTGTGGGCTTGGTTATTAAATGCAAAAAATGTAATTTTTCTTGCTAAATAGACGGGGCAGGCTTGGTGTAGTGGTTAAGCGCTTGGCTTGCGGTGCCGACGATCCGGGTTCGATTCCCGGGTTGCGCCACTATGTTTAAGAGGTTGGTAACCTCCTGCTTCCATGTCGCGATATAACTGAAATATTTTTGAAAGCGACGTAAAAACAGCAATCAACCAATCCTAAATAGACTCCATGTTGCTCTAATTTGGTTTCTTTCAATCATGATTATGATATGGGATGTTGCTGTGAAAGAATTTTGTCAATATCTTAATTTTTAGATTTTTTTTAGGAATTTCTGAAGACGGTCAAGAAAAAAGGGGACATTTTCCCACAATTTCAACTTCTGCTGCAGCACCACTGGAAGGATTTTGATGAAACTTATTAGGAACGAAGTACTCATGGTCTCTTGCAAGTGTTGATGTTTTTTGTCTAACTGATTGAACTGAGTCAGCTCCACTCAGGATTCAGACATCAAATTTGAAGCATTGGTGTACCTTACCCATCATATGCTCTATCAGATAATATGAATTTGAATATAATGCTTGTGAAGAGAAGTACCAACAAGATCATGAAGACTGACATACAAAAAAAAGGTAAATAAAGGAGAATTAAAAACAATTCAATAAATTGACATAAATTTATTTTCTTTCATTACATTCAATATGTATTGCACCACAATAAAGGGTCGGGTAGAATGATCACAGTATGTTTATATCAATATACAAATGTATATATACAATTCCTATAAAGAAAACTCTGAATCACTCCAGGTTAACCAAAATATTAATGCATACAGCTATTACCCTTAATTGTTATAAAAATAATAAGAGTACATACTGTGACCTAATTTTTCAGCAATTTCAGTAAACATTTGTTTCTCACATTAAAGAGTTTATGCTTTTTTCATTCTTTGAATTATGCTTTGTTGACTGGTAAGCATGGTCTTCCAATGCTTAATCTGTAACAATCATATGGTGAACTACAAATCTTTCTCTGAACATGTAATAATACTGTCTTAAAAGTCATCTGAGAATATTAAAGATTGGTTAAAAATTCAACAACATGTTGAATACCTCATGTCGACAAAATCAGAGGCTGGGAGGGTCTCATCATACGACCAGAAATTTTTCATTTTAATACAGCATGAGAGAACAGATGAAAATAATAATTTTGTTTTTTCCTGGTTTTTTTTTTATCAAACTCTGGAATGTACATCACTTTACATTAATGGACATTAATAAAATGAGACGACATCTGAACAGAAAATTTTATGACTAGCATTTAGAGTCATGAATGAATATTAATCAAGCATTTCAAGAGAAAAAAAACCTTTCTATTCTATGTAGCTCTTGTGGATGTAGTATTTACATAAACTATGAACAACACAAAATTAAAAACAAAATAAAAATTAGACCAGATCATAATGGTAACATCAGAAGAATGCTTGTGCACGACAGCATTTGCTTGCATAATAATATTTTTGGTTTACTCACATATAAGTACCCACAATAGGTACTATGAGATGTATTTAGAAAAAAAATCTCAACCTTTTAAGATATTTGAAGAGTAGATATTAATGTTTAATGCCTCCAATAATGTATTTGTTTATCTAATTTAACTGATCACCAAAGAAAATGCTTCTCATTTTAAAAGTCCAAAGGTTTGTAAGATCAGAGCTAAAACCCTGTACAGTTTTCATTATATTTATTTCTTGAACTTAAGTAAATTTGATAAACAAATTTTGAACTTGGTCTATCATAACAACATATAAATACATGCAAGTATACAAATCAAATAATTTCTGCTACATTATTTTAATTTCTTGCAGTCATATATACATTACATGTAATACTTTAAACTTGAAGAGGAAATTCTGTAATCCCTCTATATTACAATGCAGAAATTATGTTTAAGAGACAGAGAAAAAAAATGAATGTTGGGACTTGTCTTTGTTAATCATAGATAATTAAGATTATATTGAGAAAGACATATGTCTATGATTTGATTTCAGATTTTATTTATTAAACTGAAATGAGAAATTCTATAATTTGCTTAACAGTTATATCAGTACATGCAACAAAATAACAAAAATATTGCCATTGCATTTAACTTATTTAAAGCAAGATTTCTTACACATATAAAGGAAACAAATCTAAAATAAGAAAATTATGACCATCCTATTTCCGACTTTCATCTCAGTAGGAACATAAATTGTCAGAGTAACCCCCGCAGGGGCATAGGTTGTCATTAAGCAAATACTTTGATCAACGACTCAATATCATCTTTTTCATTTCCTGTAAATGAGACACAATGCAATAGACATATGGTACAGTTAACATATCTTATTATTGGGGGAAATTCATCAAAAGATGTTTCCTTCAATTTTTATACATAAAAAAATCAACATCATTAGGGGACACCATTGTTAAGTTTAATTCATATGGTTTAATCTGGTTTCTTTTTGACTATCCATCAGCTTTACCGTACTCTACATGTATAATGATATTTATTGTTTAGTGGTGGGTAGCTCTGCAGTACTAGGAGAATACATTCAGCTTTCAGCACAAACATTGGTGGATTTTCCCACTGTTAACGAGAGTGGCTTTCACACAGAGAAGTAGCCACACCAAGTTCCTGCTGTGTCAGTTTTGGTTACAGAGACCCTTACTTATGTTACATGGATAATATCACTTAAGTTATCATCATTAAGTTATCAAATTTAAAAATAAAATTTATTTTCTTGTGAAGGTGGAATTTGAAATCAAATCAACCCCCACTAAAACAAGAGGCCCAAGTGGGCCTATATCGCTCACCTGAGTACCTATATTATCAGTCATGCATGAAGGAAAAATTCATTTATTTTTGCATTAATGTGACCAAGTCAACACAGATGTTGAAAATATGTCAAATTTTATTTCAGGCTAGAATAAAAAACAACACTTTTTTGCACATCCATTCAGGTGATTTTGATATTAAGCATTTCCTTTGTCTCTGCAAGAAGTCATTCAGGGCAACAAGTTAGTCATTTTCTTTAGGTGGGGCCTTTTGTTGACTGATTTCAAGTCTGGGTCATGAACAACAATTGTTTCAAATATTGTCCAGATCTAACTTAAAATTGCCTAATTTCATATGTTGAGTGTTGAGAAACATCTAAAAACTTATTTAGATGTGTAAAGAAATGAAAAAAAAAATTTGACCACAGCTGGATTTGAACCGTTACTCTCCATATTTCAATTACCAAGTGGTATATGTACTATTGTGAGAACTGCTTTTTTAGACATGGTGGCATTATCTGTTAACCAATTTGGATGAAATTTACCAAATTGATAGAGGACTTTTAGTACTTCATGTATTCCATGTTTCATTAAAATCTTTCATGTGGTATAACAGCAGAAGTGAAAAATGTGATTGAATTGTTCCTATACACCCTCATTTGGAAGTCTTAAAAAATTCATAGAAAATCCAAAAATTGCGATATTGACAAAATTCTTTCAAAGTAACAATCCTTACCATAATTATGATCACAATAGTCCATAAGAAATCATCATTATCAATTAACTAGGAAATAAGACACTTTTTTCTGCATTGAATCACCAAGTCCAAAGAAATGTCGAAAAAAATTCTAAAATTTGATTTTGGAAGGGAACCAAAATGACAATACATCTTCACTCATCCCTCTAGATCATTTCTATGCATTCTGTATACAGCCCGTATGAAAAAGAATATTGTTAAACGAGGGAACTCTTTTGTGACCTACTCTTGACTATGGTGGCGCCACCTGTAAAGAGGTCTGGACGAAAACAACAGAATTTGAAGAGGATCATAAGTGACTTATTTCTACCAAGATTTATTAAAATCCTTCAAACAGTTTTGTAGAAAAAGTTGAAAATGTGAAAAATGGCCACCCCCCCCCCCCCCCCCCCCTTTTTTTTTTGGAAGTCTTAAACGTAAAATTCCTAATTTCATATGTTGAGTGTTGAGAAACATCTAAAAACTTATTTAGATGTGTAAAAAAAAAAAAAATTTGACCACAGCTGGATTTGAACCGCTACTCTCCATATTTCAATTACCTAGTGGTATATGTACCATTGTGAGACCTACTTTTAGACATGGTGGCATTATCTGTTAACCAATTTGGATGATCCGCACAAAAAACAAAACCTTTGAAAAGGACTATGAGTACTTGCATCCTACCCAGTTTTATCACAATCCTTAAAGTTGTTCTTTATTTAATTTTTAATTTTTTAAAAATTTTCTCCCCCCCCCCCCCCCCCCCCCTTTTCTTGGAAGTCTTAAAAAATTCATAAAAAATTCAAAAATCGAGATATTGAAAACATTCCTTCACACCAGCATTCCTTACCATAGAAATGATTAAATGAAACCAAATGAATGCATCAATGTTTACTAAAAGAAAATAATAACTCTTTAATGCATTAAAATAACAAAGTCCAAAATAAAAATGAAAAAACGTCAAAAATTTGATTTCGGAATGGAACCAAAAATAACAACACTTCTTCACACATCCCTCTAGATCATTCCTATGCATTCGGTTAGTCTCTGTATGCCCCCGGTCTGAAGAAGAAGTTTGTCAAAGTAGGGTACCCTCTTTGACCTACTTTTGCCTGTGGTGGCGCCACCTATTGATGGATCCTGACAAAGATGACCACATTTGTCGGGGACCTTGAGTACTTGATGCATGCCAAGTTTCATTGAATTCCAGCAAGTGGTTCTGAAGAAAAAGTTCAAACTGTGAAATGTTTACACCAATTGTCCCACCCCCCTTTTTCTTGAAAGTCTTAGAAAATTCATAAAAAATCCAAAAAATGAAATATTGAAAAAATTTCTTCGCAGTAGTATTTCTCATCATAAAAATGATCAAATTAAACCAAATTAATGCATCAATGTTTACTAAAAGACAAAAATACTTCTTTTCTGCATTAAAATTACAAAGTCCAAAAAAACGTAAAAAAAACGTCAAAAATTATTTATCGGATTTCAACGATATGAACAAACTTTAGACATACATCCTTCTAGATCACTCAGATGCCATTAGTTTTATAGTCCATACACTGGTTCTGGAGAAGAAGATTTTCAAAGAGGGGTACCCTCTGAGATCTATTTTTAGCAATGGTGGCGCCACCTATTGAGGGATTTATATGAAATGAACAAACTTGGTAGAGGACCCCTAGTACTTCATCCACACCAAGTTTCATGCAAATCCTTTAAGCGGTTCTGAAGAAGAAGTTGAAAATGTGAAAAGTTTACGGACGGACGACGGACGGACGATGGACGAAGAGTGATGCCAATAGCTCACTTGAGCCTTTGGCTCAGGTGAGCTAAAAAGCCAGACTGGAAAATGACAAAACATAGTACATACTGTACTTTGATGTGGGGGTGGGGGGAGCAAAATGAAATTTTTCTTTTCAAAAACTTACCATTTGGACTAAAAATATGCATATAAAATGAAACTCTTGCTTTCTTGCACATTTACTTATCATGATGAAGATAAAATTTCATTGCAATTGATCAAAGCATTCAGGAAGTATATCAGATAGGAGTATGAGCAGAGTATATAACAAACATAAACACACAAGAATATATATGGTGGTGATTGTTAATAAGACAAAGAGAGAGAGCCCAAATGTTTAAGAGATTTAAATGAACCTTATCCAAAAACCTCAGACATCTGACATCTATAGGTTTGAATTTCTCTTTTTTATTAATCATCGTGACAATTTATCACTTTCTATCTCTACTGGTTTGTGACAGATACTGAGTCACATTTTTCCCATATACTTTATACAAAACTTGTAATATATATTCTCATTTTCTTCCTGCCGACGAACCATAAAATTTGACTAAAACCATGGAGAAAGAAATTAAAGTCTTATCTAAAATAACTGTCTTTTAAATCCTGTTTAGAAAACGCACTAAAATTAATACAAAATCAAACAATTTTATTCCAAATGCAGTAAAAATATTCTTTTCAAAGAATGTTTGATTTAAGTTAGTAGGAAAGAAAGAGAGGAAACATCTTCCAGGACAAGAAATAATTCACAATATTCCAGCACGAACAAATCAACCAAATATTAATTTTCTCTTTATAATTTTGCTTTAAACAGCAATGATTTTAATATACATTTTACATTATGAAACTGAATCATACAAAACATTGGAGGTATTGTAATCTATACAAATGACAAAATCTTTGCTGTTTAACACTAAGTAAATATTATATCTGTTTGGAATACTCTCTTGTTTCCATGAGTTATTAAATATTAGAGCAGTGGCATGAACATCGCAAAACTCTCATTAAGATCTTCCTTTTGCTGGGATTGAAAAGTTATAACAATCGTTAACATACAAATATATATATATTTAATCACATATTTACTGATTGACATAAGATGATAATGTGTGTACCCTATTCATAATACAAAGGTAATGAATGAATAGCTTATATAAATAAAATCTGATACAAGTGTTGGAGGGAGGGTGAGGGGGGAAGGAAAAGAAATTTGGCTCAAATTTACAATATCTGCACCACAATATGTACCAATATATTCTATTAAACATATTGTACATATTAACAACATTTAAATAATGATGATAATGTCTGGTTGATTTCTAAATTGTCCATCATCAGAAGTATGTTGAAGGATTGAGCTGGCTATTTGTCAAGGCCCTGTACTCTGTCAACATTTTACTTAATGCTTTCTAGACTGGTCTCCTACTTCCTCAGAGAATTACACAACAAGAGTTTGTTTTCTTGGCCTGCAAAGACAATTTGATATGAAAAAAAATAACATTTTACAAGAAATGAAGAATTCAAATAAAGTTTGATATTAACCCTAGCCATGCCGAACCCGGAATATTCAAGGAATCAAATACACACGCTGTGAGCTGAACCCGGAATATTCCGGGTAACAATTAGGTTGACTATAGCTTATTTTTAGATCGTATTTATAGCCTTCCAATCGTTGTAAACATTATAAAAAGACTTTCTATAACTGGAGACACATTTCCTATCTAAAAAAAATTCCATGATGTCATCTTAAATTTGATTGGTTGGTATATTAAGATGCGGGGAAAAGTGAGATCAAAATTTGTATTTCAAGATGACGGATTTATAAACACAACTCGGTTCTTACTTCAAATAAGTCTTTTGAACGATGACAGTGATGTGGAAATTGATACATTTAATGTCGCAGATATAATTGAAGACAATGATTACGGAAAAAAATATACGATCGGGTAGACCTCATGAATAATTGACGTACACGGCCACATGTTGACCTGGGATTTTACAGGTGTTACTGTTAGTGAACATGACCGAAGATGCCGATCTTCTTTGGATTTTCTCAATTTGTTTATCAAAGACAATGATTACAATGGTACATGAAACTTATCGGTGTGTAGACCAGTATCTATGGAAAATGCCGGCAACTTAAAGCATACCTCCGTTTTTCGTAATTGAATTTTCACAAAACTGAAGGGGGAAATGAAGGTGTTTACAGACTAATTATAGTGATGCCGATGGGCCTTATTCTTACTGGACAACATGTTAAGTAAACGTGATTCCATTCTTTCTATCGGTGATCACTAGATATCGACTCTGGCACTTTGAATTATTTTTCACATGGAAAATACTACCTTAAAGGTACAACGAGGAAACTGCGATTTTAATCGGTTATGCTAACTAGTTCAGTTACATAACAACACTGGGCATCATTTTGGAGCAGTATATACCCCAATCAGCATCTGTCATGAGATATACTTCATATACAATTAAATGTTACCTGAGTTTTACCTGAAAAGTTACTACTGGCCTACTGGTGTGTGACTTTTATTAAATAATTATTTCATATTTCAATATTTTCCATCCTGCAGTTTACCTTTACTGTGCATAAACTGTGTTAAACTTTTTAAAATATTCATAAACTTCAAACATTTCTTAACATTTTGGTATATGATATGCCTATATTATTATGCAAACAACCTTCATAAAACAGCATACAAAAACATGCTTCTATTTTTCAAAATACATAGAAAAATATCCAACTCACAGCACTATTTCTGTGTATTATATATAGCATGACTAGGGTTAAAATCTTCTTCTAATATTTAAAATTAATAAACTAACTACAATGTAAATTATTTAGACATGCATCATTTAGGTTTTCAAGTTATTTAATAATTTTTGTGACGAGGGAATGAAATCTAAAAGTTCATATATCACAAAAATATGATGATTTAAGTACTTTTCTCGCAATGCAAGTTGCTGCTGTTACTCTATTCCTTTCGCATATACAAATTTTAAGACAAATTTTTACAATCACTATAATGCATCATACTGATGATTCAACATACAGTCAAGGGTGCATTCATATCACAGCTGCATGCACTGACAGTAAGTTTACCCGGTAAATGGATTTGTTAATTGTACACACACTTTCAAGGTCTTTGCATTTTAAATTACTGAGATGACTACAATAATATCTGATGAATTACCGTTTTATAAAATGCTTTGGACTGATAACTAAGACCTTCTGCTGCTTCAACCAGGTTATCCAACTTCTCTCCTCTCTGAAGCACTTGGTCAATTGTGTTATACTGGAATCATGCCGAAAACAACAAAATTAAAAATTCCATAATCATCAAAAACCTTACGTGTATTATATTTCAAACTTTAAAAATATACTTGAAAATGGTATTGATTTATTACTGTATTATGTCACTCTACGATTATTTTACATATATGGTCATGGCATCTGCCTGGTGCATTGCATACAAATTTGTATCTCTCCAAAGGATCCACCAGAAGCAATGAGGGATCTTATACCTGCCACTCATACTAGATAAGGGATACATGTCTCATCCGAAGGAGAGGACAATGAAGCCCTCACATGGGAGTTGAACTCAGGACCTCTCAGTCACAAGTTGAGCACTTCATCCACTGAGCCACACAGCTCTAAAATGGTATGGACAACTTCTGCTGGATATGCCCAGCTCTAAAATGGTATGGACAACTTCTGCTGGATATGCCCAGAATGAAACAATGCTCTATTACAACTGATGCTACTTTTGTATCAAAGTCTGAAAATAAAAAACAGTTACTTTCTACCTAAGGACAACTCACCATATTCTGTAAGGCTAAGATATTTGATATGCTCAAGCATGAAGCTGTACATTCCAGCCAATGAAGGCATAGGAAAAGTAAACAGTCTAGTTTGAACTCATTTGTTTTAGTCACATTTACAATATTTGTTGCTGATGACATCTGGACTAAAGCCTTCAACCTGAACATCATAATAATACACACTTACCAAAATAATTTTAGTTTCGTCCAAATCACTCTGTATTTTGGTCATGGCATCAGCTTGCTCTGGATCCTAGGATAAAATGCAAAGTCAGGTATCAAATACATGCTGTATTCACTTCTAGTAGAACAGGTTATGAGCTGGACAGCTAAAAATAATCTAATTTACCAATATAAGATTATGCTGATATATTATTATTTAGATGATAAATTTCTATTATCAAACAAATGTAGACTATGTACCTGATAGCGTTCAAGGTAATCAGTTAATTCTGTAGTAAATTTACTATCACTGCAAAAGAAAAAAAAAATTAACTGGTCTCATATATATAAAATCTGAAATGAATTTTCGCCAAGGCTCAGGGATATCCAACGAACAACTTGTTTCATAAATACCGTATGAAATGAATATTTATTTCAGATTCTTTTTATCACATGTTTACACTCAGATTAAATGTGTTTATTTCATGAAACACCCCTTGACACAATTCTTATCCATGCTATGACATCACCTATGTCATAAATTAAATTAATTTATAAATCAATTTAATTTATGACATAGTGATATTTGACTGCATAAACAGCAAAACATGTGATAAATATATGTATGAAAAATAACAATATAGCTTCCTGTCCTCTACCACTCTAGCAAATTACAAACTTAAAGTAGGTCAACTGTGACAAGTAGACTTTATCTGTAATCAACCATTACAAAACCACACACCAACTTTCAAATTAAATATCTCTGTTACAGGAAAAAAAAAGCCAATAAGGCAAAAAAAAAAAAAATATGTGTGTGTTTCCCTTTCCCAACTGACCCTATTTCACTTATTTTGTACTGCATTTTCATCAAGAGTTGTGCATAGGGCTTCAACTACATTCACAGTCATGATAGGTTAACTTACAATTGATAGTGAAATGGGCTACTGATACTGACGAAAGGAAAGTAAAAAAAAAACCCCAAAACCCAAGGTCACAAAGTCAATGACCTTGGCGCAATTTGAAAGGCTTAATTAGTGGAGTATGCATGCCAAATATGAAGACTGTATCTCTCATGGTTTAAAATTTAAGGAAAATAAGGTAAATTTTGAAATGTACATCAAAGGTCACAGTCAAGGCCAAGAGGTCAATGACCATGATGTAATTTGAAAGGGCTTTATTGGTGGAAAATGCATGTCAAATATGAAGTCTCTATCTCTCATGGTTCAAAAGTTATGACTAGGGTTAAAGTTGACAACAGAAAAGCAAACAAACAGACAGACAGACAGGTCAAAACAGTATGCCCCTAATCTATCGATCTGGGTGCATAAAAAGAAATCCCGACTGACTCTATATTTTCCAAGGGTGAAAGTGGAAATACACACATATTTTTGGGGGGCCTAAAATTAAATTTTGTGGAATTATTACTCTTGCAAAAGAAAGTCTAGTGTAACCAAACTCCAAACTGATCTGTAAATCACATCTTTTCAAATGTTTGTGAAATGTTCAGCTTGTGTACATAATTCAGGTTCTGATTTTTCTTTATTGACATTGTTCTCCTGTATTTTCAATTTTATTAATGACCTTGACCTTTGAACTTTGATATCAATAGCATCTTACTCAATTCCTTATTATGTATATGTCCAAATTTTGATTGAATCTGATGTATGGTAACTGGTATGCGAGTTAACATCCAGAAAACATGTTTTAAAAAATATTACCTAATTAACCTAAGTATTGATTCTGTGACATTGACCTCTGCACTTTAAATTCAATATGCATCATTCTATCATCATAAATAAGTATATCTCAAAATTTGGCTTGAATCTGACTTATGATCCTGGAGTTCTCAACTTGAAACTGACAGGCACACAAAGAGAAAATATATAGTCCTCTCTGGAATTGCCAGTACGGAATTAATAATTACATGTAAAAAAAATCAACTAGGAAGATATTTAAGAAAAGAAAAATTGTTTGCAAAATATAAATATATAACACATAAATTTGATAATTTAATTAATTGTACCCTGTTGATGTTGTCCACTGTGACTTTGGAACTTTTGATGAGAAATCCTCTAACACCTACAAAAATATACAGGACAATTACCATAATGCCTACCTAAAGCATATTCATCAAGCTTTTTAATGAAAGTGCAAGGATTTTTTTAAACAAAAAGGAAATACTGGCAAGTTACACATACAGTGTTTGAGTTGAGATTTTGACTTATGTACTATTTTTGATTATATCATTCTGGGGTATAGTTACTTTCACATGTCTGTGAAATTTAAGTATGCAGTGCCACTAATACAGAAATGCATCAAGCCAAAAAATGAGCAAAACATACATGGTCAACTGAGCATATAGAATCCAACAAAACCAAATTTGCAGTGAATGCTTTCATTCCTAGACTAGATGTAAACTGCTGACCTTATTCAGTAATGTATGTGCCGGTCTTTGGGGATACTCATGGTCAGCTATAACTATTGCTGCTAGTGAATCACTCCGACAAAATACATGGCAAATATACTCTGAAAAAAATATCACTTGTTGCTAGTAAATTACTCTGATAAAAGACATGGAAAATACACTTTAAAACCTAAATTATCACTTGCTGCTAGTGAATACTCAAAAAAAAAAAAGAAAAAAGATAAAACAGTATACATGAACTCTAAAAAAAGAGAAAAAAAACCCCCTTTTGCTGCTACTGAATTCCTCTGACAAAAGAACTGACAAATATAATCTGAAAACAAGTAAAGTTGTGTGGAAATAATTTATTTGTGAAAACATCATTTATTTCACATGATAAAGGCAAAGTGGCTGTAAATTTGTGAAAAGTTAATTTATTGATTTCATCTGACAAAATATTTTGATTTTACAGACATTTTGAATGTTTGTTTATGATTGTACATACACTAATTAAGAACTTTTAGATTCATGTACGTGTAACAAATATCTAAATGTACAGCATTAACATTATGATTTCAGTTTATTTTAGTACTGATACATTTTTAACTTCATGTACACCTTCAACATAATTCTCCACCCTATAAATAGAATACCACATAGGAAGATTTGCTTTATCTCTTATGAGTTATGGGGAAACACCAACTCTTTGGACAAGTAAAAGCAAAATGATTTTGTTACCTTGCTCTTTCACCGAGGACCTTGAACTCTGAGCTGTACGTTCAACAATGATTTTACTTGTGAAATCCATAAACTCTCGCACACTGAAAAAAAAAAAAGAAAAGAATTAAGGAATATTATGGAGTATTTTTAATACTATAGCTCATCTGAGTGTTTGGCTCAGTTTAACTAAAAACTGAAATCTTTTCTTGGATGACGGCACACTTTGTATATCCATTTTAAAGGAAAGTTATTGTGATTTTTGAATACTGATATTAATTATCATATTGTATATTACATTTATTCCAATGCTAAATGTCCTGACACAAAACAGATGCATATACTAGATTACATTAATATGTTTATCATACATATATCTCATAAAGAATAATGTTACTCTACCCCTCTTCTCACTTCCTGAAGAATATGGGTGTACTAATAAATATTTCTAGAGGGCAAAATAGATCCCTTTACACATTATACATACTGATGGTGTATTGTCTAGAAATAAGACTTGTAGTCTAAATGAAAAGAATTTAGCCTGTCCCACATGAAAAACTTTGAAGGTCGGTCATGTGTAAATTACCTTTTTCTTTGAAAGTAACCAAAAGAGGTTAGATCATGGGAAGCAGCTAGAGGTATCACTTTATTATCTCCCCCTTTTGAGAGTACTGCTAGGCAAAACAACTTCATTGTTGTTCACTTATAATAAATCTGTAAGGGAAAGAAAGTTACAATAAGAAATAAACTTCTGTAAAGCTATCTATAAAATTCCTTTTACACTATGAAAAAAAAAATACATATAGTAAATTCTGGAAAACTCTAAACTCAAAGGGATTATGGAAAGCAGTTTGGACACGTCAATTTCGAAATCCAAATCTGGACCTTCAATTTTCGGTTTTTATGTGCTCCTTGAGACACAAGTTGAGGTAAAGGTGGGACACCTATGTCTGTTATAGCAAAGGATATCTCAGTAATTGTTAATTATAAGGAAGTTTTCAGTGAAACAACCAACACTTATTGGTTGAGCATTGCCAAAATGAAGTATCCTAGATGTTCATGTATTATATTTTCCCTGACAGTCTTTATAATTCTTTGTAAAATCCAACTTTTCACTGGGATCTGCTGCACTGAAGATTTTAACCCACTCAAAATGATTAAGAAGTTCACTCATGAAACTAATAGTTCTTAGCTTTATTTTTTAAACCTATTTGAAGTTTGAACATACAAACATTACTATCCTTCATGTATTTGTTGATTTATTAGCATTTAAACAGAGCCGTTCTTCAACTTTACACAGAGATGGATGTAAACATGTCCCATCTTTGACATAAGGAGTGCATAAAATTCGAAAGATGTCAGTCCGAACTGGTGTCTCGAAACTTGCGTATTAAGTGGAGTTCCACTTACCGATATATATATATATTGAAACATTAAAATCAGGACTTTAAAATCAGTTCAAGTCAATCAAGTTATAGACATACAAAAAGTAATCAAGGATTCACTGTATGCAAATATCTGTAATGAACAACTACATGTAATGATGTCTAAACGATATCATGAATTTTCTCCTAGATTTCTAAAAAAAAACAAAAAAAAAAATATTCTATACATGTACATTACACTCTGACTCTGGAGAATTAAGATTATTAAAGGAATACATTGGAAGATTAAATTAGATCCCTTGATTACTCAAAATCTTGCAACATGCATCAAGTTTTTAGAAACAGCTAGAATGTGAATTATATTCATGGTGTTATAGAATTAAATGGAATGGCTTTGTACACGTAGTTGTCTACAACAAAACCAATGTAAAAGTCACAATCTTCAAAGAACATTACATTCTACATTTGTAAATGATCCCGTCCAAAAAATTTATCAAACAGCAGTTAAATTCTTTAAAATGTTTGAAAAAATTTTATGTCAATTATGTTCTCTCAGTTTCACGAATTACTGAAAACACAGACATTTACCGAAAACACAGCACAAAATACTGGTATCAAAAACATGGCGGCTTTAAACATGCATGTATGTACCGAAAACATGTTTTGGTTGGTGCTACATGTACATACATATACATGTACCTATAGATCCCCAAATCAAAAAGTGTCAATAGTCGTGTTTTAGAGTACAATCCTGCCTTAAACATGATTATTTTGAATGGGGACAGTGCACAGCACCATTTTTTCCTGAACGCTTGCATACTGGGCTGGAGATTTTTTAAGCTCCCCTCAGAAGCATTTTGTAACTATCATAGAATCTTAACTTTCATTTTTTTTTTTATCTTTTAACTTTTATGTAGTAATGCAACTGATTAAATGTAATGTTGACAAGAGATCATCTGAGCTTGAACTCAGCCATACAGTAATGGCACACGATTGTTGCTGCAGGTTTTAATTATTACTGTCATTTGTAGCAAATAGGGAATAAATACAAGTTAAACACTGGTTAGAAAGTGCTTATACATGTATATGTCAATACTATACCATGATGCCATCTTCACATTGGATTGACATTACACTACGCTACACTACAACCCTTGACAAATAGCGCTTTTCAAGTCGAGCTGGCACATAATGTGACATAATGTATCTACAGTCAAACTTCGATATCTCGAACACTAATATCTCGAATACCTGGAATATCTTGAAGTCGAACATCGGTCCCCCAAAAAATACTTCATATTATGATTAAATTCACCCCGGATGTGTCAAACAGCGATATGTCGAATACCATGCTTATGTGGAATACATTTTCAAATCCCGAAGTTCTTATTCACCCGGTTTATCTCGAAGTTGGCTTCTTATTGAAAATATTCCCCGCGGCGTTTACCCTAGATGACAGGTCGCCCGCGTGGTGTGATTAATTGACCGTGTTGGTGTACAAAACTGCAGTAATTACATAATCGATCATGTCCGTGCCTACCATGTTATCTATACCAAATATTAGTAAATGATGATAGCTTATTACATTCGACATAGAATTAAACAATTAACATTAACTGTAATTAGTGTTTTTCATACCTGCATTTATTTAAAGAAATTTCTTTCAATCAAATCAAATCAAATAATATTTATTTAGAGTCGGACATATATATATATATAACAAAATAACATTAGCTCTCAAGAGCTAATTACCGACTATAATATTGCATTGTTCATTAATTTATTTTTATTTCGAATCCATGTGTGTGTCTATGTATTTATTTTGTCTTATGTGTTCGCCCGTCCTTGGTTTTAGGTATAGTATACGACAGTTATATCCAGTACTGAATTTAAATTACGATATCACTGAAAAAAGGAAACAAGTTTTGGAGTATATTCTCTTTATATATTCATAAAATATAAAAGGTATGATGAGATTTAGATTAATTATTTAGGAACAATATGTACATCTATTTATTGAAAAATACACGTATATCTCGTACATCTACTATAATAATCACAAATTCAAATGAACCATCGTACGTTAACAACTGCAGGATTTTTTAACCTAAACTCGAAATTTGGATATCTTGAACTACGCATATCTCGAAGTATTTTTCCACATTTTCGTAATATTCCTAAATTATTTTAAGCAGTTTCATGACATATAGCTCTTGCATTATGGTCTATGATAAACACCGAGTTTATCCCCAGGTATCCTCGGAATGTTTCTGGTATTATCTTCATTTAGATCTCAGTATGATGTCGAGGCAATTTCGAGAATACATGCATATTTTGGGTATATATTAATCATTAAATAATGAAAAAGTGTAGAATAATTATGATTTGAGTAGGGGGTACATGTACCAAAATGTAATGTAGCAGGAAGGTTGAAAAATCATTGGCCAGACCGGGACTCAAACCCAGGACCTTCCGCTAACAAGACGGATGCTCTACCAACTGAGCTATCTGGGCCGATGTCCCAGTCTGCCACACACCTCCCCTGCCAATTTGAGGTTTCCCCTAAACGTCACACCAAGTCCTCCTCTCACAGTGGCATACAACCAACTGATGAGAGCTGGTGGAACCTCCAAACTGTAGCAGGAAGGTTGAAAAATCATTGGCCAGACCGGGACTCGAACCCAGGACCTTCCGCTAACAAGACGTATGCTCTACCAAATGAGCTATGTGGGCCGAGGTCCCAGTCTGCCACAGTAATTCCCAGTAAATCGTAGAACAGGTAGGAACTTTCACCCAACAGTCCAATTTTCTTTCATTTGGAGTGATGGAAAACTGTCGAAAAGAAAAATCTATTATAAACATATTTATATCACAGGCCTATATCATGGAAGTATACAACTGGCCGTTATCGTTATATACGACTTTAATTCTTTTTATATTAAACAAATGAATAACATTACCGTTCTCGGAATCGGATTCAGAATTTCCTCTGATTTATCTGTGAAAGTTCAGAAATAGCTCGTTGCTTCTTTTAGATTTAACGGTACAATTGTTGATGTTATAGTTTCCTTTTAAAATTCACAATATATTGTGTAAAATATGGTAATCAAGATTAAATTCTGACTCATGACACGACGGAAGTGACATGTAAATTGACACATAAGACGGGAAAATCAAATCGGAGAAACATAGGTCAAACTTTCGGATTGTGTTTTGTTTAGCGCACCAACCCATTTATTGCACTAAAGTAATGCACACAGACTAAACGTACGTAACGGATCCATCAGAGTGGTGAACAGTTTTTTTTTTTTGGTTTTTGTTTGAGGGTTTTTTTATTGGTTTTGTTTTTCTGTTTTTTTTTTTTAAAGTAAAAGAACACAGACACTCTATACTGCAAATTTTCGGCCTCACGGCTTTATCAAACAATACAAGAGATGACAAATATAAAGCTAGGTAAAATCCATGCCTATGTTTCAAAAATACATTAGCTTCTACACTTCGATAAACGATGACGTCATAACGTCGTTAATGCGTATGGCGTTAGAATAGACCATATTTTCAAGTAACCGGAAAGGACCGTTAAAACCTAGATTTTACAAGTCAGACTACGAACAACGGCTTGTGACGTCATACTTGGTAGAAACATTGACGTAATGTATCCAAAGATAAGATAAATAAAATGACGCCAAAGTATGCAATGTCCGTAGTTTGGATTAATTTTAAAACTCGGAAATAGTCTATTGACTATGTTAATATTTTTTAAAATACATGTTGGAATCTCGTATCTAAACCTATACCGCGTAGAAAATTATCATACTATTTAAAATTATATGAAAATTATATAAAGCATATTGACATGTTATACAAGATGGTAGATATACAGATAGAAAAATAAGTGTGCTAATAAATAAATATATATATACAATATTAAAAATTTACTTCATCGTGCATCGCATACTCCGTATGTTTTTGGGTGGTTTTTTTTTTTGTTTTTTTTTTGGAGGGGATTCTTAACATATATTCACTTCCTCTTAAGTACTCCTCAGATAATGATATTCTCGGTCCTTAATCTAAAATAAAACGTATCATCTTATTCTGTGGTATTTGTAGCCTTTTGACCTGAGTTTTTCCAATACCGCTATTAAACCATGCTGATGAAGCATAGTAGAAATGACATTGTATCAACGCAGTACAGATGTTAAGTCTAGATTGAAAACCCAAACATCTAGCATTACGATACATAAATTTCAATCTGGTATTTACCTTGTTCACAATAGAATTCACAATATGATCAAATTTTAAATATTTATCAATCTGTACACCCAAGTACTTCACAACCTCAGCTGATTTGACAACAGTATCATAACATTTAATATGAAAATCTATAACCTTGGCTAATTTTCCCTAAATGTAGAGATAAACTATTGTCCATAAGCCAATCCAAGCAGTTTTCTAGCATTTGACTCAAATTTTCAGATACGACATCTACATTTTTACGAACAAATAATATAGCACTGTCATCTGCTCACAGTAGTAACTTACAATCTTCATCAATACTGGTTGACATATCGTTGACATACAAAAGAAATAAAAACGGTCCCAAGATACCGCCCTGAAGGACACCACAAGTAACTTTATATGGTTCCGACATCGTCCCTTTAAGGGACACACATTGAACTCTTTCCGATAAATTTGACTTAAATCAATTAACAGATAGAACTTCTATAGATTTAAGTTTCTGACATAAGATGGTATGGTCAACTGTGTCGAAGGTCTTTTGTAAATCTAACATAACCATCCCAGTATATAATTAAGGCTTTGTCATCATTAAGGAAGAAAAAATAGGAGTTACTGGCTCAGTTATGTGGCAGAAGTCACCATGGAGCTATACAATACATGAATATAAATAATATACTAGCACATATAACACATTACAAAAATATTTGATTGTAGTGCAATTACGATACCGACTTAGGACGGTCATTTAATTTGACAAAAGCCAAAAAATGGCGTGGTTAACCGGTTTAAGGGCCACCTTCCCACTTACCGTAACAGCAGAACAATCAAAGGACGTACATTTAAAATTTATAAATAATCCTCCATGTAAAGAACGAGGGTCAACAGGTATCGTATATTGAGAGGTCATAAAAATATAAACACGTAAGGTATTGTAAAACACATAATGATATAAAAATATATGCGACATCAACATGATAAACCATGCTCTGCCAGTCTGAAAGCGAGCTAAGACCCTAGATCTGTAGGAGTCCCGACTAGTAGTCAGAGGGGACGAGGTTCAGGACCATGTCTCCTCTGAAAGAGGTTTGGACAAGGCCCGTCATATAGTCCCCACCGCCCTGTTAGTCAGTGTGCAACGTTCAAGTAAAAGTCCGCATAAGGCTGTAGAGGGGCCAAATACAAGACCTATAGTCTTTTTGATGATCTGATTGTCATATTGTCTATTTAGAAGACGTTTGACTATTTCATTACATGATAAAATAACGTTATCGGAGCCTTTTACTTTCCTTAGTTTATATACGAGATCACCGTAAAAATTAGGATGGGAAATTCCATTGGATACATAGTGTTGAAAAGAAATATTTCCAGATTTAGATAGAAGTTCTGAATAAGATCTAAAGAATTTGCCGAATGTTTTTCTAAGCTTGTGATATCTGTAATCCTGAGTTAAAAGTTTAGTAGTAATTTGTAAATTTCGTTCATGAAAGTCCAAAACATCGGCGCAGCCTCTGACAAATCGAACTAATTGAGATACATGTATATAGATACCATATGATGGGAGTCGAGGGACATAGCCATCCAAGTAAGGAACATTTACAATAGGAAATCCAAAATCCTCACGTTTATTATAAATATTAGTATATATTAGGTGGTTGATAATTTTGATGTTCAAATCTAAGAAAGATGTAGATTTATCTCAAGTATTAGCTTTATTCAATTTGAGCTCTGGTGGATATATTTCTGATATAAATTGTTCGATTTCAGGGTTGTCGATAACCAAAATGTCATCCAGATATCTGCAAGTATTATTATATTTGTCAATGAGATCGAAACGTTTTGATTTTTAAATAGAAACCATAAAATTCCTCTCTAAATCCAATAAATGTATAAGACAGCTATCTGTGGAGAAGCGGTTGGCTTGAGGCGCCGACGATCCGGGCTCGATTCCCAGGTTGCGCCACTATGTTTAAGAAGTTGGTTACCTCCTGCTTCCATGTCGCGATATAACTGAAAAATCGTTAAAAGCAACGTAAAAGAGAAAACAGGAGACATCTCAAAAAGCTGTATGACACAAATCACCAAGGACCTGCACACAAAAAATGTCAATAGCATAATATACACGGAACGACATTACAAAAAAATTCGATTGCGCTGATTTCGATTGTAAAACACCAATCAACGAACCAATGGTACGTGGGAGGTAGGAGAAGCGATAAGCATCTCTTCTTGTCGATGGAACACGGAATTTTTGCTGACCCCTTCTTCTAATGTCTGATTGAATGAGGTACAGCTCTGCTGGAATGCCCACCAGGGTGTGTTAGATCTTGAACAGAAATAGAATGCGAAGATTGACTCTACTTAACCGTAATGGTTCCCATTCCAGTGAGTTTTTCATGTTAGTTTTCGCGTAGTGAATCGTGGTACTCTCCACTGGAGTTTCTCTATGTGGTTGATGTGACCGGTGATATGTGGGTCCCATTCTGGGATAGTGTCACGCCTACTGTCCCTGATGTTAGAACATATAGACCATTTCTAAATTCCTGGCATCAAATGTGCATTTTGACAACTTATGTTTTTCTGTGATGGTAAAGGCCGAAAATGTCGAGAAAGTTCAAAACTTGTGGAAAAAATTACGCACAGCGGAAGTGTAAAAAACCAACTAGGAGCAGAGATATGCTCAAGTGAAGTACTCCTTAGTTTTTAAACAATTTAAAAGTTTGAACACAAAAATTAGAAGTATATATTTCATGCCAGTTCTAAAGCACTGAAACTGGGCTGGTGATACCCACAGAAACTAACAGTCCATTAGAGCGGTAAATACACAGTGGTAACGATAAGATTAAGAACATATATACACATGTGCTGATTTTCTTGTACAGGATGGGCACTTTTCTGTGGTGCGAAAAGCCCAAACTCTGGAAGTCCGAGACATTTGTAGAAAAATAATGTACCTTAAAAGGAAGAATAAAAAACCATTTCAGAACAATTCTATGTACCGGTGAGTTTTTCCATAGCTTTTAAAATAATTTTAAGAATTATATCACCAAAATAGAAGTATATGTTTTGTGTCGGTACCGAGCACTGAGATTGGGCTGGTGTTATCAACGGGAACTAGCGGTTCACTAGCATCGATGTCATCTGTTTAATTGGTGTTCAGTGATTAACAAAACTGACTTTTAATAAAGAAGGTTGACCTCCTTGATTGCATCTGAATACTGTGATGATTCTTTAATCGGGAAATTCACTTTTCCGGACAAATGGCACGGGGACGGATCTCCCCAATGTCATGTACATAAGGAAAATATATTTTCCCTGTACATTAACATGCATACATTCCGTGCAAGATTTATGAAGTTAGATTCCAGGCAAATGCAATTTTAGCGTGTGATGATCTGATTGTGTGTCCGAATTAATGGATCATCATCATATCTGAATCTGACCGGTTTCTAGTGGAACCACACCAGATCTTTACTTATTTTTGCTGTGTACAAAGTTCCCAAACACTTAACATATTCTTTTTCTGCTGATTAATTTTGTTTTATTGTATGATGGTTTCTCTCTCTAGATGATGTCTTGATTTATTTCTCGTATAATCCACAATTCGCTGAATCTCTTTCAAGTCATTTCTGATGCACTGATGAATCAAGTATTGATGTAAAGATAATACGATGAATGATTGAATCAACTCAGCTGTGAAAACTTATGAAGCCTGAGGACGTACAATATCAGCAGAAATAAAAATCATTGAAACAAAATGGAAAACAAACAAAAAAGAATCTACCATAGGAACATTTGTGAAAACTTGAAAGCGCGTGAGATCAGGTATCACGAGAGAGTAAGCATCACCTGCTTGTTTGAAACCCCCGTCACTTACGAGCAGTAAATATGTTAATAATGTGAGCCCACGTTTCTTTCAGAAATAATATTTATTGTATTAGTGCAAACATTGATGTTGAAAATCCAGTCAGCCTTTGCAATGTTTTCAATATCAGCTTGGTTTCTTACAACAGGTTTACCTCTTGTAACAAATTTTCTTACATATATTTGTGGTTTTGCTTTAGGTAGTTTTTGGTTTCTTCGTTTCTTTAATTTTTCACATCAACATAGGAGATTAACTGGAATAATCCTTTCGGTCGATCTATAGACACTTTTATACTGTTCTAATTTAAATTCTTCATATCAAATTATTATTCTGTCATATAAGATCATAATAAAAGAGAGGAAAGAAGACATTTGACACAAAGCTGTATGAGAATAGTAGCAACGGACATGCAGAGAATACAAGAAAATTCACAAAATATGTCATCACATACATATTCTTTTCAACCTTTGTAATGCTGTTGTAATTCTAACTTCAACAGCACAATGTAGACCATGGAAAGATTATTATTAGAATCTGATATGAGAGATGATGAACTAAGGTCTTTATAAAAATCCAACGATGTTTGTAATGTATCTACTCGAGATACTGTACTTAATTCTGGGACGCTCATAAAAACGATCTATAATAATGATTATTTTCTTGCATAATAAGTCAATGTTTGTGTTTTTGCTGGAAAATATATAAAGTATACCATCTGGATATTGATGAACATCTTGGGGACGCATGTAATATAAGACTAATGACAGAAGTATCGACAATTTCAACAAATGAAAAAAATTGTAAATTATTCTAAAATTAAGATCCCCTGATCTCCCTGATGGATGCCTTGGCTTTTACATTTGGGTCAATTTGATATTGAGTTTGTTCTAGGAATATTTATATATGTATTTTGTAACCAAAGTTAGGCCTGGATCATCACTGAAAAGACATAAGTTGTCGAAAATCGTTTACAGTGCGCCGGAATGATATGTATGCTCTGATAAATGTAATTTCATTCGTTTGAACAGAGTGAATTAGATTGAAATTAATTTCTCCTGTTGTAGTAATATTGAATGAGTAATGCGGTTTCCCGCTCTTTTATGTAGAGTATTTAAGTCATGGTCTAAGAATTTTCATTCATTCTACACGATAGCGCTCTACCATACATATCAGTTAAATTTTTTGGATTTTTAACGAAAGTAAAATAATGTTAATGTGTTTTAAACAGGCTCAGTAAATAAGTAAATTATTGTTATTAAATCTTGGGAGATTTGCACTTTTATATTAACCAATGTTATGCTTATGTTGTTTATAGATTACATTAGTTACAGTATATAAGTACTTTAATTTTAGACATGAATATTGTATATATACTAGAAACAGACCAAGTGAGTCAGAGACAATTAAACTGTTCACTCTATAGACTGTTATGTGATGTGTGTTGAGATTATGGTTTATATATATAATCTGTCAAGTTTATGGAAGATAATTATGAGACAGAATGTTGTAAAGCAATTATAATTGAAGAAATTGTTATTGAAATATTTTAGAAATAAATTCGCACGGGTACACATGAGCATTATCGCGTGCATCCTATTTAATATTGTAGTTTTCATTTTAGATGTTTTAGTTTTCAATATTATGTTGGGTTCAGGAGAATCATTGTTGTCACTGGGTCCATACTGCTGTTGGTGCACTCAGACTCCCTCAGCGTGTCTTTATCCCAGTTTTCAGTATCTTTGTATTGACCGAAATATACACCTCAGATTTACTGTGAAAAAAGTTTTGTAAATTATCCCAAACCCAGGGGGTATATCGCTCAAGCATAGCTCTGTCCTGAGATAGGCTCTTTTTCTCTTACTGTTAGGCCAATTCGGTAGTGAGTTTGCTCAACAAATGTTTATAATTTCGATTTCCAAATGCAAGGCATTGATCACCACTGAAGAAACATAAGTTTTTGAGAAGCGCATATGGTGCATCAAATTGATAAACTTATGTATGTTTTGATACTTGTTATAACCACCGAGTCGATATTACTGCTGGTGGACCCTTAGCACCCGAGGGTTTTAAGCCCAGCTTCCTGTAGTCCTGTACTGACCCGAGATATATACTTTAAATTTACTGTGATTAGATTAAATTTTGTAAATTATTCTAAATATAAAGAGTATTTCCCTCAAACATGGCTCTGGTATTAGACAGGCTCTTTGGCTTTATCCGTTACAAGGCTCTGTCAGTAGGCAGGCTCTTTGGCTTTATTCTTTACATGGCTCTGTCATTAGGCAGGCTCTTTAGCTTTATCCTTTACATGGCTCTGTCAATAGGCAGGCTCTTTGGCTTTATTCTTTACATGGCTCTGTCATTAGGCAGGCTCTTTCGCTTTGTTCTTTACATGACTGTCATTAGGCATGCTCTTTGGCTTTATCCTTTACATGACTCTGTCATTAGACAGGCTCTATGGCTTTATCCTTTACATGGCAGTCATTAGGCAGGCTCTTTGGCTTTATCCTTTACATGACAGTCATTAGGCAGGCTCTTTGGCTTTATCCTTTACATGGCTCTGTCATTAGGCAGGCTCTTTCACTTTGTCCTTTACATGGCAGTCATTAGGCAGACTCTTTGGCTTTATATTTACATGACTGTCATCAGGCAGGCTCTTTGGCTTTATCCTTTACATGACTGTCATCAGGCAGGCTCTTTGGCTTTATCCTTTACATGACTCTGTCATTAGGCAGGCTCTTTGGCTTTATACTTTACATGACTCTGTCATTCGACAGGCTCTTTGGCTTTATCCTTTACATGACAGTCATTAGGCAGGCTCTTTGGCTTTATTCTTTACTTGGCTCTGTCATTAGGCAGGCTCTTTCGCTTTGTCCTTTACATGGCTCTGTCATTAGGCAGGCTCTTTGGCTTTATCCTTTACATGACTCTGTCACTAGACAGGCTCTATGGCTTTATCCTTTACATGACAGTCATTAGACAGGCTCTATGGCTTTATCCTTTACATGACAGTCATTAGGCAGGCTCTTTGGCTTTATTCTTTACATGACTCTGTCATTAGGCAGGCTCTTTCGCTTTGTCCTTTACATGATTCTGTCATTAGGCAGGCTCTTTGGCTTTATCCTTTACATGATTCCGAGAATGAAGTATTATTTATTGAAAGCAAGTCATCTATATATCTGTAAGTGAAATTGAAGCCAAGAGTCAATTGTTTTTTTCCTTGCGAAAGCAAAGACTGAATGAATTCAGCTTCGTATGAGTAAAGGAATATGTCAGCCAGAAGCGGAGCACAGTTAGTGCCCATTGGAATGCAGACAATTTGTTGAAATACCTTTCATCCAAACACCACAAAAATGTTATCGATAAGAAAGTTCAGTATCTGGATGACAGCTGTTTCAGTGTATTTATTTTTGGAATCAGAATTTTCCCTAACAAAGTAAGTTTTATCATGGCCTATAACTATATATTTGAAATTGCGGCTTCCGGTTTTACTAGTAAATACATTTTGAATAATTTCCGCTAATCTGTCTTTTAATTTCTGATGAGGGATCGTTGTGTAAAGAGTCGAAAAGTCAAAAGACTTGATGGAGTGAATTTTAGTAAAACTTTTAGATTTTAGATGTTCTAACAACTCTTTTGTATTTTTAAGGATCCACATTTGATTAATTCCACCTATGAAGGCCAGACTTAATTTCTGATAATATTTTGGTGAGTAGCATCGATACAGATTTTGTGGAACACTTCGAGGAACCAGCGATAAAGCGTTGTTTGTAAGGATTTTTGTGCATTTTTGGAATGCAGTACAAATATGGAAGTTCTAAATTTAATTTATTTGTGTCAATACCAAACGTACTGAGGACAGATTTATTCTTCTGAAGTACTTCCGAAACCGAAAAATTCGTGAGAGTATAAGTAGGATTTCCTGGAGCTGAATTTAATCCTAATTCTTTTACTAGGCTGTCAAAGTAATATTTCTTACAAGTTAATGTATAATTATTACACGTTTTGTTTGCTGGTGTAATGATATAATGTTCTTGGAGGAAGGTAAGTTCTCTGACAACATCAGGATATTTAAAAATAGATTTGATTCTGGTGTTAACAGAGCCTTGTAATTTTTTAATTTTTGATCTCAGCAGTACTGCAATAGATTTTATCCATTCCGAAAGAGTGTCGACCTGTACTTCCTCTCTTTTTGCCCATCGTGTAGCATATTCCTCGCAGCAGTTCATCTCAAAATTTTGGCTTCATGTGAATGATCTAGGTTCTCTGTATTTTGGACCTTTAAGTAAAAGTTCTCTTAATTTGGTGTTTTTAACAATAGCAACATCACCAGTAATGACATGGCCACAAGGAGAATATACAAAATTAGATGAGGAACATGCACACGGTTGAGGATGGCATGCAAGACACTGTAGAAACCCTTTGTAATAATAAATTTTTGATTCAACTGATGGTGTGTAGCTATAGGAAATACATGACGGATCTTTGTTTTTATTATTTATAAATTTTTAAATGTACGTCCTTTGATTGTTCTGCTAATACGGTGAGTGGGAAGGTGGGCCCGTAAACCGGTTAACCACACCATTTGTTTGGCTTTTGTCAAATTAAATGACCGTCCTAAGTCGGTATCGTAATTGCACTACAATCAATTTTTTTTGTAATGTGTTATATGTGCTAGTATATTATTTATATTCATGTATTGTATAGCTCCATGGTGAATTCTGCCACATAACTGAGCCAGTAACTCCTCTTTTTTCTTTGAAATATGGAGGTGTTTTCTCTAAAACAGACTTATGATTTAAAATTTGGCCAAAATTTAAATAATCAATGCCTTTATTTGCAAATTTAATTTTGATGAAAGGGCAATTAGATTTTTCCATAGATATATCTGACTTGACGGGACGAAAAAGTCTAGCGGTAGATATGTCCATAATAATGCCATCTAGTCTATACTCCGCAGAGCTTATATCAGTATATATACGGTGTTTGGACAATACGTACAACTGGTGTAATTTTCTAAGTGAAATAGAATTAAGTTTTGTACGAATGTGATGAAGGCCCAAAGGTTTATTTATAAATGGTAAAAGAGCATCAAAGGAAATATTATGTATTTCAGGTTTGTTGTATTTGCGTGTACCATGATTTCGATGCCTCATCTGGCCTTTGTTGAATAAACCGAGTACGAGTACTGATTGACACGCGGGACTAGTTAGGTGACTGTGATAAATGTATTTTCATCATTTGATAAAAATAGATATAAATAGAAACCGCCCAAGTAGTCCATCTCTATACTGAAAAACACAAGACCCCCACCCCCATATATTTAACATATACATATAAGTAGGTATCATTAATGATATGTAAGAAATCAATCTACACGAAAAATAAGTCTGTGTTCCCTGAAGCCTGACATCAAGGTCAAGGTCACCAAAATTTGCATCAGTCAAGAAGAATGTCTGCATTTGATTGATTGATTGATTTTTGTTTAACGTCACACCACGAATATTTCACGTATATGGTGACGGCATCTGTCTGATGCGGGGCATACAAATTTTGACCTTTGCAACGGACCCATACGAGGCATTGAGGGATCTTTAACGTGCCATGAATACCACGACACGGGGCCTCGGGTTTTACTGTCTCATCCGAAAGACAGAAGAATGTCTACAAACCTACCAAATTTGATGTAGGTATCATTATTGGTATACAAGAAATCAAGCTAAACGAAAGTTAAATTGTTGACGCCGGACGGGCGGACAAAGAGACTTCGCCAATTTATAGACCAGATTGTTTGTAATACTGTCAAAACAAAACCTGCAGTATTTATTGAAAAATTGCAAGGATAATCACGGGAAATAAGAGTACACACAAATAATATCAATCATTCATAAAAACAAACCACAGAATAATTGCTTGCAACATATCTTACGGAAAGAAAGCCCAAAAATGATATGACAATAATAATGGAGACGCAGTTATAAATAGCGTATAACCGTCAGCGACAATTAATTTCACAAAAAGTAGAGTGACTGAGCTGCCTGAAATGTAACTTGTAATTGAAAAAAAAAATAATGCATATAAGTACACAAAATTCGGTAAAAAACATAGAAGTGCTCGTCACATATATAAAGGAAAGGAATCCAAGAAGTGACTTGACACAATTTTAAACATCGCCTATCATCAATACCAATCTGCTTTATGAAAAAATTAGCGTTGATTCAGCAGCCTAAAAACCAACTCGTGATCAGCATTTGTCCATATTTGCCACATCTCGTTAATGCCGCAATTTTGTATCAGTGGTATAATTTTGGTACAAACTCTGCTGACAAGGATTTTATAGCCGTATTATAGATATATAACAAGGGTTTTATATCCCTACTATACGTAAATATGTTTTAATCCAATTTACGTAGTGCTAAAATAATTTTGACCTATATCATGTATTTACCTATACAATTTGCCCATAATGCATAGAACTCCGTACGTGCTAGCTGTAAATTTCACTGAATGTCAATGTGGTCTACATTTGAAAATGATACAATATAGTTTTCGACGATTTTTAAGTAAAATAAACATGCCCAAAATTGTCTCAAACAGTTTTGTCAGAAAATGTATACAGTGAATACCATATGGTATTTAAAGACCACCTCTTTTTGTTTCATCGAATTAGAAGACATGGCAAATGGAAAGGCAAAATCACATATACAATGGTATTCTTATTTATAGGCTTGTACAGCAGAGAAATGGAAATATAGTTATCGAAATCTTGACAGACATATAGGCATAGCGATATTACTATAGACATAGATTCTGATCCAACATAGTTGTAAAAGCTAACGATTATACATATCGACAAAATGCTACACTGCTCTCGTTTAGTCCCAATTTGTAATGATAATGAATCAGACATATACATCGGATAATAAATAAAAATGGTGTTTCATCAGACCTTATCCCAGTTTTTATGGGGACAGTATAATGTCACTGAAAATTCCTCCTAATCCCTTAATTGCAGAAATTCTCTCAAAATCATAGAAATAGTAGTAATAATTAAGAGATAATAATAATAATAATAATAATAATAATAATAATAATAAAATAAACCCACCAAAATATTTGTTATTGAGTAGTTTTGGTGACGTTGTTATTTCAAAATGCTTTGACAGAGGCAGAAAGACGATGGGACGATAATTGCGAAAATGCAATGAGACAAACCAAGAGAGATGTTTCGCATTTGATTATCATGGTAATTTTTCTTTTGTTTCAAAGTTAAATCGATCTACAATTAGGATACAGAGTACTACGTCAAGCTATAAATCGTAATGTGTTTTAAATGATATGTCAAGATAAAATTGTTCCGTATTTCTATTGAAGTCTCACACATCTGAAGAGGAGTTTAGTGCATTAAACCCCATACACGATGTTAACGATCAGTAAAATTAAATCTGTATGGCTCATGAAAGTAAGATTTACATTTATATATTAGTGGTTAGAAAAAATTACCCCAATGTCATGTAACCGTGTAAAATAGAATTGTATGTAAAAGTAATGACATTCTATAGAATAGGAAAGTCTCATCACATATGGTGTATTTCTAACACCAGGGAATGCTTACTGCTTCTTAGTATCCGACCCGACTGTGTTCTCATTGTTCCAGATTTTGTTATGTACACATCGGATACATATTTTTGTAAATCACTTATAGATATAAGTATATTTCACATATTCGTGAAAATAATAATGATCAAAATTTTGTTGTTTCTTGTAAACGGTACATGAATATTTTTCATATATACGCCCATAATCTGAACAGCTGTATTCATTGTTGTTAATCGTAACAACTCGTCCATTTCCATACGCAAATAAGACTCGTATGTACTGCCTGGTCAGTCATTAGGACTGCTTCCAGTTGTTTAGTAAACACACATGGCCTCGCCAGTTTGGCGATCAGCATGTCTGACATGTTTGCACAAAAAAGTCAATTATGGTCATTACCTGTTTTTGTATGCATTTGTTTCTCTCTGAATGGGTGATCTAGTCTGCACTCATTAATTGTCATTTCCTCTGATTCGTTTCCAATATTCTAACATTAAAAACAGTGAAGTATAATATGTATCATATTCATTAAAAGGCATTAGAAAAGCATTCCTATGAACGTGTTCGCCTCATTTCGTATTGTACTTCTACGAGGAAAACCGATGAATTTGAGATATTCGGTATATATCGTTGCGTCGTAAGGTCTTTCGAGTCTATTTTTGTAAAAATGGCGAAGGTGTTCCATTGCATGAGTGTAGGTAAACAAAGAAAAAAAAACCCCGAAGGGTTAACCACATCTCGAGGTCCATGGAATAAAAGGACAATATCGTGTACAATGTTATATACAGAAAAATGCGAACCCCAATTTAGTTGAAGTAAGACCAATTGCCCTGAATGAGTAAGCGTCCACTGCTTGCATGGAACACCCATCGCAAATGTTCTTCAACAACTCTTCCATGCCAGGAAGTATATACATATACATATTCATGAGTACATGATAGAAATAAGGACACTAAATCAAATTATTCCATTTTCGGTATGAAATGCTATTGAAATGAAATTCCGGAAATGCATGTGAAAAAATGTCTGTAAGTATACTTATTATGTCAGATCATGTACAATCAAAAGTTTAAGATGGTAATTTGTATGGTCCCAAGATGTCGGTTAACATTCTTAGAAGGGGGATTCAAATTGCAGTAGATCCTTACATCGACTATAGAACTTCCTCAGTGTCTATTTCAAACCTTCCTTAAAATATCCTTGTGAGAGTAGTTTCGTAACAAAAACCTCGCTCACAGGAAGAAATCTTAATATTTGCACTGGCATAGCATAGAAAATTTGAAATGAGTATCCGGATGAGGAATGTATGTTGCTTTTCAGGAAAGGGAAGTTGGTAATAATGAAATTGAATAGTCACGTTTGTCATCAAAAAGTGACTAACAGAGAAAACAGAAGGCATCTGACAAGGTGTATCACACAAATTACCAAGGACATGCACTCAAGACATAATGATTATAAAATAGACACGGAAAAACATTACAAAAATATTTGATTGTGCTGCGGTTACGATACCGACTTAGGACGGTCAATTAAAAACGAACCATCATCACTAATTGGTATGAGTATCGACGTATGAAACAGAAGATGTACTCTCATTGGAATCTTTTATCACGAGGGATGTATGATGTTTAGATGATCTCGACATACGGAGTTGTTAACTGAGAAGATGTCATAAATGTATATTTGTATGTAAAGTTGAACCGAGATGCTATAATTGTTTATTGCCTTGGGAAAGCAAAGACTATGAATTCTGATTCGTATGAATATAAAAATGTAAAAGAGAAAACAGAAGACATCTGACAAAGCTGTATGGCACAAGTCACCAAGGACCTGCACACAAAAATGATAATACTAGAATATACACGGAAGGACAAAATATACAATAATATTCGATTGTGCTGCGGTTACGATACCACTTAGGACGGTCAATTGAAGTAACAAACGTCACTCAATTGGTGTGGTTTACCGGTTTAGGGGCGTACACCTTAATATAAGTTAATTCTTCGCAATATGTTTAATTCCATTTAATGTAATCAAGGATGCATTAAAACAGTTTTATACACCTAAAGAATTGTTCGCACAATGACAACTGATAAACGTCCGAGTCGGAGGGAATTTAAGAATACAGGATTTATAATGGCTTAGATCGCCTTGAAATGAGATTATCTAATATCGCACAATTTACTCATCATACGGCAAACTACATTTGGCTTAGATATTTAAAGGCAGTAGTAAAATGTCTTTTTCGAGAATAATAAAAACGGAGCAGATGTGCCTAAGCTAGAACGCCCAGTGAAAACAATAATTCAATAAACATTCTAAAACTAATATGGCATCAGACTATCAAAGCATAGTTTATTACACAATCCTGTTGTGATAATACTGTATGGTATGCGTAGGTCGTAAATACAATGACGCTACTTGAAATATTGAATAAAATTTAGACTTCAAGTCATGTGTGATATGTATGTGCTAGACTAGCAACGTCACTGAGGAAATTCTATGGTCGTTACGAGACTCTTATTACTCCATATGATATCTCGTTATCCAGACTCTTAAATGATATTCTGGACTGAGACCGATTCCGATCATTTTACACAGATTTGACACCTTCTATACTAGAAGGTTACCTACTTCGACTTCTCCATATATAAATACATATGAAATTTACACGATCTGACTCTTTCTACTGGGTATATGTGACGGGTGTTGCTAGCAAGCAGGAGATGCTCACTCTCCCCGGGCACCTAATCTCACTCCATCACAGGGGTTCACATATGCTCTTCAAGTAGACATATTTTGTTATTTTCCATTTGTTTTTCATTTTCACTGATTTTGTATGTCTTCTGGTTTTATGATTTTTGGACTTGTGCTTTGGATTTATCCATCATCTTTACATTCTTTCATATAATGACGTCAATGTCACTCGTTAAAAAGAAAACTGAATAAGTTTGTTCTATAAAAAGAAAATTCTAAAGGTAAATAGCACATACATATATATAAATGAAAATTTTATTGTTTAAGTTGATCTGACTTATTTCAATTTAAAGACATTGATCCATATTCGCGTTTTGAAGTATGGACACACACACACACACACAGACACACACACAGACACACACACACACACACACACACACACACACACACACACACACACACACACAAACACACACACACACACACACACTGAGTATTTTATGGTTGTTAGTGGATTATTAGTACCCGAGTGTAAATACAAGTCCAGTTTTCAATGCTTCGGTACTGATACAAAAATGAGTACTTCAAAACTTAATGCGATAAAAGTTTGTTGGCGCACTAGTGTCCGGTCTTTCTGATAACACAGTAAAAACTGATGTCCCCTGTCACGGTAGGCGTGACACGCATGAGATTCATCACTGCTTCAGATTGCTCTATTGCAAAGGCATAAAGTTCTGTGCAATGCATCGGGAGTTTCCCGAGTGTCACAGCCAAGTTCAGTGTTTAAATTTTAATACGCCTTCCATATATTTCGGAATGCCAGTTTTGGCCTTTTGCTTTAGGTATTGGTATAAAATTATAAATAAATCTTCACTCAAGTTGATAAAGGTGTGTTTGAGCATTTGTCGTCACATGATGTTGAACCGTCGTAGATTAGTTGGTAAAGAATTTTGTACCCGGTCAAGAAGATCCAGGTCCGAATTTCATTAGTGACACGTTGCAGTCTTGTCTTCCCATGCTTCTTCTATATTCCTTAGTATCGGGCAGATATCGTCACCTCGTAAATAAATGATCTTAGCTCGTCGTAAAACGAATAACAAACGAAACAAATAATGTAAATAAACTATTAAATATTTTTTTTCCTCATAATGTCAGTACATCTCTTAATGATAGTATATGTTATAGGACAGAGAGGTTATAATAAACAATTAATAAACTGGGATAAATTGTGATGATTTGAAACGTGAACCATTGTTTAAAGAAAATCAATTTGCATACAGTTATGAAATATATTTTTATACCATAAATATTGGTAATGTAAAATACGAAAGTAACTGGTGTCACGTGACTATGGCACTAACAACAATGTCTCACAGTGGGCATTCACGGACCTGTATCTATACATGAATGTGAACAAACACTGTGTAGAAAGTGTCACAGCCACATAACATCAAGAAAAAGGGTTTAAATAACACTTAAGCCAAGTAAGTACAATACTATAATATTAATTATTATTTACAAAAATCCGTTTATATCGATATGTGTAATATAATAATCCTTGTATGCAAATGAAATTACATGTATCTGAAAATCTGAATATATAATACAGTTTTTTTTGTTTTTATTTAGTACAAACACGCTATTGTTTTCTGTCGATTTTCAGCAGCCGTATTCCATTCACCTTTCTTCAAATCTTATATTTATTCCATTGACAGATCGAGTGACGATTTCGGGAGCTTGCATATATTGGAACCCTGGTACCAAATGAACTTTGTAGCTAAAACGGAAGACAATGAGATGTTTATTATCTATCAAAACGATTAAGTGATATCAACTTTTGTTACAGAAATGAAAAAAACAACTTCTGATTCTTCGACTGCTCCGAAAGAAACACGAAAAGAATTAGTAAATTGAAGAAAATATAATGATTTGGACTTTGACTGAACTAAAAAGTATATAAAAGAAATAAATGAGTAAACATATGTAAATATCTAACGGACATCGAATCAAATGCTAGAGCATAGTATTTCTTATTTGCATGTTACATTCATTTATATATTTGGTGAAATATGTTGTATTATCTGAGTCGTAAGTCAAAGAAAAAAGAGGAGTTACTGGCTCAGTTATGTGGCAGAAGTCACCATGGAGCTACACAATAAAAAGAATAAAGATTTGAATTATCAAAATATCAATGAATTTTCATCATACAAATACTGATATATTTCATTAATAGAAGTGGGCGTAAGATACACGATCAGGTTTAATATTGTCTGTAACAATATTCTGAATTCAATGACAAAAGTTGATGGTGGATGTACATTGGTACATCGAATGTCCATGGTCGTCAGTGATATTCCAGTCTCTACTTTTTACCATTACCATTAAATACCAATAGTAATAATAAGTAAGACTGAAACATCAAAATTTCATGTGCCATATTTAAAATATACCTTGGATTACCTCTACTGAGTAGGATTTTATATTGGTATTGAAATATTAAACACATCAATACTGTGATATATATTGATACACCTCTCCAAGTATATCGATACAATCACATAAATACTAGTTTATATATGTAATATATCTGTGACTGTATTTGTTTTGTTTTTGCCTCTTTTATCTGCGTTATTAACGCTTACTTTCATGTAAATTGTATCATCTAAATTGGACATCGTTGTAAGACATTTAATGGCCCAGATGTTTTGATTCCGCATAAGAAAATTCACAGGTGTTAATTTATTGATTATTGATTGATTTATATGTTTATTTATTGTTTAACTACTTTTAAACTTGCATGATAATATACTAAGAAATATACTAAGTAATGAAGTTTCATATATAACATGCATGGGGTTATTTATTTACACGTCATTTTAAGGGAGATGATACCATAAATAAAAAGAACTAGAACTTATCTTGGGATTTTGCCTGTTGTACTCATAGAATGCATGAAGTAGTCATAAAAATACATATTCTAGAAAATGCGAGTCACATTTGAGATTTCATATATAAAACAATAAACAATTCTTGTTATACACTGTGATAGAATGAAAAATGTTTTGTATTTAAAATATTAAGTACTGAATTACAAAATATAGTATTGTATTGTATTGAAAAATTACTTTCAATATACAGCACTAGTACTGAGATATATACTTTTAATACATTATCACGTACATATTACAGTCAGACTACCGTAAGGGTTGGAAGGAAAGATAAAGGGTGATTGGAAGTTGCTTACCGCATGATCAGGCGGGCCAGCATAACCTTTTGTTCATTGAGTGCGAAGTGCTGTCCTATACAATTTCTGGTAAAAAAGACAGTATTCAGTATTTTATGGACAATATCGGTACATATACTAAAGATTTCAGAGATATTATAAAAGAAATTCTTTCATCTTCATTCAAAATTAAATAATTAATATAAAGTGAATCTTCACTTCTGCAATTCAAGGAAAATTACATTGAACGAACTAACACAGAAGCATTATGACGTCATCGTTTATCTAAGTTTAGAAACTAATGTATTTTTGAAATATAGTCATGAATTTTTATATTTATCATCTCTTGTATTGCTTGATAAAGGCAGTGAAGCCGACATTTGCGTTTGTGTTCTTTTACATTTAACACAGAAGCTGTTACGGAAAAATAGTTTTGGATTTAAGCAGGAAGATTAAACTACACTGACGTAGTTTCCATATGAATGACTGGTAGGGCTCGTCATACATGAGACGCTTCCTTCTCTCGTGGGGAATATGGTCCATCAAACAGGAGACGCTTACTTCGCTCATGATGGGTATGACTCGTCAAAACAGGAGACGCTTACTCGTGTCATGGCGGATATGACTCGTCATATAGGAGACGCTTACTTCTCTCGTGGGGGATATGACTCGTCAAACAGGAGACGCTTACTTCAAGCAAGTCGGGTATGATTCCTCAAACAGGAGACGCTTACATCACTCATGGCGGATATGACGGATATGTCAAATAGGACCCGCTTACTCGTGGCATTGCGGATATGACTCGTCAAACAGGAGACGCTTACTTCACGCATGGCGGGTATACTCGTCAAAACAGGAGACACTTACTTGTGTCATGGCGGGTATGACTCGTGAAACAAGAGACACTTACTTCACGCATGGCGGGTATGACTCGTCAAACAGGAGACACTAACTTCACTCATGGCGGATGTGACTCGTCAAATAGGACTCGCTTACTCGTGTCATGGCGGATATGACTCGTGAAACAGGAGACGTTTACTTCACGCATGGTGAATATGACTCGTCAAAGAGGAGACGCTTACTTCACTCATGGCTGGTATGACTCATCAAAACAGGAGACGCTTACTCGTCTCATGGCGGGTATGGCTCGTCATTTAGGAGACGCTTACTTCACTCATGGCGGGTATGACTTGTCAAACAGGAGTCGCTTACTTCACTCATGGCGGGTATGACTTGTCAAACAGGAGACGCTTACTTCACTCATGGCGGGTATGACTTGTCAAACAGGAGACGCTTACTTCACTCATGGCGTGTATGGCTCGTCAACCAGGAGACGCTTACTCGTTTCATGGCGGGTACAGTTAGTCACACACGTGAAATTTACTCCTCCTGGTCACTTGGTCTCACGTGTAATTTCCAATTGTTCATAAGTGTCCGCCCAGGTTCATAGTTGTCAGAATCACTCTAGAACTGCTATCTCGGATTTTCACTTGAAGAGCTTCTATATATGTAATTTATATTCCATATTCTTATTTTAATTTTGGGGCTTTCTTGCAGAGAAGTAGGCTTATGAGAGATCATAGTTAGTAAAGGATATTTCAAGCAGATTGTTTAGCATTAGGAAAGAAATTGCAATTCATGTGGTCATTGTTTTTTCACCAAAATCGATGCTAACATTTTATCATGAAGTCTGTAATTTATCTGATATTTTATAGAGGATTCTAATTTCAAGGTACGTAAATATTGTTATGTTTTGAAAATGTTTGGAAACATTTCGCAAAAAAGGCATTTGTAAAGACTTCTGCTACAAATAAACAGAGAGAAATTGTTTGAAGAGTTGGTCAACATATGAAAAACGAAAATTATCATAATGTTACAATGTAAAAATAAATTTACACTGTTTTATGAATAAAGACAGAAATGAATGTTGATATAGTTCAAAACTACCCAGTGGTAGTCTATACCATACATATATTCTACTCGATAAAATAGAGATATAGACTATGACGGACCACGAGAAGAACTAAAGGTGGGATCTGGTACCATATTTACTAAAAACATTTTGTGTACTTCATACCAAAATGGGCAAAGAAATATCCCGTGTTCCATTGTACGAAGGTATTAGAAATAAGGATTATGGATTTCTCTGATAAAATCATAAACTGAGTACATATGCGGCAGCACTTGAAACGTACAATTAACTATAGAAGAAAGGCTGACTGTGTAAAAGAGACATACATGTAGCAACGACAAAGTCAAAGAGATAGTTAAGTAGAAATAGGATGATATGATTTATACCTTGGTCCTGCTGAAAAGGGCACATATGCAAATGGATCCCTTTTGCTAGATTCTTCTCCATCAAACCTTCCTGGTCGAAAAGCCTTTTGAAGACAAGAAAGTAAGAAATGACTTGATCGCTTCAAGAACTCACCCAGAGATATAAAAAGAAAGAAGAAAAAAAAAATCTGACCCAGTGAGACAAGTGTCCTTGTGGACTAGCAGAGCAAAACAGGACAAGCAAACAAACACATTAAAACATATTCCATTGTAATGCCCCGGATTAATACCGTAAACTTAAATGACTATCATCAATTGGCGTGGTCAACTTATGTAATAAAAACTTTATAAAATATTTCATATCATCTTACAATTACAGTCAAGTACAATCAATAGACACGTAGTGAAAGTTGGTGTGGTCGTTTAGTATCCGTAGAGTCCCATTCAACATCAAATAGTATAAGTTAAATAGATACGAGAATCACGTGTAAGAATATGTGTTGCTCTATCCTATATAAAAGTAAGTTTATATTATATTTATATAATTTTATATTGAGTATCTAACTGAAACTTGGGCTGATCCCGAGTGGAACAATTCGAAAGAGCTTCGTCAAAAAAGGTTATTTTCTTTAGTTCTTGTCTCCAATACCACCAAATTTTTTTTTGCGATTTTGTTTTGTATCTATATTAACGGTACATTATTACATTTGAATATCTCTATATTGTAATTTATTCAATGTAAACACAGATACCTACATCAGGATCTGGCCATACATCCGGATGGTGGTGCATGTGATAAATGCTTATATCAATAGCGGTACCTGTTGGTATTTCAACCCCATCAAATACAAAGGGCTTCGTCAGGTAGCGGGAAATACATGGCACCGTAGAACTATGACGCATAACCTCTTTGATGAACAGAGAAAGGTCACGAAACTGATTTATGTTTTCGCTGAAAAAGAAGAAAGCATTTGAAACACAACTGTCAATAATACATGACTGCGACATGTACATGTATTGTATGAAAAAAAAAAAATCTGACTAAACTGGAAAAAAAAATGTAAATAAGAATTATACCACACATATATTTGATTGTAGCGGGGTTTCCATATTAAATCAACGATAAATTGAAGCAGCAATTGCAGTGAATGAAAAGAAAAAGAAAAAGAGAAAAAGAAGAAGAAAGACTGACTTACTGAGTGCGGAAAATATTCTGCAAATTGAAATAGAGTAAAAATAACTATAAGATCATTATGCATCACTATAAGGAATTTTGTTTGAGACCTTCCTTCATTTTTTAGCATAACATATGACAATAAATCTCTATTTAAGAAATAACAACTACATAACTAACGTGGTTTATTGTCTAGTGATTTCCCGAGTCGCATGAACCAATAAAATTATCACCGAGCCACCTCACGGCGACGTGATAATTTGATTGGTTCATTCGTCGAGGAGATTTACCTGACGATAAACCACGGCCAGGTAGTGGATATTTCTATTCTAATATGTTGCTGCAGACGACTAGTTCAGTTACGTACAAATAAATAATTCAGTTTTAAGAAAATAAATTTTGCAAAGCATTAAAACAGTGAGTGTTCAGTAGACGTGGCGTATCTGAGCGGGAATGTGCTGGAGAACACTGACCACGCAAGTTCTACGAAACATATAAGGAGAAAATCTCAAGGCATATTAGAATAAGAGATATTTACCAAGTAATATATTGCTTTCCTTTGGTGATGTTTATGATTTCATGATAAACCTTTTCTTGTTCTTCAGGGTATTTGCCAAGATAGTATATTCCCCATGATATTGCAGAGCGAGTTGAATCATGTCCTGCATAGTAAAAGTAAGAAAACGTTTACATGTAACTGAACCTACTCGCTGTGCCTATCCGTTTTGAGTTTTACATATTACAGTATCCTTTTATGCTTAGAGGCGCCATAGATTCCAAATGCATGATAGGTTTATGACTTTGGTTTTATTCTAGGCCATAATGTATTTTGTAAAAAATACTATTATAAATATTTGGAAATCCATATTCGAATTCAACGAAGTAGCATACATAGATGATATATATTTAATTATTTTCTCATTTAAGATAATACTCATGGTAAAACAAAAGATTAAAAAATAAGATTTTACTTAGAAACTGAAGATAAATCCCAAGGAGTACCATTTATAACAAGTCATCAGTCTGGATCATCTAAGCGTTTGTGAAATACTGTCATTGGTATTTTTATACTGAACTAATATAAGCTTCAATTTTGTAAATCACTTTTTTAGTGTCCAAAAATTCATTTTTGCGTAATCAACTACGCATAAAAAATTCCAGATTGGAATTGAAAAGCTTTAAGCTTATGCCTCGCGAATATATCCAAAGCAGATACAAAAAGCAACCCGAAATATGGGATTTACAGAACATCTTTCCATTCCCTAATTTGACTATCACTTGCAATTGAATGTATTTTTTTGGACAGATTAAAATATACTTTTTCGCTGTCAATTAATTTCGGCCATCAGTTCTAGGGATTCTAGGGGTCCATGAATGTCTGCTATAATATGCTATTGTAACTCACAATCACGATGCATCAGCTACTTTACTCCTTTTAATTTCGTACAGCAATTCTGACACTCATTCAAGATCAAGTAATACTTCAAAATAAAGAATGCAAAGCGCTAATACTGGGGCACTCAAACTATTATCATGTGGCTGAACATTTACGGACCACTGAAACTTACAATTGAAACCGAAGGTGCAGGAAAAACATCATTACCTGTTTGTTAGCTTCACAACAACAGGTTTTATTTTAATCATAATATTTCTGAAATTTTTGCATATACATGTCAATACAATTTGATTTTAATTTATTGCAAAGGCAGGCGGCCGTCAAAGAACTGAGTTTTTTTTCCCTAAAACACAAAAGATCAAGGTGTGATGCTCTAAAATGTATGAAGAGAAAAGGCAAGGCGGATACCTGCGAATAGAAATGTGTCAACTTCTGCTCGGATGTCCTCGTCACTTAACCCAGTACCATCTTCATCTTTTGCTGTAACCAGTATATCAAGGAAGTCAAGATGATGCTTGTTTAACTGACTGGGATCCTTTGCCTTGATAAACAAGAGGTATTTTTGAAAAATAAATGTCTGCAGAAGCAACCAGGTAAAATGACAGTGTCGTAAAGATGTAAAAAAAGGCCTTCCCACAAAGTTTACTGAGTTTAATTTAAACAGTCAGCATGTTACCGATCGATAAACGTTTTTCAAAAGCAGATTCATTGTCAAGGTTACAAGTTAAAATACACATTATAATCTGTAATGGACAATGTAAATTTTATACTGGCAACCGTTTTAGAAATCTGAGCAGTTAACACAATGTCACATTGAAATAAATTCAAATCACCGCTGTATTTAAATAACATTTGATAAAGCAAGAATATTGAAATTAGCACCAATACCAGTGATTTCCTTCTCGCACTGATCAGGGTAGTTGCAAATTCATGAACATAGTCTGTGTGGCCTCTAAATTCTTTTCCATTTGCCGTAAGGTTGTATATCCAGTCCCGGTGGTGAAAAGGGTTGCTAGAAAAAATATAGTAAAGAAAATATATGTTCAAAGAGTTACATGTTTTATGTTATAATATGCTCTTTTCAATAGCTGTAAGTAAAGGTTATTAACCTTGATGTTGTGTGAAAAATAACCAGTAATACTATGCATGTAAATGCTTGGTGGCTATGATATATAATTCAATATTGTAACTACAGAACATTTTGATGGAATATTAATATTATTCCAAATATGTAGATATATTATTATTAATAAAAATTACATAATATTGATTTTAACCCTATATCCCTCGGTAAGAGTTATTCTATTTGTTGTGGAAGCATTTGAAGTAGAGTTGTTCATTAACAAGGTGCGATTTCAGACTGTTCAACGATTGTTGTATGAATGGAAATCGGAATGAAAAAAGTGTAGTGTTTCATTGTTCATTTTGACAGGTATGCAATAGTTATATCATTGGAATACACAATCATGAAATTTATAATGCTAAAAATACTACAGAATTTGAACGGTTTTTTTTAAATCATTAACATGCATTATTGCTGACATAATTTACATACACAATATGGATTCCTCCAAACAGTTATACGGCATGGAGTACACCATTAAAACTGTTTTATTGCATACTTTAACTTTATCAATTTGTGTAGAACTTTTCTCTATCGGTTATAATTGGTTTCTGTAGTCGCCAGTTCACTATACTTACAATACACGTTCTGTTGTAAGAATGCCAAGTCTATGAACGGCGTGAGCATATGGATGGCTTTGGCTGAAAAAGGAAGCTGACATCATCAGTATAATATTTAACTATTTTAGATAAACGAATTAATAGATGAATTATATTTATGATATAAAGTAAAACTGAGGGTAATTACACTTGGCTTTCTTTACAAATACTGTAAAATAGTTCATTGCAGGTACTTTTTCCAGTTAAAATTGCTCTAGAGTTAGCAATAAGTTTTGCAAATCTATAGTTGTGCTCAAAATTAAAAAAAAATCCGTTATGAAAGTTGTTACTTATTTACCAGTGCGGTAGGCAATATTAGTCTAACATGGTGTCCAAGCATTACGGCCGGTTGAAACATAGTCGAAAACATAAATCATTGAAAGCTTTCTGAGTGCTTAAGGTAGCGTCGGAAGAGGGTGATTCTATTAATTATTCTATCTCAGATCTTAACCGGAGTTAAAATGTATTTGTGAAACACAATTCCCCCGGCCAAATAAGGCAAATTTGAAATGTAGGCCAAATTCATGGTCAAGGTCACGAGGTCAATTTGAAGTAAAAAACGAAGAGGTACCGAAGGGTAAACCTGATCTTATAGTCCATTGAATGAAGGGGACAATATCGTGTTAAGTGTCATATTAAAACCAATGCGAACCCCAATAAAATCGAGATGAGACCAGGTGCCCGGGAGGAGTAAGCGTCCCCTGGTTGCATGCAACACCCGTCTCAAAAGTCCTGCAACAACCTTTCAAGTAAGGAGGTAAATACATAAATATACACGCATGAACATACGAAAGAGACCGGAATACGAAGTCAAATTTTCCCATGTACTCAAAACGTGAGAGACGTTCCCTCGATTTAAGTTTACATTTCTATAGTATATTATAGAATGCAAGTACCGAAGGGTAAACCATATCCCAAGTCCATGGAATAAAGGGGACAATATCGTGTTTAGTGTCATATGCACACAAATGCGAACCCCAATAAAATCGAGGTGAGACCAGGGGCCCGGGAGGAGTAAGCGTCCCCCGGTTGCATGCAACACCCGTCGCAAAGTCCTGCAACAACCTTTCAAATCGAAGAGGTAAATACATAAATATACACGCATGAACACACGAAAGAGACAGGAACACAATCAAATTTCCCATTCAAGCAAGAAATGCTGCCTGCCTGAAATCCCGGTGTCGGAAACGCAGGTGAACAAATGTATGTGTATACATGTATATACGTATTATGTCAAATCTTATATAGCCAATAAGTTAAAGTGTTATTAGAATGCTGGAGAATTTTGAGTTTTCATGTAATACTAATTGAATTATTCCTCCATTGTTAGAAATTACAACTTTTCCTGCTTCAGTATTTCTCTGGGAGATGTTTTAAAATACCGATTTGCCTAGTATCACGAACAAAATAAAAGACTTCCGGTTTAACTTGTTACAGAACCTTTGTACAACTTTTAACGTCATTTAGTATGACGTCACAATTCAAAGTTTAATGTAATAATGAAAAATCAGGGAAAAGTAGCAACTGTACAACTTCTGACGTCACATTTTATGGTGATTGATTACTGAAAAAAACTATCGAACTTTTTATTGCTTATAGTATATATCTTGAGATCGGCGTCACATATGAGCATAATATTTTAATCATTATTACTAATGGTCTTCTACATGTGTTTAAAGATGTGACACAAATATAGATCTGGTCTCATGAAGCCATATTATCATTAACCATAAATCATCGAAGTGTCCCTCGATACCATAACACTTTGGAATAAAGTCTTTTAGATTGAGTATTCAACCCAAGCAACTCAAAGTTCTAAAAACAAACCTCACATCGTCTATGCTATGTATTACTTGCGTTCTCTGTTTATTGTCATTTTTGCTTTGGCCACTAAGTGCCTCGCTGACTAGGTTAGTGCGATTTCCTACTTGTATTCAAATTTATAAATATACCTTGTTTGAATGTCTTCGTTGTAGGAGAAGGCACATCTCAGCATCGTTTCAAGTGTAGCAAGCCCAAAAAAGTTCTCGACCTCTACGACTTTATCAGATTTCAATTTATTGGAGATATTTGTCTGAAATATATAAATTTTTCTTTTCCTATAAAGAAGTGTGAAAAGAACTCTCAGAAAGTTAAAACTGAAAGATGTTTATTCAATGCAATCTATCTACACCAGACGCAAATCGTAAGTGTACATAAATATATGTCGATGTCTGAATTGTATTGGATGTATTCTGTTTGCGGAAAAAAGATAAGATAAACCAACATTTTCTGCAGTATTCGCTACCAAGTAACTTTTGCCAATTATTTTAAACAACTTCCGATCAATATATTGACAAGAAGTTTATGCATATTTTCTTAAAAGAAAGTTGAAAGTCATGATAATTGTCATATGGTGACGAATTAGTATGTGTATTTTCTCGTATGCAGTAAAATGTGAAATATTTGTTAGCTACCAGAAGAATATCAGACTCTTCGTTGTAAATCTTGATGTAAGGTTTCAATATATCAAAATGGAAGGCAGGAGTTAATAAACGTCGATTCCGTTCCCATTTGCGACCATAACTAAGCACCAAACCCCATCCTGAAATAAACGAAACATAATCTTTTAGTGATTATACGTATATGTATATGTATATATGTAGTTGAGATAAATTCAATATTCATATGCACCACAGGATCTTAGCTTATGACCGAAAATCCGGGGTTCGTCTCCCCTTGTGAGCATATCGGTGTCTCTCTCGGGTGAGACAGTCAAAACTTCAACAAATAATAATAATCATGTATTTTTCAAGTTATGCAATTTATGTGAAAAGAACGTTTTCCTCAGCCCAGTTTTCAGTATCTCTGTACTGACCCGAAATATTTACTTTAAGTATTCTGTGAAAATAGTTTGCAAATTATTTTTAATGTATTCCTAATGTTTGCATATTATTCTTAATTATCCTTTTGTAGATGGTGATGTTCCTAGTCTTCCACCATACGGTATTTATATAAGTCAATTGGTTCGGTTCGCTAGACGCTCACTAACGATTTGGAGATGCACGCAAAAAATTTCCGACTACTTTTAAAATTCTTACTCATGGTTGTAGATATCATAAACTTCGAAAAAATTTTTACAGGTCTTTTTGTTACTTTTCAACAATACGTATCCAGCGGAATTTCCCATCCCAAATTCTACGGTGATCTAGTGTACAAACTAAGGAGTGTTAAAAGTTCCGATATATTTTTGGGGGTTCTAATATGATTAAAACGCCTACGATATCGACAAAATGACATCGAGATCATCGCTAAGACCATAGATCTTGTATTGGGTCCCTCTGTAACCCAGTACAGATTTTACTTGAGCGTTTCACACTGATTGACAGGGCGGTTGGGACGCTATGACGGGCCTTGTCCAAGACTTTTCAGTAGAGACAAGGTCTAGATCCTCGTCCCTTCTGACTGTTAGTCGGGACTCATATTGATCAAGGATCTGAGGTCGTTTACAGATGGGCAAACCACGGTTTACTTATACTGATGTCGCCTTACATATTTTTGATAGCAACATATTATTCTATAGACGTTTCGTGTGTAAAGTTTTATATGACCTCTCGTATTAAGAAGCCTGTTGATCCTTGTTCTCTATATAGAGGACTATTTATAGATCTTTAAATGTGTCTCCTTTGATTGTACTGTTTTTGCGGTTAGTGGGAAGGTGGGCGCTCGTAAACCAATTAACCACACCAAATGAGTGACGTTTTATTTTATTAACGTCTGTATGTCAGGGCATTCACGGCGGGTGTGTCTAGTCAAACAGGAGACGCTCACTCCTCCAGGACACCTGATTTCACTTCTGAATTTCAGGAGTCCGTGATATCCACTGTGGTACATTGTTGTTAGTGCCATAGTCATGTGACACCAGGTAGTTTCGTATTTTACATTAACGTCACACTTATTCCCCCTACAGTGTGGAGCTCGTAAAAAACTTCCTTCGGAGGATTGACTGAAGTGTTATTATACAGTGCTAAATTATATTTGTTTCATCTGTATTTAAGGGTCATTACGGTGGATGTGGCTAGCCAAACAGGAGATTTTGTCGGATATCTTCTGTTTTTATTAGTTTATGTTTAGGAGTGTCTCATCCATGCAAAGCTCTGTCCTGAGATAAGTTCTTTGGCTCATACGTTTAGGTCAGTTTGGTATACATACATAAATACATTACACACACAGATATATATGTATATCTTTGTGTGTGTTTTGATATTTATCATATACATTAAACTCGACATTTACAGCTAAAATCTGTATGTATATATTTTTAATCTGTACTATACATATAGTATGTCATATAAGTTGTGAAAACTTTCTGTAATATATATAGAAGATATGGTTTGATAAATACAACAGGACAGTTTAATTCAGTGGTGTTAAAGTCGATTTCAATCATGACGATCTTCGTTCGATCACGTTTTACGGTTCCGAAGATAACTGATGCTACTCCTCTATCTTTATTTCGGACCAGACAGTGTGACTGAGAACCCCACACACTATGGTAGATGTTGGTATGTTAAATATTCTTCATTGCTTCGGATGGGTCCGATTCACGTGCAGAATTTATGACATCACGCATTAGGCAGGTGCTACAAAGACTTTAGTGAAATAATCTGGATACAAAGCAATGAAAATACAGATTTACGCTCTTTCAGCGCCCCGTATAAAATTCATCAACATTTTACACCCAATGAACCATAGCTAACTAGAAAACATTTAACGGTTTAAAATTTATTTTATCTTTGTCAACTTTAAATTATTTATCACTCATTTATTAGAATGTTAAAACACATTGATGTTTATCTATTATTTCCCCTTACTGTGCAATGTTATGATATTTGACTCATACAATTGCATTCGACATAGGTAAATTTCTTGTTACTTAATTTTTAGGTCTATATAATTTGAAATAATGTCTATCTAATATATAATATAATAAAGATTTCTTTTAGTTTTTAAGTCTCGCAACTTATAAAGATATTATTGCCTATGTTCTTAAAAGGATTGTTCAGAAAAATACAACACGAATGACAGCATAATATGGCTATTTCTTGTCAAAAATACATTAATATGCTTTATTAGTGACATGATTTCATTTGTATGCATAAACTGGATAAGTGAATAGTTTATTTAATTATTGATGGAGTTCGTTACATAAGCATTCGAGCTTGGATTAAATCGTAGACATTTTGAAATAGAAATGTTGCTTTTTGTACCTCTGTCCAAAATCATTCTAGCCTTCTCTTTTACGTTGTAACCAACATCAAACCAGCAAAGGAAGAGTTTCTATTCATAAGGGTCATTACTGCAACTATTGGCACACATTTTCATGTTAAAATATATATCAGACACGTTCACTCTAATATAGACTAGGTGTGCTGATGTAATCTCACGAATAAAACAAAAAATATTAATTTGGGGGGGGGGGGGGGGGCTATCGCTCAATCCTTAAATGCTAAAACAAAATCATTTTAACATATTTATCCTGTTGTTTTACTTAAAATATATTTTGGATAACAATGATAAAATTAGTTGTTTAAATACTATATAACTCAATTTGTAGAAATTTAAAAATCATGAATTTTTATTTGATATTTCTTGGAGAAATTTAAAGATCATGAATTTTTTTCTTGATATTTTGAGTAGTTTGTTTTAAACGGAGGTTGTCTCTTAAAGGCAGATGACGCATTCTCCTGAATGAGACAAGATTACACCTCTTGAATGGAACTGTGATGCCTTAGGCTTATTTCCGATTGTGTATTACTCCTTACAAATAGGGCACCGTTTAGTGTGGGCCGGCCTAGTTCAGTGGGGAGTGTGCTAGCTTAATTTTGACGATGTCCCCAGTTCGATTCCGACTGGGCACACAACGCTATATTGCTTTTTGCACGAAATATTGAAACAGAGGGCTCACGTCATAGTGAAAAGTGAGGTCACGTTCATAACTGACCAGCAGACACTCGGCGTGCAACTACATGCTCGATTTCTATTATGAATTCAGAGCTAAGATGTATGTCGTTAGTATGTGTATTGACTATCAGAGTTAAGAAATCGCCTAAAGAGAAAAATGTATCAAGGCGATTTGACACAAGAGAATAAGACTGATGGGAAATTGATACTGACAACTTGAAATCTCAGACACATTATTATGAGAATTATGCCATATGATTAATAAAATGAGTTCAATTATGGCATTGGTATTATTATTAATGGTATCATAACGTATCGTAGGCTTTCGCATTCCAGCTCTTTACCTGCTATCAAATTAAAACCACAGATTTCTTTTCAAAACTCTTGGATGAAACAATGTATATAATTTGCATGCATTTTTTATTATTTGTGCATTTATTTGGTTTCGTTTCCACAGGGAGACATAAAGAAGAATTTGATTATAAAGAAAGACAATTTATAGCGTGTAATGGGCGATGGCATAGATTGCTATCTAAAAAAATATATCAAAAAAATTCGATTTACGGGTAAAGGCGAGAGAAAATTTCGACAACCGAGGGTCAGATTCATCTGTTCCATGCAAAATCTTCACAAGAATCAGACAACACACGACAGAGGTTTCATGGTTGTGAGTAAAACTAAAAAGCAAAATAATAAATACCCTCCCTTTAAAACTGTAAACAGAACCTCTGCAAACTCCAGAAGTGTCACGTTGACAATGCATAATAATAATAATAATAATAATAATAATAATAATAATAATAATAATAATAATAATAATAATAATATTAATATTAATAATAATAATAATAATAATAATAATAATAATAATGATAATAATAATAAACTTTTGCATTTTACTTTGGAAAACAATACTTGCTGTCTTATGATAATAAAAACCAAAACAGTGTGATTCTTTAAACAAAACCAAAAAGGATGATAATAATAATAATAATAATAATAATAATAATAATAATAATAATAATAATAATAAAAAGAAGAAGAAGAAGAAGAAGAAGACACAAACGTACAAAACATAAAAATATGAAATAGGCCTTCGATAGTTCTAACACATCACGCCGTTTGATAGAGACGTTAGTTGAGTAGAATATAATTCCTGATTCTTCCTGTTGGGTCATTTTGGTAATCTTTGCACTACAAAGATTACGGACATTGAAGAGACACTATTTATACACGTTCTTATGATCATGATTATCATCAATTCAATCTATCACAAGTAAACAAAGAAGAAATACTGAGGGGTTAAAGACATCTCAATGGAATAAAAGAACAATAACGCGCACAGTGTTATATTCAGACAAATGCGAAAACCCAATTTAAATGAATAATTCAGTTATTGTTAACAAATAAAATAAAAATTCTGAAATCTTTGACAATAATATGATCACAACATGGAGAAATCCTCGAATAATAATTCGCCAATTTAGTGTTAACATACGTGTATGTTTTACGTACCTAACCAGGGTTTTACGGCATTGTATAAACTGAATGATTGCTTGAAAGTTGGCTTCGGTTCTGAAGATTTAAGGAGCACCTTGGCAGTTTCTGGATGAGTTATTGTTATCATTGGTTTTAAGGGTCCGAGCCATAAAACGAAAATCTTTGCCCTTGTTTTTTTAATCATTTCTCTTTCCACTTCAGTCTTCTGAAAGGAACTCGAGAACCAGTCCTGTAGATAGAATTGGTGTAGCATTGTAGCATTTTACAGTATCTTCTTGGCTATGATGTATTTTTCGTTATCGCTACTCACAAATATACTTTTGCTGTGCTTTCTCTAGAATATCACTAAAGCTTTTCTAGCCTAAAATGTCAGGCAGTGCTAGTAAAGAACTATTCTATTTACCTTATAAAGGTGACCCCAGAACCAGTGTGGCTTGCCAACTGTCGGCAATTTCCTACACACGAGTAGCATGTTCCAGTATCGCCACAGGAAGGATGTGACCCAATACAGTGCTACAGTCAATATTGCTGTTGTCAAGAAATAGAGGTTTAATAACATCTGAAAATTAAAGATATATCTCTGAAAGCATATATTTTTTTTTACTTTGACTAAACTGTTTTATACTTTTAGAAAATGATGACATAGAATTTTATTTCGTCATTAACCATATGACACGGAGATCATGAAAAAATTCTTGTATTGGGCCCCTCTGAAGCTTATACAGATCTTACTTTACTTGAACGTTGCACGCTGACTAACACGGCGGTGGGGGCCTAAATGACGGGCATTGTTGAAACCTCCTTCAGAGGAGACATGGTTCTGAACCTCGTAAACTCTAACTGTTAGTCGGGATTCCTACAGATCATTTGTCTGAAGTCGCTTCCGGAGCGGAAGGGCACTGTCTCCTCATTTTGATTTCGCTTTATATATTTTTTGATACCATGATGACTTTTGTGCATTACCATACGTGTTTATATATTTTTATTCTCAGCTTGAGACACTTGTTGACCCATAATCTCAATATGGAAGAATATAGTGCCCTTTTATTATTTTGCTGTTGCGGTGTGTGAGAAGATGGGCCCATAAACCGGTGGTTGACCACACCGGTGTGTGATTGACAATTGTCATATCAATAAACCATCTTAAGTTGGTATCGTAACTGCACTATAATCAAATATTTTTCTGGTGTCCTTATTTGTTTTTTATCAATATCATTACATTAAATTACATTACTGTACAATTAATTGGTAACGTCTTTCATACGGCTGAGACCTTTACTTTACTTGCTTCCTTCAGATTTTAATATTAAAAGATACGGCAGTTTTCGGATTTATTTACAAAATAATATAAAATACATAATATGAGTTGTCAATGAGTTGTGTAATTCACAGCAACAAACTGTTGTGAATACCAATTATCGACAGTAAGGTTGCTCGAGCATCGTTTCGATCATTATATAATCTAAAGTTTCCTTTGGTAGTGTAAGCATAGTGATTTTATTTGTATACGTCCTTTCAACAGTATACATTATTTGCCTGCATTACATATGAATGTCACCAACTACAATCGGTCATACTTAGCATCTAATCACAAATCTAAGTTTTCTAGCTATGCACTGACTTAAGGCTCTGTATATATATTGTCAAAATACAATTTATGGTATGGAGATAACGTGTTCTTCTGAGACTGACACTGACATATATACTGCATTTACTGCAATAGAGATGTTCGGAAAACTGATATTGAATAAGTTTCCACTATTGAAGTATTCATGGTAAACGTAAAACACGTCATTACCCGTATGTAAGGCTATACAGTTAAGCAGAACAAAATAAAATCTGCTTTTTACATTTATTGGATACACAGGTAAGAGTATTAATAATTAAATTTGTGAATGCATATCTATAAACACATTTGTCGCGTAAATGGACGGAACAATTTTTCTGGGTTTAGGCTTTGTTAATCAAATTTACATTAGACAGGTAACAGTAATAAAAGGCTACATTTCCCATTTCCTCTCCCTTCCTTTATCTAGTCTAAACAATATACAATGTATATATATATATATTATATATATATATATATATTATATATATTATATATATATATATATATATATATATATATATATATATATATATATATATATATATATATATATATATATATATATATATATATATATATATATATATATATATATATATATATATATATATATATATATATATATATATATATATATATACATTATTAGTTTGTCTTACCTTGAGTGTGTGATCCAATTCCTTCCTGAGATTTACAGCAAATGCGAGAATAGGTTCCAAGAGACATGGAAACTAGCTCTCTTTATTCACCTATAGCATACTTTTATCGTACATGTCAAGGCTCTTTTATGGTTTTGTGATTCGTATTTCCACTATACGTATTTAATGTGTCAGTGTTTTTGTCACGAAACTCATATAGAATTCTTAAATAAGATAGGGGTAGAACCTTTTCGATTTAAAAAAGAATCCGCCATGTCGTTATGGGTAAAGGGACTTTGATTTTTTATATTCATAGGATAATGGCTGTTTCTATGGAACGCAATAACGTTTGTAAATGTTATTGGTTTTTCATTAAACATATATTGAATGCTTAGATAATGCAAAGAAAGAGACCTTTCGATTTTGAATGAAATCCTTAATATCGTAAGAATAATGGCAGTTACCAATGGACACAACTTTAGTGATAGTGAATGGATTTTCATACAGAATACTTTGAAAAAATAAAAGACGCTGCCTTTCGATCTTGAAAGTATCCCTAATGAATACAGGGTTGTGGGGCTTACAATTTTTATTGTGAAATTATAAGAAATTCATTTCTCACTTGAACTTTTTCCAATTTACATTACTGATAGACGTATGTACGATCTTTTATATATGTTACAGGATTTTATTGCTTCTACACTCTTATATGTAAAGATGATGGATAAATCCAAACCATAAGTCTAAAAATCATGAAACCAGATGACATACACAATCAGTGAAAATGAAAACAGAGTGGAAAATAACAAAATATGTCTACTTGAAAAGCATATGTGAACCCTTATGATGGAGTGAGATCAAGTGCCCGGAACATATACCCAGTAGAAGGAGTCAAATCGTGTAAATTCCATATGTATTTATATATAGAGAAGTCAAAGTAGGTAACCTTCTAGTATAGAAGGTGTCAAATCTGTGTAAAATGATCGGAATCGGTCTCAGTCCGGAATATCATTTAAAAGTCTGGATAACGAGATATCATATGGAGTAATAAGAGTCTCGTGACGACCGTAGAACTTCCTCAGTGACGTTGCTAGTCTAGCACATATATAACCCTGGTTGAGCAGCTTAACTGAAAGTCGCCTAGCCCTCAGAACAAAGTCATTGTAATTTGAACATGCTGTGGAATAACGTATTAACTGAGATATGAATACGCCGTACGCGGGCGATGATGGAATGTTGCTACTTATGAAAGGAAAGTTCGTGATAGCAAAATTGAAATCGTCACGTTTGTCATAGAATGAGGTGTTCAATTCAATTGATCATTAATGTCAAAAGACAACATAATATCTAAATACGAAGTAGAATTACTACTCTCTGTGGTTTCTTTGACCTCCAGTTCACTTGGAGAGATGATGCTAAGGTAATTCGCGAATGAAGGATAATTAACTGAAAGCAAGTCATCTATATATCTGTAAGTGAAATTGAAGCCAAAATGTATGAGTAAAGGAATATGTCAGCCAGAAGGGACATCTTATTACGATATCAGGGATATCATTTTCTTTTATGTCATTTTTGTGCTTTGTCAGACGTCTTATGTTTTCTCTCTTTTGTTATTTTCATTGTATTATTTTAATTGAGTGAGAAAATGGGTTCGTAAATTGGTTAGATATTCCTTTTAAGTATCGATTATCATTTCAATAGTCCCAATCTGATTAAACCCATATCTTTTATTCCGCTTCTCTATTTGTCCCATTGCGGAAAAAGATCTGGCGAACACCGCACGGGGGCATGTTCTGGTGAATTTTGATTTTCAACCAATCAGTAGATCGGCTACAAATTCTAGGAGTGAAATTAATATCCCCAGCGTGCGTGACCTACAAGGTAGTTTTTCAACAGCGTTTGTTACATATAGCGTCACTTGCACGTGCCTAGCAAAGCCATTGATTGGCTATGGAAAATAACGTTTTCGGTGACTGAAACGTCATCAGAACATCACCTCTTATGGGGTTTCATAAGATCTTTATCGGCAATAGGACAAAAAGAGACGCGGAATAAAGATATGGTTTAAATCAGATTGCATTGGTCCCTTCTATGTGGGAACCGCATTTGAACAACTACGGAATGTTTTGTCAAGCCTTGCCTGCGATTTTACATTTATAGTATATTTTTCAGTGACGACTTCTTAAACGCAGCTGGATCAGATGTATTCTTTTTGAACAAATATGTGCCTCTTTCGGTCATACTCATTTATAGGTACAGTGTTTGTTGTATTTGTTTTATGTGGTTGTAAGTTTTATTTATTTATCCTTAATTAGTGCATTATTAGTGCCAAGGTATAAAAGTTAAATGCCTCAGTATGACCAGAATCTTTTATTCAATACTCTTCTCATTTGACTTTGTATTCGTAAATTTCAGTTTAATGTTTTTCATGAAAGTTATCTGAACAAAATTTAGTTTATCAAAACATTCATCAAAATATAGAGAGCCGAAGTGTGAATACATCTGATCCAGCTGCGTTTAAGAAGTCGTCACCGTCGTTGTTCAGATGCGGTTCCTAAGAGGTGATGTTCTGATGACGTTTCAGTCACCGAAAACTTTATTTTCCATAGCCAATCAATGGCTTTGCTAGGCACGTGCAAGTGACGCAATATGTAACGAACGCTGTTCAAAAACTACTTTGTAGGTCACGCACGCTGGGGATGTTAATTTCACTCCTAGAATTTGTACAAAAACAATTGGCTCTTGGCTTCAATTTCACTTACAGATATATGGATGACTTGCTTTCAGTTAATGATCCTTCATTCGCGGATTACCTTAGCATCATCTCTCCAAGTGAACTGGAGGTCAAAGAAACCACAGAGAGTAGTAATTCTACTTCGTATTTAGATATTATGTTGTCTTTCGACATTAATGGTCAATTGAACACCTCATTCTATGACAAACGTGACGATTTCAATTTTGCTATCACAAACTTTCTTTTCATAAGTAGCAACATTCAATCATCGCCAGCATATGGCGTATTCATATCTCAGTTATAACGTTATTCCACAGCATGTTCAAATTACAATGACTTTGTTCTGAGGGCTAGACGACATTCAGTTAAGCTGCTCAACCAGGGTTATATATGTGCTAGACTAGCAACGTCACTGAGGAAGTTCTACGGTCGTTACGAGACTCTTATTACTCCATATGATATCTCGTTATCCAGACTTTTAAATGATATTCTGGACTGAGACCGATTCCGATCATTTTACACAGATTTGACACCTTCTACACTAGAAAGTTACCTATTTTGACTTCTCCATATATAAATACATATGGAATTTACACGATTTGACTCCTTCTACTGGGTTTATGTGACGGGTGTCGCTAGCAAGCAGGAGATGCTCACTCTCCCCGGGCACCTGATCTTACTCCATCATAGGGGTTTATATATGCTCTGCAAGTAGACAAATTTTGTAATTTTCCACTTGGTTTTCATTTTCACTGATTTTGTATGTCATCTGGTTTCATGAATTTTAGACTTATGGTTAGGGTTTATCCATCATCTTTACATGTAAGAGTGTAGAAGCAATAAAATCCTGTAATATATATTAAGGATCGTACATACGTCTAGCAGCAATGTGAATTGGAAAGAGTTCAAGTGAGAAATGAATTTCTTATAATTTCACAAAAAAAATTGAAAGCCCCACAACCCTGTATTCATTAGGGATACTTTCAAGATCGAAAGGCAGCGTCTTTTATTTTTTCAAAGTATTCTGTATGAAAATCCATTCACTATCACTAAAGTTGTGTCCATTGGTAATTGTCATTATTCTTACGATATTAGGGATATCATTCAAAATCGAAAGGGCTCTTTCTCTGCACTATTTAAGCATTCAATGTATGTTTAATGAAAAACCACTAACATTTACAAACGTTATTGCGTTCCATAGAAACAGCCATTATCCTATGAATATAAAAAATCAAAGTCCCTTAACCCATAACGACATGGCGAATTCTTTTTTTTTTAAATCGAAAAGGTTCTACCCCTATCTTATTTAAGAATTCTATATGAGTTTCGTGACAAAAACACTGACACATTAAATACGTATAGTGGAAATACAAATCACAAAACCATGAAAGAGCCTTGACTTGTACGATAAAAGTATGCTATAGGTGGATAAAGAGAGCTATTTTCCATGTCTCTTGGAACCTGTTCTCCCATTTTCCGTAAAGTTCAGAAAAAGAAATTAGACCACTCAGTCAAGGTAAGTCAACTGATAGTATATATATCGTTTACACTAGATAAAGGAATGGGGAAAAATTAGCCTTGTGCTCGCTACTATTGCTTGCCGAATGTAAATGAGATAAATTGAGCCTAAACTCGGAAGAATTGTAGCGTCCATTTACGCAACAAGTGTGTTTATAGATATGCATTCACATATCTTATTATTAGCACTCTTACCTGTGCATCCAATAAATGTAAAAAGCAGATTTCATTTTGCTTAACTGTATAGCGTTACATACTGGTAACGGCGCCTTCAACATTTACCATGAAAACTTCGATAGTGGAAACTTATTCAATATCAGTTTTCCGAACATCTCTATTGCAATAAATTCAGTATATATGTTAGTGTCAGTCTAAGAAGAAGGTTCTGTGAATTGTAAACTGTATTTTGACAATACATATTTATATACTGTTGTCTGGGCTCAAACTTCGTATATTTTCGGATGCCTTAAACGACTGAGCCACGCTGATTCCATTCATGAATAAATTATGACACATGATATGAACAAACGAAGAAAGGCACAGTATATTCTGGTATGAATTACACGATGTTATCAGTTATAAACACATACATGGTACCCAGATTATGGAGGGGTTCTGTGACCCTTTCTTTGTGGATAAATATGGCGTTTTGGGGGTTGGTCACCAGTTCTATATACCTCCTTATTGTTGTTATAGACCTTTTCACATTAACCCGCGGAGCTAATGTTTTGTTGGGCGAATGTATTTGGGAATAGGCATTAGTAATACCATTTATCAACATTGTATAGTTTATGAGTATAATGAATTGGCATTTACAAATCTCCGCAAATATTTCTACCCACCAAAACATTAGGTCCGCAGTTGAGTGTGAAAAGGTCAGTATCTTCAAACAAGTAACACGTCAAAAATATGAATTTTGAGTTTGCCAAATAAATACCTATTGAGTTATTAAATTGACGGAAGTTAGCTATACATGAAGCCATCATGAAGATAGATTAATCTTCTATTAAATATCTTGTTTTTTACTTGGATGAGAGGGTCATATTATCATGATTCTGACTAATGTACATTCATCGAAATGTTTATAGACAATGAAGGGTTTTGAATAATTTCAGGTGCTTGGAGGAATACTACAATACATCGTTCCGCCTTTTTTCTGTTAAATCATTGGAGCATTTCTATTCCCGTTGCTCCATCTACCCATTGTTTCATACAGCCTTGTCAGATGTCTTCTGTTTTCTCTCTCATTAATTCCGGAACCCCACTTTGCACTGAATTATTGGATAACCGTGAAAACTTCTCTTTGGGGTTCGCATTTGTCTGAATATGACATTTTCACAATTTTATCTTTTTTATTTCATTGATGTGTTTAAACCCTTGGTACTTCTTCATTCGTTACTTCCTATACTATTAAACAGATCAAATTATAAATATCCAAACGACACATCTTTAACATTGTTAAAAACATACAATATATACGTTTGTATACCATGCGTTTGATTTTATCAAAGGAATAAAAGTTATCACTTGATAATTATAGACTTTTGACAATGGTAAAATATACACCTGTGTCATGACAATATTTTCTATTTCATATGTTGTATTTTATCATTGCCGTTATTTCTGTTCTTCTGTTCTTATTTCTGTATGCTTATGTTGATGTCGCGTGTAATAAATTTTTATGTCCTCTCTTCTTGAGAAACCTGTTGATCCTTGTTCTGTATATGGAGAATTATTGATAAATTTTTAAATCTGTATATTTTGATTGTGCTGCTTTTGCGGTGAGTGGGAAGGTGGGCGCCCGCAATTCCGATACCGTTGACAATGACCGCCCCACGTCGATATCGTAACCGCAGCAGAATCGAATATTTTTGTAATGTCGTTTTTCCAAGTATATTCTACTATAATCATGCTTTGGGTCATAACAACACATTATGAAGTGCACAAATAAATCATTAAGACAAACCCCCCCCCCCAAAAAAAAACAAAAGCAAAAAACAAAAAACAAAACCAAAAAACAACCCCCCCCAAAAAAGTAATAATAAATAAAAAAGAAGAAGAAACCCCCACCTCCAACCCCCCCCCCCCAAAAAAAAACCCCCAATACATCAAGAAGCCAAATACTAAGGTGTTATACAGGGGGCGATCCAGGTTTTAGAGTTAAAAGGGGATGAAGTCAGGCGAGGTGTGTTGGGACTTCATTTGACCGTTCTCAATAGGTACCGCAGTTGTCGTGTGAACGAAGCTTTTTGTGATGTTATTCATGTCTTGCCCAACTCTTATTATTATTGTTGTACATGTGGTGGATTTTGTCATAGAGCTGAGTCAGAGCTGACCTTGTAATAAATCTGATTCAGCTATATCGCAGAATTGCACATATAATGGCTTGGAATATAGCAGGTCTTACTTGTACTTGACACAATAGCTGCATTTTCATGTTATCGCCATGCATTCAGTTCAATCTAACGAATGTTGTGGTGACAGAAAAGATCATATCTGACTCATTGAACATACATGTATCATAAATTTATTTAATGAAATAACATTGTTTTCATCACTCACTGTTATCTTATCAACAAAAAAGTCTCGTAACAATTTATTTGGATTTCCAGTAAGGTCCTGTTGCGTCATATTTTCCCATATCCTCAGAGGTGATATGTCTGTGTTTCCATATTCCTGGTATACGATACTTTGTCACTAGATTCCACATGATGACAGGGATGGTCAACACCAAAGGATATTAAATTAAGTAATGATAAAACAATAGATGTAAGTCAAATTAATAATAATAAAAACTTTAATTCAAAGCAAAGAAGCTGATGTATGTAATGTTGTGACTAATGTAAGTATAATAAATAAACTATACCTCTTCTTGTTCTAGCCAGTATGGTAATAATTAAGCTTAAATTTCAGGGTTGCGAATTTGTGTCTCAGTTGATCCCTACTGGATTACAAAATGTGTAAATAATGGTTTTTTTCTAGGATAATTGTTACTTTATCCTTCATAAAATATCTACTGTAGATTAATTTCAAATTAGAGAAGTGTGAAAGAGATTTCAGACATATCAATAAAATCCAATAATTTCATTGGACCAGATTTAATATAGGGTTTCTTTTTATCAGAATTATTGTAGCTAACCATGTAATTGTTGCTCTTTCACCACTCTATCACTTGAAGTTTTCACTACAATTTCTTCTTCAACATTATTTATTCCTAGTATTTTCATCTCTGGTAATGTCAGCCTAAAACAATTTGAATTTTTAAAAAAAATTATCAGTATGTAGAAGGATAAATAATTCTTATTCAAGATAATGCAATATATCTGTCACCTCATCTTCAACCTTATATATGTAATATCATAATATTATAGTAATATAGGATGCTTGTTGAAATGTAATATTTGAAGAGTCAATGAAATATGTATACATGTAATTAAATATGGCATATTTAAGAACATTTGGACAACATACACAAGTAGGTCTAGAAGTAATTGAAAAAGAGGGTTGCACTTTCCCATGACTAATGTTTTGCACCATTCAGTCTTGAAAAGGGGGATTGCAACCCTGAAAACGGTCAAAATATGACCTTTATTTGATTAGAATTTCCACCAAAAGGGGGGGGGTGTTGCTATCCCTACAACCCCCTCCAAATCTGCCATTGATGTCATTATTTGATCAAGATACCTTTCCCTAATTCACGAGTCATAGGAGGTCGATGGACATAACAGTTAGATACATGGATGATATAATAGAGGTGATGCAATCTTTGATAACCTTAGCTGTGTACTATATGACAGTGTACATAAATGTAATATATTTCCATGGTGTTATGTAACAATGTAAACAGTTGTTATAAGTAAAACAGTGTATGTCAATGGTTAAAAAATTAAAAACAAGTAGTTCTGAATACCGTACTGTACAATACAGTACAGTACTATACAACAGTATAAGTTATTATAATAAAGATTTTAATTACTCAACATTAAATTAAAATAATGCTTTACAAACATCTTAAATGTAAAATAGTCTCACCAAAGGAATCTGATGATGACCATGCTGTTCTGATTCATCTTTTATTTCAGTAATCATGGTAGTACAAATTCTAACACATCGGACTTCAGCTCTCTTCGCCAATGTTTCTCTAGGTTTCGCAGGTTAAAATTATTATACGCAAACATTGTGGGGAGACCCATCAACAAAATGTAAGGAGCAAACCCTGTGGTAGTATGCAGGTTCGTGTTGTTTGTCTGCTACACCGGAAATATGAATATGGAGAAAATGCGCAACTCAATAGGCCATTTTCGAGTTACAAGTTTTCTCCGTTAAAAACCAGTCATTTAGTCATCGTTATGATGAGCGTACGTAGTAACCTTGTGCATATACTCTTCCGGTTTTCATAGCAACCAGGAAATAAAGCAAACGATCGATATTTAACGATAGCTTTTTAAGTAATGCGGTTCCACTGTGCCGCTGAGGCACAGGTATGTGGGATTTATTATAATTACAATACTCTCTGGTAGATAATGATGTTAATGAGTCTTGTTATACAACAGAAGTGTGGTTATAACTGGCACAAAACGCATACACCCATCTTTGTCGACCCCGATCATCCAAACATGAACCAAATATAACTGGGAACTTCCTATATTGCCATAATACGTTTGCCTTGATTAGGCGTACGTTACTATATTACTGTTATAATTACCATTTCCCATATATAACAGAACCTGGAACCCTCAAGTTTACGCATTTAAAGACAAAATCAAGAATACATATCCTGAAAGACCGACATGTACTGAACATAAATGCAAATGTTCATCCTGAGAGTCGGCGTTACGTCACTATCTACATTGGTTTATACAGATGCCAGAGGAGTCTGGTTCTAACACATGGGGTAAAACTCGGGGTTTGCTGTAAACGACATAACAACTTAAAGTTCTGTATTAATTCTAAAGTGTTTTGCTCATAAATCACGATTGCAATTTTATAAACATATATTCAAATTGTACTTGTTCGAATGATAAGATAATCTAGATATTCCTTTCTACCAAATTTTTTCCAGGAATATAAATTGCTCTAAGATAAGATAAAAAGATTAATTTGAGTCGGTATAAGTTAATCAACAATAAAACATTAGCTCTAAAGAACTATTAGAAAGACTTACACATCTACAGTGAGGTGCAGTCCTAACATAACATTATGTTAACGTCGCGTTAACGTGAAGTTTGCTTTCCTCGTGCGCTCAGGACTGCTGAGCACACGCGTTTGCGTTAACGCAGATTTCCTCGTGAACTAAATTTTGAGACCGCGTTAACGCGCTGGACTGCCGCGTTCACGCGCTTGGCTGCCGCGTGAACGTGCCTGACAGCCACGTTCGCTTGCTTACAACTTATATAGAGAAGGATTTAAAGGAGAATCGATATATACATTGTATATTTAAATATATAAATATATTACTGTGTGCATGTAGATAAATATTTAGAATTAACTAAAACGCTTACGAGTAAAAAGGTGAATTTAAAAAATATTGACTACAAATTCCGAACATTGAATATAATGAAATTTATTTTTATTTTAGGGTAATAATAATAATAATAATAATAATAATAATAATAATAATAATAATAATAATAATAATAATAATCATGATGATGAATGATGATGATGATGATGATAATAATAATAATAATAATATTAATGATAATAATAATAATAATTAAATTAATGAAAAGAATAATAACGATGATAAGCATAGTATTCATATATTATGAAAAATAGCTAAATTACAAAAAAAGAATTGTAAATACATAAATTAGAAAAAAACATAAGTAAATTATAAATAAATAAACAAATAACAAATAAATACATAATTTTATTAATTAAAAATAAACAAATAAGATAGAATTAGAATGTAATTTTCCTAGAGTCTTTATAGTATAAACTGACGAAGTTTTTCATAAATACCTGAGTGCATGTCTACGCGGTGATTACCATTATTATATTACATATGAAACCCTTAATGCGGGGTGTCATTTCAACATCACATTTAATGCACGTATATATGGCGACATTTGCGGTAATTTAATTAGATTCCTTTTATTTCCTCCATCCGTACCACTGTAAAGAGAATTACAAATATAATCATGTGAACGCGCGACCGGACTGAGCGCACGCGGGGATAAATCGCGTTAACGCAAATTTCCTCCCGCGTTAACGCAAGGAGCGCACGCGCGTCCGGTCGAGCAGTCCTAGCACGTGTGCTCAAGCAGTCCTCGTGACCGCTTTTCGCGTTAACGTGAATGTTATGTTAGGACTGCACCCATCTGTACATGTATCACAGGCACTGTGTTACATGAAGAGTGCGTGTTTAAAAGTAACCCCCTCCTATATATATCGTCTCGTTCCCCTTTCCCCTAAGGTAAGAAACGACGGTCAGAATGCAGCCGCTTCAACCAGTATTTCCTACAAGTTCCGATGATAATCAGAAACATTTTCATCTCAATACAAGGATTTTCTTACATTGAATACACGTCCTCAATGTCACTTATTGTCTCATTGTAATACATGAAATGTCGAGGTCAAAAATCTAATTTATTCAACTTACTCATAAATCTTTCATATTTTGATTTGATTTTCCCTTTCTGTGTATTGAAACTTGATATAGATTGAGTTGTTCATCTAACTGGCTTTATGTCGAACATTTTTGCTGACTCTGGGAGTGGAGCAATCATAAGCTTAAAGAAATGATATATGATTTATATTTTCAAGGTACTCGCACACATGAGAGAGAGAGAGAGAGAGAGAGAGAGAGAGAGAGAGAGAGAGAGAGAGAGAGAGAGAGAGAGAGAGAGAGAGAGAGAGAGAGAGAGAGAGAGAGAGAGAGAGTTTATCATTAAGATTAACTTTGGCATAAAACATTCTCAGAGTACAAATGCAAAGTAGGCATACTTAAGTAAAGAAATATTTGATTTGGATTGAATATGATGAGAGGTTAAGGTTAAATCAATGGTACTGTCGATGCAAATCAGGATCTAGGGCTGTTGGCCGATGTCTCGGCTGTTTTATGGTATTTGGGTCTTTGGCGATGCAGGAAAAACCAAATGGAAATATAGATTGGTCAAAATTTGTGGAAGATGCTGCCAAAATTCCTGTATTAATTGATGATTTTGATTGTGATATTCATGAAGGGTAACAGAAATCAAATGAGATAAATCATTATGTGATAATTTCAATCTACTATAAATCTTTTTGTGATATTTTCAATCGATAATAAATAGTTGTAATATCTTACAATTTATGATACATCTACTGTAATATACTCAATCTATGATAAAATATTATGAGATATTTTGAGTATGTGATTAATCATTATGTTATATTTTGAGGCTAACGCCTCGCAGTGAAACTCAATTCCTGGCAGGGTATTCGCCGATACCCTGTCAGTTTTTGTAAAACACAAGCATTGGTAATCCCATTCTAATGCATTTGACAAAATAATTACAACTAGAAGCACAGAGTTATGGTTTTCTGTGCCAATTCGCTAATCACATTCATATAAAAAACTGCAGGGTATCGGGACGTCACAAATCAGAAACTGCAGGATATCGTACCGTCATATCAAAAACTGCAAGGGTATCGTGAATACCCTCGCAGTTTTTAAATCGGACAGCCAATGAAATCGCGTGTTACAAACAAAGTGCATTAGAATAGATGATTTTTTCTGCCTGTGATAAATCATTATGTTATATTTTGAGTCTATGATTAATCATTATGTGATATTTTCAATCTGTGATTAAATCATATTGTGATATTTCCAATTTGTGATAAAAACATAATGTGATATTTCCAAATCTGTGATAAAAACATAATGTTGTATTTTCAATTTGTAATGAAACTGAATGAGATATTTTCAATCTGTGATGAAAAGTTTTCAATGTAGTACATGTATTTTCAATCTATGATTAGTCATAATATGATATTTTCAATCAATGATAAATCGTAATATGATATGGTGATAAATCTTAATGTGGTAATTTCAGCCACTAATAATTTATCCTGTGATATTTTCAATCTTTTACAAAAAATTTTCTTTATGTATTGCAGATAAATTATTGAAAAATGATTTTAAAAGTAAAAACGTAATTGGAAATTGTCATAAGTTATAAGAAAAATAAGTTTGAATTATTGTTGTTAAGTACAAGCAGAACATGGTTTACTTATGTTGATATCGCCTTACATATTTTTTGATAGCAAGAAATTATTTTATAAATTTGTCGTGTGTAATAAAAATTTTTATGACCTCTCTTCTTGAGAAACCTGTTGATCCATGTTCTCTAGATGGAGGATTATTGATTAATTTTTAAAAGTATGCCCTTTGATTATGCTGCTTTCGCGGTGAATGGGAAGATGAACGCCCGTAAACCGGTTAACCACACCAACTGAATGACGTTTGTGCTTCAACTGACCGTCCTATGTCGGTATCGTAAGCGCAGCACAACTGAATATTTTTGTAATGTCGTTTTTCCGTGTATATTCTACTATTATCATGTTTTGTGTGCATGTCCTTGGTGATTTTTATCCTACAGCTTTGTCAGATGTCTTCAGTTGTCTCTTGTAATTTATTGTCTTTTATTGTAAAACTTTTCAGCAAAAGCATTGTCATTTAAACTCATTGTATATCCGTCACAAAAAAATATAACCTTGCATATAACTTTGAACCTTGACTTTTGACCTACTGATTTTGTTATAGATATTTGACCTACTTTTCAGAATTATAACCCCTTTGAAGCGGGTAGCTCCAATTATCTGAATCTGCTTGTTATTATTTTATATGCATGTATAATTGTTTTCACTTTATATCAATTATCTCCCAAAAGCTGTGATTTATTATTTGCCAGCGAAGCAAAAAGAGACATGTTGGAATCACTTCGTCCAAAGTCTGTCTGTCTTTCTGTCTGCTAATTACACTTTCAAATAATTGACTAAATAACTCCATATATAATACAATGACTCAACTTATAAGGAAGGTTGAACATATTAAGACTCAACAGCTGAAGGAGGTCGAGGTCATACTCAAGGTCAATGTCAATTATATAGGGACAAACATATAACAGGTGACATATCTGTTCACTAGAACATTTAATGTTTTATAGTAATGCATTTTGAGCAAAAAAATCTGATGTGTTGTTATCATAAGATAAGATGATTTATATGATAATTTTGTTTGAAATAAATATTTAACCTCTCCAATTAAATTATGCTTTGGTGTTTTTACTTTTAATTGATTATTTCCAGAAATCCATGATTTTTCAGTAACAAGAGCAAAGCCAACATAGATGTACATATCTTAGAAAGATTTAATCAATCACATGCACTGTCACCTTGGCCTTGGAGGTATGAACATGGGTCAAGGTCATGACACACAATTGAGACATGGGGACAATTCCTCGAGATACTATTTACATCCATGGAGACAGTAAAAAATTATGGTCAAGACAAGACTGTATACATCCAATATATTGTGACCTTGACCATGTAGGCATGACCTTGATTTAAGGTCATGACATACCAATTTTCTATAATGACATTTCTACCAAGTATGAAGTTAATCCAACAAGGCATATTGAAACTTTGCCTCAGATAACGTTTTACCTTGATTTCATTCAAAAACTCTGATTTTCATCCAGATTTGAATTTTTACCCACAAATTTATATAATATGAGAAATAAAGCATATAAACTTCCTTAAATAGCTAAATGCAACGTTTTCTATCAGAAAAACAACAAAAATTGGTTTTTTTTCAAAGTGGAGCAGAATAAGGACCTTACTGACCCTAGTCATTCCCCCTAAACAAAAATAATCTAATCCTAATATTTATCTATATGCTTTGGGATAACCCCCACTGTCAGATGACGACCTTAAAAGTTTGATAAAACTCTGATGAAGTATGAGTTCTTTTAGAAATCTCTTCACGTAAAATATATCATAAATTTCCCAATTTGATATTCTCCCTTATGTTCCACTTATAACGACGACGTAAATCAAAGTATAGTGCCGGTGAACTGTTTTTACAAGTAAAATGCATAGACTGAAATTTGAAAAAAAAGAACCATTGTTATTCTTTCATAGCTAGATTTAAGCAGAAAAACACTCTCAGTCATTGAATAGTTAAACACATTAGAACAAATATATTTATAACAAATGTAGTATACTAATCCGTACTGCCTATTATGTATATACCATCCTCTTTTGGTCATACTAAGATACAGTGTTTGTTGTATTTGTTTTATGTCGTTGTAAATTTTCTTTATTTATCTATGATTAGTGCATTATAAGCGCAAACCTATAAAAGTTAAACTCATTTGACCTTGTATTCTTAATTTTCAGTTTAATCTTTTTCATAAAAGTTACCTGAACAAAACGTACTTCATCAAAACATTCATCAAAATATAAAGAGCCAAAGTGTGAATGGTATTGAAATCCATGTGTATGTTACAAAAACGGGAATATTGAGGTACTGCGAATATGTTGAGAAACAAATGGTTTAGGTTCCTGTAAGCAATAGGAATGTTTTTCTTTTCAACATTAAAGGATGTCAATCCTAATTTTTAGTATTGATTTAATATGTATCGATGTGTATACATATATAACTTTATTAGGCTTTGATGGGCAAAAACGCCCATCCCCAAATTAGAATGAATTTTATAAGGTATGGTGTGAAAAAAAATTGTGACTGAGATGAAAAGACCTTGACCCTCCATTTACTTTAAAACGGACGGTACCTTATTCATTTGTCCACATTCAAAATTCTGCATTATATATACACAATTTTCAAAACTAAAGAAGGAAAACTTCATTACAAGTCTTTAAATACACGGTATTCGGGTCATGTCGCATGCAATCCGGTCAAAAAGAAAATTTGCGGTAAGTATTAAAAATTACAAAAATTATAACTGGGGAAATAAGAGTACACGCATATGATAAAAATACAAAACAAAACCAAAATAAAAAAAAAAGAAGAAAAATACCCCCCCCCCCCCCAAAAAAAACCAACAAAAAAGAAAGAAGAAATGCTTGCCACATATCTTACGGAAAGAAAGCCCAAAAATGATATGACGGTTTTAATCGAAGCGCAGTTTTAAATAGAGCCTAACCGAAAGCGCCAAATTATTAAATAATTTCATAAAAAGTATTACGGTTGACGGAGCTGTTTAAAAACGTAGACGTGCTTACCACGTATTTAAAGGAAAGGACGTGATTGACAATGATAACTGGGACGCAGTTTTAAACAGCACCTAATCACCGGTACCAGTCTGCTTTATGAAAATATTTGCAATGAACTAAGGAACCTGAAAATCCACTTGTAATGGAAAATATCGACATGTCCATAATTTCCACATATTCTCAATGTCGCAATTTCTTGTCAGTGGTATAATTTTCGTACTTTGCTAATAAGGTTTTAATAGCCATACGATGGGTATGGGATCAGGATTTTATAGCATTACCATGCATATTTGATTTAATCTGATTTACCTAGTTCTAAAATATATTGAAGAGTATCATATATTTACCTATACACTTCAGCCATTATGCGCAGATCTCCATACATACCAGATGTAAAGTTTACCGAATATCATTATGCTCTACATTTGAATATAAAACCCTTAAGCTTTCGACGATTTTAAAAGAAAATAAACGTGCCCAAAATTTTCTCAAACAGTTTGATCAGAAAGTGTATAAAATGAATACCAATACGGTATTTAAACATCACCGCATTTTGTTTCAGCAAATACACATACACACCGATATTCTCATTTACATGCTTATACGGTGGAGAAATTGAAATATATTGCTGGAAATTTTGACAACCACATAGACGTAGCGATATCACCATAGACTTAGATTCTGATCCAACAGATTCGTGAAACGATAAATAAATAAATAAATAAATAAATAAATAAATAAATAAATATATATATTTATTTATTTATTTATATATATATATATATATATATATAATATATATATATATATATATATATATATATATATATATATATATATATATATATATATATATATATATATATATATCAACAATAAGTTACACAGCTCTTGTTTAGCCCCTGTTTGTAATAATAATAATTCAGATACATTGGATAATGGAAAAGAAAATAAAGAACAAATGGTGCTTCATCAGACCTCATCCCGGCTTTAATCAGTGTAATAACCCAGTAAATTCCTCATAATCCCTTAATTGACATAGCAAATTATTATAATATCAACTGTGAAACATTGCAGAAAATCTTTCAAAATTATAGAAAGCGTAGTAATCAATAACAAAGATAAGAATTAAATGTTAAACCGTACACTAAAAATCTGTCCACAAATAAACAAATGAAAAAAAAATAATAAAATAAACCATCAAAATACTTGTTATTCAATAGATGTGGTGACATTTTTATTTCAAAAGGCGTTGACAGAGGCAGAATTAGGATGCGACGATAATTGTGAAAATGCAATGAGACAAATCGAGAGAGATGTTTCGCATTTGATCAACGTGGTAATCATTCTTTTATTTCAAAGATAAATCGATCTACAATAAGGTTACAGAGTACTACGTCAAGCTATGAATCGTAATGTGTTTTAAATGATGTGTTAAGATAAGATTGTTCCGTGTTTCTATGGAAGTCTCACACATCTGAAGAGGAGTATAGTGCATTAAACCCCATAAACAGTGTTAACGATCAGTAACATAGAATCTGTATGGCTCATGAAAGTAACATTTATATCTATATATTGTTGTTACGAAGCAATAAACCCAATGTCATGTAGCTTTATGAATTTAATTCATAAAATAATATGTAAAAGCAATGGCATTATATAAAATAGGTAAGTGTTATCACCAGGGGATGCTGTGTCTTGGTATCCGACCCACTGTATTTTCATTGCTCCAGATATTGTCATGTACACATCGGATATGTTATACTTGTAAGTCACTTATAAATATAAGTATATTTCACGCATTCGTGAAAAAAATAATGATAAAATTATTGTGGTTACTTGTGAGCTCACTTCGAGACCGGCAGAGCACTCTGTCCTCATTTTGATGTCGCTTTATATATTTTGATAACATGATGTTGTTCTGCATTAACATACGTGTTTATATATTTTTTTATGACCTCTCAACTTGAAACACTTGTTGACCCTTGATCTCTATATGGAGAAATATATATATTTTTAAATGTGTGTCCTTTGACTATTCTGCTTGTCAATCGTAACAACTCGCCTATTTCCACACGCAAATAAGACTTGTATATACTACGTAGAACTATTTCAAGTTAAGTAAACACATATGACCACGCCTGTTTGGCGATCGTCATGCTTGACATATTGGCACGAAAAAAGTCAATTTTGCTCACTGTTTTTTTTTTGTCTGTATTTGTTTCTTATTGAATGGTTGATTTAGTTTGAATTTTGAAATGGCGAAATTTACACACATGTACTGTTTCCTTAGATTCGTTTCTAATATTCTAACATTAAAAATATGTAAATTGACATTACATTAACAAACCTCTGAACTTTTTCGCCCCATCACATATTGTACTCTTAACAGGAAAGCCGATGAATTTGAGAGAATAGGTATATATCGCTGCGCCGTAGATCTTCCGAGTCTATTTTTGTAAAAAAAAAAGCGAATGTGTTCCGAACGCATGATTGAAAGAAAACAACGAAGAAGTACCGAAGGGCCAACTATATCTCGAATTCCATGGAATAAAAGGACAACATCGTGTACAATGTCATATACAGAAAAATGTAAACCCCAATTAAATTGAGGTGATACCAGGTCCCCGGGAGGAGTAAGCGTCCACTGCTTACGTGTAAGACCTATGGCCAAAGTTCTTTAACAACTAGTCAATGTCAGGAAGTAAATACCTATATATATTATTATGAGCACATGAAGGAAACAAGGACACTAAATCAAATTAAAAAGCTCACAGAAAGAAATCTCGGTATTTGCGCTGGCACAGCGTAGTAGATGTAAAATGAATACAGCATATGCAGGGAGGAAAGCACGTTGCTTTTCAGGAAAGGGAAGTTGGTAATAATGAAATTGAAAAAGTCACGTTTGTCATAAAGAAAAGTAACTAACGAACCATCATCACTAATTGATAGGAGTATATCGACGTATGAAGCAGAAAATGCGCTCTCATTTAAATCTTTTATCTCGAGTTCCTTTGGATATATGATGTTTTAATGATCTTTAAATACTGTGTTGGTAATCGAGACGACGTCATCGATATATCATTTATGTAAAGTTGAACCTAAAGGCTAATTATTTATTGCATTAGGACTTTATGGATTCTGATTTAAATTTAAACTTATTTATTTTACAACTATTAAGAAACAAGTTAACAACTTATATAAATCTTGCTTGTTGGCACATATCTTGGCGTAAGAGTGTCGTTTGTGTGGGAGGAAACCGGAGTACCCGGAGAAAACCCATGAAGCCAGGTTGGTGACAGCCCCACCATCTCACGTACCACACCGGGAATCGAACCCGGGTCGCATTGGTGAGATCGAGCGCGCTACCAACTGCGCTACCTGGTACTGATAAGTACGAGTATAAACAAATGTTGATTAATTCTTCGAATGTGCCGACATGTTTGATACGCATTAATATAATGTAAACTACTCAAGAATGCATTAAAACACAGTTTCATACACTAAAACAATTGTTCGTACAATGACGATTGATGAAAGTCCAAGTCGGAGGGAATTTCAGAATACGGTAGCACTTGTCAGTATTTCCCAAACACGATTTTTGATGGCTTACATCCCTTTAAAATCAGAGAGTATCTTATATCGCACATTTATTCCTCATACATTTAAAAAAAATATTATGCCAAAGTATAGTTTGTTACACAATCCTGTTGTGATAATATCATGTGATATGTGTAGGTTGTATTATCAATGACATTACTTCGTTTGTATTATTGAATAAGTCATGTTTGATTCCTTTCATGTAATGACGTCAAAGTTAATCGTTAAAAAGAATATTGAATAAGTTTGTTCTATAAAAAGTCCCAAGGTTAACAGCATATACAAATACAAAGGCATTAATCCATATTCATGTTTTTAATTATGGATATTTCCATAGTTTCTAGCTTTGTACATATATTTTGAAGATGATTTTCAGTACTGTGCCGCTGCTGCTCCTGTTGGATTCTCGTGGGTATCGATAATCCGGTAATCAGTGCATCGGTACTGACACGAAATATACAGTTTGATGCTTATTGTGATAAAGATAAAATATCTTTGTAATGCATATCTCTATCCTTAGATATTTTTCGAGAATGTTTTGTATTTTGTTGTTTTATATTACACCATTTACTAAACTGTGATCTACAGATAATTTGGAAAAATACTCGCCTTTGACCGACACTCAAAATGAATGTTCATTTGAAAGGAAAGACATAAAGGAAATGCACTGCTAATAATGTAATAATTTGGAAAAAGCCACAAGAACATCACATAAACTTTCGATTAAAGTGCATTTGCGATAGCGACTTCAGACGGTTTGTTGATATGACAGTATTCAATCAATTGATGTGGTAAACCAGTGTACGGGCCCAAATGATGCACAGACTAATATTGTAATGTACTGATGTATAATAATTATTTCTGATGAGTATATTATCGTTGTTGGTGGATTGTCAGTACCAAGGGTATCAGAAGTCCAGTTCAGTGCTTCGATACACAAATAAGTACTTCAAAACTTACTGTGATAAAAGTTTGTAAATTATCTAAAGCTAAAGGGTATCTTCTCTATGCGTAGTTCCGTCCCCAGAAGTCGCTCGGCTTTTTTAATTACGTCCTTTTGGTTGTATATTCGTGCTACATGTATTCTGGACAACCACAAATTTGACATTGAGCATCACCGAAGACATTAATTATGGAAAGGTATCTAATGCACGAAAGTTATATTTTATGTAGGTATATTTACGGGATAAACGTACTGTATTTGATTGTTTCCGACAGGTATACTGTGGTTATACCGTTGGAAACAAAGTTTTCCTGGCGACGCTTGCAGAGTATACAGTACGTATATCCACATTCTAATACACTGTAACACAAACATCGTTTTCTCTCTTTGAAATTGCCCCTAAATTCCTGGTTATTAGGGTCGGATGGCGCCATGTTTAAAATTCTTCCAAGAAAAGAATTGATATATAGTGCACTGACATAAAAAATTTCTTCATTTTCATATTCTTAAAATTTTATGATTAAATTATTAATCACAGATTGATTTATACATGAGTGACTTGACATCGCATCGTAAACAGCTGAACAGGCAGCTTAGCTGCGGTGCGGCGAGATGAAAGAACATGCTGGATAGCATATTGCGATGTGGTACGTCATGTACGTTTTCAGTTGTGTTGGTTCAATTTGATTGTAATAATAGTGCACGTGAATGGTAGAACTTGCAAATCGTCCTTGATACGAGACTTAAGATGGACGTTAAGGGCACTGAACGAAGTTGTTATAGACAGTACTTTTGATATGTAGAGTCAGAGGCAATGTGGACAAAGAGTACGAACAATGTAGTAATACATTTCAGGCCGGTATATCGTGGTTATACGTGTCTGAACGCTTTCGCGTGGACCGATCAGAATTATCAAAACAAAACAAGTGAATTAGCTCATAGAAACCGGTTTAGCTCAGCGAATGAGGAGCTAGGCTCGTAACGGAGAGCTCTCGAGTTATGCCGTTGGTGCACTAGTGTCCGTTCTTTGATAGAACACAGTAAAAACCGATGTCACGGTAGGCGTGATATGCATGAGATCTATCGCTGCTTCAGATTGCTTCATTGCAAAGACATAAAGTTCTGTGCAATGCATCGGGAGTTTCCCAAAGTATCACAGCCAAAATTAATGTATTTCACACCATAGATATTGATAAATAGAATACTATACCACTAATTATTATTTACAAAATCATTTTATATAGATACATGTGACATAATAATGCTGGTATGCATATGAAATCTGAAAATATAATATAGGGTTTTTGTGTTTTGTTTTGTACAAACACGCTATTGTTTTCTATCGAATTTCAGCAGCTGTATTCCATTTACCTTTCTTCAAATCTTATATTTATTCCATTGACAGATCGAGTGACGAGTTCAGGAGCTTGAATATACTGCAACTCTGGTACCAAATGGAATTTGTAGCTAAAATGAAAGACTATGAAATATTTATTAGCTATCAAAACAGTTGAGTGATATCATAGTTTGTTACAAAAATGAAAAACAACTTGTGCTTCTTCAGTTACTCTGAAAGAAACACAAAAAGAATTAGTAAATTGAAAAAAGTATAATAATTTGGACTTCGACTAAACGAAAAACAATATAAATAAGTAAACATATATAAATATATAATGAGTATGGAATCAAATGCTAGAGCATAGTATTTCCTTATGCGTGTAACACTTTAAATATTTATATATTTGACGAAAGGTGGGCGCCCGTAAACCAACTGAGTGATGTTTGTTACTTCAATTGACCGTCCTAAGTCGGTATCGTAACCGCAGCACAATCGAATATTTTTGTAATGTTTTCCGTGTATATTCTACTATTATCATGTTTTGTGTGTATATACTTGGTGATTTGTATCATACAGCTTTGTCAGATGTCTTCTGATTTCTTTTTTATTGTCTGAGTCCTACGCCAAGGAAGATTTAAATTATCAAAATATCAATGAATTTTCAAAATGTAAATGCTGATATTGGGTCATTTCATTATACAGAGTTATTTCCCATTTGAACGGATATTTTACGTCAAATATTGTGACGTCAACCATTTCTAAGGAAACCAGCGTAAAATTAAGGGAAATGATATAGAAATTGTATGACATCACAATGGTCGACGTCAGATACCCGCTCATATGGGAAATAACTCTGTATAATGAAAAGACCCAATACTTGATTAATAGAAGTGGACGTAAGACAGATGATCAGGTTAATGATTGTCTTTTACAATATTCTGAAGTCAATGACAAAAATTGATGGTGGATGTACATTGGTACATCGAATGTCCATGGTCGTCAGTGATATTCCAGGCTGTACTATCGTCCCTATAAGTTACTATTAAATTTCAATAGTTATATTAATAATTATTAAGTCTGAAAAGAAGGAAACATCAAAGTGTCGTGTGTCATATTTAAAAAATGCCTTAAATTACCTATACTGAGTAGGACTGTATATCGGTATTGGAATATTGAAGGTATCGATAGTGTGACTGTATCGATACCCCTCCCCACTAGTATTGATGCAGTCACATAAACACTTATGAAGATATGTAAAATATACAGATGTCTGTTTTTGTTTCGTTCTTGACCCTTTTATCTGCGTTATTAACGCTTACAGTTGGGTGCAGTCCTAACCTTACATTCAAGTGCACTTGACAAGTGCACTTTAAGTTTAGTTTTTCGTCCTGAATACCAGTCATAAAGTTTAGTCAAGTGCACTTGATATTAAGTTTACTTTAAAGTAATTCCGTCTTTAAGTTTACTATCACGTGACACCAAGTTTACTTTTCACGTTTGTTAATTACAATTATCCAGTTTCGTATAACACGATAGAAATAATTGTCTTATTATGTGCAATTGCATCTTATATATATATATATATATGTATATATATATATATATATATATATATATATATATATATATATATATATATATATATATATATATATATATGCGAGTAATGTAACTCGTCATCCAATATTACCACTTGTCTTGACAGTATTTTTTTTTATTTTTATTGGTACTTATTTTATCGCTTATTTGTTTTTCACTCCCATTTATTTCTGTTATTTATTTTCTTTGTCCTTCTATCTATAACTTCTTATCACCTAGTCTAATTATCTCCAGTAGGTCAATGCAAATACATTTTAGGGGGCGCCACTTGACCTGTAAGCAAGCTGTTAGCTTGTGTTTGGCTCATTTCCTATTAGATAGCGCATAGTGAAACGCTCATTATGTAGCGAATTCAAGAAACCAGTTTTTATTAGACTAGTGCTTTGTATATATTTTCTATCTTTCTTTTCGTGTCTTTATATTTATGTAAGTGTTTGTATGTGTGTGTCCTGAAGAGGAAGCAGATTGCTTCGAAAATTTGGCAATTTTTTAAATTGTTTTAGTATCGTTATCGCTTACCTGTGCTTTTATATTGACCCCTTTTTCTCGAGCGATTTGCATTAACCTTCATTGAGGTTGATTCGATACTTATGAATAGTGAATGTTGTTACAATTTCCTTTTTAGTGCTTACATATATATATATATATATTTAATAGAAAAATATAGTAAATGCACATGTATATAGAAAGTAAACTAAACTTGAAGTGCACTTGGAGTAAACTTGGAATCGAGTTTAGTACTAAACTTGGAATCAAGTTTACTACTAAACTTGATTCCAAGTTTACTCTGTTGTCGCCAAGTAAACTTGAAAAGCAGTCATAAAGTTAACTTGAAGTGCACTTTATGTAAGGTTAGGATTGCACCCAACTGTACCTTTATGCTAAATTGTACTGAGTTATAAGACATTTAATGAACCAGATGTTTAGATTCAGGCGCAAGAAGATTCACAGAACATGACTAAAGGAATTATGTAAAATGATGCATTCCAAAGTGTTATCTTTCTTAGACATTGTCACAATGTTCTAGTCGATTGTTTTTGTTTTTTAAATTTATTGATTGATTTATTATTTATTTATTGTTTAACTACTTTTGAAGTTGCATGATTAATATTTTTTGTTCTACATATTCTAAGTAATGGAAAGTTTCATATATAACATGCACATTTGGGGTTAATTATTGGCACGTCATTTTAAGGGCAATAATATCATGAATAAAAAGAATTATAACCTATCTTGGGATTTGTATGTTTCCTCATAAAGTGGATAAATTTATCATAAAACATATATTACAGAAAATCCGAGTCACATTTGAGACTTCATATTTAAAATAATCAAAAATTTTTTGTTATATACTATGATATAATAAAAATGTATTGTATTGAGAATTAAAGTGAAAAAAATTGTTTTTTATTGAATTTTTTTCATATACTGCCCTAGTACCGAGGGCATACATTTTAAGAACATTATCACATACATATTATAGCCAGGCTTCCGTAAAGGTCGGAAGGAAAAACGAAGTGTGATTGGAAAATTGCTTACCACATGATCAGGCGGGCCAGTATAACCTTTTGTTCATTGAGTGCAAAGTGCTGTCCTATACAATTTCTGGTAAAAAAAGACAGCATTCAGTCTTCTATGGACAATATCGGTACATATATTAAAGATTTCAAAGATGTTGCGAAAAAGGAATTCATCTTCATGTCACTTGGTCTCGCGTCTAATTTTCAAGGGTACATAAATGTCGACCGAGGTACATAGTTGTCAAAATCACATTACAACTGCTATCTCGGTTTTTCACTTTAACAGTTTCTGTATATGTAATTCATATTCCATACCCTTATTTCAATTTTGTGTTATATTTTGCAGAGATATAGGCTTGTGAGAGATCATATTTAGTCAAGGATACTTCAAGCATTTTGTTTAACATTAGGAATTGCAATCCATGTTAAACGTTATCATTGTCTTTTCACCAAGTTCGTAGCTAACATATTATCATGAAGTCTATCATTTATCTGATACTTTATTGAGAATTCTAATTTCATGGTATATAAATAAAAGTCATCTTTTGAAAAGAAACATTTCACAAAATAAGCATTTGTAAGACTTCTGCTGTAAATAAACTTAACAAAATCGTTTGAAGAGTTGGCCGTCAAATGAAAAAAGATAATTATCATAATGTTCTAATGGTAAAATTAATATACACTGTTTTGTATATAAAGACAATGGTAAATTTTGATATGAATATATGAAAAGTGCTAAGCTACCGAGCGGTAGTCCATTCTACTAGGCAAAATAGAGACCTAGGCTATCACGGACGACTGGAAGAACTAGAAGTGGGATCAGGTGTCCTATTTACTTTAAATATTATGCATACTGTACATTAAATGGGAAAATAGATATCTCCTGATCTATTGTATGAACATATTGGAATTGAGGATTATGGATTTCTCTTATAAAATCATAATTAAGTGCATATCTTTGCAGCACCTGAATCGTACAATTAACCATAATACATAGACTGTATAGCAGAGATATAGCAAAGACAAAGAGATACCTAAGTAGAAATAGGATGATATAATTCATACCTTGGTCCTGCTGAAAAAGGCACATATGCATATGGATCCCTTTTGCTAGATTCTTCTCCTTCAAACCTTCCTGGTCGAAAAACCTATCGAAGACAAGGAAGTAAGAGATGACTCGATCGCTTTAAGAATTAAGAAATGCAAAATGAAATATGATAACAAAGAAAGAAATTATTTGACTTTCGGACTAGCACAGTATAACAGTATATGCGCATATAACGTACCGGATTAATACCGAAAATTTAAGTGGCATTCATCAATTAGTGTGGTCACATGTAATACGGACTTTACATAAATACTATATATTATATTACAACTATAGTGCCTTTAAAGTACAATCAGTGGACAGAAACAATGTTGGTGCAGTTAGGTCATTCAGGGACCACGCCTTCCTTTTCGACATGAAATAGTTAAAATCAAATAGATACAAGGAACATGTTTAAGAATCTATATTGTACTGTCAAATATATAAAAGTAAGTTTGTATTATGTATAGTGAGTATAAATCTGAAACTGAGACTGATCCCGAATGGAACGATTAGGAAGCGATTCGAAAAAAGGCTTATTTCTTTAGTTGTCTCCATTACCACCGAACACTTTTTCGCGCTTTTATTTTATGGCAAATTCATCATTAGATTATTACATCTTGAATATCTCTATATTGTAATTTATTCAATGTAAACACAGATACCTACATCTGGATCTGGCCATACATCCGGATGGTGGTTCATGTGATTAATGTTTATACCGATGACGGTACCTGCAGGTAATTCAACCCCATCAAACACGAAGGGTTTCGTCAGGTAGCGGGATACACCTGGCACCGTAGAACTATGACGCATAACCTCTTTGATGAACAGAGAAAGGTCACGAAACTGATTTATATTTTCCCTGAAAAAAGAAAGAAGAATGACTTAGCTGGATAACAATATTCGCAGTGTAAATGTATATCAAACAAAATATGTAATTAAGAACTTTACCACAAATATATTTAATTGTAGTGCGGTTGCTATACTGACATAATGGATCGTGAAAAAGTAAGTGCAGTAAATGAAAAAGAAAAAAAGGAAAAGGAAGACTGACTTATAGATTGAGGATAATTTTCTGCATTTTGAGATAAATTAACAGAACTATTAGATAGATTGAAATTGATATAAACAATTTTAGCATAACATATAACAATGAAGTTTCCCATTTAGAGATATTTACCAAGTAACATATTGCTTTCCTTTCGTGATGTTTACGATTTCATAATAAACCTTTTCTTGTTCTTCGGGATAGTATAATCCCCATGCTATTGCAGATCGAGTTGTATCATGTCCTGCATAATGTAAATAGGAAACATTTACAGTAATAACCTTACATAAAGGGCACTTCAAGTTCACATAATGACTGTTCTTGAAGTTTACTTGGCGACAATAGAGCAAACTTGAAATCAAGTTTAGCACTAAGCTTGATTTGAAGTTTACTACTTAACTTGATTACAAGTTTACTCCAAGTGCAGTTCAAGTATAGTTTACTTTCTATATACATGTACATGTATACCGCTTCACTTCACTTGATGTAACCGGACTGAACAACAAACCGCCTTTTAATTTTCGAGTTGTTTCTTTTCTTTTAACATTTGACATAGAACAACCTATTGTAAAGTCGTCTCGGATATCAGTGTATATAAGAAAAAAGATAATTTCATAACGTGGAAGTGGTCATGTGATCGTTGATATTAGACGGTACCGTACTACAAAAAAAACCCGATGATTCATAACAAGCTTAACCAAAAAAAAAAAAAAAAAAAAATAAATAAAATAAAATAAAATAAATAAAAAAAATTAAAAAAAAAGGCAGAAATCGACCTAGTGGTATAGAAACGTCCAGAAAAATAGGGTGGGAATGTTCAACATAAAATCAATAGGGTAAAATGGTTTATTGTTTCTAAATGTTTACAATACTTTTCTATTCAAACATATTTTTTGTAAAATATACAATTGTATATCATAAAATAAATATTTCTATCGTGTTATACGAAACTTGGTAATTTCAATAACTGAACGTGAAAAGCAAAAATGGTGTCACGTGATAGTAAATTTGAAGACGGAATTACTTTAAAGTAACTTTACATCAAGTGCACTTGACCAAACATTATGATTGGTTTTCGAGACAAAAAAATAAACTTGAAGTGGACTTGTTAAGTGCTCTTGAATGTAAGTCTGGGACTGCACCCAACTGTATATGTAATTGGTATTTTTCATACAAATAAAAGACTGTAAGCCTCAAACTCTGTAAATCACTTTCTATTCGCAAGAACTTCATTTTTGCGTAATCTACGTGTAAATTACGCAAAAGGGGATCTCCAAGTTTGATATGAATAGCGTTAAAGTAAAGTAAATGCCACAAGAAATATATGAATCATAGAACATTTTATTCTCCATTTTAACAATTATTTCAAAGGCGATATTATTGATTTTTTTTTTCTAAAACACAAACGATAAAGGTGTGATGTTCGAAAAATATATAAAGAGAAAAGGCAAGGCGGATACCTGCGAATAAAAATGTATCAACTTCTGCTCGGATGTCCTCGTCACTTAACCCAGTATCATCTTCATCTTTTGCTGTAATCAGTATATCAAGGAAATCAAGATGACGCTTGTTTAACTGACTGGGATCCTTTGCCTTGATAAACAAGAGGTGTTTTTGAAAAATAATTGTCCGCAGAAGCAACCAGGTAAAACGACAGTGTCGTATAGATACCAACATAAAGGTGTTTCGACTAAGGCAACTGAGTCTAACTTAAACAGTCAGCATTTTACCATTCGATAAACGTTTTTCAAAAGCAGATTCAATGTCAAGGTCACGAGGTAAAATACGTAATATGGACTGTAATGGACAATGTACATGTTATACTGCTACTAATGTTTATACAGTATTAGAAATCTGAGTAGGATACACAATGCCACATTGAAACAAATTTAATCCACCTCTGTATCTAAATAACATTTGCTAAGCAAGAATATTTAAATTTACACCAATACCAGTGATTTTCTTCTCGCACTGATCAGGGTAGTTGCAAATTCATGAACATAGTTAGTGTGGCCTCTGAATTCTTTTCCATTTGCCGTAAGGTTGTATATCCAGTCCATGTGGTGAAAAGGGTTGCTAGAAGAAATAACTTAAAGATAACATATGTTCATAGATTTACATTTATATTGTAATAGGATCCTTTCAATAGCTGTAAATAACGATTATTTACCTTGATTTTACGTTTTATAACCAGTAATACTATGCATGTAAATGTCTGGTGGCTATTATATATAGTTCAAATGTTTTAACCATATTAAACTTTGGTAAAGGAATATGAATATAATCCTAAGTATATGGATATTTTATTATTAATGAATATAATATAATATTGATTTTAACCCTATATCCCTCGGTAAGAGTTATTCTATTTATTATGGAAACATTTTCCGAGTTGTTCATCAACGGGGTGCGATTTCAAACTGTTCAACGATTCATTTTGACAGGTATGCAATATTTATACCAATGGAATTTACAGTCACAGGGTTTACAATTTTTAAATTACTAAAGAAGTTAAACGTATTTTAAAATGATTACCATGTGCGATTGCTGACATAATTTACATACACAATATTGATTAGCTTAAAAATTTATACGGCAAGAGGTACATGAAAACTCTTTTTATTGCATACTTTAATTTTTATAAGTTTATGCACAGCTTTTCTCTATCGGATTTTAATTGAACGTCTGTAATCACAAATTCACCATACTTACAAAACACGGTCTCTAGTAAGAGTAGCGAGTCTCTGAACGGCGTGAGCATATGGATGGCTTTGGCTTGAAAAAAGGAAGCTAATATCATCAATATGATATTTAATTATTTTTATTAGAAACGAATATATAGATGAATTATATTTATGATATAAAGTAAAAACTGACGTTAATTGACCCTTCTATTTTGCGGAAAATTTGTCGAATTGTGTGACGTCACAATATATTTTCAATGTTTGTAAGAGGTATAACCGAGGTGTAAAGTATTTTGACGTCATCTGATTTAACAGTTTTTCGAGCGGAAAAGGAAGAGTCAATTACAGTACACGGCTTTCTGTACAAATACTGGGAAACTGATCATTGCGGGTATTTTTTCCAGTTAAGATTGGTCTCGAGTTAGCAATACATTTTGTATATCTATATTATGTGCTCGAAATAAAAGAATTTGCTAATGTAAATTTATGATATTTTCCTGTTCTCTAGGCAATAACAGTCTTAGAGGGTGTTGAAGCATCACGGCCATTTGAGACATAGTCAAAACATAAATTATTGAGCGCTTAAGGTAGTGTCAATAGAAAGTGTTTATATTAACTGTTTTATAATCATCTTACATGACTAGACTTAGAAATGTTTGTGAAACACGAATCCCCGGTGGCAAGTCCAAAAAAGGCAAAGTTTTAAATGGGGCTCAAAAGTCGCATAGGTAAAAATAGTACGCCCCGATGGGCATAAGAAGACAAATGAATAAGCAAAATTCCAATGAAAATTCAATCATTTTATGGTGCATTATTTATTTATTGCAAAACTGGATACTTGAAGATATTAACAGTGTTGAACCCTACATCAATGTATTTAAGAAGAGAATATTTTCACTTAAGACTCCCTTATTTAAATTATATATTGGGGAGAAATATTAAATGATATTGTCAGCAAAAACGAATTGTATTCCGTTTCAATACTTTTCTCAACCTAACCTGTCATGTGTATTCACTGTTTATATAATTTAAAGGGGGATTTTCCTCCTAACAAACTAAATCTTTAATCTTGGATCCCGTAATTCACTTCGACTTTTGATAGGTTAATCAAAATTCATTTATTCCTGGGAGTTAAAATTACTTCGAAGTTTATTACGTTTCATTGGTCAAATGGGAGTTTCATTAGTCAAGTGGGAGATTCATTAGTCAAGTACGATTATTGTTAGTCAAGTGGGAGTTCCATTTCAAGTACGAGTTTCATTAGTCAAGAGGGAGTTTCATTAGTCAAGTGGGAGTTTCATTAGTCAAGTGGGATTTTCATTAGTCAAATGGAAGTTTCAATAGTCACGTGGGGGTTTTATTAGTCAGATAAAAGTAAGTTTTCTTGGGACCAGAAATTAATTCCTTCGAATTCATCTGAATTCATAAGAATATAGTAATAAAAATGTTAATGAATGTCTGGATGTGTTCAAACTATCGAAGTCATAGTCTCATAATTGATACTTAATCATTATTACTAAGGGTCTTCTTCATATGTTTGAATATGTGACCCAAATTTGAATCTGGTCTCATAATGCCATATCATCATTAACTATAAATCATCCAAGTCTCACTCGATACCTTTACATTCTGGAATAGAGCTTCTTCGTGTATGAGGATTCAAAAGAATAAATGTTTAACCCGAGCTTCAGTTCAAAACAAACCTCATTTCGACTATTCCATGTATTACTTTCATTCTCTGGTCGTTTTGGCTTTTGCCACGAAGACCTCGCAATCTAGTTTAGTGAGAATTCGTTGTTATTTTCAAATTTACAAAGTATACCTTGTTTGAATGTCTTCGTTGTAGGAAAAGGCACATCTCAACATCGTATCAAGTGTAGCAAGTCCAACGAGGTTCTCGACTTCTACGATTTTATCAGATTTCAATTTATTGGAGATATTTGTCTGAAATATATAGCTTAGCAAAATCAGTTTTCTTTTCCGTTAAAGATGTGTGAAAAAAAATTCAGAAAGCTAAATTTGAATGGTATTTTTAATGCAATCTGTCTAAACCAAACACAGATGGTAAGTGTATATAAATGCCCATGTCTGAATTGTAATGGCCGTATTCTGTTTGCGGACAAAAATAAAAATAAAAAAAAAAATAAGACAACATTTTCTGCAGTATTCGCTACCAATTACTGAACTAACTTGTACCAATCATTTTAAAACAGGTTCCAATGCATACATTGACAAGGATTTTTTCTATATTAAGAAAATTGAAGTCATGAGATTTGTCATATCGTGGCCGCATGGCTATTTACATTAGAATGAACATTTTCTCGTATGCTATTTTGCAGTAAATGTGAAAATATTTGTTTGCTACCAGAAGAACATCAGCCACTTCGTTGTAAATCTTGATGTAAGGTTTCAATATATCAAAATGGAAGGCAGGAGTTAATAAACGTCGATTCCGTTCCCATTTGCGACCATAACTAAGCACCAAACCCCATCCTGAAATAAATGAAACAAAATCTTTTAGTGACAATACAAGTATATGGAAGTTGAGATAGATTCAATATTCATATTTAAAGCCAGTGTGTAGCACTGTGTATGAGGTGCTCAACTTATGACCGAGAAGTCCCGGCTTCGTCTCCCTTTGTGGGTACGTCGGTCTTTTGTCTCTCGGGTGAGACAATCAAAACTTCAACAAATGAATAATAATCAAGTATTTTTCAAGTTATGCTATTTATGCGAAAAGAATTGTTTTCATCGAAGTTTTCAGTACCTCTGTACTAAACTCTCCCTTGGATGAAACGGTCAAAACTTCAACAAATAATGATAATTTTTTATTTTTCAAGTTATGAAATTTATGTGAAATAAAAACTTTTTCCTCAGCCCAGTTTAAGTACCTCTGTACTGACCTCTTTCTCGGATGAGACAGTCAAAATTTCAGCAAATAATAATAATCATGTATTTTTCAAGTTATGCAATTTATGTGAAAAGAACTATTTCCTCAGCCCAATTTTCAGTACTTCTGTACTGACCCAAAATATTTACTTCAAACATCTGTGAAATAGTTTGCAAATTATTCTTAAGCCAGGGAGTATATGTCTTATTCATATAGCCCTGACCTATTGGACCTATGGACTATTTGGTAATGAGTTTGTTCTTCAGTTACGTATACTTTCGATTTCCATCGCTTTGAACATCACTGAAGAGACATCAATAAGCTTTTTGCCAATTTTACATGATGAAAGGGACAATACCAGACAAATACAAAATTGCCGCTTAGATTTGCGTCATATTACTGTGACGTCACATTCCAAGCGTTAACGTCATAGTGAAAATTCCGGCATATATTGGTTTGTAAGGTATAAGACCCCTTACATCATTTAAAATTGGAAAAAGGTCTATTGTCGCACTGCGTTTTGCTATTTATTATATAAACTGTATTAATAAGCGCCACAACAGGGTCATAAACCTCGACTTGTAAAAGCTAAAATCTGTAGGTATATATTTCTAAATATATATATATATATATATATATATATATATATATATATATATATATATATATATATATATATATATATATATATATATATATATATATAATATGCAGTATAACTTGTGAAAAGCTACAGTTTGATAAATACCACAGTACAGTTTGTTTCAGTGGTGTCACAATCAAATTTCAATTATGACGAATTTCATTCGATCCCGTTTTATGGTTCCGAAATTTAAAGATAGCTACTGCTGCCCGTCTATCTTTCTTCTTTCGGATCAGACAGTGAGACTGAAAGCCCCACACCCTATGGTTGATGTTGGTACCTTAAATATTCTTCAATGCTTTGAATGGGTCCGATTCGTATGCAAAACTTACGGCATCATCAACTTTAACACGAAACGGCTTAGCTAATTAGAAAACCTGAAACGGTTTCAAATTTACTTCAACTTTGTCAATATTAAATTATCTATCAACCATTTATTAGGATTTTAAAACAATTTAGTGTTTATTTATTATTTCTGTGTATTCGTATATCTGTATTGATGACTGTCTTAACAGGTACTCGCCTTATTGTGTTCTGTAATGAGATTCGACTCTTTTATACAATTCCACATAGGTAAACTTGTAACTTACTTTTTAGATCTATATTAATATCCGAAATAATATCCGTTTAATAACCTAATAAAGATCTGTTTTAGATTTTTTAAATAGTTTTGAAAGGAGTAAGTTTCTCGCAGTTTATGAACGACATTATTGCCTATATTCCTAACACGATTGTCCACAAAAATACGACATGGCTTACAGCATGACAAATCTATTTCTTGTCACAAATGCATAAACATGGTTTGTTAGTGACATGATTTCATTAGTATGCATAAACAGGATAATTGAATGGTTCAAAACTGTCCAAAAGCGATTGTTTTTATTGTGGTTAAGTACGTGACCTCTTAAAAATTCCGTGCTTGGGAAGTTATTTTTCTGCTGTGTTACGTCCGAGTGCGTGACCTCCTTTGAATATTTTGCTTGACGCGTTTTGCTAATTTGCTGTTTAGTATTACGACATAACATATGTTATCGGCGGAAATATAAGCCTTATCAGCAGACACAATATAAAAAGCAGGTGTTTCTTCAATAATTCTGTAACACTATGCCAAAGATATTTTTTGAGATTTATTTCATATATCAATATTTATATTTGTCAATACAATTCTCTTGCTTCCTGCTAGAAGGTGCTAGGTTTTCGTACAATTATAAACCATGTGACGTTTACAACCGGAAAACTTACAATTCACTGGATGAATAGCTCACTTCATATTTCAAAAGGAAGTAAAGAGGAGTATGGATATGTACTCTAGATTTAATTGATGATTAAAATGATAACGATAACGAGATAAGTTTATTTTAACTTTCAATCATTTATGAAATTCGACAGATAAACATTCGAGCGTGGATTAAGTCGCAGACATTTTGGAATAAAAATGTACCTATGTCCAAAATAATTCTATCCCTCCTTTTTTGCGTCATAATCAACATCAAATGATCATGAACGAAGGGAGATATCTATCTATTTCATAAGGATCATTTCTGCAACTATTGGCACTTATTTTCATGTAAAAAATAAACATCAACATGGTGAGCTCTCTCTAATATAGAATGAGTGTGCTGATCTAATCTCATGAATAAAACATTATATTAGAATTTTTTTTTCGTTAAATGCTACAACATAACTATTTCATGTGTATTCTGTTGTTTTGCTCAAAATATCTTTTCGGATTACAATGATAAAACAATTGCTTATTTGCTATATAACTTAATATGGATGAATTTTAAAAAAAATCTTGAATTTTATTCTTAATATTTTTGAGTGATTTGTGTTTGAAAGGAGGTTGTCTCTTTGAGGCAGATGGTGCATTGTCCTCAATGAGACATGATTACACCTCTCGAACTTCAATAGGATTGTGTTTGCCTTCAGCTAATTCCCGATTATGTATTACTCCTTACAAACTGGAAGCCGGTGTAGCCTAGTGTATAAGGTATTCGGCTCATGACGGAGAGGTCCCAGGTTCGACATCCTCCCCCCCCCCTGGGCGCACCGGTGTTCTGTCTTTCGGATAAGGCAGTAAAAACCGAGTTCCCGTGTCATAGTAGGCGTGACACGTAAAATATCCCTCACTGGTTCGGGTAGGTCGGTTGCCGTCACCATGTACGTGAAATAATCGTGGATACGTAAAACAATATTCAATGAATCAATCAATCCCTACAAATTGGTATCGTTTAGTTGAGGTCCTCGTGGTTCAGTGATTGTGATGTCTGCAAGCGGTAGGCTACACAAAGTTGCAAGACACAAAATACGATGTCTGTGTTCAACCATTTATTAGAAACTACTTTCTGCATATCAGAGTATTCATCGATCTGATTAAAACCATATATTTATTCCGCTTCTCTATTTGTCCGATTGCGGATAAAGATCTGGCGAAACTCCGTAAAGAGTCATGCTGAACTCTGATTTTCAGCCAATCAGTGGATCGGCTACAAATTCCCAGGAATGAAATTAACATCCACAGCGTGTGTGACCCACAATGTACTTTTTGAAGTGTTTGTTACATAATCGTCGCTATCATATGCCTAGCCGAATCATTGATTGGCTATGGGAAATAACGGTTTCGGTGACTGAAACGTCATCAGAGTTCACCAGAACATGACTCCTTACAGAGATTCGCCAGATCTTTTTCCGCAATGGGACAAACAGAGAAGCGGAATAAAGATATGGTTTTAATCAGATTGTGTATTCATACCCATATATGTAATAATAGTATAAACTTATAATAGTCACTACGTTACAGTGGGGAGAGTGCTAGCTTGAATTTGACGAGGTTCCGGTTCGAGTTCGACAAACACATATCGATGTTTTGCTTTTTAGAAGAAACACTGAAAACAGAGAGCTCGTGTCAGGATGAAAATGAGGTCACGTTCGTAACTGACCAGCAGACACTCGGCGTGCGACTACATGCTTGATTTCTATATGAATTCAGAGCTAAGGTGTATGTAATTAGTCTCTGTATTGACTATCAGAGTTAAGAAGTCGTCTAAAGACAAAAATGTATCAAAGACGATATTACTCAAGAGGACGAGAGCGATAGAAAATTGTTGATGACCACTTGAAATCTCAGACACACTATTACGAAAAAATGCTATATAATCAAGACAATACGTTCACTTATGACATTGTTATTATTGTTAATGGTACTATAACGTAACGTTGGCTTTCGCATTCTAGATCCTTACCTGCTATTAAATTAAAACAAGAAATTTCTCACTTTACCATCATCATGCATGAAACAATGTGAAATATTTGCAAGCATGTTCGAATTATTTCTTCATTTATATGGTTTTGTTTCCACAGGGAGGAGTGAAGAAGAATTTGATTATAAAGAAAGTCGGTTTACAGCGTGTAATGGGCAATGACATAGATTAATGTCTTATGCCAGATAAAAACTTCCTTTTTCGCAGAAAGGCGAGAGAAGACAGTCTAATAGCCGAAAAAATCTTAGAGTGAAGGCCAGATTCCTCTGTTCCACGAAGAATTTACACAAAAGAATCAGAAAACACTAGATAGAAGTTTCAAGATTGAGAGTAAAAACGTAAAAAAACAAAATAATAAACACTTTCTCCTCTAATACCCGTAAGAAGAACCTCTACAAGTGCCATAATTGATATAATGAAAATGGATAATAAACTTCTGCATTTTTCTGGCTGTGTCATAATAATAAAAATCAAATTCTTAAATAAAACAAACAGCGAGGAAAAAAAAAAGAAGAAAACACCCCAACCCCCCCCCCCCCAAAAAAAACCAAACAAACAAAACAAAACAACAACACAGAAATGAAAATAAGACCCTATTTCTCCCCTCTTAAATCCCAGCAGCAAACTAAAAGAAAACCAAACATAAATAACTAAAAATAAAATAGAATAAAAAATAAAAAAGGATGAAAGCGGAAAAAAGAAATTAGGTCTTCGATATTTCAAACATATTATCGAAATATACGCCCGTTGATAGGGACGCCAGTTGAGTAGAACATGTTTTTTGGTAATGTTATCACTGCAAATATTGTGGACATTTCTGCCATTAAATCTCATTGAAAAGAAACTATTTATACACGCTCTTATGATTATCATCAATGCAACGTATCACAAGTAAACAACGAAGTACCGAGGGGTAAACCAGATCTCAATGTTCATAAAATAAAAGGAAAATATCATGTACAGTGTCATATTAAGATAAATGCTGAACCCAAATTTTACTGAAGCCAGATAACTCAGTAATTTTCAACAAATATAATGAAAATTCTGACATATTTGTCAATATGATCACAACATGGGGAAAGCCACGAAAAATAATTCGCCAGTTTAGTGTTAACATGCATGTATGTTCTACATACCTAACCAGGGCTTTACGGAATTGTATATACTGAATGATTGCTTGACAGTTGGCTTAGGCTCTGAAGATTTAAGGAGCACCTTGGCAGTTTCTGGATGAGTAGTTATTATCATTGGTTTTAAGGGTCCGAGCCATAAAACAAATATCTTTGCCCTTGTTTTTTTAATCATTTCTCTTTCCACTTCAATCTTCTTAAAGGAACTTGAAAGCCAGTCCTGTAATTAGAAATATACGTTGTCTCGCAGCAATTTAGAGTATGATCAATTTAATTTCTTGGCTTTTAGTTGCGGATCCAGGATTTTGAAAAAAGGGGGGATGCGCATCTGTATTAATCAAACTACTCAGCCATTTTTGGTGCCAGATCTGGATTTTTATTAATAAATATGTGGCGTAAAGGGGGGCCCGGGCCCCCTCTAAACCCGCCATTGATGATGTATTTTTCGTTATCGCTACTCACAAATATAATTTTGTCTTCATTTGTCTACAATGTCACTAAAGCTTTTCTAGCCTAAAATATCAGTCAGTGCTAGTAAAGAGCTATGCTATTTACCTCATAAAGGTGTCCCCAGAACCAATGTGGCTTGCCAACTGTCGACAATTTCCTACACACCAGTAACATGTTCCAGTATCGCCACAGGAAGGATGTAACCCAGTACACTACTACAGTCAATATTGCTGATGTCAAGAAACAGAGGTTTAATAACATCTGCAAAATAAAGATATAATTCTGAAAGTAGATACTTTTCCTTTTATAAACTGTTTTGTACCTTCAGAAAATGATGACATAAAATGTATTTCAAATATTAAAATTAAAAGATCCAACACTGATGGGATCTTTATTATCCCTTAACAAAACAATATAATATAGAAAGATAATTGATGAATCGTCACTAGAATTCACAACAAGAAATCGATTGTGAATACCAATTATCGAGGTTTCTCGATTAATATATAAGCTAAAGTTTCCTTTCAGTAGAAGTATTAGTGTAGTGATTTGAGTCATACACCTTTTTTGAATATTTGCCTAAATTACATTTGAATGTAAGTAAACTACAACTTCTGGTCACGCCTGGCATGTAATAGCAAATCTAAGTCTTCTATCTATGCATTTCCTTAAAACTATTTACAATACAGAGATAACTTGTTCTTCTGAGACTGTCACTAACACATATACTGAATTTATTGCAATAAAGATGTTCGGAACACTGATATTGAGTAAGTTTCCACTATTGATATAAATGTATTCAAGACGTCATTAACAGTATGTAACGCTATACAATTAAGCAGGGCAAAATAAAATTCGATGTACTTTTTACATTTTTCGGATACACAGGTAAGGAAGCTAATAGATAAATATGTGAATGCATATCTATAAATACACTTGTTGCGTCGATGGCCGCTAACCACTTCCGGGTTTATGCTTTGTTTATCAAATTTACATTCGATAAGCAACAGTAGCACAAAACTACATTTCTTTTCCCCTTCCTTTATCTAGTCTAAACGATATATATACTATTAGTTTGTCTTACCCTGAGTGTTTGGTCCAATTTCTTTCTGACGTTCACGGGAAATGAATGCGAGAACATGTGGCAAGAGACATGGCAAAAGGTTCTATTTATTCACCTTTGGCATACATTTATTGTATGATATAACAAGGCTCTTTCACGGTTGTGTGATTCGGTATGTAACATTTCTGTGTATAAATCTAATCTCTTGTATCGTATGCCTTATTATTATATATTACCTGGTATGCTTGATTCTCCGGAGTTTAAGATGATTATAACATTCCGGATGTGCAGAAAGACAGAAACAAGGTACACACACATTTTCAATTATAATTTAAATTGAAATTTTTATCAAAAATTTTAGACGACGACCATTTGATTCGGAAAAGGGTGGGGGGGGGGGAGGCTGGCAAAATCATTTGACAAAAATCTTGTGGCACTGATTTATGAAACTAAATTGGAATGAAATACTGTCGACAAATATGGTCACCATACATTTTTAAATGCACGTATGATTCAATATAAACATCGACTTTGCGGATGTGTTCAGGTGAGAGATGAGGCGAATTCCATTAAGACCCATTTTGGCCATTTGTTTTAACAGATCGATGTGCCTGGCCTATAAATGAGCAGAAAACACAAGAGGGACTTGGGTACGGGGGTTGGAAATTGGTGGCAAGGGGACCATTACGACATTAATCTCTCAGAAAGCAGATGGTAGAGTCCTTGTCCCCTGTCCGCCCATCAAAATGGACATGGAAATATATTTTTAAAATCAACAATTCTATTAAGATTTGTTGAACATATTGAATAGTACTCTTGATATATATATATATACCAGTTACTTTATCGCAAAATGTGCAAAGTTTGACGACACACAAATGATCTGAAAGAAAGTTTTGATAAAAATAAAAATTCATACTTGAGTGGTTGGAAGAAATGGGGGGAAATGATTTAAATTGAACAGTGATTAAGTCTTTGCTCACCCTGAAACAATCATGCTGACACAGGAAAACACAATGAATGCCTTGGTAACTGACATGGGATGTAACAATTTATAAATTAGTGAATGATTTGATCACAAAACTGTATGTACCACATGGACGTTAATGCCCACTAATTATCCATGGAAAACACTTACTAAAATCACTCTTCGTTTTACAGGTAGACAGACATCTATTAATACCGTTCGTAGGATCGGCATAACAGGTCAAACTGGGAATTCAATTGCTAAGAAATTTTACTGCATGTGAATCCCTTGTTTTGTAAGACAGGCGATAATGATGAAACAACGTCCCAGAAAAAATCGATTCTTTTATCCTCCCTATGAAATATTCCGGTAAATTCATTTCATTGCGTTATAAAGAACTTTGTTAAACATCTTCAATAGTATGACACTAAGATTATTCACAAAGACCTTATTAGGCCCATATACAACTATTTACAGATTTTTAAGTCGCTCTTTGCGCTTATACTAACGAGGAAATGCAAAATTTTGATACGCCTGTCATAGACGGGACGTATTATGGTATGGCTATGTCGGTCTGTCTTTTGTCATTTTTGTATAGAGTATGACGTCAGATCTCACCTAACGCGACTTTGCACTCGTGACGAGGTTGCATCGTGTTTATCTTTACAAAAATGTGTCAGCTGCTGAAGTGTCACGAATGAAAAATCGCGTTCTGCGAGATCTAACGCCATACTGTATGCACAAATGGCGAAACGAGATTATTGTCGTGTTTGCAGATAAAAAAATATCGCTATGATCGGATACGTTAAATGTTCATTTATTTAATTTTATAGGTTGCAACTTATTTGTCACCAAAGGCTACATCCCGATACCGACTGGTATCGCTAAAATTCCAACTCTGGATGAACAAAGTCTCTCTAACCCTCTCCCACAAACCGCCGACATCAAAAGTAGAAGGGCAGAGAATCTCGGACTATGGTCAGACACACCAACACCATTAGAGTAACGCTGAGTGAGAAAATGGGCAAGTGGACTGGTTAGACACACTGTCAGAGTGATGACTGTCATTTCAGTTATCCTTCCTACGTAGGAACCACATCTGAACAACAATCGAATGTTTTTGTCATGTCTTGTGTTCTTATTCATTTATTGTATATTTGACCGTGGCGACTTTTTAAATGCATGTATTTTTTTCCTTTCTTTTTGACCCAATATGTGCCTCTTTTAGTCACTCATAGACACAGTGTTGTATTTGTTATGTGTCGTTGTAAGTTTTCTTTATTTAACTATTATTAGTGCATTATGAGTGCAAACCTATAAAGTTAAATGCGTTAGTATGAACAGTATCTCCTTTCAATACACGACACATATGAATTTGTATTCGTAAATTTCAGTCTAATATTTTGTATTTAAATTTAGTTCATCAAAATATAAAGAGCCGAAGTGTGAATGGTATTGAAATCCGTATGCATGTTACAAAAACGGGAACATGCTACCGGGAATGTGTTAAGAAAAAGACAAACAGTTTATGTTCCTGCAAAGAGTATGATGGAACTAACTACCCCTCCCCCACCACACACACAAATAATATTTTATTGCTATATCGGTGTATTTAAGTCACAGTACTAATGTTTTTTTTCTTTTCAACATCAAAAGAATGTCATTCTTATTTTAGTATTGATGTATCAATGTATATACATATATATATATTTTTAACGCTTTGATGGGCAAAACTTCCTATCCCCAAATTAGAATGAATTTTATAGGTATGGTTTTTGAAGTTCTGTGACGAGAAAGCTGAGTCAAAGAGTAAAAAGGTATTGGCGTTTGGGAGTCTTAGAACACAGTAATTAATTTAATGAAAAAAAAACGCCGATATTAGGGAAAACCTCATCACTCATACTATTTTTTTAATAGTTGGTATCTAAATCGACATATATGACAGAAATCATTAACAATCAACAATTTTGGTCTCAATACCTATTTAATTAACAATGTAAGTTTTACCAGACTTCGTCTTTTCAGCTCATCATAATACATATTTTATAGGAAAAACTGAGGTACGATTCTTTAAAGCGTGTAAAATGCTGCAAAATAGGTCGCTTTAGCACTTTGGTCATTATGGAGATTTGGGGCAAAAATTGTCGACTTTGAACAAACTTCGCCGAAAATTATGAATGCACGCAATACATAATCATAAATGTATGAGACTAAAAATCATCATTTTCAAAGGCATAAACTCTCAATATATGTTGAATTCAATCTTTTTGGGGGGTAACGATTTTCAAAGAAAATTGACTAAAATCGTAGAACTTATTCAACAAAATATATTGCATAGATGCTTACACTTCTGGACAAGGAAAAGACATCGTAGACAATTGTTTTGATAGTCTAATTTCATTTTTTTTCACAAACTTATTAGGTCAAAAACCATCTACTGTCAATAAAAAAGGATATATGCTTTTTCGTGAGCCAAAAACCTATGTTTATCCAAGGAGGATCATGTTTAAAAGCTTTAAAACATTGCCTGCAAGATCAACCATGCGAAAACTACCAAGTGAGATTGGTTTTGAGCCACCAAAACTTATTAGGAATTTTCATAATCTTTAAAATTCCCCGTTTCGGGGAAGAAAATATTCGGATTATTAACTACATAGTGGAACAGAGTAAAGTTAATTTAGTTGATATTCAACAAAACTACCTTATTACAAAATGATATTTTAAATATTTTAAAAATTTTAAATATTAACTAATGTAATCTCAAAATGATACCACCACAATATACAGGGGTGGACATTCATGGACGCTTTTGAGGTGTAACTATCTTCTGTTCGGGTAGCGATATGCAGAATTAATACCAGAAACATACATACAACACAAAATACCTTGACTTTACATACACGTGGTGAGTGTAAACTTACATAAAAATTGTCTCTTTTACATTAAATAGATGAGATGTACCAATTCATTTGAAAGAGTTGAAAATCCCCCCCCCCCCTAAAATAAACAATTTAATAATAATCTCTAAGTGTATGTTTTAGGATAACCCAAATATCTGATGACGACCTTGAAGTTTTGAATAAACACTAATGAAAGAAAAAAGAGGAGTTACTGGCTCAGTTATGTGGCATAAGTCACCATGGAGCTATACAATACATGAATATAAATAATATACTAGAACATGAAGTATGGTTTCTTTTAGAAATCCCTACACGTAAAAATAATTTCCCAATTTGATTTCCCCTTACTTTGTAATGTATATAGGTAATAACGACGTAACTCAAAGTGTTGGGGCATAGTACGCATCAGCAATACCACTTTTTGAGTTTACTCTAAGAATGTGTAGTATTTCCTCCTGTTAATTATGTCACAAACAAGATTGTAAGTTATTCTATATTAGACTTTTAAGAAATTTCCATACATCTTTTAAAAGTAACATACATAGACTGTAGTATGAGAGAGAAAGAGCCATTTTATAGCAAGCTTTAACCGTTAGAGAAACATTCTCAATTATTGAATAGTCAGCTATATTGGATCGGAGATATTTATAACAAATGTAGTATACTAATTCATTACTGTCTAATATGTATATACCATTTTGAAATATTTCTGCACGTATATGTTCAGATTGGGAATCACGGTTGAGTATTTTGAAAATAAATTCTTACCAATCCCTTCGATCCATTTTACGTAGTTTGCAATGACAGAAATAGAAATCTTGATTAGTCTCTTTCTATAATAATAATCAGACCAAATAATTATAATCGTCTAACAAACAGCTAATTAGACGGTGTCCCGATTTCGCCTTGAAATATCTCTGATCAAGACAGACACTGTTGACAAGATCCATATGCGACGTATCGATTAATGCTTGTTTACGTAAGCTGATGAGAATTTAACCCACTGAGAGACTTACGATATTATTACTTGTTTAATATACTATATTTGCATGTTTCAGGGTACACACTCTCACCAGTGATCTTAAGGCCAAACTAAGTATTAACCAATTCCCTGAGGTCAATAGACAACAATACAAAATGATTGCATAGAAGAAGTATTCTTTGAAGAACAGAAATAACGGCACTGGTGAAATACAAAATTTAAAGTCATAAAAGAGATCTACGTTTTACCTTTGTCAAAAATCTTTGATTATCAAGTGATACCTTTCTTTCATTTTTTCTGATAAAATCACAGGCATGGTATATGAACGTATATGTTGTATGTTTTTAACAATATCATATTGGTCGTTTCGAAATTTATAATTTGATCTTTTCAATAGTAAAGAAAGTAAAGTACGAAGAGGTACAGAAGGGTTAACCACATCTCGCAGTCATTGGAATAAAAGAAAAAGATCAGGTAAAATGTCATTCCTGTATCGACCATACAATTTCCTCAGTGACAATTTCAAACGTTCCTCAATATATCCTTACGCGAGTAGTTTCGTAGCAAGACGCTTCGTTGTCAAGACGAAATCTTCCTATTTACAACATGCCCTGGCATAGTGTATAAGTTGTGAAAGGAAGACGCTATATGTAGGAGAGGAAGGTGACATACTAATTATTGTTTTGGAGAGCAGATACTCAGTTCGAAATCTAGAAATTCAATCAATTTTTTCAACGTTTGCAATTGTCTCTGGCACTGTTTTTTTTTTCATTTTTGGGGAGGGGGGAGCAGGGGCAGTCATTTTCCCACACGTTTTAAAAGAGGAAAGAGAACACATCTTACAAAGCTGTATGACACAAACCACCAAGGACATGCACACAAAATGTGTAATTTATAAATTTACAAAGATAAAACAAGAGATACACTTTAAGCCAAAATTTTACCCGCTTTGAAACAGACGTAACATGGTCGGTTCTTGATCGATCATTAATTCTAGAAACGTAAACTGTGTTTAAATTTAATTTTTATTGTCAACTTACATAAACTGTTGAATGTTTTATCTACATGTGAGGTATTCTTAATTAAAATGTCAATTGTACTACTTTGGTGGTAATTCAGAGATGGACCCGTTAACTACACATACATTTACTGAATGACCGTTGACTCCAGGCGTCTGCATTTCAATCAAATACCTAATTTGTCTATTTAAATGTTTATTATTATGTTTGCTGCACAGTTTTGCCATACATCTAACTCAAATCTCGTTTCCCTCCCTCTTGGATATCTCGTTTTACTTTAGGCAATAGAAACCCTTTTTAAGACTCTCATCTAACGTTCATTGCATGACCCACAAATATATTGTTTCCAAAAATTCTCTAATGTCTAAATTCCACATTTTTTTGAGGTGAGTTATAATCACTCAAGACGAGACATAGATGTTTAGGTCAATATCAGACATAATAATATAAGTGTATATTGATGATGTACTTTGATGACAGAGTACTAATCTAAGAGAGGGGGCTTAAAGACTATCAGTTATTTACAGTCGACTGCATCGTAACTCACAAAAGATATAAATGGATATTAGAAGGAAGTATAAGTACCTATCACCCGTTTGATGATATGCTAAAGTGGATAATATAGCATTCATTAAAATTTGCAGCAGTGACATTTTCTTATAATTCACGCAATATATATGCCATAAATTCTAATCTTATCTATCAGTTATTGCACTAATGGCCCATAACAACTACCATCTTCTTCTCAGTAAAAAAAAAATCTGGCAATTTTATTTTATAAATCGGGCAGTAACATTTCTACAAAAAGTAAACTTTAATTTATCACTTATCTCACACTGAAGGCTTATTTCATTGTCTGAAAGATTATAAAATGATCGAAACCTTGATTTTGTAAAAGGAAGTAAACCACGACCAAACTCTTTAAGCTAGTCTTGACTTTAATATATAATAATAATAATAATGATGATGATAATAGAAAATAAACAAATGAATAAATAAATAAATTTAAAAATAACGACTATAAATAACAAAAACATAATAATGAAAAGTGCCATTTGCTTCGTCATTTTCCTACAAATATTTTAGACAACCTTAATTTCCACCTCGAGCACATTGAGGATACACTAGTTCTCTTGAAAATGTTCATCTAGTGCATGGAAAATTAGTATAATTGTTATGTTCTATGTTTGAAATGTTTTTGGGCGAGTAGTATCATCACGTTTTTAAGTAACTTCCTGTTGCCGCTTTGCAAATCAACACGCTATTTTTGATTACTTTGGTCTGCTACAGTGTAAGTTTTCTGTCTTTTATACATTTTGCATATCATTGTACTTTGTAATAATATTTGTAAGCATAAAATATATGCAAGATTGTGTTTAATGTTAAAACTCAAGTTTGTCGATTTTTCTACTAGACAACTCGCTTGATAGTTTTTCGTTCATTGATAATCATTGCATTAGCTCACATGGTAATTTGATAGAAACATTTTTTATTGTAAAGTTGTATCATGTCATGATATTTTTGGATATTGTTATGATCATTTCATGCATTTGTTGTATTTTCAGTCAATTGTCTATTATTGTTAAATCAAACTTTGATAAGCATTTCAAAGCAAATTTTTATGATCCCTTTATTTTATTTCAGCTTTTTACCACGCAAAGAGTGCATCACATAACTGCAACACGCATAAAGTGCATCGCATACTGCATCATTATCTATGCATGTTCCTGCATCTGCATTGGCATACATACATGTTCTTCGCCATTCTCATCGGCAATTGTATTGTAACGTCATTACACGCAGTGCTATCATATATTGTTAACATTCATCGTCGTTTGTATTCACCATTTCTACATTGATCATCTCATCAATAAATATTGTGAATATTCTGACTGGATGTTGTTTGATGCATCATGGTTAACTGGCTGTGACGTCGTACCATTGACTACACCAGCACAATAATATTTATGAACCGACAACCGGTCAACAACACCATTTAAATGACAATTGTCATTTCAACTGACCGTCCTTAGTCTGCATCATAATCGAATATTTTAGTGATGTCTTTGTCTGTTCTTATACTTTTTTGCCTTGCATATTTGTGGCGTTTTTATCAGACAATTAAATCTGTCTTGTTTCTTTTCAAGTTATAAGATCGATGTCACTGATGCTTCTTTAATGAAATTAACTTGTGATAATGAACTCACCAGGCATAAACATTTCAAGTTGAAAATCGTATGTTATACCATAGTCTATTGTATAACTACATCGGTATTTTAAATAATACTGATACTACTACGACGGCATTCGCTAATGGACAATATTGATATGACTTTACCCAGCGGACGCTTAAGATATAGACTGTGGTATAGTGACTACGTCTGTGGTATAGTGACTACGTCTGTGGTATAGTGACTAAGTCTGTGGTATAGTAACTAAGTCTGTACCATAGCTGCATTATAATCGAATTTTTCATGACTCATGTGCTTATTTTTGTATTCCATGTGTGTGACATCTAAGTCGTATGTCCCCTCCCCTTCTTTTAAATTTAATTCTGTTTTATACCTCAGTGAATACTACGTATCTTGCAATTCTCCGTTAACGGTTTTGTATAATGGTATATATATAGTCATATGATTAAATATTGTGCCATTTTCTTTTACAGTGTTAAATCGGCACTGTGAAATTATCAAACATTGTATGAAGTTTTATGTTTATTCTTATTTTAGTTTACAGCGAATTTTTCTGGAATCGAATATCTTGTAGTTAAGTGTAACCCCCTTTCTTTTCCTTGGTGATTGCGGAATATGATGAATGGTCATTTATTAAAATGTCAAGAGTTTTTTCTATTTAAGAACGAATCCTATGTGGTTACATAAAAATGTGAGCGAGAAGTACAGTAGAACTGTTCTAAATGCTACATCGGTCTGACAAAAATGAAGCTTTTATACTGTAGGTTTAATTATTTTCAGTAAATTACGTATTCTCGTGGCGATAAGGCTATACTAGTGATAATAAGGACGTGTATTGAAATATTCAGTAAATTCAGGTCCTGGATTCCTTAAATATTGAAGAAAAAGGATTATTTTGTCTTTGAAGTATATAAGACATACAAACCTCACTCTTTATGGAAATGGTACGAGGACACAGCACAGAAGATACGCTACCATACACATTATATACCAGTTACTTTTTGTAAAGGGTTGCATTCCAATTATGTCTCGGGTTACAAAACCGTTTCAACAAGGCGTTACGGTGATTGGTAAATAATTGAAGGGGTGTTTTTTACGTAATAAGCGTATACATTCACTCATACCTCTAATTCCTTCCCTTGTTCAAACAGGAAACTGAAGAATGAATGACCAGAATGATAATGAGGAAACATAATAGCAAAATACGAAAGTAACTGGTGTCACATGACTATGGCATTAACAACAATGTACCACAGTGGACATTCACGGACCCCTGAAATTCAGAGGTGAGACCAGGTGCCCGGGAGGAGTGAGCGTCCCCTGTTTGGCTAGCCACACCCGCCGCGAATGTCCTTACACACAGACGAAACAACAATAATTCAACACTGTATATATAAATGAATGTGAACAAACACTGTATAGAAAGTGTCAAAGCCACATAACATCAGGAAAAAGGTATAATAACACCTAAGTCAAACCCTCCGCGGGGATCTTTTTCACGAGCTCCACACTGCAAAGGGAATAAGTGTGACATTCATGCAAAATACGAAAGTAACTGGTGTCACATGACTATGGCACTAACAACAATGTACCACAGTGGACATTCACGGACCCCTGAAATTCAAAGGTGAGACCAGGTGCCCGGGAGGAGTGAGCGTCCCCTGTTTGGCTAGCCACACCCGCCGTGAATGTCCTTACACACAGACGAAACAACAATTATTCAACACTGTATATATAACTGAATGTGAACAAACACTGTATAGAAAGTGTCAAAGCCACATAACATCAGGAAAAAGGTATAATAACACTTAAATCAAACCCTCCGCGGGGAACTTTTTCACGAGCTCCACACTGCAAAGGGAATAAGTGTGACATTCATGCAAAATACGAAAGTAACTGGTGTCACATGACTATGGTACTAACAACAATGTACCACATTGGACATTCACGGACCCCTGAAATTCAGAGGTGAGACCAGGTGCCCGGAGGAGTGAGCGTCCCCTGTTTGGCTAGCCACACCCGCCGTGAATGTCCTTACACACAGACGAAACAACAATAATTCAACACTGTATATATAAATGAATAAAATGATGATATCGTTTACATTTGGTAGAATTTGACAATAGACACAAATAATAAGACTAAATTTTTTACTATTTATTGATCAAGCATGATATGTATCAACGAAAACATATCCTTGATTATCATTTTCACATGTTCGTTGTAACGGTACTTTATTTCAAAAGTTCATATTTAGCAAATGGAACTCTAATCCGGCTAAGGATTACGCAGTATATTTAATTGCTATTGAATGCCTAGTCTAATATTGGAAATTATTCTAGTTTAGATTTCCACATAAGGCAATTATTACTTTGCATTGAGGGAGATTCCGGATATTAGCTTTGTTTTGTCTTGATTTTACTTATATTAAAAAATGTAAATTGTAATACTCGAGAGAAGAAACATTATTGATTTAATTTGTTCTCTAATACGAATCTCGATCTAAATCTGATTTTCAAAAAATACTATCTCTTATCGTGTAATGGAAATTACATGAATCTGGTTGTAATTTAAAAGAGAAATCAGAAGAACGAACGGTAGAACTGTAACTGGAAATTGTGTTCTCAAAATAGATTAGAATTTCTTTGCATTCACTATAGATTATTTCTATTATATCTCGAAATTAGAAGAAATTTAAAAATGAGTAACCTTTTACTAACAACGTTATTCATGACGTCACGATATTAAAATCTTTGTAAAGGTTCCTATTGGGAGGTATTGTGTACAAAAACAAATAAAACATGTAAAATTTCATAAAGACTGAATAATTCAGTCTCTGTTTGCTCCCGTTTGTATTATGTCGCTCAAACAGCGACGGAATTCGTTTAGGCTCATTCCATTTCGATAGCGGTCAATTTGAACTCGGTGAATTTACAGTCGATTTTCATGATTTTTTTTTTACAATAATTCAACTTACACAACTGTATTTGATACATATCTACCTACTTCAAGTCATGTTAACACCAAATAATGTTATTTTCATCCTTTTCCCCTGCTACAAATATCAAGTCATTGATCAATTCGAAAGTGATCCATTCTAGTAAAACAATCAATCAGACATTTTTTTGTTTCCTTCAATCTAATTGGTTGACTTACTTGAATGTATTTTTAGTATTTTGTTTCCTGCAATCTGATTGGTTGTCTTACATAAATGTATTTGTAGTATTTTGTTTCCTTCTATCTGATTTGTTGTCTTACTTGAATGTATCACTTTCTATACGTGAAGAATATTTTAGGTGCCTTGTCACCTCGGGTTTAATATCTCGTTCGAAAAAACAATGGTGGGACTGGAAACCCAGCATTTCTTGGTCACCAGCAAAGCATTCAATCGATAGAATTTGAGATATTTAAGTTTACTGTATAAACAGATTTATCCGTGACTTTTTTTTATTGGAAACAAAGTAGACGCGAATATTCACAAAAATATTTTCAAAATGCAGTTATTAACGTTCCATTTAGCCGTGTACATAGCATTTCCGTGTTCCGAACACTGTTTCTGTTTTTAGAAAACATATTTTCTGAAAACATTCTAATCTGAATTTTTACAATTATCTGAATAGAATTAAAAAAATTTCATAACTAATTTTTGACACTGGTAATTTGTCAATTTTTGGGTGTCTTTTTAAAGAGTGAAATAGAATAATGTAAATTTCCGTCTAGCTTCACGTAAATATGATTGTGGCGTCCCGGCTCCGAAAAATAATTGATGATGTGATACATACCGGCGATTATAATTGCCTGACGACCCCTACTCCCAAGAGGCTTCGCAGAGGAACCAAGGTGACATATAAAAAGAGAGGACAGAAGACATCTGACCAAGTTGTATTAGACAATTCTCCATAAAACATGATTACATTCAGGGTAACATATTAACCTACAAACCGACTCAGAAGCGCAAGGGAAAAGGGAAGTACATATTGTATGCATTCAATAAAAGAAATACTATGGAAATAACAAAAATCAATGAAGGACTAAACAAAAATATATCTGAATGTACTGTTTCGCGCGAAATTTTACACATGAACCCGAGTTACTGGTATTGGCTGAAACAACGAATTTCATAATGGAAATTCATGTTGAGGTTTATGGTAACAATTTTAAGGCCGAGACTGAAAATTGTTTTGACTAAGGACAGATCCTTATCGTGTAGACCAAATGCATGTCTCCAAAAATATCGGATTTATTTTGATATTTCTAACTTTATTAAGAATTTTATAAATGTCTATCAAATTTTATATGTATTGATACCCGTCTGTATAGAATTCAACAAAATTAAAATACTGTGGAAATAAATATAATCAAGAACGATAACACAGTAGGAAAAATTACTTTGCTGGAAATGTCATATTTTTCAAGAGTACTCGCAGATCACTTTCATATTTGTTGCTTAATTTGTATTGCTTCAAAACTTTTCAATTATAAGCTGGCTTTACAGTACCTACTATCAAACATCTTACTCAAAACCATACAACGTGTTCATGCTCTTCATCTTAATTTATTTGTAGTCCTATTGGACATCTCATTAGATGTTCTAGGCATGATGACGTGGAGATGGACACGTTATTGAAATTCGTAAAAAGTGTTGGCTGGTTGACAAAAATATGTATTAGTAAACTAAAATAAAGGAACCCGTCATCCTTCAATGACCAAAATGTAATGGCAGAACTAGGTAGATTAAACACCGATTACCTATTAGTACCGACAGACTAAGTCTCAAAAATATTCTATTTTTGCGCAAAGCTTACTGTTACAATTCCCGTTTAGATGAACATGGAATAGATACAGAAACTAGAAATCCTACGTATACTCGCTCCGCACGCTCAATTGATGAAATTCTTGAAAACTTAATATTGAGTGCCTATAATATAAGTACTAGAGACAGTGAGTTCGATGACTTTACTTATATTTCTAAACTTTATAAAAATCCATACAAACAAACACTAATTGCAAAAGCAGCACAATTAAAGGACACACATTTATAGATATATAAATAATACTCCATAGAGAGAACAGAGATCGACAGATTTCTCAGGACGAGAGGTCATGAAAATTTTCACTCGAAAGTTTATAGAATAATATGTTACTATCAAAATATGTAAGGCGACATCAACATGAGTAAACCGTTCTCTGTCCGTCTGTAAGCGAGCTCAGATCCGATCCCTGATCTGTAGAAGTCCTGACTAACAGTCAGATGGGATGAGGCTCAGGACCCTGTATCCGCTGAGAAGGTTTGGACAAGGCCTGTCATAGAGTCCCCACCGCCCTGTCAATCAGCGTGCAACGCTCAAGTAAAAGTCTGTATAGGACTGTAGAGGGACCCAATACAAGACCTATTGTCTTAGTGATGATATTGGTATTATACTTTCGATGTCGAAGGTGTTTAATAATTTTAGAATCCGTCGATACGAAATTATGGGAACCAATGACACTTCTTAGTTTGTACACTAGACCACCTGGAAATTGGGATGGGAAATTTCGCTGAATACTTATTGTTGAAAAATCACATTTCCGAATTTAGGTAAAATATCTGAATAAGATAAAATTTACCAAAAGAAGTTTATGATATCTATAACTCTGAGCTAGAAATTTGAAAGTAATCTGAGCAGTTTTTGTGTAAAAACAATAAATGTTAGAGCAGGCTCTTGCAAACCGAACAAATTGACTATTGAGAATATCATATGATGGATGTCTAGGGCATCTCGGAAAAAAGGGAATTTTACACGTTTATCATATATGTTTGTATGGATATTGTTGTTAATAATTTAATATATAAGTCCAAGAAAGGTGTTATAATGATATTTACAGTTTAGGAGAAGCTTTAAAAGTACTCGGATATCATCTACACAAAAAGTGGTTTTAATCAGCTTTGGATATTGATAAACTCGAAAGATCTTATACAAAACTTAGTCTCAAAATTTGTAAACTTTGATATGCATTAAGTCTTGATTTTTCTACTCTTTACAGTGCTATTCCTCATGATAAACTGAAAAATAGACTCTTGAGCAACTTTGTCAAATGCTTCTTCACAAAGTAAGTTTTTCGCAGATGTCTATCAACAATACAAACTTTTGATTAACAACCCTGTATTTAAGGATCACCTCAATATCATATATTCAAAGGAACTCGAGATAAAAGATACAACTGAAAGTGCATCTTCTGCTTCATACCTCGATATACTTATATCAATTAGTGACGATGGTTCATTAGTGACCATCTATAACAACCGTGACAATTTCAATTTCATTATTACCAACTTCCCTTTTCTGAGTAGCAGCATACATTCCTCTCCCGCATATGGCGCCTGCATTTCACAACTTATACGCTATGCTAGGGCATGCTCTAAATACAAATATTTCGTCTCGAGAGCGAGGTCTCTTGCCACTAAACTACTCTCGCAAGGATATATTGAGAAACGTTTGGAATTGTCACTGAGGACGTTCTATGTAGATATAGGGGTCTTGTACAATTTCAGATCCTCTTTCAAGAAAGTTAACCGATATTTTGGGACCTGACATTACCATTTTAACTTTTTGAGTATACTTGATTTGACAAAATACGTATATATACAGGCATTCATTTAAGGGCATGTCCGATGCCGGAACTTCAGTTACACAACATTCCATGCCTTGAATAGGAAAATTTGACCTCGTGTTCTTGTCTCCTTCATGAGTTCATAGTGTATATTTATGTATTTACTTCCTTGACTTGAAAAGTTGTTGCAGAACTTATGCGACGGCTGTTGCATGCAACCAGGTGACGCTCACCCCTCCCGTGCACCTGGTTTCACATCGATTTTATTGGGGTTTGCATATGTCTGAATTACACTATACACGATATTGTCCTTTTATTCCATGAACTATGAGATATGATTTACCCTTCGGGTTACTTCTTCCTTTTTTACCATACATTGATGCACACAATGTATCCTAATGAACTGGAAAATAAAGACCAACAGAATATCGCGCTTCGTACTTAAATCTTCTACTGAATATTAACTACTTCACTGTACGAAAAACGTGATCTTACTATTGTAATAATATACTTTTATCACTGCGTATGTATCTTGCCTATGTATCTCAATCGGATATGCTAATGCTTCTTCAGACTACGTTTTTTCATTTACCGAGGCATGTTAGTGAGTAAAATGTGAACTTCAGGATACGAAAGAATAGGCTACGAATGATACGAAAAACCACGTTTGAAGTCTACATTTCCGAAATTCTGTCGTCGCTTTTTGCACTTGTCAGAAATCATTAACGTGTTGACTTCTTTATTTGATGGTGGTCTTTGTTAAACAGTGTGTACTGTAGTAATTCAATATCACACGTTTTTACTAATCATGACGTTTTACCGATTGCGACTACGGTATTACCGGTGCCATCTAGAACTAGTGCGAGTTATATTACCTCAGATAATATTGACCGGTCAGCAGGGAATGCTTTCTTCTTCATGGGACCTGATCCAAACCCTGGTTCTTCCAGGGGTCCGTGATAGTCGGGATTTCTATCTTGTCTTGTAGAGAAAATGTTTTTAATGACTACCGCTCGGTGACTGAATGCCTTAGTAATGATAGTGAATATCTCAATATAAAAACTGCTTTCTAATTCTAATTTATGTTCTGTCATATTCTGCCCAGTTGAAGTTAACCATGGGAAATGCTTATCAATATTGAAATTTGTTTAACAGATCATACAGCCGATGTGTCCAGTAATTTATTTTCAATTTCGACTTTCAATTATCTAGAAAAAGTCTCCACGAACAGTTCGGTAACGGAAAACACAGACACAAACAAAAAATTTCCAAAACAAAACAATCAAACAACCCCCTTAAAATATCCCCCAAACCTACACACTGCATTCATAAATGATTTATAACGTTAAAATGGATATTACTAAGCTTTCACTTAAACTGTGTTAATGCCAAAAGGCCGAATATTTGTGAATACAACTTTTAAAAGTGGCATTTCTCTATTCAATTCATCGTGATTATTAAAATCATCGTGATGCATGCACATAGTAATTGAACATTGCGGTTGCATAAACATGCGTAAATCGTGAGCAACATATCTTTTAAAACGAATGAGCATGTTGAAATTAGAAGACACTACGTAAAAAATATATAAATGTTGAAATGTTGAATGTAAAGGAGAAATCTTAGGTGATGTGAGTTTCAAAATGGAATTCTAGGCATGACTGAGAAGCGGCAAATCACGGGTTTGTATACATAGTAATTACTGGATGTATGTATGGCCTTAGAAAAGTATTAAATTAATCAGCCGCATTTGACAGTTTACAACTATTACAAACTTCTTATATATTGAAGAGGTTATAACCGGTACACAATGGTGTTTGAATCGATGTGTTTACCTAATAAAGTTTTTATTACCATCGTAGTCTCATTTGCTGGATAAATAGACGGCGCTTTCGTGCGTATGCAATTGATTAATGGGAAAACGTTTCACAATTGTCTTCCAAAGTTTAAGTTTCCTGAAGACATTCACATTACACACACTGAGAAACACTACGCAAATCAGGAGAAAATTATTCAATATAGGGACCACATAAAATGTTCTTTCGGTTCAAATAAATTTTATGGACTAGGTCTGTCTCTCGGTCAGAATGCTCATGTAATGTTTATTTTCGTGAACAGATTACCAAGCACCAAGTCACATCTCAACAATTTTGTGCTAATGGGTTATAAAAGAAGTGGGAAAAATGCGATGACCTTCCATTAATAGGTCGCTGACATAGGTGAGGGAAATTAGGGCCAAGTGGCCCGTTAAACTCAAATGACTATGGAAACGTGGGGAGATATCAGAAGTGATTTTTGCTGCAGGTCTGTCGCACAAGGAACATACATTTCAAAATGAATAAATAATCCTCTATATACATAACAAGGATAAACAGATTACTTTTTCGGGAAGTCATTAAAGTATTACACGAATAGTAATACAAGCGTTTATTTTGCAAAATAAACATTTAGCATATTTCAATGTGTGTATCATTGATTTTTAAGTCTTTGGCTGGCGAGTTTTCCCGCAACATAATCTGAACATGATATGATGGCATTAACTCCCTTGTAGACGGAAATGTGACCAAGTTAATTTTTGTGTGTTTCTTGTTTAAACTTATGCCGAGGTGATTTCACTTATATTTTAACAGCATCTGCATCAGCGACAAATTTATGACTTTGCTATAGAGTCATTTAAAGAAGAAATAATCTTTTACTTAATACGGATTCTCGGCTTTTGCTCTCTCGTTCGAAAGATATCCCGATATTGACAAGCCATTAGTTGGATTCGAACACAAGACATCTCGGTATAGAACCAAGCACCTCACCACCTGAACTATGCAGGCGCAACCAGTTATGTTATTGAGCACACTAACAATACTGCATATCGCCATATGACACTTCAGTTGCTGTTGACAAAGAAATACAGCTGCAACTTTAAAAACAAAAGAAATATTCAGCTTTCGTGACAAAACAGGTATTTATTACGTCATAGATCATTCATGGAAGGTTTTTTCGATCTCGAATGACTTTCCGATGAAAAATTAAGAAACCCTGAATGCGAATTACGTTAAATTGAAATCACTGCTCGTGGAGCGTGACGTTGCCCAGACATGATACGCATACCTTTAAAAAGCTGATCTCTTAAATAGAACGTGCTGGTATGTCTTTATATTGCAATATTAATTGATAGATTGATTACTGTGTTACGTCACTCCACGACTATATAATGACAGCATCTACCTAGTGCATTGCATAAAATTCCATACAATTGTAGCATATCCCCAAGAAGCAGTGAGATATCTTCTACGCGCCACGCCTACCCTGACACCGGATATTGGATTTAACTGTCTAGTCCGAAAGACAGGACACTGATGCGACCATACCGGGGGTAGAACCCGGGTTCTTGCAGGTTACCTCATTCACTGAGTCTCACCGGCTAAATATTGTGATGTAAACATATGTCGTTCATCAGTCCACTTGATAAGATAGAATTCAATCAACGTTACCTCGAAAACGAAATACCATTTTGGGAGTTCAGAATACAGAATAGAATAATACATGCAGAAAATAAACCCCTGTTTTCAAATTGTACTTCGGTGAATAAATACGGTTATACTCGTCTGCAGCTCTCTGTCTCTCTCTCTGATGTCTTCTCTCATTACTTCTACATCCACACATTTTGTTTCCTTTGAAAATGACAACATTGTACCTTTGGATTGTTTCCTTTGAAAATGACAACATTGTACCTTTGGATTAACGAATAAATAATTGCATCAATGGATCTCGTTATTTAACTGACCCGATGACCCCTACCTTTAGCTCACAAAATAAAAGAGGAAACAGAAGACATCTGACAAAGCTGTATGACACAAATCACCAAGGACAGCAGAATATACACGGAAAGACATTACAAAAATATTCGATTGTTACGATACCGACTTAGGTCGGTCAATTGAAGTAACAAACGTCACTCAATTGGTGCGGTTAACCGGTTTACGGGCGCCCACCTTCCCACTCACCGCAAAAGCAGAACAATTAAAGGACACACATTTAAAAATTTATGAATAAGCCTCCATATAGAGAACAAGGATCAACAGGTTTCTCTGGGAGATAGGTTATAAAAATTTATTACACAAGAGACAATTATAGGATAATATGTTGCTAACAAAAATATGTAAGGAGACATCAAAAGTAAATAAGTATACTTTTGGCGTCCGGAGACATCATCGTTTTATAATAATCGCATGATGTATGACTATAACAGAACATGAACTAAACATTATTTTGTATATCTTTTAGTTTTTAAAATCAATCCACTTTATCATTTATGAAAGGTATTCATTCTTAAACCTTTGTTAAATCGGTATTGCCTTAGATTTTGCAATTTTTTTCTTTCAATAAATTTTACTTTTTCTGCTTTATTTTTCTAAGTACATGCCGATTCTTTGTCAACATATTCGAAGTACCACTTCTTAACTACACCAATTCCAATCTTTCAATGTAAATGAGGAAAAAGATAGAATGCAAGAAATTCTAATTATCTCGTTGACAAACTTGACGTCAGCTGTTTGTTGAGATTAATTGAGTCTACGTCTGTAATAATATGATCGATACGTTCATTATCGAAAATAGGGACAAACATAAACATTAATTATGTCAATGACAAGGGCTTGTGCACCGTTAAATCAAAAATAAAACTGAAATTTACATATATTTAATATGATAAAATGCAAGTTTGAGGTAATAAATGCCCATCAACAAATTGTGATGCAAAGTATACTAGTGCTTAAGATTTAAAGCTCCATATATACACTTAATAAATATAAAAAAAAACACTGCATGTAAACTACATATAACTTCTTTCTAAATGGAAAGCGACCTGCATGTATGTCTGTGTTTCATGGAAGGCCTCAATAATATTTCTTCAGAGATACTGAATTACTTGTCAGATGCTATCAAAAGTAGTTGGTTACTTCTTCTCTGGTGGTTCCTGTAACTTCAACGAAAATGCAAACGTTTTCAACAGCTGATAAAAATGACCATCGTAATATGCATTGGAGATAGTTTATTGCGGTAGTAAATATATGATAGATTCGCAACGCAAATACTTTAAACAGATATGCAAGTAAGACGGATGGTAGTCCTAGAATTTAACGTAAAAAGTTGAACACATATTCATGGTAAAAGGTTAGTTTTCTCGATGATTCATTAATGGATCCTGTTGTTCATACATGAATCTGCTACTATAATGCTATTATATCGTTTCATGTTTATGTATGGCAATAGAATTAGAAAAAAAAAATAATATAGAAATTCAAAATCAATTCTGTCAATATTTAGGTATTATTAATTTTGTGGAAAATAGCATACTTCAATGTTTGGTGGTATTTGAATGATGACCTCTGATTTGCATGCAATTAAATTTCTTTGATGAATACGACATTTTTGCAACAATACCGATTAGAAATATCTAAAATCCTCACTTGGTTGTATTTAAGATATTACAAGTTTTGTTGTGTCTGGCTTTTATCCCACATCTGATTTGCCTGGACACATTCTTTTAAGACTTTATTATTTCAAAACACTGTCAGTTCCTTGAGTATTACCTATAAAATAAATTCTGTTCTATATTATACAGTATCAACGTGACTGCAATTTTTTTTAATCATATTGCGAGTACAGCGCACACGTATATTATTACGTTGTGCCATTTCAGAGACATTTATTCTTTCTTTTTTTTTTTTTGTTCGAGAACTTACTTTCAGATCATTTTCAAATTTAATTTATTCAAAATAATTAAAATAATTAATTAATGGGTATTTCAAGCACACTTTTAGGACAGATGAACATAAATAACCCTTATTTTCTCATAAAATCTATAGAGTGATTGAAACATCTCTTTGTTGATTTTCACAAGTAGCAGGTGCTTGTCAGGGCTGGTCAAATATAAGCGTATTTACATGTATTTTAGCTTATCCGCTATTGCTATCGTCGCTGGCTAGCCCTATCTTGACTCAGTGCTGGAAACTGAATGAACACATAAACGACTATCAAATGTATGATGATTACTGAGGACTTATAAAACAGCTCACACTCGAAACGTATTAAATGCAGTGCAAACACGAAATTTTATAAAAGAGAAAGTTGCAATTTCCTTGGAAATAACATATACAATGTAGAATAAATCAGCCAGCATAACTTTTTTTACAATACCTTCCCGATGTTTCACAGAAGACCCTCGTGTGACAGTATTGTGGGAATCACATTTAGAGAACTGCAATTTTATCATGTTGATTTAGTCGGGGAAGGAGATGCGAACTGAACAGATTCAACCTAGTAATTATTTCTTATCGTCAGTTGGAGGAGTTTGTTTTGGAGTTGACCTGTTCCCTAGATATGTTCATTTATGTTAGAAGAGGTAATTAAGTCGAAAGGTCATTCTCTTGGGTATATGGGGATGTGGCGTGGTTAACTTTGGAGAGCAAATTTTTGATGCCTATTTCGTCAGTGAATTGCACATTCGAACTTGTAACCGGATGACAACTCTGTCAGATCTAGACAAGTTAACAAAATAATGTATAGGCTTATACAAACACCAACAACTTACATAACAGTGTAAATAACAGAGAGAGAGAGAGAGAGAGAGAGAGAGAGAGAGAGAGAGAGAGAGAGAGAGCCTTAGCTCCTTGATACAACATTAAGTTAAATCACTAAAAGGATATTTTATTGTATATGTACAGCACTTGTTGAAATGAAAGGAGTGGGAAGTGGGAAATAGCTTATATTTTCGAAAAAGAAAAGCATTTCGTGGCTATGCAAATACTGGTTTTTTTTAAATTGATACGAAGAGAATGCAAAACAAAATAAAATACTCAAACACACCTATATAAAAAAAAACCCCTAAAGGATGTAGTGTCCAGATGAAAATATTGATGATGCGTTTTCTGGATTTCGCGCTAAATTGACTTAACTTCAGTTTCACGAGGTATCGTGTCAGCTGTCAAGTATCCACGTAAAGCTTCAAGGTTGGAGCATAATGAAAAGTATTTTCAGATTTGTAAGAATTGGAACAGAATTACAATTAAACCATGTAAATAGCATGCTAGTAGAGAATCAATTACAAGGATATTGTTAAAGCTCTCACATGAGTTCTCAAAATAAATCAAATAGCAAGAAAAGGGATGATCTGATGAAAGATGTCATTCGACAAGAAAAATTGAAATTGAAAACAAATATACACATGTCACTGAAAATATTAAGTCTATATACGTCATTGGTATTCGCATTGTGTGTCAATATACGTTTATAAGGGTCCCATGTGCTTTAAATGAAATCGTAAAGTACAATGCAAATATACCAAATAAATGCGGAACTGGAATATAATATATAAGAAGGTACAAGACAAGATTGGGTAAAAGGACAGTCACGGACACCTGGGAGTAATTGAGATGGGATCAGATGCTCACTACGTCTCCTGTTGAATCATCATATTTAACTTGCGAGACTTTGGATGGTATGATCATTCCGCTGGGTATACTTACACTATAATGACACACAATCTACATTCTTCTAGTTTCATCTTTGTTATTTATTCTGCATCATTATATTGTGCATTTTCAGATTCTGAAAGATGTCTTAGGCTACAGAAGAGTTTTTCCAGCATATATTAATTAATTGAATTTTATTTCTCGTTTATGCATTTTTAGATATTGAGCCTCCTCTTAAGCCCAATAAACCAATATGGAACTAATAATAGCTGTAAGAAGTCCATGGTAGATCTCCTTGCATTTTTCATAGAGAATTTATTGATATTATTCATTTCTTTCAGGCGAAGGTCTCAAGATCAATTAAGAGCGCATGCGTTCGCACATGTATGGTCATATTCTAACGTACATCATATAAAATCCTGTATTTTGATTGGTTGTTGACATACAGGTATTTAACAATACCCGTAGGTCACAAACATATTCATACGCGTACGTTTGTAAACAAATCAATACGTTTGTAAACAAATCAATATGGCGAATATCGATGAATCGACATCCTCAGAGACTTCCCCAATTATTCATCCCAATTTTCACCTGGGATTTGTTCAAAGCGATGAATCACCAAGTATGAACAGTGATCATCAAGATTTATTAGATGCATTATCCAATATCAGTAATGATCGATTTGTAGAGTACGTGAAGAGCGAGCTAGAAGATATTATTAGCAATTCTGCCGGTAAAGAAATCGTAAAGGCCATAAAATTTGGAGTGTCAGTTTATCATGTACATGTATGAATGAAAATGTATAAGAACAAGTCCTAAACCTCACGTATTTTCCTCCCTAATACAAATTGATAACATGGTTTGCATGATCAATATAAAGGAATTTTACATAAAAAACTACAAAATTAAAATCCCAAAAATCAATTTCTTATACAGAACACCGATTATCAAATTGCACCAAAGAGAGAGAGAGAGAGAGATTTATAAAAAGAGAAATATAATTTTTAAAAACAAAATTGGCACACTCTGAAAGAAGATACTTCTAGACTAAATGAATTTTTAAAAAGCTAAGGCCAGAAATTGTTTTACTTTATATATATACATTAGATCTAGACCAGCAAATTTATTTTTGTCGAAAAAAACCTAATCCCCCTCCTCCCAAGGCAGCTCAGTAGAAACATATGGTCAATGTAGTTTTTCAAAAGTAGGTCAAGCTCCATGATCAAGGTCACCATATCAACAGATTCGGACTCAAAAGGATTGCACCTGTGACTGAAATATGGGACATGAAATTAAAGTCAGAAATCATAAACCTTCAAAATGAATTTGCCTTTGTACATGTTCATCTCTTAAGAAACAAGTAATCAGTGTCTTTTATTGTTTTGACATTTATTATTATAAATGAACTCTCAAGAACATAATAATAACTATATATAAGAATATTTACATTCAATATATTGAAAAACTTATAAATTAACCTCACAACATTGCTTGTTGTAGAATGGTTAGCACAAAGACAAATTGATGTTAATTTTGAGGATTTGCCTACTAACAACCCAGATTCTATTTTAGACGGTTTTATGCAGAAGTAAGAAACACCAATGGAGAATACTACACTAAAGCACATCTGTTGGCCTACGAGCGTCTTTTAATCGTCGCCTCAGAAACCCGCCTCACAACACAACATTTTCCATTCTAGAATCCAAAGATTTCACTAAATCCAACACGATATTTGTGGCACTGCTCAAAACCATCAAAAAGACTGGTAATGAGAAAACAAAGCATTTTGTTCCCATCTCAAAAAGTGATATGGCAATTCTTCCTACATCACATGTTTTTTTTTTCGATTTCCTCTCCAAAATCACTTCATTGAAGAATTTGGTTCGATATATCACTCAGTTTTGCAAGAAGAGAGCGTGAAAATCTCCGTGTACTTAAATTTAACTGTTTGTGTTTTCGTCAGATAAAAAATATTTGTAAATTTGTGGAAATGGCCTTCGATGATGCTACTAAAAATCATCAGGGCGATAACTTGAAAGATCGGGATCACGAAGCAAGACCACACATGTATGTATGCTGCAAACAATGTTCTTTGTCCTGTGCTATCACTTCGTAAATATCTTGAAAAAAGGAATCCCAAGACAGAGTGTCTCTTCCAAAGACCCAAGTAAAAATTTACGGCTAACGGAGTTGGTATGACAACGCACCTGTAGGTGAAATTCAGCTAAATGAAATGATGAGAAGTGTATCTATTGATGCTGGTTTATGTCAAGTGTATACCAACCACTGCGTACATGCCACAACCATCACTCTCCTTGTGCTTGCTGGAGTGGAGACCAGCTGGGAAATTATGAAAATATCAGGCCACAGTGTCCTCAGTTATAATGCTGATTCCTCAAGTGCTCAGAAGCGCAACTTCTCTGGAATAACCCAAGGCATCCTTCGACCATCTTCGGCAGCAGGGTCTGAGCAACAATCGATAATGAGTCGTTCTCACTCCCATATTCAGACACAGAGTCAACTCGCGCCAAGACATGCAGAAAACGCGTACGGGCATTGCTCACAATTATTTCAACACCAGTTCTTGTACATGTACACAATTACTACGGTCGTACAAAATAATCACATTTTTCATCTGGTGAAATGTTGACGCGACACAGATCTAGTCAGCTGTTACTGTTATGTGATCCACTTGACGTGACCCAGTTTAAATACTTCAATTAATCAATCATCTTCAGGATTCTATGATAGAGTTTATTTCCAATTCAAATCAAAATCAAATATAGTTTTTGTTAGTATTATAATTTTAATTGAATAAAATATTCGAATATTGTATACTTGTATGAGAACTAATTCATAGCTGCGCAATAATATTTTGATGAGTTCTCTGGCTTCATTCAGAAGTCCCGAAATCAGGACAAATAATGCAAAAATGAGATAGTTAATAAGAATAGGGTTACCACGTTAGCGTTTTTACACAATTTGACAGGGAATTCGTGAATACCCTGTCAAATTGTGTAAGACACTAACATGGTAACCCCCAATTAGGAGGCAACTTTCTTTAACGATATAGTTCGTCGTCTTTCTTTTCATTTGTACAAAACTTTCAAACCTGAGGCCTTGAAAGCAAATTAGCAAATTGCATTGTCGTTGTCGGTAGATTTTATTTCTAACAGAATAAAGACTAATACTTTGATCTTCAAATTATATGGTACTGGTAGACAAACAACAGCTGAAAAGTTTAACCATATCGAAACATACATCTTAAAAAGAGAGGTTTACATGCTTAAGTGTCATTCTTGGGCCTAGGTAAATTATAAAACATGAATAAAACAAACAGTTCTTTATAATTTCATGATGCCATAAATTTTTTTTCTGCTTTGTCTCATTGTTGACACCATACACTTACTCAGAGCAAATATTTAGTTGAACATAATCTTGAACGGTTTTGTCATAACACAGTAGTTCTTTTGAAGACTTGATAAGATTCTGAACCTCGTCTTCTCTGACTGTTAGTGGGACTCCTACAGATCTGGGACCTTATCTCAATTTCGGACACTGATTGGCTTACGTTGATGTCACTTTTTGATACCTAAATTTTATTTAATAAATACTATTCATGTGAATATATATATATATATATAGTCTCTCGACTTGATTTGTCTGTTAATTTGATCTCTGTAAGAAGGATTATTAATAAATTTATAAAAATCCTTCTCTGATTCTATCATTTTTTGTGGTTAATGGTAGTTTGGTCCGTCAACCAGTTTTACGAAAAATAAAAAACTGAGTGGCGAATATCACTTCAATTGACCATCTTAAGTCGTTACTACCACTGCATTACTATTGAATATGTTAATGTCTTTTCATGGGCTCATTTCTCTTTCCTCTGGTTTTGCGTCTTTCGCTAAGCAACTGGATCGGTTGTCTTTTTTCGTTTCTTTTATGGATCATTTTGAAGACTTTAAGGACTGAAAAATAAAATATACTTAAATGTGATTTTAGCTTAGGTCTGATATTGAACCATAATATTAAACACCAGGATATTTAAAATGATAATCAAAATTCTACCATTAATCCATTGATTAAACTTCGAAGATCAATCGCGTAGTTTTCTACTATTGGCTTCAGGGGCGCACTTGAATGATGATGATCAAGTTGAATTGTTTTCACCAAATTATCTGCAAATAACTAAGTCTATATAAGTTTATTATATTGAGTAACATAATGTCTTTTGGTTTAACTTGGTAGATCAAAGTAAAGTCTCTGAATATTCATACACACAGCTCACATTTTTCTGTAGTAAAATAAGATATATTAGCCTTATCTTTAGCTCATTCCTAAGATGATGCCTTTGGCTTTTTCTTTTCGGTGAATTTCGTAGTACATTTGCATTAATAGAAATATTTTACTCAGCATTTCAACTGAAACGGCCCTAAGCATCACCGAAGAAACAATTTTTTTTTTCGAAATGCGCACATAGTGCAGTAAATTAATATGATACATCTATTCTAATAACATCAAACAACAATTCTTTCCATCATCAAAATTGAAAACTAAAAGAAGGTTACCCATATACAATTGTTTATATCTTAACATAAATCTTCCGAATCAAACTCGCTTACTGATGACATTGTGATTATTCAACACAATTGCATGTTCGCCATTCTGGAGCTACAAGAATATCTACGATATACAATTAAAGCCATAAATTCTAGATCTTGTGTATAATTCAAGGAATCCGCCGCATTGACAGATCACAAGGGGAGGAGATGACAATGAAGAAACACCCAAATGAAGATAAAAATTACTGAAATATGGTAGAGAGGCTGATTTTATAGCAAAGTTAGCTTTCTTAAAATCATTCGCTACTAAACATGAGGGGTTCGGAATCGAGAGTGTGGCATTTTTATCAGATAACATGGAATATTTTATGTATACCCAGCATTTGTGTATCAAACTTTGTCAATTATGCCAGGTTCCAATTCGATTGTTTTAACAACCTTTACTTCCATTAATATTCCATAGGTAATGGTCTGTTATAATGAATATTTCGGCAATGGAGGATACAAATTCCATATGCTACAGTTTTAATAATGCCATCAAGGTGCTGGCAAATTGTGATTGGTAATTCAAATTTGAGGAGTCTAAAAACCTTGATACATATAATTGCTTGTACGACACATATTCTGAGATTAGCAACCTCTTTGGTTTTTAAAACATCACTGACTGTCGTTTGTGACATACCATTTCTACCGGGAGGAGTAATGAGATTAGCATTTAATAGCCTGATATCCCCCAAGAGGATACTGAATCCTTTATCAGCCATGATTGCATCATATGGCTCAATAAGGTCAAGGAACCCTCAATGTACAGTGATACATTTGTCACTTCCCAACAGTCAGACACAAAATTGATCAATCCTGCTTGAGTGATGCTGACTAGAAATTTGGCAGGGGATTGATGTTTGTAACCATACCGACACTGATATTGTGATCAGATTTTTTGGTTCTTCTATGAAAGCATAAAAACAATTAATTATGTGTCAGACTATATTAAATATAATAAATGTATTATAAAATAATATATATATATAAATGTATTATAAAATATATATATATATATATTGAATATGGTAAATATTTAGGGGTCTTGATTGCGGGGTTTTCACGATTGATATCTTAAGAAGGATCAAATACAATTTTCATAAGAAATTTGCTAAAAGGTCTTACCCATGGGGTGAATATTCTTATTATTTTAATCACACCAATTCAGTGACGTTTGTTACTTCAATTGACCGTCGGTATCGTAACCGCAGCACAATCGAAATTTTTGAAATGTCGTTTTTTCCGTGTATATTCTACTGTTATCATGTTATGTGTGCATTATAAGCATGAAATACTATAGTTGTTTTTGTGTGCAGGTCCTTGGTGATTTGTGTCATACAGCTTTGTCAGATGTCTTCTATTATCTCTTTGATACTTGAGAGGTTGAAATGTTAAACCTGTCTGCAATGTCTTCGTCTAACAGGCCTGGATTGGTTGGTTGGTTGATTGGTGTTTTACGTCGCTTTCAACAATATTTCAGTTATATCGCGACATGGAAGCAGGAGGTTACCAACCTCTTAAACATAGTGGCGCACCCGGGAATCGAACCCGGATCGTCGGCGCCGCAAGCCAAGCGCTTAACCACTACACCAAGCCTGCCCCTAACAGGCCTGGACAAAGTAGAGTACCTACTTCTTGGATGAAAGTGCTTTAGTATTCTATTTGTGGTGAACACTTCTTCAAGGGATTGCAATTTCTGGTGCTCTTTCCCCAGTATTGGAGTTGGTATATTAGTATTGATGATAGGGATAGAGGGAAGTCCGTTTCCCTTCCACAAAACGCTGGGAGCAAATGCTCGCATATTTATTTGGAATCCATATTTTGTCAACAGGTGTCCGATTCACCTTCTTAATCTACGTAGATCTTGACTGACTGTCCCTTATTGATATAGAGAATGGAAAAAGTGTTAGTTACATACAATTCTGCTAATTCCAAAATGTTGTACATAGCACAATTAACTTTTCCACTTATGAGGAGTGTACCAGCTATTGGAGCAGTTTTTAACATATCAAAATAATATGATGTAATGTATATCTAAATAGTACAAGGTTTTGATGCCAACAAATGTTAGCTCAAGAAATACACAAACAAAAGAAACAGTAAATCAATTTTGCAGAAAGTGTCATCCCTTCACCGAAAACAGATTTTAATAATTGTCGTATATGTAACTAAAGATATTACATTAATTGTATATTGATTGATTGAGTATTTTACGTCACTCCACGATTATTTCACGTATATGGTGACGACATCTGCCTTTTGCATTGCATAGAAATTTCTACCTTTGCAACGGACCAACCCGAAGCAGTGAGGGGTCTTTTACGTGCCACGCCTACCGTGACACGGGACCTCGGTTTTTACTGTCTCATTTGAAAGATAGAACACCGGTATGCCCAGGGCAGGAATCGAATCCTGGACCTCTAGGTAATGAGTCAAGCACCTCATCCACTAGGCCATACCGACTTAAATTAATGCTGAACTTTTAATTTGTACGCATCACAAATTTGGCAATGGTAACACGTTAACGCTAGAGCTATTTGGAAATACCAGTATATAGTCCACTGATAAGATTAATAGTTTAAGACCTCGGCTTCTATGGGAGGGTCTTTAAGTGTTATATGATAATTCTTTACTATATAATACTGCATTTAGTAAAACAGGAAGAAGAGTAAAACGTTAAGTTGTATCCAAGAATGGAACCCAAGACCTTCCACTAATGAAGCGAATGCGCAGACCACTGGGCTATCTAGCCCATTTAATAAACGTCCATGCTCCTGTACATAGTAACGTGATATATTGAATAGCTAGAGCTTATTAATGACTTGATTTCTCACTCTAAAGGTTAAAACTAAGATTTTAAATAAATTAAAAAATCATCTTAACACTTGAATCTATATCAGGCCTCACTAATTCAATCCAACTACTGCCAGATTAGCTCGCCCGACCCTTCTAAAACGTCATTTATTAAATTGTGATAATACAGATATGAATAACGCAGAGCTCACTGAGCCCCCTACATTAATAAAGATGATTTAATATTATTTTATCACAATATTACACCAGTACAAATGATTAGGAAGCGATTAGATTTTAAATCAAGCTTTCTGAAATCAGTATGCATGTTGTTGATTGATTGGTGGATTGATTTTTGTTTTACGTCAATCCACGATTATTTCACGTATTTGGTGACGGCATTTGCCTGATGCACCGCAATGAAATCTGTACTTTTGCAACAGATCCTCCCGACGCAGTAAAGGATCTTTTACGAGCCACGCCTACCGCGATACATGGAATCGGTTTTTACAGTCTAATCCGAAAGACAGGTTTTCAGTACCCATGACGGGAGTCGAATCCGGGCCTCCTGGTCACTATCCGAGCACTTCCTCTACTGGGCCACACCGGCTTTATGCATGTTGTAAAACTAAAATAAAACTCAAGACAGATAAGACCTTTCATAAAGAAATTGTTTTTAGATAATCTAAAACTTTGTATTTATTATCATTTAAGAGCTGACCTTCGTAATTTTCACTGGTTTGATATAAAGATGTCCCGGATGTAGAATCTTTTCCCCACTTGACCTTTGACCTGCGCAAAAGGCTAATAATGCGATTGGTCTACAGTCGAAACTTTGGGTTTCCAAAAAAATTGATGAACAAACTAATTTCTGAACTAATACGCAAAGCCAAACACTTCAAAGACAGGGTTATGTGTGATGGAAATACTCCTTAGTTGAATAATTTATAGAATATTTTTGAAAGTAAGTTTTGAAGTGTATCTTTCACTGTCAGTCCGAAACACGAGTAAGTTATACGCTGGGATCTGAAGAATCTTTTTAATTTTCAAATTGTATTAAATGGCCAAATAGGAATCTAATCCAGTAGTGAGAATTAGATACCTTTTGTCACAAAAAAGGAAAACAAATTGTGTTGTTACGAAATGTTATTTTAAGAACGTCCCATCTGTAATTCACGAAACTTTATAACAATAAGTTTAAAAGTAGATATCTCGAGTTCACTGAATATTGAGCTGTCAATATCGTCGGGTATCTATAATCCTTAATCTACAGATGGACCCGGTGATAAAAGGTAATATAATAAAATGCATGTATGAACCTTTAGTAATTGCAGTATATTTGCATTAGAGAAGTTTTGTCGCTTCAGTCGAGAATAAAACATGCTTAATTGATTGGTTGGTTGATTTGTGTTTTAGGTCACTTTCAACAATTTTTCAGTTGCATTGCGACAAGGAAGCAGGAAGTTGGTTGGTTGGTTGATTGGTGTTTTACGTCGCCTTCAACAATTTTTCAGTTATATCGCAACATTGAAGCAGGAGGTAACCAACCTCTTAAACATAGTGGCGCAATCCGGGATCGCACCCGAATCGTCGGCGCCGCAAGTCAAGCGCTTAACCACTACACCAAGTATGCCCTTGCATTCTTGATTGAAGTGGACTTGAGAAGAACCTATGAAAACCTTCATCTATTGTTACGGTCAGAAATTAACCCTTTGGTAAAGCCAACAAAAATCACAAAGATTCTATAAAATTTAAAAATTCATTTACAAATGAACAAACATAACAAAAAATGCAGATAAAGCTTACAACTACAAAGTCAGATGAAGGTGTATGTAGGTAGCAATTCTGGAACGCTGAAGTCCGTATTACATCCACTGTTTATAACATGAACAAAGTGCCCAGTGTATAATTTCACAGTTCAATAAATCCAATTTAAGCAGTCGGTAAACACAATAAATCCCCAGTATATACGTAGAAAGGTAATGTAATGCAGTGCTACCGAAATGCCAGAGTCCATGCCCTGGATACATTTCGTAGTTTCTAGATATTTCTAGTTTCTATAATGTTCAAGTGATTTCCAATATAGAAACATCTAGATTATTTAACGAACTTGCAAGAAAATTCACAAATCATTACGGAAGTAACAAGTTATATAATATACAATTACAGAACTTTCTAGTTCTTAATAATTCCATAATATAAAAAAAAAGACAAAAAAATAACAGACCCTCATAACACTATGTATCGCTATTATTATAATTCCTGTGGATGAGAAAGAAATTGTTTTCTTTGACAAACGGTTTAAAGAAAGTTTTGCAACATAAATGGGCTAATATCTTATACACTATAATAAAAGAGCCACATTATCTTGAACGACAACACTGCTGAAGTGTTGATAAATTATGGCAACAGCATCAATCTTCCCTCCAGTATTGATAACTAAATAGCGATCAAGATGCATTCCGAAGGATATTATACAAAACGATTCGAAGTTTTCGTTAACGCATTTAGTTTTCAAGCTAAACACATTTTTCTAGCGAGCTTATAGAAAGAAAAATGTTTTTCTAGCCACGCAATTCATCCTTCAATTACTTTGATAATTTATCTTCCTTGTTTTGTTTGCAGTGAAAATGCATTTATTTCACATCAAATTATTTTGATGCGATGCACTATAAACCTTTATTAGTCTGGAATAAATGGAGTCCCGCATGAATACCTAACAATTTAGAGTACGTTTTGTTAATGTAAAGTATCACCGTAAAGTCTATATCGTTTATTATATATTGTTTATTCCTATTTGGTTCATATCAGTGATTATTGACAATCATTTAATTCCAAAGTGTCATGAATACTTCATAAATAATTGTGATTCTTAGAATTGTAAATAGACGAAGGACAAATTGGATCGTTCTTGAAGATTAGTGATAAATATATGACAATGTTTTGCATATCGACTAACCATACAAAACAAGTTAGGTTTCTTCTCTAATCAATCCATAATTTGTTTCTGGCGACACCTTTTTTCTAATCAGAGTTTTATTCCTCTTGATTAAGAATCATACCCAATATTGTACTTTAATTAAACTTGAATTATTTCTTTGTAATCTTGGATTACCTGTTTTGGTGTTTTCTTAATTACCAATATCTTATAAGTAGATAAAGGAAAGAGTTTTGTAAGTTTTACCTGAAGCTGAGATGCGGTTTTACCTAGTATTGTAAGGGTTTACTGAGCACTTGGCCTCTTATTAGATTATATTACAACGTTTCTAGATACCTCCATGATGCAATTACATTTTTAACTATCGCCTCTTCACATTAGACATTTTGGGCATCAAATGAAGTGCTTTAGGCAGGAATTGTGTTAAAGTAATTTGTATGTGTACAGCATGCGCAATTTCGACCAAAATAAATCTAAGATGCCCTTTAATCTTTGACTAGGGTAATTCTGTTACTACTTGATATGACTACGAGTTTTACTAGCTTATTTCGTTACAGCGGGTGTGACCAATCAGCAGGGGATGCTAACTCCTCCACGATCCGTGCCAACGAGCAAGATTTATATGCGTTGTTAACTTGTTTCTTAATCGTTGTAGAATTAATAAAGCTTCAATCTAAAACTCCTCCATGACACCTGCTCACTCCTTTGATTCTCCCGGTTAACCACAACAATTGAATGACGTTTGTTACTTTAATTGACCGTCCTAAGTCGGTATCGTCACCGCAGCACAATCGAATATTTTTGTAATGTCGTTTTTCAGTGTATATTATACTTCTTTTGTCATTTTTTGTGTTTATGTCCTTGGTGATTTTTGTCATACAGCTTTGTCAGTTGTCTTCAGTTTTCTCTTTTCCAGGGATCCGCGATTATAAATATTTTTGTTTTGTCTCGTAAAATAGACGTTCCTCATGAATTATTGCTCCGTATCTTGGTATTTTACTGCATACATGTAACTTCTGAAGATAAAACGAAATGCTAACTAATAAATAACATCAGCACGTCAGCTAGTTACTCAGATACTTGGACAGTCACTAAAAGTATGTTGAATGGCATTATTTTAAAATATAACGGCTATTGTCAATTATGTTTGGTAATATGTATTTTTCTAAAAATTGAAAATTTCTAGTCTCACCATTTCAAGTGATGGACTCATGAAAGTGATATTAGAAACATATCAGTTATTTTTGAAACTTATGACGGTTGTTTAAGTTTAACATCACTTTCAACAATTCTCCCGTCATTTTCTAAAAAGGAAGCCAAGGTTATCAATTGTTTTCTCCAAATTAATTCCATTTAAATTTAATTCGTCTTTCATGAACTACATCTAAGTAAAAGCAGGAAGTAAAACACAGAATTGTTTTAAATAAAAGGGAATAACGTTTCTATGGCATCAAATTTCTAAACGATTCTTTTACTTTAATGAAAAATCATCAAGCGTGGCCTTTGACAATAAATAAAGACATTAGCATCAAGGTGTTTTACACTATATATGTTCCCTTGTGAATATTGATCAAACTGTTTCCAAATATCTGCGTTTTTTGTTTTGATGAGGGGCAAAGATTTACATCTGCTTTTTTATTTTTCAAGAATTTCAAGAAAGATTTTTTATGATGTCAAAGGAAATTTAGAAGTCCTACAGGATTTTAAACTGCATATTATCCATCATTAAAGTTCTCATGAGATATTCACGCCAAATTAAAAGCATTAAAATGCTTAATCTCTAAAAATATTTACAATTTATTGAAATGTGAATTTACAGAAGCACGAACTGAAGGAATATATCACAATTATAAGAATTCAGTAACAATAGTAGGCGAGATTATATCTGATAAGTTTAGAGGACCTGATTTATTCCGAAACAAGGGTATGGAATGGATAGGTTTGTCAAAATATTGTGAAACATTGATACTTAAGGCCAGATTATTTACTTCCCTTTTTTCTCCTCAATAGATTTGAAAATGATATATTCGTTAAAATGTAATTAAACAGGGTTAAATACATAAATTATTTTGTCTGTTTTGTGAATGGTTTAACGGCCCCTTTATTAAAAAGTCCAGCAAGTTATTTTGATAGTAATGTTCACATTTTGATAAAGGCATGACATTTTTCACAATGGTCATTTTTCATATATCTAGATAAAGTAACAGATATACTGACTAGAAGGTATCAAACTCAAAAGTAACTGGACAAATACTGCAAGTTGTCCATGTGTAAACCTATTACGTATATTTCTTAATTGCATGTATATATGTGTTTACTTTCTGGACTTGAAAAGTTATTGCGGGATTTTTTTTTTATGACGGATTTTGCATGGAGACAAAGGGACGCTTACTGCTATCGGGCATCTGGTCTCAACTTAATTTTAATTGGGGTTCGAATTTGTCTGAATATCACACTGTCCTTTTATTCCATGGAGTTCGAGATATGGTTAACAATTTACGATTGCACTTCTTACATTACTACGAAACACAGGATTATCTACTAAAAAGTTTCCAATAATGGAAAGTTTGTAATGGTGATGAAAATCCAGTAGATTTAGGGTTAGTGATTAATCAAATAAGGTTTCGGACTGAGGCAAGCATGGGAGGATGTATTGTGTACATTTTAAAAATTAATCAGTATAAGATTTAGAATAGAAATATGATTGAATATCTTTTAAAAATGGATTATTCTTGATTTGTCACTATATTAATTCAATATGGCACAATGATAATAAATTTTGTGAACGAATTAAATAAAAACAATTTCACGATTATTGGTACTATGATGAATTATATATATAACACAAATTGATTTGCATATATACTTTTCCTATGCAAGTATAGGGGTAAAATTTCATTGGATTCAAATCCAAATAAGCTCTCTGTACATATTTTTGCTTTTTATGTATAGTTATATCCTGCATTTTCTTGAGTGTTTCCTGTGCAACAGAAAAGTACAGCAAATGCTGTTTGGCTTATAAATAATAGAGAAAAATAATGTTTGCTATCTAAACGTTCAACATTCTTACCTAACAGAAATATGCAGTCATTAAATATTAGTATAGCTTACTTCAACTAAAAGTTCACTTATGATCACTCCTTGTACGGTGTCCATCCTTCTGTTCCTCCAGCGCAAACTGATAATACTTCTTCTAAATTGTGTCTAAAAAAGTGTCTAAATTTGGGCCATATTTGTGGAGGAATTCATCTAGGCGACATAAACCCCAGGGGTATTATAATATAACACATTTCTTCTTCAGGCCGGCTGCATAGATTGACAAATCAAATTCATCCGATTGATTTAAAAGAGGGTTCTTTTTTCTTTCGAAGTAGAAAACATTTTTGACGCTTGTTGACGCTCATTCCTCCCGGGCACCCGTCTCACCTCTGAATTTCCGGGGTCCGTGAATGTCCACTGTGGTACATTGTTGTTAGTGCCATAGTCATGTGATACCAGTTATTTTCGTATTTTACATGAACGTCACATTTATTCCCTTTGCAGGGTGGAGCTCGTATAAAATTTTCCCGCGGAGGGTTTGACTTAAGTGTTATTATACCCATTTTCGTGATGTAATGTGCCTGTGGCACTTTCTACACAGTGTTTGTTCAAATATATATACAGTGCTGAATTATATTGTTTCGTCTGCATGTCAGGGCATTCACGACGGGTGTGGCTAGCCAAACAGGAGACGCTCACTGTTCCCGGGCACCTGATCCCATCTCTGAATTTTAGGGGTCCGTGAATGTCCACTGTGGTACATTGTTTTTAGTGCCATAGTCATGTGATACCAGTTATTTTCATATTTTACTTAAACATAATAGAAGGACTTTGATGGAACTTTGGAGAAATAAAGTTCCCTAATAGTTTTGATATTTTTCATCCATCGAGTGATAGTTTTCAGATGGAGTGACATAAAACTTATAGAGTATTCTCCTTTGGCAAACTTCTTTAGACCGATTCCTGGCTCCTGAAGCAGTACCTCAGATTGATTTGAGAGGGCCTCTTGAGAGTGTTTTGAATTAATTTAGATATTAATTTTTTTAGGACTTCGCTGTTTTTCTTATTGTTTTGTTTTGTTTTGTTTTTATTTTATTATTTGTTTTCTTGGCAATTCTGTGGTTTTCATTTTGCGTATTTGATCAGTTTGTTGCAAAGATGAAGTGTGAATTCGTGTGAAAATTTAAATTTCAAGAATAACATTTAACAACCGGTATTTATATAACAATGTGTCAGTTTAAAGAATTTTTCAAAATTTGAAGTGTATGACTATGTCAAACACATCACAAATGCACTTCGGTTAACAGAATAATGTTACCCTGCAATTTGTAGCCACCACTCTTTCAATGTGAATGTAAAAAGTTGCATAATCCTGTCCATTTACCTGTTCAGTAGAAATTAATTTTTCTAAAATTATTTCGGATTTTACCAAAATTTTTACTATGGTATACGAGATCGATCATTAAACATTAAAAATGGGAAATAAGTTTGTCCCCATCTAGAAAAATTCAAGAGAGCCTATCTACTTTTTCTAAAATTATTTCGGATTTTACCAAAATTTTTACTATGGTACGAAATCGATCATTAAACATTAAAACGGGAAATAAGTTTGTCCCCATCTAGAAAAATTCAAGAGAGCCTATCTGAATTCAAGTAAAACACCGACCGACAGACCGACCAACCGACCGACAGTAGCAAAACACTATGTCCCTCCTTCTTCAAAGGGGGGCATAGAAAGTAAAAGCGATGTAAGAAGCTATATCAATTCAATTCTTAGATCTTCAAGATTTTTTTTTTTAGTTCAGGTCCTCACAATAATCAAGTAATGATGATACACTTAAACACTGCAATATTTATTATATTGCGTGTGCTTGTGTGTATGTTCAGAAAGATTTAAATCCTTTACCATCAATTTATTTACAGAGTAGATATCAAAAAGAAACAATATTATATTTGTGGAATACGAATGCCCCTGCCAGCACAAGCTGTTATCATAACACTAGTTCATGCTCCAAGGTCAAGGTCACCAGGTCAAATAATTTGTACCAACGGAAAGGTATTTTCACAAGACATACACATGTGAAATATAAAAGTCCCATCCCTTACAATTCAAATTGTTGATGCATCGCATGGACATTTTTACCTTTGCAACGGTCCAACCGAAGCAGTGAGGAATCTTTTACGTGTCACGTGACCTCGGTTTTTACCGTCTCATCCGGTGTGCCCACGGCAGGTATCGAACCCGGACTTTTCGGTCACAAGATGAGCACCTCATCCATTTGGTCACACCGGGTTCCTACCTTTCAACGATGTACCAAATGTTAAAGTTTGTTACAAATGTAGGTAAACATACAAAATATACTTGATGTTAAAATTTTTAAAATGTAGGTAAATGGTCGCCAAGTCAGAATAATTGTACCGACAGAAAGGTCTTGTCATAAGAAAAATGCATGTGAAGTATGAAAGCTTCACCTCTTACAGGTGTAGTTATGTGGGATGTAAAACGGACAAACAGACAGGCCAAAAGATTAACCAAAAACGAAATGCCTCAGAATGTTTGATTCCGTGGCAGAACAATGGTAAACAATTCGCTGTAAATATGATCAATAATTTACATAAAAATTCTTTTAAATCATCTACGTTTTCACACATCTGTTTCCTTTTTGTTATTTAAAGTGGCATGCTATTATTTTAAAATTTATATAAACTGTTTGACAAATTCTTTTTGATGTGTCAATGTAATATAACGCTTTGCTTGATATTCATATGAATTTTCAAATTCAATATTCCTTTCTTTCTTTACAATATTCAAGATTTGATGGACAAAAGGAGATTTCTTTTCAGACACTAAACTTACACCATCATGTAAAAGTTTTCTCAACGTGGCGTTTTACAATGTCTTAATTACCAATCTGTCTGGTGGGAGAATATTTGTATTAAGATGGGGAGCATTCACAAGATCGAGGATAGTGAGATAATTTGCTTACATCTATACACTGAAGAAATCGAAAACAACCCCAACCCCCTCAAACGAAAACCCCAAACATTCGACATTGCATAATTTTGACTAATGCAACTAATTGTGTGAAGCTACAGGAAAACATGGAAGTTTTTTATTAAAATATGGAGAAAGTTTATCTTAAACAGATTTTTTGGGGTCAACATTTGTACAAAATTTAATTCATCAATGCCTGAATTGGCATTGCTAATCTTAATGAAACGACGTTCAGAAGTCAGACTTGACGGCTTGATAAAGACTTGCAGTGCCATATATCCAAAATAAAATAATCTAGTCTGCGCTCTGAAGAGCTAGCATCAGTAAGTATCCGAAACCTGGTAGGAAAGTACAATTCATGTGATTTTCTTAGTGAAAATGAACATCGTTTGGTGCAAATGTGATCTATAGGTTTAGTGATTATTGTTTAACGTCAGTTCACGATTATTTCATGTATATACTGACGATATATCCCCGATCAATGCATAGAAATTTATTCTTTTGCAACGGACCCATTCGAAGCATTGAGATATCTTTTACGTCTACCGTGGCATGGGACCTCAATACTTACTGTCTTACCCGAAAGACAAAGCACCGGTGTTCTGTGACCAAATAGGGAGTAGAACCCAATTTGAACATCTCAGCTATAAATTCAATGTTAATATCCAATGATAAGTATTAAGATTAGGAAGACTTTTATAACGTACTTGAAATTTGTGGCCAATCCAATTTCTTCCTATAAAATACAACATTTTTAAACTAGAAAATGTTACCAGTCCTGCAAGTCAAACAGTAAATTTACTTTATTTGACAGAACCAAGAAGAGATGTCGAAGTCAAGGCTCATGTAGGTTCAACAACCCTGAGATACATGATATTTCCTCTGACGTTTTTCCTTCATTTTGAGTAATCCATTGGTCCCTATCACATTCCAACTCTGTGTGGCTCTGTGGATGAGTGGCACGTGATATGTAGGTTTCGGCATTCTCCCTGGGCTGATGTACTTTGTCTGGGATTCTTACGTTCTTATGTTATGATCAAAGGTCAGGAAGGTTTAAAAGTTATCGGTTACCTCCTCAATTTATTTTAGACTTATGACCTCTGTTCGGAATTTTGTGAGTTAGTCAATTTCAATCTCCGACATACATCAACCCATTTTACGGGATATTTTTCCTGGAAAAAGTAGGTTAATGCAGTATATTATTCAAAGATTAAACTTTAATTAGGTCGTGGAGTTTTGATCAAGTTAGAATTATATCCATGGGATTAAACGAAATTTTATCTAAAAATATAAATTATTCAAATAAGTTTATACTTGACAATGCATTCTTTTCACGCAATTGAAAATGTCAGCATTACGATTGATCATGCTATTCTGCTCTCTTTGTATCAATATATGTCACTGGGGAAAATTAGATGATTGTTGTAAGCGATCTGAAATATTCTCAATGCAGCATTTAATATATGTCGAGAAAAATAATCGAATAAATCAGGAATCCCGATGATGGTATGTAAGATACTTATCGCACTATACCGGTATTGCCATGTAATAAGTTAATAGTTACTAACTTTTTTATCATATTGCCAAGGACATTTAAGTATTTGATTAACTATATGTTGTTTATATCAATACATCGGATCCATGACACTGCGAAATATTTTCTTTGACAAAGTTCGTCAAGCCGGTTGCATATGTATGAACAGTCCAAATACATCAAAGTGTTTTAGAAGGCCTCTTAAGAAGTGCTACTGTTTTTGTTCCACTCCGAAGTTTGAGGCGTTATTATGTTGCAGATATTCAGGTAACCTATTTGATTCCCTTAAGTTGCGAATGATGCAATAATTTTGCGTATTTATCAGATTTATTTGAAATAAACGTTATTTTAAAGGAACTGAATGCATTAGGGTTTTTGTTCTAGTTAATTGCTGTGGGTTGGGGGTTGAGAGGGACGGAAGGGGGTTAAATTGATTTTTTTTCTAAATGGAAAGGACTTTGGGATGTTGTTTGTTTTGGATGGATTTTTATCGTCGAATTTTGGTTTCTACTAAACAGGGGGGGGGGGGTGTGCAGACGGTTTTGCTATTTCAAAAATATTCTTTGCAATTCACCATATCTTCCAAATTCATTCAGCTGAAAACATAACCTATGATATAGTTAAAAACACTAAATTAAGAGAACTTTTACTTAAAGGTCCAAAATACAGAGAACCCAGATCATTCACATGGAGCCAAAATTTTGAGAATATTATGAACTGCTGCGAGGAATATGCCACACGATGGGTAAAAAGAGAGGAAGTACAAGTCGACACTCTTTCGGAATGGATAAAATCTATTGCAGTACTACTGAGATCAAAAATTAAAAAATTACAAGGTTCTGTAAACACCAGATTCGAATCTATTTTTAAAGATCCTGATGTTATCAGAGAACTTACCTTCCTCCAAGAACATTATATCATTACACCAGCAGATAAAGCATCTAATAATTATACATTTACTTGTAAGAAATATTACTTTGACAGCCTAGTGAAAGAATTAGGATTAAATTCAGCTCCAGGAAATCCTACTTATACTCTCACGAACTTTTCGGTTTCGGAAGTACTCTAGAGTCATAAATCTGTCCTCAATACGTTTTGGTATTGACTCAAATAAATTAAATTTAGAACTTCCATTTTTGTACTGCATTCCAAAAATGCACAAAAACTCCGTACAAACAACGCTTTATCGCTGGTTCCTCGAAGTGTTCCACAAAATCTGTATCGATGCTACTCACAAAAATATTATCAGAAATTAAATCTGGCCTTCATAGATATTGCGAAACAGTATATTCCAGAAGTGGAATTAATCAAATGTGGATCCTGAAAAATTCAAAAGAGTTGTTAGAACATCTAAAATCAAAAAGTTTTACTAAAATTCACTCCATCAAGTCTTTTGACTTTTCGACTCTGTACACAACGATCCCTCATCAGAAATTAAAAGACAGATTAGCGGAAATTATTCAAAATGCATTTACTAGTGAAAACGGAAGCCGCAAATTCAAATATATAGTAATAGGCCACGATAAAACTTACTTTGTTAGGGATAATTCTGATTCCAAAAATAAATACACTGAAAAGCTGTCATTCAGATGTTGAACTTTCTTATCGATAACATTTTTGTGGTGTTTGGAGGTAAGGTTTTTCAACAAATTGTCGGCATTCCAATGGGCACTAACTGTGCTCCGCTTCTGGCTGACATATTCCTTTATTCATACGAAGCTGAGTTCATTCAGTCTTTGCTTTCGCAAGGAAAAAACAATTGGCTCTTGGCTTCAATTTTACTTACAGATATATAGATGACTTGCTTTCAATTAATAATCCTTCATTCGCGGATTACCTTAGCATCATCTATCCAAGTGAACTGGAGGTCAAAGAAACCACAGAAACTAGTAATTCTACTTCGTATTTAGATATTATGTTGTCTTTCGACATTAATGGTCAATTGAACACCTCACTCTATGACAAACGTGACGATTTCAATTTCGCTATCACAAACTTTTCCTTTCATAAGTAGCAACATTCCATCATCGCCCGCATACGGCGTATTCATATCTCAGTTAATACGTTATTCCAGAGCATGTTCAAATTACAATGACTTTGTTCTGAGGGCTAGGCGACTTTCAGTTAAGCTGCTCAACCAGGGTTATATATGTGCTAGACTAGCATCGTCACTGAGGAAGTTCTACGGTCGTTACGAGACTCTTATTACTCCATATGATATCTCGTTATCCAGACTTTTAAATGATATTCTGGACTGAGACCGATTCCGATCACTTTACACAGATTTGACACCTTCTATACTAGAAGGTTACCTACTTCGACTTCTCCATATATAGATACATATGGAATTCACACGATTTGACTCTTTCTACGGGGTATATGTGACGGGTGTTGCTAGCAAGCAGGAGATGCTCACTCTCCCCGGGCACCTGATCTCACTCCATCACAGGGGTTCACATATGCTCTTCAAGTAGACATATTTTGTTATTTTCCATTTGTTTTTCATTTTCACTGATTTTGTATGTCCTATGGTTTCATGATTTTTGGACTTGTGGTTTGGATTTATCCATAATCTTTACATTAACCTAAACAAGAGACCTACCAGAAGAACTGACAGCTATTTTCCATCCAAATACTAAATGTTCACCTTGATGAGAGAAAATACTGTAATTAATCTATAATGACATGGGTGAACACATGAGAGAAATGAATGGATCACGAAATGTTATTATTATTGTCAATGGGAATTCATTTGCCGTTACTTTCTTTGTAAACTTTTCCTAATATACATTAATCCTTGCCAGACCATATGAATCTCGCAGTGAGCAATGATAGCTAATATAACCCTGTATATGATATTAATCAGAACGGAAATTCATTTCTCACAGGGAGGCAAAAAAAAACTACAAATTAAACATGAACTTGTATTGGGACATTCATATTGCGTGACTTCTGTTTTGCATCGTTTTCTAATTTTGGTTTAGAATTACAGTATAAATCAAACGTCAATATATTAAATGTGCCAAGAAAAGGTTTACGTGTAGAAGTCAGCATTCGTGTCAAATCTGAATAGTCCAACATTCTAGTTTTCATTTAATTGCCTTGTAGGTTTTACATGTAATAAAAGAGAAAACTGAAGACATCTGACAAAGCTGTATGACAAAAATCACCAAGGACATGCACACAAAACATGATAATAGTAGATTATACACAGAAAAACGAAATTTCAAAAATATTCGACTGTGCTGCGGTTACGATACCAACTTAGGACGGTCAATTGAAGTAACAAAAGTCATTCAATCGGCGTGGTTAACCGCTTTACGGGCGCCCACCTTCCCACTCACCGCAACAGCGGCACAATCAAAAGACACACATTTAAAATTTATAAATAATCCTCCATATACAGAACAATAATCAACATCAAAAATATGTAAGGCGACATCAACATAAGTAAACCGTGCTCTGCCCGTCTGTAAGCCGAGTTTAGATCCTTGATCAATAGGAGTCCTGACTAACAGTCAGAGGGGGGCGAGGATCAGGACCTTGTCTCCTCTGAAAAGACTTGGACAATGCTCGTCATAGAGTCCCTACCGCCTTGTTAGTCAGCGTACAACGCTCGAGCAAAAGTCTGCATTTGGTTGTAGAGGGACCCAACACAAGAACTATGGTTTTAGCGACGATCTCGGGGTCATACTGTCGATGTCGAAGACGTTTAACAATTTTATAACCGCCGATATGAAATTATCGGAACCTTTGACCCTTAGTTTGTACACCAGATCACCGTAGAAATTTGGACGGAAATTCTGCTGAATACTTATTGTTGAAAAGTCATATTTCCAAATTAAGATAAAATGTCTGAATAAGATCTTTAACATTAACTGAAAGTTTTTCGAAGTTTATGTTATCTATATAAGAAATTTGAAAGTAATCTGAGAATTTTTTTTGTGTGAAAATCCAAAACGTTAGTGCAGGGTCTAGAACCAATTGACTGATATAATTGCCATATGGTGGGAGTCTGGGGACATTACCATCTAGATAAGGGAAATTTACGATAGGAAATCAAATGTCGTCACGTTTATCATATATGTTGGTATGAATATTGTTGTTCTTCTTTCGCTAAATTTCAAAGCGACTCAAATTTCTACATTTGATTTTTCTACACTTTATATATCTCTGCCTCATGATTTGATTAAAAGCAAGTCGCTGTCTCTTATACAATGGTGTTTTCACAGAGAATCTAAAACGTACATATGTACTTCCAATAACTCCGGATTCTTTTCCAACAAACAATATACTTCATATAAATACTGGAATTGCAAGGAATTATGTAAAGCACTAGATTTTCTCATGAATAATATTTTTCTGCAATTTGATGGCAAGATATATCAACAAATAGTTGGGATTCCTATGGGTACTAACTGCGCGCCTCTGATAGCAGATTTATTTCTTTGTTGTTATGAGAGGGATTTTATTGTTTCTATTCAAAAATCAAAACGTTTTGACCTCATTGACAAATTTAATAATACTTGGAGATATCTGGATGACATTTTGATTATCGACAACCCTGAATTCGAACAATTTATATCAGAAATATATCCACCAGAGCTCACATTGAATAAAGCTAATACTTGGGATAAATCTACACCTTTCTTAGATTTAAACATCAAAATTATCAACCACCTAATATATACTAATATTTATGATAAACGTGAGGATTTTGGATTTCCTATTGTAAATTTCCCTTACTTGGATGGCGATGTCCCTCGACTCCCATCATATGGTATCTATATATCTCCATTAGTTCGATTTGTCAGAGGCTGCACCGATGTTTTGGACTTTCATAAACGATATTTACAAATTACTACTAAACTTTTAACAGGGTTACAGATATCACAAGCTAAGAAAAACATTCGGCAAACTCTTCAGATCTTATTCAGAACTTCTATCTTAATTTGGAAATATTTCTTTTCAACAGTATGTATCCAATGGAATTTCCCATCCTAATTTTTACGGTGATCTCGTATATAAACTAAGGAAAGTAAAAGGCTCCGATAGCGTTATTTTATCATGTAATAAAATAGTCAAACGTCTTCTAAATAGACAATATGATATTGAGATCATCAAAAAGACAATAGGTCTTGTATTTGGCCCCTCTACAGCCTTATGCAGACTTTTACTTGAACGTTGCACGCTGACTAACAGGGCGATAGGGACTCTATGACGGGCATTGTCCAAACCTCTTTCAGAGGAGACATGGTCCTGAACCTCGTCCCCTCTGACTGCTAGTCGGGACTCCTACAGATCTAGGGTCTTAGCTCGCTTTCAGACTGGCAGAGCACGGTTTATCATGTTGATGTCGCATATATTTTTATACCATTATGTGTTTTACAATACCTTACGTGTTTTTATTTTTATGACCTCTCAATATGCGATACCTGTTGACCCTTGTTCTTTATATGGAGGATTAATTATAAATTTTTAAATGTATGTCCTTTGATTCTTCTGCTGTTACGGTAAGTGGGAAGGTGGGCCCGTAAACCGGTTAACCACACCATTTGTTTGGCTTTTGTCAAATTAAATGACCGTCCTAAGTCGGTATCATAATTGCACTACAATCAAATATTTTTGTACTATGTTATATGTTCTAGTATATTATTTATATTCATGTATTGTATAGCTCCATGGTGACTTCTGCCACATAACTGAGCCAGTAACTCCTCTTTTTTCTTTTTTAAAAATTTTACTATTTAAGTCCAAAAGAATGTGTTTTCTGGTCGGAAGTATTGGCTTTGTTTAATTGAAGTTCAGACGGAAAAATGTCAATAATATAGTTTTCAATCAATCAGATCTATCAACACAATGGCATGGATTTTCAAACTTATCGATTATCGATAACTAAAATATCATCGAGATATCTAGAGGTGTCATTGAACTTATCAATAAAGTCGAAACGTTTAGAGGTTTCAACAGAATGCATAAAGTCTCTCTCATAACAGTATAAAAATAATTCTGCTATAAGGGGAGCGCAGTTGGTGCCCATAGGAATATCAATAATCTGTTGATAAGTATTGCCATTAAATTGTACATGAAATGTATACATCAGAAATGTGATGGTATTACACAACTCAGTACAAGTCCAGTATTTATAATTATCATATTGTTTGTTAGAGAAAAATCAAGATGTAACTCAAGTACAGAGGTAAGATTCAGACTCTCTGTTGAAACACCAGCGTATGGTTTTGATTAAGTCATGAGGTAGAGAAGTATATAGTTTCGAAAAATCAAAAGTAGAAACGTTATTTGCCTTAAAATTTCTCAAACGGAATTTTTCAATGATTTCGTTAGAATTTTTGATAGACCAAAAGTAATTGACGTTACTATTGCTAAAGACAGCATTGCAGTACTTGATTACATGGTCTTTAACTGCAGTAAGTTACACATACAATGTAGCTTTACAATGGTCAGATATGATCTTGATCTTTAAACAATGGGGTTTCAACATACGTAGAGGAAGAGTTTAATTCAGTTGAGAGAACTGTTATATACTATATTTTTCAAAGAATGATAAAATTATTAGCTGCTTTGTCAGGTACGAAGACATAAATATTATGCAAATCAGCCATTTTCTTTTTTATAGACTGAACTGGTATATAATGTGGCTGTTTAAATACATGGGGATTAATTGTATAATTATTAATTCGAATATCGATAATTTTTTAGATTTCGCTTTTCTAGTAATTCAAGGCATGTATATTTATACCTTCTTTTTTACACCAGTGTTTAATGCTTCTCCGACAATATCCCGACATTTGGTAAAATCTATCCTGGAAGATAATCTATAATTTGGCCCTTTATTAAAAAGTGAACGTAGATATTTATCCGAAATACAATTAAGATCACCTGTAATAATATGGCCCGCAGGCTGATAAATGAATTTAGAATTATTGCATGAACAGGACGATGGAATAGAGTCAAAAGAATTAAGATTAGACGTGAATGCATATGTTTCTAATAGTTTTTTTTTTGTACTGATAGCAAATCAGGGGTGGTTCAAGATTCTCGAGATACTGATGAATTTTAGATTTGACTCTATGATCACGAAAACTATTAGAAATAGTTATCTGATCTAAACCTTTATATACAAATTTAATCATGATAAATTGCGATTTAGGAGGAAGCGATGGTATACTGGCGTAAAGTTTGTTATATGAAAATGCTATAATCATTTTAAATCTAATGCAAAGATGATGGATAAATTCAAACCATAAGTCTAAAAATCAAGAAACCAGAGGACATACAAAATCAGTGAAAATGAAAAACAAGTGGAAAATAATAAAATATGTCTACATGTAGAGCATATGTGAACCCCTGTGATGGAGTGAGATCAGGTGCCCGGGGAGAGTGAGCATCTCCTGCTTGCTAGCAACATCCGTCACATATACCCAGTAGAAAGAGTCAAATCGTGTAAATTCCATATGTATTTATATATGGAGAAGTCAAAGTAGGTAACCTTCTAGTATAGAAGGTGTCAAATCTGTGTTAAATGATCGGAATCGGTCTCAGTCCAGAATATCATTTAAAAGTCTGGATAACAAGGTATATGGAGTAATAAGAGTCTCGTAACGACCGTAGAACTCCTCAGTGACGTTGCTAGTCTAGCACATATATAACCCTGGTTGAGCAGCTTAACTGAAAGTCGTCTAGCCCTCAGAACAAAGTCATTGTACTTTGAACATGCTCTGGAATAACGTATTAACTGAGATATGAATACGCCGTATGCGGGAGGATTCAATCCGTGTAGTTTAAAATTCTTAAATCAGCCACATCCAGGATAGGTTTTAATTTGATGACCGGAATAGATGATAATGCATGCAGAAGTTCGTGACGACCGTTATTTCTGGTTACGGCGACGACCGTGCGACCTGTGTTTCCTTTTAACGTCTGGTCTAAGTGAATTTATATTGTTATTATGGAAAGAGGAAATGTTACCTTGTTGTAAAATTTAGTCATTGAGGCCAAAGGCGTATGGGGATTGTAGATGTTTGATCCAATAAAGTTCAGCAACTAAACGTCGTTTTTTCATTTCAGATTTAGTTTCTCCAGGTAGTTTTGTAATGTTTTCAATAGGGGTAATAATAACGTTATCAATATTGTGATTATATTTAATGAAGTGATTGTAAAGAAAGTTCTTGTATTTACGGTTAGAATTATGTCTGATTTTATATGAATAATTACGAAAACGGCTTTTCAATGTTTTGAAGTTTCACCTACATACTGAACCCCACATCCCCTAGCTACTCACGTTATAACGTATATTAAATTTGGCGTATTTCAGTTGATGTTTTCATTTATTTTGATATTATAAGTGTTTCCAATAACAGTGGATTTAATGGTGGACTTGCATGAGATGTGATGGCAAGTAAGACATCTCTTAGCGTTGCACATAGAAATCTTAGAATAATCGCTATGTTTAGATGTCAACGATTTTGAAATTATTTTGGATTGATTATAAGGATAGTTATATTTAAGAGGAGAAATATTAACTTTAGTAGTACGGAACAACTTTTTTCAAGAAGTGCGAGGAAGATGAATTGTAGACACAGAGGGTAATGTAAGAGGAGTTAGTAAAAGTTTGATTTTTTCTTTATATTTTAATATATTACATTACATTACATTAAAATTAGTTTTCTGAAGATATACTTATTCTCAAAGAACATACATATATTGCTATAATACTTTATTATATTTTGTCACATCATGTTTCATAGTGTAAAATAGGAGATTAAAATATATCAATAAATCATGTACAGCATGTGGATTTCTGAAACCAAAGGTTCTGAACAACTTCAAAGTTAAATTTCATCATATATAAATTTTTAAATAAACAAAAATATATGTCATTGTTAACGTCATTATTATTGATATTAAGAATGCCCAATAAAAATTCATGAAAGAAATACTGAATTTTTAACCACATAGATAGATTGACGAATGTCACGTCCATTGTTGATACTAAAACTGCAGTACAATTAAATATTTTTGTGATAACATTTTATTTTCTTATTCTTAATTGGTCAGGATGTCTATGACGACTTTTGCCATACGCCCGAGTCAGTTTGTCTTTTTTTTTTTTAATGGATTAAAGACACCTGATCATTTCTACTGTTAAGAATTTAGTGTTTTTCATTGATAATAAGATGAACTATTCACGATATACTTCAAATAGGGGATTGTATAGCTTTTATTCTAAGTTTATGTAAAACGGGGATTTATTTGTTTACTTTCTTACTGTCAATCGTACAAACTTATTTTGTCACGTGCATGAGGAGCCACACAGAATTTATCACTCTGCATTAATAGTTCTGTAGTTCGTCCAATAATTAAATTAGAGTATTTATTCACGTAAATATCAAGCAAGCCAATTCTAGGGAAATTACGTTATTTGGAGGATTTCTTTGTTTAATTTTAGGGAAAAACAGCTTTGAGAAATGTTTTTGTCTTTATATCTGCTTCCACCTCTAGAACTTCGCTTATCATCACCATCATTATCATCATTATTACCATCATCATCACCATCATCATCATCATCATCGTCATTGCTTTTATCTTCTGTTATTTTCATGGTGTATACATCACCTTTTGTCCTCATTATTTTCTACTAGGAACTTTTTGAATATACTTGATTTTACATTATACATATACCTACAGACATTTGTTCATGTGCGTTTCCGACACCGAATTTTCAGTTCAACAGAATTTCATATTTTGAATGGGATAAAATAATTTAGTGTCCTTGTTTTCTACATGTTTCCTCACCTTGAATAATCATTGCAAGACTTTTGCGACGGGTGCTGCATGCAAACAAGGGATGCTTCTCCTCCTGGACACCTGGTCTCATCTCAGTTTAACTGGGGTTCGCATTTGTGTGAATATAATATTTTATTCGATATTGTCTTTCTATTACGTGGACTTCGAGATGTGGTTAAACCTTCGGTTCTTTTCGTTGTTTGCTGGTTGGTTGGTTGGTTGATTGGTGTTTTACGTCGCTTTCAACAATATTTCAGTTATATCGCGACATGGAAACTAGAGGTTACCAACCTCTTAAACATAGTGGCGCAACCCGGGAATCGAACCCGGATCGTCGGCGCCGCAAGCCAAGCGCTTAACCACTACACCACGCCTGCCCCTTCGTTGTTTGCTTTGAGCTTGAATGATGTACATGATTCACCACAACACTTATATCAATTCATTTTCATATAATATGATACCGAAACTTAAAACAGATATTTAAGAAATATTAGAACATATATCCTTATATTTACGTTTGATTTTGGTCACTATCTGCGCATTTGGACAACTTATGCCTCTTCGGTAATTCTCAAGATCTAAACGATGGAAATCAAAAGTATAAATATTTGAACTCATCAGTAAATGAACCTAAAAATATTATAAAGATATAGGATATATTGATACCTGTCATATTTAACATCTTCTCTTTGATGCTCTTTGAAAATATTTATTAAATATGAAAGAAGGTATTCTAGATAAAACACGATTTGACGATAATTCCGATAATTTGCGAACAAGTTAACTCTAAACCTGAAGATAACACCCAGGGCTCTATTAAACACGACAACCCTTTATATAGAATATTATTTTATTATACAAAGGGAAGCTAAATTAATCATGATTCAGAAAGCCCACGAGTTGAACTTCTGTCCTAAACTGTAATATCTATCACATTCATAATTTAGAGTGAAATTTAGAGTGAATTTTAAGGCATCTATCAAGCGATTCCCCACAAGATATGTATTGTTTCCTCAATGAAACCTTTTTATGCTTAGAGAAAAAAAAATACTTAAAGGAAATGAAGTGCGGAAACATATTTCGGTTTCCTTAAGAGCGTATTGAAGGCGAAAGCCCTACGTCCAAATGAGGACTATTAATGCTTAGAGATAATAAATAGAAGATCTTGAATTATTCAATAAAACAGATCTAGTTTCCGATGAAATATTTCACCAAACTCTCTACTTATACTTCATAATTTCATTCTCTCTATTTATCAAATTTTTAAATATGTGTCCTTTGATTGTGCTGCTTATGCGGTGATTGGGAAGGTGGGCGCCCGTAATTCGATTAACCACACCAATTTAGTGACGTTTGTTACTTTAATTGACCGTCCGAAGTCGGTATCGTAACCGCAGTAAAATCGAATATTTTTATAATGTCGTTTTCTATGTATATTTTACTATTATCATGATTTATGTGCATATCCTTGGTGATTTGTGTCATACAACTGGGTCAGATGTCTTCTTTTTTCTCTTTTGTATTATAAATGTTCCTTTTTGACTAATACTGGTTATTTGGTTCAATCAGATCTATCAACACAATGGTATGGATTTCCTTTATCACATGATCTTATTTTAATAGAAAATTAAAAACAATTTTGCAATAAATATCTTTGATTAGGTGTTTCAAGTTTCAGTTCTTGATACAAAATTAAGATTAATATTCAACGTCAGTGATTATAAGCATGAAATACTGTAGTTGTTTTTGTGTGCAGGTCCTTGGTAATTTGTGTCATACAGGTTTGTTAGATGTCTTCTATATTCTCTTTCACTATCATTTGTGATACTTGTGATGGACAAGATAAACACTAGGCTAGAAAAGTGAATAGCCAGGGAAGGATAGGTATAAATGATATCATTTGAATGAGTCGTGATCTTCACATTCAATTTTGCCCCGTTTAGGGCACGTAACAGTACAGTATGATCTAAGTAAAATAAAAATTTTTGTAGGACGTGAATAATTTTGTATGTTTTAACACTTCAAGTCCCATAGCTCTATAACTTTCTTCGGGATGAAGCATATTTTTAAATTCCATTATAATCCATGTAATATACTCTAGTTATCAAACCGATACAAAATTTTATTATAATTGTCATATTGTAACGATGCAGGAACCTTTACATTTAACGTATACATTTGATATTTGTAAAAGTTGATTGATTGGTTTTGGTTTTACGTCACACCACGAATATTTCACGTATATGGTGACGGCATTTGCCTGATGCGGGGCATACAAATTTTGAACTTTGCAACAGACCCACCCGAAGCAGTGAGGGATCTTTAACGTGCAATGCATACCACGACACGGGGCCTCGGTTTTTACTGTCTCATCCGAAAGACATGACACCGGCATGACCAGAGCGGGACTCGAACCCCGGCCTCCCAATCAGGAGTCCGACGCCATACCACTAGGTCACGCCGGCTTTATTTGTAAAATAATTATATTTGAAATGAATTATTTGTTTAGCTGTGATATCTTATGATATATTTGTACACAGTATTCATACCTTCTTTATTAGCTGCTTATCGACTATTCTACTTTTCTCGTTCATTTCTTATATTATATATAAAAAAAAATTTTTGTCAAAATATAGGTGAAATAGTTGGGGTTTAAGCTTAATTAAATTTATTTATTGTTTTCGGTTTTAAATTCCATAATATTAATTTTCAACAATATGTTTCCAATGGAATTTCCCATTTCAATTTCTACGATATCTTATGTATAAAATTAGGAGTGTAAAAGGTTGCGATAATTTTATCTTGTCAGGTTCAAATAGTGAAACGCCTTAGGTCATGGACAATATGACCCGGAGATCATCAGAATGACAATGTAGACTTTTACTTGAACGTTGCATGCTGACTAACAGAACGATGGGGATTATATGACGGGCCTTGTTCACACCTTTTTCAGCGGATGATATGGTCCAGAACCTCACCCCCACTTACTATCAGCCGACACTCAATGGCCTGAACTCACTTCAAGATCAGAAAAACACGGTTTACTCATATTGATTTCAATTTATATATCTTTTGTATGTTGATCTCACTTTGCATTACTATGCGTATTTATATTTTTATGACCTTTTAACTTGAGAAACATATTGATCCTTGCTCTGTATATGGTGGATTATCTATTGATTTTTAAATGTGTTACCTTTGGTTACACTGCTTTTGTTGTGAGTGGAAAGGTAGGATCGTAAACCGATTAACTACACCAATTATTTGACTGCTGTTATACCAATTGACAGTCCTATATCGGTATTGCAAATGCACTTTGATCTAATTTTTCTTTTTTTGTGATTATTTGGTTCAAATTAATGCTTTATTAACAGTGCACTTTCGTGCTAATTTCTGTCATATGTTTTTAACGTTTCCTTTCACGGTTGACAGAAAATTCGTAATCTAGTATTTTGAAAATAATTAATAAGAAATGGTTATCATCTGAAGGCATTCGGCGAACTTTTTATACTTACAATTTATAATATGTAGGTGATATCGATAACTTAATAGTTTTACATGTAAAGATGATGGATAAATCCAAACCACAAGTCCAAAAATCATGAAACCATAGGACATACAAATTCAGTGAAAATGAAAAACAAATAGAAAATAAGAAAATATGTCTACTTGAAGAGCATTTGTGAACCCCTGTGATGGAGTGAGATCAGGTGCCCGGGGAGAGTGAGCATCTCCTGCTTGCTCGCAACACCCGTCACATATACCCCGTAGAAAGAGTCAAATCGTGTGAATTCCATATGTATTTATATATGGAGAAGTCGAAGTATTTAACCTTCTAGTATAGAAGGTGTCAAATCTGTGTAAAGTGATCAGAATCGGTCTCAGTCCAGAATATCATTTAAAAGTCTGGATAACGAGATATCATATGGAGTAATAAGAGTCTCGTAACGACCGTAGAACTTCCTCAGTGACGATGCTAGTCTAGCACATATATAACCCTGGTTGAGCAGCTTAACTGAAAGTCGCCTAGCCCTCAGAACAAAGTCATTGTAATTTGAACATGCTCTGGAATAACGTATTAACTGAGATATGAATACGCCGTATGCGGGTGATGATGGAATGTTGCTACTTATGAAAGGAAAGTTTGTGATAGCGAAATTGAAATCGTCACGTTTGTCATAGAGTGAGGTGTTCAATTGACCATTAATATCGAAAGACAACATAATATCTAAATACGAAGTAGAATTACTATTTTCTGTGGTTTCTTTGACCTCCAGTTCACTTGGATAGATGATGCTAAGGTAATCCGCGAATGAAGGATTATTAATTGAAAGCAAGTCATCTATATATCTGTAAGTAAAATTGAAGCCAAGAGCCAATTGTTTTTTTCCTTGCGAAAGCAAAGACTGAATGAACTCAGCTTCGTATGAGTAAAGGAATATGTCAGCCAGAAGCGGAGCACAATTAGTGCCCATTGGAATGCCGACAATTTGTTGAAAAACCTTACCTCCAAACACCACAAAAATGTTATCGATAAGAAAGTTCAACATCTGGATGAGAGCTGTTTCAGTGTATTTATTTTTGGAATCAGAATTTTCCCTGACAAAGTAAGTTTTATCGTGGCCTATTACTATATATTTGAATTTGCGGCTTCCGTTTTTACTAGTAAACATTTTGAATAATTTCCGCCAATCTGTCTTTTAATTTCTGATGAGGGATCGTTGTGTAAAGAGTCGAAAAGTCAAAAGACTTGATGGAGTGAATTTTAGTACAACTTTTTGATTTTAGATTTTCTAACAACTCTTTTGAATTTTTAAGGATCCACATTTGATTAATTCCGCTTCTGGAATATACTGTTTCGCAATATCTATGAAGGCCAGATTTAATTTCTGATAATATTTTTGTGAGTAGCATCGATACAGATTTTGTGGAACACTTCGAGGAACCAGCGATAAAGCGTTGTTTGTAAGGATTTTTGTGCATTTTTGGAATGCAGTACAAATATGGAAGTTCTAAATTCAATTTATTTGAGTCAATACCAAACGTATTGAGGACAGATTTATGATTCTCGAGTACTTCCGAAACCGAAAAGTTCGTAAGATTATAAGTAGGATTTCCTGGAGCTAGATTTAATCCTAATTCTTTCACTAGGCTGTCTAAGTAATATTTCTTACAAGTAAATGTATAATTATTAGATGCTTTATCTGCTGGTGTAATGATATAATGTTCTTGGAGGAAGGTAAGTTCTCTGACAACATCAGGATCTTTAAAAATAGATTTGAATCTGGTGTTTACAGAACCTTGTAATTTTTAAATTTTTCATCTCAGCAGTACTGCAATAGATTTGATCCATTCCGAAAGAGTGTCGACTTGTACTTCCTCTCTTTTTGCCCATCGTTTGGCATATTCCTCACAGCAGTTCATAATATTCTCAAAATTTTGGCTCCATGTGAATGATCTGGGTTCTCTGTATTTTGGACCTTTAAGTAAAAGTTCTCTTAATTTAGTGTTTTTAACTATATCGAGATCACCAGTAATGACATGGCCGCAAGGAGAATATACGAAATTAGATGAGGAACATGCACACGGTTGAGGATGGCATGCAGAGTTGCTAAGATCAAGACACTGTAGAAACCCTTTGTAATTATAAATTTTGGATGCAACTGATGGCGTGTAGCTATAGGAAATACATGGCGGATCTTTGTTTTTGAAATATGGAGGTATTTTCTCTAAAACAGACTTATGATTTAAAATTTGGCCAAAATTTAAATAATAAATGCCTTTATTTGCAAATTTAATTTTGATGAAAGGGCGATTAGATTTTTCCATAGAAATATCTGACTTGACGGGACGAAAAAGTCTAGCGGTCGATATGTCCATAATAATGCCATCTAGTCTATACTCTGCAAAGCTTATATCAGTAAATATACGGTGTCTGGACGATACGTACAACTCGTGTAATTTTCTGAGTGAAATAGAATAAAGTTTTGTACAAATGTGATGAAGGCCCAAAGGTTTATTTATAAATGACAAAAGAGCATCAAAGGAAATATTATGTATTTCAGGTTTGTTGTATTTGCGTGTACCATGACTTCGATGCCTCCTCTTGCTTTTGTTGAATAAACCGAGTACGTTAACTGATTGACACGCAGGACTAGTGAGATTACCAATACTACTAATATTGTCATTGCATCCATAGGGCGAAGCAGTGCCGAGACGTCTTATCCAGTATTCTTCTCTTTTCCGACGAAAAGGAGTGCTCAAATTGGCTCCTCTTTTTTCTTGTTTGTGGGGTGATATATTTTTTCTATAATTCTAATTTTCATTGAGAGAATAGAGTGGTCAGACTGGTTGATGTGGCGATAGAGTAATTGGTTTCCGCCACAATTTATTTTGGACCTGTGACCTGATACTCTTGTACGGAGTTGTCCCTTTGTCTCTCCAACATATATTAACCCACAGAGTGAACACTCAATACCGTATACAATATTTGAACTCTTACAATTCAAATGGTCAAAACTATGCGTATGAAAGGTATGTTTGGTTAAATTACTCGTAAAAGAATTGTCTGTAATTAAGATGTTGCAAGTTTTGCAATTTTTGGTCCCGCACTTAGATATTTCACAATCATAAGGGGAGAATTGGTAATCTTTAATTACGTCAACTAGTTTAACCTTACAGGGCTTGATGTTTATGAAGCTATCCGCATGTTGATACCAGAGTTCATTATTAGTGCTTACCACAAATGTTTGATTTCTAACGTCATTTAAGATAATATTGGGGACACCTAAGTTAACTGCTATGCACGTGTCCTTGCACATTACAGTTTGAGGCCTTTTTATAGTGGGCGACGCCTCAGCCACTATAGTTTTCTTATTAACATTATCCATATATATATAACGGACCGCCCGACAAGTGTCCTCGGGGACAAATTGTCCACCAGCAGTGACACATGGACAGTTGTAGAAATGTAAAGATGATGCATAAATCCAAACCACAAGTCCAAAAATCATGAAACCACAGGACATACAAATCAGTGAAAATGAAAAACAAATGGAAAATAACAAAACATGTTGAAAGTGATATTACTCTACTTTTCAGAAACTGCAAATGTGCCAACATTAATTCATATGGCATCATTTCGTCATGATTTCCATTGGTATTTTTAATGTACAGTTCACCACGGTGTAAAACTTATTTTTATGTCCTAAAACGATTGTATTGATTGATGTTTGTCTACGTCACCCCACAATTATTTCAAATATATGTTGACAGCATCTGTCATTCTGATGCATTTCACGGAATCTTTTACGCGCCACGCATAACGTAACACGGAACCTCGCTTTTCACTGTCGTATACGACAGCCAGGACTTCAGTGTGCCCACGGAGTTTTATCCGATATCAAACCGATATAAATCACCGCACTGCATTGTTGTAACCAAATGTTATATGCCCTTGCAGATAAACTATGCTTAATAAAGGAGGTTATTCAAGTCAATTTCATGCAAAGAAAATATGTTATGTACTTTGTTGATCTGTCGTTTCGAAGCTGGTATACCTTCATTTGCGTTGAAATAATTAAAGATATATCAACAAAATCTCAACTGGCTAAAGAGGTGTTAATACTGAATTGGCAAAATAAATGGAAAAAAGCAAATGAGTTGAGCAAATGTTAATGACATTAGACATCTTCCTTTTGCAACTTGAGGACCATGGAAGACAGACCTGATTATACAATAGAAATAAATTTGTAAATAAATTTATTCAATATTCTTGTGTCTTAATCAGGTATATATGAATATAAGGTAAAAAAAGGGTAAACTAATATAGTCGAACACCAACAAACAAACTAAAACCAAATAATGCATAGAAGGGTTATGGAAACAGTGGAAGTCAGAAATACATTTTGTCCAATGCTTACAGAGTTCTTACAGACTGCAATTTTCTTCTCATCGATGGGAGGAACGGGGATACGGAAAGAGTTGATGAAGACATTCATTCCCTGACTGTTTAACTGTGTCATAATGCTCCAGTGCCCATGATGTAACAAAACCATCGGCATACCCTCTGTGTGAGTAGCTAAAACTGCGGAAATCTTAAATTCATTCCAATCAGAGAATTTGAATAAAAATATTGAATCACTAGAATAGAGTGCTGATAGCGGACCACTATAATTACAGTCGTGAGTTACAAAAGCGTTAAACAACATTTGGCATAATTTCGTTCATTCATTTTCATTTGTTGACAATTATTATATAATTTCCATTCTTTCATCCAGTGTTTATATCTCCGAATTTAATTTATTCGCAATGGATTATGATTTACTATTAGGAAAGACTTAAATTTCGTAGACAGTTCTGATCTTTTTATTTCGACGTACCATTGGTACATGAGGTACAGACGAGCTGGGCTCCTAGTTCACCCCACAATGCTACATGAGGTACAGACGAGCAGGTCTCCCAGGTCGTCTGACAAAGCAATATGAGGTACAGACGAGCTGGGCTCCCGGGTGGCTCCGCAATGCTAGATAAGGTACAGGCGAGCCGAGCTCTCGGGTGGCCCAACAATGTTACATAAGGTGCAAAGGATTTGGGCCCCCGGGTTCACCCACAATGTTACATGAGTTACAGTGAGGTGCAGTCCTAACATAACATAATGTTAACGGGAAGTTTGCTATCCTCGTGCGCTCAGGACTGCTGAGCACACGTATTTGCGTTAACGCAGATTTCCAGGTGAACTCAATTTCGAGACCGCGTGAACGCGCTTGACCGCCGCGTTAACGCGCTTGACTGCCACGTGAACGTGTTTGACAGCCAGGTTCGCTTGCGTACAACTTAAAACTTGTATTAACATGTTCATATAGAAAGTTTTCAAGGAGAATCGATATATGCATTGTATATTCAAATATGAAAAACATATTAATGTGTAAGTAAAATATTTAGAATTAAATAAAACCCTTCCAATTGCAAGTTAAGGAATGAATTTTAAAAATATTGAACGCAATTTCCGAACATTGACTTGAATGAAATTTATTCTTCTTTTAGGATAATAATAATAATAATAATAGTAATAATAATAATAATGAAATAAAAATTAATAAATATAATAATAATGATAATTATTATTTTCATATATTATAGAAAATAGCTTAATTAAAAATAATAATAATGAATACCTACATAAGAAATACATAAATAAATTAGTTATAAATGAATAACCAAATAAGAAATAAAAACATAAATAAACTAATTAAAAATAAATAAATAAATGAAAGTAGAATCTAATCATGCTAGTATAAACTGACGAAGCTTTTTCATAAATACCTTATTGCATGTCTACGCGATAATTTCCTTTGTTGTATTACATATAAAATTCTTAATGTAGGGTTACATTTTAACATTATATTTAATACACGTTTTTTACATTTGCAGTAATTTAATTATATCCGTATTGCATAGAGAATTACAAATATACATGTAGACATGTGAACGTGCGACTGGACCGAGCGCACGCGGGAATAATCGCGTTAACGCGAATTCCCTCCCGCGTTAACGCGAGGAGCGCACGCGTCCGGTCGAGCAGTCCTAGCACGTGTGCTAAAGCAGTTTTCGTGACCGCTTTTTGCGTTAACGTGCATGTTATGTTAGGACTGCACCCATCTGTACAGAAGAATTGGGCTCCCGAGTCGCAGATCAATGCTACAAGAGGTGCCGACGAACTGGGCTCCCAGGTGACCCCACAATGCTACATGAGGCACAGACGAGCTGGGTTTCCGGGTCGCCCCACAATGCTACATGAGGTGCAGACGAGCTGGACTCCCGGGTCGTCCCACAACGTTACATAAGGTACAGACGAGCTGGGCTCCCGGGTCGCTCCACAATGCTACATGACGTATAGACGAGCTGGGCTCCTGGGTCGCCCCACAATCCAACATAAGGTATAGAACACCTGGGCTCCCGGGTCGCCCCACAATGCCAACTTTACTCCCATATCGCCAAATACCTGAAAAACTTGTATAAAATCGACGTAAAAAATAACCAACCAACAAACAACATAGTTTTGTTTCTATTCTTTGGTTTTTATTACTAATATTTAGTTACTTTGATTTCTTATTTTCTTTTTGCAAAATCGTTTTATAATTTGTGGAAATATTTATGAATTCCATTAGAATGAGAGCTCAAAAGTTGGATATACATTAAGTATTTCTGAATGTGTTCAAGCATAGAACAATAAACTTTGTAGGTGACTAAAATAGAAATCAAAAAGGAATGTGTATTTGCGATCTTGCGTATCATTATTTTATTATTATGGAGAATTGTAATGCTAAAACAAATTATAAGCAACATTACTGGACACTTTTACCGGTAGAAAAAAAATGTTGCGGTTTGAAACTGCATAAATATTATTCTTAAAATGTTTTTGTCATTACTGCTGAATAAAAATGTACAGATATGATAAATCAGTAACCAACAGAGAGACAATTGTCAATACAATTGACTATTCCAAGCTTTTACTACTAGCTAGCAGGAGATGCTCACTCTCCCCGGCACCTGATCTCACTCCATCACAGAGGTTCACATATGCTCTTCAAGTAGACATATTTTGTTGTTTTCCATTTGTTTTTTATTTACACTGATTTTGTATGTCCTCTGGTTTCATGATTTTTGGACTTGTGGTTTGGATTTATCCATCATCTTTACATTTTACTACTACTACATTTCAATTCGTAAGATGTAGTTTTGTATCCTCTAACTTACATTCCTTTTTGATTTCTATTTTAGTCACCTACAAAGTTTATTGTTCTATGCTTGGACAGATTACATCCAATTCACCTGTAAATTATTCTTAAAGTACATTTTCCCCACACAGGTCTCTGTCCTTAGATTGGTTTTTTGGCTCCTACTTTTAGGTCAATTTGATACTTCGTTTGTTTTTCAAATATGAACACTTAAGATTTCCATATTTTACGCCTTGAAAATCACTGAGTGATATAAGTTGCTGAAATGCGCATATGGCGCACTAAAAATATTCAAATATATAGTTCCTGCTATTTATATTTAGTTTTGAGAACACCTTGGTACAGTTAGTGACTGATAATCCCGTGTGTAATGTTGCGCATATCAGAATGGAGTTTTCGTTAACCCTCGATAACATGTTACTTCAATGATGAATTTGTATTGTTTTGGAAATTATATGGTAGTTATTATATTTCATATGAATAAACTCATATGCCTTACTACAGTGTCACAATTATCATATTATACACTCATAACTGTTGATATTAGAGTAGATCTGGACTTGGTATTTATTAGATCTTTATTACACGTTTCTTGGATTACCACAATTATATTTATGATACTGGTACATGTACATGAAAAGTTACACCATTCAATTTCATATTCCCTATTATCATTATGAAATATTTTATTAAGACTGAATGCTGATACTATAACTTTTATAGGATTACCTGGAATAAATATTTGCGGCATTGATGTTGCAATAAAAAGAAATCTTTACATTGTTTTATTGATTAATTTCATGTTTGATACTAATGATACTGGCTTTGAAGACTGGTTTGTCATTTGGCCGATGTCTTTTTTACCTGGGTAATCACTTTTATTTAGGATATCAAAAATACTTTCACATTCCGTTATTATTATTATTTCCTCACAGGTTAGCTGTTTTTGATCAATTTATCCACTTACTGTTTCATTCATTAAAAAAGTTACACATCAAAAGGACAGAACTTTTGCGTATTTAAATGAACATTCCAAGATCATTTGTGCATTAGTGTTAACACGACAGAGGTCAGTGACTGTAATCAAATGATAGCAGAAACTGGATTTATTCTCAGAGTACTCTTTTAATTGAGGACACTTTAAGTTACTAATTACATTGCCGTGAAAATTGCTGCAGCGTCTTCTGTTATCTTAATATTTTTTTCAGTTAATTACTTATCTACTAGTTTATTCAAGTTATTTTGATAGTTCCAATTTTAATGCTTGCTGTACAGGAAGTTCGTATTATTATTATATCTTAGATATCATTTTCTTTTATTCGATGTATTTCATATGCTGTCCCAATATTTCAGACGGAATTGATTAATAAAACGTAAGAGAATTTTGAATGTTGGTGAGTGTGTATGTTTTTTGGTCTTTTTCTTTAGGGGGGGTGGTTATATGAAGTTTTTTGTGGGGATTTTTTGTTTTATTTACTTTTTCTTTCTTTTCGATTTTCCTATGGAAGTTTATTATATATTTTAAAATATACAGTAATAATGTTAGTGTAATGTTAGTATAAACGTTGAAATGCTTTATTAATTGCCGCCATTATTGATTCCATTTCGGTGAAGGATGCTTGCAATTATTTATCAGTGAAACAATTCTTTAATAACTCCAAAAGATTTATACCAATCTCAGATTTTTGTTCGACAAACAATGACTCTCCAACAATGGTCACTGCCGAATCTTTGGAAGAGCAGTGAAAGCACCATCGAAGGATAAGGCTATACATGAGGAATATGTATAACTCACGTATTGCTAGGAAATCTCTGTGTAACTAAGATATTGCCGTAGAGGTCACACTTCATTTATTAGATTTTAAACTTACTATTTTATGATAGAAGTACAAGTCCTCGGTAATTTGTGTTACACAGCTTTGTCAGATGTCTTCTGTTTTCTCTTTTATACTACTTATTCCATACATTTTGTTTAAAGATCCCCTTTACCTCTCTATGGTTCGTCTTCAAAGATCTAATGCTTATTAATTATTAATTAAGAGTTTAATATTTAGACCAAAATCTAGGATTATTGTTCAAGTTCTATTTTAAGCCCTGGAAATCCACTTATTTTGTTTGAATAAGCATTCCAAATCAGTAGTAAAGTAACCACAGATTCACACACATAATCATGCAATTTTACAATTCCTTCCTTTAACAGAAGGGGCAGGCATGGTGAAGTGGTTAAGCGAGTTGCACCAATATGTTTAAGAGGTTGGTAACCTCTTGCTTCCATGTCGCAATATAACTGAAATATTGTTGAAAGCGACTTAAATCACCAATCAGCCTATAATGGAAGCACTTTTATTTAAAATAGTTTACTATAGAAAGCCAACAGTAGATGCCAAACATGCAAATTTGGGAATTGAAACTATGTTTGTCCATCAAAAGTACCAAATATTGTTAACAATTAGTAAAAAACGAAAAAGTACCGAAGGGTTATCCATATCTCATAGTTCATGGAATAAAAGGACAGTATCGTGTTTAGTGTCATATTCAGACAAATGCGAACCCTAATTAAACCGAGGTGAGACCAGGTGCCCTGGAGGATTAAGCGTCCCCTGTTTGCATGCAACACCCGTCGCCAGAGTCCTGCAACAACTTTTTCAAGTCTAGGAAGTAAATGCATAATTATATACATAGAAACACATGAAGGAGACAAGAACACGAGGTCAAATTTTTCTACTCAAGGCATGAAATGTTGTTTTACTAAAATTCCGGCATTGGAAATGCACGTGAACAAATGCCTGTATATATACGTATTATGTCAAATCAAGTATAGTCAAAAAGTAAAGATAGTTAGTTTGTATGGTCAGGTCCCAAAATATCGGTGAACATTCTTGAAAGAGGAACCTGAAATTGCACTAGATCCCTATATCGACCATAGAACTTCCTCAGTGACATTTCAAACGTTTCTTAATATATACTTGTGAGAGTAGTTTCGTGGCAAGAAATCTCGCTCTTAGGACGAAATTTTCGTGTTTAGAGCATGACTAGTATAGCGTGAAAGTTGTGAAATGAAGACGCCATACACGGGAGAGAAAGGTATGTTGCTATTCAGAAAAGGGAAGTCGATAATAATGAAATTGAAATCGTGACCTTTGTTATAGAGAGAGGTTACCGATGAACCTTTGTCACTAATTGATAGGAGTATATCGAGGTATGAAGCGGAAGATCTACTCTCAGTTGTATCTTTTATCTCGAGTTCATTTGGATATATTATGTTGAGGTGATCCTTAAATACAGAGTTGTTAATCGACAAAACGTTATTGATGTATCGGTATGTACAACTAAACCGAGATGCTAATTGTTTATTAAAAAACCCCACAGATATCAACATCGACCTATCATGTTTTTATCTCTGATAATTTCTTTTTTAACATCACTGTGAATGATCAAATTTGAATTCTACGTTATCAAATTTTTATATAATCCCCACTTTACCTGGTTATTCTATCATTTCTAAGAAAAAAAATTAAATAAAAATTATTTCCTATAACTTTAATTAAATAGCCTTACTTTTGTCGAATAATTTGACTTACTCGCATAGACCGTTTTGCTCTAATCATGAGCCGATTACGTTAACGCTTTTGACAAAATTGTTATAGCAACCATGTTAAACCATTTCCTGGTTTGTCTCCAACATAAAATAGGTAGCGGTGAACGTTGTTGATAACGCTAAAAGGTGAGCAATTATTTATTTCATAAGCATGAGAATTTTGATTTGAATGGTATAACGTTGATTTCAATAGAATCTTGCTTTAATATTTAACAAGAATTAATTTAACAAAATCTCGATATATGAAGTGACATAAGTAGGTAAGGCATACTGTTAATAGTTCAGTCAGGAAGTAAAAAGCGTACACAACCCTAAACCAACTTCACATACCAAAACTATATTAAAAGTCCTCAGTTAAACACAATTATTTTCAATGAAATACAATGTGAATGGCCTTCCTCTTGCATTGTGTCAAAAGTGATCCATCAAACTTGTTATTATACATGTAACATCCATGGAACTCTTTTGAGATCTTATTTTGTCACAGTTGGTGTATGTTCGGTCATAAACAAATTAGTGTCGGGTTTGTTTTTGGTTTGTTTGTTTGGTATTTTGGGGGGGGGGGTTCGAAACAGAAGGTCAATTTTATACGATGTTAATAATCTTATAAAAATATTAAGGAGGGAATTACCGGTCGGAGTTGGTGCATTGTAGATGACTCAATCAACTTCCTATATGTCCGTCATTCCGATAGAATTCAAGAGATTATAACATTTTCTTGGATTCAGTATAATCAAATGTTATCTCTATGCGGAGATAAACACTGAAAATCCTGTTTACATCAAAATTAGATAACGCAACAAGATTCGAAAAAAAAAAAAACGCTTAAAAATCGATAACTTTAATTCATAAAATATATAGGAAAATTATTTATCATATCGCCAATTATGCAATGCACTAAATCATGACGCCTCCAGATTATACAATACGATGAAGCCAAAGTCTTAGGGCAGAAAACATCAAAAGCAATTAATGATTAATTTACAACTCAGGAAAGGAAATCATGTTATGACTCAATTAAGTTCAGACGGATCTCACCTACGAAAATACGGCTACAAATAAGATTGTATGTCAATCATTGCCATTAATGTGAGACTAGACAGAGTGTTCTCCCAAAAACTTATAGACTCAAGGACGATAGATAGAATATACTCAGAGCTTAAAACTGCAATGTTGTTATTATCGAATGGTAAATATTCATTGAATACATCCTCCAAGATGACGTTGGAAGACAGAAAATTTGATGTGTTAATTCACTAAATATACCGGAAAACGGTATGAAAAATATTGTATGATGTCGTATTATAGAACTAACATTGTTTAATTTCAACCAGGATCCAAAGTAGTCAAATTAACGGGAATAATATGCCATGCTATTATTGTATAATGAGAATCTAGAATCTCGGGCGACATACTTCGACATCCCAACCGAGGCGTTATGTCGAAGTATGTCCCCCTCGACTGATATTTTGCGATCTGGGACTCGAGGTGATTCTTGATTCTTTAATGCCTATTTTATCTTTTTCTAAACATAAAACATAAAAATCATGATGGAGCAGCGTGACGTCACAAGTAAGCGGTCGCCCTGTACTAGATCGATGTTCTAGATCTTCAGTCTCGTATGGGAGAAATAATAATCTACGTCACGGTTAGGTAGATACACAGTCAGACTGACCAGTGATAAATTCTATCAACGAATGCTGGTGACATAATTTCCAAGGTTGTATGTATGTATGTAGGTAGGTAGGTAGGTAGGTATGTGAGTGTGTGTGTGTGTGTGTGTATATATATATATGTGTGTGTGTGTGTGTGTGTGTGTGTGTGTGTGTGTGTGTGTGTGTGTGTGTGTGTGTGTGTGTGTGTGTGTGTGTGAGTGAGAGTGCGTACGTGCGAGCACGCACGCACGCACGTATTTTTTTTATTCTTATTTTATTTATTCTTACTTTTTTAAATCACAGTACTTAAAGTACTGGTAGCCGAGCTTTTAGTAAGTAACAAAAGATTAAATTGTTAAAATACAGTTGATAACAAATTCAAGGAAAGAAGAATTTACACATTTCATTATGGAAGAACAATTCATTAGTTAACTTTGATTAAATATCTCGTGAGGTATGACATCTACCATTGATCATGATGAAAACCATAAATTCCTGGTTTTAAAAGTTAAACTGCCCTTGTCATGCTTTATTCTCTTGAAATAATATATATAAAAAGATATACCTGTCATCTCCTATCGCCATAGAGAGCAGAATTATGACATTTCTTTCTGATTGGTGTAAAGTCAAAACGGCCCAAAAATAAAACAGCCCACACGAAAATAGGAATAATTTTATGCTAATGGCAATTTTTTAGAAGTCAAATTATTTGCCCTGTTACTATCTGAATCAGGTATAATTTAACACTAGGTGAAAAACAAAATCTATTTTGAAATCAAAGTCGATATCCATTGTCATAATATTACAGAGTGCGGCCGGTGTGGTAAAAATGGGCCGTTTATGTGTGGGCCGTAAAAAACCCCAAAAATACAAAGGAAAATGCAAATTTGGATTTAATACCTGTATTCATGAAATAATATCATTCAATAATTTAAAATGTATCCTAATTAAAGATAAAGAACTTATATATTACGTGTTTTAAAATGGGGTATAGTATATGGTCAATACAGTAAATAATACTAATTGACTTGATAAAATTAACTTATCTTGACCAGAATCACAAAATGCGTATTTCGACAATGTTTGTCTAAATGATGATAATCAAGGTCGAAACCCTTGAATAAAACACATTCAAAATAGTATGTCTAGTATCTTTATTATATTAGTGTAATATTAATGCTTTTATTCTATATGTTGATATCACAGTAGTGCCCCACTTCTGGTTGACATATTCCTTTACTCAAAGGAAGCTGAATTCATTCAGTGTTTGTTTTCGCAAGGAAAGATACAATTGGCTCTTCGCTTCAAATTCACTTACAAATATATAAATGACTTGCTTTCAATTAAGAATTCTTAATTCACAGTTTACTTTAGCATCAACTGTCCAAGTGAACTGGAGATCGAAGAAACCAATGTAAGTTATTCTATTTCGTATTTAGACATTATGTTGTCTTTCGACATTGAGGGTCAATTGAACACCTCAATTTATGAAAAACGTGACGATTTTAATTTCGCTATCACAAACTTTCCTTTCACAAGTAGCAACATTCCATCATCGCCCGCATACGGCGTATTCATATCTCAGCTAATACGTTATTTCAGAGCATGTTCAAATTAGGCAACTTTCAGATAAGCTACTCAGCTGGGTTATATATGTGCTAAACTAACAACGTCACTGAGGAATTTCTATGGTCGTTACAAGACTCTTATTACACAATATATCTCGTTATCCAGACTTTCAGTGATATTCTGGACTAAGATCGATTCCGATCATTTTACACAGATTTGACACCTTCTAAACTAGACGGTTACCTAATTTGACTTCTCCATATATAAAAGTGTATGAAATTTATACGATTTGACTATTTCTACTAGGTATATTTACCGGTTAACCACACTAACTGAGTGACGTTTGTTGCTTTAATTGACAGTCCTAAGTCCCTATCGTAACTGCAGTACAATCGAATAAGTTTGTTATGTCGTTTTCTGTGTTTTTAACTATTAAAATGTTTATGTTTATGTCCTTGCTGATTTCTGTCAAACAGCTTGGTCTTATGTCTTCTATTTTCGATTAACAACCCTGTATTTGAGGATCGCCTCAACATCATATATCCAAAGGAACTCGAGATAAAAGATACTACAGAGAGCGCATCTTCTGCTTAATACCTCGATATACTCCTATCAATTAGTGAAGATGTTCCTTAGGAACCTCTCTTTATGACAAACGTGACGATTTCAATTTCATTATTACCATCTTCCCTTTTCTGAGTAGCAACATACCTTTCTCTCCCGCATATGGCGTCTTCATTTCACAACTTTATGTTAGGGCATGCTCTAAATACAAAAATTTCGTCCTGAGAGCGAGGCTTCTTGCCACGAAACTACTTTCACAATGATATATTGAGGAACGTTTGAAATTGTCACTGAGGAAGGTCTATGGTCGTTATAGGGATCTATTGCAATTTCAGGAATCAAGAATGTTAAACGATATATTGGGACCTGACCATACAAAATTACCATCTTAACTTTTTGAATATACTCGATTTGACATAATGCATATATAATGAAAGGTTGTTGCAGGACTTTTGCGACGGGTGTTGCATGCAACCAGGGGACGCTTACTCCTCCCGGGCACCTGCTATCACCTCGATTTTATTGGGGTTTGCATTTTTCTGAATATGACACTAAACACGATATTGTCCCCTTTATTCCATGGACTATGAGATATGGTTTACCCTTCGGTACTTCTTCTCTTCACTTCTCGTTGCTTTAAAATACCCACATCGACTCTGATTTCGACCACATTTGCTCATTTTCATTAGATACATTCGGATATTGAACATTTCGATTGGCTTTATTATGAGAAATCCATTTCCACTTCTGTAACCTAATTTTGAATATTTGGTATGTGACGTTTTACTCTGTTAACACCAATTATAAGGGTTATAACACACTTTTCTTTATATCCTTTCTCTCTCTCTTTTGATGAGTAATATTCGCATATTGAACTGCCTTTGTTATGGCAAATCAAGTTTTATGGTCTGTGACCTAATTTTACAAAAGCTTTTGCCATTTATAGAACTGATATTTGTGGGGGAAAAGGCGTTATTCATCCTAGGTAGCGATCCATCCTGTTTTCCTGCATATCTTCGATGTTAGACTAGAACGGAAATCACCGTTATTAACTACCATTCTCCTTACACATTTTTATACATAAACATTAATCAAATCAACGAAACTCGACGAAAACTAACGTCACGAAACCCAAAAATTAATCACTTTCTTTCAAAATATATTTCACTAAAGTTTGAATGGACATATAACAAGCAGCTGCAGTTATTGGAACGACGAGCGATAATGCTGAATAGCACTTGAAGCTGGCTGTGCATATAAAGTCCTAAATATCCAGTACAAACTCTCACAAATAAATATAAAATCAATACATACATATATATGCTAGTAGACATAATTATATGACAAAGGAATGACAGGACTATGCAGCCATTATATATATATTTGAAAGCAACAAAGGTAAAATACAAAACATTTTCCAATACATATGTCTAAGCTGCATGGCTAAGGATTAAAACATTCCACATACGTGTTAATTTAAATAACGTTATTTCGTTCATCCTGTCTCTCTATACAAATGAATCTTAGTCATTAATGTTACTTCTTAATTAATATAAGTCTCTTCTGAATATACCTTTTTATCTTGATTCATACACCTGAATCATATATAAATATTTGGATAGTTTCCTAAGCTTTATTGAAGTGTAATTTAATACTTAAAAAAAACATGTGCCACAGGCGAACTGTATTCTCTTTATAAAATACTTTTCTCATTTTGTTAAAGGAAATTCGAAGTTATTACATTAATACGTGTAATTATCTATTATTAATAAGTTTGTTGCGAAATACATGTAGACGTTACAGTAAACTGGACATCTATTTCACAAAGCCTAAAATATTATGAATCCTTCTAAAAGTATGAAACTATAATTATGAAGTTTTTTTCCCATTTATTTCAATCTGAAATGCAAATAACCAGAAGTTTTTATACTCATTTTTTAAGAAGAAAAGAAGAAGACAAAACCAAATCTCTCAAAACGAAAACAAAAGTAAACAATAATAAATAAATAAATAAAATATAACATTAATAAATTCGCAGAATTTCAAAGAAACTTTTATTTGGTGTAATTCTTGTTCGAACAATTTCACCAAATACCTCATGGAGCCATATGTTATTTAGACGATTTGGTATTAGTGTTTCTTTCTTTTTCATTTTTTTTTGGGGGGGGAGTACTTATTATCATCAATACATAAATATGTTGTAGTGCAGTTTAGAATAATTATGAATACCCTACTTACAAAATAATCTCGTACATTAATTGCGCGCCTTTTCTGGCCGACATATTTTTGTACTCTTACGAAGCAAAATTCATACAGTCTCTCATCTTTAAAGGCAATAAACAATTAGCATCTCGGTTCAACTTTACATACAGAAACATCGATGACGTTTTGTCGATTAACCACCCTGTATTTAAGGATCGCCTCAACATCATATATCCAAAGGAACTCGAGATTAAAGATACAACAGAGAGTACATCTTCAGCTTCATACCTCGATATACTCCTATCATTTTGTGACGATGGTTCATTAGTAACTTCTCTCTATGACAAACGTGACGATTTCAATTTCATTATTACAAACTTCCCTTTTCTGAGTAGCAACATACCTTCCTCTCCCGCATATGGCGTCTTCATTTCACAGCTTATATGCTATGCCAGGGCATGCTCTAAATACGAAAATTTTGTCATGAGAGGGAGGCTCCTTGCCACGAAACTACTCTCACAAGCATATATTGAGGAACGTTTGAAATTGTCACTGAGGAAGTTCTATGGTCGTTATAGGGACCTAGTGCAATTTCAGATCCCTCTTCACGAACGTTAACCGATATTTTGGGACCTGGCCATACAAAATAACCATTTTACCTTTTTGACTATATTAGATTTGACATAATACGTATATATATACAGACATTTGTTCGCATGCGTTTCCGACACCCGAATTTCAGTCAGGCAGCATCTCTTGCCTTGAATGGGAAAATTTGACTTCGTGTTCTTGTCTCCTACGAGTGTTCATGCGTGTATATTTATGTATCCTCGACTTGAAAGGTTGTTGCAGGACTTTTGCGACGTGTGTTACATGTACGTGCAACCAGGGGACGCTTACTTCTTCCGGGCACCTGGTCTCACCTCGATTTTATTTGCCTGCATATGACACTACACGATATTGTTCTTTTATTCCATCGACTATGAGATATGGTTTACCCTTCGGTACCTCTTCGTTTTTTACTTTTACCACCCTGTACATGCTCCACATCAAAGTATCTTTACCCTCCATGCGGCCATGTGGTAACTGGTGACCTCAATATAGTACATAACAGGAAATTACGCGACCTCCTGAAGAAAGGTCCTAAATATAGAGTCCCGTTCGTTCACATGGCGTGATAATTTCAAAATTATTATGGATGCATACGAGGAATATGCCAGGAGATGGTCAAAAAGGGAAGAAGTGGAGCCTGACACTCTCTCCGAGTGGATGAAATCCATCGGAGAACTACTCAAAAGAAGAATAGGGCGTCTCAGGCATTCGGTAAGAACCAAATACGAGTCTATATTTAATGACCCTGATGTAGCCAGAGAACTCTCTGAACTCCACGAACAATTTATTATTGTCCCAGCTGACAAAGCAGCAAACAATTACACCTTCGTTTGCAAAAGATTGTACATTAATTGTCTGTTAGAGGAACTTGGACTACACTCTGCACCTGGAAATCCAACATACACACAAACAAATTTATCTATTTCTGAAATACTTCAAAACCACAAATCTGTCCTCGAGTCTTTTGGAATTACCACAACAAACTCTGATCTTGAATTACCTTATATTTATTGGATTCCAAAAATACACAAAACCCCTTACAAACATCGTTTCATTGCTGGTTCTTTCAAGTGTACCACCAAACCTCTATCCATATTGCTAACGAAGATATTGACACACATCAAGCATGGTCTTCAAATTTACTGTGATACCGCATACTCCAGAAGCGGAATAAATCAGATGTGGATCCTCAAGAATTCTAAAGAACTTTTAGAGAATCTAAAATCTCCGAAATTTAATAATATTTTCAGCATCAAATCTTTTGACTTCTTCACGCTCTACACTACAATTCCGCATCAAAAGCTCAAAAACAGACTTGCTACAATTATTCGAAATTCTTTTTTCCATAAAAATGGAAATCGTAGATATAAATATCTTGTTATTGGGCGGGAAGATACATATTTTGTGAAAGAACACTCTGATGCAAAACACAAGTATACCGAAGATCAAATCATCAAAATGCTGGAATTTTTAATAGACAATATTTTCGTGGTGTCTGGAGGGAACATTTTTCAGCAAATCATTGGCATTCCCATGGGAACTGACTGCGCCCCTCTTCTTGCTGACATTTTCTTATATTCGTATGAGGCAGAATTTATTCAAAACATGCTCTCCACGGGCAGAAAAAGTCTTGCATCTCAGTTTAATTTTACGTATAGATATATAGACGACGTATTGTCAATCAATAATCCTAACTTTAAGGATTACATACATGAACTCTATCCCCATGAACTTGAGATAAAAGAGACAACCGAGAGCAATAATTTCGCTTCGTATCTGGATATATTTTTAACTTTCGACAGTAGTGGTCATTTGGACACCTCTCTTAATGACAAACGTGACGATTTTAACTTCCAAATAACTAAATTTCCGTTTCTTTGCAGCAATATCCCGTCCTCACCTGCCTATGGAATTTTTATATCTCAACTTATAAGGTACGCAAGAGCCTGTTCTCTATACAACTTTTTTATTCCAAGGGCCAAACGACTGGCCACTAAGTTGCTCCTGCAGGGATATGTTAAAGAACGTCTGAAATCGTCACTGAGGAAGTTCTACGGTCGCTATGGGGATCTTGTACGAAAGTATGATGTGCCTCTTTCTAGAATGATTGATAACATTCAGGAATGCGACTAAATGATCTGTTCAGTGAACACCAAATATGACTTTGTATACCAGTTTTGTACGTTCGTATGTACAATTAGGAAACCAAAACTCTTGATTTTGACATGTTTCTTAAGAAGTGCTGTGACGGGTGATGTATGCAAACAGGAGACAGTATTTCGGGGTTCACAACAGTTTCTTTTTGAATCTTACACGATTTTGTATCTGTCCTTGGACTTTGAGAATGATTAACGGTTTGGTACTTCTTCGATATTGATTTAGTAAGACAGAACGCATTATGTGATGTCTGCAATATTTCTGGACAATGTTCGGTTATATTTTGAGATATTTCACTGAGACACTGCAAATTAAGTTTGAATTTCGGTTTTGTTTAATCAATGAGTTATTTCTTATTAGGAATAAACGTTTTCCGCATTTTCACTCATACTTTCAGTGAATCTGTGACTTTGATATGGTACACTGCATATCAGGGTCAGACTTTAACCACATTTGTTCCTTCTACATACATTCGTACATAAAGGTATGCATATCAGTTATACCTACTTTGACTTCTCCATATATAAATACACGATTTTACTCCTTCTACTGGGTATATGTAATGGGTGTTGCTAGCAAGCAGGAGACGTTCACTCTCCCCGGCACCTGATCTCACTCCATCATAGGGGTTCACAGATGCTCTTCAAGTAGACATTTCTCGTTATTTTCTGCTTGGTTTTCATTTTTACTGATTTGGTATGTCCTCTGGTTTCATGATTGTCGGACTTATGGTTTAGATTTATCCATCATCTTTACATATGATCGGTAACAGTAACAAATCATAGAGTTTATGAATGATGAAATATATATTGTTACTAGAATGTGTAATACTAATATTATTTTACTATAATATATTATTAACTATATTTAATAAAATTTTATAATTCATACCGTTAAGTCAGTAAAATAATCCACGTGTTTAGGATCAAACATTCATTGGGCTTGATTTACCGAGGCTTACAACAGTTCGGATTTGCTCATGTGAAAGGTTTTACAGAAGACTCTCGTACTTGCAACGATGTCAACAAACCTATGCAACATATTTCTTTGGAAATGATACTTTCAAGAAAAAACATATTAAGTTGCATAAAATATTTGGCATTATCTGAAAGATTCAACGACGAATTCTACCCATGACAATAGAAAGCTAGCAAATAAATAAAACCATGAACTCTAAGGCTTAGGTTATATACTCGATTAATAAATCTGCACTAGTTGACACTACTTGTTCATAACGGGTCTTTCAATACATCGGTTATTACTCTCAGCTGTAACTGAGACATTTGTTATTAAGGTTTCGACCGGCATTGTGAATATCCCACAGCGTTTTTTAGTTTCATGTTAATTAATCACTTTTATAGATGTCTCAGAAAGTCAATTCATCACCTTGTCATATCTATCTTTAATGACGTGTAATTATTTTCGTCCAAACACGTATTATATTGTTTTGAAACATTAAACTTTGTGCTTTATTAGAATATAGGCATCAGTAGTTGGTTTAATAGTTGTTGCATTTTGTCTTTTGCATATTTTAGTGGGAAATGGGGCCGTAAACCGGTAAATCACACAAACTGATTGACGATTGACACGTACCACCGCAAATACATTCCCATCGAATATTTTTGTGATTTTTTTTATTTATTCACTGTAATCCCCCACCGGTAAATCCACTGCATCCGTCTTTCTGAGACACTTAGGTTGTCCAGACTGTTTTCGCAACTATTAAAGTTATTGACTTGAAATTTGATATGAAGTTTTGTATCAGTGAGTCACAGATCAAGTTCTAGTACAGCCATGATTGACCTGCTTTTGAAAGAGTTCCGACCTTGGACTCAGTAATTACTTTAAGCATATATATATATATATATATATATATATATATATATATATATATATATATATATATATTCTATATATATATATATATATATATATATATATAATATATATATATTATATATATATATATATATATATATATATATATATATATATATATATATTTACCGGCTAAAAGTCGTTTTAGAATTAAATGACTGGTATATTGTATGCATTAAAACTCTTCATTTGCTAATATAAAATTCTGTGTTTCAAAGTTAGACACCTAAGTCAGAGAAATTTGGCTTAAGGTACATGATTGTCCACTGGTTAGTTACTGTCGGCACACAATCACATCGCACGAGACTTTCGCAATTTCGCATAAAAACAAGACACAGAACTAATACACAAAGCCTATATATTATTTGAAAGTCTCATTATCAAGAAATTAACAACTAAAACAACATTTTATTTACTCAATTAAATAAGTATTACCATGTAACTGACGAAAATTATGTGTTGGTTAAATTTTGATATTTTCAGTGCTTGACAAAATATGAGATGCGTTGATATTTCTAATTCACAGAATTCAATCGTGCATAATATACGGTGGAGATAACAATCCGAAACAACGACTGGCGATTACTTAAAGACACACAAATCACTCAGCGAGAAGAGGAGGAACTGTCGGTATATATAGCGCTTGCAGTGTCTATAGTATCAGCGGGAATATAGATTCCACGGAAATAATTCTGTCAAACCTCTATCTGTACGAAGTGTGTCATGGAAAACACTAGTTTCAACTCGACAAGTAAGTAAAGTTATATATATTTTGAAAATTTAGAATTTATTTTGTGCGTATTTATAATGCACGTGTAACACATTTATTCATAATGACATTAATGATAGATATCTGTGGGAAAATAGCTGAAAAAGAAAATTATATCTCAACTTCCTACTATTTATGCATATTAATGCCCTTTTCCGCTTATATATAATTTTTAGTTATTCAATCGTGAATTTGTATTAACATTATAACAAACATTTAATATTTTCGAAGCAAAAGAGGAGAATGGGGAAGTTAACATGACATTTACTAACACATTCTCTATGCTTCTTAGATACTAGATTGCAATCAAAAGTGTAACTTTACTTTTGTATGTATTTGAAATATATTTTCAACAGAAATACAACGGCCTTATTGGTATCTCATAATCCAAGGTAAAATTAAAAGCAGAATCAATTTCCTTTTTTTTTTTTTTTGTTGTTGTTGTTGTTTTTTGTTTTCGGGGGGGGGGGGTTTGCTGTTTTGGTTTTTTTTTTTTGTTTTTGTTTTTGTTTTTGTTTTTTTTGTAATTGGGTTTTGAATTTGAGAAGTCTACAATTAAATCAATTTAGATATACATTAACACATAAAATATGATTAAACAATAAACATTGGAAGTATTTAAAGAATTTTTAAATTATCAGGATTCTGTTCAATTTCTGAAAATAAAGCCATTTAAATACCGAAAATTTTCTCTGAATATCATGACATTATCTAAATATTAATGTCAGTCTCTTTTCAAATAAACTCATTTCTAATCAATTTCCTGTTATAAAATTACTTGTATAAATTAATATAATTATCAATGTTTTCTTTGTTATTTTTAATAGACGTTTTCTTGAAATGAAAATAGTCTATTTCTTAAGATTACTTTCTTGTTTATTGAATGTTTCAGACCAACGATTATCATCTATATGTAAATGTAATTTAAAAAGAAAAACAATGAGTAAGCAATTTCATAAGAAGAGAGTTTACAATCTATGAAGAATAAACGATGTTTTTGGAATATCGTAGATAAGATTTTTACCAGTTTGTCAGGTTATCGCTAGTCTACATCTGCTCTGAGCTTATTATCACGTACGCATTCATTTGTGAGCTCATCCGTTCATGCATATCGGTCTAGCTTTATTACATATCTTAATTAATTGCTCTTATATGTTACTAGCATACCACACCTCTTAGGTGTAACAATCCTCCACATGTATCAAGAAGTTATCTCTTGAAAGGTCATAAAAAGAAGAGTATTATGGCATGAAATTAAAAAAAATATTTATAAATAGGCATGTGTCAACCGTGCTCTGTCCGTCTAAAAACAAGTTAAGTACCTTGATCTGTGGCAATTCCTACTAAATGTCAAAGGAGACCAGTTCAGTACTTTACCTCGATTCAAACACTTAAGCAAGTAGAATTTATAGCTGGACTTAAAAGTCATATGGACTATGTCGAACGCCTTAAACTGTTTAAGACAATGGTAAGAAATTATCGGAACCCTTAACCTTCCCTAGTTTGTGTACTAGATCAACTTATAAATCGGGATGATAGATTCCGCAGAAAATATCTTGCTGAAAAGTAAGTATTCCTAAGTTAGATCAGATTTGAAATCTTTCTAAGTTCAAGGTATTTGTTACCCTGAATCACAAGTTCAAAAGTAAGATGTTTATATATAAATAAAAAAAGGTTAGTGCAGGGTGTAGTTAATGGAACCAAAAGAAATATGTATGTATACCCCCATGATGGGAGTTTCATGACATCGTAATCTAAGTAGGTATTTAAAATGGGGCAGTATTTGATGTAATGTCATTGTGACATTCCCAACAATGTATCATGGTGGACATTCATTGGACCACAAAAAATTACCCCCTCCCCCCACCCCCAACACCATGAATTAACAATTTAACAATTTTCATCGCTTTTAACGTGCTTACAGGAAACAATAAGGGGCACACTTGGTGTAATGGATTATTATATATAAGTATTGGGTTTTCGGTTGGGGCGACATGGGTTCAATACCCGGAGTTTGCACTATCTTTACAGTGATATCTCCATATATATATATATACTTCTTTACTTTTTTATATACTCTTTTTGCCCATGTATTGATTTGCTACTCGAAAATTTTGTTTGTTTGCCAATACACCAAGTTAAAAATGTAGGGCATTCCCAATTTATTTTAGGTTTTTTCTGTTTCATGTTTCTATACCGTTACAAACGCTAAACAGGAATTCCCAAGTACTGTTTATGAATTTACTTTTAAAAAATACATGTCTTTTGACTTTTTTCCAGAAACTGAAAAAAAAAACATGATAAATCAAAACAATTATTTGCTTTGCATCGAATTATTTTGAGTATCTGTTTAAAATTTGATTACAACCTGCTTCCGTATAGCAATAAATTTGAAAAAAAAAGTAAAATTTAAAAAGGGTAAAACGTAAAAATCAAACAACCCACCACAAAGACGAATTGTATCATAAACAAATGTAGTTTCTCATAATCAACGAAAATCAATGATGGTATTTAGATATATGTATCGATAAGTAAATGTTTATTTGTATTTTCAGCAGCTGGTCCGCAGATCAGTGCGTTTCGACCTGCTATGTGGGGTTTCTGGACAGCACAGTTTCTTACTCCTCTCATTACAATCATTGGAATAACCGGAAACTGTTTAGCAGCAATAGTCATGAAATCGAAAACGTTACGCCGTAAGTCCTACAGCCATCTGCTTTGTGCGCTAGCTCTTTTTGACAGTTTAACACTAATTGGACGAGAGATAGGCTTGGTTGACCAACTGATGACAAACGTTCTACACAATAGAGGCTTGTTTATGGATTTTAGTGATATAGCCTGTAAAATTTACCATTTTATGGACCAAGTTTGTTATTTAATGTCGTCTTGGTTAATTGTAGGGATGTCAATTGAACGCCTGGAAGCTGTTTGTTTTCCACTCAGAAAGTCAATCTTACGAACACAGAAAGGCGCAATATCGTTGATTACAATACTGTTTTTCGGACTTGCTCTTAGTCAAATATTTCGACTTATTCACATTGGAAACGTGAATGGTAGATGTGGTGCAAAATCTGAATACATTCACACTTTTCTTTATCTTCATATCTATATGTATCAATTCGCATTATTATTTGCTCTTCCCTTTTCTCTTGTACTCATATGTAACAGTGTAGTTCTTTATCAAATTCATAAAGTAAGAAAAGCAATCGGGAATAACAGGTCTGCTGTTGTCAATAGAACACATAAAACAACCTATACACTTTTGACCATTTCTTTTGCTTATATCGTAAGCATGTTACCATTGCTTATAATGTCCGTGACAATTCATGTTGTCGCCAAAAGCAACACGTTGGAAGGGCACATGCTATTGTTGCGGTTGAGGCCTTTCGCCGAACTTATGTCTGTTATCTCATACACCAATTACGCCATGAATTTTTTTATTTATGTTTTATCGGGCCAGGCCTTCCGTAAAGAGTTGAGAAAGATTATGGTTCAAGAGAAGCCGTCTAGCTTGTATGGAACTCGAACACGAACGAAAGATGAGCTTATTCGGTTAACATAACTTTTCAATATCTGTAAGTAAAGACATCACGGTCATGGTCAGTTTTGTACCTGTTCTTCAAAATATGGATAGAACCCAATAGTACTCGGCCATGCGCTACAAAACAACTATGGGACAGGACCTATGATGAACAGCTCGCCTACCTTAATGTGTATCATCTTTGGATCAGAAACCGACCGCTGCTAAGATTGACCATGTATCATGAATTTTGACCACAGAATAATTATACAGAAATTGATGTGAAGAATTTATTCATAGTGTTCCTTCGAACTTAAATATTGCTATCGCAAATCATCCATTTATGATTAAAGGATTGTTTTTGTGTTTTTCATCGATCTCTAAATATCCTGTGTGATACATTCACAATTTCTACATGGTATAGCACATTATATTATAAATCATGGAATAATTTGAATAATTTGAAATTAACGATCATAAAACTGACATGATAGTTCCATTTATCGTATAAAGTCAATGTTAAAAAAATGTAAAAAGTAATTCTTTAGCAATTTGTGATCACGCTATAATTTATGTAAAACCTTTGAGAATGAAAGACAATCACCTTGGAACAATTTGCAATAAGTTTCATACAATATAAAGTCTGTATCAAACTATAAAGTTGTTTACAATTTCTTAGAAACATTCAAAGTATTTTAGGAGTAATTAAATCCTTATCGACACGGTATTGTCTGTTTTACACTATGTTCTCTTGTCTATGTTGTCTTATCTCGCCTCGTATTTAAAATCGGATGGAGCACAGAATCTTCGATTTGTTATTACCTTAATCACCAGTTCATTCAGTGCGTTCAGCAACTTGTAAATTGTATAGGCTGCTTTTCTTTTGTCGCTAATCTCAGGTACATCTCTAATTTTATTGTTTTCTGTCAACTCCTAGAAAATAAGATATGTATCAATTATTACAGTACATGTAGTTTCTGTTTGTAAATAATATTACAGTACAGTAATATGTTTATATAATTGTATATTTGGTATATGTACAACAACAAGGTATCAACAAATGTAAAACATGTTATTATATATGTATATTAATTTATTGCTATAATTATATATCATATGGGGTATTTTGGAATAAATATATATTTGAAATATATTGTTCTGTAAAATATATATACAATAAAATATTTTAAACTCAAAAGTTTTATGTCAAGTTCCTGTTTATGCACAACTCAAGTAGAACAAAGCCGATTCAAAACTAATTTATGTTATCGACAAACTGTAAAAGGGACATAAAACAATATTTTGATTAACGTTTATGAACTCTTTTCTTTTGATATTTATTTATTTATTCATTTTTGTGAAGCCGGTATGGCCTAGTGGATAAGGTGCTCGGCTCGTGATCGAGAGGTCCTGGGTTCGACTCCCGTCCTGGGCGCATCGGTGTTCTGTCTTTCGGATGAGACGGTAAAAACCGAGGTCCTGTGTCACGGTAGGCGTGGCACGTAAAAGATTCCTCACTGCTTCGGATTGGTTCGTTGCAAAGGTCTAAATTTGTATGCAATGCATCAAACAGATGCCGTCACCATATACGTGAAATAATCGTAGAGTGACGTAAAACAATACTCAATCAATCAATCAATCATTTTTGTGCTAAATGGAAAAGGGTTGCAATGTTGAAACAACCGACGTCTTTGCTTCAAATTGCAATCAGTTTGTCTCAATGGTGCGATCACCTAATATTAAAAATATCAACACCATAGGTTGAATGTTTTATTAAAATTTCGTTTGAAAGTAAGGCCATTCACCGCAGGTATTGCTAGCCAGTCAGGAGATGTTCATCCCCCCCCCGGACACCTGGTCACCTCTCAATGTCGTGAATGTCCACTGTGGTATATTGTTGGTAGTACCAAAGTCATGTGATACCAGTTACTTTTTATTGTATATTAAAGACGTATCCTTGTTTTTGGCTTTGTGATATTTGGACCCTAATGACCTAGAAAAGGAAATCTCACCGAATTCAGTCCGTGTATTATTTTTGAATTTCCGATTGATAAGAAACCGAGTCAGAAAATGATGTGACACTACATATATTTTGATAACAGGGCCACAAAATAAATCCTTACGTTGTGTAAATGTGCATTTTTGTTTAACAGATTGGCTGGCACGACGATTTTACGCATTTCATTATCAAATGGAGCACATATCATTACATGAAATATACAGCGAACATTCAGCAAAAATAATTTACCCCTCCTTCACTCTTCTTTAAGAGGCGATATGCACTTTTCCAAACCCTGTGTCAAAATTGACGGTTTCTTTGTCAGTCATACAGTCTGCCTAAATCTCGATATTATTTCCTAAATTACAAGTTTCATGGGCCATAATCCCTATAAATATTACCAGTCGTGAACTTGCCTTTTTCAAATCTGTAGGCATCCTTTCCTTTTGATAAGATTTTACATCAGCCCTGTTTAAAAGAACTTGACTGGTAAAATAAGGGAAATAAAATTAATAATATATGAAAATCACATAAAAACCAATAATTACAGTCTATTTTTGTCTGCTGTGACCTCGACCTTTGACCCCAATAGCAATATGGTTTTTTCTCTCTTCATAAGTAAGCATATATCCAAATTCAGTTTGAATTTGATAAAAGGTATTGGAGTTATCATCCGGAAAACAAATATGTGACGGAAAAAGAGAAGGACGAAAGAATTGACAGAGGAAACACTAAATGCCCCCATCCCCACCCCCATCCCGCCGTCACACCCGGCGACGGCATAATATTTATACGTATATGCATTTTTATACACTGTTAATTGTACATATTTTAAAATAATCAATTCAATATCTTTTTTTCTGAAAGTAATAGTAGTTTTTGGGAACAAAGGGTGTAAATGTGTGCTATATGTTGACATGCATAAATACATTTAAAGCTAGAATCAGATTTTGCACAACGGTTTGTGAGAAGTCAGCCAATAGTGAGTTCAACTTTGATTATCTGTCACTCAGATACAGAGTGCAGCTATCTTATCTTGACATTCCTGCTTTTTTTCTAGACTCTTTTTATACGGTACATTCAGTTCTTTTGAAAGAATAACAAAACAAACCATCCCTCCCCCAAATGAATGTATGTAATAATAAGAATGTACATATTTGATATTGTATGTCGCACTACATTAACCTTCACGAAGACACGCCAATGGTAGAAAATAAATTTACGGTAATATTGTCTTTTTTGTGTCGTCTAAATCTCTTTTCCAGTGTGTAGTGTCTTTTCAACTATCATTTATAAGCCTTTGATATTTCTAAGTTGAATTTCTTGTTGCAAGTTCTTTTATGCTGGCATAAAGGTTTTTATCTTATGACATTGACCACGAACTCATGGACAAAGGATGTATCCCAATAACGTTTCAACCACAAGTTTCAGGCCTTAGATATTCCCCGTGGTACTTTGCCCTTGACGGATTTTGACTTATATTTTAAAAATAGCTATCTCCTACATCTTCCGCGCATCTACATTGAGATTCCCAGCAGGGAACAAATGTGTTACTTCGAACACCCCCAGATCTTTATTTTACCTTAATAATGCAAGTGTTACTTTTCGCGAAAACAACGTCCTCACTGTCTTTGATTTGAGAATTATTTAACCATATGTATTTCTTATCGCATATATCACAATAGGCGGGAAGTAAGAAATTTTGATGAGAGGGGGGGGGGAGAGTCCACCAATGTATAAATACAGTAATATTTTGCCGAATCGCAGGGTGGGTACAGACCCAGTCCTTCCATTAGATACGCTAGTGGACAATCGAAGATTTGTGAAAATAAGACTCGTTGTGACAACAATGGTTTATTGTATGAAATATGCTGTGTTCAATAATTTACCTGTTACACCTGTTGTGATGAAACTTGGAATAGTGATCTTATAATTATATACCTCCTTGACTTTGTTGAACTCTATTTCTTTGCTGTTTATAAATTGAAATAGTTTTAAGGTGTATACGAATCTCTTTGAATGGGGAATTTTCATAAACGCTAAGATGATCCAGATTCGTGATTTGTTATGAGGTATACTCCTCTGGATTTATCTTCAATTTTTAAGTAAAATCTTATTTTTCAATCTTTTGTTTTACCATGATTATTATTTTAAATGAGAAAATAATGAAATATATATATAATCTATGTATACTTCTTCATTGAATTAAAATGTGGATTTCAAAATATTTATAATAGGATTTATAAAAAAAATTAGTGAAAATTTGTATTATGGCTTAGGATAAAACCAAAGTTATACCTCCTCATGCATTCGGAATCTCTCCCGCCTTTACTCATAAAAGAATGCTGCAATGTGTAAAACTCAAAACGGATATGTACTGTGAAATAGTCCCATTAGAATAAAACATATAGTGACGTTCCATTTTGGGAAATTATTAAAAATATATTTACGTCCTCTCTGAGTAGACTACTTGTTGAGATGCACTGTATAAGACGAATACTAGTACATATCATATGTTGTATTACATATTCCAATCATTTGGCCCCGAGCATCACTGGAGAGACATAAGTTGTCGAAATGCACATATGGTGCACTAAATTAATAGGTGTATATGTTCGATATTTTATATTACATATTTTAGTACGTATTATATATAGTTTAGTACATATTATATATATGTATGAACATCATCAGATTTTATATGTGATCAATGTTTCACTTCCTTATCTACGTGTTGTAAATGACTTATTTATCCTTCAAAATTCTGTCTCAACAAGTCAAAGAACCCGCCATTGGGAAAATACCCCTTGATCTCATTAAGCAGTGCAGTAAGGAGGAAATTCTAAGCTTTCACGAGTCAATCACAGGTCATCATATCAAGCAACAAAAAGCCATTACAACGGCATATGTGATGTATTTATCCGTTTATCCAGACTCTGTCCGATTTTAAGGACGGCTGATGTCAACAGATATATTAGAATATATTTGCAGGTCCCGATCTCTACTTAAATACAAATGTTATAACATTACCAATACTATATTGTTGACTGGCTTTATTTCTTTGTTTTATTAACTTGGTTTCACCTTAATATTTGATTGAAGTTTGCATTCGTCCTAACGTGGAATCATACAGGATATTCATTTATCTAAGAAATTTGCATTAACCTATAGATACTTCTTCGCGTTTACTTTTGTGGATATCTTATAGATGAAATATTGGATTACAAAGCCTATTGAATAATCGGTGAACTGAGCTGGTTACTGATTGTGACATCGTAGATGGTTCTTTACAATTGTTTATGATGAATGAAGTGATGTGCTGTAAACATGATAATGTAGAAATGCAAATACTTAGTTGCCAAAAGTACAGATACTGATCATTAGTTTAATTATCTAAATACTGACCTTAAATATTTAGTTTCACAACACTTCAGATTGCAAAATAAATTGTATTTAAATCCAATACGGGCTTAAATAAATATATACGAGATATTTATTGAGGTTTTGGTCAACTTTTCCACAAAACTTCGCCCAGAAGAAAGATACAGAGAAATCACTATAGCTGTGAACATCTGAATTGTTTGTTTTGTGACTTGTGATTTACGTATTTAAAAATAAGGTTTTAGAGGATCAACTATCATTTTCACTTTAAACTCATGTTCATAGATGAAAAATGAATTTTTTATTTATGTTAAATTATTTCTTTGTTATCAAGACTGAGATATATTGCTTTTTCTGTATAAAATTTTTGTCAAAATGAACAAATTTGAAATCATGTGCCGAGTCGGTTTATTGTTTCGTCGCTTAATGAATTCTAAAAAAAATGCTGAAAATGTAAGCAAAATCTAATTAGTTGGAAAAAGAAAACAAACCCTAGAAGTTTATTGACAACTTTTGATCCTAAAAAATAGTGAGAGAATTTACACATGATAATATCATACAATTTTATTTCGAATAGGGAAGTCAAGTATACATTTATTAACAGAAAAGAATTTCAGTACTTACTTTTTAAGCCATTTAATTGAAACAAATTGATTGGAAGTGAGGAATATTTAAGATGTCAATAATGTGTTATTTTTGCAAGTATCATGTGATCATCCTAGCAGAATATGCTCACCTCTGGACCTCTGTGTATATTGAATAAATTATTCTTAAATTATTCTACGATTCAGAATGAAAAACCCATTGGTTTGGGTCTCACTTGCACTTTATTGGGGGGAGGGGGTTGGTTGTTTGTTTTTAAGTAGAAACGAGGTCAAGCATCCAGTACAAGTTAACCTAAAGATTGTCCATTGCTCATTCTTGTTATGCATCACGGAAACGCTTTCACGTAATCAGTAACAAAATCTTGACGTCGATAAAGAACATACAGTTTACAAATATTTGTAAACTACAAGTAACATGAACCCATAATAATTTTCAAACATAGACACATCATCAGTAAGCATATGAAAGGTTCATCAGAATCTAAACCTACTTGGAAAACGGAATAAAATAGACTATTACTTGAATGGGCAATATTTGCATTTATGACTGATATTCTGCTAATACAGGTCTAGTGCATGCCAAAGGTAGGATTCCACCTGCCTGTAAATAATATCCAAAATCCAAAATTCTCTACTTATTACAATACATCAGTATAGTTCGAAATATCAGACCTAAGCATAAGACTTGTGTCTTACATTGCTCGTTATGCAATGTTACTGTGGAGTTCAATAAATTGCTATGTATTTTCATGGACCCCTGGAAAAAAAGGGGGCGAAACCAAATGGCAAGGAAGAGTTAGTGTCTTCTATCTAAGTAAATGAAGCTAAAAAAAAAAACTCAACTGTTTTAACAAATAATTGATATCAACATTTTGGCTTTATATTCAGTTTTTGACATGATGCTTTTAATGTCTTACAACCAAATTATATGATCGAATTAATTTCTGTATAAAATTGAGAAGATACGAAAATATATATATCTGTATATCATACAATTTAATAATGTTTGACCAAATTTAGTCTGATCCAGTACTTTAGAATTATACTCAATAAAACATTTATTTACGACACATGTAATAGAAACTGAGATCCGCAGTGATTCAATCGCAGATATGATAAAAAATTTGATTCCCGTGATGTACATAACTTTTCTTCTCTCATAGTCTATAGTTTACAGATTTATTATCTGGAATCTTACAAGTAAGAGTACGCTTTTTACAGGTTCTTTTCTATCGACACTACAGGTAATCACTAGCGTTTTAATGGACTCGTTATCAAAGTAAGTACAGTTTACCTTATCACATGCCACTGTTTCACATGCCCTCTGTTACTATAACATAATACCCATTGTATACACTATAGTAAAATTGTGGGCGTTTAGGAATGTATAATGTGTATTTAATCACGTGTATGTATGTTGTTTAACACCACGTCAAGACTATTTCATTTATTACGTGAAATCATGTGGCTATGACATTGTTTTGGTATATTGTCCAATACAGCGATCCCAGCAGTCAGAGGTCTGTTGATTACCAACGTCTATTGTGACATGGGACCTCGGTTTAAATAACTTATTGCACATTCAACACACCGACGAGACACAAAGTGATCTCGAAGTGTGTGCATTTAAGGAAAACGATCAATATCAAAGTGATAATTATTGTTTCATTTTTAAAATAACCAACAAATTTACGGATAATATTCACCCCGTTCGACGGTTAATCGATTCCTCTTTGAGAATCGAAGCTCTTATCTACTCCGCCAAGTGACAAAATATTACAAAAAGAATTAAACAAGAGATAAAGCTTGGTTATTGGAAAAAAGTAAAGAATAAATATAGAACATATATACCTTTTAATTTTGTGCACCAGAAATCTGTAATTTACATATCTTATTACCTCAAGCTTATGTAATGAAAATAGTTTTAACAAAATGTTAATAATATACATGTATACCTTTTAATTTTGTTCACAAGATACGCATTTCGATAACTTATGTCTCTTCAATGATGCTCGTGACCGAATGATCGGAATATATAAATATTTGATGAGCAGTGTTGAAACCAAAATGACCGAAAAGTGAATCAAAGAATCAATCTAAGGACAGAGTTATGAGTTATGAATGAGGGAGATATTCCTTAGTAATGCACCTCAGCGGGAAGAACACCAACTCACTCCAAATTTCAGATATATTTCTGATTTATTGAAAACCAATCACATGTTCTTTTCTTTCGTAGTCAGTAACACATTTGTGAATTGATTTCTTGCAGAGAGTTCTTTTTATCAAAATCTATGTTATTGCTTGCAAGCCTGACATGCATGTTACTCAAATGGACACAGCAAACTTGCATCCAGATGCGATGGTGTTTATTATGCTATATTCCACACAATGTTGAAAGAGGTATGTCAGAAGAAATGTTGGCAGGTGTGGTGAGTAGATACAGACACAGCTTGATTCCAAGTTCAATCTACTGACCCAGGTGAGAAAACATTTCTATGTGAATACAATAGGCGGAAGAATTAATATAATGTAAATTGTTTTATTTTAATTATAACATCATTATAAGTTTCATGTTGTGCCCAACTCAGGAGTGTCGAAATCTTCATATCTGTTGTCTATATATCGGATTACGAATCATTAGCGTGGTGTATATAGTTTTACGTTTTATTTTAATCTATTAACTCACTACAGAGTTTTAAGTCTCTGCGGTTATTAATATACAAACTTACAAGAACTTACATGTGAAGGATTCAGGAGGGCTAAAATTGTTCTAGTGGTTAGACACTTGGTTTGTGATGTATAGGATCCCTCCACTGTATGTCCTGGTTAGACACTTAGTTTATGATGTATAGGATCCCTCCACTGTATGTCCTGGTTAGACACTTGGTTTGTGATGTATAGGATCCCTCCACTGTATGTAGTGGTTAGACACTTGCTTTGTGATGTATAGGATCCCTCCACTGTATGTAGTGGTTAGACACTTGGTTTGTGATGTATAGGATCCCTCCACTGTATGTAGTGGTTAGACTCTTGGTATGTGATGTATAGGATCCCTTACTGTATGTCCTGGTTAGACACCTCCACTGTATGTAGTGGTTAGACACTTGGTTTGTGATGTATAGGATCCCTCCACTGTATGTAGTGGTTAGACACTTGCTTTGTGATGTATTCGATCATACCCCCCATTATATGTAGTGGTTAGACACTTAGATCCGTCCACTGTATGTAGTGGTTTGACACTTTCGTTGTGATGTATAGGATCCCTACACTGTATGTCCTGGTTAGACACTTTGTTTGTGATGTGTAGGATCCCTCACTGTATTTAGTGGTTAGACACTTGCTTTGAGATGTATAGGACCCCTCCACTGTATGTCCTGGTTAGACACTTGGTTTGTGATGTATAGGATCCCTCCACTGTATGTTGTGGTTAGACACTTACTTTGTGATGTGTAGGATCCCTTCACTGTATGTAGTGGTTAGACACTTGGTTTTTGATGTATAGGATCCCTCCATTGTATGTAGTGTTTAGACACTTTGTTTGTGATGTATAGGATCATTCGACTGTATCTTCTGTTTAGACACTTTGTTTGTGATGTATAGGATCCCTCCACTGCATGTAGTGGTTAGACACTTGGTTTATGATGTATAGGATCCTTCAACTGTATATCCTGGTTAGACACTTGGTGTGTGATGTATAGGATCCCTCCACTCTATGTAGTGGTTAGACACTTGGTTTGTGATGTATAGGATCCCTATCCCTCCACTGTATGTCCTGGTTAGACACTTAGTTTGTGATGTATAGGATCCCTCCACTGTATGTAGTGGTTAGACACTTGCTTTGTGATGTATTCGATCACACACCCCTCCCCATTATATGTAGTGGTTAGACACTTAGATCCATCCACTGTATGTAGTGGTTAGACACTTTCGTTGTGATGTATAGGATCCCTCCACTGTATGCCCTGGTTAGACACTTGGTTTGTGATGTATATGATCCCTCCACTGTATGTAGTGGTTAGACGCTTGGTTTGTGATGTATAGGATCCCTCCACTGTATGTCCTGGTTAGACACTTGGTTTGTGATGTATAGGATCCCTCCACTGTATGTTGTGGTTAGACACTTACTTTGTGATGTGTAGGATCCCTTCACTGTATGTAGTGGTTAGACACTTGGTTTTTGATGTATAGGAACCCTCCATTGTATGTAGTGTTTAGACACTTTGTTTGTGATGTATAGGATCATTCGACTGTATCTTCTGTTTAGACACTTTGTTTGTGATGTATAGGATCCCTCCACTGCATGTAGTGGTTAGACACTTGGTTTATGATGTATAGGATCCTTCAACTGTATATCCTGGTTAGACACTTGGTGTGTGATGTATAGGATCCCTCCACTCTATGTAGTGGTTAGACACTTGGTTTGTGATGTATAGGATCCCTATCCCTCCACTGTATGTCCTGGTTAGACACTTAGTTTGTGATGTATAGGATCCCTCCACTGTATGTAGTGTTTAGACACTTGGTTTGTGATGTATAGGATCACTCCACTGTATCTAGTGGTTAGACACTTGGTTTGTGATGCATAGGATCCCTCCACTGTCTGTAAGAAGTCAGTAAACCCATTGTTTCATGTCAACGTTTTGACTGAAAATTGTTAAAAAGCACCATAAACATCAATTAATCGACTTATACTGATTTTTTGCCGATGAAAAAAGAAATACAAAGAAAGGACCTGAAAATTCTGAGGACTGTATTTTCCCATTATTTCGCTATCATGCTATTGGCGAAAATAACATCTTTGCTTTCCATGTATTTTGCTTCTCGCAAAAAACTCCAACCTCCCGCCCCCAATTAATGGCAAAATGTTACCCAAATTATAAATGAATTACACTATTTGAAATCGTATGTGCAAGTATTTACGATTTTCATTTTTGTGCATTCCTTTAGACACGATCGGTTCAAGCCACGATTGCAGAATAAAAAAGGTTCGAACAGAGTAATAATAAAACTCCAGATTTGATTCTAATCTCTCAATTGGAAGGTGCTATAAAAATGATAGACTTTACACAGCTGTACAGGGGATGAAGTATTATAGTTGTGTTACTCAGTGAAATGAATAAATCTCGAAAATCAGAATATGATGCCATGATAATAGACGTATTTAAACGCTAAAATGTTGTTAATATTGAACCAAGTAGAACGGATTATTTTACAATGATCTTCATGTTGAACTGTCTTACACAAACATTTTCCAATTTTGTGTTTAGAATACGTCGTTCGTTAGAGCATGCCGCTCCTCTGAATGGAAGTCGTCATCCGTAGTACATGTTTACATTTAATAACACGTCACTCATATGTATAATCAATTACTACAGATTCTTATATGCCACAGACTTGTCTTAGAGAACCTACAATGGATATGTTAGTTGTTATTCCCGACGTTGTAATAATGAAAAAACTGACAATTTCCTGGATGAACATGTGGCAAATACTTCCTGATCAAGTATACATTTGGTTTGGGAGTACTCTCTTTTGAAAGAGTTTTAGCCAACATAGATTTTTAAATTTATATGCGTGAAGATATATAGAGATTTTGCGTATATATGGCCTAGATGATCGGACTGCCTTTCGCTCTGAAATGGAACTGTCTGTATTCTTACACCTCTAACAAATATGAGTCCACGCTAAGATGTTATTGAAATATTCTACAGGTTTACCAATTAATATATCCCAGGGCATCATACAAAACCAGGAAGTGATTTGACAATAAATCATTACGTATAGTGACATTATCCTGGTTGTCATATTGCATATTGTATTCAATCATTAATTTTCCACTATACATGTACATAATATACAATAATTAAAATGAAACTTTAATACACAGCTGCTTATTTTTTTTAAAAGAATATACGTTATTGATATTGATTAATGATGGGTGTTCTTAATTAATTTTAAAATAATTATCAGGCTTGTGTGAGGTTTTGACCAAAAAAGGTTGACAGAATGTTTTGAATCATTATTTCAAATTGTTCACATGATCTATAACTATTTTTTTTTTATTATTATTTTATAAGTTCATAAAATTTGTCATAAAAGCCAAGATTCGGCGCTGATACGAGATGGGTATACTTTAAAAGGTTTAGTAATGACACTGTAAATTTCAAGAAAAAGGAAGAATATCTCTCACATGCCTAATATGGATTTGTTTTCTACTTATTAAGTCAGTTTTGTTATTAGTCTGTTTACAAAAATGTTTTAGTCTTCCAAAGTTTTGGCTTAAGCATTATCAGAGATATAGTCCGTCGAAATGCCTGTCTGATACAATAAATTAATGTTAGTACATACATCGCACAGCGAAATGTATGTTTAGGAGTAGATAACTATGGAATTTTTGTTGAAATCCATGCCTTTGATCATGTTGTTGGATTGTTGTTGTACTTAATATCATATTGACATAATCACTGGGCATTTCTTCATTATTGATGAATCTATAGATTTATTCAGCTAATATCCTTCATCATCTACCAATACTAACAAATATAAACTCTTATAAAAGTTATCTTAACATCTGCCTCAATTGATTCTTCGCAACTGTTATGTGCCACCAGCGTTCTCTGTAGAAAAACAGTCTATTACACCTAATTAGAATGACATTTGACCTTGTCACTATCCTTTAAGATGAGTGATTGTTGATCAGTTGTGTATATTTACATAGAATAGTTTTATAGGATTTTACTACTGTTTTTTACCTGATTACGACACATGAATTTCCCCAATGTTATTTTTTTCATACTTACATACTACACAAGTATTTCCCCAATGTTACTGCTCCATACCTGCTTACTACACATAATACTGAAAAAGATTTTCGGTTTAGTCGTGTTGTTTTAGACATTTGTAAATTCATGTGTCTTGATTGATACCTTACTGGAAAGTGTAGAAACTCTTTACAGTTATGGAGTCTTTGTTGTTTTTGATAAAGTTGTTCAAATAATTTATAAAACAGTAAAAGGGTTGTTCTGTTACATTGCGAATCAAAAACAAAACAACTTATTTTGCTCAGTGTGAATATTAGAAACACATAGCTAGATAGAATGGATTAAATGTCATTACTGTAAGGTGTATTTAAATATGTGTTAACAGAGGGTAGGCCAAAGATATTCTAACATTTAATAATTAATCGTCCATTGTATCATACAACAGAACTAGGCTCAGATTTGGAAGGGTACATTTTCCAAATGATGTTCCGTGAGTCCGGGCTTCATTATTACGTAAAACCAATTTATCTTGACGAAAAATATAGAAACGGATTTTACCGAATGTTTTTTTTCCAATACTCAGAAAACCCGTGTTCCGGAATCGGAATTAAGCTCATAGAACAGATTTCAAACTTGCGTTAAACTGGGCCATTCATCATGACCTCATGGAATCATGTTTCTCGAGAACAAATGTAGCAAATAAACCTTATGACATCGATAGCAAAGAGAAAACAGAAGACAGCTGACAAAACTGTATGACAAAATTCACCAAGGACATGCTCACAAAACATGGTAATAGTATAATATACACGGAAAAATGACATTACAAAAATATTCGATTGTGTTGCGGTTACGATACCAACTTAGGACGGTCAATTCAAGTAACAAAGTCACTCATTTGGTGTTCTTAAATGGTTTACGGGCGCCCATTTTCCCATTCACCGCAAAAGCAACACAATCAAAGGGTGCACATTTGAAAATTTATAAATAATCCTCCATATAGAGAACAAGGATCAACAGGTTTCTCTAGAAGATAGGTCATAAAAAATTATTACACACTAAACGTTTATAGAATTATATGCTGCTATCAAAAGGCGACATCAACATAAGTAAACCGTGCTCTTAACAACAAAGAAGTACCGTAGGGTTAACCATCTGTCGCAAAAGTCCTGTACAACTTTTCAAATCGAGGAAGTACATACTTAAATATATACATATGAGCACATGAAGGAGACAAGAACACCAAGTCAAATTATCAAATGCTGTTGAACTGAAATTCCGGTGTCGGAAATGCACGTCAACAAATGTTTGTATATATACGTATTATGTCAAATCAAGAGGAGACAGTAAGTTAAGATGGTTAGTTTGCATAGTCAGATCCCAAAATGTCCGTTAACATTTTTTAAGGGAGGGTCGCAAATTACATCAGTTCCCTATACCGAACAAAGAACGTCCTCAGTGACAATTTGAAACGTTCGTCAATAAATACCTGTAAGAGTAGTTTCGTGGGGAGAAGCCTCGTTCTCAGGACGAAATCTTGGTAATTAGAGCATGCCCAGGTATAACGTATATGTTGTGAAAATAAAGACGCCATATGCGGGAGAGGAAGATATGTTGCTACTCAGGTAAGCAAAGTTGGTAATTATGAAATTGAAATCGTCACGTTTGTCACAAAGAGAGGTTACTAATGAATCATGGCCACTAATTAGTAGGAAAATATCAAGGTATGAAGCAGAGGATGATTCATACCGTCATTTATGATGCTTTATCATCATTTATGCCCATAAATTCATATGAAAATTATATCAATTATCTGTTGGCGACATCTGTTTGAAATATCGATCTGTTCATTGGACGTCGACAAACCTGCAACATTAAGGAATCCTCTACGTGTTTGTTAACTCATTTTGGACTCCCTGTCAATCGGTATTAAACCCATGATTTCTATACCCGATACGACGGCAAAAATTGAGATTTTAACATTGCTCTTTTCGATATACATTTAAGTCAAACGATGTTTGACAAGCGTTTTGTTATTAACCTCGATTAATGGATGTCAATACTAGAGCAGAAATATCTGACAGCCGTATGACTGAAGTCACCCTGGAAATGCACTGTTTATAATTTCAGAAATAAAGGAAACGTAACATCACAAAAAATTCATTAAAGTGCAGTTGCGATGCCGACTTAGGACGGTCAAAGGATATGACAGCATATCAATAAGTTGGGATGCTTAAACAGTTTACGAGCTGCATGACACTTGTTTGGACAAATTAAACGGGATGTGATCCTTTTGAATATAAAATTGATCTAGTGTTTATTGATAAGAACATGCTTGGGACTGAAATGTGTAAAACAATATACCTAACATATACATAAAGAGTTATCTTTTCCTGAAAATGCTTCATACACTGTAAAATACGAGAAAGATTCCAAATAACTGCATCTGTATGATAATCTCATAGTCACGAAAATCTCTTATTCAGAAAATTGCCTGGAATCAAAGTTGTCCGGATTTACTGTGCAACGCAGTAGATTACACATGGAAAGAATATATTTTCTCACATCAATATGAATGTGTGCAATCACAAATAAATATTATTCAGAATTAGCAGACATTATGCATATTTTTAGATTATTTTCACTACCTATGCAAAGGAAATAAATCATCCGAGAAATATATCAATAATGTAAATGATTAACAAGAAGACTTTCTATCTTATCTTTAAACAATATATCTTATCTGTCTGCTAAATTGCTAGCATGCTTTGGGTGGGACAGAGGAGTCCCGGTATTGTAAGAAATACTTTCCCCTGCATAGATTGCTCCCCAGAAAAACGGGGTCAAGTTTCAACTTTACCCCTGAAAAAAACGGGCATGGACCTTACTCCCCCTCTTTCAGGAAGAACCGCCTCACACCCACTTTCCTTCCTGGGAAAAAAACGCTCCAGTATAGAATCACCCTATATGATAGCACACTTTCCCTCATTTTCATTACTTTACCTGATATTCTCGTTGTAAGTCTGCTTAAATTCAGTCATATATTGTGGTTGTACTGTGTATCATCTACATGTAAAAATTAAGAGATACCCAAAGGCCTTTTGTATACATATATAATAAGTGTACTGTTCTACATGCATTTGATCTTTGGATATTTATGAAGGTTTTTCGGTTTATTGTTTTATTTATTACAGATTTTTCTTATAACTAGTTATATTCGCCAATATGTAATAATCTTATTTTGTTTTATCTGTATTTGTAACATTCGGTATTATGGTGACAGATTAAGTATTTCACTTGTTTAAAATTTTATCAATTCGTCTTCCTTGTTTAAGAATATGTCAAGAAGTAGGCCAGCAGCTTAAAGATTTTGAACTGGGCCAGACAATAATGTATTCAGCACTTGATGCAGTACAACGCTGTAGTGAGACGTTGAAACTTATACCTCGGCAACATCATTTAGACAATTTCTTATTTGAATACGTAACATCGTGAATACTGATTGACCGTTTTGACTTGTGCTTTTATACACACCAATTTTTGTCAAGTCAATTTCGACAAATTTTGAAACACATTTTGTAAAACACGAACTTTGGGAACATGTCCATTACTTTCTCAACATCTGTTTAAGTTGAGAAGCATACCTTTTCGCTTCTAGTTAAATAGAAATATTTAATTATGAGAAAATTGAAAACTAAACATGGAGATTTATGATGGTGAAACCCGAAAAGTGAAAGGAAAAATTCTTCCCCAGGACGGGTGAGAGTTTTTGTTTTTTGGGTTTTTTTTGGGGGGGGGGGGGTTTGTTGTTGTTGTTTTGTTTTGTTTGGGTTTTTTTTTTATGTTTCCTCTTGCTAAAAGATGGGTCCGGCCTGATCCCGTTTTTCCCGGGAAAAAATCTTCCCATTCGTCGAAGTTTTGTTCTAGGAATAGATAGTACATAGTCAAAATTGAGGTCCCGGGTCAGGATAGATATTTTCACAAAAGAGACTTTTTACAACATCCGATTAGACTGCAGTATAGAGGTCTATTTATTTCTGTAATGCAAAGGAAAGATGTCACCATAAACATAACGTAAAACAAGAAACAACCAGACCTGTTTTAATACACGAATCTAGGAAATCCCATTTATGAGCTGTTAAAAGATTCATACCTTAGTCTTTGGTATTGTTCGTTCGTATAACTGGGTCTGTAGTACATGAATAGATCCCTCCTTGTTTGTTTGAGTTCTCAGTTAATTGAAGAATCGTTATTTCTATGTCTTTAATAATGAAATAAAACAATAAATCGATATTCATGAAGCTCATGGCAAACTTGAAGGCATTGACCACCAGCACACTATGTATTTCACAGACTTCATTGAGCATCTCTCTTCAGATTCATGTACGATTAAATAGGGTTTTTTTGGTAAAACATAATTCTTTTTACAAGCGTATGCAAACTAGAATTTGATAAAAGCGTTTGATAGTAAAGTGAATAAGTTGTATTTGTGAAATTTTGCTGAAGTTATATTGCAATGTTAGAAAAAAGCTTCGTTCTCAATATGCATATTTTCTTATGTACTGCTTGATATTTAACGTATATCATGCCATTAACTCTAATTATAACTATTTATTGATTGTGATTCCCATTACACTGTTTTACTATACGTATACTTATATAATTGCAACAGCTTGAACAGACAAGTGATTCATTGATATTACAAAATAAAAGCGACACATTCAGTTTTAAGTCCATAAACACCTACGTAGAGAAATAGTTGTATGTCAGTTCTTAGATCCCGTGTTGATCTTAAGAAGACAATGGCAAGATTATTTTAAAACAAATATCCGACGGTGTTTTAACTAGTCATTATTTGAGGCAAGTGCATTCATCTCTTTACTTTGCAAGAATAAGTCAGTGCTTATGTACTGACCCGAAAAATTTACTTAAATACAATTTTGTAAATGATTTAGAAAGTATCTTCTTTGTACATTCATATAGCTTTGTGATAGCTTTTGTGCATAGCTTATATGGATTATTGGGCTCTCATTATGAGAATAATTCGGTTACACAGCTAAACCACACCAACTGAGTGACGATCACTTCAATGACACTTCTAAGTCGGTCCCATAACTGCAATGCTATCGAATATTTCTGTGATATATTTTTATGTGCTAATTCTTGTATGGTCACATGTACGTGATAACCTCTCTTTAAATTATATGAAATATGTCGGTTATATGTGATAAATATCATGTCGGTCCATGTTATTGATCTCGCGGGAATGTCCAATTTTTGTAAACGTTTATAAGATACGAAAGTAACTGTTGTCACATGACTATGGCACTAACAAAAATATACCACAGTGGGCATTTACGGACCCCTGAAATTCAGAGATGAGACCAGGTGCCCGGGAGGAGTGAGCATCTCCTGTTTGGCCAGCCCCACAGGCCGTGAATGTCATTAAATACAGACGAAACAAACATAATTCAGCACTGTATGTATAGATGGATGTGAACAAACTCTGTATAGAAAGTGGCACAGTCACACAACATCAGGAAAAAAGAGTATAATAATACTTAAGTCAAACACTCCGCAGGGAACTTTTTTACGAGCTCCACACCGCAAAGGGAATAAGTGCGAAGAATTATAACTAGCAATGTCAGCGGGATTCAAGATCGGATTAGTATTGCAGTGGTAACTGGGTTGGACATAAGGTTATAAAAATGTCAATGGATACTAATCTGTATTGTTTTCATATTCAGTGCAGTCAACATCATCGTATTTGAAATTTTTTCAGCCACTACCACTTTTCATTTAATTTGGTAGGTTTAAATGTCTGTAAACACTAGAGCGATTAGGTTATTAATGTGTAAATATACATTTTTCATGAGAAAAACTCAGTTACTTTAGTTGTTCTTGTGATTTCTTTAGACTATTACTGTTTTTATATACGTAGTAAACTGCATGATTGTATGTAAACAACAAAAATGTAGATCGTATACTTGATATAAGTCACAAAATCATCAGCGACACAACTAAAAATGTACATGTTGGAATGAATTTTCCATATGTAAAATCGAAATAAAAAAAATTCATGTACCACCAACGACTTATCCGACTCATAATTTTCTTCTTCTTCCAATACGAACTGTATTCGAAATTTGAGCGTTATACTTCATGTGGCATTCAAGATAAAAGCCTCAAATGGAAATATGATACAGTTGAAACGTTAAAATCCTTGATCCTCGCCCAAAGCTGAAGTGGTGTGTTGTCCATTGCAGTCGGTAGTCTTCCAAGGAACACGCTTATATCATTTCTGATAGAACGTGTTAATGAGGAGAACCGGTACACATCCTTTCTCGTTATTGGGATGCGAAAAGTATGTATTCCCTGTCCTGGTGTCTGTCTGGATTAGGTATTGTTCTGCTGAAAGGGCCACTAGATTGTGCTGGAGTTTAAATAGCAAAAGAAGGCGGATCTTTTCTCTTCTGATTTGTAGCGGTTCCCATTCCAGGGAGTTGACCATGTCGGCGACGCTGCCTGCTTTCTTATTCCAGTAGTTCCAAGTAGCGAATCATGCCGATCTACGCTGGACTTTCTCTATCTGGTTGATCTGGCCGTCGGTATGAGTGCCCCATATGGAGGCAGCATACTCCGGCGTTGGCCGTACAATGGCTCTGACCCGTGCTGAGGTTCTGCAACCTCTGAGAATTCGCTTTGGGAAGCCTGGAATCCTCTTGTTTTTCGCTGTGATGGCATCAAAGTGCTTGTTCCACTTCAAGTTGCTGCTGATTGTAACTCCCAGGTATTTGCTCGAGTGCACTATTTCTAACTTATGGTTGTGTACATTGTAGTCTGTACTCTGCGCTGATTGTTTTCAACCGTATAAAAACGCACTTCTCTGGATGGAAGGGCATCTACCATTCTTCTTCCCATTTCTCAAGTGCTGTAAGGTCTTGCTGTAGACTGTTGCTTTCCTCTGTGTTGTTGATCGGGCACTACAGTAAACAATCATCTTCGAACAACCTGGTCTCTGAGGAATGTAAGGAAGAGCATCGGGCCAAGTACTGTTCCCTGTGGTACTCCTGATAAGACATCTGTACTAGATGAGACATGGCCTTCTAGAAGGACGTGCTGTCTGTAGTTCAGGAAGTCCTTAATCCATAGCACGAACACCATAGTACTTATGTAGCAATCTCTGAAGTGGCACCATGCACCAAGGAAATACTTTCGAGAAGTCTAGCAGAACAATGTCAACTTGCCTCCCTGGTCTAGGGTGCAGGCAATATTGTCTATGGTGGTTTCACAGGAACGCTTGGATCTAGTGCCGTGTTTACTGTTGGTGAGGAAAGAGTGCTGGTCAAAGTGGTCCATTGCCTGGCTGTGAATGTTGTGTTCCAGTACTTTTCAGGAGATGGAGGTCAGGGAGACTGGTCTGTAGTTGGGGCCTGATGCTTATCACCTTTTTTGTATACTGGAACAATAGAAGTCCGGAATATTGTCTGAATCCAATGATATCTGGAAGACTTTGGTCAATGCTGGAGGAATTTGCACACTCGTGTAGAAGCCTGGCTTGGAATCCATCTGGTCCTATTGCTTTCTGGGAGTCAATGTTCCTGGGTAACTTGTGGACTCCTGCTTTGCTGAATTAGATTAAAGGCATCGCTAGATAAGGACTCGCACCTTTGTTTGACATCGATGTGCTATCCTTCCTGGTGTAGACGGAATGAAAGTGCTGGTTGATTTAGTATCACTGTAGAGAAGTCCATCAGTCTTCCTCAGTGGTGCTACTCCTTGTGAGTTCTGACCAGAATCTCTTGTTGCTTTGCATCTCACCACCTACTGTTTGGTCTATAAACTCATCATGAGCTATTCTCATTTCCTCCTGTGCTACAGCCCTGAGTTTTCTGGCGTTGACGTAGTAGGCGTTTGACCTTTGTTTTCATCCATAGGTTTGAATATCGGCTCCTGCTAATCTTCTGTTATAATTAATATGGATCCTCAGATGTCAATCCATATGTCGTTAGCTGTTGTGTAATCTTTTGCCATGATGTTGTTCACTGCTGTTGTTACATGCTGGGCAAACAGAGAGGTTGTCAACTTCTGTTTGCTTTGTCTCACGGTAGAATTTTTCGAGGGCATGATTTCTGATGGTATGTACATGTATGAAGAGAGAGAGAGAGAGAGACCTATCATCACCATATCATGGTCACTTTTCCCGATCGCTGGTAGGCCTTTGCATCTGTCGACTCAGAATGGATGTGAAGTGAATAAAAGGTCAAGGATATTGCTGCCTCTAGTAGGAAAGGGCACTACTTTCTCTATGGCTGAATCATCTTGAGGTTGAGATATGCGACTACGCAGACTATGCTAGAAATGAAATTTAACCAAGTCATACTGATTTCTTTATTTATCATTATTTTTTATTTTTATTCTATTTATTTTTATTTTTATTTATTTGTTACAATAGAGGGGTGGTGAGCATCTGTATACCTCTGACTTGTATAGTGGAAATATCTAAAATGCCTATCATAATTGTAGAACATATTTGTATTCATAACGATTCTTAAAATTATATCATCCCAGAGCTCTTATATAATTACCTTTTTATAAAGGACATGGCCATGTTCTTGATTTTCACATATTTTCAACATACCTAACAACTATTTCAAAAATATACAGCAAATAAAAAATCGCAAATATATAAAATAATTCAAATTTCACTATGATCAGTGACAGATCCAGAATTTTCGGAAAGGGGGAGGGAGAGGGGGGCACATGTGTATTAGCCAAAATACTCAATAATGTTTTGGTGTCAAATCTGGATATGTGACGAGAAGGGGGGCCTCTAAATCCGCCACTGATGGTACTATTTGGTGGGACAACACTATACTCTCATTCGGAGAGGAAGAGCTGAATTCTTCTCAAAATTGCATTAAAAGAACTTATTATAGTACTACAAACTATTTGCTCTGTGCTTGCGATTCAGTAGGACGAAATATACATATACAAAAGAGGATATGCTGTGTCGGTGGATCCAGTGTCTCCTTTCTTCCAAAAGAGGGGGGCCTTTGGCCGATTTTGACTGGAAATTGTTCAGAACATATGAATTTTTGTTGTTAACTTTTGGGTCATTGACAGGTCAGACACCTCCTCTATTAATGCCCCCTTCGCCACTTTTTTTTAAATCAACCAATGTACATACAACTTCCAAATTACTTATCATCCATTTTTTTTTTTTTTTTTTTTTTTTTTTTTGGTTTTTGTTGTTTTTTTTTTTTTTTTTTTGTTTGTTTGTTTGTAATTTGTTTTTGGCTTTGTTTGTGAATGCTGCTACACTTCCATCGCATTATGGATTCTTGTCAGATATAGCCTTTTACTAAAATGTTCAAGGCAGTTTCTGGCCATTTAGGTTTTCTTGTTTTCAATTTTGCGTCCATATTTGCCAGTAATCTTACAGAGGACTATAAATTAAAAGAAGAAATGTATGCCGTAACCAATGATATTCTCTCCTCCAGCTAGAAGAGATCGCACGTAACTCCGTTCGTAAATTTACGAATTCTCTTACATTTACGGCCGGCCGCGTTTACGACTGTTAGTGAAACGCATTTTACGCATACGTAAAGCCTTCCGTAAATGCTCGATTTGCGTTTACATTTAAGGTTACGTCTACGACTGTTAGTGAAACGGACAACTGGTGCCTTGTTCTTTATACTCTGGAATTTGATTACAATCACCCTCGGTTTCCCATCCATCTTCTCTCTTTCCTGTTGCCGCTGTTTCTTTGGGGATGACGATTCTGGAGGGTCTCTAACGGATGAGTCCGATATGGCACTGTTGTCTGTGGTGTCACCCTGAAGCTTTATAAGGCTTGACAGTTGCTCAGACGAATTGGAACCAGGTAATGTTGTGTAATACAGAATTGTTGAGTGGTTCGTGGTCTTTCAGTTGGTACATATCCATGATACGGAAGTATCTGAAAGTGTGTCATACATACATGGTGAGATTCCCATGCATGATGTGTGGTACCACTGGTCACAGCTGTCACATGTAACTGCCTTCTGCTTCCTTATACAGGCTTTGCTACATGTTCCAAAGGAAATTTAGCTGTATATCCTAAGATTATGAGACACCTATACCTGTGGTGTTGATTATGCTGTTGTATATTCTGGAGCAATGCCTTATCCAATAGTAACAACTGTCTGCAGAGGAAATGCGGGCTGATGCCGTAAATAAGATACCGTTTGACCTATACAGTAATTAGTTCTCATTTGGGTCACAAATAAGATTATAAGGGGTCACATACAGTACCTGAAATAAGATTACAAGTGTAGAAGTCGTCATGTCATTCAGCTGTAAGAGGTTGTTTACATTGGATATAAAACCGAAAGTTTATGTTTATATACAACAAAGAAAAAGTATTGAATCCAAGATATTTCAAGATATAAAGAGTATTTACAAATTAATATTGGGTTATACTTATTCTTGGTGAATCTGATGGATGTTTACACCGATGATATACTTGATCTAAATTATTACGGGCTGGTTTTGAAAAAAAAAATTTCTGCAGAGTGAAGACCTTCGTCTCAACCGCCACGCATGCGCTGTGGAAGTTTTAAAATGTAAGTTTCTATAGGATCTTGTTGCAATAATCGTAAGACTGAAAGTGTGGTACGTTGGATTGATATGCTATGTGGGTCCAAACATGATATTAACTTTCAAGTTTCATTTCCATACCAGATAGAATACGCTGTGATGAGGATATTACATACTGCTTCCACTGACAAGATCTTCCGTATACCGCTGTTTTCCTGATATGTGCATGTAATCATAACGACTGATTGTAATTCCTGGTGGTGCTATTGCGTTACGTACGGGTGATTGCATTGTCAATCACCAACTATATTATACCAATATAGTTGACTATAAAATAATCGAAAAAAAAAAACGTGATCTAGGTCATAGAATAATGCATTTAGTAATAGAACATAAGGTATATAGCTATTCCTTGTACTCTATAGACAAACTATGTGCTGTGTCGACAATAGAAGAAAATGCAATTTCATTTGAGACTAGGAAATGATGAAATCCTGAAATTCAAATTTTCCATAGGCTGACATGACTGAGGTCCGAAATTGGATATGTTCCCGTTCATTTTAGAGAGGATAAACAGTCGGGATCTCAATGGAATTGACCAGGTGTAATGTAAATTCATTTTTGCGAATGCTGTTCGTGGGGTTTACAAAATACATTTTAACATTTTTTTTTTCAATTTTCAATACAGCAATTGCATAATTCTGTTTCGTCATAAATTCAATAATATAGATACTTGGTCTATAGTTTGCCATTGATTTTGCATTGCATTGCCTTTTGGTCAGAATATCTGGTAATGCAAAATTCAGAGAATAATAATGATTTAAATTTTCACATTTATGCATTACACATAAGAAGATTATAAAATCAGCATAAACTATCTTATGTTTAGTAATTTTGTATTTCAAACAAACTGTCCCATGTGCACGTATTGTGCACCTTTAATAGCTGACTTGTTCCGTTATTCATACTATTTAACACAAATGGTTCATAGTCAAGGAAAGAACCAAGTGATCAATACTTTGAATATGTGATATTCTTTACTAATTTTGATCTATAATTTCATTATCAACGTATCACAACAAATTTAAAGTTAAATAGAAACCATTACATCTTTTTAGTTGGTGAATATTTGACTAAACACTGACTCGAATGGTTAACTTAAGTCTCAGTCATATGACAAACGCGTTTACTTCAGTTTTCTTATCATTAACTTTCCTCATTTATGTATATTATGTTTGTGTCTCCTAGCTAATTCGATATGCATGAGCCTTCATGATATAAGGTAGATTCATACAACGTGGGTATCATCATTACCTTGCGTCAGCAATCCGTATATTGTAACTCGCTATAAATAATGACCTGGTTTTCCAATACAAGTTTTTACTTTATGCTGTTGACTAACTTTTCATGTCATTACGAGTTAAACTGGTACGGTCAAACCTATAATATCACGGTGGATGTTACTATCGTCTTAGGATGCTTATAACACGGTCCCACTCTGGTCATGCCAGTGTTCTGTCTTTCGGATGAGACGGTAAACACCAGGGCCCCGTGTCGTTGTATACATGGCACGTATAAGATCCCTCACTTTTTCGGATGGGTCGTTTGCAAAGGTAAAAATTTGTATGCAATGCATCAGGCAGATGGCGTGAAATTTTCGTGGTGTGACGTTAAATAAAACTCAATCAATCAATCAATCAATCACATTTAGGTCTTTTTAGAAGCTATAATTTCTACATTTTCTACTTTCCATTGTAATATAGGTAATCTTAATGGACCACTGCTAGATACCACAGTAATGTTCTTTTTAAGAAGCAACCAGTTTCACTTTAATGTATAAAATGAAAGAATTTGTGTAATGAAATGATTTAAACATGAATCCTTCAAAGAATTATAAGATTTCATGTTCCAAATACGGAATGATTTCGACTTTTAAGAAAGAAGAATAGAAGTAGGTTTTCTCCTGACATAATAAGTCTTTGGAAACAAGAAAATCACGGCTTACTCAACTGTTTGATTGGAAGATAAGATATATTTGCGTCGTCTCGGATCTGTGAGCTATTATATTCGAAATAAAAGATGAAATAAATAGAGCATGCATGATTTCCTTATATAGATTATGTTAAAGGTGTTAATAATTCTAACAGCTTTTAAATAATAATAATATATGTACTACTTTCTGACCAAAGCCAAAGATAGATGCAATCCAGGCTTGACAAGTTATACTGACCATCTATTCTGTCTCCTACCGTATAATTGGCTGAGCGTCAACTTTCATTTTGTATACGCCTAATGATCATCGTGAAGACAGTCATTCCACGTGAATTGAGATCGTCTTGATATGGCCATCAATCTGATTGGCACCCTACATGAATGAACAACAGAACTAATCGCTCTGATCTGAAGGAGAAAGCAATATCACTATTTCGTGTGTCACATGTCACGATTGTTGACGAATGCACTAAACTGCTACAACGCGTGTCAGTTGTCTGTGGAACAATACTACGAGGGTACATGTGAACTTTACTGTATGTCACTGATAAATGTCGGAGTAATTAATTTCGGGTTTATATTTTTCTTCCACCAATGGTGTCTGCATCCCCTAATCTTATTTATTAAGATCAGAGGGCAAATAATATTCAGTAATAAATATACAAATAGATGCCATAGGTTCAGTTTATAATGACGACTTATACAACATATTTTGGATTAACATAACAGTTTGCACACTTCCATTGTTGTTTGTTTTTATTTCTAGTCTGTTGTATACAACAACAATAATATTGATAATTATGACAAACATGAACAAGGTTGGTTGGTTTTGTCGATTTCAACAATTTTTCAGTGATATTGAGCAGGTGGTAACCAACCGTTTAAACATAGTGGCGTAATCCGGGAATCGAACCCGGATCTTCGGCGCCGCAATGGTACACAAGGAGATTGGATTAAGGAAGTGTTTGTTTTCAGACAGTCATACCTGCAATAAATCCGCATATGAAATCATTTACGATAAACTCTCATCTTTTTCCAGTATAAAGGATATGAATTCTCCGTATACTGGATCAATGTTACAGATAACTTAAGGTTTTGAATAGAAACTTCCGTCAATATCCAGTGTCATAATGACCCGACTTTGAACTGCACATGTATATTAATTTACATATCTATTTTGACAGTAAGCAATGTAACACCATGGCATAGTTCTGTTTCATATAGATATGTACTTGATTAAAATAAGAAAATAACTAACGTTGGAATAGATTTAACTAGATAGTCCAATTTTCCTCCTTTTAATTAAGATAGGAAGAAGAAAATCTGCTGCTCCTACATTGCAGTCATGGTACTAAATAAGGATAATGAGTTGACATAGTCAATTAGTGTGGTAACCGGTTTGTAGGTCCGTCCTTCCCCCTTGGAGTAATAGGGCATTGCCCTTAAATTTTTGTGATGATTTCCAACAGGGGATTGACATGCGTCCAACAAGCCTGAGCACAAAGACCTCTCATTACGGTCAATATCAGTGATGCATAGAAACGCTGGTAACATTTAACTGAATATTGCGATATCGCCGAGCTGTGTAAAATTCATAGAAAATAACGGTAATTCTCGTACCTACGGAGTGTCCGATGAAATTCCGTTGCACAATTATATAAACATCGGCTAGCATAAGAGTATCAATAGATCATCCAATTCATGTATGATGTTTGACATAATTTCACTATATCTCGACAATGTAGGTGTAACAAAATAGATTATCTTTTGATAATATCCCAGCTATGTTTGATGAGATTCATGTCCCTCGATATATTGGGCCAGTCTGTATGTTCACTGAGATATTGGGGTTTAGATTTAAGGGTTAAATTATAAAATCAACCTAATCATAGTATGAATGTTATTCCAGTACCTTTTTATATGTACGTACATTCCAATGACAATTATTATTAGGTTACTGTTTTTCATGCCTGTATATGCAAGAAGTCAATATCGGTCATTTTATTGATGCCGGCACCGCACAAAGAAATCGATCGAGATCCCGTCTCGTTTGCGTTTTCTTTCCCTTAAGGTAAGTAATGACAGGCAGAATGCGGCCGCTTTAATCAGTGTTTCCTACATAATCCGATGATAATCAAATGAAAATAAAGCACCAGCATGTAATATAATCTCTAACCTTTCGATATCTGTCCTCAAAATTTCAATCAAGCATGTTTAAAATCGCCAACAAACGCAGATTCGAACAGCACAACTCGTGGACACTTTGCTTGCCAGCTCGCCATCTTGATTCAACTTTTGCATGATATAAAGACAAGATTGGTACAGTGACAAGATCGTGACAGGAAAAGGGTATTAAAACCATGAATTGGAATAAATATTTGATGTTTTTGAGTGGTTTTTGTTTTTGGTTTTTTTTTTTCTTTTGCGGGTTTTTTATTTCTTTTCCTTTTTTTTTTTTTTTTTTTTTTTTTTTTGTTGCTTTGTTTTTGTTTCGTTTTGGTGGGGTTTTGGTTTTGGGGGGGTTTTTTTGTAGTCATAAAATAGATTCGATCTACAATAAATTACAGTTCGGAATCTTTTTAGTATTATCCAAGCAAACAAGGTAAACCCTTCTTGTGTAAATAAATCTTAAACAGATTGCTGCAACCGTTTGCGAGTTGTGCCGTTCGAATTTGCGTTTCTTGGCTTGAATGAAATTTTGAGGACAGATATCAAAATGTTAGACATTTATATTTTACTTTATTTTCCTCAGATTATCATCGGAACTTGTAGGAAGTACTGGTTCAAGCAGCCGCCTTCTGACTGTCATTCCTTACTTTAGAGGAAAGGTAACGATACGATTGCAAAATTATAAATGTTCGCATAAAAGCACGTCAGGCAATCTTCTTCTTCTTCTTTTTTTTCTTGTTTTTTTTTTAGCTATGATGACGTCAAAAACTTGACAGAAAACTTTTATAGCACAGTAGTATTGTAAGGGTCTATTTTTCTGTTACACAGGGTGATAGAAATTAGGGGTACGAACCTGATGAATCGCTGTATATATGTAAAGTTGTTGAAAAAAGCGCAAATAATCTAAGAGTAACATCTGAGCTGCAGGCATGGGATATTTTATACATAACATTCCATCAAATCATTTGCGGATCGATGTCAAAAGTAACAATGATGATACTTTACCTAAAATGAAATTGTAAATAATAATTTTTAAGAGTTGGACGATGACAAGATAATATACTGAAACGATGTCTAATATATGGGTTCACAGAGATATATAACAACAAATGATGTTAACTGTGTAATTATTTATGTATTAATCGATAGAGATAGTAAAAGTAAATTTATTGGATAGACTCTACATGTATGTATTCGTTTTAATTCATACTCATGATAATTAAATGATATTATAAGGATTGCTGAATGAAGCCTTAACTTATAGTATTTGTTTACTTAACGTACTCAGATTAAATCTATTTCACATGGACTGTTTCTAGTTCAGTGCGTTAAAGGGCTTCTCATAGACAGTACCGATGGAAATTGTGATTTTCTTGGAGTTTCTGGGCCGCTGAGCGATACAATCAAAAATATTTCCTACATTTCACATTGACATTTTATTATTTACGCAAAAATCTAGATAAAATTTAGTTAGTCACTTCGTCTGAAGTCCAGTCTTATTGTACTATTTTAAACTAAATCACAAATTTCGTTGGTTTTGTTTGAGATTCACGTATAATGGTGCATTTAACGCAATTTTAATTGAAGTATATTCAAACAGATCTACTTAAATAGATGATAACATAAATGAAAATTACTTAAATAATTAATTCAAATTCCGCCAGTAGTCTGCAAATACGATATTAACAAATTTATTACTTATTCAATACAATATCATGCTTTGAAGACATTTTACAGAGATATATATTATCAATGTAAAAACGAAGAAATACCGGAGGGTGAACCATATCTCAAAGTCCATACAATAAAGGGGACAATATCGTGTTGAGTGTCATATTCAGACAAATGCGAACCTCAATAAAATCGAGGTGAGACCAGGTGCCCGGGAGGAGTAAGCGTCCCCTGTTTGCATCCAACACCCGTCGCAAAAGTCCTGCAACAAACTTTCAAATCGAGGGGGTGAATACATAAATATACACGCATGAACATACGAAGCAGACAAGAACACCAATTCAAATTTCCCATTCAAGGCAAGAAATGCTGCCTGCCTGAAATTCCGGTGTCGGAAATGCAGGTGAACAAATATCTGCATATACATGTATAGACGTATTATGTCAAATCAAGTATAGTCAAAAAGTTAAGATGGTTATTTAGCATGGTCAGGTCCCAAAATATCGGTTAACATTCTTGGAAGAGGAATATGAATTGCAATAGATCCCTATAACGACCATAAAACTTCCTCAGTGATAATTTTAAACGTTCCTCAATATATACTTGTGAGAGTAGTTTCGTGGCAAGAAGCCTCGCTCCCAGGACCAAATTTTCGTATTTAGAGCAAGCCCTGGCATAGCGTATAAGTTGTGAAATGAAGACGCCATATGCGGGAGAGGAAGGGATGTTGCTACTCAGAAAAGGGAAGTTGGTAGTAATGAAATTGAAATCGTCAAGTTTGTCATAGAGAGAGGTTACTAATGAACCACCGTCACTAATTGATAGCGATATATCGAGGTATGAAGCAGAAGATGCGCTCTCTGTAGTATCTTTTATCTCGAGTTCCTTTTGGATATATGATGTTGAGGTGATCCTCAAATACAAGGCTGTTAATCGAGAGCCATTCCTACCCATTGATATTCATGTACATCATGCATTTATATTTTTAAATTGCTAAAATAATTTTTGCCGTCCACATATGCTTTATGTAAACTAAATTTAAACATCTGACTTGTTAGCAGTAAGAAATTTCTGAAAACAGGGGTTTATAGTCTTCTCTGAGAATCTTGTATAAAAGCATGAAAAGGTATATATAGAAAATCCCTCGCATCCGCCCACGTATAATAACGTATAAAGAAAAGAACAAAAATAAACATTTTCGTGGTGTTTGCTTTGTAATAACGATATTTAGGGTACTTTTTATATTGCTTAATTTTCTTTTTGACTTCGTACATAGACCGTTATACAAAAATAAAATTATGTTTCGACATTCGATATAACTTTTAATCAAGTTATGTAAGAATACAATTTTTGTCTCCCGGAATCTGCGAAATCATGATCACTTCCAGACGATTGTTAGATTTCATAATGTGTCACCTACCTAATAATCACCAAACGCACGGCTCTGATAATCTTTTGGCGTGATATTCCATTATATTCTTATTTACTGGTCCAGGCTAAAATGTAATAACCCAATATCGTCTTAAAACATCTAGGATATAAAATTAAAAACATAATGATTACGATGTCATTTTGTGAAAACTTTTCATTTTGTTCAACAAGAATGACTAAAATTAAGTTTAGATTAAAAACAAATTCAATTTACCCTTCCTCATCTCAAATTTTCTATAATACTTATTTCGAATATCATTTGAATACTTTGTACTCAGCATATAGGACATTGCTGGAAGGGTTTTGTATAGAAGTGGCTTCCTCGTCATTCCTATTTTCTAATATTACCGGATAACAAGAAAAACCTTAAATTCAGTTTATAAATCAAATGGAAATATAAGTGCAATTTGATGTAAAACTAAATTAGTTATGTCTTGAAGGTAAACCACAAATTGCCTAGGATATATATCTTTAGACATTTTAAAGTACTCAGTTCGCACAAAGGCACGAAAAGATAATCGCATAAGTTATAAAGATAATGAATACTGCTTCAGTGATAAACCTGATTGTTTCTTGCTGCTTTCTTTAAACTCTATTTATAACAGATTTCCACAAGAACAAGAAATATATCCATAACCTACTCCAGTATATAGGACTGTTTTTCAATAATAAGTGCAAATAATTTTCATTCTGTTACATCTAAAAGCGGATACTGCTTAAGTTCTGGTTAAATCTCAAGCAACACGCATAAGATATCAATAAATTAACTAGTAAATTCCGGTACTCGGTAAACAAAACACCAAAATGTATTTTCACACCAAACAATGATCCTTAAATCAAGTATGATTGGTATTAATGTAAAATAGAAACAGGTTCCTGGGTGAATATGCATCTCCTGCTTGGTTAGCCACACCAGTCATAAGATGCGAAATGTACTGTATTCGGAAAACCCATAATATAAAGCTTGATATATCAGCATTGAAGACAAATGTATCATATGTACAATGTATATACTCATTTTTCGCCTATTATTGCAGTGTTATCCATTTGCTGCTTTCCCTGGTGTGTAATCTTTTGAATCAGTTATGAGAATTAATGCATTTCTTGTTGCAGTTATTGTTTTTGTGTATATGACGCTTTCGCATGAGAATTTTTATGTTGTTTCTCGTTCATAAAAAATTTATGGCCAAACTGATAAGCTACTATATTTATAAAACTCTGAAGACACTCATGAGTAACTTGAAAGAGAACTGCTTCGAAGTCCACACTATAAACTTCTGTTTAGTGTTCTGCAGCAACTGAGTGCTTCAATCTATGATGAACGTTGCAGCGAATAATACTGTATAGTTATAACGAATGACGTAGCTACAGTATCATGTTTGTCACCCTACGGAATTTCCTCTGTACTCTATAAACTTCTGTTTTGTTTTCCGTAGTTTTCTACACCGACTGAATGCTTTGATCTACAAGGAACGTTGAAGCAGATCATACTTTATAGTGATAACGAGGAACATAGATAGAGTATTCCAAAGGAATTTTCTCTCTATAATTATTCTTTGTTTGGCTTTCCTATTCATAGTTGATCTTTTTACAAATTATTAAGATTACTATCCATACATCAGTGTATTAATAGCAAATATCATAGTTCAAGAAATTTGAAATGTAATGTAGAAGAGACATTCCGAGGAATATACTTTGACAAATAAGATAAATGAAAGACATATTAGACAGCTATGATTGAATAAAAGGAAAAAATAAAGAAAGAATCAATTACAGTTCAGAACATGTAAACATCTTTTGATATAACCATTTCTATTTCTTTTGAATTTTTTATATTCATTTATATGAGAACAGATGAAATCATATCAATGTCTTAGAAACATTAAAAGTAATTAAGATGACGACGGGTCTATAGTGCTTTATTTATACAGGGCTCAATTTGGTCACAATTTCAGTAGAAGTTTAAAAAATTCAACATAGTTCTTTTAACCACCATGATTTCGTTCCGATACCATATGACTCAAAAGGTAAAAGGAAGGAAAGTCAAGGAATTGTAAGAATAGTCACGGACGAATAAAGCGATAGGAATAAGCACATAAAAAGACATCACCAAAATATTCTATTGTAATGAAGTTAGGGCACCGACTTAGGACGGTCAAACAAAATGAAAATCGTCATTCATATGACGTAGTTAATGAGTTATCATGGCTGTACGAGTCCATTCACGACGAAAGCAGTACAAAGAATACGCAATTTTTTTTCGGTGGTCGACATGGATTTCTTATTCGGACAGTTATATATTGATGATATATTAATGTGTTACCATGGGAATGAAAACTCAAATAATAATAATACTAACTGAGGACACCATGATAAAACATATACATAAATTAATCAAAAATAATCTTTCTAATACATCAATAATGAAAGCAATAATATAAATATCATAATAATTATAAGAAAAAAGTGGTGGACTGTCAAATATTTAGGTGTTATGGCATAAGTGTTAAATGTTATCTTAATAAATTGGTTGAAGAGTTAAAAGTATCACAAAATGTCAGAAAAGAACTATGCTATCATTTGTACTAGGACGTATAAATAACTTATTTTGCACTTGAATGGTTTGAATAAATTTGAAAGTTGAGAGAATGATTAAATGAATTTATAAGTTTTATCCTTAACCACACAAATTGAGTGACGTTTCTTACTTCAACTGACCGTACTAAGTCGGTATCGTAACCGCAGCACAATCGAATATTTTTGTTATGTCGTTCCGTGTATATTCTGCTGTTGTCATTTTTATGTGCAGGTCCTCGGTGATTTGTGTCATACAGATTTGTCAGATGTCTTCTCTTTTAATGATACTCTTGTCTTGTTAATAAACAGAAGAGAAGAGGTCTAACTCAACCACATTGGAGTGTCATTGAATTTTTATCCTCTAATAACAAACTTTTCGTAAAAAAGTTATAGAATAGTTTGTTCTATCGACAATTTGTTTACCACAGCGCAATTGTTAAGGTCATCATCTTATGGCCGAGGGCATTGAGGTGTTACTGTTCCAAATATTTGTGTATGACGCCACAGTGAAACATGTTGCTTGTCATAACTTTTTTTTATTGATTATAACACCGTTAAAAAGATCTAAAGTTTATTGTAGCAAACTAGCTCTGGTCGCTTTTTTCATATAGCATTTTCGCATTTTTCTCTTCAATTACAATTTAATGATAAACATTAGAACATATACGCGTATAAATTTTGAAGCACCATTTGTGCATTTCGACAACTTAGGTCTCTTCAGTGATGCTCAAGACCTAAAACGTGGGAGTCGAATCCAGACCATCGATAATCAGTAATTCGAAGTATGCATTGCGAGTAAGTACAGAGGTCAAATTTGTTAGCTCCTAATTATGAAACACATGATATAAACGTAATAAATATCTATCATTGTCTTGAAATCGCCGATATCTCTTAAAGTCCTGCATTGCTATCATTATAATCTCTACGTCTGGCAATTTGTCAGTCTTTATAACCTAAGAGATTAGGAATTTGGCAATTTTAAACAGTTAAATTAAATTAATGAAGCACACGAATAAGTGTACATAAAGAGCACCTTAAGGTTAATCCAATCTGTAGAAAAACACTCAAGATGAAATCCTGTAGTCAGAAATTGCCGTAGTATAAAATGTAGGTTGTGAAACTCAAACGCCATAGGCAAAAGAAGACGGTAGTTTGTTATTCATGAAAGATTTCTTGGTAATACTTGTCATAAAGAGGGGTAAGGGCCATCGTCACTAATTGACAGGAGTATATCCAGATACGAAGAAGAAGAAATTTCCAAATTGTGTTAAACGTTTTAAAATTCGGCCCTACGCCAGCCGTTTTAGGTAATGTCGAGCAATTGTTAACGGTATTGAACGATCACGTTCTTAAGGACAAGTCACATGACATAACATATGACACGTACATTGCATCAATGTCTGAATATTTAATATATGCGTTATTTTTAAGAATTATTGAGAATTAATTTTAAGAATTATTATCTTATCTGCGATTTTAAAAAATTGCACATAAAGCTAAATAAAAAGCTAAGATGTTCTGTCTTTCAGCTACGTGAAGAATGGAGTATGAAAAATTGAAAATATAATTAATCCATGATCCACTTTATAATTTTTTTTTTTATAATTGTTAGTGATTATGATAAAAATTACTGTAATTAGCAAGGTATAATTTCTAATGCATTTATATTCTATGATGCTATTATCTTTGTAGCAACAGAAACAAATCGATTGATATTTAAAATACTCTCAGGTAAATCTCAGAAACAAAAACAAAAAAAAAAAAAAACCAAAAAAACAAAAAATAATGATAATAATAACAAACAAAACAAAAAAATAAATAAATAAAAACAGCAAAAATAAAATTAAACAATCGTATAGATTTTGAGGGGTGTTCCCCAGCAATTTTTATCATTACGACAATCATCGAAATATTCTTCTTTAGATACATGTTTGAATAGTTTCGTTTTAGTTTTATCAGCGTTTTCAAAAACAAAAATACAAGGTTTAAATTCTACATAAGTCTGTTTAATGTAATTGCGATGTAATTGCGAAAAATGCGATTTTTCCTTTCCGAAGTGCATGCGAAACTCTTCAAAGATAGCCATCATTAGAATTCGATATCTTTTATAAAAAAAAAATTAAAAAAAAAAATCAAGTGCCATTTCAAACTTGTGACAAAACGGGATAACTCAATTGATTAATTATAAGACGCATATTGAAAACAAGCTGACTCCCGCTAGTACAAAGAATATAGTCTTTATACTTTATAACAGTTATACTTAGAAAATAATTACTCCGCATATTTTTATTAGAAGCAATGTGTCATTGCATGAACATTTAGAGTATATGACTATATCTGTTGTATTTTTATTGAGGTGAATTGCCTGTTGTTTAAGTTGAAACAATTAAAACAATTATTTATGAAACGATAATTTTCCACAAATTCTGATCGATTTTTCTCGCTTTAGCTTATTAATCATCGTATGCATGTCTGTGCATAATTCAAATTAACTAAAATAAGCTTTTCTATGAACTATTGTAGTAGGTTACCATTCAAATCTCGACAGCTTCCAGCACCTCTTCTTCTCCATAGAATAAGAAAATATATACTTTTTTGACAACCCTCCCCCAAAGGTCCACGGCCAATTATTAAATATTGTTAACATTTTTCATGTCAAATTAATATTTATACATACAAAAGAGAAAACCTTATATGATGGAAAATAGGTAAATAAACACATCAGATATATCTATGATTGGTATATTTGTCCAATTATACTAAAACGTTTTTTCCTTTAAAGTAAAATATTCAGACAAATGCAAACCCAAATAACATCTAGGTGAGGCCAAGTCCATGGAGGAGTAAGCGTCCCCTGGTTGCATGCAACACCCGTCACAAAAGTCCTGCGACAAGTTTTCAAGTCGAAGAAGTACAGATGGATGCCGTCCTAGCATAACATACACGTTAACGTGAAAAACGGTCACGAGGACTGCCTTAGTACACGTGCCAGGACTGCTGGGCCGGACGCTCGTGTGCTCCTTGCGTTAACGTGGGAGGAAATTCGCGTTAACGTGCTTATTCCCGCCTGCGCTCAGTCCAGTCGCACATTCACATGCCAACATTTGTAATTCCCTATGCAGTGGTACGGATAGAGGAAATAAATTTTCTGATTAAATTACCGCGAATGTCGCCATATATACGTGTGTTAAATGTAATGTGAAAATGACACCCTGCATTCAGGGTTACATATGTAGTATAACAAAGGAAATTACCGCGTAGGCATGCAATAAGGTATTTATGAAAACCTTCGTCAATTTATACCATAAAGAAATATACATGCTTACTTTCTAATTTTATTTTATTTATTTATTTTTAATTATCCATTTATTTTCATTTATGAATTTATTATTATTTTGCATAATTTATTAATATTATAATAATAATAATTATTATTATTATTACTATTATTATTATTATTATTATATCAATTTTATTATATCAATTTTATTATTATTATTATTATTATCCTAAAATAAGAATGAATTTCATTATAGCCAATGTTCGGAAATTGCCTTCAATATTTTTAAAATTCATCCATTAATTCGTAAATGTATTATTTAATTCTAAATATTTTACTTACACAATAATATGTTTTATATTTAAACATACAATGTATATATCGATTCTCCTTCAAATCAATTTATAAGTACATTTTGATAAGTTTTAAGTTGTAAGCAAGCGAACGTGTCTGAAGCCCGTTCACGTGGCAGTCAATCGCGTTAAGGCGGTCTAGAAATTAAGTTCATGTGGAAATCTGCGTTAACGCAAACGCGTTTGCTCAGCACGAGCGCACGAGGAAAGCAAACTTCACGTTACCACGACGTTAATATTATGTTAGGACTGCACCTCACTGTAAATACATAAATGTACACGCATGAACACATGAAGGAGACAAATTTTCCTATTCAAGACATGAAATATTGTTTAACTGAAATTCCGGCATCGGAAATGCACGTGAACAAATGTCCTTACATATTCGTATTTTGTCAAATCAAGTATAGTCAAAAAGTTAAGATGCTTATTTAATATGGTCAGGTCCCAAAATATCAATTAACATTTTTCAAAGAGGAACCTGAAATTGTACTAGATCCCTATATCGACCATAGAACTTCCTCAGTGACAATTTCAAACTTTCCTCAATATATCCTTGTGAGAGTAGTTTAGTGGCAAGAAGCCTCGTTCTCACGACTAAATTTTCGTATTTAGAGCATGCCCTGGCATAGCGTATAAGTTGTGAAATGAAGACGTCATATGTGGGAGAGAAATGTATGTTGCTACTTAGAAAAGAATAGTTGGTAATAATGAAATTGAAATCGTCACGTTTGTCATAGAGAGAGGTAACTAATGAACCATCATCACTAATTGATAGCAGTATATCGAGGTATGAATCAGAGGATGTGCTCTCAGTTGTATCTTTTATCTCGAGTTCCTTTGGATATATGATGTTGAAGTGATCCATAAATACAGTGTTGTTAATAGAAAAAACGTCATCGATGTAGCTATATGTAAAGTTAAACCGAGATACTAAATATTTATTGCCTTTGGATAGCAGAAACTGTATGAATTCTGCTTCGTAAGAGTACAAAAATATGTCGGACAGAAGAGGCGTGCAATTAGTACCCATCGGAAAGCCATCAATCTGTTGTGACACTTTCCCACCAAATATCACAAAAATAATATGTATAAGAAATTCTAGCATTTAAATGATCTCTTTTTCTGTATACTTGCTGCTGGAATCAGACTGTTCCTTTACAAAATATGTGTACAAGTGAAATCAGACTGTTCATTTACAACATATGTGTAAAAAGACTAAATAGCTGAAATGATAAAAAGAACAAGGGATGTTTAACTTCTTGTTTATTCGTTAAATCTTAATGGCATTGCGGTTAAACTTTTGAAACATTGAAAATAAATTTAAATTTGTAGCTTTTTAGTGCAGATTTTGATTCGGTTCACTCACTTCCACTATCTCCACCTGTGTGTTTGTATATATGTGTGTAGGTGGAAGGAGCCAAAGTATGGTTTTCGTTATACATGGTTATTTCTCTTATGAGCGGTATATGACGTTAAACCATTGTGACGTCAACCACTTCTATGGAAACTGGCGTAAAAATACGGTAAATGATATAGAAATTCCATGACGTCACAATGGTTTGACGTCAGATACCTTCTCATATGGAAAATAACTCTGTATAACGAAAAAACTCAATATGTAAAACACTAGTATTTTGTAATCATGCAGTTGTAACGAGAGTTGTGAGTACAGCCCAGCGTTAATATTTGTTCCTGTACAATTTGCAATATGAAATATACCAGCACGTTTCCTATAATACATCCCACCAGTGATCCTAAAACCTAAACCAAACTTAACCACATTGATGAAGCAAGTAGCCAATATTGGCAAAGTGTTGACAGTGTACAGCGAGATTTGACGACCCATAGCAAAATTGAATCATAGTAGACGAAATAAACAATGATAAGCTTTAAAAATGGAATGTTGTCGAAGACGTCAGCAAGATTACTTTGATAACAAAGATAACAATGATCCAAAATGCAAAATAAATGAAAAAAAAAATTAAAAGAATAATTAATAAATACATATAAAAATAAACTAAAATCAAACTAAATGATCCTTGATTGATTTATTATTGTTTTACGTCACTCCACGATTATTTCACGTATACGGTGACGGCATCTGCCTGGTGCATTAGTTAGAAATTTATTCTATAGCAACCGATTCACCCAAAGCAATGAGGGATATTTTACGTGCCATGCCTACTGTGACACGCTACCTTGGGTTTAATGTCACATTCGAAAACCTGTGTACCCACGGCGGGAGCCGGACCCGAGACCTCTCGGTCACAAGCCGAGTGATCATACATTGTTTGATCCTTGAAATGTATATTATACTGAATTCATCGTGTAAATGGCCAAAGAAGAATCGTGTTAAACTTATTTGCTTCGAGATGGAATTAATAAAATTAATAACAGGTGATTGGAGGAGTTCTGCATAGCAATCCCAAGTGAAAATTGAATTTCGTATATGGAATTTAGACTCATAACTTGCAGGCATTTCACTAAATATAACTCCTCTTTAAAAGATAATGTCTATGACTTTCATGTAAAATGATATAAAAAGATAGTTAAAATGCCGTGCATTAAATATCGATTGTCCATATATGATATAATTTATATCACTAATATGCATTTAATATGATTGGATGTACAGATGATGGATAAATCTAAACCATAAGTCCGATAATCATGAAACCAGGGTCTGGCACCATAAACTGAGAATATATTTAAGTCAATATTTCATATTCTTCTGTTCATCAATGAATTAGTAATTGGGATTCGGATTTTAATTAGTTTTATTACATTGATAAATAGAATTAAATCACTCTGCATGAGAATTTATTTGAACGTTTGACAATGGAATAAATTAAAATGAAATATTTCACTTAGGTATATTCTTAGTTTATGGTGCCGGACCCAGAAGACATACAAATCAGTGAAAATGAAAACCAGGTAGAAAATAACGAAAAATGTCTACTTGAAGAACATATGTGAACTCTTATGATGGAGTGAGATCCGGTGGCCGAAGAGAGTGAGCATCTCCTGCTTGCTAGCAAACCCCGTCACATATACCCAGTAGAAAGCGTCAAATCATGTAAATTCCATATACATTTATATATGGAGAAGTCAAAGTAGGTAACCTTCTACTATAGAAGATGTCAAATCTGTGTAAAACTTACTTCATCGAGATCCATCTATTCGTTTTTAATATGCCGTGGTAAAGATGAAACAAATAAGTTGAATTTAACTAATTCACAGAAAATATCGTCATATATGTTTGAATAGCATATAATGTTAAAGACTTCATACAAAAGAAAATTGATAATATGACAAATAGAATGGCCCCGTAAGCATGTATTTTTCCGTTTATAATATCAATTAACTAGCATTTTGTTTTGTTCTTTTAATATTACTTTTTTAAATCAGTTGTTTTCTTTTCTCTTATCTTTCTTGTTTATCAGTATCACTATTAAAATAAAATAAAATAAAATTAATTATATATTCGATGTTTATCTATACCTTTTTATTAATTCCTCTAGAATGTTTATATAAGGGTCATTATCTTACATTTGGAAATTTGTGTTAACGCTAACGTTTTGTCAATTATCAATCTTGACACTGAGGATCATAGGAACGCCATCTATCCCAATATCTCGAGATGAAAGACACATTCTCATTTGTATTGTTCTTCGATATACTCCTGTTGATTAGTGATTGATGATGATTCTTTAAAAATCTCTCTAATGACAAACGTGACGATTTCAATTTTAGTACTAGCATTCTTCCATTCTACCATTCAATATAAAATCAGATGAAATGTCTCGGAAAAAATTACTGGAGACCTTGTTTACATTTATACCTCAAGGTTTAATCCTGGATCGGAGGCATATATTAAAAATGTTCAAACTAGAAGACATCTTTAAAAGATTTTCCCTTTGATGTCGGTAGCTAATGTCGATAGGCATAATAACCAGAAATATTTTACACATGTACGTGTTCTCTCTGAAGTAGTTTTACGATATGATTATGGTAATACCACTTACTTTTCTCCCATTGCAGCATTTAAACATAACAGTTTTAGCATTAGGAATAACATAAACGTAAATTTATAGTCTCTTGAACATAAACGGATATTTCATAGACCCTATTTCTTTATCCCTCTAGATAGTTGGGTTTCTTTGAAGACATTTTGGATGGTTATTATTCTAGATTATTTGTGTCCGTCTTCGACACTGAAACAAGCAAACTGGCAAATATTTTCTTATATTTCTAAATATTGAAATTCACATTAGCTCATGACATTGAAATTCGTGTCTCCATTTTGTGCGTAAATCACTGACGGTCTTGAAGTTATTCAACATATGTATAAAATATCTTTTAAATCTGTATGTCAGACCGAATAAACATTTTCCTTAACATCATGTTTACAAGATTTCAATTGGAAATTAATTTGATAGCATCATTGTGTGTTCATGGGTGATCCTTAATCGTTGAGTACGAGTAAAACAACCTCAAACGTATGAAACATAGTCTCAGACTACAAAAAAAGAACGTTTCTGTGATGTGCCATATATGATAAACTATTGAATGTACTCTGAATGGACGCTGAATAAGTATGATGTCCAAATTAATCATAGAGGGAACCACTTCTATATAAACAATTTAATGTGCCATATTATTCTATCCTGTCTCTGAAAGTCCACATTTCAAAAGATATAACATCCAACAAACAATCCAAACATCAGGGCACCTTTTCGAAGATAACGGGAGGAATACTGGATTGGACTCCAGCGCCATGTGGATGCAATGGCCATAAAGATGGCAAAGAAAATCTAATCTATCATTGGTGGTAGTCAGTGAACGTTTTAAATTTATATAGCCGAACAAGTAGAAGACATAATAGTTATGGGTTTAAGATATACATTAAGCCCGAGATACATTATGTATCATTCGAAGAGTTTGTAACCATTCAACAATTAGGTTTTCATTCAATTCATACAAAAGCGTGCTTACCTCCATTAAAAAAGCTACATAATTTGTATGAATCTACGAGGGTCGTACATTTCACGGATACTGGCACTGTAGATTATCGGCTATAGGTTAATTTTTTGGATATCTCCTCTTACAAATCTTCCAAAGCTGTAACATATATAGAAACAAGGAATTGTCCATGTATGAATGTCAATATTTTGAACCAGAAATCTATCCAAAGCAAACTTCATTCATACTTCCAATACAAGGAGTCGCAAACTAGCATCCAAAAATTTCAACTTCAAAGTAAGTTTACATAGATTTGACACCTTCTATACTAGAAGGTTACCTACTTCGACTTCTCCATATATAAATACATATGGAATTCACACGATTTGACTCTTTCTACGGGGTATATGTGACGGGTGTTGCTAGCAAGCAGGAGATGCTCACTTTCCCCGGGCACCTGATCTCACTCCATCACAGGGGTTCACATATGCTCTTCAAGTAGACATATTTTGTTATTTTCTATTTGTTTTTCATTTTCACTGATTTTGTATGTCCTATGGTTTCATAATTTTTGGAGTTGTGGTTTGGATTTATCCATCATCTTTACATTGCAGTAACATATGATTTCCCTAGCCTTTCATGGAACCTAACAACATGTTCTTGCTGTACATATGAGTTCATATACATTTTACGTGCCCATGTTGTGACGGGTGATTTCGACATTGTTTGTAACCAGAAAGGGAGAGATATTTTCCTTCAAGGTCGTAAAAATGGTCACATTTATATAGCCCTTGAACTTTGACTTTAAAGATGCTTGTTACGAGTATGCAAGACGGTGGGCAAGGAAGAGGGTATCAGACTTTCCAAGTTGATTTAATCAATCAGGAGCATTCTAAAAACAAAGAATATGTCGACTTACACATTTTGTCAACACGAGACAATAGTCAATTATCTGTTACCTTCTGTCAGAGACATTAGCCATCTCCATTCGTCTCATTCTGACACATATAAAGCCCGGTCTTAAGACATACGGCAACACAACATAGCATACTCCAGAAGTGGGCCAATCCGACATGCAAACTTAAGACATACTGCAACACAACATAGTATACTCCAGAAGTGGGCCAATCCGACGTGCAAACTTAAGACTTCAAAGGAAGTACTGGAGTATATCAAATCTCCAGCGTTTAGAAATCACAAACATCAAGTGTTTTGAATTTTCCAATAGTATACAACTATTTCTCACAAGAAACTTCAAAACAGACTATCTTTGTATTGATATTGGTATTTTCTGAATCTAAACGCCCTTTACGATGTTACGATCCTTCTTTTCTAAATCCATGCCTTTATCGCAAATATTCTGGTTAAACAGCTTTAATACTAAGATTGAGCGTCATATCATTGTAATATGTCAGTAATTTAGTTCTGATTTTTACTTTATTATTTTTGGTACAAAAGAGAAAACAGAAAACATCTGACATAGCTGTATGACACAAATCACCAAGGACATGCACACAAAATTTTACTTTAATTATAAAAATAGATTCATTATCAACGTCAACAGAAATGATGTATGATATTTAAAACATAAGTAAACATTTATTACTTGCATCGACTGAAATAATGAATGCTATTTGTGATGCAATCCGCTTGATTGAGAAAACCTGAAATTTAGCTAATTAACATCAAAATACGTTCATTATGTCTCGGCAAAAAACCACGTGTGTTCAATTGTAAAATCCTATAAAAATATCCTATGGATCACAACTCATGTCAGTAAATCCCGAGAGGTAGTAATTGGCTAAGCAAGCAATGAGACATTGTAGAAGGTGATGAAAATCCAAAAATCATTTCAAAGGAATAGTTATTACAGGTAACAGTATTGCTATGACGAGAAATAGCAGGAATCTAGACGGAACCTATTATATAAAAATCAAAGCATAGAGTTGTATTCTAAACAATGACGCTAAGTTTAAATAACTCCCATTTCCATTAAGATGTGTTGCTTTATTGCATCACATATGCATTACGATAACCTGTCCCTAAGGTGAATCTGTAGTTTGAAAATATGCACTAAAAGCATCAATGTACGAACAAACACCTTACGAAATTTTCCTATGTTGATTCACTTTCTATATCCAATAAACAATGAATCCTACAGCTCATATCCAATAGACTTTTTGCATATTAACTTGAAGTGCCCGACATATGATATTTTGCCTCTCAAAAGTTCCGTTCTTCTATTTTGACGTAACAATTCCAGCATAAATATTGTAGTGAAAACTCCGGCAAAACGTAGATTGCCAGACATGAGACTCCATAGTCATGTAAAATATGAAATTCATATATTGAGATTTCGGTTCTTTGAAAGAATAGGAATTACATTCAGAAAAAATAGTACCGGTACATTACTTGCAAAGTACTTTCTCTTGACAAGGTGATTAAAATTATCTTCAGTAAATAAGACTATTCTGTCTTGATGCGATTTGACTTTAATAGTATAAGAAGTTGACAGGTAACGATAAAATGTTTTTCTCTGTGAAGCTTTTCAATTTGAATTCCATTACTGCAAGAAAGAATCTTGACAAATGTTTCAAAATACACGAGAATAATTGGATTATTGCATTGTTTTTAAACTTTATGGTCAGCAAATTTTCATATATCTGTCTCCTGACATGTCATTAAATCCTTGAAGGTAATCACACGATGAGATCTCCTCTTACAAATATCTTCATCGTATTTTCCTATATGAAGGAAAAGCGATCTTTCGAATTCCGGAGTACTGTTTAGTGTCTAAAGGTACTTGCGCTTGTACGTTTTTGTTTTCCATACATTGTCATTTTGTTTTGTGTGCAGGTCCTTGGTGATTTGTGTCATGCAGTTTTGTCAGATTTCTTCTGTTTTTTCTTCCAAACTAAACAACAGATATGTTGAAACATTGATGAGCCATGGAGGTTGAATCGCTGAGAAACAACAAGTGACCTCTGCGTCTAATTTTACAATCTAATACTATGTTCCGGTTTCAAAACAAGGTTATTCCTTACCATAACGAAGTCAAATTATCATCATTAATGTTTTGTCACGTGACAACACAGGGAATTGTGAAACACCAGAAAATGCATACAGTAATACAGTTTTGGTTGCTGCATAACATTTTAAATATAGAGGAAGGGTAAGATATATACAATTAACTTGCAGTGCCTTGTCAACAAAATCCAAGAATTTATGAAATCAATCCAGTATAGGAATCTATATTATAGGACCTTTCTTTTGAGAGCGCATTTGTCTGATATGAACTTTTTGTTTTGATCACAAATGAGCAGAGATTAAGATATTTTAAATATCGCGTATTTTGGCTTTGAACCTGATCGCGAAATATGTTATTATATGATATACCTTTTATTGGCAAATTTAATCTGGACGTGTTGGTATTCAAGGGTAATGTTTGTTAAATGAAAATAAAATAATGGTGTTAATTTAAATCATTCATAGTTCGTTTACCGACCCGCCTCCTCCAAGAATAATTAATAATATTTTTTTTGTCACCGGAATAAAGAATAAGACATTCAAAAGTTATTTGTGGCTATCCGCTATATGTCATCTCAGGAAGGGCCTATTTTATCGATCGATTTCGCCACTGCTGTTACTTTGAAATATGACAGACGGTTTTATTAGGCAGGTAATATTTGTTCTTAGCTTTAGATTTATTTTCTCCCGGTAGTTTGCTTGTATATACAAATAGAGTAATTTAAACATCTTTAATACTATGATAATATTTAATGAAATTATTTTGAAGGAAGTTTTTGTATAAAGATTTAGAATTATTTCTCATTTTATATGAACGGTGACAGTAATCATCTTTCAAAGTTTCAAAGTTCTTACAAACTATGGACCCACATCAGGTGATAAAGAATCGGATCCTTTCGTAAAAAATAAAACTACATTAGATTCAGCAGCGTTAACGATATTTAAAAATAATGTTGAAATCACTGAAGAAATTCCAATACCTAATAGAATGATAAGCAGGTGTCAGCACCTGATTTTTCTTTTATGCGCATGTCTTCCCCATTACCTTTGAAATTTAATGTGGTGATAAGAATCCTCCGCTTTTTAAAAGTTTACATAAAAATTCACGATTCATATATTGGTATAAAATATGTAATGCTCTCAATTTCAATGGAAATACTCTATTAAGAATATAAACCAATTATGGCAGACTTTAACAACTTACTATGTAAGAGTTCCTCCTCATATTCAGAAATCGCAACAATTATTTGCCTTATTGATATTTTCAAAGGTACCAAATGATATTTTTAATTAATTAATGAATTAATAAATAAATAATTTTTCTATGACGAGAATTGGTTCATAAACAGGGAGCCTCTACTTAACCTTGGTGTGGCTTCAAATAACGATCAGTCTAATATTCTTGTGACATTATTTTTATCATTTTATCACAACAATATAGAAATGATATTAATCATCAGAATGCTGGAATTTTTAATAGACAATATTTTCGTGGTGTTTTGAGGGAATATTTTTCAGCATATCATTGGCATTCCCATGGGAACTAACTGCGCCCCTCTTCTTTCTGACATCTTATATTCGTATGAGGCAGAATTTATTCAAAACATGCTCTCCACAGGCAACAAAAACCTTGCATCTCAGTTTATTTTTACGCATAGATATATATACGACGTATTGTCAATCAATAATCCTAACTTTAAGGATTACATACATGAAATCTATCCCCATGAACTTGAGATAAAAGAGACAACCGAGAGCAATAATTCCGCTTCGTATCTGGATATATTTTTAACTTTCGACAATAATAGTCATTTGAACACCTCTCTTTATGACAAACGTGACGATTTTAACTTCCAAATAACTAACTTTCCGTTTCTTTGCAGCAATATCCCGTCCGTCCTATGGAATTTTTATATCTCAACTTATAAAGTACTCAAGAGCCTGTTCTCTATACGACGGTTTTATTCCAAGGGCCAAACGACTGGCTACTAATTAGCTCAAACAGGGATATGTTAAAGAACGTCTGAAATCGTCACTGAGGAAGTTCCACGGTCGCTATGGGGATCTTGTATGAAAATATGATGTGCCTCTTTCTAGAATGATTGATAATATTCTGGAATGCGACTAAATGACCTGTTCAGTGAACACCAAATATGACTTTGTATACCAGTTTGTACTATCGTATGTACAATTAAGAAACCAAAACTTTTGATTTTGACATGTTTCTTAAGAACTGCTGTGACGGGTGATGCATGCAAACAGGAGACGCTTACTCTCCCCGGGTACCTGGTCTCACTTCGGAATTTTTCAGTATATCGGGGTTCACAGCAGTTCCTTTTTTAAACTTACACGATTTTGTATCTATCCTTGGACTTTGAGAATGATTAACGGTTTGGTACTTCTTCGATATTGATTAAATTAGGTTTGGTGAGTGTTCTCGTATACTTGTAGCAATTCTTTCATTAGCCTTTTTGGCTAATCTCATAACATATAATAAAGGGAAACATATAACGAGTATATCGATGTATAATAATAAAGGGATAACGGTATAGTATGCCTTTTGGGAATTCATCACAAAGTAATTAAAACAGCATTACTTAGGGATAAGTACCATAAACAAAATACTAAAGATTTTCTAAATTATCTAAAATACCCATAGCTTATAAGTGTTACATGTAATAAATCAAGAGAGAAAGGTTACAAGCACGGTCATACGTTGCAATGACAGTTCAATAGGCCATTGCTTTCACTGAGAGGGAATGATCACAGGCATATTCGTACGTTGCAATGAAAGTTTAATAGGTCATTGCTTATTTAGTGCCCCGCCATTGACAATGACAATATAGTGTTACCGTCAGGTGTATATATGTATAATAATATGAGTTTACAAAAATCAAATTAAGTAATTTTGGATCTTTTATTAATAGTTGAAATTCCACTTTTATATTTCTTAGTGATCTGGAATACTTTCATATTTACTGGAATATAATATCATGGGAAATACCAAATGAAATTGGTTATATGTCACATATGGTACATATTTCAATGTGTCACTTATCAGGTTTCCAAAGTAAGCATTGGAGGGGTAATGTCTTGACTTATCTGATTTCAAAGACTTTCATTCCTTTTGATATCATTTAAATTCAGTATGTTGAACACAAATCACTTCTAACCTATGTTCTGATTGGCTGTACTTTTGTAATGAAGACGGAGTTTGTACATGTAAATGATTTTGTACATGCAATTTACATAAAATGAATAAGAGCACTTTGAGAAGACAGCTTTTTGGATCATCTTTAATTAGGACAATTTTGTACAATTGGAATTATTGCATTTTGTATTTCGGAACTTTATAAAAATTTTCATCAATTTATGATATTATTCAGGCATTCAAACAAATGAATTTTGAATTCCTATTTGGACTTTATTTCTACTTGAGAACAAACAGTGAAGAGAGACACATTCATTACACGTCCTTCTGTCATCATTGCGTTTCCGCCTTCTATACTTTTCAAACGGGTGCACATATTGCAATGACATTTGGTAAACTGATAAATCACGAAATAATCTAAGTCAATTTCTGATTTTCTTTCGGTCGAATAATTTTTGACAGAGTTATGTCCCTTGGACTTAGAAAAATTCCAATAATTAATAGTTTTAGTGCTCTATCTCTGGAATTAATGCATATATTGACTTGAAATTTGATACATAATGGAATAGAGTTATGCCCCTTTGATTCTGATGCCTTTGCGACTTTGGGATATTCACCTTGTCTTTGCAACTCCTCCATAACCTTTTAAAGGATTTAAATGAAGCTTGGTACAATCAAAGATCACAACATGTAGATGTGTATATTGTAAGGCAAATGCTATTCCACTGTTTACAGGAGGTATACCCTTGTACTACACATGATGTTAATAAAATGTCACTTTGGTACCGGCGGGATATTCGTGACACATGTAGTTTTTAAATATTTGCAACAAAATCCCAACCACATCATGTTTATCTATAAGAACACCAATACTGGTGTAGTGCATCAACAAATGTCTCTGCGCAGGCCTAAACTATGGATGTCAAAAATAAATTTGTAAAGCAAACTTATTAACTAACGATCAAAGAGCCAAAGCACAGTTTAATGAAAATATTTTCTGATATAAGATGAGATCAGCACACTAAGGACCAAGCTATGTAGGGTAGATACTCCTTAGTTTTAAAACAATACATAATTTTATTAAATGTATCATGAAATATTTCAATTTCATGATTCTTAAAATTTTATGTATCATTATACTATCGCCATAATGATTACAAAAATACATATATTGTATGCTATGAAATAATGTCATTAGTACGATATGTCATAATAATACTACACCAACAGGATGTATCGCTACTCATGTTAAATACCAAATGAATGATGAATTATCACTGTGACACTAAGAAATATATGATAGAGCGTTTCTTCTACTTGTTAAGAGTTGTTTAGTCTTGTTATATATGGTTCAGTATCAGAGATATGATAGATTGCCAGATCTTTGTAGTGCTGACTTGTCAACATAAATATTTGACCAGTCGATATAAAGATTTGAGAAGTTGTAATTAAGAGATGACAAGTTGACATAATCATCTAACAGGTGGTTGGCAGCATATATCACCGCAAATCGAAATGTTTATTTTAGTGTAGTGGATATGAAAGGTGAGCACAGCGGTCCTAGAGATGAGGGTATCTACCGAATGGCTAGACATAAACACCAATTTTCCAATGATCACATATAGCTACAAATATACCCAGATTGCTAGTGGCTGCTATGGTATAAGTACAACTGATTGTAATTTTTTTCAATTTTTGCCAATGGAGACGAAAACTGCTTTCATTCATCATTGTAAGTATCAAAGTAACACGCTATCTTTTACTAAAAATACATGCTCAGCAAAGAACTTGTGCAGCTGACGTCAAACAAAACGGAAACCGTCTCTTTTATATCCTAACAATCTTTAAATTAAAGAGTCAACTGAATGCATTTTATCCGCTTTGTTATTAGATAAATGACAAATGAAGGTCTTAGTTGCAATCTAGAATGCAGACATGATTATTTTAATTTTCCTGTCGTAAGATCTTTATCTTTCTACAAAAAGGTTTCATTTCTCAGTTTCTGGTTTAAAAAAACCCAAAATCCGGCTCCTACCGTTTACATGATCATAAAGGGAAACGATATTACACAACAGATATCGACAACTTATTTATATACAGCGTCCTCTTACCTTCTTATTCAGAGCATTTATTAATTAATGGTTGTTTGATAATGTGGACTGAAATCATAACAATAAAGAATGTTTGTTGGATTTTTTTTAATTTAGAGGCAAATACGAAACAATGAAAAAAAAGAGAAAAATTTACTTCCTTTCGATCTTTCGGGCTTTTATTTGGGTTAACGGTGGGAAAACTTTTGCCTGTTTCCATGATCAAAAAGACGAACAAAAGACATCTGTCTGAATTGTATGACACGGACATTTAGTGCTAACCAGAATTAACATGTAAAAAATCATAAAAATATTCGAATTTTATCCAGTTGCGGCATTGCGCTAGGACGGTAAATTGCAGTGACAGTGGTCAGTAAATCGGTGTTGTTAACCTGTTTACACACCCTCCTTCAACGACCACAAAGACACAAAGAAAGAACAAACATTCAGTAAAATAGCTAACAGAAAACAGAGTTTGATAGAGAGCTGAGGTACCAACAATCAGAGGGTACGTAGTTTGAACAGAGCGCAACACTTACAAGGCAACGCTCAAGAGTTATAGTAGGCTGTAAAGGAATCTTTTACAAGACCGATGGCCTTTGTAAAGAGTACTGTTCCCCATCTCGGAGATAGATGTTTTATTTCAAACAGATGTGTCGTACCTAGGACTTTTCGATCCATAGATAAGGACGCTACAGACTGCGCTGCCTGCTTTGATTATCGAAGACTAACATCACTAAGCGTTTTGCAGGGACTAGAAGGAATGCATAGTGACGTCAAGTACACAGTGGTGTACAGAGGCAAGCGGTTCGACTGCGTTTCACTGCTTTTCGCTTTTTCACAAATTATTTTGAATAGTTTATAATATGAACTAGATGATTAAAGAATCACTTGTGGATGTAGAATGCAAACTCACTTTAAAAGCGTGTAATTGTTATCAAAAGGTGAACTCTGATCATTTAGAGGAATGAGAAAATTGGACAAACTGTCGGAATACAGTTCCTCTTCTCTGTCTTATATCAAAAGTAACTTTGTTTGGTTCTCATTTCCAATGAAATTCAATTAATGAAAATGTCTTTAATACTTTGATATGAGTGCCTGTTTTCAGATTTCATGGTATTTCCATATGTACTTTCATCTTTTGGCACAAATTATAAAATTGTTTGAAAAAAATGTTAAAATGTCTCTAAAACTTAAAAATCAACACCAATCGCAATTAATTTTACATCAAACCAATGTAGAATTCAACAACTTCACCAAAAAATAGATACAATGGATTTTCCTTAACTGCTGTTTTTGCTTTTTTTTTTTTTTTATTTTTGTTTGTTTGTTTTGTTTTGTTTTTGTTTTTTGTTTTTTGGGGTTTTTTTTTCTTTTAATGTTTTCTAGTAGAGTAGAAGTAGAGAAATGACTAAAATTGTATATGACACGTAATTAATAAGGATTTCCTGTAATTTTGGATGTCTACATGTATACCTGTTAACGAGATTACATACCAATCGTAATTGTAAATCGTATATTAACCAGAGATGTTCATGAGTGATATTTGTTTTTTTATGTTTTAACTCGTGTTTCCAAATATATATTTTAAAAGTTTGATTCATTTATAGTAACACTAATTCAATATCGTTTTCAAACAAATAATACTATTAGCAGCTTTGTCTGGTACAAAGATACAAAGATAAAGACTTCATATAAAAATATTAGAATAAATATAGAACATATATACCTTTTAATTTTGTGCACCAGTGGGCCGTTTCACAAAGAATCATACGTACGATATTTTACGTACGTACAAAAATTCCTTAAGTCTTAAAGGAATGTTTTTGTACGTACGTAAAATATCGTACGTATGATTCTTTGTGAAACGGCCCACAGATGCGCATTTCGACAACTTTTGTCTCTTCAGCAATGTTCGTTGCCGATTGATTGGAATTCTCATAATATATATAATAATGGAAAGGCAGTGTTGAAACCAAAATTACCGAAAAGTGAACCAAAGAATATATCTAAGGACATAGCGATGCACGAGGGAGATACTCCTTAGTTTTATAGTGATTTACTTAATTTGATGATAGAAAATTTGAAGTATATATTTCATGTCAGTACAAAAGCACTGAAAACTAGACTTATGATTCCCCCAGGGAATATCAGTTCACCAGCAGTGACACCGGCCTAGTGGTTATAATAAATATAGAACATATATACCTTTTAATTTTGTGCACCAGGTGCGCATTTCGACAATCATGTCTCTTCAGCAATGCTCTTGAATGATTGGAATTCTCATAATATATAAATATTTGAAGATAAGTGTTGAAAGCAAAATGACGGAAAAGTTAACCAAAGAATCTTTCTAAGGACAGAACTATGCATGAGGGAGATACTCCTTAGTTTTAGAGTGATATTTTTATTTTGATGACTGGAGCATATATACGTTACCATTTTGTGCACCAGATGCGCATTTCGATATCGTAATTATAACAATCAATTGTTTTGTGATAACTCCGGATTCACAGCGGGTGTGACTGATTGTCAGGAGTTTAATAGTTGTTTATTTTTTTTTCTTTTCGGTTGATCAAATATGCATCGTTGCTACATAATCCAATTGAAATTTTGCCTGACCATTATGATGTTATTCTGCAATAAGGAGACTTAGAATTTTGTTTCAATTTTATTAAAATCCGGGTGAAGTCAAATGCATGGGAGGAGTAAGAAATTCTATATTTAACCTGATTGTAAACTTTACTGGAAATAAGAAACCATTTATAAATATCCACTTCAATAATACATGCTTGTAATACACTCAAATACTTCGGACTCCGAGAGCATTTTCAGATATAGATTAAGACTTCAGGAAACTTGTAAGAAGCCAACGTGATTATCAAATTCACCGCGATAGTTTGATCGCACACGAAGGGCAATTTCAAATTTAAATCAGGAACACAAAAACCCTTTACAATATGCCATATTTGATACTTCTATATACATTAAATATTTATATTCATTATAGTGATGAATGAGTGTTCTCTGTCCATAGCTATATATTTGGACGTTAGTCATGTAACCGAGCAATAAAGTGTCAAATTTGCTTATTTCAACGTGAATCTTCAGTATAGTAGCTACATTTATGTCTGATATCTCGATATTATTAATTAATTAGTTCATTAATTGCCGATAAGGAATGAGTATTATATGTGTATCTTAAAATGATACATCAATTAATAAACATAAAAATATTAAGTATTTCTTCGAAATACTCCTTTAAAAAGAAGAAAGCATATGCTGCATAAAAGGAAAAATGGGAAAACAAACATAAAACATAAGCGAAAATTTATTATGCCAAAAAAACAGAGATGTTTGTCCTGAACCTCTCAGAAACAAATAAGTTCATACATGGTATAAAGTCTATCATTTGTTTTAATTAAAATAGTTTATTATTTAACTTTTATTAGTTGTATTTTATTGAAACACGCGAAAACCTCCGTTCCATGATGAACAGTATTGACAGAAGATCTGGCATTTAAACCATTATCTACCATTAGATAATAGCGTTAATTTCAAAATCCCTCAAAACATCTCTACGTGATATCTGAGACATCAATAATTGCGAGACAAATTTCTAATTAGCACTTTTCTGGACGTATCTTTAAAAGAATTTTTATTTCTATTTGACGAGAAAATCAAATATATAATCTGCTATATTTTTTTATTTATCCAGACATTTTTTTATGCGTTACATGGTACATGACTCTTTTAGCAAATACTATACCTTTTTAGCGTAAAAGAACTTGTATTTAATCAGACGCATGATATATGCATGAGAGAACATCATATACATTAAAATGTTTGATGAAAAATTAAGATAATAGTAGTAGTTTAAATACTTGGAAAACTCAACGGAATGGAAGAAATTTCGAATTATTTACCAATCAGACAGCACATCCAGAATCTACAAATAAAATCGGTTAAATGTCACTGTTTGAAAATACATAAGGACGTATGTGGTGTGGTGGCAGATCACGGTCTTGATTAAGAATTGTTTTGATTAGAAAATCTTGTGCAGTAAGTGCTGTACATTAATTTTCTTTTTTCTTGATAACTGCATTTACATACCGATGCAGTGCAAAAGGAAAATGAAAAAAAACCAAATCTTTCTTAATATAAGTATATTGGTGTGTGTGTGTGTGTGTGTGTTTTTGGGGGTTTTTTTCTGCAATAAAACCCCTCTGAATGCAAACATCGATCAATTTCACAGTGCGGAGGGTGATCGGTAAGAGAATAGCTGCCATCTGATGTGAACTCTGAAGAAGTTGCATTTTCACCGCAACTCAATTGAAACGTTTGAAAAATATATTTTAGATATAATGAATTTTCAAACACCTAGAATGATTTAACGTTTGGGTTCAAAACATATAAAAGAATATAGTTAGAGTAGTACACGGACGATTTTGTTTTCATGTTCAACTGAAATTGCAGGATGGACTTACAGGTGGGGTTTTTTTTTTTCGTTGTTATTGGGGCTGGGGTTTTTTCAGACAATCCTTTCAAAGAGAGAATCGTAATTTAATCAAGTGACCATCCTTTACATGCATTTGCAGACCTAATTAATAATAGATTTATTCATGAAAAAGAGAAGGAAACATTTAAATATGAATTAATATGCGCTATTGAAGGTCAATGTGGAACATTTTTCCTACGGAATGTAGATGTACATTCTGTACAACTGAAACTGAAACGAGTGAAGGGAGTTGTTATGTAACACTGTACGCTATCAGCATGCGCATTGCGTACATGTTAGAGCGTTTTGGGTATTATAAATATTGATATTTAAACGGATGAAAAAGCAATGTTTCAGTATTCAATATTTCCATTCGTGCGTATTTTGTGACAATAAAGAGGATCAAATGTAAATATGCCAGCAAAAACAGGTAATCTCAGAGTATTTTTAGTATTCCGCCATGAGGGGGCGACGTTTGTATGGTCACTTGACAGTGATTGCAAATATTGGATAATGGCAGTATGTTTGCTATAGATCCATTTCCTATTACTGCGGGACTAACGATTTGGTTGGCAAAATCATAACTTTTCCCGCAGAATGGCGTCAGAGACAATTAGTTTTTCATTACGACGTCAAACTGTTACGAGATACCTTATCATTTGTCTACCAAACTATAGTCTCGCAATAATAGTGAAAGAGTCTATATAAACTCTCATATGAGGGAAGCGGAGTTGAGTTGATCTGTAGATACATACAATCTGCAGGGATCTATGGATGTCCACTATGGTACATTGTAGTGAATACCACAATTACATTAAATCAGTTCCTTTCGTGCTATATCTTGTCCACTGAAACAAAGGTAGAGCTAAGTCTACGTACTTCATATTTTAAACATGGATCGTTACATACAACAAGATTAGTGATTACTTAGTGTCACTGAACTTGATACAAGACCATTACAAACTTATAAGACTGTATCCAATGGCAACCGTGTCTGAGACATCTTCTGACGCAGTCTTTGTTATAATCGGTAATGATACCTTGTCCCTAACTACATGATTAAAATTATTCACACCTGAACCATTTCATAAGTTAGTAAACCTTATTCTTTGTAAAATAACATCACGCGTTATGACTGGACAGCTGGTTTTCAGAGATTGGTGGATGTTGCGCTCATTCCACATTGTCATACAGATGTGGAATAACATGCGAAAATATTTTGATATCTTGAAATGCCACATACATGTAGTTTTATTGATTTTAGGAAATAAAATGATTGTACATACATACATATAAAAATGCAACTTTGTGTTTATAGTAGAGAGAAAGCTGTCTTATATAGGTATATGTTTATCTGTAAGTATGAATAATAAAGTATATTCGCGCATAATCCGTTACATACTAGAGACGATAAAGACATCTGACCAAGCTGCATGACACGGATCACCAATGACATGTATATAGAACATGATGATAGTCAAATAAACATAGATCACGACATTACAACAAAAATTGTCGATTGTACTGAAAAACGATACCGAATAAGGACGGTCAGTTAAAGAAATAATGATAGAAAACTGAACCCTAGATAAGTAATATTGACATACAAATAAGATAATGATTTCCTTACGACAAGACGTTTGGCAGAGAACGTAACGCATATATCACTTTATAACCATGCTATTCGTAATTTCAATCCACGTTGATGACAGCATCAAAGCATAATATGTCTTAACTTTGCCCACAAAAAAATCATTGTGACGAAAACTGATATGTTAAACAACACTTTTTACTTTCAAATTTTTACGTATAGATGACACTTCCTTTGTTTTGTTCCACGACACGTCAATCATTGTATGAATATAATATAGGGTTATTGTAAAACGTTATGCATTAAGATAATAAACATTCAGGTGTAAATTTCATCATGAGGAAGGGAGCTCTTATTTTGATTTTGGTGCTGTGTTTATCAGGTAAAATTATTCATTCTTTTTAAATATCCCTGCTTGCTTTGACTTATTTTTAAATTCATTTTCAATTAAAAATTTTTTCTACTACTTGTATCATCAGATTGATAAATTTTATCTATGAAGTTGAATTGCTTTGATGGGTTTTTTTGTGTGTAAGTTACTGGAGAATGTATTAAGAGTTGTTTATAATGATAACACAAAATTAAGACCATGTGTACGAAAATTAATTGTATATTAAGTCTCCTGTTAGCAAATTTATTTTGAAAAATGAAAATAAATTATTTAGCACTACAATACTTTCAATGCGCAAGGAGTGTATATAGTGTATAAATAATGATAAAAAGAATTATCGATCTTTATATTATGAATCAAAACAATTAATTTGGGGAAAAGGCATTTAAAAAAGGAATTTAAAAAACCAATCAAAATTAAGATGCAACAAATCATCAAGATCAGAAGAACTATTGACCAAGATAAGCAAAGCGAATAATTGAAATAAGTAAGTAGATCGAATAATAGAGAGCTTTAGAACAAATAAATAATTTGTACAACAAATAATTAAGATTAATAGAATGAATCATCCAGATCAATGAATAGAACAATCAAGATAAGTAAAACAGAATGAGTGATCTAGATTCGATCTTTAAGTTTAATTTTCTGTCATATCGTTGTAAAATAAAACTCGTTCAGATCTTTGGAACTAATTACAAATATTGTCATAAGAACTTCGTTCACTGGAAGAACATAAGCAACCACATCTAAGAAAACAATTTCTGAATTCAGATTTGTATGACATGTACTCTTTAGTCAAGACGTAAAAGGTTCGAAGACCTGTTATCGTTATGATGTACACGCAACCATTCACTATGTATGTCTACATAGTCTGGTGCCTTACACAATTATGCTGTTTAAATTGAGAAGAACATTCAATACACTATCCTTCCTTCCTTGCCTGGTTATGGTAATCTAGTTATCTGACAGTGTGGGTCATGAAACTGCATTGACATTAGCAAGACTAATCAGATTATTCTGTTGTCTTGATTTTAGATTAATTTCAATTATCGCTAGGCCGATATATCCAATTTCTTTGCATCATACATTTTGAAGAAGCGCAAATATACATCATAAAATAGTTTTAATTGATTATTAATTTATTGTATGAAATTATGCAATGATAGGATGATGATTAAACCAACTCCGTTTTCCAAAAGATACTGAAACTAAGAGGCAAACAAAATACGCCAAAAAAAGACAAATAGAAAATAATTTAAAGAGCGTCTACCTTAGAGCTATATTTGAACTCTAAAAGAATGCGACAGTAAACAATTCCTGATCTTGTCTTCAACTCTCGTTTCACTTTCAGTAGATATAGTTGAACAAGGTAACTTCCCACCATGGAAGGTGTCAAATTCAGTGTCAAAATGGTTGGAAATAAATTCAATTTAGACAATATTCTGTTTACCTTCGTATCAACCAAAGAAGATCCTCATTGACGTTGTCAGTCTTTCCCTTAAATATCCCTAAGATGCTAACCGGAAAGTCGTAATACCCTCAGACGTCATTATAATTTGTACTGATTATGGTTTTATCATATTAACTGAGATGTGAATACGTCATAAGCAGGCAATGATAAAATATTGCTACAAATAAAAGGAAAATTTGTGGTACTAAAATTGAAATCGTCATGTTTTGTCATATAGGTAAGTGTTGGGTTGCCATTTATGTCTGAATAACATATATAGATTAAGATCGTTGTTATATGACGTTTGTCATATGGCTGAGTCAAATGTCTTTACGCTTCTTTTCTATGTGGTTTAACTGCATCATGTGGTTTGTGCATCATATATCTTTTTATGTTTCTCATTCCAATTCAATTTTACAGATTTTGCTAAGATGATTGGTGAATGTTGGTTTATTAAATGGAAGTAAGTCATCTATATATCAATATGTGAATGCTTTCCGAATGTCGAAGTACTTCTTCGGTTTAAGGAGCAAAGGCTGAATGAACTCATACGAATATAGAAATGTGTCATGGAGTTGCAATAACCTATGCTTATTTGATTGCCGACAATTTGTAGATTTTTTAAAACAATACTTTCTATATTTTAGCTCAGCTCACCTGAGCAAAGAGTTCGATTTAGCTTTTGTCATAGCATGCTGTACATTATTCGTCCGTCTGTTCGTGAACTTATCACAATTTTCAACTCTGGCAAAAGCTCTGGCAGACACATTTCGACATTTCATCTGCAACCGCTAAACAGGACTCTTTCAGGATGCAACTACACAATTTCTCTTCCAAGTTTGTGTTTCTCGAGTTTTCGACTCTATCCATCAACCAAGATAGACGCGAGGTGCTCTGATTGGATAACTCATTGTAGACTTATCTTCCACAATAACTATTATATAGTTTCAAAGAAATTAATTAAGTTACAATTAAAAATCATTTCGGAAAAATTAGGAGTCAGTCCTTGGGAAGGCATTGTAGGTCTTTGAAAGTACTCTTCGTTGTGAAGAGGAACCAGAGGAGTGGATCCTTGGGAAGGCATTGTAGATCTTTGAAAGTACCATTCGTTGTAAAGAGGAACCAGATAAGCTGCATAAACTGGTAAACTAAATATTTCACAATTTTACAGTAGGAATCGGAGTTATAATGGGTAGATCCTGAACAATTTTACTGTAAACAGTGTAACACTACGTCTTGAGCAGAAACTGCTTAGGTGAGTGATATTGTGTCTGTAACATATCTTGTTAAGATATGTAACAGACATGTTATTGACCCAATATCGGGAAATACGCCCTAATTTTCAATCAATAACCTCCTAATTACATACTTTAAATTTGATCTTTGAGAAAAACATAAAATAAGATTGGCAAGCCAAGAAAATATAAATATATATATAAGATATTACCTAGCAGTGAATGATTTATAATGAAGAATGTTGGTCGGTTCCTGTAATTTGTACATGTGTGATAAATCTGTCTTCTTTTTTAATAAGACCGCATGATATTGAAATAAATTATATACGTCACTTAACGATTGAATGAGAAATTACATAAAAACGAGAAATAAATCACTTAATATTCAGTTACGCAGATAGAGTAACATGGTATAACAATTTTTGTTTTCTGTACAAATCGATGTACAATTGCTCTTTGACAGTGTTTATAGTATCATGTACAACTGCTAATAAAAGGAAATCTCTAAGTGCTAATACTAAAAAAAGTCCACTTTATTTTGTATATTGTATATTTTCTAAATGTAAAGTGCTAGTAATTCAAAGTGCCTCATAATTTAATTATATATTTCTTCTTCTCTCTTTTCAAATATGTACACAGTCGGTGTCGCAATTGTATTATCGATATGCATTTCTGACCCCTTCGTTTTTATCCTTTTTCTGTGTACAACTGAGTCTCTCTCTCTCTCTCTCTCTCTCTCTCTCTCTCTCTCTCTCTCTCTCTCTCTCTCTCTCTCTCTTGCTCTTGTATCTTCTTGGATGGTCAATGTACAACTTTCAAGGTTTTCGTTAAACAGATCCCCGACATGATATGACTTAAGTATAATTATACCTTTGATCTGGTAATGTTTGTCAGTAACAACATTATTAGTCCATATTCTTTTCGTATATATTTTGTTAAACTACTTTTGTATATTCTTGTGGATCTATTGCGGGTGTGGTTAGTTAAACAGGAGACGCTACTTCTCCCGGACAGCTGGTCTCACCTAGGCTCATTGATTTATGGGCGTTTATCGTGGTACATTTCTGTGAGTACCTGACTGACATGGCAGCATCTATTTTCGTACTCTGGCACATGGAATAGAAAGTTTTGATCTTTCATAATATGAGCTTTCATGATTAAATGATCTCATAATAAGTTTAGATATTTGAGAAATCCAAAAACTACTGTATAATGTATAAAGATATGCTGATTTTCATGCAAAGCCCCATCCAACAGACATAGCTTATACGGTATACTAAATGAGAAGTCTGCTTCAGACAAGAAAATCCTATCCACTAATCCGATTGACACAATACTATTCAGTTCACTTCAAAGGTGTAGATTTTCTCGTTAAGATCAATAATATCCTTAAACCACTGAGGTCGTTCTTATCCTTGGCATTATTATAAAGGAGCCATGCATACTGCATATGAAATAAATTCTATAAGCCGAGAGCATTATATACAGAGTGAATTAGGGACAATTTCTAATAGATTTTGGTTTACCACCACTAATTCTTTGCTACAAAGACAAGATAATTTGGAATTCTTTGTTTTAGATATACAACAACAGAGTGCAATTTCCCTGTTTCTTATATCGACGTTATTTGAAAACAGAGGTTGAGTTAGTAAATGTGCTAATCGTGAACTTGTTTTCTTTTCCATTCTGGTATAATTGATATAAATTTCATTTTTTTTTAATTTCAGTTTTCCTTGCTGAAGCACAAAAGAAAACGAAACCTTCTTCGAAATGTAGGTACCCAAATGCACTGAGATATGAATAATGGAATGCTTCATTTGCAACATAAAACTTCTTTTAAATTCATTGTTTCAGTAATATTTATTATCCACGCCCATTTGTGTTTCCCTTTTACACTCTCTACTGCGTCATAGAAATGAGAGAAAATAAAATTTTCATTCTTTGGATGAACTAGTATATAATACATTCATCTGAATGTCACACAAGCAACAAATTATACAAAATATGTATTTATGGGCTTCTTTAACATATAAAATGTATATTAAGTATTCTTAAATTCATATTTTTAAACCATTGATGACAATGTCTCGACGGAGACGTCTTTGAAGAGCATGCAAATTAATGAAGATATTTTCATGTCAATCTTTAATTTAAACTAATTTTAGAAGTGTTCGGACAATAAAAGCTCTAATCCACACGTATACAATTTATAACTTAGACTTCTTCATACACACATGCAAGTATTTATTCTGCAGCAGGAACACACAATGTTTAGTTGTTAAATTTAAGACGTCATGGTAAAGTAGAGGAGACGCTCTGCTCGTTACTAAGAGTTAAGGGTTCCACTGCGATATGGACAGAGTTGTGCCCTGTCTTTCGCTTGAGACAGTAAAAACTGAGGTTACTGTGGGCATGACACGAAGGGAATCCCTTACCATATACCTGAAATAATCATGAAGTGACGTAAAACAATAACCAAGTAACCAACCAATCGTTAAAATATACAAAATGTTTTGAAACAAGCAAAAAATAACGAAAGAAGAAATAATATATTTTAGAAATTCACCTATAAATATTTAACTCATTTAATATTACTTCAGAGACAATACAATAAACGGTGACTCAATTTGACAGTTAACTTATCATTAACTAACTAACAATTCTAAAATGGTAAGTTTTATAGATATAGGAAAATTTCGACTTTATTTTCAATCATAATGACAAAATTGTGCTGTTTGAAATTATCATAAATTTACATCATTATTAATAAAGACCACTGATTTTATACAATATATTTATTCTTTAATTAATATGTATGTTATGCAAAAAAGAATAAAGAATGAATATGAATCAATATCTACTGAAATATTCTTTTAATGTTAGGTAAAACTACTATGTTATTCAAACGAATACACGAAAATATTCATTCGTTAGTATTTTGTTTCATCTTTAATGCAATTCTCTTGCAGAATTTCTCTTTACAATACCGATTTATTGGGAAAGGTGTTTTACATACATTCCGCGGTTACGATATCCTATGATAGTGATACAAATACACAGTCATTAGCACTGTGCTGTATTAAAGGGCTTTCCTTCTGATGATATACGTTATTATGTAGTTCGCTCTAATGAATTTGTTTTGTAGACTTATGTGTTGGAAAGTGCCCTTTTCTCTCAAAATTCTTGTTATGCATGACCGCAACTAATTTGTATCACAGCTGAGTAAGTTTTTACGTCATTTCCTAGAAACTTTAAGCGATTTAAATAATTTAGAAGAAAAAAGAGGAGTTATCGGCTCAGTTATGTGGCAGAAGTCACCATGGAGCTATACAATACATGAATATAAATAATATAATAGAACATTTAACACATTACAAAAATATTTGATTGTAGTGCAATTACGATACCGACTTAGGACGGTCATTTAATTTGACAAAAGCCAAACAAATGGTGTGGTTAACCGGTTTACGGGCCCATCTTCCCACTCACCGTAACAGCAGAACAATCAAAAGACGTACATTTAAAACTTTATAAATAATCCTCCATGTAAAGAACAAGGGTCAACAGGTATCGCATATTGAGAGGTCATAAAAATATAAACACGTAAGGTATTGTAAAAAACATAATGGTATAAAAATATATGCGACATCAACATGATAAACCGTGCTCTGCCAGTCTGAAAGCGAGCTAAGACCCTAGATCTGTAGGAATCCCGACTAACAGTCAGAGGGGACGAGGTTCAGGACCATGTCTCCTCTGAAAGAGGTTTGGACAAGGCCCGTCATATAGTCCCCACCGCCCTGTTAGTCAGCGTGCAACGTTCAAGTAAAAGTCTGCATAAGTCTGTAGAGGGGCCAAATACAAGACCTATAGTCTTTTTGATGATCTCAATATCATATTGTCTATTTAGGAGACGTTTGACTATTTTATTACATGATAAAATAACGTTATCGGAGCCTTTTACTTTCCTTAGTTTATATACGAGATCACCGTAAAAATTAGGATGGGAAATTCCATTGGATACATACTGTTGAAAAGAAATATTTCCAAATTTAGATAGAAGTTCTGAATAAGATCTGAAGAATTTGCCGAATGTTTTTCTTAGCTTGTGATATCTGTAACCCTGAGTTAAAAGTTTAGTAGTAATTTGTAAATTTCGTTTATGAAAGTCCAAAACATCGGTGCAGCCTCTGACAAATCGAACTAATTGAGATATATAGATACCATATGATGGGAGTCGAGGGACATCGCCATCCAAGTAAGGGAAATTTACAATGGGAAATCCAAAATCCTCACGTTTATCATAAATATTAGTATATATTAGGTTGTTGATAATTTTGATGTTTAAATCTAAGAAAGGTGTAGATTTATCTCAAGTATTAGCTTTATTCAATGTGAGCTCTGGTGGATATATTTCTGATATAAATTGTTCGAATTCAGGGTTGTCGATAACCAAAATGTCATCCAGATATCTGCAAGTATTATTGAATTTGTCAATGAGGTCAAAACGTTTAGATTTTTGAATAGAAACCATAAAATCCCTCTCATAACAATAAAGAAATAAATCTGCTATCAGAGGCGCGCAGTTAGTACCCATAGGAATGCCAACTATTTGTTGATATATCTTGCCATCAAATTGCACAAAAATATTATTCATGAGAAAATCTAGTGCTTTACATAATTCCTTGCAAGTCCAGTATTTATATGAAGTATATTTTTTGTTGGAAAAGAATCCAGAGTTATTGGAGGTACATATGTACGTTTTAGATTCTCTGTGAAAACACCATTGTATAAGAGACAGCAACTTGCTTTTAATCAAATCATGAGGCAGAGATGTATAAAGTGTAGAAAAATCAAATGTAGAAATTTGAGTCGCTTTGAAATTTAGCGAAAGAAGTTTGTCTATAACTTCATGAGAATTTTTAATCGACCAAAAGTAATTGATGTTACTATTATGAAATGCGACATCACAATATTTGATAATATGATCTTTTATAGCAGTAAGAGCAGACGTAATATGTTTCGATAGTACCGTAGTAGAGCAGTGGCTAGAATTAGATATGAAACGTGATTTATATGGACTTTTATGTAGTTTGGGAGCCAATACATAGTTGGTAGATCAGATTTATCAGTTTTAATTTTGAAGTCGGACATGGTCATGAGGTGATCGTGCAAGGTGCTTTCTTTTGAGGTAGGGCTTTCCACATATGTATGAGTGGAGTTTAATTCGTTTTTAAGTACTTCAATATAATATAGTTTATGTTATTACCTGCTTTATCAGCGGGAACAAAGACATATTTAGCATGTAAGTCAGACTATAATTATGACCTTTATATAGTTTTAGATATCAGAATTACTTATGCATTGACTTATAAATAACAAGATTTTAAATAACTTTAAGGTAAAACTTTCCTACTGTTTACAGTCACCAAAAATAACATTTAAATCTTACACACTTTCTGTGGATAAAAACGATTATACCTGGCTGGTTTTAATAACCTGAGACAAAATCCATATAAAGGTACATAAAAATGTAATTATGTCAAAATATAATAAATGATGTATAAATACATTCAAAACAGTTACCTAAGACGTTTAGATTTTAATATTCAAAGCACCCGCATTAAGATTAGAAAACACAAGAGTTAAAATTCACAAATCCATACCTATGCATTCATCCTCGATTTATAATATCTATTCCACTCTGCATATTACTGAAATACCTATCAGAATGCGTATATCATAAATTTAAAACAATTTTATCATCACAATTATTTTGTTATATGTGGATTTTCAATATAAACAAGCAAAGCAACTAAATACATACATGTAGTTAAGTAATTGAAATGTTAACTCGACTATATGTATGCTTAGATAAATTTGAATTTGTGCTCTGTTATGTGTATAGAGAGAACATCTTTTTTTCCTCGAAATATTTTCTCTATCAAAATCAATTATGCTTGTATTGTTATCCCTTAAAATACTCGCGAATCTGAAATGAAATCTATCAAAATCGTAATATTGAGGGGTGACAATACTACCGGAACAACGAAAGTTTTAGAGTGTGGTCACATTTTGCTGGTTAATTTTTTTTTTTTTTTTCGTTAAATGGCATTCAAAGTGAATTAAAAAAAAACTCATTAACGACTAACATACAGATGTGATTGATAACATGTTATTTACAGGTCAACTACCGAAGATTATACGTATAACAAAAACAGAAATATTAGTCAAACATGAGCTTTAAAATAACCAATATTTTGCATGCTCAAAAATATAAACAGAAATTCCAAAAGATAGTTCTGAAGACATATACGTGTAAAGCAGTTGAAACGTTAAAGGGGCCTCTCTGCAAAAATGTTCCCAAAAAATCGTAATTACGATTTATTACGATCATTTTATTTTCATTTAGCTAAAAAGAATGCATCAAAGAATTCTAACAGCCCTACTTCTTCGAAAACTACAAAAACCGCCAAAACAACAGCTCCTGCAAATCCTGCTTCTCTGACCAGTGGCCCCAGTGAATCAGTAAAGCTTGCTGAACAAATGGTGACACTTGCACAGAGACTCTTGAAAGCAGTTAAGAAAGGAGAAGGTAAGTATGTTACAGTTATGAAAAGCTAAAATCTATCTTTTGATTGTTTTAATCTGGCAAATTAAAACTGATACCAATTAAATTTAGCAACATCCACTAAATTTCCATATAACTGTTTTTCATTCAGTGTTATAAACTTTCCACATCTAATGCATTTTGGCATTTTGTGTCTTTAAATTCTCTGAAAGTATCAATCCCTATACGGCTACATCATTGCTCTTAGTATTTGTATCTGAATATAAAATGAATGATTCTCTTCTGTATCTTATGTATTTTGTTTTGCAGCTGCTATTCCACCGCCATTATGTCCAAATGGTCAGTCCCAAGTAACATGTAAGACGAATCCGTGCCAAGAATGGAGTTGCTCAAACATACTGGACGCTGTATGCGAGTAAGTGTTGCAATTCAAAGAAAGAAAAGCATATCTTATGATGATTTTATCATAATGTTCTATTTTCCTTTGAAGGAAATTGATGACTGCTACATATCATGATTGGCAAAGGCAAACTCCATCGTAAATTGCCTTGCCCTGTTTAACCATCATTATTCGTTATTGGCTTTTTGTTTTTGTTTGACTGTAATAATAGTATTAATGTCAAATACGGTACTCGGCGTACTGCCCTTCATAATGAAAATTAAAGTCACGAATTGGCAATATTTGCGAACGATATTATTGTATATTGCGAACGGCACTTGCACTATGCAATTTGGCACTCGCAACAACGTAATAAAGTAAGTATTCATAGAATCCTTGAAGGGCTCCACACTTCAAAATGCATGATATACGAAATGCACAATCCATGTTGTATTTAAAAACAGGCATAACTAAATTCATAAATTTCTTTTGAAAACACAGCAATGAAGGCAAGGTCTAATATCATTTATTGTTGAAGTACATGCTATCCGTCTCGAGTGTAGGATTAACCTTATTTCTTGTCACCGAAAATCGGAAATATTTTCTCATCAACTTGAAGTATATATCACGTAGCGTACAGTAGAATTAGAATGATTATGTCGTCACTAAACATAGTAATTTATTGCCTGTAAATCTTCACAGTCGGATACAATAGCAATTTTATTGTATTGATACAGGAATTTCTGTACTAAAAATGTGAAGCATTTGTGTCTTTAAACGAAATAATTTTATATTATCCTATTACGTGTGGACAAGGTCTAACGTCCCCATTCCCTGAAGTCCTATTAATGTAAGAAACCTTAAAGAGTAAAAATTCACTTGTGTGTTATGTTTGGCCATACAAAATTTAAGTTATATGCAATTTAACTTCCTGATCGATTCCTTATACATCAGTTACGACAAAATGGTAATAAAGGATACTCAATTTTATTTTTTCAATATTTCTTACAATTGTGAAATAATTGAATTTTTGCGTGACAATAGGCGAGGTTAAGGGATGGTATTTCGCCAACTGCTTTTTTGCGTGACAAGAGATGAGTTTAACAGACGGTATTACATCAATTGAATTTTTGCGTGGCAAGGGATGACATATTCCTTTATTCATACGAAGCTGAATTCATTCAGTCTTTGCTTTCACAAGGAAAGAAACAATTGGCTCTTGGCTTCAATTTCACTTACAGATATATAGATGATTTGCTTTCAATTAATAATCCTTCTTTCGCGGATTACCTTAACAATCATCTATCCAAGTGAACTGGAGGTCAATGAAACCACAGAAAGTAGTAATTCTACTTCGTATTTAGATATTATGTTGTCTTTCGACATTAATGGTCAATTGAACACCTCACTCTATGACAAATGTGACGATTTCAACTTCGCTATCACAAACTTTCCTTTCATAAGTAGCACCATTCCATCATCGCCCACATAGGGCGTATTCATAATTCAGTTAATACGTTATTCCAGAGCATGTTCAAATTACAATGACTTTGTTCTGAGGGCTAGGCGACTTTCAGAAAAGCTACTCGACCAGGGTTATATATGTGCTAGACTAACAACGTCACTGAGGAAGTTCTACGGTCGTTACGAGACTCTTATTACTCAATATGATATCTCGTTATCCAGACTTTTAAATGATATTCTGGACCAAGACCGATTCTGATCATTTTACACAGATTTGACACCTTTATACTAGAAGGTTACCTACTTTAACTTCTCCATATATAAATATATATGGAATTTACACGATTTGACTCTTTTCTACTGGGAAAATGTGACGGGTGTTGCTAGCAAGTAGGAGATGCTCACTCTCCCCGGGCACCTGATCTCACTCCACAATAGGGGTTCACATATGCTCTTCAAGTAGACATTTTTCGTTATTTTCTACTTGGTTTTCATTTTCACTGATTTTGTATGTCCTCTGGTTTCATGATTTTCGGACTTATTGTTTGGATTTATCCATCATCTTTACATGTAGCAGCATTAAAATTAAAAGGAATTCAATTGAGGTCAAATGAACATTTTCAATGCATAATATGAATATACTGAAACTTTAAATATCCATTCATTGAAACTTTTATTGTAAATGCTCCCGTCATACGATATTTCTAACAGACTCGAATAAAATTCATATTTACAAAATAACAAATAATAAAATACCTCCAATGTATCATTTAACAAACTTTTTATTAGAGCACAATGCCATGTATGCGAACCTAAGTTCTATATCAGAGGAAATGAAGTAACTCACCTATGTGACAAAATCAAAGGCGGACAAAATTCCCAGACAAAGCCTATCACCCCATCGAGTCCAGCATCTATGCAATCTGGATTCCCAGACATGAGCGCCATGTGGAATGGAGAAACAATGCCAATGACAATTGGAGGACCTGCTCCTGCTTTTGAAAATATGATGCCGAATTTTGAAGGTAAGATGATGATATAAAGTAAAGAGAAATCAGATACAGTCGAACCTGTCTATTAAGGTCAGCCAAGGGAAGAGTCAAAAGTGTCCTTTATAAACAGGTGACCTTTATACAGAGGTCTGTTATCTAGGAAAACATAGATATTGGGAATTTAAAATGTGACCTTTATAGACAGGTGACCTCTTAATAGAGGGGGCCACTAAGACAGGTTTTACTGTATTTGTAAAAACTAAGCAACGGAAAACAATGATTTAATGTTAAACTATTTTTAGTATATACGGTGTCTGACCATGACTTTTGTAAAGAATATATAATTCAATAAGGTGAATTCTCTGACCTTATTTTTACATGTCATGATGAGGTACATAAAAGTGATGACCATATTTCACCATGCTTAATTTGTCATACAAATTAAGAAAGTAAATTTAGATTACAATCATTGTACAGCTTCAATACCACACCCTTTCTCACTTAAGCGGATTACCTAAACAATCAAAGGGATATAACTCATCTGATTGAAATGGCCTATCGACAAATTATTTTCGTTTGTCACATGGCTGTTTTCACTATTGGAAAACTACAAAGTATTACATGAGTATTTGTATACAATGTTATCCATATACGACGATGGTAATCGACAGAAATCATATACATATATTTATTATATTCATAAAGTGCATTAAAATACTGTGAAATGCTTTATTTTCATGGACTCCAATTTTCATCGTTGTACAAATACAAAACAGATTGTTCGTTATATCGTGGATAACACCTTCGATGAAAAAACATAAATTTTCGTCCACAGTAGATTCCATTAGACGAAAATATACGATTCATAACCATGCAGAAGGGCATCTTATTAGACTTTATTATTTAATTCCACTAATAATAAATTTCACCAAACAATTAATCTGGGTAAAGGTTTATTCAACAATAATGTACATGTACTGAATGTACTCTATTTGCGCACAATGAATTTTAGGTTAACATGCATAAATGACCTACATTCAGATTACGGTAAATTTATCCATTATTCGTGAAACTGAAACTTTACCCTCAATGTTTCTTTAATTAGATGTACAAATTAGATACCATGTTTCCATACATATTCACTTCTATCCTTATGTTACATTTTTGTATTACATTTGTACCCAGTCTACTCGGCCACGTTAAGCGATTAAAACATACCATATTCCTATCTTTTAACTTTTTAGCAGTGTCCATTAGACAAGAAATAAGCTTTTCGGTAATTATATCTATATGTTTAAAAGGAGTGTTATGTGAGACAGGTCATAAAATTATATTAGTGATATAATAATCTAAGGCGAAACAAAATGTGAAACAGTACCTATTAGATTTACTAGAATTATTCATCTAATGCAATCGGCCAAAATATACCAGTGATTAACTCTGAAGAACTGTCATAAATGAACTTAAACTCTCGTAAGTATAATTCCTGCATAGTTCTATATTTAGATGGTGTTTGGTCTTTTCAGTCAATTGTGTAGAAAGTTGTCCAAATTTTCTGATTTTCCTCAAGGTTTTGATCATGAGCATTATTGAAAAAAAAATTAGATTACTTAAAATTTGTTTCACAATTGGATATATTCTTCTTTTACGTGCCACAACAACCTTAAAAACTGGACATCGTTTTTTCTATGTCGCCCAAACTTCGGGACGCCAACAAGGCATTTGGAAGACCCGAAATTGTAATCCTTTGAGTCCCAACACCTAATCCATTGTGCTTCGCCGGCTCGGAGATCTAAGTTGTGGAAATGTGCATATCAATTTTTTTAAAAATACAGGTAAATTTATTTTTTTCACTATGTTTCAGGTATGCCTCCGGGGCTCAGTCCAATGGAATTCATGCAATATATGCACGGAATGCAACAGCAAGGCGAGAGTCAGAGCAACAATAATAACCCAAGAGGGAGGGGTGCTCGCCTACTCTTACAGTCGTAAACGATCGAATTAAAAAAGAAAGAGAATCTTGTCCACGATATTCTTGTAATGATATATTGTTTTCATGAGAACATTTTATATCAATGCATACATATTCTATACATACTTCAGAATAGAACTGATACTCCTGACAATCATTGTATATTTATTGAATCATATTCTTTGTCATTTCATTTATAAACCATCTGTAATCGTGTGCATTAACTTCATTATTAAATAAACATGAATTTACATTCATTTAATATGTACATATCGCATGTATGTATAAACAAGAAGCATAAGAAATTATGCAAAAAAAAGGATCCTGGTTTACATGTATAGTTTATTTGCATGATATACAATGAATAGAGAAATTTTTTGAGTTGCATTTCTTAATCTATACATTTCCCAATGGAATCCTGCTATATCGTAAGTGTTATAACCAAAACAGTCATTTATGAACTTATCGGAAGAGGCCATCATAGTCTTCGGTAATCCACGGCCGAAACAACACGGTGACGGTTGTTACTACCAAGCAAAGATGCTTATTTTACCGGGTGTCTGACCTCTCTCAGTTTTAGGGGTTCAATTACTCAAATAAGTATCCTCCATCCAATCTATTTCTCCCTTTTGTTGATTTTGAATAGCTTTTGCTTTCATGATGTTTGGACTTGTGCGCCCCCCCCCCCCCCCCTTTCATCTTGAGAGCACTTTGCCAGTGATTACCCTGCAGTTTCCACATATATGTACAAGTAATTGAACCGCACCACTTGAGAGTAACTAACATTGCTTAATAGACAGTTTTAAGTGTGTTCAACTGCATTACAAATGATTTTTGTGATGTATGTCTATGTCTGTATTCACATAGACATACATCATGTGCATGTTCCTCATCTAATTTTGTATATTCTCCTTGTGGCCATGTCATTACTGGTGATCTCGATATTGTCAAAAACACTAAATTAAGAGAACTTTTACTTAAAGGTCCAAAATACAGAGAACCCAGATCATTCACATGGAGCCAAAATTTTGAGCACATTATGAACTGCTGCGAGGAATATGCTACACAATGGACAAAAAGAGAGGAAGTACAGGTCGACACTCTTTCGGAATGGATAAAATCTATTGCAGTACAAAAATTACAAAATTACAAGGTTCTGTAAACACCAGATTCGAATCTACTTTTAAAGATCCTGATGTTGTCAGAGAATTTACCTTCCTCCAAGAATATTATATCATTACACCAGCAGATAAAACATCTAATAATTATACATTTACTTGTAAGAAATATTACTTTGACAGCCTAATGAAAGAATTAGGATTAAATTCAGCTCCAGGAAATCCTACTTATACTCTCACGAACTTTTCGGTTTCGGAAGAACTCAAGAATCATAAATCTGTCCTCAATACGTTTGGTATTGACTCAAATAAATTAAATTTAAAACTTCCGTATTTGTACTGCATTCCAAAAATGCACAAAAATCCTCACAAACAACGCTTTATCGCTGGTTCCTCGAACACAAAATCTGTATAGATGCTACTCACAAAAATATTATCAGAAATTAAATCTGGTCTTCATAGATATTGCGAAACAGTATATTCCAGACATGGAATCAATCAAATGTGGATCCTTAAAAATTCAAAAGAGTTGTTAGAACATCTAAAATCAAAACGTTTTACTAAAACTCACTCCATCAAGTCTTTTGACTTTTCGACTCTTTACACAACGACCCCTCATCAGAAATTAAAAGACAGATTAGCGGAAATTATTCAAAATGCATTTACTAGTAAACACGGAAGCCGCAAATTCAAATATATAGTAATAGGCCACGATAAAACTTACTTTGTTAGGGGAAATTCTGATTCCAAAAATAAATACACTGAAACAGCTGTCATCCAGATCCAGATTCCTTAACTCATACGAAGCTGAATTCATTCAGTCTTTGCTTTCGCAAGGAAAAAAAACAATTGCCTCTTGGCTTCAATTTTACTTACAGATATATAGATGACTTGCTTTCAATTAATAATCCTTCATTCGCGGATTAGCTAAGCATCATTTATCCAAGTGACCTGGAGGTCAAAGAAACCACAGAAAGTAGTAATTCTACTTCGTATTTAGATATTATGTTGTCTTTCGACATTAATGGTCAATTGAACACCTCACTCTATGACAAATGTGACGATTTCAATTTCGCTATCACAAACTTTCCTTTCATAAGTAGCAAAATTCCATTGTCGCCCACATACGGCGTATCGATATCTCAGTTAATATGTTATTCCAGAGCATGTTCAAATTACAATGACTTTGTTCTGAGGGCTAGGCGACTTTCAGTTAAGCTGCTCAACCAGGGTTATATATGTTCTAGACTAACAACGTCATTGAGGAAGTTCTATGGTCGTTACGAGGCTCTTATTACTCAATATGATATCTCGTTATCCAGACTTTTAAATGATATTCTGGACTGAGACCGATTCTGATCATTTTACACAGATTTGACACCTTTATACTAGAAGGTTACCTAATTCGACTTCTCCATATATAAATATATATGGAATTTACAAGATTTGACCTTTTCTACTGGGTATATGTGACGGGTGTTGCTAGTAAGTAGGAGATGCTCACTTTCCCCGGACACCTAATCTCACTCCATCACAGGGGTTCACATATGCTTTTCAAGTAGACATATTTTATTTTCCATTTGTTTTTCATTTTCACTGATTTTGTATGTCCTCTGGTTTCATGATTTTTGGACTTGTGGTTTGGATTTATCCATCATCTTTACATCTGTATTGTTTGCATTTTTATCTGTGATGAATTTTGTCATAAGACTAAGTCAGATGCCTTCATGTTTTCTGTCTGTGTTTCCCTTTTGCTGATTTTGAATGCATTTTGCTTTCACGAGTGTTGGACTTAATTTGATTAATCCGTCTTTTCACAATAATCACAAAGAGAATACTTGACTACTTGCTATGAGAGACTTAAGTAAATAAAGTACAATTTTCTAGGCAACGTGGAATGTTATAAATCGCTTTGAATGCAAGCGTTTATATATGCAATTATTTCTTCACATTTCATTGTTGTCTTTACATAGTATTTTGTTTGTTTGCTCCTTGTTTTACATCGCAATCAGATTATTGCAACTGTATGATGACAACACTTTCCAGGTGCAATGCACAGAAATTAGACCATTGCAACGGGCTCAACTAAAGCAATGAGAAACATTAACATGTGTTATAAATCTGAAGTGACATTGGTCTTACATCTCTTTTTTATATATTAATAAGATATACAAGTGAGTTATGGACTTGACAACGGTTGTGCAGAAAAAAATTCATGTTAGTATTTTCTAACATTATGTTCACGACAAATAAACATATGAATCATACATTCAGACTTTAATGATTCACTAACAGTTCATGAGATAGATTTATTATATACAAGGAAAAGATAGAACTTTATTCGTTCACTTACAGTACATGAGATACATGATATACAAGGAAAAGATAGGAAATGAAAAGGTCATTTGCTAATACCACATATATCTTTTTATAACATAAAAACGTCAGGGATATCTTTTCTCACAATTAACCTAAATGTCAAGTGAAAAACATTACACGTTTCTTAGTTAGACTTAGACTTTTCTACAATACCTCATCTCATGTGAATAATTATATGGCTAATGTATTTCTATAGAACGGAAAGTATGTAACAATGTCCAACTGTGGTAAGCTGGGTAATTATTGTGGTTGTCTTGACTTTAAAAGGGTTTTCAAACAAAATCTAGATTCATGAATATACAGCAATGGATGTTAAAAGAACATTTAATTGAAAAACATAAAAATTTCGAAATGGTGAATAATTTTAATGCAAATAAGTTCAGATTTCCATATTATCATTTAATAAAATGCAATCTAGAATTACGTAATCCATTTAAAATTCAATCAACTTTAAATTTAAGATTTCCCACATCTTAAAACTGAAATCTAGGGGAGTTCAAAGACTGCATATAGATCCAATAAATACTACTAACATGTATACAAAGCACGCAGTTGATGTGGTTAACCGTTTTACGGCCCATAATGGTGTATATTTAAATCTTGAAATTTTGTATCTCTTTTTCAGCACTACTTTGATTATTGTAGAGATATTCAAATATGGCGGATTTTTAACAAGGCTAGTCAATTTCAAACTGCAAAAAATATGATTGAATCGAAGATGAATTAAGGAGCAACAAATTAATTTTTATTGGGGGGGGGGAGTTCTTTGCAAAAAAAAACTCGAATTCTGGCACGCAATTTAGGCAAAATAAATTTCCCGCCCAAAAAATAATCCGGACAGGGGAATAGTGAAATTGAGGCGTAGTATATATGGCGACGATTTTTTTATCAGCCCCCCCCCCCCCAGTCCGTACTTACACATGTATGCTTAATTTCAGGGATGCGTGGTAAAATAAGTAAAACAAAACATTCCGTCAAATAAGTAAAACTATTTCTCGCTCACAAAACTCTTCTCTCTCCCCAAATCAAATGATTGCTCTCTTAGATGCCGTTAATGAGTTTTGGTCGGTGCTAACAGGTATAACGTGATTGTACAGATTGACAGTACCGCTAACGTTTCCCCATGTATGTTTGATAAACACAAGGAAAAACCATTTGGAGCAATGATATCGGAATCAATAAAACACTCATCAGATGAGGTGCTCCACTCGTGTCAGAAAGTTCTCCGGTTCGACTCCTGCTGTAGACACATTGATGTTCGGGGTCCAGTATCACGATAAGCTTCACATGCGAAAGATTATCATTGCTTTAGATGGGTCCGTTGCAAATGAATGAATTTCTGTGCAATGCATCAGAGAGATCCATAAACGTGAAATAACCATATGGTTAAAGTGAGCAATCAATCATTATACTTATACTTGCAAACGAATGGAAAGAGGTCCTGACCCAGCTGAAAAAGAAATGTCACCTCTGAAATGCAGACCATACAAAAATAATAACTCGCACAAAGAAGTGTGAAATATAAAAAATTTGAATTTTTTTAAAATGGAAATGAGCGTCTGAGCTGCATGTACACGTAAAAGACAATCAAATGGTCCAACATATAATAATATGGAATTTAAAGGATAAGTCCTTCTGATACGGCTGTAGGGGAAAAATATCCACAACAAACATTACTGTGTTTGTGTGTCTAACTGGAATACCCACAACTCACCAGCTCACCACAAAGGCAGGGCACCACAGGAACAAAACACATAGTGCAATAAAGAGTCATGAGTCGCAAACTATGAAATATGGGGCTTTCTAGGAACTTGATAAAATTGTTTTGGATTATATATATAGAAAAAAAAAACAAATCATGTAGTTACGTCTTTAAAAAGTTACATTTTTCAAATTTGAACTGAGGTATGACATCTTTTCTTTTCTTATATAAGTAAATAACGAAGAAGTACCGAAGGGTAAACTATAAAAACCGATAAACCGAGTAACCACACCCACTGAGTAACCATTGCCATGTCAATGAACCATCCTAACTCGGTAATACAATTGTATCACAATCGAATTTTTGTGATATGTAATTATGTACTGTATCCTGTGCATGCCCTTCGAGACTATTTTCATACAGCCGAATTATGGAAAGGGCGTTTCATAAGTTTGACAACTTGTGCCCAATTCCAATTTCTCTTATGGAAATAAAATATGTTTAAAACTAAAGCCGAATCAGAAGCCTTCTTTCCATTCTTTCAAAATTCCATTTTCTTATTTTTACTTATTTTTTATTATTTATTTCATTGATTTTTTAAAATGATAATATTTTCACGTCTTATTATTATTATTTTTTTTTTTAGTGTGTTTGTGGGGGGGGGGGGGGTTTTAAGGTTTACCCTCTACTGGTCAATTACACCAATATACTGACTGTTTTCACTTTAAGTGACCGCCTTAATTCGGTGCCGCAAAAATATCACAGTCAAATATATTTGTGTGATATTTTGGGGGGGTTTTTTTCTGCATTGCATTTCTGCATATATGTCTGTAATGGATTTTATCATGCAACTTCATCAACTCTCTTCTTTACCTCAAAAATATGGTGCACCGTTAAAAAGGGAAAGGTAAACTGATATCGGACTCTGTTGTATGGGAAAAAGTCACAACAGACATGTAGACGATAAAATAAGTACAAACATATTCGATTGTAATGCTTTTGTGGTACTGATTTTGGACGGCCAATTATAATGACAGTTATGCCACAATTGTTGTGGCTATTGACCTTCCTACTCAACACAAAAGCAGTACAATGAAAAAAATCCCACACATTTAAAAATAATAATATAAGGTCAGGGAACAATAGGTTACTCAAACTGAGAGGTCATATAGATAAGAACATGAATATTATTAGGAAATGAATATAAATATCACAAATGTTAAGTGACATCATCATGAGGTTACCGTGCTTTGTCCCTCTGAACGGGAGCTAAGGTCCATATTCTGTAGTAGTTACTACTAACTGTCAAAGGGGATGAAATTTATCTCCTCTAAAAATATTTACACAAGCCCCATCGCAGAGTTCCCATCGTCCTGTAAGTCGGTGTGAAACGCTCAAAAAAGGTCTGTATGATGCTGTAGAAGAGAAAACTGAAGACATCTGACAAAGCTGTATGACAAAAATCACCAAGGACATGCACACAAAACATGATAATAGTAGGATATACACGGAAAAACGACAATACAAAAATATTCGATTGTAATGCGGTTACGATACCGACTTAGGACGTCATTCAAATTGTGTGGTTAACCGGTCTACGGGCGCCCACCTTCCCACTCATCGCAAAAGGGCCCATTTCTAGACTTATGATCTTTGATATGAATTATGGGTCACACTTACGATGTCGAAGGCTTTTAACTATTTTTTAATTATTGTAATATTAAACCAATCTGATTAAAATCAGATCTTTTCATATCGCCACGCTTTTTCCAGCGAAGACTATCGTAGCGATATGAAAAGAACTTATTTTAATGAGACTGATACTAAACCATCCTTATTTTTTTATTAGATCATCATAGAAGTGAAGATGAGAGATTCAGCTGGACAAATATAATTGAATCGTCATTTCTATGGGTTTGATAAAAGATCTGAATATGATCTGATGAAGTTTTTAAACAAAAACAGTTTTGACAATGGACCATAAGTGTATGTTTCGAATAATAAACTTTCGTCAATGTCCCTGAATTTACACTACGTATGAATATTAAACAACGAAGAAGTACCGATTAGTTATCCAGTGTGGAAGTCTAAAAGGAGAGGCTAAATTGTGCAATGGTCCCATACAGTCTGTTGCAAACCATGAATAAAAAACATTCCGGAGTGAGACCTGGTGTCTGGGACGATTGAGCTTATCTTGTTTGCATGCAACACCCGTCGCAGCAGTTATATGGAAACATGTCAAATTCGGTAAAGGTCCCAATGCACACAGGATTGTACATGACGAAGGTGACTTCATAATAGGAATTGTCGAACAAACATTCCAGGACGTCATGAATTATTCTGCAAAGCTGTACCTTATCTTCTCTTATGAGATCACTGTAGCGACCGTAGAGCTTCCTAAGTGACGATTTTAGGCGTTCTGTAACATAACCCTGAACAAGTAGCTTATCGGTGAGCCATTTACCCCTTGTGACATAACCGTTGTATTTCAAACATGCCCTGAAGTACCTTATAAGCTGAAATATGAGAACGCCATAGGCAGGAGAGGAAAGAATCTTGCTAGTCAGCAAAGGGAAGTTCGTTATGAGGAAGTGGAAATCGTCACGTGTGTCGTAAAAGGAGATGTTCAAGTGACCGTTATTTTTATCGAAAGATAAAAGTATATCCCAGTACGATGCAGATCTGTCACCCTCGGTTGTCCGTTTGATCTTCATTTCATAGGGAATAATTTCGTGTACCTAATGCTTAAAGTTAGGATTTGACAACACATCATCTATGAATCTGTAAGTAAAATTAAACTGAGATGCCAGGTGCATTCTTCCTGATGAGACCAAGTCTGAATAAACTCCGCTTCGTATGAATATAAGAAAATGTCAGCAAGAAGTGGGGCGCCCTTGGAACCATAGGAATGCCAACGATTTGCTGAAAAGCTGTTTCTCCAAACACCATGAAAATATTCTCTAAAAGAAATTCCATCATTTTGATGATGTCGTCTTCAGCATACTTCTTGTCTGAATCAAAGACACGAAATATGTGTCCTCCCGCCCTAGAACAAAATATTTGTATCTGCAATTTCCATTTTTGTGAAAGAAAGAAGTGTGGTATTATCTTGGTCAGTCTATTTTTGAGCTTTTTTGTTTTTTTGGTGAGGAATGGCAGTGTAGAGCGTGGAGAAATCAAAAGCTTTTATGCTGGTAACATGACTGAAGTTGGAGGATTTCAGATTATCTAAAAGTTCCTTAGAATTATTCAGGATCCACATCTGATTGATTCTGCTTCTGGAGCATATTGTTTCACAGTATGTTTGAAGACTATGTTTCATGCGGGTCAGTATTTTCGTTAGCAATATGGTAGAGGTTTGGTGGAGCACCTAGAAGATCCGGCTATAAACCTATGTTTGTAAGAGTTCTTCTGCATCTTAGGAATCCAGTAGATGTAAAGTAATTCAAGGTCAGACTCGTCTGAATTACCGAAGAACAGATTTGTAATTCGCAAATGTTTCAGGAACAGATAAAATAAATGAAGTTAGTAGCCAAATGTCAATCAAAACATTTGTTATGTGGGATGCTGCAATATGTGGCAAAATAAATATTTGAAATGTTGCATTTTGACTTTTTCCTCTCCATTGATGAACCTAGCACGGACAAAATTTGGGATCCGTGACATTGACCCATCATTCTCCGCTGCTAAATTTATATCACAAAGTTTTAAATTTTGTAACCCACTGTTAACCCTCTGAAGAGCAAACACCAACTTGAAGTTCAAGGTTTTTATGCTTAGTTGTCTTCTGCGTAGCACACTAAACGATTTTAATCATTAAGTTTTTGCCTCGGCGTTTCACTTTTCTACTAAAATACTTATTATAATGGACTGACTAAATGTTGTACTTGAAAAAAATAGTTTTTTGTACTTAATATACATAAATGGTTCCTTGTCGATTATATAAACAGACTGGTTGTAAAGTTACATATCCAAATCCCTTCCAGGTTGCACAAATATAAATGGAACTATTTTCAGTAGCTCAATATTATATAACTATTAAGAGAAAATTAATGTAATAGAAATGCAGGTGAATTATCTTTTTCATGTAGCCGGAAGATGGATTTAACAAATGTGCAAGTTCCAATGCAAAGCATACAGGTTCCTAATCGTTTGTATGAACAGATTAGTTGTACAATTATATATTCAATTGTCTTCCGCGGTGCATCAATATAAATTAAACTATTTCAGTATGTCAATATTGCATAACTATTAAGAAAAAATAAATAAATAAATTAGAAATGCAGGTAAATTGTTCTCTTTAATGTAGCCGGAGGATGGATTTACTGAAAGTGCAAGTTCAAATGATTCAGTAGTTCAATATTGCATAACTATTAAGAAAAAATAAATAAATAAATTAGAAATGCAGGTAAATTGTTCTCTTTAATGTAGCCGGAAGATGGATTTACTGAAAGTGCAAGTTTAAATGATTCAGTAGTTCAATATTGCATAACTATTAAGAAAAAATAAATAAATAAATTAGAAATGCAGGTAAATTGTTCTCTTTAATGTAGCCGGAAGATGGATTTACTGAAAGTGCAAGTTCAAATGATTTGAATAGCGTCCAATTATTTATACATCGTAAGCCGAATATTTAACCAACTTGCTTCATTAATTTTATCTAATCTTAATGTGTTAATCGGTGATTAGAAAGAACGGATATTCTGGAGGTGTTTGCTACTTTTTTTCATTTTGCACTTAGCACGATTCTCATAATCACCTTATAAGATACAAAAGTAGACTGCATGATGTAAATGAAGACAATGACGGTTCTAGAGGATTAAACATTACCGCCACTTGTCACCATGTGACTCCCTGTTTAGTAGCACATGCGGTGTAAAATAGTTATACAGAGTGTCTTACATATGCTAATTGGTTACGACATGTGAATGTCCTGTTAAAGTAAATCAATGTCTTGCATGATCTGGTGCATTAAAATCATGTTAACTTAGAAAATCATTTGCCTCTAACTTGATATACTTTTATACTTTTACTTTTATACATTTCAAACTTTACTCTTTATTTGTTTTCAAAACGGAGTAATATGTTCCTACTGGGCCGAAAGTCCTAAAACGGTGAGATGTCAATTACCAAGGTAAGGAATCAACAGATCAGTCCGAAATATCAAATACAAGCGTAAGACGTGTGACTTTTTCGGGCTAATTCATTGGATATAGAGGAAACAATTCACTTTTTCATTCACATATTTAAATCTTAACTAAAATGTTTCATATCATAACATCCAATGTATATCATATAGTAAGTACTTTCTTACTTTCTCCGAATTCCTTTTTTGTTCACTCAAATTGGTATTAACTATTATCCTAGAAAAGTACATAATATAAATGCTCTATAGTTCCCATGTATACAAACGGAATTGCGAGTCATATAAAACTAAAAATATTCGCTTTTGTTTCTCTCTCTCTCTCTCTCTCTCTCTCTCTCTCTCTCTCTCTCTCTCTCTCTCTCTCTCTCTCTTCCCGTCGATTCCTACTATAGCAGGAACTAAGAACTATGTTTAGATCTTGTAATTCGCACTATCAATAGACATAAAGATATACATTAATACTTTAGATAGTCACATGTTTCATATTTTGTCGTATATGTGTATAAGGCATTCAGAGCGTTACGGCTATATCAAAAGGAGACATTGGATTTTCAATCTTCATGAATGCCCATCATGGTACATTTTTGTAAATGCTACAATCACGTGACTCAATTTAAATTTCTTCTTAGATAGAATGTCGGCATTCAAATCATTTAGCAAAGCAAATTATTGTCTTCTTTTGTGAACAAAGAATTGCCATAATTTTCTTATAAAATATTGAACCAGATGCAAAGTTACATGATTCATACTAAGTTAAGAGACATAGCAATTCTGATGATTATTTTCATCGTCGTCGGATCCTGTGATTGGTATTAGCAAAGGAATATAAACAATTTGTGGAACAAAATAGGTATGTGGTACAAGAAATAATTCTTTATCGATAATATAGTTTGCTAACCATTTAGATCAGCATACTCCGTGTTTTGATATAAAATTCGCAAAAACGATAGATTATAGAGATACACAGAGTAAAAATAAAAACAAGAGCAACGCCAACGTAGCATATGTCCTATCCCTGGTTATTTTTGTAACGTGGGCATAACTCACATAAGTGGTCATCTACTGCTCATAATCACCCACAAACAAAATTTTTCAAACAAAAGTTTGTGTCTAATGATTAACAAATATGTCACTTGTCTTAATTCAATTTAGACATTAGTATAATTTAGTATTAACTGACACAAAACTTAATCAAAATAAATATACTAAAGACAGGTACCCTAATTATAACTTATAAATTTGATCTAGATATCCTTAAGATGTATCTGTATACCAAATACCAATTTAATATATCTAGCTGTTCCTGAGATAATGAGCAGAAACTGCTAATTTTAAGAAATCCAAGGGGAATAACTCTCACAAAAATTATTGAACCATAACCAAATTTAACTAGACCTAAAAATCCTTTAGATGTATCATTCTATTAGATATAAATTCAATATCTTTATTGGTTCCATAAATAATGTGCGGAAACTGCTAATTTTAAGAAATTTCCTAAGTCCAGGGGGAATAACTCTAATAAAGATTATTAGACGATAATCAGATTTAAATTTGACCTAGATATCCTTAAGATGTGTCTGTATGCAAAATATCAAATCAATATCTCTACCCGTTCCTGAGATAATGAGCAGAAACTGCTAATTTTGAGAAATTTTCTAAGTCCAAGGGGGATAACTCTCACAAAAATTATTGAACCATAACCAAATTTAAATTTGACCTAAATATCCTTTTACATGTATCTGTATACCAAATATCAATTCAATATCTTCATTGCTTCCAGGGATAATGTGCGGAAACTGTAAATGGACCGACTGACAGACGGACTGACCGCCCGACCTACCAACAGCAGCAATGCAATATACCCCTCCTTCCTCGAAGGAAGGCATAATAAAAATAAGTTAATACTCTTCACAATCGTTCTTCCTCCTTTTCTTTCGTTTTTGGTACCCTCGTCCATCTGATTTGGTTCGTTAAAGTTTTACATCGCTTTCAACTATTTTACCCCCTTTTTCGACATTTTCATTAGACGACGTGTTCCCTCATTCTCAATCTAATTTAAACTTGATAAGATAAGTAAATTATTATACATTCCTCACGGTGGGAATGAACAAATAATATTTACGTTGATAATTAAAAACAAAATGCGCTCGAAATCACGACCATACACCCAAACACCTCACGATGTGGGCTTTGAGTTCAGTACAGATGGACGCCTTTATTTGCTCTGCAAGTAAAACCCTGTTTTCATAGCCTGAAAGCAGGAGGACTTGTAACATGCTCTCAGGAATCACATATCTAGTAGTACGAATGTCTCATGTTCTATAATCTCACCTATATGAAAGCATACATAAATAAAGTTATACATGATCAAACGGACATGGTCTATCAATCCTTGATAACGTACTTGTAATAGATATTCATAATTTTAATGAGCGTTTTAAATATTTGTAACATTTTTGCATATGAATAAACTTGGAATATAAATTTTAGTGGTTTTCTGTTACAGTGCATTACTCCGTATAAATTCATCATATTCGCTTAAATATACCTTATCGACTAGCAGACTTTTCAAGGCAGTTAAAACCGATATACCTATTGGTGATAACATTCGCCCCTTCCTTAAAATGAAACTTGCAAATAAGGGGATTGATGCTCTTAATTTGAGTAACATTTTGAACATTAGGTTAGTCAAGGATAAAATCCCTCCATATTTCAAACATCAGGAGTCGCCTTGTATTTCCTACAGCTATACATCTTCTGTGTCCTCTAAAACATTTAATTATAAAAGTGTTTTACAGTGTCTTGATTCACATAACATTACAAAAGACCTTCCACCCTGTACATGCTCCACATCAAAGTATCTTTACCCTCCATGCGGCCATGTGGTAACTGGTGACCTCAATATAGTCCATAGAAAATTACGAGACCTCCTGAAGAAAGGTCCTAAATATAGAGGGTCCCGTTCGTTCACATGGCGTGAAAATTTCAAAATTATTATGGATGCATGCGAGGAATATGCCAGGAGATGGTCAAATTGGGAAGAAGTGGAGCCTGACACTCTCTCCGAGTGGATGAAATCCATCGGAGAACTACTCAAAAGAAGAATAGGGCGTCTCAGGCATTCGGTAAGAACCAAACACGAGTCTATATTTAATGACCCTGATGTAGCCAGAGAACTCTCTGAACTCCACGAACAATTTATTATTGTCCCAGCTGACAAAGCAGCAAACAATTATACCTTCGTTTGCAAAAGATTTTACATTAATTGTCTGTTAGAGGAACTTGGATTACACTCTGCACCTGGAAATCCAACATACACACAAACAAATTTATCTATTTCTGAAATACTTCAAAACCACAAATCTGTCCTCGAGTCTTTTGGAATTACCACAACAAACTCTGACCTTGAATTACCTTATATTTATTGGATTCCAAAAATGCACAAAACCCCTTACAAACATCGTTTCATTGCTGGTTCTTCCAAGTGTACCACCAAACCTCTATCCATATTGCTAACGAAGATATTGACACACATCAAGCATGGTCTTCAAATTTACTGTGATACCGCATACTCCAGAAGCGGAATAAATCAGATGTGGATCCTCAAGAATTCTAAAGAAATTTTAGAGAATCTAAAATCTCCGAAATTTAATAATATTTTCAGCATCAAATCTTTTGACTTCTCCAGGCTCTACACCACAATTCCGCATCAAAGAAAAAAGAGAGAAAAAGCTCAAAAACAGACTTGCTACAATTATTCTTCTTTTTTCCGTAAAAATGGAGATCGTAGATATAAATATCTTGTCATTGGGCGGGAAGATACATATTTTGTAAAAGAACACTCTGATGCAAAACACAAGTATACCGAAGATCAAATCATCAAAATGCTGGAATTTTTGATAGACAATATTTTCGTGGTGTTTGGAGGGAACATTTTTCAGCAAATCATTGGCATTCCCATGGGAACTAACTGCGCCCCTCTTCTTGCTGACATTTTCTTATATTCGTATGAGGCAGAATTTATTAAAAACATGCTCTCCATAGGCAGAAAAAGCCTTGCATCTCAGTTTAATTTTACGTATAGATATATAGACGACGTATTGTCAATCAATAATCCTAACTTTAAGGATTACATACATGAAATCTATCCCCATGAACTTGAGATAAAAGAGACAATCGAGAGCAATAATTCCGCTTCGTATCTGGATATATTTTTATCTTTCGACAATAATGGTCATTTGAACACCTCGCTGTATGACAAAGGTGACGATTTTAACTTCCAAATAACTAACTAACTAACTCACCTGCCTATGGAGCTTTTATATCTCAACTTATAAGGTACGCAAGAGCCTGTTCTCTATACGACGGTTTTATTCCAAGGGCCAAACGACTGGCCACTAAGTTGCTCATGTAGGGATATGCTAAAGAACGTCTGAAATCGTCACTGAGGAAGTTCTACGGTCGCTATGGGGATCTTGTACGTAAATATGATGTGTCTCTCTCTAGAATGATTGATAATATTCTGGAATGCGACTAAATGACCTGTTCAGTGAACACCAAATATGACTTTGTATACCAGTTTTGTACTTTCGAATGTACAATTAGGAAACCAAAACTCTTGATTTTGACATGTTTCTTAAGAACTGCTGTGACGGGTGATACATGCAAACAGGAGACGCTTACTCTCCCAGGGCACCTGGTCTCACCTCGGAATTTTTCAGTATTTCGGGTTTCACTACAGTTTCTTTTTGAAACTTACACGATTTTGTATCTGTCCTTGGACTTTGAGAATGATTAACGGTTTGGTACTTCTTCGATATTGATTAGAGTTATTTTGGTTTTGAATCACAAGTTTGGACGTCATACACATTGTATTTACGTGGCGGCGAGTGTTAACTTCTCCAGGCCTTATTAGAATAATGTAGTAGCTTCAAAAATAATGTTCTGTTTTGTTCTGTAATTATTTACACAATTATTAAACGTTGAGTCGTACGCACCCCATGTTGACTGATAATGCTTGCAATGATAGCTTATCTGGGTTAAAACTTCAGTATTAAGTACTTACCATGCAAATAAAGCATTCACTTCACAATTTTAATCGGTATCAAAATTGCAAGATATTAAATAATTTAGCCAGCAATTGTGTTTAGTTTATTTTTTTTCTATTTTGAAATATAAAGAATGGAAGACCTCTCACTCAGTTGTATGAGAAAAGTCGCCTCTAACATGCAGATATTGATTGTAACGTTGTTGTGTTTTGGCGGTATTTAATTTTTGCATGATGTCTAAACACAAGAAGAAATGCGATAACTTCTACTGTGTGAAAAAAAGATGTTATCGAGTTTTATGATGATAAAGAATTTTATCGCAAACTTGCAGGCCTGAAAATGAAAATGAAATGAGGTATGTAATAAACTTTTAATGCACTAATCATCCTTTAAAAACTCAACAATTATAGAATTTAAATTGGAAGAGTAAAATGTGAAAGTGAATTATCACAAACAATAAAATGACACGTGTTTGCATCCACTGTACGTGTGGCTAACCATGCAGAAGACGCTTACTCCTACCAGTCACCCTTTCTCGCCTTTGGTTTTCATGGGTCCACTAAAATCCTCCTTGGTACATTGTTGTGATTTCCACAGTGATGATACATTAGTACATTTACTATTGTATCGTTAAAAAATTTTTATTTTGAATGATATATTTTCTAAGATTTCAGACCCGATAGGACTGAAACGATATCGGTATTCCGATAATGAGAGTTTTTCATATATAATTTTGACAGTTTACATTGAGTCTTTCGTAAAGATATTTGTGGGTGTATCATTTAATCTGATGTACATGTGGTAGACTTTGGATTTAACCTGTCACGGAAGTTAAGAAATAGAAACTGACATTTTATAGAGCTAAATACATGTCTTATTTTTTTATCTGTTATTTTGATTTCAGTGGATTGAATTGATCTCACTGAGTTGAGGGGATGCGTTTCTGGTGTCATTAGATTTTACCTAAAATTAACACCTCTTGATATAATTTCATTTCACAACATGCATTTAGGAAATTTTCGTCATTTATCGTAAATTCGTATTTAAGTAAACATTATGCACATACGCAAAAGTATCCTTAAGACTTTCGGCCAAAAATGATGTCATCAAATCCATTCTAACATTTTCCTTCATAAACCCATATGTCCAAGAGAATATCTCAGAAACCATAGAAATGATATTTGAAGCTGTAGAATGCCATGTAATGTGGAAGCGATACGCAAGAAATCGCATATCAGAATGATGCCCTTTCGACAGTTATGCTATATATTTAGGGAAAAGTACTCATAGAAAGCTGTAGAATCACTATATATTGTCCAATTTTGACGCACCAATTACATTGCATGAACCATGGTCTTAATAGTTAAATTACATGTATCTCAAAAAATGTTTGGTGATATTTCCGAGCGAATACACATTTATGAAGAGTAAAGATGATGGATAAATCATAACCATAAGTCTGAAAATCATGAAACCAGAGGACACACAAAATCAGTGAAAATGAAAACCAAGTGGAAAATAACAAAATATATCTACTTGAAGAGCAAATGATGGGGTGAGATCAGGTGCCCGGGGAGAGTTAGCATCTCCTGCTTGCTAGCAAGACCCGTCACATATACCCAGTAGAAAAGGTCAAATCGTGTAAATTCCATATATATTTATATATGGAGAAGTCAAAGTAGGTAACCTTCTAGTATAGAAGGTGTCAAATTTGTGTAAAATGATCGGAATCGGTCTCAGTCCAGAATATCATTTAAAAGTCTGGATAACGAGATATCATATTGAGTAATAAGAGTCTCGTAAGTACCATGGAACTTCCTCAGTGACGTTGCTAGTCTAGCACATATATAACCCTGGTCGAGTAGCTTATCTGAAAGTCGCCTAGCCCTCAGAACAAAGTCATAGTAATTTGAACATGCTTTGGAATAACGTATTAACTGAGATATGAATACGCCGTTTGCGGACGATGATGGAACGTTGCTACTTATGAAAGGAAAGTTTGTGATAGCGAAATTGAAATCGTCACGTTTGTCATAGAGTGAGGTGTTCAATTGACCATTAATGTCGAAAGACAACATAATATCTAAATACGAAGTTTACCCTTAACTGGACCAGATATTGTGTCAAAATGCTTAAAATGCAATTAGGATAATTACAACCCCAGTTCCTAGTTCTTTTGCTAAACCACACCAAATGAGTGACGTTTGTTACTTTAACTTACTACATTAATTTATTACAGCTCCTTAGACTGGTTCTTTGGCTTTTACCTTCAGTACAGCTCCTTAGACTGGTTCTTTCGCTTTTACCTTTAGTACAGCTCCTTAGACTGGTTCTTTGGCTTTTACCTTCAGTACAGCTCCTTTCACTGGTTCTTTGGCTTTTATCTTTAGTACAGCTCCTTAGACTGGTTCTTTGGCTTTTACCTTTAGTACAACTCCTTTCACTGGTTCTTTGGCTTTTATCTTTAGTACAGCTCCTTAGGCGTGTTCTTTGGCTTTTTCCTTTAGTACAGCTCCTTAGACTGGTTCTTTGGCTTTTATCTTTAGTACAGCTCCTTAGGCGTGTTCTTTGGCTTTTTCCTTTAGTATAGCTCCTTAGACTGGTTCTTTGGCTTTTACCTTTAATACATCTCCCTAGACTGTTTCTTTGGCTTTTACTTTTAGTACAGCTCCTTAGGCTTGTTCTTTGGCTTTAACCTTTAGTATAGCTCCTTAGACTGGTTCTTTGGCTTTTACCTTTAGGTCTGTTTGTTAATTGGTTTGCTCTTCAAATATATACAAACTGGATTTCCACAGTATCGGCCTAATGTACGTCACATATGAGACACAAGTTGTCGAAATGTGCATATGGTGAACTAAATTTATACTCGTATATATAATCTGATATTTATTTAATTATTATAAATTATTTCAGACTCAGAAATATATCGATTGATGTTTCTACATAATAAAAAATTGCATAAATGTATATTTAGATGACATGACAGAATTTCGTTTTAACTAAGTATATCAAAAATATAATCATGAATCTTTCGGGAATATTATTGTATCTTTGTTGTAATCTCTGCAATCGTTGTTGTTGTTGTTGTTGTTGTTGTTGTTGTTGTTGTTGTTGTTGTTGTTGTTATATTTACAGCAAATAAGTTTGATGCAATGAAGTTGATACCATTTATACAAAATATTATATTTATGTTGTTTTATCTATTCAATTAAAAAACAGTGTAACGTTATTTTAACAACATTATTAGGTAAGAATGTCATAAAGCCATATTCCTATACATTGTGACAATTTTACGAATGTGACATGCTTAGGTAATAGAAACAAGCTCCAAATATTGATAACTGTAGTATATCATTCAAAAAGTACAAAGACTATACCGTAATGTTGTTGAAAACTTAAAACTTTATGATTCATGTCTGCTATTGTTTATCCAATATGATTTATGTCTGTCATGGTTAATCATCTATTGTTGTTATGGGTATGGTAGTCGATGGTGGTGGAGTGGAAGCTACGCTGCTCCCGTCTTTCTGAGATACTACAATATAAAACATCTGCTTAATTCTCACTAAGTTTTAAAAGGAATAAACTACTATAACATTGCCTCCTGCAGTTGCAAACCATATTTATTTATTATTCAATGAAATCAAACGATATTAGGATTATTTTGGGAAATTTATATATCTGACATTCGTTATCATATTTTACTTAGTGAATCCTATTGAAGTTTCACATTACAAAGAAAATTCAATATTTAGTGGATATACAAAACAAAAACAAATTCCTCAAATTAAATTATCAAAGAAAGGAAATAAGACATCCTACTCAGTTGTGCCAGAACAGTCGTCACGGACATGCACAGAATACAAAAATGAGCACACAAGAAGACTAGGTTTGTAATCTAATTATCAATATTCATCATTTAGAATAAATAATTTAGAAAGTAAAAATTCGTAGGTACTATTTAATGACTGATATTCAAATTACAGTTAAAATAATGCAAATTCAGTTGTGCTGATTTTAGGAAAAACAAATTCAAATCCGAAATGGGATGGCATCAGGTGTCCGGACGGTAGAGTGTCTCCCTTTAGTATATTACATCGGTCGCAAATGTTCTGTATAAACCTCTCCTGCTCGGTGGTAAAGTCATATAGGTCAGTATGATAAAAGGACACCAAGGTACATGATCTTGTTCCTTGCTACCATATAACATATACCGTCCAACTATATTCCTGTATAGACCTAAGAACTTTTTTTCAGTGACCATTTTATATTCCTGTGTGAGTTTTTATTTGCTAGTTCCCTGGTTCTCAGAACAAAATAAAACTCATGAGAGGAGCATATTTTTTTCAGTAGCGTATATGTTATGAAATTAAAACACCAATGGCAGGCGAGGAAGTGATATTGCTTCTCAGAAATGGAACATTAATGGTTTGAGATAAGGAATCGCCAATTGTTTTGTCATAAAGGGTGAATGTAACTGACCATCCCGACTGATAGACAAGAGTAAATCTTAGTACGAAGCAGATGTCTTTCTATTGTGTCTTTGATCACCTGTTCAATGGATACTATGAAGGATGTACTTTAGAAAGACTGGATTGTTTATGAACAGAACATCTTAAATGTTTCGGTGTATAAAATTAAAATTATATGCTATTTTTTTCATTCCTGTAGAAAGCAACTGGTGACTAAACTTTTGCTCCGTATGAGTACCAAACAAATGTTAGCCAAAAGAGTTGCGCAATTGGTACCCAATGGAATTCCAACATATGCTGCACACTTACAGCAGAAATCATGAAAATATTGTCCACTAGAAATTTCAACATCTTATTTCGTCATTATATTAGACTAGAAAATAGTTGACAATATTTATATCATAATTTAATATCAAGTAGTTCTTGACGTAAAATGATTGATATAATTATTCGTATATCTCAGTTCCAACTCAACTTTATATGACATAATTAATTGCGTTTTTAATGTTAACGATCACTTCATTCCTCTATAATACCATGTAATACAATGCAATGTATATTGATATATTAGTGGTCATTACTCAAACCATGTACTTGTTATTGGCATAATGTAATGTACAATATCTTTAAATGATCCGAGTTGAATTGATAAGCACGGATCTAAACAAAATTAAAATATACCTCTTTAATTCTGATATTACATTATATTTGCCTCTAAGCAACTAATGAAATACAAAATGATAGGAAAGTCACTCAAAAGAAAATTCACAAACCTGTAAAGGAACCGAATTCCGTGATTATGCATCACGAAAGAAATAACATCCTCTACTGACCTGTAATGATGAGCATAAGTATAAAGCACAAAATATTTATTTTTGTTCCGGAATAATTCATTACTAAACTTACCATCATTGATGCCAAGTGTATTATTTAAAATGATTCCAAGAATAACAATGACGGTGACAGCAAATACAGTACTCAGAATTAGCAGTGAAATGCAGAAACAATTAAGCCTTGAGCTGTGTGCACTAGGCTTTAACTCGATTTTGCCAGATGAAGCTGTTTCTCTATCTTCCATTATGACAATGAATATCTTTATGTTAAATTATCTTTCTTGTTTTTTCCTAAATACGAAAATATCTATATTGCCTTTTAACCATAAGTATACTTAGCATACATTATGTAATTAAAAAGTTACACCATATGTAAAAGTGCAATATCGAATACAAAACACATAATCAAATATTTGATACATACCGGGTACTTCTCAAATATTTATTCCCATCCCTCACTTTTAACGTTCACACTGATACCACTGTTACCACCATATCTTTGAAGCTTGATACATGTTATTACTTTTTTACGTAATGATCCGCAGGAATCATTTCAGATGAAAGCGACTACTATTATATGTGTAAGATGGCCAACAGGTTCTAACATGATCCGCAGGAATGATTTCAGATGAAAGCGACCACTATCATATGTGTAAGATGGCCAACAGGTTCTAGCATGACAGAGTACACATTTCTGGTGTTTTAAAATAATACTACAGTACAGTTGTTCATGTAGCGAAGTTTCTTATTCAAAACATACAACTTAAAACACACTTTGTACTTTAGACACGTCGTATTGTGAATATTAATTTGATTACTATTCTTGGTGTCATGAGTTATACTCAGATTGTCTTGTAACAGTAGTTACAGCTGTTATTAATTTGATTACTATTCTTGGTGTCATGAGTTGTACTCAGATTGTCTTGTAACAGTAGTTACAGCTGTTATCTTAACTTCAGTGGTTATAAGAAATTTAGATTCAGGTACCAGGGGTTACTGCTTTATTAATATGGGAAGACTACGATAAGTCCCGAGATATCTCCATTCCATGGCACACATAGTGGTATTTTCTTTTGGTAGATTGGAGTTTTACAATATTTCAGTTATATCACGACATGGAAGCAGAAGGTAACCAACCACTTAAATATTGTGGCGAAATCCGGAAATGAAACCCAGATCGTCGGCGCCCCAAGCCATGCGCTTAACGTACTCTCTGTCATTAGATTATAGTGTATTATTCCTGACAGGCGTTTCACACGTGGGAATTCTACACTTTCTGAATGGGGAATAATCTCCAATTTATTCATTCTGAATTCCTGCGAGCCAATCTCTAGGGTATTGCAACTTTAATTTGTTCCGTGGTTCTCTCTCAGTTGAGAACACAGTCGTTTTAAGCAACTAGATTTTGTAGTACACAGTTCCTGAAGAGTCATTCCTCCTCCCCTCCCCATCCCCCCCCCCCCCAAAAAAAAACCAAACAAACAAACAAACAAAAGCAAAAACAAAAACCTCCTCTGATTACCGATACAAGGTTTGATGAAGAGTCATTCGACATTATCTTTTCCGCTATGTCCAATGAAAACGATCTGATACAGGAAAGTGAGTGCCCAAATGCCAAGACGGTCCAGTTTTATAAGGAGACATTGATGTAGTACTCGGCCTGTAGAAGGTTAACTAGAGTCTTGTACTGAGATGCCGTGCTTCTTGTTCCAATCTAGTAATTCTAGCAAGTCTGCGGAATAAGAAGCTGTATTTGTCACACCTGGCCCTACGAGCATCTTTGCAGACAGTCAGAATGTCGTGTTTATCCAGTTAAACGTTGATCCATCTTTTTGCTAACAGATTTATACTGTGATGGCATACAACAAAGACAGGTAGGAGCTATTGTCCTATAATTACTTTCTTTGAATTTTTCTCCTTTCTTAAAATTATACGACACACTGGTTTTCTAGTCAGCAGAGGTAGTTCCTGTTTCGATGCATTTTCTGAAGATGATGAGAACTTGTTCCATTTCCAATGACTTATATAGTTGTACAAGAGGTTTTATGGGATAAGTCATGAAAATACATGTACCATTGCAACTCTGTTGACAGCGATGTTGTCTATCATTTGATTCATTCTTACTTGTAAAGATCAACTGATATTGACGATCAAGAATGTTGACTTTGTCGACAGTGTTGTGGCGCAACACTGTTCTAGTGAAGTGGAGTAACTACTTACATAGTGACTAATTTTTGTGTATGTGGGGTTTGTTATTTGTTTTTGTTTTGTTTTGGGGTGGGGTGGTGTTTGTTTGGGGTTTTTTTGTTTTTTTTTTTTTTTTTTTTTTTTGTTTTTTTTTTTTTTTTTTTTTTTTTTTTTTTTTTTTTTTTGGTTTTTTTTTTTTTTTTTTTTTTTTTTTTTGGTTTTTAGTATTTTTTGGGGGGAGGGGGAGGGAGGTTTGGGTGTTTAATTTTATTTATTTTTTTATTTATTTATTTTTATTTTATTTATTTATTTTTTTTTTTTATTATTATTTTTTTTTTTTTTTTTGGTGTATGTGTGTGTGGGGGGGGGGGTGTTTCTGTTGTAGTTGGTTTCTTTTCTTTTCTTTTCTTTTGTTTTCTTTTATTTTTTTTATTTTTTTTTTTTTTCTTTTTTTTTTTTGCATTTTTATATGTAGTTTGATATCCTAGTATCTATCTGAACCTTTCTTCATGGCAGGATTTGAAATGGAAAATTTTTCAAATATCTCACATTCAATTAACATTTTCAACAACGAATAAAATTATTTTAAATCACAATATCAACAGTGGAGAACAGTCGAAAACTCTTCAAAACATCTCAGTAGTCACTTTCCATATCATTGTGACAAATATGCTCTTTTGGTTTTCAGCACTGTGTAAACTCTTAATTTTCGGCAAAATTGTTCAAAAAACTGGCCAAAGCACTGTATTCGAATAATGTTGAAAGCAGTTTTCTTGATATTTCACGATGAAAATATATTTTTCAGGGTCTCTTTAGTGTCCACCCTTATATTCCAAAGTCTTTTATAAAATGACATAAACGGAAAATTAAGAATTGTTTAAAACTGTGAGGCAATAACAAAATTCTTTGTATTTTTATTGAACTGCTGATAATGTTTGATAAGCAAGTCAGATTACCGAGTTGTCCATTACCACTCACATCATTCAAACGCTTCGAATTCTTTTTAAACGTGTAAAAGCATTTACGTAACTGTGATCACTTGTTTACAAATGGCAGATCTTTAATCGATTATTGCATTGGCTATTTCGAAACGAAAGTTTACTAAATGTTTGCAAATAACTTAATTTTGAAATTAATATGTTGGGATAGATATAAATTTTATCAGTAAGAAAGCAAATGAAATGTAAGTAGAAGTATTTCTTACCTTTACACGACTCGAACAACGATATTCATAGACATTGATCTGTAGATTTACCATTTATTTACATTTCCTACTTCCAAGTACTTCAACAGATTGGAGGCAACCTCTCATTTGAGAGACAATCACACAAAAGAGTAAGATTCTGTGATAGAAGTAAGTACTTTTAAGGACTAAGAAGAAGTAAACAAGTACATTGTACTAAAAATAAAAGTTTTAGAATTTGACTTTAAACTTAAAAGGGCTTATCTACTTACTAAATATAAGTTACAATGGAGTTATCGCCTTTTCAAGTTGCCATTTTGGAGTTCATAGCAGCACAAATGTTGCAGCTATAAACTTCAATAGGGTAACTAAAGATGTCAACTTTGTTTTTTAAACTATACTCAGTATGTTGTTAAGATGTGCCCTTTTGAATTTGAAATCAAAATTCCAAAATTTTATGTTTAAGTACTTTTTAAAATGATTACTTTAAAACAGAGGTCGTAACACATATTAGTGATTGTTTCTAAAATGAGAGGTTGTCCCCAACCAGTTCAATGAAAATTTCACATCTTTTCATTCATCTGAGCTAAATGCTCAAATGAGATTCTCATAGCATCGGCCTGTCCACTTTGCATAAACTTTCACATTTTAAAATCCTTCTCAGATTACCACGGAAGGGACTTTGATAAAACTTAATAAGGATGAAGTACTCAGGGTCCCCTGAAGATGTTGTTTTTCAGTCAGATCTGTCAAGGATGGATCCAGAGCACGACAACATAGGGCAGAGAGGGTAATCAACTGTCCAAATACATGAGTCTGTAAAAATACTTTCAATACCATTTGTGTAATAAAAATGTAAAAATAGATGCATCCATATCCTAGTGGTTGCTGGTTGTGAGGTACATGTATTACATAATGTAAAAGAACATACATCTTAGATAGATGGAGCAACCACCATGCAAATTTGGCAAAAATTTAGCGAGTGCTTGGTCAACATAAATTTTCGTAGCCTTTAATGAGAGAACAGAAATCAATGTATAGGGTTCTGCCTCCTATGCTATTATTGCTTGCAGATGAATTTAGCTTTTAAATTAAAAGACAAAGAATGTTGAGAAATCAGAAATAAAAAAACTGAAACTTCTAATCTTGTGTCATAATGAACAATAGGCTGCATGAATAGCTTTAGATGCTTTGTTTAAAGTCACTCAATACTCTCACCTATATCAAGACAGAGTTGTTCTCTAGTGTGATCAAACAGGAAAGTTAGTAAGTCTGTTAACTTGCTTATTCTCTTCATACATGTACTCAAGTTTTCTCCAATACTAAACACTAACCACCACCGTACACATGTTAGTGAAAACATCTTCCTCATTTGGTTTGATAATGCATACATGTAAATTACAGAATATACAATTTTGTCTGTATTCATGCCATATCACAAGCACTTTAAACATTTTTTATGAGTTCAATTTGACGTTATTTTATTTTTTGACCAGATTGCAAAGCAAATCCAGTCTATGAGTCGGTGAAGTCTGTCTGTCATTCCGGTTTAAACAATTTGTCCAACATCAACACTTTGTATTTAGCTTGATTTCTTGCATACCATAAATGATACCTGTGTCAAATTTGGTAGGTCTGTAGACATTGATGAGTTCTTTCCAACTAATGCAGAATTTTGAGAACTTTGTATTTAGCTTGATTTCTTGCATACCATAAATGATACCTATGTCAAATTTGGTAGGTCTGTAGACATTGATGAGTTCTTTCCAACTAATGCAGAATTTTGAGACCTTAATGTCATGTTTCATTGAACACAGAGTGATTTTTTGTTTAGCTGCATTTTTTGCATACCATTACCTATAATTACATCAAACTTGGTAGGTTTGTAGACATTTACGAGTTCTTCTTGACTGATGCAAAATTTGCTGACCTTGACCTTGATGTTACACTTCATTGAACAAAGAGTGATTTGGCATTTAGTATGATTTCTTGCATACTATTAATGATAACTAAGTCAAACTTGGTAGGTTTGTAGACACTGATGAGTTTTTCTCCAATGATGCCAAATTTGGTGATCAATGTCATGTTTCAGTGAACACAGAGTGATTTTGCATTTACCTTAATCTCTTGCATACCATAAGTGATACTTACATTGAATTTCGTAGGTATCTAGACATTGAGTTTTTCTTGACTGATCAAGAATTTGGTGACCTTTACCTCAATATCATGCTTCAGTGAACACAGATTGACTTTGCCTGTAGCTTGATTTCTTGCATACCATTAATGATACCTACTTTTTATATTAACTTATGTACTTTTTCCTGTGTTTTTATACGCCCGTCTTTGACAGGACGTATTATGGTATGGCGTTGTCTGTCTGTCCAGACCAAACCGTTGGAGCTAAGACTATCAAACTTGGTACCTTTACTCTTTATGTCAAGACAAAAATATCTATTGTTTTTCAAGGTCAAAAGTCAAGGTCGTAGTACTATTTGGTAGGAAACCCTTGTAGGCAGGATACAGACCAAACTGCTGGGGCTAGAACAGTCTAACTTGGTACACTTTCTCTTCATACCAAGACAAAGACGCCTATTGTTTTTCAAGGTCAGAGATCAAAGGTCAAGGTCATAGTATTACTTGGTAAGAAACACTTGTAGACAGGATACATACCAAACCGTTTGGGCTAAGTCTGTGTCACACTTGGTAGCTTTACTCTTTATTCCAAGACAAAAACGCCTGTTTTTTTTCAAGGTCAAAGGTCAAGGTTGTAGTACTGCTTGGTAGGAAACCTTTGTAGGCAGGGTACAGACCCAATCATTGGGGCTATGACTGTCAAATTTGGTACACTTACTCTTCATGCAAAGACAAAGACGCCTATTGTTTTTCAAGGTCAGAGATCAAAGGTCAAGGTCGTAGCACAACTTGGCAGGAAATCCTTGTAGACAGGATACAGACCAAACGGTTGGGGCTTAGACTGTCAAACTTCGTACACATACTCCTTATGCCAAGACAGACGCCTATTGTTTTTCAAGTTCAGAAGTCAAAGATCAAAGTTGTGGGAAATACTTGTAGGCAGGATACAGACCAAACCATTGGGGCTAGAACTGTCAAACTTTGTACACTTACTCCTCATGCCAAGACATGGTACACTTACTCCTCATGCCAAGACAAAGACACTTATTAATTTGCTTTTCAAGGTCAGAGGTGAAGGTTGTAGTACTACTTTTTTAGAAAAGCTTGTACGCAGGATACAGAATGAACTATTGAAGATGGAACAATTTAAGGAGGGAATATTTCCATACTTTCAAAATCCTCCCCTTCAAACTATGCTATGGGCATATTATACCACGCTAGGCTTTGCTGTCGTTTAATGTATAGATAGATTGCTTTGCAATCCAGAAATACTGTCTTTGACAGTTTCTTGCTTTATTCTTTTCTTAGAGAGAGCTCTACATACTACTTGCAAGATAAAGAAAATGCTGAAAGTCAAAGTTCCTCATCTGGATCGGGATACAAAGTCCAAAACTATTCGGATTCTTCAGAATATCTTCCTAACCTTGATGCAGGCACTAGGCATTATCACAGTCAGCATTGGTCTCTGGCTTTTACTGCGTCTTTGTATAGGTGTTAACTGCCAATTTCTGTCTGGATTTTATTCAGCGCCAATATTAATGTTGGTATCGGGAGTATTTTCCATAATTATCAGTACAGTTGTAATTGTAATGCTACAGCGTAGTACAGTTATATTCACCATCCAGCAGTATGTTTTGATGTTTACTGTGGTTATAGTACTAGAGCTTGCCTCCTGTATAAATGCCTCCACTGACCATTATTTCCTCAATAGCAAACAATTCAAACTAGAAGTTCAAAAAGACTTCAATCAATTCTACAACAATCCTGACAAAGATTTTTCATGTTGGAGGGGATTACAAAAGAAATTCAGATGTTGTGGCGAAAAAAATGCTATGGACTGGATAAATATGACAAAAAATGCTTCATCAACATTGTACATTAAACAAGGACTAGAGAGTTGTGAATGTGATGAAAAGGAAAAGAAAAAGGATAAAGTGACATGCACTGATATTTCTAATGTCAGTTTACCTATCAATTCAAGTATAATATCAATATATTCGTCAGCATGCTATGCTAGCATGCTTTCCTTCCTGGAGTACCAGTGTATATTTTTAAAGATTTTTGGACCATGTTTGATTTTTTTTCAGGTGGTGAATTTTTTTCTGACAGCAATTGTGATTACCAAAATGACTAGACAAAATGCTGTCAGAACTGTTTACATGGTTGATGTTGATGATCATTCCAGGCACTCTAATTCAGATTTTAAAACATTAGAAACTAGTGCCATGGCAACTTAATCATATAGTTATGAGTGTATATATATATATATATATATATATATATATACATTTTTGTACATTTTGTCATGCTTAACCATTTTTATATTGAAATTTTTCATACTCTTGTCGTTAGACGGGACATATTATGTTTTGGCGTTGTCTGTCCATCTGTCCGTCAAAGGTAATATTTTCCAGACTTAATTTTTCTGCAGTCTTTCAAGAAATTGAATTGAAACTTGGCATATAACTTTATATCAATGAGGATCAGTGCCAGTTCGCATTTTGGTATGATTGCTTTGGTTTTGCCAGAGTTACGACCCTTGAACTTTGAAATTTCCAAGGATTTTAGTTTTCTGGACTCTTTTCTGCAGCCTTTAAATGTATTGAATTAAAACTTAGTATATAACTTTATATCAATGAGGGTCAGTACCGTTTGCATTTGGGTATAATTGCTTTGGTTCTGCCATAGTTGCGACCCATAAACTTAAAAATTTTCAAGGATTTTAGTTTTCCGGACTTTTTTCTGCAGTCTTTAAATGTGTTCGATTAAAACTTGGTTTATTACTTTATATCAGTGAGGGTCAGTACCAATTTGCATTTGGGTATAATTGTTTTGGTTCTACCATAGTTACAGCCCTTAAACAGAAATTTTCAAAGATTTTAGTTTTCCAGACTTTTTTCTTTAGTCTTTAAAGGTGTTTGATTAAAACTTGCTTTATTACTCTATTTCAATTAGGGGCAGTGCCAGTTTGCATTTGGGCATGATTGCTTTGGTTTTGCCAAAGTTAAGGCCCTTGAACTTAGAAATTTTCAAGGATTTTACAGTTTTCCGGATTTCTTTATGCAGTGTTTCAAGATATTGGATTGAAACTTGGCATATACATTTATATCAATGAGGGCCAGTTCCAGTTTGCATTTAGGTATAATTACTTTCAATTTGCCAGAGTTGTACCCCTTGTTATATAATTTATCTTCCTTTGATTCCAGGTAATTTGAATATCCTTAGTACTCAATTTTCCTATCCATGCGACGCAATATTTTAAGGGCTTCCTCCAGCAGTTTTTCTCAAGATATTGGATTCAATACTTTATATTCATTCAAATTGATCCCCTTCAAGCTAAGCAATGGGCTTATTATGCCACCCTAGGCATTTCTTTTGTTTTATAATCATTCACTTTTTTTCAAATGGGACATATTAAGGTATGGTGCTGTCCATCTAAGGTCATTGTGCCCAGCCCATAATTTGGATACTCAAACATGAATCTTTAAATACCATTGTAGACTTTGGTATAAAATATTTTATGGGCCATAATTTTGACAACTTAGATTTATGAACTCAGTCAGACTGAGTTTATTGTTGCCTGTGACCATACAGTTGAATGTCACTACACTTCTGTCATAGTCATTGCAGAGATGTTGAAATGTTTTCAAACATGTCAGTCATTTTCAGAGATTTTGAAAATATTGTCAGTCAGGACAATGAAGTAGATAAATAGAAACAATTTCAGAATTTTGTCAGTCTGAAGGAAATTTTTCAACATCACTGTCGCTGTAAGCCACAAAAATCTCTTTATATTTATGATTTAAATAAAGTTGCTGATCTGAAATGAAACAATGGGCATATTATGCAATATTGGTGTCAAATGTAAAAACTTGTCCATTTCCGTATGCAAAGTATTGTAAAAAATGGTGATGGTGTTTCAATTGCATTGGTGTTACTATTGTTTATAAATGTGTCATGCCTAATAGTCTTTCAAGCAGCTTTAATGAACTGTGATTTTATTTATTTATTATTGTTATTTAAACAAATTTTTATTTATTATTTTAATTGGCTTTAATTTTTTTATTGTATAATATCAGTGCAAAATTATGTATATCCTTGTATCATGAGTTAATGAAGATAATAACAAATTAACATACCCGGTACTTTCCAATAGTATACTTGATTTTTCATCCATGCATATCAAAACAAATACCTACAAATTTTTTTTCACTTCCAAGATTTAAATCAGAAACAAAATCAATACATAATACAACTTTATTTCACATGTTTTGATTACATGAGTTTACACATTTAAAACCATATTCTTGACTTTTTAGCTTTCCTACACTTTACAGTATGCCATGTGTCATACATACATATCACAAAAGGTAAGAATATGATATTAACTGAGAACAAATTACATAATTCTACAACTTAATTTACCTGAAGATTTGACAACTTCTGGCAGTCTCTCAGACAAAATCACAGCTTTCTTTTTACATCTAAGTTATAAAATGTAGCTGTTGCAAAAATGTTCTGATCTCTCAATCATGCTTTGTTAAAAGATCATGTTAATGTCAACGATATATAGATTTGTAGCTATTTAGATAAAGAAAAAACTGCATTCATTCTTCATAAAATCATGCAATTTTTATATACTATAACAGGAGATTGTATATCAACTCTGTGTAGACCTCCTTCCTCCTGTCTCACTCGTATATCTTAGTTACTTGAGAGATGACCCCTCCTACTTCAGGATTCACCTCTTGCTTTATTCACATGTACCCTTTTAGTATGAATATTATCACTTGGCATATTTATTCAAAATTAACATAAGCTAAAAGCTTGGTGCATAAAAAACTTGAAACTTTCATTTTTTCATCAATATGTCATCTCTGTGTAGACCTCCTTCTTCCTGTCTCACTTGTATATCTTAGTTACTTGAGAGACGACCCCCCCTTCCTTTCTTCTTCAGGATTCACCTCTTGCTTTATTCACATGTACCCTTTTAGTATGAATATTATCCCTTGACATATTTATTCAAAATTAACATAAGCCAAAAGCTTGGCACATAAAAACTTGAAACTTTCATTTTTGTCATCAATATATCATCTCTGTGTAGACCTCCTTCCTCCTTGTCTCACTCGTATATCTTAGTTACTTGAGAGATGACCCCTCCTACTTCAGGATTCACCTCTTGCTTTATTCACATGTACCCTTATAGTATGAATATTATCACTTGGCATATTTATTCAAAATTAACATATGCTTGGTGCATAAAAAACTTGAAACTTTCATTTTTGTCATCAATATGTCAACTCTGTGTAGACCTCCTTCCTCCTGTCTCACTTGTATATCTTAGTTACTTGAGAGATGACCCCCCCCCTTCCTTTCTTCTTCAGGATTCACCTCTTGCTTTATTCACGTATTAGTATGAATATTATCACTTGGCATATTTATTCAAAATTAACTTCAGCCCCAAAAGCTTGATGCATAAAAAGCTTGAAACTTTCATTTTTGTCATCAATATTCTGTTAATGATGTGAAAGCAACTTTGTTATTTTTGGTCATACTGGAATTAGATGACTCCAAAGACATTATGTTTTATGTTTTAAATGTGTATTACATGTAGATATATTCATAATAATCATATACATGTATTGAGATATACCATAGTAATTCATATAAACAAATTTCATGTGATAAGGTGAAGTTATTTTTATATTACATGTTTGAATGTTGTTTATTGAAAAATCCTATAACATTCTCTAGAGGATCAATTAGTAATATCTGTTTTTATAGAAATTGAATAATTTTATTTTATATTACTTGTTATATTAATAAGGATCTTTATACTTTTATATCAGTACTTTACATATAGAAATGGAGTATTTTTATGCCCCCCCCCCCTTTGAAGAAGGAGGGGCATATTGTTTTGCTGCTGTCTGTTGGTCGATCCATTTACAGTTTCTGCTCATTATCTCTGGAGCCAAAAAAAGATATTGAATTGATATTTTGTATACAGATACATCTTAAGGATATCTAAATCAAGTCCAAACTTGGTTATTGTTAAATAATTTTTATCATAGTTATATCCCTTGGACTTAGAAAATTTCTTAAAATTAGCAGTTTCCACTCATTATATCAGGAACGGGCAGAGATATTGATTTGATATTGTGCATACAGATACATCTTAAGTATATCTAGGTCAAGTTCAAATTTAATAATGGTTCAATAATTTTTGTCAGAGTTATTCCCCTTGGACTTAGGAAATTTCTTAGAATTAGCAGTTTCCGCGCATTATCTCTGGAGCCAATTAAGATATTGAATTTATATTTGATATACCAATACATCTAAACCATATTTAGGTCAAGTTCAGATATGGTTTTGGTTCAATAATTTTTGTGAGAGTTATCCCCCTTGGACTTCGAAATTTCTTGCAATTAGCAGTTCTCTTCATTTTCTCAGGAACAGCTTGATATATTGATGTCTAGGGTCAAGTTAATAAGTTATAATTTAGATATGGTTCAATTTTTTTTGTCAGAGTTATCCCCTTTGAAAATTTCTTAAGATATGCAGTTTCAGCTCATTATCTCAGAAATGGATAAAGATATCAAATTAATGTTTGATATAAAGATACATCATGAAGATATCTAGGTCAAATTTTATTATGCAAAGTGATGTAAATTTTGTTTGTGGGTGATTATGAGGAGTAGATGACCTGGTCATGTGAGTTATGCCTACGTTACAAAAATAACCAGGGGGGCATTTGCATTCAAAATGTAGGTGATTTTTATATATAATCATTCATCATTGACATGCTCATCAGATTTTTATCATATTTCACATAATTTACAAGTAAAGTTCTTTTTAACAGAAGTAAATTAATTTTTATTTTCTTTTTTTTTAAAGTAAAGGATGCCTATAGATTTGAGGGTCAATGTATCAAAAGGCAAGGTACCTACTGGTAATAAGAGTAATGGCCCATGAATCTTAAAATTTAAGAAAGCTTTATTGCTGCTTTGAATTAAGGCGTCGTGGGGGCAATGTTTTACAAACATGCTCTAGGTTTAAGTCTAGAAATGTTTTGAATTACCGAGGTAAAAATTTTGAAGTTGACTCTGAATTGTCATTGAAATTGTTATATTTATTTGTATAAATGTGTATTTTGGGATATTCATATTCAGTGGTCATTTTTACTACAGACAGCATTTTAATACTTACCTCATTTGCTCTTATGTGATAGATGTTTCAGTTTTTACACTGTTAATTTTCACATTGCAGACACCTTTTTATTTGTTGATTCTTTTTTCACATATTGTATGTATTTATATGATTTGTAATTTTCTAAATTTTATTCTTATTTCTCATTATTCTATTATTGGTTGATCAAACTTATCTTGAAAGTTATATTATGAATTTATTTGGGATTATTATAAAATAATTGTATATATAAGTTAATATACTTTCTTATATAAGTTAAGAACAGACATGGTGCACTGGGATGAAAATTTATCACCAGATTATTCTGTATTATATTTCAGAGATGTGTTACCTCTTGCATTCATGTATGCATAACTTTGAACAAATTATCAAAAGGGAAATAAAATCCCAAGCAACTAACAACCAATTAATTTATAGATTAATATTAAGTTAGATGGAACAAAACAGGATTCTTCATACATGTAGGAATGAATCAACAATACATTCTGGTGGTCAACATGTTTCTTTAATAATTACCGGTATTCAAATGTTCTTCTTAAAAAGAATGAATTCTTCATAATTTTTATTGTATGATTCAATCAGTTTTATATATATGACAATACTGTTTGTGTTAAAATAGATCTGATCTTTTTGATTTCAAATTTTTCCATTTCCTTTTCATATTGAAAAAGAAGATGGAAGTGGATACTGATTATTTTTGTGGTGCTGTGATACTTTATTGAAATGAACTGTTTAATTTGGCATTTGACTTTGTATATTTTGCAGAATCAGTATTTGAATTGCACTATAAATAAATAAAATTACCAGCTTTCTAATGTATTTCTCATCAGTAGCATTGAGGGACAGACAGGAAGGGTAATTTCTAATTTGAGTATTATTATACCCTTGTCCTGATGTTGTGGGACTTTGACACTTTCTAAAACAATGATTGTCCACATTAATGGTATCTATGCAGTGTTGGATTATTTTTGTGTGGTTTATGCAATTTTATTTTGGCAGGTGTGGCTTGTCTAATAGAAGACATCTCCCAGTGTCTGATTTCAGTGTACATGTACAGAGATCCATAAATATAGGCTGTAGGACTCTGTGTTTCGGTACCACCTTTCGTATTTTACCTAATACTAATTGGTAATCGAATCTTTGTTGAAACAAATGTACACAATATGCCATGAAATCAAGAGAGAGTAGTGTTATGGTATAAACATTTATAAAAATCTGATGCACTTTACCAGAAACATTCTAAGTGTAAATAATTATACATGTAAGTGCCAAGAGATATAGCGCTAATGGTTGATTTTTTTTTTTTTTATTTTTTCTATTTTATTTATTTATTTTTCTTTTTGTTTACAATACAAAAATAAAAATAATAAAATAGACATTAGTCTTTGTCCGTCATCGTTATCCGTCTACAATTGAGCATTTTAATCTTGCCACCAAACTTAAGATGAAGCATCTAAACAAGAGGAACATGAGCTTCATGCTTTCCTTTCTTGGTGTCTTGGGAAGGAGCCAAAACTGATGAAAAATATCCCTATTGTCAAAAATATAATTAACTTCTCCTGCAAATTGGGATAAATATAAAGACTTTAACTTTAATAAACCTGCGTATGGTACATACTATAGACTCATATGATCGATTGTTTCCATTGACCTCTTGTTAAAAATTCATGATGTTTCAAAATAAGATATATTCTCTAATCCAATTATTCCATAGGTATATTAATTTCACAATTGACTTAAATATGTTTACAGCATTTAAGGAATAGTTAATGAACTGAATTTGTTAAAAATCAGTCAAGAAAAAAAAAGGAAATGACTTCCCTGTCTCCCCTCCCTGCAAGTCTCTCCTAGAGTGGCAGATATAGAGGGGGCCCCCTCCTTTTTACCACATATTTACAAGTAAAACTCTGGATTTGGCACCCAAATGGCTTGGTTAATTGACTAATATTTAACTTTCACTTGTCGCCCTCCCCTTTTGTTTCGGAAATTGTGGATCCGCCACTGACTGTAATGTGGTTTGCTCCTCCTGGTCACCTGATTCACACAGATACTACTTTGATATCGGTTTGCTCCTCTTGGGCACCGGAGCCACACTGATACTTATAACTGTGATATTGGTTTGCTTTTCCTGGTTACCTGAGTCACACTGATACTACTTGATATCGGTTTGCTCCTCCTGTGCACTGGAGCCACACTGATACCACTGTGACATCGGTTTGCTCCTCCTGGGCACCTGAGCCACACTGATACTACTGTAATATTGGTTTGGTTGTCGTGGGTATCTGAGTCACACTGATACTACTGTGATATTGGTTTGCTCCTTCTGGGCACCTGGGGCGCACTGATACTAGTGATATTGGTTTGCCCCTCCTGGGCACCCAGGTCACACTGATACTACTGTGATATCGGTTTGCTCCTCCTGGGCACCTGGGTCACACTGATACTACTGTGATATCGATTTGCTCTTCCTGGGTCACTGATTTTACTGATATTTGTTTGCTCCTCCTGGGCACCTAGGTCACACTGATATTGGTTTGGTCCTCCTCGGCTCCTGGGTCACACTGATACTACTGTGATATCGGTTTGCTCCTCCTGGGCAGCTTGGTCATACTGCTGCTACTGTGATATCGGTTTGCTCTTCCTGGGCACCTGGGTCACACTGATACTACTGTGATATCGGTTTGCTCCTCCTGGGAACCTAGGTCACACTGATTTTATTGTTATATCTGTTTGCTTCTCCTGGGCACCTGGGTCACACTGACACTACTGTGATATTAATTTGCTCCTCCTGGGCACCTGGGTCACATTGATACTACTGTGATATCGGTTTGCTCCTGCTAGGCACCTGGGGCACACTGATACTACCGTGATATCGGTTTGCTCCTCCTGGGCACCTGGGGCACACTGATACAACTGTGATATCGGTTTGCTCCTTCTGGGCACCTGGGTCACACTGATACTACTGTGATATCGGTTTGCTCCTCCTGTGAACCTAGGTCACACTGATTTTATTGTTATATCTGTTTGCCTCTCCTTGGCACCTGGGTCACACTGACACTATTGTGATATTAATTTGCTCCTCCCGGGCACCTGGGTCACACTGATACTACTGTGATATCGGTTTGCTCCTGCTAGGCACCTGGGGCACACTGATACTACTGTGATATCGGTTTGCTCCTCCTGGGCACCTGGGTCACACTGATACAACTGTGATATTGGTTTGCTCCTCCTGAGCACCTGGGGCACACTGATACAACTGTGATATCGGTTTGCCCCTCCTGGGCACCTGGGTCACACTGATACTACTGTGATATTGGTTTGCTCCTCCTGGGCACCTGGGTCACACTGGCACTACTGTGATATTCGTTTGCTCCTCCTGAGTACATGTTCTTAGTCACACTGATACTACTGTGATATCGGTTTGCTCCTCCTGGGCACCTGCGTCACATCAAGGTACCCTTGGGAATATGAGACTGTATCATAAGATTAAGAGCACTCACTAGAGATTCTTTTTAGATCGAGAGGCTGACTGGTCTGGTCAAGCTACACCTAAATTTTCCGTTATTCGGTTACAGGAGACGAAATTTGTAGCTACTCTATTTCTAGTGGAATGAGGGAAGTGGGGTTTTTTTTATGAGAGATGAGAAATTCATAATAGAAATGGCAAGTCCGTCGTATAGTATCTTCCCCGAGGGAAGACTAGCCACGGCACTAAAAAATCAAGGATAAAGTCCAAAAGAGTAGTCTAAAATGACGTTAAAGATATATGTCAAAAGTTTCATTTCAAATACAGTACTTCTTTGTTTTCCATCTACAAAACCATTTTCACAATAGATAAATAAGAGGAATATTAAAGTACAAAACACTGAACAGAAGCTTTCAGGATATCTTCCATATATCGCACTAATATACTTGTTATTATTCGGTCGTAGCTATTTTAAAAGCTTTCCGTGCTTCTTGATAATATTGAAATATGAAAAAAAAAATGCCTCTAGGATTGCATTTCTACTCAATTTATAACTATTCTTTTCTGGAAACATGAAATTAAAACATCAATCTTCCATTTTGATATATTGTCATTAGATGACCCCACAGGGAGAATCCCACACAATCCGAGGGCACGCTATATAAAACCTATGTTTACGGACATGATTTCAGATTCCTGTGATGACACCTCAAAAACCAATCTCCAAAGCAGAGTTTCGTTCCTTTACAATCCACACACAAGGGAATGCATGGACCGTAACTCTGGTTTGGAGATTGCTCAAAAACGTCTTAGACCGGAAATCCACTCCGTTCTCGGTTTTAATATTAGAAATCGGAATCGAAAGTAGACAGCTGAGAAACTGAGAAGTTGCTAGAGTGTTCGAGAAAATAATATCATGGTAAGATTTATCATGTTAATTGGCTCTGAGAGGAAGCATTTTAAAAATTTTTAAGGTAAAATAGATCTACGTCTTTGGAAAACAATTTTTTAGAAGAGTTTTCGATGTATAATGGGAAACTTTTAATCGGTGTAAGGTTATGTATGCAAACAGGAGTCAAGTGTTCGAGAAAGGTACGTAATATATTTTGTTTGTTGATTATTATTGTTTGTTGTTATTTTTGCTATAGCAGTTTATTCTTCGCCAATATGTTCTTGAGTTTGGCAAGTTGAGGAGAAGTCCCCATTAATGAGCAAGGCTAATTTTTTTGTTGAAGAGGGTCAAGCTCATACTTTACGGTTTACCATAACTGTTTCTAATCTGACATTTATATTCTGCATGTGAAAAACTTGGAAAAGTAATAGAAACTGACCCAGAAAATGATCCAGTGTCATCACTATTGTGATAACTAATGAAAAACAAAAGTAAGAAACAGAATTCAGAATACTCAAATTTAAAATTGAAAGATGAATTGCACTTGCTGATATTTCGACTTGGATTAAGTCCAGTTTCCAACTATTTTTGTATGAAAGTATCAAGCAGGGAATAAACTTAATGCTCGCTCACTCGCCCAATACGAGTAAAATTTGTTGTGGACGACCAAGAAACGCTTCCTAGTCGCCCATGTGGCGAACGAAAAATCTGCAAGACGAATTGGCCATTTCCTTGTTGAATTCTAATCATTCAGAACAACCTCGTCCTTTACTTGTACCTACGTAAAAAGACTCGGACGCCACTCGGCGGAATGACTTGCATCAATCCATGCATCAATCAGTTTCAGGGATTGTACTCAGTAATATATCAGCGATGTAAAATGTAATCCAGTACACAATCTATGTCATCTATATCAAGGAAAGTAATTAAAGCTGCAATAGTTCAGGATTACCGTTTAATTCAGGTCCTTTGAATTGTGAAAGTCTTCTACTGACTTCATTACACACCAAACACTGATCTGTTTGTCTGGTACACATGCAAGCGTCCATAACTACAGGAACTATTTTTCTATCATGGCTACGAGTGACGTCCGAGTTTTTTTATACAGGAAAAGGACGAGGATGTCCGAATGGAATTCTAATCTTAATTAATCAAGACGCTTAATTCCGTCACTGAGTAAGCGGAACTAAGCGTCTAGATGTTTCAAATCCGGACAGGTTCTGTTTATTTGTTAGTTAGCAATATCTGGTTTCACGTTTGTTTATATAGGTTAAAACATAGTCCATTTCCCACATGGTCCCATGTTAAATTGTAAACAACCACCCGTTTTTAGGTTATAAAATTTCTACATTAGTGAAATGAGATAAAAATTCATGATTTTACAGCAGAATCAATCTTTACATTGAAATAGTAGTCCCTCTCTCAGCCAATCACAACTCTCGTTAATTACTGTTCTTTGACCTTTAAATTATGGCTCGACAAGCCCAGTTAGGAAGGTTTTTTGCTGTTCCAATGAAACAAAATGTATCGCCGACAAAACAGGACGATTACTTCAAGGAGTAAAATTAAAGAGATATTGTTGTGTAATGTAATAAAATTCAGAAAAAATTAATAATTGATTTCTTTTTCTTGCAATTTTTGAATGGTTTCAGTGTGGGCTCATAAAGACTGGTGTGGGCCTGTAGATTCTGAGTCTTATGAGCCCACATGGCTCGTAAAGATTTCTGTTAAGTTTATTCCCTGTCAAGGAATGTCTGTACTTTTATCGTCTGATCACCTTTTGACAGCTAAAGTCCAATTTGTACCTTAAAACACTAAAGTTTGCACAATAGCGGCCTTCATATGGCAAATCACTGGACTGCCATATCCCAAACAGGCAGGAAAAATTACCCCAATTGGGATAGTGTAATCACGTTTTTTTTTAATGTAAATTCAGGGGTTTTTTTTATAGTAGAAAAGGGCGCTACTAAACAGCAAACTCTTATCGAACTCTAGCTTTTTGGGGGTTAAAAGGCGGGAATTTTTGTATGTGGGTGTATGTTGTAGTTAGTATGTATTATATTTACCCAAATATCACTTTCTCTTATATATTACACTCTTACTTCTGATATTATTGATGGAAAACTATACAGAACTCTCATATTGCTGTTCTTTTGGATTGGGATCGACTTCTGTGTTTACCTTTGAAACGAGGTGCAGATTGTTTTGGCGATTTTATCACTGTATTTTATATGATTTTAAATTTGAAATGAGATGTTTTGAGTAAATATAAATGCTTGATATGATAAAACAGAGGTAGTTAGCCGTTTGCTAATGAAAATAACACATTTCCAGCTCTTGCCACATGGAGGCCACCTCCATAAGAGACAGCAACAATAATAATAATAAGCATAGTTAGATCCAGCATCACTCTATAACCTTGTCTGAACCAGTGGACTAGTTCATTACTGAGGGAAAAACTTTTGTGGGTTTTGAAGACAAAAACTGAAGTATTAAAGTCAGTTTCTGTCTACTTTGAGAATTTTGATATTGGTGATCATTAAAACTTTGCATTGATATAGTTTATTTTATTCTTATACATCATGAGAAGCTCAGATTACAAAATCAATCATTGCCCATTCTACAGTACAGTCCGGGTGGAAGTTAATTTGCCCATTGGTCAAATGGGCATTTTTAGAGTGGGCATTGAAAATGTCCACTGGACACAGTGGACATTCTTGTAAGAGCCAGTGGGAATTATCATACAGGTAAGTGGACAGCTTGATAGCTCAGGTAAATGTCCACTCCTAATGCCCACTGAAATTTCAGGTGGACTGCCTCAGTGGGCATTCAAAGTTCCATCCGGACTGTAGTGTAATTGCATTCCAGCGATTTATTATGAATACATACCGATTTCCCATCACTGGTAGTTTGTATCAATATTAATAATGAATTTTCAGGCTTCATACTGTGAAGAGAATGATTTTGATACAGACACAGGACATACAGGCACGGGAGATAAAACCTTGCACCAGTCTCTCATACCAACTACAATGGGTACAGTGCATTTACTCCCAGGCATAACGCTACTACAACCACAGACCAACCTCAACGACCCGCCAACTAACTGGCTTAACCAGAATCCAAAGTTTCATCAACATCTGTACAATTTTATATGGCAAAGATCACATCCCATGCATTCAAGGTTTGCAAATAAGTTCTTTATACATGTATTAGCATGCATGGTTAATGTTACACCATTTTTATACAACTGATGTATATATGTTTGTAAACTATACTTTGATGCAATTCAAATGTGTTGTTAAAAGTGAATTTTGTCCCAACTGAAAAACTATAATCTTTTATCATTTCGTTTGAGCTTCTGTTTCATGTTTTTCTGTCAACAAAATCATACCTATATAAATACTTATCTTATGATTGATTTATTGAAGACAGATCATGTCAAAAAGAAGTATTTTGCATCTAACAGCATTTGTGTTTGATTTCCAGTATTGGGTTAGCGAGTAACTATCCTCACTTAACTGGAGATGTTGATGTTATTTGTAATGCGAAGGTAAGTGTTCCCTTAAGCAGTTATAGTTTTTTATATGAAGTTTATATATTCTAGGAATGTAAAATATTTAATTAGAAGTGTTTTCATTAATGTCTGAAGTAACTATAAAGTAACAAATCAATGTAGTTCATCAGCCGTATGTATTATTATTATTATTTATTCAGCATTTTCATTCTATGAAGCCAATACCAGCTGCATTTATGTCATACTTCATTACCCATTCTTTCCTTTATGAATGTAATATTGCGCATATTTTTTTCTGATGACAAATGGGCCATCAAAGAAAGTTCACCGAATGTCTATTTACTATGTAAAGGGGTTTCTAATATGATTTTGGTTCTGGTCCTATACATGTGTTGTAAAAATGGTAATCAAACAAAACATTATTTATTTGACAGAACATAAAGAAGTTGTTGAAGATACCATACAGTGACAGTGGATCTCACATAAGCATGATGGTTCATAGGATAGGAAAAACATTACTAATAGATGAATTTGATATCCATAAACATTTATTAAGGCAACAAAAGGTACCTTATTTGTTCTAGAATCATGAATACACAAATTTCATATTTTACGTGATGAAAGGGGTCTCATGTCTTGACAAGCTACATTTTGTACATTCATGATGCTTATGCTTTGATTGCTATGCCACAAAAGAATAATGAACTTTGAGTGGCAAAATATCATATGTTGGGCATTTCATTTCGAACGACAAAGGTTTATTCAACTAAATGGCATACTGTACCACTTTTTTCTGAGTTTTATTCATTACATAAAGACAGACAAGAGCTGACGAGGAGGATAATCATGTAAAGTTACTAATACATGTAAAAGTTTTGATCTATACTGACATATTGTGACACAGTAGTCTAGGTCTTTTTCTTGCTTAATGTCATATTAAGACTTCCTGAAAACTTTATTGTCAAAGCTCTGATATAGAAATACATGTATATTGCTTCCTATTCATACTACTTCATGTGACAGTACATTACACTTACATATGTATATTTGTTTTATGAAGAAGTAATTTAGAAATTTTTTGTGATAATACAATGTACAAGGTCTGAAAGTCTTAGTTTGTCATTGGACAAATTGTAGGTTTTGATTTTTTTTTTTTTTTAAACTTTATTTATTTTACAACGATTAAGAAACAAGTTAACAACTTATATAAATCTTGCTCGTTGGCACGGATCTTGGCGTAAGGGTGTCGTTTGTGTGGGAGGAAACCGGAGTACCCGGAGAAAACCCACGAAGCCAGGTTGGTGACAGCCCCACCATCTCACGTACCACACCGGGAATCGAACCCGGGTCGCATTGGTGAGAAGCGAGCGCGCTACCAACTGCGCTACCTGGCCCCCCAGTTTTGATTGATAAGAATAAAATTATGGTCAGCCACAGCAAGTACCACATGTTAATATAATCAATTTTATGTTTTGTTTGGGGTTTTTTTTAATGTTTTAGGGGGGTTTTTTTTGGTTAAGTTTACTTATTCTAAAAGGTGAAACATGCAGTGAAGAGAAATCACTATTGTTGAAGTTATATTAGATCCATTATGTATTTACTGTTATGCTTACAAATTGTATGAAACCAAAATATCTGTTTATTTATTTACATACAGGATGATTGGAATTGGCTGAGAGATTTTTACTTTGAATATATTAAGAAAGACTTACAGGTAAGATGAAAAAGTGTGACAGAAAAGAGTTCAAAATAATTTTTAGCTCACCAGAGTAGAAGACTCAAAGTGAGTGATTGTTATAGCATATCATTAGTAATAATCTTTTATTCACATTTTCAACTTTTTTAGATACATTGATATTTCCTCAATTTGGCATATACTCAAGGTACTCAAGTGAGTGATACAGACCGATATGGGCCTCTTATTTTTAAAGTGTTATTTGAATGTTGATTCTAATGATAGGTTTCAATATAGGCCTTTAATTAAAGTATCTATTTAAATGTTGATTTTAATGGTGGGCTTCAATATAAGCCTCTTATTTAAGTATTATTTAAATGTTGGTTCTGATGATGGACTTGTTTTATAATCTCTTAGTAATAATTCACATTTATTATTGTATTACATTTCTTTATTTGATTTTTGTTGTCAGATGAAATGTGTTCCAAAGAAGAATAAATCCAGAGACAATTTGCAAAACAGAAATATGCTGTCTAAGTTCCTTTATCGAAGGTAATATATCTGATCATTTTATAATCCAAAGGTGTGATACAAAACCATGTTTTAATTTAATTAACTTTTTTTTATCATCAGTAAACAAATTTATGCCTCAAAGAGGCTTATTTATAGTAATCTATCTATCAATCTGTTTAACACTATTTGGTATTATTAGATATGGACTGACATTTCCTACTTTCTCTTTAACAGTATTTTAGCTGCCAGCCCAGAAGAAAGGAACAACTCTGCTCTTAACCGTGTCTCTGATTCTGGCCCTGTATGTACTTTATATCACTTTAGTGTAGTATAAACACTTCCAATGTCTTTTACATATTGTTATAGGGACAGTTAGTGTGGTGATATTGCACTGGACTTCTAATCTTATCTCCCAGGGTTTAGATACTGGCTGTCAGCTTGGATTTCCTAGAGTGATTGGTTATCCTCTTTCTCCCTAATTGTCCTTTGGACAATACAATATAAACTGAAGCATTGTCTCTTGGTACACAGAAAATCCCTCGCTGCTTCATTTGGACCCACAGCATAGGACAAAAATTAAGAGAGCATGCATCAGGCAGGTGCTGCCACCATATAGGTGGAACAATCTTCGAGTGCCATAAAATAATAAATATAAAATATTTTCTCATTAAACATGATCTTGTTGTGATCAGTGTGTACTCTCTACAGAACACATTTGGCTTCATTTCTACAGCTGTAGAAGCAAGCTAAAGTGACAAACTGAGGCATTGGACCTAAATATAGAAGTCTTCTATACACCTCAGTTAGCATATGCTCATATATCATAATATTAAACATTTTAATCCTTTAAATTCAGTACTTACCAAATCAATTTTAAGTTATATTTAAATACACAAACAAGTAAAAATGCCATTTCTATGGTAACAGGATCATTTCTAAAAACTATATTTTTGTTTTTGCATTTAACATGATATCTAGATTAAAGATATTTAAGTTTTTTTCAAACATGAAAACATGCATTTCTGACTAATTTTGGTCCTTACAGAGAACTGCTTTTAAATTGTATATGTTTATTTAGAGAATGAATGACTTCCATCAGAGAGGGGTGTTGTGGACCTTTGAAGATCTGAGAATGTTTATTGGGACAGATTTACCTATATTCAGCGGTGACAATAACTATCCCTGTATCAGCCTAAGATTAAGGTATATATATAATAGATATATGGTATTATGAGGTAACAAAGGGTAAGAATATTTTGACTATTTTTAGTTCTCGTGAGTAAAAGGTTCAAGTGAGCTCTTGCCTCGGCATATTATCCATTTGTCTGTTCTCTTAATGGGTACTCTACTTTGACAAACTTCTTTATCAGACCTGTGGCATAGATAATAAAACGAAATGCATCAGATGGATTAAGAAAAGTGTTTTAAGACATGTTGTGTTTTGGTTCTATTTCAAAATCAAATGCTTGATGCTTTTTTTATGCCTTTCGAGACTTTATTTCTGCATATTTTCAAGGGATTTTTTTGTCATTGTAGATTGTCTTTAAGAGATTTATTTGGAGTATTTATAATTATATTAGATTTAAGGGAATTGAATGTAATTGTGAAGAATTTGATTGCAAAAAACTTTAAGAACTTTTTTTAAGTTTTTTAAGATAAGAATTAAAAGTGGGAATGGCAAAATTTGTATGTTATACTTAATGGACTTACTCAGAACTAAGGAAAGGATTTTGATGAAACTCAGTAAGGATAATGACTCGAGTTCCACTTTAAGTATTGAAATTATTTTAGCTAAATCTGTCACAAAGTGGATCAAGGGCAGAGTAACAGAAGCCCATGAGGTACCCTACTTTGACAAACTTCTAAAGACTGACTACATAGATCTACTATCAAAATGTATAAGAGAGATCTAGAAGGGTGACTTAAGAAATGTGGTGTTTACTTCCATTTCAAAATCGAATTTTGGTATGTTTTTGAGGTCTTTTTTTTTTACGCCCCTGGATGGATAGATTGGGGGCATATTGTTTTTGTCCTGTCTGTTTGTTTGTCTGTCTGTTGTCAACTTTAACCATGGCTATAACTTTGGAACTGTAAGGGGTTCAGACTTCATATTTGGCATGCACACTCAGCTGATGAAGCCCTTTCAATTGACACCAAGGTCAAAGACCTTTTGACCTTGACAATGACCTTCATACTAAAAATAACTTTTTTGACTTTTGTGCCGCTGGGGGCATTAGTGTTTCACAAACACAGCTTGTTTTTACATTAAATGGATATTTTCAAGTGATTTTTCTATAATTCTCATTCTTGATGAGACGAGTTAAAAATTTTATTGAATAAAGTATATATTGCAGCAGCAGACCATGCATAGTACTATTGTTTTTCATATAGACCCCATTTACCTCCAAGCACTTTGCATACTTTCTCTTTAGTTTGTTAATACCCTTAAGTTAAATTCTTCATTTAGTCTTCAAACTATTCCTCTTCAGCAGTCTTGAATTCATTTTCATGTGGTTCTATGCAAAAGGTATTGCAAATCTCATAGCAGGTAATAGCTTCTTAGAGTGTATCTGGACTGTAGATTCAGTGATTATGTTTCTCAGACTTGAGTTCACAAGTTGCAGCGTGTGTCTGCGTTGTGGCACAGCAGCATTATTGTAAAGAAGCAATATGTCTGTGCTAGCAACTCTTATTGTAGTGGCTTTATTAGATCTGCTTAAGAATTTTGTGAATTCAGTGTTTCAGTTTCATGGACTCTCCTTTGGTTTTTGGGCTCCTGTGATGAATCCAGGTTTCATTCCAGTCGCTAAACATGTATGAAGCTCTCTGAGTCGTCATTATAAATGTCAAGAAGCTGTTGTCTTTACTGAAACCATGAGAAAGAAACAATCATGAGCACTAAGGTTCTTAGGAACCCATTTGGAGGCAAGCCTTGTGTAGTGGTTAAGTGCTTCACTTGTGGTGCAGACAATCCTTGTTTTATTCGCTGATTGTGCCACTATGTTTAAGAGGTTGGTTATCACCTGCTTCCATGTCGCGATGTAACTGAAAAACTGTTGAAAACAACGTAAAGTACCAATTAACCAACCAAACTAAGAACACATTTTGTGAATAAATTTGACCTACCAAGATGTTCATGGATAATGGTGCAAACACTTCCTAGCTAGCTTAATGAGGCAGTAACATATTAGGGTGTCAGCAGAAAGGATCTTCCATCTGTGACGGCATGAACAGGCTGAGTTAATTATGGGTCATCTTGTAGTGAGCTGTGCCACATTTAAATTCAGCTGACCATTATGGCACTGTTGAAACAGCAGAATTATAAAAACCATATACCTCAGTTAGATGCTAGTCAGTTTCTTTAGCATTTTATCTCTTTTGGATGGGAAACTGTTTTCTGTACTATTCTGAAAATTTTGGTATTCATAGTAAATATTTAGAATGTCTCTGAGGGTCAAATATGTACTTGATACAAGTAAAATTGATATGTTTGAATTTTTGAGATTTTAAATTGTCTGTTGTCTAAATGTGTACTCTGTTTAAGAAACTTTTCACACACCCCACATCCTTTTCATTGTGACAAAACACAAATTGTTTTGATATATATATATACATGTATATATATGTATGTGTGTGTATATATTGTATATACCGTATATATATATATATATATATATATATATATATATATATATATATATATATATATATATATATATTTATATATATACACATGTATATATATATATATATATATACACATGTATATATATATATATATGTACGTATGTACATATATTGGATAGCCCCCGCTAGTCTCTACTTCTTTAATGTAAATATACATTTATGATTTCTATGTCTAATTATTTTTTAAGATTAAATCTGTTTTTTCTAACTTTCTGTAACTATGAAAATTGATTTTTGTTTTGCACAGAGACATGGATACACCCATCAATGTACTGACAGGATTGGATTATTGGTTAGACAATCTGATGTGCAATGTACCAGAAGTTGCCATGTGTTTTCATATGAATGGCATTGTTCAAGTTAGTGAATTTGATTACAGACTTTCGAAGAAATCTTGAAATTTTTTTGTTGTTTAGATTTTGTTGACCCATTTCCTCAGAGGTCACACTTAATGTACATGAATTTACGAAGCTTTGATATCACTCAAATGTCACTAAATTTTCAAAATGACAGTCAGTTTATATTGGTGGAGGGAACTTGGGTACCTGAAGTATTCCACCAATTTTCATCACACATGTCCTCTTTTGTTCTAATTGCCCATCAAACTCAAATTACATTTTTAGGAGGCATTAGTGTATTTAAGTTCATTGCTAAAGTTTAATTCATCCACAGAATAAATTTATTACCTTAAAAGAATTAGATTTTTTATTTTCCATTTATTCTAAATTTTTGCTTCTCGCATCCAAACTAATCATTAATGTAATCCAGTGTGGGAGATTAGGAAGTGTCATTAAAAATCTATTATCATTGTAGTTAATTATATGGATTTATATTGGTCTTATATTTATGGATAGTGTCAAAGCTATGTTATTTTCTACTCTACTTTTGTTGTCAGCATGTACTTTCCACATGTAGTTTTACATTGTTGTTATCTGCATATAAGCAGGGCAGGATTTGATGTAATGGTTTAAGCGCTTGGCTTGCAGTGCCGACGATCTGGGTTCGATTCCCGGATTGCGCCACTATGTTTAAGAGGTTGGTAACCTCCTGCTTCCATGTAAAACACCAATCAACCAACCAAGCAACATATAAGCATTGCATATAATTATTGTTATGTATGAATCATTCAGTTGATAATATATACATATTGACTGCATTTCCGTTCTATACAATTTATTAGAACAACTGCACTGCATTTTCCAATGTTTGCAGTCGCTGTCAGGTGACCAAACATATGTTTCCTCTTCAGGATGGAGGAATATGTACCTTAATATTATTATTGTGGGATCACCTTTTCTTTTGTCCATAAAATTAAGACAGATAATGCAACCAAACAAAAGTGAAAATTAAAACACTTGTGTTTTTAGAAAATTGGAATTGAATCAAGAACTACTTCTCCACTTCTAACAGACAGCTGGGCAGCAGTGTGACTGTTAAGTCATTCCAGAACTAACTGCAGGCTTACCCCAATGTCTCGAAAACAATGAAAAACAATCCTTAAATGGTTGATATAATAACAATCTGTCTAGGTCTTTGAAAATTTAAAAAAAAGGATAAATTTTTTTCTGCCATTAAGGTACACTCTTTACTCAAACTTTGGATTAGAAATGAGTTGGTTTTTGAATATGTTTTCGACTCCGATATGTCTAATTCGAGAGTTGTTTGTGTTTTATTTAATAACGACTATGAGTTTTCAATCAATATGATTCAGAAAGATGCCAATGAAATTTTGTTCTAATTGAAATATCATTGTAAATTATAGAAATATTTATCTTTGTCATGTTTATGGGTCGAATGATGACTGTTCAGATTTCTGTGAAAGTGTAATAAATGAAGTAGGAGATAAAGAAGATTATAAACTGATTCTGTGAGGAGATTTTAATATGGTTATAATCCAGAACTTGATAATTTTAATCATAGAAAACATCAATAATCCTAGAGCTAGAAACAAGATCTTGCAGTTAAAAGAAGAATTGGGTCATAAAGATCCATATTGACAGAAATATTATAATACTTTCAGATAAAAAACCACTTAAACAAATAATAACTTATTTGCAGTAAGAAATAGGACTTCTATATTTCTTGTGTGTTTTCCTTGTAACAAGACCTATCATTACGTATCAAAAATTTTTACTTTTTGACCTTGAACTTGAAGATTGAACTACTCACAAAAAACTTTTGCTATTTAAATTTTGTTGCCACCAGCACCTCTTGTGTTACTTAATGTTCTTGTGGATTCTCTGACACAATTACATATTTCCATTTATTTTTTTTTTTTTTCAAATCCTGCAAACTGGTAATTGTGATGTTACAGTAGTTAATCCTAATTGTAATGTCTTTATCCAGAAATATGAAATGATAAAAACTGATGACATTCCCCACATGCAGAACTCCAAATTCAACCCAGAGATGGTGACTGATATAGCACGAAATATTCTCTCATTTCTCAAATCCAATGCTACCAAGGAAGGCCACACATACTGGCTATATAAAGGTAAGTAATGTTGAAAAATCTAAATCTGACTTTTGTGTTTTTCAATAAACACTTACAGGCATATTATGTGAGTAATGTGCTGGAATGTATGCTCATGAAATTTTGTATAGAATCCATACCTCATAATAATGGCAAGTTATTTTAAATGAAGCATAACTTTAGAATTTAAGCAAAAATTCAGGAAACACAAGTGTCCAACAACACCTTTCTGTTTAAAAAAACCTTTGTATTTTTTCCTTGGCAATATTAACCAGGGAACTATTAAAATTAATTTCTTTTACATTTTTATTCAATATCTCTAAAACTAAGAGTGAAATCCAAGAAATCTTTTATACAGTGCAAGCTGCTTAATTGAATAACCTATTTGTCAGGACTTTATTATTCAAATAAATGAATATTCAATTACACGGCATGACAAACGAATGCAGTTTCGAAGACCAGATGATCGACAGATTTTGCAAGAATTGCATACGTGTTTAACTTTCGCCGTATCAGTAATGAAATCAGTGTACATGTATCTATATATAGATACACTAGAGTTACCTCTCTTAGATCCCTTTATTGTTTGCTCGAGCTACATTAAACTCAACAGACCACATTTTCTATAATTTTGGAACTGTCTTTTTAAGTACAGTGACCAAATGTTATTAAATAACTACATTACACATGCTCAACTGACCGTAAAGATAAAACCGTCGTCTATTGAAATTGCACGTAATGTATCTCAGTCGTGTAACCAGAGTGGTCAGAGACATAAGACAGGTTAAACAATTTGTTTTAAAAAGGCAAATTAAAAGGCATATTCAAGCGTGTGAGAAATTTCAATTTTCCATCTGATAAAACAGGCTAAAGTCGTCGCTTTGATTTCCTCGAGGAATCGTCGTATTGTGGCCATTACGTCTGTACATTCGCCGTGCGCTACTCGTGCCGTTTCTTCAGCCTCCTCGTCGTCACTGGCAACGCATAGTCTAGGCTCGTCTTTGTGGAAATTCGCGAATATTTTCTCGTCAGTCCGGACAGCTTAGTTCTCCAGGTTGCCATCGTTTGTGATGAAGGTATCGAACGTCTAGCTATCAACATCCTCTGGCGGCCAGACATCGTCAGTTTCGCTTGTGTCGTTGTATGACGAGGCAAAGCCAACCTTTCGGAAGCAGTTGGCAATGGTTGTTGGCTTGACGGTGCGACAGGCCTTACGGAGTAAGTGGACGGCATCTAGTAGGGTCAGTCTTCACGCAATGCCGTTGGCTGACAGCGTCATCTTGTCGATGTTTCCGATGATCTTGTGTTCGACATGGCTTCGGCAGTTGGTAATTAATTAATCCTTTCATTCCTACCGCCGCGGCCTATTAGACAATTAACGTGTGATTCGGTCAACAACTGTTACCTAGACAGTAATCTCTTTTGAGATTACCTGGACAGGTGTGAAACCCTTTATCTCTAATAAATAGGTCGCCTGCACCGTAGTAAATAACATGACCTCGGGCGTGATACATTGAAGTTTTAACAAAGGTATGCTTGGTAGAATAATTGCGCTATTCAAATAAACGAAGTCGCTTCTTTATTCTAGTGTAATAAGTGGCAGATTTTGAATAGATTTGATAGAAAATGGTTTTGGATTTCAGGATCTTATTCAATAAAACGAAATATTCAATAATGCGACATTCAATTAAGTGGCGGGCACTGTAGTATGTAGATTTATTTATGTATATAACAGGAGCTGATGAAGATGTAGTGAAGTTGTATGATTTGACAAGCCTAGCTGATGACTCAGACTCCCAAGCCGCAGAGAACCCCTTTACAGTTCCCCTCGGTATGCTGCTGTATAAAGTGGCTCGTAATCTTTGGCAAAGAAAGAGGAAGAGAGCAACTATCAAAATGCTCCTAGAAACCTGTCTAGCTCTTCTGGATGAAAATACCCATTCACAGGTAAATCAAGAATTGCATTTTATAAATGAAAATACCATTCTTATTGCATCTTCTTTTTATTTAAAAATCTAAAAAAAACTGTTACCTTAAAGTTAAATCTTTTCTCTGCCATAAAGGCTTATAGGACAAGCCTTTGCATTATACCTACAGTGCTAAATGAGACTTGGATTATATTCCAGTCTATAGTATATAGGACAATGTTGATATTTATACCCATTAATAGCTGAATGGACCTCTGCAATGTGGTTAAACTCCATTTTAAAAGGACATAATAAGAAAATCCAGTTGTCACTAGTAGAACTGAACTGACAGTAGTGTTTTATATAGCCAAACATGTAAGGCAGTATTTGTGAGCCAGATGTCTCTTACTTTTGCATCAATTTTCATTAAAGAAATGGATTTAGTGAAATGTAAATGTATGTGTTTATTGAATATCATGATTTCCTTTATTTTCAGGTGTGTACTTCAGCTAGGTTCCTACTTTCTGATATTTTGATATCAGATCGTGTTGTTGATGAAAACTCTGACTTTGAAGAGGAGGAAGAAGATGAAAAAGAAGAGGATAATGAAGAATGGGTTAGTTAATTATAAATGTGCAAATTTTCATGAAATTAACAAAACTTTCAAATCATATTCATTAATCTGAATTTGAGAGGGTGTTTAGAGGGAAAATACAAAATAACAGTAAAATTGATGAGTTTTAGTGAAAATATATTATATAAATATCTTAATACCAATTTGAAAAAAAAAAATGTTTTTGCTATTGATACTAGTTTTGCAGAGTGACATCACTTTAATATCTAGCTAATAAGATCTTGTTATTGATTGTGACATCATCTTAGAAGATGTGTGTACAACCATTCAAAGCCGGTGTGGCCTAGTGGATAAGGTGCTCGGCTCATGATCGAGAGGTCCCGGGATCGTCTCCTGCCCAGAGCACACCGGGGTTCTGTCTTTCGGATGAGACAGTAAAAACTGAGATCCCGTGTCACGGTAGGTGTGGCACATAAAAGATCCCTCACTGCTTCGGATGGGTCTGATGCAAAGGTGTAAATTTGTATGCAATGCATCAGGCAGATGCCATCACCATATACGTGAAATAATCGTGGAGTTGCGTAAAATAATAATCAAAAATACAACCATTTAAATAACTTAAACTTATTATCTTGAGTTGTCTTCTTTCTTTCCATGCTTACTTTTGCTTGTAAAATGCGATTTTTTTCTGTGATGATGTCATAGTCCTAATAGATCAATATACAGATTTTATAGATTATTTCCAATTGCCACAGTGGGCCACATCCAGGTGTAATTTCAAGAATTACACAATATGCTGTGTATTTTACAAGGGTGTGAATGAACACAAGTAAATTTCTACCTGGATTCCCACTGTGATATTGGGTGTTCCCCCCCCCCCCCCTGTGTCTTGTGCAATTTCTCCAAAACACCTGGACTGTACTGTAGAATAGTTTTAAGATGGACTCTTAGTCAGACAATGAGTTTAGACATCTTTACAACAACTTATATCAATTTTAACAATCTTAAGGTTAATGCATCGTCCAAAAACTCAATTTGCAACCTCACCAATTACATGCCGGAAATTTAAAAACACATTCATCCTAATTATTGTGGCTTAAAATAAGCTTTATTGTGTCCCTTGTAAAATAAGTTGATGAGGGCCACTTTATGTGTTGACTGTTAAATATTTTTTGAAAATTTTCTTTAGTGTAATTATTATCTGTCTTTTTTTTTCTCCTAAACAGGAAAATTCAGAGGAGAGCAAGATATCCACAGTTGATGTAAAGGCCTTATGTGTGAAAAGTAATTATCACAAATACCATGAAAATCATCCACCGAAACTCTCTACACAAGAATCCAGTCTGAAATATAAAGAAGCAACACACCATATAGCTATGGTTAGGTTTTCTTCTCTTCAGATCAATAAATTGATATGAATATTGATGTACTGGTATTTCTTATTATATGAATTCTAAATCCTTTTTCAAATTTTGGGAACATGATTGTCTTTGCTTTCAAGAAATTGTTACTTTCAAATATTCTTATTCATAGGGTTTGCAGTGTCTTGACCGAGATTTCACCATTCAGATTCGTAAACAAAAGAATAAAGTAGAAGAACAGGTTCCATGTAATAAAGACCAGGCTATTCCCCTTCATTATGAACCATTAAAGAAGTCAGCTCCTCCCCATGATACTGCTGAATATCCTCTTCATGATAAGGAACATGTACAGCTTGCTGAATCGGATACATCTCACTCCTGGCATAGATTGTCCAAAGTTTTACTGTTAAGGAAGGCCACGATTGCTTTTACTGCTATTGCAAAGAAAGAAATTGCCAATAAAAATGTGGGAATTTGTCTGAAGAATGTACAATTAGCCCTTACATGTTTTGGTAAATATCTGTAAAGAAACATGTACCAAAATTCTTAAAATTTTTATCATGATCTTATTGCAGATTTCAGACAAAATGGTATCATTTTATTATTTTCTTTTAAGATTAGACTGAAGATTTATGAGATTCATTTAGACTATAATTTTGTCATTTCCTTCAGTGAAGGAACAAATAAATATAGGATTCTGATGAATTATGCAGATTTTATTCCTTTTTCTAAGCAACAAAAAAGAAAACTAAAGACTTGTTAACAGAATTTATGATGTTCGTTTATTGATATAAATAACTAGTGAATGTGTCAGAAAGTTTATTAATAATCAAGTATTTCAGAAACCACGTATATGTATCCTTATCACTGTTGTTATAATATAACAGGTGGAATAAGGGCACTGCTTCCAACTAAAGCCTTAGAGAACAGTGACCTTCTGAGTGCACTGTTGACTATAGCAGGTGATGCCCATCTATCATTTGTGCATCAAAATCTTCAAGTTGCTGACATCATAAAAGATCAAGAGGATCTTAATGAAGAAGAAATGGATATTATTGACAGTGTTAAACAAGAATTGGAAATATTTGGTAAGAGAGAATTTCACTTTTTATGCCTCTTGAATGAGAGATAGTTTGCAGTCCATCGGTCTGTCTGTTTGTAGCAAAACTTCAACCTTGGTCATTATTTATTAACAACAAGGCTTTGATTTTACTTTTGTATCCCTTGTCACAATATCATTTAGTCAACATTTTTTACTTTGAGTGGCTTTTGACCTACTTATCAGAAACTTTAATTCTTAACACTCTGAATATTAGAACATCTCATTTGTCACCCTTTAGTAGTCACTAAATACAGTGTAATCCTATAAAACAGATGATTATTTACTTCTCAAAATAATAAATTTTTTGTCACCAATTGTTAGCTTATGACTGCAAATTGTCTACTGCTTATTATCAATGGAGGTCTCTAATCGTTTCTTTGACATCTGAATTCCTTTACAGAGCACACGTGGGTGTGCGAGGTGAGTCTTGAGATGGAGAAGAACTTGGTGAAGATATGTAAATGTTATCAGGAAGCTTTAGGTCTTGCCAAGAAATATCACACAGAAGAAGTTATTACACTTACTAAACGTTATGGCAACATTAAGAATGAGCTTGGAGTATGGTACATGAATCAAGCACAGTCTTGTTTACAGAAAGAAGGTATGTTTGTAACATGTTTAATACAGGTGATAAAGAATAACTCTAACTTCCTATGACATGGAAATCATATTTAAGGTCTGCATTCTGTTGTACATAAGTTTGATCATAGTTTATGTCAAGTTACTGATAACTCATATTATTCATCATATCCCTTGAAATTTGATGATTTACAACATAACTTTGAAATATTATAAATGGAAAATTGAAATCTCCCTTTACTAATATTGACATGATGAAAGAAAAAAACCAAATATAATAACAGGACTACAGCATCTTTGAATAAGGTTGTTATTTGTTGACAGAGTTCTCGTTACCAAATGAATTGATGGAGAGTTTGTTGAAGAAAAGCCTTGTCTGTTTTCTGGAAGGTATTGAAACATTTGAAAAAGTATCTGATTCTATCAATTCAGCTTTACTTTTGTGCAATAAGGGGCGTTTAATGCGATTGTATGCCCAAGCATACACCCAGAGTAGCAGTGGATCAGAATTTAGCTCACAGGAACGTATATATTATAAAAAGGTGAGAAATCATGTATTTTGCATGATATCTTGTCCATTACTTGATTATCACGAATATGTAAATGTTTAAAGTTTTAGTTCAGGATTATTTTGTCTTTATGACTACATGTACATGTATATATTTGAGATCAATAATTTCTTAATTTTATCTGAATAAGAGTTTTCAGTGATCCTTTTAACATGGCATTTTTGTTTGCTGTTTTTATGCTCCTTTACTGAAAATGGGCGGTGCAATAGTGTTACCCCTTTCCATTCTTCTGTCATTCCATCATTTTGTCATCATTTCATTTCCTTGCTCTTTTTCTACAACAGGTGTTCATATTGAAGTGAAATGTGGTATACTGATTCATCTCGAGATAATCCAGATCAAGTTGAGAATTGGTTTCTGTCAAATAATTTTTGACGGAATTATGCCCCTTGGACTTTGAAAATTTCCAATAATAACAGTTTCTGTGCTCTATTTCTACCATTAATGCAATGTGAAATTTGATGTATTGATACCTCATGGGAATATCTAGGTCAAGTTTTAATTAGGTGACAATGGAATAATTTTTGACAGAGTTATGCCCCTGGAACTTTGATGTGTATGCATATATGATAAATTCACCTTATCTTCACAATTCCTCCTTAATTCTCAGGAGGATTTCAATGAAACTTTATACAACCATTTGTCACAATATGAAGATGTGAATATTATAAAGATTGTCATCAATTTTTCATTTGAAGGGTTGTCATCAATATTTTATGAATTTTTCATTTGTATCATTGCCATCAACATTTCATGATATTTCACTTGTATGGCTGCAATCAATGTTTCTTAGTTCAGTAAACTAGAGGTGCGGATGAAAAGCCCAATTTTCAGTTACTAGTGCAGTATTCAGTTGAGCTGGTGTAGTTAAGTGCTTGAGATGCATGACTAGTGACCGAGAGGTCCTGGGTTCAACCCTTGCCATGAGTAAACTGTTGACCTGACTTCATAATGTTGCTAAATATAGTGTAAAGAGAAGGATATTTTTGTATGCCACTACAAGAAATGGATAATGCCAATATATGGTTGTTTATTGCAATAAAATAAGACTTTGTATTCTTGTTTTCATTTATATACATCATTTAAGTATGGAATCTTTTAAAGGCATCCGAGAGTTACCAGCTGGCCCTAGCCAAGCTACGACACCGAGATGGATATCCTGATATCTGGGACTCCATCTGCTGGGAACTCTCCACCACTTACTTCAACATGGCCATGCTCCTACAGGACTATGCGCCCCTCTCACAACAAGCCAAAGATGAGGTAAATTAACTTTTCAAGTTTTATAATTACAGTAGATTTGATGCATGGTATACTTAATTAAGTCAGTAATGGTATTCCAATGGTCCACTTAAAACAAAAATCAGACCGGCATTTTTTCACCTATGTGATTTGGAAGGAAAGTAGAAAATTTTGAGAAACCTACCAAGTATCAACAAATACACTGAGAGACCTTTGAACCTGTCAGAATCAGGCATGAAACTAAGAGTGAGTTCTAGATGTTCTGTTCATACAACTATAAATTCTGTGTACATTTCCTGGTATATTGTATACATTTCTACAAGACGTCTATCCAGTATGTGGTTAAGGGATACTGGTCCTACCAGTACATTGTGTCAAAATCGATTTTCTGTGTTTTATGAAGGTGGAGAAGGAAGTTACAGACCTTATGAATAAATCTCTGAAGTATTGTAACACGGAAAGCTCAACGATGCGGCAGCCCATGTATCTTTACAGAGCAGCAACTATTAATCACCGTCTGGCTTCACTCTATCATAACTCGTACAGGAATGAGGCAAGTCTAATGGTATTATAAACTCTTGTAATGGTATACCATTTAGTACAATACTTGGTATTGTTATTGCATTGTTAATGTACATCATACTAGTATTCAAAATATACATATATATATACATGTGTATGTAGATTATTTCATTTTTAAACATTGTTTCGAGTAAAGAGAAAACTAAAGACATCTGAGAAAGCTGCATGAAGGACACCAAGGACATGCACACAAAAATAGCAATTGTGTAAATTAAATAAAAAAGTTTGTGATGTACAGAGATGCTAAATCTTTTATAAGAAAGGGTTATGTCAGAGCTAAAGTAAAATCTTCTGAAAGTACAAAGAATGTGAATGCAAAGTCAACATATATATATATAGAAATTATTAATTATTAAAAAGTAAATGTAGGGACAAGATTTATTCATCCTACCCATTTTCCCTCACCCAAGGGATTAATTCTATATTAGAAACTCGGATGTACATGTGATATACTATTTTTTAACTATACTTTTAACCATTTTTATAGCTTGGAGAGCAGAGAAGAAAATACTTAAGGCAGTTAGCAGAAAGTCATTATATTCGTTCATCTAGCGAGTTTAGAAATATAGAGTGTTATATGGAATTACTTAGGACAACCTTGGAACAAGTAGCTCTACACGAGTTTACATTATCAGGTTAGTGTTCGTTTGATCAAACTTCATTGTTTTTCAGATTTCTCTATATGACGAAACACCAGCCCTGTTGATTATAAATATCAAACTATTTAAGAGAAAAATATTTGCCAAAAATGAAAAGTTTAAATTGGATTTTGATGTATACTTTAGCTGATTATTACAATTCTCCTTCAGCTTTGATTGTGATCAATATACTTTCTTTTGTAGTACAAACTGGAATGAAAAGTAGAATGAGGACACTAACCGCTGCTATTGGATGTTTAATTTCATGCTCTTCGACATTGACCCAAATGTCCAAGCTTTCAGATGAGGATGATTTTAGAGAAAAGATCAAAAGTGAAGGAGAAAGTTTGACAGAAATTCTTGAATCCAGACTAAGATTTCTACTTCTTCAACTTGTGAAAAACTACAAGGATTACAAGAAAAGGTTACTTTCATAGGATTTTTCTTTTCAAAATATTGGCTTGAGTTTCAGTTTTTACTGAGATTGTTTCAGCAATTGTATTTCAAAGTATCATTTAAAATTTCAAGTAAGTTTTATGATGACTTGTTGCCTACATGTTTTATAATGATTTGATTAGTTGATTTAGAGTATCCTTCAATCAGATAAATACTAACTATTTAAAGACGGACAATATTTATATGATTTCATTCCTTACAACAAAGTTTGTACATGGACTTTGAAATATCTACACGCATATGTATTGTAAATACGCGAGTGGTTTTCACTAGGTCCTATAGGACCTCTACTACTAGTCCCCCACATGTAGATAAGTTAATTCAAAAATTCTGGTGTGATGTTAAACAAACAAACACTATTTTTAGTGAAACATAGATGCCCCTGGAAGTCGTCACGAGCCCATTGTTAAAGTTTGCAAACAGACAAACAAACCAAAACACTATAACCTATCCAGTAAAACAATGAATATATATATATATATATATATATATATATATATATATATATATATATATATATATATATATATATATATATATATATAAAGCACAAATAGAATCAGTGAAACACCTGGGAGTACTATGGGCCTTGGATCACTTTCCGCGGCCGTGTTGTCATGCATGAGATTAGCTAATGATTGGCTATTAAAGCTCCAATTTTGTGGAGCTCGGGTAGCTCAGTCAGTTAGAGGGTCGGATGCATGACAGCTAGGTGATTCGGTACCATAGGTTGTGGGTTTGAGTCCCAGACGGAGAACAAATATAAGTGAAATATAGGGGCCTTGTTAGCTGTAGTGTCTTTGTGCTTTATATATATTTATATACATGTATATATATATATATATATATATATATATATATGTAAATATGAATATACCCACACAAATTCTTTTATTATCGATATATTGATAATACATTGTTTATAAAAATTGTAATTTTATTGCTTTCAGTAAAGTTTCCCAAGGAGATTTACAGAATGTGAAAAAGCTTTACTCCGACAGCCTGAAATCTGACATCCAAGATTCATCAGTTATAGATAAAGTGCTTAAGAAGTGGACTCATTTAGTACAATTATTAGAAGAATTAAAGATATTCTATCAAACTGTATTACTTCACGAACCTGGATGAAGTATGGTCTATAGCATGTTTATAGTATTTCATCAAACAGTCCTGAAACAAATGTGTATAATGTGTTAAAGATACACATGTATTTAAATAAAATTGATAATTGACTTTTTAGTGTGATTTTATTATATTTCATTTATTTATGTATTTGTTTAATTATTATCATTATCATTTGGGGGTGTTTTTTTGGTTTTTGGTTGAGACTATTTTCTGAAACCAAACATCATACATAGTAACTTTTATCATTTAAACAATACCCTAAAAAGATCATGGATGTTTTAAAGGAAAACCATGAGCACACATGTCAGAACACTTTACTGAATTTCAGATGAAAAAAAAGCTATGTTCAGAGTTTAAAGAAGAGGAGCAATAATGCACTAGTTTAATATATGCACATGCACAGCAGCTTGTCATTCACACAAAGCATAGATCATTGATCTAAGGTATGCTAGTTGCTTCAGTGCCCAAGTGAATTACAGATAGTTGCTTTGAAACTCACTAGGAGTTCTGAATCCTATAGGGAATTCCTATAGGGAAGTAGAAAGGTGTGATGATAGTGTATGTTGTGGCAAGTGGTTTTGTCCAGGTAATCTTATTTTTTCTACCGCTGAACATTTGCTGCCACCATTGATATGAAGTATTCTTGGTGCAGTGTAAATAAGCAAATAGCTGCTATATATCAATAACAAGATCAGTAAGCTTAAGTTGGCAGAAAATGTGAAAAAAATGAAATTCTGCAATGTATTTGATGTCATTGAAGGGAAAAAATACTTTCATGATGCTCCTTTCGTGGTCTGTGCAAGTAATGCAAGCTGTTCAAGTGTTTTTGTGTAGGTATTTGGTCTTTTCCTAATAAAATCTACCCTTTGGGTGGGGATCTGATGAATAACTGTAATGGGAACCAGCACTATGGATAACAGTATAAAGTTACAGGACTTTATAGGGAAAATTGCAAGCTGTACAAGACATTGGGGTTGTTTGGTAATGTAATCCATCCTTCGAATAGGGATATCATAAAGAATAAACTGTGTGAACTAAGTCTATGGAAACAGATGCATAGTTTTAGGAATTTAAAGGAAAAAATGACCCTTCCGTAGGAACTATTTGACAATGGTGATGATGTTCGATGCTTAACCAAACAAAGCTGGTGTGGCTCAGTGACCGTAAAAACAGAGGTCCTGTGTCATGGTAACACGGCACGTAAGAGATCCCTCACTGCTTCGGGAGGGTTCGTTGCAAAGGTCTAAATTTCTATGCGAAGTATCACGCAGATGTCATCCAAATATACATGAAGGTATTATAAAGTGATGTAAAATAATAATCAGTCAACCTTTCCAAATGGAAATTAAAATTACTCTGTATTATAAAAATCGCGAGTTCGCAACAAACTAGATGTAAGATGTGATCTTTCCGAAGTAGAAAAGGAGTGTATGATATTTAGTATTTAGTTGTTAATAGAACTTGTGTTATGAAAATGAAACAGCAGTCATGTAGAAAACCTTCTTCATTGGAGAATGATATCAGTAAATTGTTCAACATAAGCACCACTTTTTATTCCATAAGAGATATAAAATGCAGTATTTTCAAAACCCATAAGCCCACTTTTCATTTAGGTGTATTCATGTCGGTTTGGATCTTGATGCGGTCATGTTTGTTATATCTCAATTTAAGGAGCTGATTCTCTCATTGGATGATGTTTTTTAATTCTATCCTTTCACTCATAGCTGAGCTTTGGTAAATATTTCATTACTGAGAGAGTTCTGAACTCAAACATTATACTTGCAATGCAGAGTGTGTGAAAATCATCCATGTTGTAGACATTAATAACTTGAAGATTTCTTTATCTAAAAGTTTAATTGTAAATTCTGAAGATATTGCTACATTTATATGAATATGTAAAAATCAATCAACAAGTAAAGCTTGAATCTCTTGCATAACAAAAAATTAAAATCAATTAGAAATATAACCATTAAAAAATGTGTGTAATACAACATGTGATGTCTACAGCCCTCACTATGTAACAGATCGAATCTCTGCTGCATAATGCGAGATGTTTCCATACATACAGTCCGACCTGCTATAAAAACCATTACAGTGCCTGTCTATAACAACCATATTTCTGTGCTCCTATCTACTAAATGGCTTTACAAAATAAACCTGTACTTAGAGGCCACCTGCATTAAGTGGCCTCTTTTCCAACTTCCCTTTGGTAGTGACTCAAAACAAGTCTGACTGTATCCAGTATTTTCATTACACATAGTTACTGATTCTCATTTAGGATGGTATCTGACATAAAGTAATAGTTACATCATCAAGTTCTATGGAAATTTATCTATACCTCAGGAAAATGAGGGTCCATAATAATAATTTATGATGTCATAATTTGTTTATGTCCAATACCATCCCAAATGGGAAATAATTCTGTTTACCAAAAAGATTCAATATGTAACATAAATAAATTCATTGGAATAACAGTGTACTCGGTAATATAACGCCACAACACAACCAGTCACAAAGCATTAAGGTATAAAATATCACTGCCCACTGACTAAACCTTCACAATTTAATTGTCACTGTTCATGTTTTAAGTGAATGAGTATTTTTAAAAAACTTAAACTGACAAACTATATCTAATTTTTTTAGCTATGTCTATATAGTTTAATGTCACAGTGGAATCTTCTTAATTACAACAACAGTATGTTTCTTTGTTTAAATCATGAAAAAATAGGTAAGACCAATGGAGTTTTTATAAATTTCAACTTATATTTTATGACAAGAAAGTAATATACATTGCCTAGAAAGTGCTAAGGATATCCCTTGTTAAGAAGTTTTGGGATCAAACCAAATGTGCGGATATCCTAATCATACAGAATAATACACAATAGCTTCATTTAAGAGTCTACTAAAACTTTTTATAGTCAAACAGACCCATGGGAGCCATTAGCGCCCTTCCAACTATCAGCTATGCCCACTAAATTAAACAAATAAAAGCTGAAGATTTAAAGAAGTTAGTAGTCTAGTAAAAACAATTAAGTATAAATATCAACGAGTAAATTCTCTGTACCTATGTCATGGTCAAGCATTAAAAAAGCATACAGTTAAAATATTTAAGTTAAAATACATGTATAAAGAAAAAAACAACAACAAAAGAGTAATTGTCAATCTTTGGTCAAAAATGGGGTATACATGTAAATACAGTATAGCATAGATATCGGATCAAATACATGAAAGTAAATAATTCACAACAAAAAAGTAAACTGATTATTATCTAGTTGGCATAAATGGAATTCACCGAGAGCACAGTCATTATAATTTTGTCAAATACTATATCTGCACTAATATTGGCACAACTTTAGGATCAAGTTCACTAACTCCCATATTGCTGTTTTGATTTACCAGAAACTAGCTGTACGATATCGTTCATGCATGCATATCTTTATATTAGCATATAGTCATGAATGTACAACACCACTATTAAAATATGAATTCTGTTAAAATAAATACAAATACAATATGACTTCACATATTCACAATAGTTGACCTTTTTCGGATCTTGAATGCTTTGCTGGAATTTTCATTATGACGTTAATGCTTGCTTTGTGATGTCACAGTAATATTACATAAATCAAAAGTATGTTTGTTCATTATTGCCCTAGGTTATATCATGTTAGTACACATTCAGTCCTGTTCTAAATTAAAGTTACTTACATTCTCCATGATTCATGTATCCATAACAATATATAATTATCAAAATAGCAGAGAACTGCACAATCCTATGATAATTGAAACATAGAAAATCATACACTGGATAATTACAATATTGATTATGACAAGTATCATTAATTACTGATTAAAACATAATAATGTACAACCAACTAAATTAATCTTCTGACTCTGTTCTGTTGACACTGTAGACCATTTTTCACTTAAAATATGAGTTTGCATTGCATGATTTTTATCTTAAGTCCATTATGTAGTACAATTATTGGTATATGTATACAATGTATATAACTTTAATTAAGGAGGAGGGTATGTGAGATACATATGCCCAGTCTATGACAGAAGCAAAACATTTTACATCATGAACAAAATAAGTTAATTTTTGCAACGATAATACCACTACAATTCTTATAATTTGAAATAATGATTTAACGAGATAACAATGAAAAAACAACATAAAAACTATCAAATAAAAACATCAACAACCAAAAGAAAACATGAAATTGCACTGTTCAAATATGTGTGTATCTGCTATATTTCTTTTTGCTAATTCAAAGTAATTTTAAGTGTTATTTCTTCAGCACTATATACATCCCCATTTCATGTACTTCTGCAGATTCTTGTTACCATTTCATGTACTGGTACTTCTGTAGATTCTTGTTACCATTTCATGTATTTCTGCAGATTCTTGTAACCATTTCATGTACTTCTACAGATTCTTGTTACCATTTCATCAGAAAGAGTTCTCTTCGCTGCAGAAAGAAATGGATGATCTTAGAACTACTAGTACTCATGCAGCACATCATTGATCAAATCTATCTGGAGTCTATTTTTATGCAGTGGCTTAAGAATTTGTCACATTATTCTTATGCCTGCTGAATCATAGGTAGAGTTTTGGTAAATGTATATTTTTGTGACTTTCTTATCAAATTGATATCAAAAATGATTATGTACAACATACATGTGAGCTAAATCCAAATTATTAAGTTTATTCAAATAGTTCCAAAACTTCAAGTACAGATATTTTACATTATGAATGATATTATTTCTAGTTTTATTATTTACCATTAGCTTTAATACAAACCTTCCCACCAAACTAGTTCACATTTATCCCGGATGTTTTCAGATACAGGACTATTGAGAATGCGTTCAAGATAATCATAGAAACATTTTGCTTGCACTTTCACATCATTTTCATGAAGGCCCCCAATGTTCAAGCTCAACATTTCTTCCATGCATAAGACTGGTGCAGCAAAATGTCCCACGAAGAAATAAACCTGTAACAGACAGTATGTATTGTGTATTACTGACGATGCTAGTCTAGCAATCTGTCCCATGAATAAATGCTTCGGGATCAGACAATGTAATACTAATTAAGTCATATATTTTGTGCCCCTAAACCCATTTTTATTTACAATGTAGATCTTGTATGGGTATGTTTCATATGCATAAATGAAATAAAAATGGGCTTTATTTTAGTGATAAAGAATCTTGGACTATGAATTACTCAACATTGATATTAGGTATACTGTGCTTTAAACAGATATGCAAACTTATACATAACATTGGTACAGTGTCCACTAAGATATTAAGGTCCTGAAACTGACAAGTTATGTATAGTTTAATACTAAGGATCATAAATGCTGAAAAACATGTATTATAAATTCAATACACTATGTGCAGATTATAAACTGTAACAGAAAATGTCTGAAGCAATTTGCACACTGACTTTAGATTTTCACAGATTATGATTTAATGAACTTCAAAATAATCTACATTGGTGGCTATGCAAAAAAACATTAAAAAAAAAGAAAAAAGGTATATGATTACAAGAGGCCAAAATGGGCCTTTACTTCTCACCTGAGCACAATTTGCTCATTCATGAACAAATACATGCTTGGTGAAATTTGAAGATACATATACCAGTATTTCCCTGCTTATTGTGTTTTTGACAACTGAAAAAAGACTGTAAGCTTGTTTGTCTACAATGAGTAAAGCAATACAATGGCAACAAACTATGTGAATAAGATAAAGTCAGAATTCTTTTTTTCATTTGTTTTTCTTAAAAGACTCACTCAAAAAACTGAGTGCTGTAAAACCTTTTTAACTTGTTTTGGTGTGAAAAAAACAAAAAACAATTTTGAAAATTTCAATAGCTTCCCACCACCATTCTAGAACTGGCCTATATCAAAATTAGAAAAAATGAGTTACTGAAAATGAAGAAAACTGATCATTTTTTGACACAACACTTCAAATAACCTTTCAACCCTTCAAATACATATCTTCTAAAAAAAGTTGGCAAATAACTACTTAATACTCAGCTGCTCTACATGATACATCTATATTGAATAGATCAAGAAAATGACCAAAAAAAATGTGTGAAAAAGACTAGGTCTGAAATTTATTTTATCTAATATGATTTATTGAGTGCTTGCTTTGGTGTAATATTAAATGAAATTTTTTGCCTTCATTGGAGTTTAAACTGCTAAACATCAGCATGTCAGAACTGGGTTACCGGTATATCAGAAATAGAAAAAAATTATACACAAATTTAGAAAACAAAGTTTTCACATAACACTTTCAAATAACCCTTTAAACAGATGTTTTAAAAAAAATTTTAGCAAATTTTTTATTGCTTCTCTTTATGGAATGAATCAAAATAAAATAACATGAAAATATGTGGAAATCATTTACCTAGGTAGTCTAAAAAGATGTTAAAAAACATCCAAATTTTTCTTTCAAATTAGAACCAAAAATAACAATACTTCTAAAGCCATCCTTTAAAATCACACTGATACATTTAGTATGACGATTATGCCAGCAGTCTGAAGAAGAAATTTGTTAAAGGAGGGGTCCATCTTGAGGCTTGTCATCATGCCCTAGATCCATTACTTGACAGATCTGGTCATAACAGCATTTGTAGGGGACTTTAAGTACTTCATACCTACCAGGTTTATTCAAAATTATTCCATTAGTAAACTTAACCAAAAGTCAATAAAAACTTATTTTTACATGTTATTAGTAATACCCTCCCACCTTTTTAATCTGAGAAATGAAAAAAATCCTAAAAATTATTTTTGAATTCCTATAAATAAATCTGAAAAAAGAAAAACCAAATTTATAAAGGTCTATTAGTACTACAAATATACAAATTTTAATCAAGATCAGTCAAGTGGACTTCAAGGAAAAGTAAAAAATGTAAAATTCAGTTGATGGACAGAAGACTAGCAGATGACAGCGAGATGCCAGGGTATGAAAATAGCTCAATTGAGCCTATGGGGACAGGTGAGCTAAATAAAAGTACAAATATAAAGAGTATCTTTTTAATTTTAGATATAATATTTCAGCTTTAAGCTCTATTCCATCCAACAAGAGTTCAGGCCTTTCAAACAAGAACTGTACATAAAACTCTACCAATATATTGTCTCACAATGTACCTTACAGGTGTTCTCATGAGTAATGCGATACATATTGCTGAGGTATGGCCTGTCCACTACACCTGTCTGATCTCTGTATTTCTCTAGTATCTTAAAGGGGGAGATATTTGGATCGACATCACTGAGTTTGTCCTTAAAGTAGCGAGACTCTGGGACAATGATGTACATCTTATGAGGGCACCTAGAATCTGTCTGTTTGACTGTATCACTGAAGGATTCTTCTTGGAATGCAGCATCAATCTGCTCAGCAAAGCTGGCTAGATTTTACAGAAATAAAACAAATATATAGCATTTCTTAAATTATATATCGAAAATAATAATTCACTATGACAAATGAACAAATGAATCATTATTCACTCTTTTATTATTCACTCTTTTTTCACATTTTGTCATCACAAGCATTATCAAACAAGTGTACTTAATAAGAAAAATCTGAAATACTTACATTTTAGAATTATTTGTAAATAGTTTACAACATAGGAAACAGCCAATCCATATGCTATATCTCCAGCAGGTAAGTGAGTATCCAGGTAAATGGGGATATCTGCACCTAAGCAATCATAATAATCTTATACTTAATTCATTATGGAATCACCCTTGAACGACCTTTTTATCTAATATATTTATCCTAGAACCAGTATGCATATATCTAAATACTATTCAAATCTTTCAGATTTCTTGAGATTTTTAAACAAGAGATTAAAAAGGAATGACAGTTTGCTCACTTAAACATAATTTGCTTATTCACAAACAATGGACTCAGCTTAAAAAATTTGCAGATACATATATTCCCTTGCTTTCATAATGTTTTCGACTACTGACAAATGACTGTAAACTTTGAATCATCAACTTAGCCTTGCCAATACTGTCTAATATTAACAAGAAAAAAAGAAATTTTTACAAACCTCAAGAAAATTGAATCAAGAAATAAAATTTTAATAACCTATGAATTTCACTTTAATTCTTATGAGTTAAAGTAAACAAATGCTCTACAACCGACTTTGGTGCAAAATAAAATGAAAAAAAAAATTCACCTATCAAAGAAAGTGCTAGCTACAGCCAACCAGTACTGCCTCAAATAGTAGTAGTAAAAATCATTAAAATTCAAGAAAACTGTATCTGACATAAAACTTTCAAATAATTTTTGAAATACATACATTCTGATAAAAGACGGTAAAGAAATAATCAGTTACTTGCCTACACTGACTAAATCAAGACAATCTAAACATAAAGAGGATTCTATTAGAATATTTCATCTATTTTTATTTACTCTAAAATTACTTCATTTAAATACTGCAAAACATTTTAGCCTTAGGTCTGATTTGGACTGCTTACACTTCAGCATGCCAGAATGGGTCTTGATCAAATTTTAAAGGACTCACCAAAAAAAACCAAATGAACCAAAGTAATTGAGTTTTGACATGAAACGTTTTATTACATATGTAATTCTTGAAACATATATTTCCCAATAAAATTTGGTGACTAAATAATGAGACAAAAATGTGTGAAAATGACTATTGATTGTGTAAGTAAAAAAATATACCAAAAAAAGTAAGAACAAGCCTTGTTTGTGAAACATTAATGTCCCTGCAGCAACAAGTCTAAAAAGTTATTTTTAACATGAAAGTCATTATCAAGGTCAGTAGGTCATCGACTTTGGTGTTATTTGAAAGGACTTCATTAGTTAAGTGTGCATGTAAAATATGAAGTCTCTTTCCCTCACAGTTCAAAAGTTCTAATATAGTGGCTATAAGGTTAAAGTTGACAACAGACTAACAAACAAACAAACACACAGACAGCTAGACAGGACAAAAGGTCATCGACCTTGGTGTCATTTGAAAAGGCTTCATTAGTTGAGTATGCATGTCAAACATGAAGTCTCTATATCCCTCAAAGTTAAAAAGTTATGGCCAAGGTACATATATATACAAACCTGTTAAAGTTTTGTGCAACCTCTCCAGGTACCTTGAATCATCATGACTGGCATGAATATATGTAATCCATCTGATAGTCTCAGGAATGTTAGATACATTGTCTCCTGCTATGACTGGAATGACACGAACTTTGTGTTCTGACACACCATTTGTGAGTGCTGACAGCATTCTTAATGTTAAAATCTTATCATCCGTGGATGTTTGAGTAATAATAGGTATGACCCATCGACAGTCAGCAATGCGTCTTAAGAGGGAACCTGAAGAAGATTCATCATCAAGGATTCTCATATCCCTTTGTCGCAAGAATTTTGCTATGGCGGAAGCGTAACCTTGGCAACATTTATCATCTGAGTAGATTAAAGCAGCATCATATAGGAAGTTCTGATCTGTCACGACAGAATTCAGTCTGTCCAAGGGTTGTTCATTCTACAGTACACAAACAGAAATACAAAATTATCTTCATACAGTTAGTAATAATATTGTATGGCTTATCTCACTTGTCTAAAATACAAAATGCATATGAAATTTAATCTGTGAATAATATGATCAGAGCACTATCTATTTATGTAGTCTTAAATTTTTTCTTTAAAAGTCTGAGTACATTTCCAAACAAGTGTTGTCAGAAGGTCAGAAATCAGAGCTCACTGGTGGCAACCAAATTTAAGTACCAAAAGTTTTTTTGTAAGTAGGTCAATCTTCAAGGTCAAGGCCAAACTGGAAAAAAAAACATTTGATGCGTAATGAAAGGTTTTGTCACAAGGAATACACACATGAAATATTTAAGCCCTATCTCTTGCTGTTCATAAGTTATGACCAAGGTTAAAGATTTTTAAAATTAAGTCAAACTTCAAGGTCAAGGTCACAAATTTTGAGAAAAGAGAGAGTTAAAATGTATTTATATCAATTAATAGGAATAAAATTCTCACAATAGTATTACTTTGTGGTTAAGAGATGATAAACTAGTCAGGATAATCTGGATCAAACCACTAACCCTTGACAGATATAAACTGACATTATACGTTTTATAATTCATTGGATTGAATCCAGACTTTACGAAAGTTTACACTCAGACTACAATCAGTTCCAGTGTCAAGTGCATTAAGCCTCAAATCCCCAAATAATATACATGAAGACTTCATACATATAAGGGATGCAAATTAAGAAGAAGCTGTTTAAGCACTGTTGGTAATATTTATGTTTACTTGATTACATAATTACCACTCTTTTTCCTAGTTCACTCATTTCAAGATCCTGTTTTATTGCTTTCAGTAAGACTTCACTTGCATGGTCCCTCTTTTCTACAAAACAATGTACATCAACCTATAATATTTGCTGATATATACATTAAATGACCTACAATATCTAATACAATAATTATGATCTTCGTTTTGAAAAGACTCCTACACATATACTTGTTAATGTATAAACATGGAAACCTTTGTCTAAAAATCTACATAATTTACTGAATAAACATGAACAGTCCCAATAGGACAATATTCCCATGGCAACAAAATTGTACTATAACAAATTTGGTGACCGTCATAAGCTCACGGTGACCTTTATCTTGGAGATATGATCTTGGCTCAAGGTCATGACATGCACCCTAGTGCCATGTGTAAGAAATGTGGCCAGTATGAAGCAGATCCATATGACAGTTATATGGTACTAGGAACCACACAGTATTTTTCAGTTGAAGCTTTGATCACTGTGACCTTACTAATCTAACAACTGTATATAGCATCAACCAGATCAAGCAATGATATACACAAGTTTTATTTACACTGTATATGATAAACCATCTCTTAAAACTTCTCAGATGGATAGACAGACTGAAAAACAGATAGTGAGATAGCAAGATCAATAGATGGATAGACAGACTTTTATATTACTCCTACACTTTTCTTGCAGAGGGTATAAAAATGGAATCAAAGCAGCAAACTAAAGACTCTTAAGGCATTTAAAGATACAAAACCAATTAGCTAATTAATAAAATAAACCATGAGGTTGGTTGCACCCACAAATTTGCATTTCACAAAGTATATTGGATTACTATTGATATAAAGAATTCTCATACAGGTAGTGATGAACTTAACTTTTATATTGACATCTGCCAGTGAAGGTTTAAGTCATGCAAGTATTGTTAATCCTGCACTCCATTATGCAAAAGTGGGGCCTAATATGACGGATCAGGAGCATAATGTAAGGAATATTAAGAACAGGGTCTGGTGCCATGAACTGAGAAAATACTTAAGTCAATTACCCTCTTTTATCAAACATTCAAATAAATTGTCATGTAGAATGGTTTAATTCTATTTATTGATAGAATAAAACTAAAAAAAAATCCAAATCCCAAGTATTGTTGAACAGAAAAATTTGAAATTATGACTTAGATATTTTCTCATTTTATGGCATTGGACCCTGGATTGCCCTAGATTTACTCAATCCTGTTGAATAAACACTGATCCAAGCCAATCAGGGAATGAAATGATCATAATGTTTGATGAGGTGAATCTAACAGGGTAATGAAATGTCATAACCAGTTCAGACTACTGACTTTTAATTTGCATTGTTACATATCCCATGACTGTCCATTATTATATCTGGGATTTATTACAAGTTTTTTTTCATGAATCAGTACTTTGTAGAAAAACATAAAAATTGAAACTGTCCCATGACGAAAATCAAGTATTTCTCAGTAGTTTTGAAGAAGAAGAGTATTGAAGGATGAGAAGGCCACATACCATTATAAAGTAGAAGTCTAGCTTTTTCATGACAACCCTCGATTTTTGGATGGTTAAGTATGGAGTTCATAGTGTAATAGTATCTCCCTATCTGTAACCACTTGTCTTCTTTTCCAAAAGGAAAGTGAGTTTCCTTCTCCATTTTGCTTATTGCACTTAGAGAAGAAGGATGCTCTGCCACACAATAAAATTCCTGAAAAACAAGAAAACCATTGAAATCCATCTGATGGGTTTGAAATATTAGGTTCTTGTTGATATTGTTGAAAACTAATATAATAATCTTATACATGTATCAGGATAATCTCATTAACACATGTTAATTAAGTGATCAGTGATAGATGAAACTGGAATACCCTGTTTAGAAAAACATCAAACTTCGGCAGGTACACTAGAAGACCAGCTTTCAACATAGCTGCCACTGGCAGGTACACTAGAAGACCAGCTTTCAACATAGCTGCCACTGGCAGGTACACTAGAAGACCTTTCAACCTGCCACTGGCAGGTACACTAGAAGATCATTCAACCTAGCTGCCACTGGAAGGTACACTAGTCAAGAACCTTCAACCTGTCACCGGGCCAGGTACACTATAGAAGACCTCTCAACCTGCCACTGGCTGGTAGTCACTAGAATACCTTTCACCCTAGCTGCCACTGGCAGGTACACTAGAAGCTAGACCTATTAACCTGCCACTGGCGGGTACACTAGAAGATCTTTCAACCTAGCTGCCACAGTAGCAGGTTAGGTACACTAGAAGCTAATTAGACCTATTAGCCTGCCACTGCCAGGTACACTAGAAGATTTTCAACCTAGCTGCCACTGGCAGGATACATAAGAAGACCTTTCAACCTGTCACTGGCAGGTACACTAGAAGACCTTTCAACCTAGCTGCCACTGGCAGGCACATGCACTTGAAGACCTTTCAACTTGCTTTGACAAGAGTTCATCTGTAGTTTTAGTTGGGACTGGAAGAGCTACAGTGAATTTCAACCAAGCACTCTAACACATTGAAATAGATTAATCATATATTCATCAGAAACTACATATATGAAACTAATTAGAGGCTTGTTCTCCGGTAAAAAATTCACGTGAAAATCTATCACTAAACAGTGAAGATGAATCCTAGAATAACATTCAGTTTTTAATACTATGGAGCCTATCTGAAATTTCTTTTCACACTGGAATTATCATTAGAGTTATTCAAATGATTTAAAGTTCAAATCATAAAGAATTGTATTATGTACTAACTTCTCCATTGACATCTTTAATGCTATAAACAGACATTTCTATTTCACGCTTATTTCCAGCACGGAAGAACTTCAGTTTCGCAAGTTTACCCCTCCACTCTATTCTGCCTGTATTGTCTGATATTCTGCCAGGACATTCACAACTCTCTGGAATTAATTCATACAGTTTCTTTGGAAATCTGTCTGGCTTTTCTCTGTACCAGCTTGATGATTCTATCAGCTCTTCTAATTCTAAAAATAACGTCATATCATATCAATATAATCCACCCACAAAAATCAAGCACTACCATATGATACCACATGACACTACATTACTACCATATGATACTACCATACTACCATATTATGCTACCATACTACCATATGACACTACAATACTACCATATGATTCTACAATATCATATGATACTACAATACTACTTACCATATGATTCTACAATACTACCATATGATGCTACCATACTACCATATGACACTACAATACTACCATATGATTCTACAATATCATATGATACTACAATACTACTTACCATATGTTTTTACAATACTACCATATGATACTACCATACTACTTACCATATGATACTACAATACTACTAATTATGACACTACAATACTACCATATGACACTACAATACTACTATATGATACTACTACATAATACTACAATATTACTATATGATACTACAATACTACCACATGATACTACAATACCACCATATAATACTAATATACTACCAAATTATACAACTTCAAGTGTAACTGACAGATTGGTCCGTAAGCTAGTGTATCAACGTCCATACACAGGGCTTTAATGATAATAAAGTTACACATCTCAATAAAGACCTTCTGAGCATAATGTCTTAAAAAGAATGTAGAGCAAAGTCTATAATAATATTTACAGTTCAATAATAATTACTTGCTAACCCCAAACATGTAGAGACTGATTCCTTGCTTTCATCAAACCACAGCTAGTGTAATTTAAAAGTGGGTACTAAATTTGGTGTATACTGTAAAGATCATAGGATAATGTTTCAAGATCTTTGGCATGAGGGGGACATGTACATTGGCTGGGACAAAAAATTAAGATATTAAAGTGAAAGGTGGCTGAAGTATCATATAAATAAAATGGACAAACTGGCTCTAAATGCAAGATAGTGCTGCAACAAATACAATACAACATCCATGAAAGTGATATGAAATATAACTTGCCCATTAAAGCAAATGTACCACAGACTTAAGAAAATAATATTTTGTTTCTTAGATCTACTTTAGAGAACAAGAGGCCCAACTGGGGCTAAATTGCTCACTTGAGTAGCTAGAGCACACGAATATCTTAGAATGTATCAGAATTTTATCTAAAGAAAATATTCTTTTCTGAAATTTTATTTTAAAATTGAACCATGAAATTCTCATATCATTCTGAAACCTTTTAATACATAAGAAAATCAAAGGTAACACCTGAAACTGTCTAAATTTTAAGATGTCTAAAGGGGCAGAACTTTTATTATAGAATGGAACCAAAACAGTTTCACTTCTTAAGAAACACTTCTATGCAGCAGGTCTTAAGAAAATTAGTTTGTTAAAAAGGGTACTCTGTGGAGCCAATGATATCTTGCCCTGCATGGATCAACACTCTGGTATTTGGGCTGAAGAAAACATTAGTAGATGCCTTTGAGTACTTTTTACGTATAAGAAGGTTCATCAAAATCTTCCAATTAACTCTTAAGGAAAAATTCATCAAAGCTAATATCATTACATACTAAAAGGATATCCATTCTGCCCGTTCCCCTCCTTTTCTAAAGTCAAACAAATTGTAAAAACTCCTACAAATCATTTTTGTAGTCTCTAGTTCTTTCCAAATACATTTACATTTTGTATTACAATAATGTCTAATAAAATACACAAAATCAATACATCATAAGCAACCTAGTGGATGAAAATCTAAGAAATTACTTGAAAATAGGCAAAAAAGGACAAAATCTAAAGATTAAACAATAGCAACGTCTGAGTGTAGCATAATGTGAGCATAACTCACATGAGCACATTAGAGGTCATCTACTGCTCATAATCACCCACAAACAGAATTTTTCCATTCAAAAGTTTGTGTCTAATGATTAACAGATATGTCACTTGTATTTAATTAATTTAGACATCAGTATTAACTGACAGAAAACAAAATCAAAATAAATATGCCAAAGACAGGTATCCTAATTATAACTTATTAACTTGACCTAGATATCCTTAAGATGTATCTACCAAAATATCAATTCAATATATCTAGCTGTCCCTAAGATAATGAGCAGAAACTGCTAATTTTAAGAAATTTTCTAAGTCCAAGGGGGATAACTCTAACAAATATTATTGAACCATAACCAAATTTAAACTTGACCTAAATATCCTTTAGATGTATCGGTATATCAAATATCAATTCAATATCTTTATTGGTTCCAGAGATAATGAGCGGAAACTGCTAATTTTAAGAAATTACTTAAGTCCGAGGGGAATAACTCTGACAAAAATTATTGAACGGTAACCAAATTTGAACTTGACCTAGATATCCTTAATAAGATGTATCTGTATGCAAAATATCAATTCAATATCTTAATCTGTTCCTGAGATAATGAGCGGAAACTGATAATTTTAAGGGGGATAACTTTGACAAAAATTATCAAACAATAACGAAGTTTGATCTTGACCTTGAGATATACTTGAGATGTATCTGTATATCAAATATCAATTCAATATCTTTATTGGTTCCAGAGATAATGAGTGGAAACTGTAAAAGGACCGACAGATGTACCGACTGACAGACGGACCGACCGATGGACCGACCGACAGCAACGAAGTAATATGCCCCCAACTTCTTTGAAGAGGGACATAAAATATTAAATGATGGATGACGAACAGCAGACAATGGACAATGCACCATTACAAGACTTCACTTGAGCCTTTGGTTGAGGTAAGCTAAACATGAGACCCAAGTGGGCCTATATGGCTCATGTGAACACTTTGTGCTCATCCACAAACAACTGACTGCTGAAAGAAATTTCCACATACGTATCTTCTCTTGTTATTGTGTTTTTGACAACTGACAAAAGACTGTGAGCTTGCTTCCCTGCACTGAATATTGAGATAAATAAAAGATTAAAAAAAAAAAAAAAAAAGATTAAGTCAGAACTCTATATTTATGATCTTCTTTTTGTGTAAAATGACCAGGAAAAAATTCTGCCTTTAGCTGGGTTTGAACTGCTTCCTTTTAGCATTCCGGTAGTGGTCTGTATCAAAATTAGACAAAAAAAATAGCCACAAGAAAACTAAATTTTCAGATGAAACTTAAATAGCCCTTCGAATACAAATTTTCTGAAAACATCTGGCGAATAAATGCTTATGGCTTCTCTTAATATATCTAATAAATCAAGAACATGGTACAAAAATGTGGCGAAAAACACTAAATCTGAGTACTTTTTTTAATACTTACCAAGTTTAATCAAAATATTTCAATAAGTTCTGAAGAACAAATTAGTTATAATACACAAAATCAATGCATTATAAGCATTGCCTAATATTACAAGAAGAAAACCTAACTTAAATAACCGGTACCAGAAATTAAGTTAAAATGACAAAGTCTTATAAGACATAAAAAAACATAAAAAAATTCTTTTTCCAATTTCAATGAAGATATCTTAAATCTTATATCCCTCTGGAATGCTCAGATACCATAAGTTTATTAATCTTAATGCATTCCCTCTGAAGAAGAGGATTTTCAAAGGAGGATACCCTAATGGGCATACTTTTGTCTATGGTTGTGCCACCTGTTGACAGATCTAACTTAAAAAAAAACAGACTGTGCAGATGTCCACTAGTACTATAAGCATACCAAGTTTTATTAAAATCTGTCAGGCAGCATAGAAGAAGTTGAAAATGTGAAAAAGTTGACAACACCGGATGTTTGATAGATGATGGATGAAGCACTATGACAATAGCTCACTTCAGTACATGTATTTGGCTCAGGTGAGCTAAAATGTGTGGCTGGCAGGCATTTACTTTTTCAATTTTCTCAGTGAAATGATGGGAAAATGCCAGAAGGTACTTGAATACAATTTATTTGCAGTAAAATAGCCTTGAGAATAAAGTATGTCAACCAAATTACATGTATTATAATTTACATGATATTGGGTGGGTAGGTAGGGTGGGGTGGGGGGAGCTAAGTTTGACAATTGCTGTAAATAATTATACCTGGTAACAGGTACTGATGCAGTCCTGTGTAATGAGACCATACCAAACCATGAGCCAAATTTCCAGCTGGAAGAATCTTATCTACAGAAACATCCTCTGAAAAGGTAAAGTCATCAGTCAGTTATAATACAGCCTCTGCAATTTCATTCATAAATGAATAATTATGTAGGTTTAGCTTTGCAATAAGAAATAGATATTTTTGACCAGTTTTCTAATGTTGAAACCAGATACCAAAGAGGAGCTTTAAGTTGGAGTCAGGTGCCTAATTAAGTCCAGTTTGTCATTTTAGAAATGGTTTAGAAAAACAATAAATGATGGAGTATCCAATGGGCTACTAAGCTTAAAACAACCATTAGGGGGGAATCTTAAGAGCAGTAGCAATAATTTTATCATCTCAAACGCATATACCACAAAAACAAATATTTCCAAAGATAACAAATATAAACACAGTTATGTATCTCAACAAAATCAACAAAACTGTTAAATGTAAATCAAAGTGAAAAAAACCCAATAGAAATAGATTTTTTAAATTCTAAATTATTTATTTGAGATTTTACAATTTCTAACTGGTTTACACAATTTTGAAAAACAATACTTTAGAATCACAAACCTTAAATTCCAAATAATAAAAATTAGAAATAAATGATATAATCAACACTCAATTCAAGTCTGATTATAAACATTACACAAATATTGCTTTTTTTGGGATTTATTATTTTTAATTCTTATTATTTTTTTCAGTCCATTGCAAGGAAATAGATGTAAATATGTTTTAATTGTTGCTTTTTGGAAACTCTTCAAAATACAACAAGCAAGAATTTTGTTTAAACATGAGCTATCTATATACAAGAATTCTGTCTTACCATTCAAATGGCTTATAAGTTCTTCAAGCTCATGACTCTGGAGAGTGTCTGATTTCATTCTCATCAGTGGAGCATTGCTGAACATTTTCAGCTTGCTTAAGGATTCGACATCTATCTGGATAATGAAAAGGAATCATTTATTTACCAAAAGAGCAAAAGAAATTACACATTAGTGTATGAGTGTACTTATCTTGATGGAAATCCTTCTTCTGTTTTTTTGTTTTGTTTTTTGTTTTGTTTGTTTTGTTTTCGTTTTTTGGGGGTTTTTTTTTTTGGGGGGGGGGTCCTTTTGCAAGATAAGCGCTCTCTATATGTGTGCCAAATCAAGTTCAATAATATAAATCAATGTAAAGTATTTAAAGATTTAAAGTCAAAGATCAAGCAAATTTAGGGCAATATTAACATAACACTCCACACTTATTACAAAATTCAATCTGATTTCATTTTTTTTTTCTGCCAAACATTTGGCTGTGCTAAAATATTAACACATACAAAGAGTTTGCTTCTCAATATTTATAGTTCAAAAAAGATCAATCCATTTTTAAAGCTTTCAACTAGAACTGAAATGTAAATAAAACAGGTTGACATACGATCCAGCAATTAATTCACATCCCTATCAAAACTCAACTGCCCTTTAGACTATCTAATCAGCTGACAAACCTCAGTCTAGCTGTATTTCGAAATTAAAACCTATATATATGGAACTGCATTGTTAGCCCCTAATACCAGAAACTGTGATATGATATACCCAAACTATTTTTCAGTGTTATGCTACAAATGTTTAACTGATTTCCATCATATATCTCTTGGTTAAATAAATCGAAAGTCACTTGGAGGAAATATATTCAAATCACTTGGAAACTAGTTCCTTTCATAATACATGTAAGCTTTTAATTAAATGTTGAAGGGTTTGCTTCCCTGTAGAACATATTATATTTAAATGCATAACAGAAATCTAATATCAGCTCATACACATCACTGGTACACATAAATACTTACTACGTTTTCCTTATCCTTCACCAGCAGCACTACCGATATTCTATTATGTCTCTGAGATTTCTCTAAGGCTAGAATCATTTCCAAGGAAAACCAATGACTTTGAAGGGATTTCTGTGTTATAACTAACAGAGTTTTGCGGCAATGTCTTATGGCTTCATTTATGCTTTCAAACACGTCACGCCCTGGAGGAAAATCGCGCTGGTTTGTCCATGTAAGAATCCGCCTTTCCTCCAACTTGTCAATTAGGTAACTGTTGAAGTAAATATTCGATATGAAACAAGAGGACTCACACGTTTTGAAAGCTAAATTAGGTCCTTGGACTCAATTTATGTAATTTTCAAATGACACTGACATATTTCAAAATACATGTATATTTTTGAATGAAAATGTGAAAATTGATAAACATGATGAGAAAATTATATTTTTGCAATATTATTCTTTTATTTTATGCACATTTTTATTATTTTGGATAACATCTATATATATATATATATATATATATATATATATATATATATATATATATATATATATATATATATATATATATATATATATATATATATATATATATATATATATTCATTGACATTTCAAGCAATTTTTCTACAATTATGAATACATTAAATGCAATGAAAATCATTATTTGTCTCAGATATCCTGAAAAAAATGTGTTAAAAGTTTTTACCTAACAAAGTCTGCATCAGAACGTTCATTACTATGCGCAACAAAAATACGTTGATCAGTATCTTCATCATCCAACTTTGCCATTTTGCCCCATCTATGTAGTTACAAATTCAGAAAAAAGACACAGAATCAACAACAAACACCCCCAAGACTTATGTCACTAGCTATTTGAGATGTAGATAAATCATGTGCACAGTAATTTTAAAGACCTTTTTTTCATTAATATGTCAAACATCGATCCTTCTGTTAATTAAGGGAGAAAACTCATCTGGACGTCACTCTACACTGTGTTAAGCATTGACAAGGTGCAGAATTTTGATAGAACGATAGTGCTATAAACAACATCAGCTTATACAATGTATTTTAATATGGAATCAATGTTTTATATAAGCACTATCTCCTCCCCTAAACACTGACTGTCTTATAATAGCTGAAAGTGCTGGTATTATAGTTGACACATGACAAAACGAAACTGAAGTCAAAGGAAAGGAATAAAATCTAATTTTCAATGTAATGGAATGTCTTTTGATTTTGGGCACAGACAGACAAAAATGAAATAATTATATAATAAAAACAAAAACCCAAAACTATATGCCACCTTTTCCCGAATCTCAGATATTCAGATAAACATGGAAAAGAATATGTAAACAGAACTGTACTGTATAAAAATTCAATGATTTCTTTTATATATAAACATATATATGCATAACTGTTGTATGTTATTTAAAATAGATTTCAAACATGTTTATGCATGTCTATGGTAATTATTTTAAAAAGTGACAGAAACACTCTTCTCATAGATAAGTAGTATAAACCAAAACTGAGAAAAAAATACAACTTACGTATAATTCTCAGGACAATTCTTCTTAATTCATAGAAATACTGTAATATAATATACTATATGTAGTTATAAACACTGAGTTGTAGATACAGTCATGTTAGGCTCCGAATCTTTACAAGTCTACAAAATGGTAGAATAAAACATCTTTTTTCTACTTACGATTTGCCTTTACCGCATATCAGGAATACCTGGAACAAACTTCCAAGAAAAATGTTTATTTGCACCCATTTCAGTAAAGCTTGACAGTTTGACTTCTCCAGTAATATTCCATATATATATATATATATATATATATATATATATATATATATATATATATATATATATATATATATATATATATATATATATATATATATATATATATATATATATATATGAGCTGAAACAACGCTTGATGCTTTGGTACATATAAGTTTATTTAATAACAGAACTTTATGTTAACAGTATTATAATCTAATTGCAAGCCATGTTCCAATTTATAGCACGGAGAAGCGTGGCATGATGCCGTAAAACCTTATAATAAAGATTAATGATAAAAACATAATATATTCATTCTTGATGGCATGTTCAATTTAAACTATCGTAATGCGAATATAATTTTCAAATACTGCAATTATGAAAATGAAAATGCTTTAATGGAACGTTCTACATGTACTTTACGTTACATGCTTATAGCTGTACATGGTTGGATTTCAAGTTTTCTTTACAGCGTCTAGATAGCCGTAGCTCAGCCCCTACCCATCACTCTTGGTCCTTTCCTCCTTTGTCCAGAGAGAGAGAGAGAGAGAGAGAGAGAGTAGAGGGCTAAGCATCGATACCTAGAACCTATGGTGTTCTGTTATAAAATTTCTGTCATAGAGTTGTCATGTGATCACTTTTGATCAGGAGTATCAAAAATCATCAAATGACATTTGTCACGAGGAAAAGTGGTTGTCATGTGATCACTTTTGATCTGGAGTATCAAAAGTTATCAAAAGACAGGGTGCAATAATTGTTATTGGAATCGGCAAAGAAAGCTATATCCTTGTCTAAGCACCTCGTTAAGATCCTGGGTAGATTCAGGAGTGAGGTCCAACAGGTTACCCTTTGAAACTTGTATAAAGACCACCAGTATGAATTTAAAAACTAAATGGTTCAGGGTGTCCTACGAGGATGTGTAAAACGTGTCGTTGTTTTCGGTTCCATTCTTAATGTCAAGGCCTTGGGGTTTCGTCCTTCATACAAACACCTTTCAAAAGTCGCTAAATTTTAAAATTGGGTTCGTCTTAAAGATTAAATGAAAAAAAAAATCTTCCACTGAAACCGCCCCTATTCATTGACATTTCTATGTTTAGTTTTGAATTATTTCCTCCCGTAGATGATCATAATCTGTAAATACTATAAATATATGTATAACAGAAATTTAAGAGAAACATTAACTTTTAAATCACATAACATGCAGATTAGATTTAATATGCATTTATCAAGTGTTGTTTACCGAGAACTGTTTCTTTAACGGTTTCATATGTTTTACTAAAAGTATATAAGTGCCACTTTGCCGTTTATTAACTAAATGTGATGTCATCAAATGGAATTAATGATCGCATGAAATCCATTTTGTGATAATTCATTTTGTGATATCACAAAACCTGATTTATGATATCTTTAATTCAGCTTTTTCCGTGATATCATAAAATCATATTAATGATATCACAAATGTTTTATGTTTATGTACCCTAGTTTTCTGGTACCATTTCAAGGGGCAGGCTTAGTGTAGTGGTTAAGCCCTTGGCTTACGGCGCCGACGATCCGAGTTCGATTCTCCACTATGTTAAGAGTTGGTTACCTCTTGTTTCCATGTCGCAATATAACTGAAAAAATGTTGAAAGCGACGTATAACATCAATCAACCATCAAATGGCACCATATCACCCCCTGAACGCTGATCGATGTTTTCATACACAAAGCTGAAAGTGCTGGCATTATATAGAGAAGGAATAAAACTTAATTGTTAGTGTAATGGAATATATATTTGATTGAGGGAGGGGAGATCTGGGGAGAAAAAAAAGATATGTTTGTGAAACACTGATGTCCCTATCCGACAGTCATGGGTTAAAAGACACAGTCAAGAATACCAGGTAAAAACTTTTGACTTCAATAAAAGGGTTTTTTACACAAGAAATACACAAGAAAAAATGTCAAATCCCTATCTCTACCTGCACTTAAGTTTATGACCAATGTTAAATATCATTACCATAAACAGACAAAAGGACAGATATAAGTCAAAAACTTCATGCCCCTTCTCCGAATTTCAGATATTCAAGAGAGGAAGGGCATAAAGCAAATGTAAAAACAAATTCTATATTAATTCTACTGCATATATATAGAAATAATTTCATATACATACATATAACGCATGTTAGATATTAATATGAGTTAATACATGCGTACGCATGTCTAAGGTAATCAATCGGGATATGATATTGATTGATTGATTGAATATTGTTTTACTTCACTCCACGATTATTTCACGTATATGGTGACGGCATCTGCCTGATGCATTGCATACAAATTTAGACCTTTGCAACGGACTCACCCGAAGCAGTGAGGGATCTTTTACGTGCCACGCCTACCGTGAGACGGGACCTCGATTTTTTACTGTCTCATCCGAAAGACAGAACACTGGTGCGCTTAGGGCAGGAGTCGAATCCAGGACCTCTCGATCATGTGCCGAGCACCTTATCCACTAGCCCACACCGGCTTCAAGATGTGATAAAACATTCTTCTCAGCTATAAACAAAAATTGTAAAAATGAAAGAATACAAAAAATAGTGTATGTAAAACAGTGTAAAATCTCTACACATTCCTTCTTTGTACATAGAAAAACTGATATAATGATATACAAATTATTATATACACTTTAACTTACAAATACGTAGCACACGAAAAATCCATGTCCACAGTATGGCAGAAAAAAACATTTCTACTTTCGATTTACCTCCATATTAAGAACACTTAAACCTTTTAAGTTACCTTCTAGTAGTCATTTAAATTAATATACCCTTTTTATAGATGGGGCCTCAAAGGGGTCATTATACCTGCACAAATCGAGTAAAGCTTGACAGTTTGACTTGGTAAATTCTCGAGTAATATTCCATGTACGCTCATACTTGGGTACAGACCAGCATATTTCATGACAGTTATATTTACAGTATTCTCATTTAATTGCAAGTTATAAGAATAGGCGTGGTATAATACCCCAAATCGTTGAATTGAAGATTAAAATAGCACAACATATGCATTAATTCTTGATGACATAATCAGACTATTGTAATGTGAAAATGATTTCCAAATACTGTAATTATGAAAATGTGTCAGTGGAACATAACAGTTTTGCGTTACATGATCACAGGTGTAGATGGCTGAATTTCAGGTTTTCTGTTCAGAATATTAATTTCGGTCACAGAGAGCGCCGTGATTGTAATTGGGTTCGGTAAAGAATTCCATCCAAGACCAGGTTCCCGAGACCACTCTAGACCCAATACCAATTCTTCGTGGGTTTCGGGAACCTAATTTTTCTATCCCACCATTTAAACACATCGTTATTACCAAGGGCGGATTCAGTGGCGAGTTTCAATAGGCTACCGTTAATTTAGACACATATTCTTCAGACCACATTTATTAAATGAAAAACTAAATGATTCAGAGTTTTCCAGAAGAGTATGTAAAGAAGTGTTAGTTCTGATTCCATTCTGAACTCAACTTCTCAATGTCAAGGTCTTGCGATTCCATTCTTCATACAAATCCTTTAAAAAAATCGCTCAATTTAAAAGCTAGGCTCGCAACAATCACTACTTAATTTCTAAAAATAAGTCATCCACTGAAATCGCTCTTTTGGTATTTCAAAATCTATTTTTATCAATTTCTTCCCGTAGCGGATGATACGAAAATATATATATATCTAAATAAAAAGATCCATTCTTGTCATTGGATAATATATTTAATGTAATACCAACGTGATGTTTCGCCAAGAATTGTTTATTGCATGATAATTCCAAGTATTTCACTTTTTACCTATAGGCTGTCATTTTCCTATTTACTAAGTATGATATTATAAATTCGAATTTATCATATTAATTATATTATAATTATATTATATTATATTAATTTTAAGAATCATTACTTCACATCGATGATATCATTTTATACAGTTTATTCCAAGATATCACAAAACCAATTTAATAATAACACAAATGTCAATTCATGGTACCACACATATCACACTGATTTCCTGATATCATATAATGTACACGAATTTGTGATATCATAAACTAACACAGTGAAGACTTGAACCTCTTCTTGAATATCATTTCAAGTAACCTATTTGTGATTTTATAAAATGATGAGTAATATTCATTACAATTATGATAAATTCGCTCCAAACAGTTACCAGTACCAAGGATGTCCCTGGGTTGGACAAAATACACTACATTTTCAGATACATGTATTTATAATTTCAAAGCGATAAATTATTTATGATATCAAGAAATACTCTATGTCAAAACACTTTCGGCCACATGGCCTTTGTCAAATGGAGCAATACAAGGGCGTAGATGAAGGGGGCGGGCGCATACTCCCAATCAAAAAAAAAAAAGGAGGGGGTTAGAAGTATGTTTGTTTCCCCTAAATTTTCAACATAAAAGCACCTTGTCTGTGCGACATCTAGACATTTTAGGCTTTTTGTTTTTGCTTCTATAATCATTCCTTCAATATATTATATATTTACACAATTCCAATGAGATTGCCTCCCCAATCTTTAAAGCCAAGTGGTCTACAATATGTGGACATAGAGAATTTCTCATAATTTATTTAATTCATACTTCTCTTCGTAGGACTTATCATTTATTTATAAGATTAATTTTTCATATTGATTCTTTATGAAGAAATTCGCCGAATAATAATTAATATACACAAGCTTACAAGGTAAATAAATTACTAGATTTCTGTTTGATCTTGTCCACATGCGGTCAAGCGTCTTAGATCCCACATAAACATTCCCCTAAATGCATGTTTAGTCGCTCTTTCACCTGGACGTGGAACATAAACCATGCCTGTCTTTTATGTTTACCGTAATAATAGAATAAAAAATAAGTACAGAAAAATAGTACGTCCGAATCGAGTCTTTACCTCTTAGTATCAATACGAGCGATTAGTGAAATATACAAGTAAGTGAAATACATATCGGAAAATTATTTTAATCATTATTTTAAAATACGTCTAATATAACAAGTATATTTACTTTTATAATATTCGAAGAATTTATCAAACAATATTTTTTCAAAACACGGTTTGTTGAACGTTTCAAACCCTTTTCACTATATCAATTTATTGAAGTATGTTTTATTTAAAGATGCCGAGTTTAAATGTTCTGACTATTTTGACTGTGATAGTGTTACATCATGTTAACGGAGAAATCATCAAAAATTTTCTAGAATCTGTAAGAAAAGGTAAGTCACAAATGAATGTCTAATGTGTATGAATTTATCATCTTTTAAAATATGTAATGGTAATTGTATTCAGATTTTTTAAATGACAAAACAAATGGGGGGTGGGGGGGTTGGTTCTTCCTTATTGTGAATACCATATCTTATAAGGGGTTTTAAATGAATAAAATTATTGCGATCAACTGGCTGGTTAATCACTTAAAAGTCTGAGGGGCAAATACAGAGACATTGTCCATGTCTCTGGCAAATAGTAAAACTAACAGTGGTCCAATATTTTAGATTATAAATAGAATACATAGGTGATTATTAACACGGTAGAGGTGTTTTTACAGATTGTGCCAAGAAGCGTGTTACAGACGAACGTTACTACATCGTCAAGGTACGGCAATTCTACGTTTTGCGAAGATGTCGCGGAAATCGTCTTTATTCACCCCTGTTATGTGGATGTGTCCCAAGGGCAGACCCGAGCTCATCTTTCCCACGAGAGAGGTTTGCACCGGCTGGCATTGCAGGGCCAAGGTCAAGTCCAGACTCGTTGAGAAGGATAAAGAATTCTGTATTTCGGAATCAAATAAAACGCCCAGTTTTCAAAACCACTCTAAGACCAATATTCGAAATGGCTAGACCCTTGACGTTGACCCTACCTAACGAAAGGAATTCCAGGAAAACTTCACTGTCGCCCCCGGCACCACAACTAAGACCTCCCGACCTGATTCCAGTATCGCAACAATCTGACTTCACCACATCCACCCCAATAGGTATGTACACTTGTACAGGTAGAAAGACGGGCAGGGGGAGAGGTTGGTTCGTTGGTTGGTTGATTTCTGCTTAACATCGCTTTTCAAGACGTTTTAGTCATCTCGCGACATGGAAGCAGAAGGTGCCCAAACTAGTAAACAAAGTGGCGCAACTGGGAAATCGAACCTGGATCGTCTACACCGCAAATCGTGCTTAATTATGGCACCACGCCTGTCCCTAATGTGATGGGGAAGGTGGGGGCGGAGAGTTAAAACACCTACAAAAACGTAAGCCTGTCTTGATATCTAACAACAAATGAATTATGTAATTTTCAGAAAAATGAATATTTAAGAATTACATTTATCATTCCATTGAAGGCATCATGATTATAGGCACATTGATAATAGGACAGATTGGTTCTGTAATGTCAAATATTTCTTATCCGACGACTAATGATCGAACCCGGCTGTCGGTAACGCTTTTTAACAGATAGGAATATCGTGTCACGGTGTACGTTGGTATAATTATGAAAGATCCTTCAGGTGAGTCCGTTAGGTCAAAATTTTGTGACATTAAAAACAAACGCACACACTGACAAACAGGACAGTGTCTATCGCGCATGTAATTCTTTGTGTCCGATCTGCCCTTTGTTCATTGAATCTGAAATGATGAAATATCAGACCGAATTCCTTGATCTGAAACTTCCTTTAATTCAAAATCTGCCTTTTGTCACAGTGTTCAGCACCAGTGATCCAGATAAATTCTGCAATCCATACTTTAAGTTCCGATTCGACAAATCCTTCCAATCATCCAACAACAGCATTTCATCACAGCCGTCCAAAACCATCAAGTTCGTCCCAGTCGAGGGAAGCAGTGGATCAACGGCGGCACTCTTCCAAGGTGAAGGCGCCATTACCGTGTGGAGTATGAGCTTCATCACATTCGCTAATAAAATCAAATTCTACGTCAGATTTAAGCTGAAGGAGGGATACAAATATCGAAATAGGTTCTATAACTTGATATCTGATGGACCATGTCAAAGCAAGAAGTCCAAGTACAGCATATCAGTGAACCCTATACGGAAGGAAATCAGAGCTTTATTTATGTTGAGGAATAAAGATCAACTGGATATGGCACTCAAAAAAGTGGTAACTCACTTGTAATGTGTATATCATGGAAGGAGTTGCTTTAAAGTTGTCATAAGAATGCATGCAATCCATTTTCACACTATATGTGGCGCATGAATGGATGTTATATTATATGTGTGTAGGGTTGGTACATTCTATTTTGATTGGTCCGAGTCCTAATTAATCATTATCTATTCAAACCTTTAAATATGCTAAAGGGGGATTTTAGCACATTCAAGGATTGATGATATACTAAAAAAAATGGCAGTTTGAATATTGGATTAAGGATTTTATAGAATAACACAATGGAATCACTTAGTTGAATCACTTAGTAATACTTCTTGAGAAGACATGAGAAAGTCTCTCATTTCACTCCTACATAACTTTACCTCTTCTTTTGTCAAAAGCCATAAAGAATTAAAACATAAATGTATTTCTTAATCAAACGACTTTTTAAAACAAAAGTCCCAATGGCCACTTGGCTTACCTGAGCCAGACGACAAAAGGAGTGTTATAAACAATGTGCTGTTACTTTCTACTACAAAATGTTACATACTTGAACTATGACAAATTTCCACAGACAATATTGTCAATATAATGGGCCTTATCTTACCAACATGAGCACAATTTTCTCCTTCACAAACAAATGACTGCTAGAAAAACTTTGCAGACACACACAACCATATGTTTTCTCATGCTTATTGCATTTGACTACTAATAAAATACTTTAAATGTGAATCATGAATGAAAAGCACGTCAGCAGAGTCCAAATTAAACAAAACTCTCACTAGAGTCTTTACCTCAGATGAATAAAAAAAAAATAAAAAAAAAAAATAAAGTGCTAATTTGTTTCTAATATTCCTCTCTTAATTTACCCATTCGGAATTACGTTACTATGAAACCAATGAGTGTGATGAATTTAATGACCTTTTAAATTTGTAATATTCATATCATTTTCATATCTACATGTAGTATCAAAAAGTATATGATAATATGTTTTCTTTCAATACAAAAACTTGAATTGTTCCTAGAATCTGGATAACTGGGTTGAAGTAACACTGGCAGCACAAAATGGAGATGTCATGCTTTCCACACAGAACAAGGAAGTAATGGGGTTCATGGGAGGTAAGTTTGATCTAATGAGAACCTTCATGTATTACTAAGATCTTAAGAATTATGTAATCAGTACAGAACTGATGTATACAATGTTGTATATGTAGTAAATGACTGAATAGAGAGTGAAAATATGAAACATGTGTTCCAAATAATTTTTATTGAAGCTGTGAATTGACAATAAATGTGATGAGTCTTCAATAGAATGACAAACATCATATGGCCATGTAAGAATAGTGTATAATATGATTGTTCTCCTGTTAGAGCAAGAAAAAAATAAAGAGAGATCTTCCCCATGAATATCCAGTATCATATTCCATGGGGACAAATATAGGGACATGTCTTAAAGACTGAGGCAGAAACTTATAGCACTTCTACCACATCAAAAAATAAGCTATAATGCTACAATACAGGCCTGTAAATTAATAACAATAAAAACATCATTGGAAAAACAGAAGGCAAGCCACCCTCACTTCTTACATCTTTTAGTGTATTCATTAAGAGGACAGAAAAATGAAAAACTTGATTTCTTGTAAGTAACATACCCAAGATCTAAAGGACCTTTAACACATGTATTAATACTCCCATTCTCCATCCATCATTTTTTTAACATTGCCACAAGTCGTGGCTCTGTATGATAATAGGCCACGACTTGCGGCCATTTCCTATATTGCAAACCATAAATCAAACAATAAATGGTAATGAAAACAATGTAATAACAAAAACTGTTTCATACACACGTCAAATAAGTACATATAATAACTCCTATTACTAAATGTAGCATTTTTAAATGAAAAATTCATTAACAGAGGAAATTTGCTAATTCTATTCAAATCACAATTACTCATGATTCCGGCTATGAATTCTATTCTACTGTTACTAAAATTGTTTGGAAATTAGTGGAATAATGAAATCCATACCATGGAATTCATACTGTAATGTACACTAGCATCAGTAGTAATCCCCTACCAGCAAGAAACTTGTATGTCATGTTAATGCATAAGTACTTCATTTACACAACAATTTCCCTATACTTTATCTAAGGCTATTTCTTACCTTTATTCATTCTTAGCTTCAACAGTAAAAGCTTCACCGTGTCCATTGGAAATTGGTAAAAAGTCTCCCAAGGGAGAGAACTTTGTAGGCTACATTGACATCGTAAGCAAAAATTTAAATGAATTACATCTATGTAGAATAGAACACTTCAATGCGGTGATTTGTCTGCCCTTGATATTAGAACTCTCTCACTGTTTCTCATCGTGAGGTATATAAAGGGTGACTACCACTGAACTGACCATATCTCACCATAGTCAATTGATCATACAAAGAAAGATAACAGCTTTTATACCATTCCTTTATTCACTTTATGAACAAACCTTAATAAACAAGGGCAGAAAACTCACCTTATTAAAATGGACTTACATAGCAAAAGAAGAAAATGATTATAATAAATGTATTTACCTTTTAAAATGTTTGAACATGATACTTTATATAAATTGTAGTTTATTATTAGTTTTACATTTACCATTTTTTAATTTATAGATTCAGTTCCACAATTGTTTTGGCAATGGATAGGAGAAAACACCTGTTCTGTATTGATTGAAAATTATGTTAAACAAAGTACAGTATACTAAATTTTCACAAATTACTCCTTCTTCTTTTTTCGTTTTTATCATATTAGTTTGTATGATAAATACAAGTACTTTACATGTTCTACATGAGATCACAGAAAAATCATACATAATACATTTATATGTTCATTACTCACTGAAAAAAAAACATTGTTCAGTGAATATGCTTGTTGAAAAGAACCCATGTAATAAAACAGTTAAACAGATAAAAACAAGATGTGTTTGTAAAACACAAATGCCCCCGATGGCCACTTGAAATGTAGGACCAAGTCATGGTCATGAAGTAAATGGTCTTGCTGTAATCTGAAAAGATGTTATTAATGGAGTATGCATGCCGGATATGAAGTCTCCATCTCTCATGGTCCAAAAGTTATGGCAAAGATTAAAGTGGACAACAGACAGACAAACAAACAAAAAATCAGATAAACAGGTCATAAACAATATGCCCCCAATCTTCCGATCCGGGGGGCATAAAAACACAGTATGTAAAAATTTATTCACTGAACAATTTTAACGACTAGTTACATGTAACACAACACGGAAATTATACTGTATCATACAGATCCCAGAATTCATAAATAGAAAGAAAAGTGTTTTTTCAACAGAAACTCATTTAAATAAATTTCAACCTGGACACAAAGCAGAAATCTACACAGTGCTCTCTGTGCTTATATGTCGGATTTTATCAACATTTTCCTCAGCATTTACGTTGCTATCACAATTACTAATTACATCACTTTCCCTGGATTGTGAATGAAGTAACCTATGGCGGACGTCTGAATGTTCAGTGTAATCACTTTCACTTAATTTTATTTGGAGAGATGAAGAAACCTGATCTGGAATGTCAAGATCTTGAATGCTAGATTTCTCCACACATTCGTAATCAGTCATAACACTATATCTGTCTGGATCCTCCACTGAACTAAATAGATTTGGCTGCATACCTGAATTTATTTTATACAATTCAGTAAAAGAACCTACATCATCAAAACTAGATGAACACTGGAATGATGAATGTCTTTCTGATTGGTCTACTTTTTGTTGCCATGACTCTGGTTGAAAAGAGTCAGTTGATTGGTTGGATTCCATATTAGTCTCTTCTTTCTTAGATTCCGATTTGTTGGAATGTTTTGAGGGATCTTTATTGGAGTCTATCAGATTATATGTTTTTCCAAGTATACATATACTGTTGAAAATCTTAAAAGTCAACAAACTGGAAAAAAGAAATCTTATATCTAGAGGCATGACCATTAAACAGGAAAGGACAAGTATGTGAAGACAGTATGCGTAGCTGGAAAACTGCACATCTCTATTGCAAAACAATATTGGAATTAATTGCAGCCCATTACCTCTGTCAAGCTTGGGCTGAAAACTCATAAGGAGGAAAAACAAAGTTCTGTCATATTACTCACCGAATGTCATAGTGATTACACTTACCACTATATACCAACAATTACAATATGGATGAAATAATCTGATGTTGTAAAACAATAAACTAATCCAAAATGACACGCTCAAAGAATCATGAAAATATATTCAATTAATGATAATGAATAGCTTACCATAAATAAAGCATAACAATGACCATAAATCCTGCATTTCCCGACACCTTGAAGGACTTGGTACAAATTCTCAGAGTCAATACAGCCAGTGGTATAGGTGTAAAACTCATTCTTCTTGCTATCATATCAGAGTAGTCAATAACTGCCTGTAGTAAACAAATAAAAGCCAAGTTACATCCCAAACTTTATCTTTCACTGACCTTCTTTCAGTTTTAGTACTGACTGATTTGAATTACTGTGATGTCCTAATTCATGTCCATTACAAAGTAATAATGCAATTGATAAGTATAAAAATACTCAAATGAATTACGGTACACTAGTAACAATGTATATCTATTCTTTTCTTTCATTGGAAATAAAGGGATCTTGATCTAATTGCTTTATGGTTACAGTTATAAGAAATCTTTCTACTTCTTCTCACATCTTTATTAAACCATGTAAAAACCTGGTACTATTATTTCATATGAGCAGTGACAGATATATATAAGAATTAAACATGTATAAAAGAGACAATGACTTACCCTACTCTGTCGGTTAGCGATAACTTCTTCCGCTAAACGTACAGAAAATGTGCAATATATCTGTCAAATACAAGAAAATATAATTACAAAAAAATAATTTATTGAATTTTAAATTGACCCTTTCATTTCATGGAATATTTGTCGAATTTTATGACGTCACAATATATTTTCAATGTTTGTCTGAGGTATGACCAAGGTGTAAAGTATTGTGACATCATCTAATTTAACACATTTTTAAGCATAAATGGAAGGGTCAATTACTATTCAATGCTACTTTAAACTTTGTATAACATATTTAGTTCCTTTAAAATTTCATGGTTCAGCATTCTGGAAGGGTCAATTACTATTCAATGCTACTTTAAACTTTGTATAACATATTTAGTTCCTTTAAAATTTCATGGTTCAGCATTCTTCGGCTAAATATACAGATTGATTGATTGATTGATTGATTTTTGTTTAACGCCACTCCTCGAATATTTCACGTATATGGAGATGGCATCTGCCTGATGCGGGGCATACAAATTTTGACCTTTGCAACGGACCCATCCGAAGCAGTGAGGGCTCTTTAACGTGCCATGCATACCACAACACAGGGCCTTGGTTTTTACTGTCTCATCCAAAAGACAGGACACAGGCATGACAAGAGTGGGAATCGAACCCCGGCCTCCCGATTAGGAGTCCAGCGCAAAACCTCTAGGCCATGCCGGCTTACTAAACATACAGAAAATGTGCAATATATATATATACAAAAACTATAATTACAAAATGAAAGAAAGGTAAAAGTTTAAAATGATGATAAAAAACTAAGATAAAAGCAAATCAATAAATGCAAAAGTAAAAAAAATTCAGACTTGAATAACTATACTTACATCGGCAGGAATTTCATTAAATTTTAAGATAAAGGCATGCTTGACCCAATCTACCAGTATCTCGGCTATGAAAACCAGGACTGCATCAGGAATGATCACCCATACATGATCTGAAAGCAAACTCCATTATCAGTGTTCATTGCAATACTGGACTTCCGAGATACGCATCAATAATTCAATTTAAGTGAAATGTAGGGCATTCTGTGTCCGGTATGATGTAAACGGGTACAACCATGACCAACAACCCAAAGTGATGAAAATAAGAGCTGTACTTCTGTGATTTTCATTTTGTATGATTAAAATGTATTTATGAATATTTTGAATATTCTAAATATAAGTATTTTGTAAATATTATTGTACAAACAAATGTCTACTTCCACTTTCTTTTATAAAAGTTTGTTGTTACGGTTGTACCCTTTTTACACCATGCAGGAAATTGAATGCCTAACATTTCACGAAAAAGTATGTAAAATTCAAAGCAGACACATGTCTTGGAAGTCCCATATTGTTTATAAATTAAGACCACCAGGGTCATGTCAAGTATACAGAGGCAGTCAGAATTCACTGGTGGAGGACACCAAACTAAACACAGGTGCCAGCATTGAAAATAAATTACAATAAAATATTGAAATCCTCCTTGAAAGACCATTATGTTTTTGCCATCTGTAACATACATAGTAAACGCTTGATGGCCAAGTGGGATAGACCGGTATTCATTTTAATGTCTCATGTCTCTCAAAGTTCAAATTCTAGTCAGGACAAATGGTAAGTAACACTATTGTAAATTTATCTTTTAATGGTGGGCAGGATATTTTTAATCAGTTTTCTGGTTTCTTTCATCACTAAACTATGGCTGATGCCAAACTTTTTAAAAAATCATTGTAAGGTTTCAAATAACAAAGGCACAAAGTGTTCCTCGCATTGAATCATCACAATTACTGACCTTACAAGACATTTACTTCACTATAGGAGCAATTAATCTTTATTTCCCATTAAACTCTCAGTTTAATAACACAATTTTATCAAGTACATTACCCTAACACTAAACTTTCTATACATGTATCTATTTTATGAAAGGGAATATTTATAGTGTTTTTATTATTCTTACCCATATTCCAAGAAAATTCATTCATATTCCTAATGAAGACAACACCAAGAAGTATTATATAATGGAAACGTTCCTTGACATCACTGCATGCTATATGATACAAGAATTTATTGTCTATCTTACGAAATAAACTGCCCTTGATCTCTATAAACTGTAATGAAAATACAAGAAATCAAATATTTCACACAGCAAACTTCATAGCAATATTTTTCATCTGAATCTTGTAAAAAAAACTTTAAATAAAGAATATAATAATAAATAAATTTGATTTTATTACATAAAGAAAGGGTTTTAATATCTGCTGTCCATTTCTCGTTCAACTACTGCTTTATATTAAAGAAAAGCAATCAGCACATCTGGAAATGAACACTTTCTATCCTGTTTCATTCCACAAGGAAAACATATGATTTTGTTTGTATTTTGTTTTCGCCATACCAAGATTTGCATAACTGCATCTTGTGGGTAGAATCAAATCTGTAAATCTGACGAAAGCTGTAGAAATGCTTGTGTAATGCCTGCTAGTGACAGATTGGAGGTAAAGAAATAATGTTTATATATGTTTGATATTTGCTCCATTTGATGCTGATATGTGTAGAATCATGCCAGCCATTCTGTTTATAAATTGCAAGATTATGTAATGTAAGGAATTGTGGCCCTTTCATTAAAATTAGGCCACGTCTTGCAGCTAAGTTTAGATAATTTGATTTAATATTAATTATACAATATACTTACATTATTAGACATCATGATGGTAAGCAGGGCTTTGTTATGAGAATTAAATGCTACATTCAGTACTGTGGCTTGGAACAGAATCAGGAGTGCATGTATAACTTCAAAAAAGTCAAGTATTTATAATGTGTCATTGTGTGTAATTTGATGGGAGATCAAACAAAAGATGCAACATAAGTATACATCAAGGTTATACCACTTATATGGTGATCGTACCTGCTTGATGCATGGCTTCATTATTTCTACCTATACAACAGACTGACCAGAAACAATCTTCTAAGTGCCAACATATACCACGGCATAGGACCTTTGTTTATATTGTCTCAGACAGATATGCAAAAGCTGAGATCCTACCATTAGAAATCCAATGTAATATCACTGGGCCAACCTTCCCCTTACATATAAAACCAACAACTGGGATAGAACCATTAGAAATCCAATGCAACATCACTGGACCGGTATTCTCCATACAATCCAAAATCAACAGCTGGGATAGAACAATTAAAATCCAATGTATCATCAACCTGACCCTTACAATCCAAAACCAACAGCTTGGATCAAGCCATTAGAAATCCAATGCAATACCACTGGACCAACTTGACCCTTACAATCAAAATTAAAGCAAAATATAGTATACAGTCAAATTTTCTCTACATACTTTTGTCAGAAAAAAATGAAATCAAAATACAGAACAGTCAAATATGTGCTACATACACACTGCCAGAAAAAGAGCATAGTTTGTTTCACTACCTTACATATATACTGTATATAAACACATCTACACCTTTTGATTTGAAAGGATACCAACATAGATAATGGCAAGAATAAGATGTGGAATAACTCCCACATGTTCTCTCTTTCTTCCTTTAGGTTCAGTTGCTGTCCAAAATAAAGCATCTAGAATATCTTGCCCAAAACTAGAAAACATCCTATCAGCTATCTGAAATTGAAATGAATGTAGAAGATGTAAATGTGTATAAAACAGTCTATATTAGCAATATCAGTCGTAATAAAGGAATTATGGTGAACATTTCAGCCAATTACTAGGTCAACTCGGCACATCACTTAACATTCAATATGGCTCATCATTTAGATAAACTATAATAGTCCATGCTTAGTCTATGTTTTTATCTTTATGTTTAAAGCAATCAATTACTATCAAGTTATATACTTAAATTAGGTTTTGAATATCTGAATTCGAATGGAAAATGTTAAAGTTTTTGAAAATTGTCAAGGTCAAGGTCATAAAGAAAGAAAATATAGCATCAATCAAAAGCTTTAGTCACAAGGAATATATACATGTATATGCTACATATGAAGCCCCTATTTCTTATTATTGAAGAGATATGGTCAAGGTTTTTGAAAATAGACACAAATAGTCAAAGTCAAGGTCGCACAGTAAGAAACTATGGATTCAATTAAAAGCTGACAATGCAGACATCACGCACCACTGATAGTACACGTGACATTCCCCGGTCGTTAAAATCTTTTAAGGATCATTTTATGACAATAAAATATATATTGCGTGGCCAACAGAAGGCAAACAAATCCTTATGGAGAAAGTTTAGTGACCTGTGACAAGATAGCCATTGATTCAATAGCATAATACAGAGCTCACTTGTGCCAACAACAAGGACGACGACATCTACGATGACATTCCTTTGTCGGAACTACAGATCAAACTGCTGTTTGATGATGATTATGATGATGGCAGCAACAACGAGTTCGAAGACTGGGGTCCAGAATATGACCGTTAAAAAGTTAATGGCCGTTGGCTGCAAATATCTGTTTTAGTGGCTACTATATTCTTTGAAAAGAGGCTATATGTAACTGAAAGCAATTGAAATGCCCTACTATTGAATGTGTTAATTAAATTCCCCTGTGTTGTTAAGTACACACAAGTGATACCGCACGATCATTAGAGCAGAAAGGCTCCCGAGCAATTTATTGAATGTCATTGAAAAGATGCCATAAGTAAATACAAGCTTTTGTATATTGAAAATTTAAAACTGATGCGAGTCAATGACAAATTCCAAAATTTCAAGCCTTATAGGCAGACCGACTTATAAGCTCATATATATGGTACACATGAAATATGAACTCCCTTTCATAGTAAAGGAGCTTATAGTTGTTTGAACAAGTAAATTCAGAGAATTGTGGTCTCCTGCTTTTGGGATTCTACCAGCAAGGGTGCAGTGATCTGTGATATATTGTCATGGTTGTGCAAGTCTACAGACACACATGCCAAATATGAAGGCCCTACGTCTTACGGTAAAAAAAGTTACATTGAAGTAGGTCAAAGGTCATGGTCAAGGTCACATGATAAAAATTTTTGGTACCAATGGAAATGTATTGCATTTGGGACACACATGCCAAATATGAAGGTCCTACGTCTTATGGTTACAAAGTTATGACCAAGGTTAAAGTATTTGTGACAGAATGAGATTTAATGTCCTCTCACTTTCGATAAAAGTGGGGGACAGGTGCTGACAATGAGGATGCCATCGAGGGTATTACAATAGATCTCTTAACTTTCAAACTGGCAAGCTTAAATTCAAGTAACTTTCTGCTGAACCTAGGCAACCAATGAATTTCAGTGAACAACTACTGTACAAAAAACAATCATTTTGTAAATTACATCGACAATACCAAATATTTATACCGGTAGCATTAATGATAAGATACCACCTCTTCCCTTTAATGAAATTTCAAACAGTTCAAAGACTTTTCACTTATTTTGAGCCTTTATTAGAACTCTGAATAATACAATGTTTCAAGACAATAGCCTCTATATCTCCCATATTCACAGAGCTGTTGTAGGAGGGGGGACTGATGATATGCTGATTTGAAAATAGAGAAATGTGAGGAAAATGATCCACCGCCATGACCTGGTGATGATAGTAAAATGGACATGGACAAAGTTAATCAAGAGCTCGGGTTAGTGGATTTCACTATCATCACAAGATCCTAGCAATAGATTCCACTTATCAGTTACGTTTTTACTAATACTATTGTCTCTACTAGAAACATACATTTCTTCTTCAGAACATGAAAATGTGCAATCAAAAACAAATTTCTCAATAAAATGTATCTGAGCATACATACTTACTTCTAACATATTGAAGAAGACATAGAGTTTAATGACAGCTTGACCCCTAACTAGATGGTACATCATAGATGTATCTATATAATTGACTATGATAAGACTAGCTAGTAAGATGACACCTTTCAGCATATCACACACATGGGCAGGTTCTAAACATCTACAAAGACAACAAGTTAACAATTCATGTCTCATAATTTATTCTTGTATTATAAGGCTAATAGGTTTTATTATATACAATTGTAAATAGATAAACCCTAACTTCTCTCTATTTACAATTACCTGCTACAGCATATTACCAATTTAATATATCATTATTAGTAGTAATTTAGTAATATTATTAGTTAGGGAGTCATCTTCAGGGGTGACATCAGATGCATAAAATTATATACATGTTCATAAACCCAATATCATGGAGTATCAACCTTGCAGATGACTCCATAATGAATTTATCCCATCGATGATCTATTAATACTTGTGAGATTTAAAATAATAACAATAACACAATTAGAACAACCCTGATGTCATAGACACAATGTAAACAAACCTGATATAGATTCTATATTAGGTGGGGTAAAGCCGTAATACAAGACAGTATTTGGTCAAAATTGACCAATGAAATAACTGCATTCTGATCAGAGGTGGGGTAAGAAACTTTATACACATACTACAGATTTTATAGCAAAATTTCTACTTCAGATAGACATTTTTAGGCAGACAAACAATACTTTTTAATACTGGTTAAGACTAGGAGAAGTATTACCTTGGGGTAAGTATTCCACATGGCTGTGTGAGAATTTTGAAGGAGGCCAACAGGATTCTGATGGGTAGGAATGTAAACAGGAACAAAAAGGCATCCATACATTGAAAAAATCCAAACACTACAAACTAAAAGCATATATTTTGTCAGTTACTGAATCAACGTATAAAATATTGTATTAGTGAAATACAAGCCTTTCAAACAAAAGTCATGATCAAAGTCAGGCTTTTTCAAAGCTTCAAATATTTTATCATTGAATATATGAAAATGAAGACATCATCAGGTAATACATTTACATGCCAAATATGGAGTCTTTCATTGCTCTAAATATGCTCAAGGTCAAAACAACAGACAGAAAGTCATTCAGATACAAAAATGAACAGATCAATATCCCAATATCATTTAATATGGAGATAAACAAGATCTGATGTCATGGATACACTACAGATGTTCTTGTTCTAATGATTACTAATGGTGTGATCATACACATCAGACAATCTGATTAAAACCATATCTTTATTCTGCTTCTCTATTTGTCCCACTACAGATAAAGATCTGGCGAAACTCCGTTAGGGGTCATGTTCTGGTGAACTCTTGATTTTCAGCCAATCAGTGGATCGGCTACAAATTCCTAGGAATAAAATTAACATCCACAGCGTGTGTGACCAAAAAGGTAGTTTTTGAACAGTGTTTGTAACATATTGCGTCACTATCACGTGCCTAGCTGAGTCATTGATTGGCTATGGGAAATAATGGTTTGGGTGACTGAAACATCATCAGAGTTCACCAGAACATGATCTTTTACGGGGTTTCACCAGATCTTTATCTGCATTGGGACAAATAGAGAGACGGAATAAAGATATGGTTTTAATCAGATTGACACATCAGACATATATTCATTGCACATATATATAACATGAAATATGATAGAAAAACAAAATGTACAATATGAGCTGAATAAGAAAAAAGTAACATGTGTCATCAACTAAAGTGTAAGCACATAAATAATATGTAAATAATACACATTATTCCAAGTCAGATTTATGATATATATTTATATATTATTTGAGTCTATCAAAGAGAATGCCAACCAAAGCATACTTATAACTTATGTGATTAAAAATTAAGCAATTTAACACACCTTTTCTAATTCTCTGGGAGTTTTCATGAAAGTATATACTCGCTCTCTTCTCTCTGAAAATTTTGCTTTATCTCTTTCCAAAAAGTAGCCTCGAGTTAATTCAGAAGTAATATAACCCATCACTGATATATTTCCTGGAAAAGATGAAAATTTGTGTGCGATTATTTTCAAATATATCTTGCCAATACATGTATCACCTTCAATTTCAGATTTGCCACATGATCCTCATTTATAAAAAGATGAATGTAGATTGCATATAGATCAAATCAGTCGATCCATAGTACTCTTACCTGTACAGTACGGTCCAGGTGGAACTTAATTTGCCCACTGGTCACAGTGGGCATTATTAGAGTGGGCATTAAGAATGTCCACTGGACACAGTGGACATTCTTGTAAGAGTCAGTTAGAATTAACATACAGGTAAGTGGACAACTTGATAGCTCAGGTAAATGTCCACTCCTAATGCCCACTGAAATTTCAGGTGGACTGCCCACTGTGGACAGTCGGCATTCAAAGTTCCACCGGGACTGTACTGTATAACATAAACAATGCAAAATATGAAGGTTATAGATGTGCACAATGTCCCTGTGGTATTTATAATGATACACATTGATAGACATTCATGAAATACTCAGCCTAAGGCAGGTGCCCAGAGGAGTAACTCTCTCTTATTTGGTTTTCAATATTTCGATACCTTCCATGAATGCTCATTAAAAATAGGTAATTGGCAGTAAAATGCTACAGAAAGAAAACAAAAGGATGTACATATAAAAGATGGTAAATCTAAGATTGTAGCGCATGCAAAGTTTTATATCACATAAGCTCAACTGCTTAATTGCCTCCTTGATAGAGATGTCGACAATTTAGCACACTCTCCATTTCATTCACAAATACATGATTGCAAGCTGGACCATTACCTAAGTCACTACTAAATACATACAATATTTATAATTTAAAGAATATTCAATTCATAGAGAAAAATTGCAAACGATAAATTATATGAAAACAAAAATTGAATAGATTACAATGACTGGTGACACTGCAAATCTATGGTCGGAAAAAAATGAGATGACATGATACCAAACCAGTTTACAATATTTCTACATGTATAGATATGATTTATAATCAATAAATCTTTTTAAAATCTGAAGGTGTTTAGTAAAATATTTCCAAGCAGACAGAAATTTAATTCTGTTTTCAAGCATGTTTTCATTAATTTTCCTTATTTCCCTTAGAATGGTACTAGTTTTGTCTAATCACTGGACATCAATCATTTCTGTAACGTACTAAGTGTTAATTTTGAGGTTATCCTATCAGGAAATTTCATCTTTAATGACATTCAAACACAGAAAATTAGCTTTAAAGGTAAAGTACTAATACTGAACGTAAATTTAAAACAGGTAAGACGAGTAATTTCAAGACAGTGTTCAGAACCATATAAATTTTGTATACTGTTGTCCAACCATTTTCAAATCTATCCATAAAAATGTGTTATACATGAAATATAAATTAACTTTTTTATTTGTCTCTGATTCTTTCTTGTCTCTTAGAATATTTGAACAGTTAAGGGCCCCATTTGGCCCTCGATTCAATATACTTGAAATAGACCCCTGCTTTACATTAATTAGTATGAGAAGAGGAAGGCAGCTTTTCAACTTAAAAAGCAATATGAGAAGTGTATTCACCGATCAGATTGATTCCTCAAATGAAAACATTCATGTATGTACTTAATTAGTAATTGATGTATCCATGCTTGTATTCGAATATCAAATAATTGCTAGTTTTACGTTATCCCAAGATTATTTGTGATAGCATATGATGCATTGCAAAAGAAATAAGAATTATATAATGGGCGCAAACAAAGAAGTAGGGGATCTAACTTTTATTATATGCCAATGTCTACCATGGTACAATATTTCAGTAAGGAGACACTTCTGCCTTTTTCCATTTCGGTCAAGACGCTTTGGCCTTTAATTTTTTTCACCTTAAATTTCCAGAGGCAAATATGTAATACGACTGTGGTTGCGGGTTCGGAAATCATACTGTATGAATAACAAGATGCTGCCAAGCATGGAATCTTCTCACACGGGAGCAAAATCCATTGTTACACAAAATTGAACTTGACCTTGAACACAATGCCCCAGTGGCTCATTGGTTGTACAGAGACTTTGAAAATGATGTGCATAGTTTAAGATTATAAATTCATGATTTATGGCCAATGTTTCATTAATTTGTTTTTGATTAAAGCCTGACTGGAAAAAGGCCGAAGTGTCCAGGCCAAAATATCTCTTGGCTGAAGTGTAAAAAGTCTGAAGTTTCTTGCAACCCCCAAGACAGGAAACAAAGTGCTGCAGTAGGTACTCAAATCCAGGACTTCTTGACCACAAGCAAAACACACTGCTGACTGAATTTTGCTGTCTCATTCGCAAAGTCAGCATGACATAATTGTCTATAATGGTCTATGTCAAAATACCCGAGGAGTCTGGTTAGTACGCTTGGAGTTTATTGTAAGCGACAATACAACTTTAAATTCTGCTGAATCAATTCTATAAAGAAATACAATCCAAAATGTGTAAAACATAAATTCAAAATTTACTTGTTTTGAATGATAAAATATCATAATTATTCTTGGTAAAGTCTGTTCAATAAATTCCAAAGGGAATAAACACCATAAAAAACTGTAAATCAATGCACTTGCCGAAGCCTTCATCAGGGTGATGAATATATTCTCTGACCTACAAGGATGAAAATTCGCTGAAATTTTAAGAGGCCAAGTGGGCCCCAAGTCAAAAATTTTAGGCACCCACATTGAAAACAATTAGCCCACATCCAAAATGACATTTTATATTTCATTTGTTACACCATTTTATTGAATTAACATACCAGAGTAGTTACAATTGCTCTTTTTCAATTTCATGCTTGATCTCTCTCTCAACCTTTCATACAGCACATGTTCTTCATCCTCAGTCATCTCACTCAGACTCTCATAACTTTCATACTCAAATTCACTCTCCTAACTCTAAATCACCACTCCATTTCTCTTCTTGTCATACGCTTTGAAGTACAAATTTCGACCATTGTACTTGCGCTCTAGAAACTCCGGTTTGGAGCAGTGGTTTGGAGACACCTTGGTCGTGTCTCCACATTTCGTTTGTTATCGGTCAATATGAAACTCCTCGTGTGTTTACTCAACAAACAGTTTGTAGGTAGGTGAGGAGTTGATGATGACATAGACTGGCAATGCCTGTCTAGATCTTAAAATATTTTCGCGCAGCGATAGCAGGTAACTCCAGTCTAATGATGACATTGATGATGTCAAGAGAGCGCTTTTTAGTTGACTGAAATTTTAACAGCAGTAAGAGCATCTCATTGACATTGATCAAATAGGAGTCGAGACAAAACCAGTGAAATTAAGGTAGGAATTTCACGGTCGCCAAGTGGGCGATAACGATTACATTTTCAGGAGCCCACAGGCAAAATTTGGTCACATTGGCGAGTGGGCGAGCGCTTATTTTCATCCCTGGACCTTTATGGCAATGATTGCAAAAGTGACAGCAAATATATCCTACGTTGTGGACTATGCATTGTGTTTTGAATCTTTTTAGGATTTGCTGACTTTTACAATCATCGCCACGTAGTTCAGAGAATATATTCATCACTCTGATGAAGGCTTCGGCCGAAACCTTGGCAAGAGCAGATAATAATTCTTGTTAGTGTTTTATCAAAATTACTCCACAGAATATGCATTGCCCTCTGTGACAAAGTCTGATGCCCCAAATGTTCTGAATGCCTGTTTTCAAATATCCAGATGTATGACTTGGAGAACACACTTTTTATTAAAACATATGTTTTCACTTGTGAAATTTTATTTAAAAATACAATTTAGAGAATTAATCTTATTTAGTTATTAGATGAAAAAGCAAGACTGACGTTTTGGACTTTTCAATTCCGTCTTGGTTTTTTCTGAAGAACTCTCATGTGTTGACATATTCATTTTGTCTGTGTACTCTGTCATTTGAAGGTGAGATGTAGAAAAAATACATATGATCTGAGTTTTTTACATCTGCTACTCTACTGATGTCAATGTCATTTAAACGCTTAGACATAATACGCGTTGGTGTAAAACATTTGAAAGACAAGGAAGCAACAATAGATCAAATATGATTTTCTTTATTAAAGAGTTCTAAGTGACGTGTTCCACTTGACAGATGTCAGACAAGAGAGGAAAAGATTCTACACCTCCCCCACTGTTGCTTATGCCGGCCGGTGGGGGACTCACACTTAATCCTCCAGACCAACCCAGCATGTTCATGCCCGTTATACAATCAGAACCCTCATTACTAGGATCAGGTACTTCTTACAAATACAATAACGCAATGCCGGTTTTTGTTTCAGCGTTTCCTCTGTTTTAACTAACTATTGTCTGAATGACAGTAGGTCTTTCTTTGAATATCAAATGTATAAGCCATTAACTTCTTCTTGTGCTGTTCATTGTTTAGTTACAACTGCAACGGAAGAGATAGGACAAAATAGCTCTTCCATTGCAGTTGTAACTTGTAACTATTCATTGTTAAATCCGGGACTTCCAAGAACATGGTATAAAGTTGGTAAAAGGGGTGTTTATAACAAATTTTCTTTCTGGAAATCAGATATAAGGGTATTTGAAAATGAGCATTCGGAACATTTGGGGTAAAATATCAGACATTATCATAGAGAGCAATGCATTCTGGGAGGAATTTTCGTAAAAAGGAATGATTAGAATATTTGGTTATGCTATTAGAGCAACCTTGGGAAAGAATAGTACGCCTGGGGGTTTGTGTATGGGTTTTAATGGGTATATATGACTCTATTTATTGATTTAATATTGTTTGTATCTGATTGGGTGTGAATATTAAAAAAATTCTTCTTCCAATACGAAGTGTACTCAAAAGTTGAGCATTATACTTCACTTGTATGTTTAATCATGAATGACCAAACAAAAAATAAACATAATCATGAATGAATTCATGATGTTACAGGTTTTGAGGGGAAAAGGATAGGTTTTAAAAAAAAATATGAAAATGAACATTTATAAAATTAAATATTAAGATTACGTTTTAGTCTTATTTAAATAATGAAAAAGGTATTTGTCCATTTATTGGAATTCTTCCCCTTTATTAGCAAAGTTGACAAGAATTGGAGGGAACCCCCACCTTCCTTTAAAAACCTGGAATTGCATTGATGAACATTAGTTCTCTGTGTATAACAAATGAGTATAATTATTTTATTATTCGTTATGCATCAGATGAATATTGATATGCAAACTTGACACTAAATTTAAAGCTCTTATATTTCGGAGAGGGGAAGAGGGGCACCCAGATAATGTTAAATGTGGAGTATTCTTCATATAGTATAAAAACACACAACCGCAGTAGAGCTAGTGTAAGAATCAAGTATGACCAATTATTGTAGCCATACATGAACACATTCAATTTTTTCAAAAAAGATTTCTCATTTGATATATGTTCAGATGACCCCCGTCCTACATTTATTTTAAACAGAGTTTTACTATAACAGACAGTGAAAAAGTTATAAGGGACATTTCTTTGATAAACATGTTTTCCAAAATTTGGAACAAAAGGTTTTGCAAAAATCTTCAGTGTTTTACTCATAATTTATCTCAAAACTTAGGGAAAATGCTTCGCAAAAATATCATTAGAGTATCACACCTGCCTCATTTTTATGTGTACTTATTGCTAAATTATTTTACTAATTTTATCTGATGAAAAACCCGGACTCCTACCACAGAACTCAGTTTATTTGCGGTATTTTAGGTATATAGACACATTTAACTGATATTGTCGCCCACTATATTAATAAAACAAGAACTCTAGATATCCAGTCAACTCCATGTACATGTATATTTAAAACGTGTTGTTCTACACATGTACATCTACTGGTATATTTTCTACATTTCAAACAACGACAATTTAATTGCTTTGCTTGTTAAGGTCATTACTTATAAATATATAGTTAAAAGCTCAACACTATTCCCAATAAGCAATAACAGTTTCACGAATACATATATGTTTGGTTTAGTCATTCTTGATCAAACATGCAAATATTCTTACATTTCATACCAAATAGGATACAAATACTATTGAATCAATTAATAAAGGCATATATATCCATAAAAACCAACACACAATCCCTGGGGTGCACCTTTCTTTCCCTAGGCTGTTTTTAGCATGAATCAGAATATTTTATCATTCAAACCAGTAAATTTTGAATACATGCTTTCCTTTCAAATTGTATAAGAAAAACTCTTTAGAATTGATACAGAAGAACTTAAAGTTGTATGAACGCTAACACTAAACACCAAGTTTTATCCCAAGTGTCATGGCCAGACTCCTCGAGTATATAGACATTAACATCACGCCGACTTCGAGAATTGTTCATAATCTTAAATAATTGTTTATGGTGTTTTAAATAGAACTTGTATCAAGCATGTTAATTCATATAAAACACCTCCTCGGTCTTCTTAAGACAGAAGAATGCATAAAATTACCATATCAGATTTCATTTAGTTACCTAGTAACTAAAATGAAGCAATGAAAATTCAAATGATGGTAAGTGAAAGTTTCAGCCACTAACATACATGTACATAGAGTGATAGACTGGGTAGTCAACGAATATAAAAAGAACTTTATTCACTTTCATTTTTGATTTGATCATGAGGTTTACATGTATCCTCTTAGCATATACATATAGTTATTTTGAGTTAATGTCTAATACTACATGTAAGTAGCTTGGTAAAATCATTTTCAGATGAAGAAGGTGAAGCAGATAGCTTTATTGGTCAGACACCACCATCCTCTTCAAGGCCAAACTCTGAGGTGCCATCACAATCACCCAGTACTTCAAATCTCTTTGGCCAATCGGTGCAAAGTCATGATCCATTTTCTCAAGTTGGAAATAATCCTCTCCCTCCTTCAATGGGTTCGTCTAACATAGCACCGCCTATTGCACCACCTTCTTTTGCATCACCAATTCAGAATGTTCCAAGTGGCCCTTCAGGTGTTACTCCACCACCAGCAGCAAAACAGTCTACAGGTAGTTTGACAAAAATTTTGCTCTAAAGATCTGATACTATATGTTATATATTGTTACATTTAATTTGCAATCTTTACTCTCGTCCATTCTGCAGCATTGTGAGACATTGTAATAGTCATAATCTTATGTTAATGTCCCATTGTGGTTCTCATTGATATCCAAAATTATGTGTAGGAAACTGGTAATTGCTAGTGAGACTCAGTACCAAAATCTTATGGTTAAATGCAGCTAAGCAATCCATACTTTTGAATTACACAAAAGTATAATTGTTTATTGAATTTATAATTACCGGTACCTTTATTTCATGGGCTTGTCAATGTACTTTATAATATGTGATTTCTTGTTATAGGAAATGCATTTAGGAGACAAGAGGGACTCAGAAGACCACAATATGCTCAGATGCCATCCGGAACATACGCAGGTTCAGGGCCCTCAGGGACAAATGCACCACCAGGACTCCCAGATCAACAGCCTGGACTATTTCCAGGATCACAACCTCCTTTTCCAGGATCACAGCCTTCTTTTACAGGATCACAAACAGCATTTCCAGGACAGATTCCTACTCAGCTTCCATCATCACAGCCCCTTACATCCATTATGTCACCACTTGCTGGTCCTCCAGTAGCTCAGGTAACTTCTCGTCAGTCACATCAGTACATGTAGGTAATTATAGGTAAAGTGGTGCTTGTATCTTAATATTTAAAAATAGTTTACAATTAAGCATTGATTACTTTAAAGATTACCGTAATTACTCGAATATAATACGCACCCGAGTATAATACGCACCCCCCAAAATGACCCTGAAAATCATGAAAAAACGTCTAACTCCGTGTATAATACGCAGGGGAAAAATCCAAAACATGATGTCAATTTCGTGTTGAAACAGCAAGACCGCGAGCTGAATTTGCTTTGCCGTATACTTTTTACAGTGTAATCGCGTAACGTTTATTATTATCAAAAGCGGCACAGAATGACCAGCCTTTATTCATAGTGTGATATCAACGCTTTTCTCTCTTTCATTTCATTTACAATCAAACTCGCATAACGATCGCTTCATTTTTTCTCTCTCGTTAGAATGAACGTGCGTGTCTAATATACTATCAGGGACGTAGATATATACGTCCCTGATACTATGTGAACTTTACGCGGAGATTGCAAATGTTTGTGAAGACAAAATATATATATAAAAAAAAACAATGAATGAATGTTATCCAAACTGTCGATGCTCGTGCCGTTACGGTCAAGTAGTTTCACCTGTTGTGTAACTATCGATTAACCAATTAAGGATAAATCATTATATCACCCGTACAATCTGCTAACCAGAAACCACTGCTAAATAACACGGCACAAGTATTCTGCCACATTGTAGACTTTACTACTTTTATCGCCTTGGGCATTTACTACGGGAAGCAGACAGTATACAGACAATAGATATATCTCACGCCTCGTGGGTTTGATTGATGGCTTTAGATACTTTAACGGACACATGCACTCCTCTAAATCCGCCACTGAAGCTTAAAAGCGTGGGAAAAAAGTTTCAGATTTCTAACCCTATGTATAATACGCAGTGAGAAAATGAGGGGTCAAATTGGCGAAAAAAAAGTGCATATTATATTCGAGTAAATACGGTACTGATTATCAGTTAGATCATTGTTTCTCAACTTTAGCCTCTTCAAAATGGGAAGGTTAGATTTTTGCTGGAGAGAACTATAGGTTTCCTCTCGATCTGACTGTCTTTGTGTCAGTTATGGTTTCTGGATGATTTCTCAAGTATTAAACATCAGATTCAAACCAAATTGGGATGTATACACAGTGAAGTAATGAGGAAGGTTCCTACAAACATATTGAAATTTGTTTGGATTGGTAAGGGACATAGATGTGTATTCTTTTATTAAAGCCTTAAGAAGGCTAAATATGATTAAGGTTCACATGATGCTTATTTTGTTTTCACTCTTACAGTTGATACTTAAAGTCCTCTTGTTAGTATAAAATCAGTAAGTAAAAGAAAAGCTGATATGTAATTAAGTGATCAACAGTTAACATTATAGAAGTGAAAACAGAAAAATTACATTTTGTGATCATCCAGAATTTAGAGGAATTTCTTTATGAAAATGGCAAAAATTCTAGCCACTGTAATTTTCACCAGGTATTCAAATCTAACAAATTCATAAAACCATAGTTTTTCTTTTGGATGGCCCAAATGAATGATAAAAATCAGAAGATTAAAATTACATTTATTCACCCTACAGGTTCCTCCAACTGTATCCATGGCAATGCCTCAGTCACTATCAGGGTCCCCTATGCCACCTAAGCCTCAGTTTGGTGCTACATCTGGACCTCCTGGCAACACTAGTCAAGGGATGTATACACCTGTACAAGCCCACTGGTGTTACTGTAAAATAGTGGAGAAAAAGGAAATCTGGTACCCTTTCTCCATTGTAGATAGTCTACAGTTAGAAGAGGCATTTAGAGCAGGTTTGTGAAAAGTAATGGGTAGATAAGATAAAAGATTGTTGCATCTTAAGAATTTAATAGTACACACAGGTAAATCTATATGTAATATCAATAGTTAGATATTTTATCTTTATTATGTTCTGTAACCCATTATGTACATTGTATTTCTTTCAACACCATGCAGAGGTTTAAAGTAGTGCAGCAGTTTTTGTGTGGTTGTTATCAGTCCAGTAATATGATAAAATCATAATTTCATATTGTAGCATCACAGGGAACTTTACAATACCAGTTTTATCCATTCTGCTCAGACAAATAAAGTTAATTTTAGGCTGAATCCATTTTACTATAGTAAATCAGACCAATAAAAATGATATCTGCCTAAATATTTTATGCTTATGTGGAAAAATCATAATCCACAAATTCCAGTCCTTGATTTCACAATGAAGGGGTCGCTGTGTCCAACTTTAAATTCACCCATTTCATAATTTCATTGTGATGTAACATTCAACTTCATGTTTGACAAACTATTTATTTCTGATGCCATAATGAAATAAAATACCAAAGTGTGCAAAATCAGACACTTATTGATCAGTCAGTTATGCTTACTGTGAAATATCATGGTGGAATCATGACTGATAAAATTCAAACTAAAGCAAATCTGGTAGAAAACAAAGTGATGGGGGTTTTGTTTTTTGTTTTAATGTTACCTCAGCTGTAGTGTAACTGAAGTACTACACTAGAATTGACTTAAACTTCTTAACACTGTCTAATCTGGGTTGGAATTGTGGCAAGACATAAGTTAAGTCTGGCAGTGTACTCGCCTTCACCTTGTCAGGTAAACAATCCACAGGCTCTTGTTAATTCGATCCCCGTCCCACACACACACACACACACCACATTAAGTGTGAGGGGTGTGCATTGGTCTAAACAAGTGCTTGTGAAACATTCCCTGGAGTGAATTAAAATAAGCATACGAATGCAATTTCATGTACATGTAATTTGTAGGAAGAGATACAACTCCTGTGAGTACAGATGGTGGTCGCTATGATGTATTACTTTATAACCGAAGCAGACTGCCGATATATTGGGATGAAGCACCATCTGATGTCAGAAGATGTACTTGGTTCTACAAACGGGAAGGTGATAATCGATATGTGCCATATTCAGAAGAATTTTCCCAACAGTTGGAGGTAAATCTTAAAAATTTAGTTCAAAATTCAAAACCACTTTTCCATCCATTTGCTTTTTTTGGATAGATATGTGATAAAACAATGTTTTTTACCTTTGATTTTTGGATGTTAAATTTGATATGCTTATAACTTTATTCATATAAATTACACATAATTAGGATTATGTGAAAGAAGTTTTCATTAGCAACAATGATAGGTCCTAACATTAAATATGCAGTCAATTTTGAAAGAAATTAAAGTGTTAAAAACTGGAAAAAAGTACGAAAATGAACATTCAAGCATATTAGTTCAGACACTTGCAATTTATTACAGTATGACATTTATTCAATACTTTAGGAAGAATACAAAAATGCAATATTCAACAATGCCTGGCATAAAAGACTAGAATTCCCAGGAGGAGAGACAATAGTTATGCATAATACAAATGTTATAGTTCATTTTCAACCCTCTTCTCAGCCTGATGAATGGGGCACAGTACAGGTAACTAATTAAATCTGAATTAGAACCTGATAGGAATTATTACATTGCATTTATGTAGCGTAACTAACAGATTATACTCTGTAATTCAGTATATAAATCATATTGGCACAGGTGAAAGTAGTGATTTCATTTATGTTACTGCATGTAAATGTATTTCAATACCGTTGATCAAGAGTTTGGTAGTAGTTAATTAAACTTTTGAACGTTGCAAAAACACATAGAGATTTGCATTGAATTCTTTGTCTAGTTATATTTTGCAACATGTAGATATATGATAGCATTTTAAAAAGTTAACAATGGGTATTAAGTTTCTATGGTTATGAAGTGAAATCATCATAATCAAATTTGATGTTAAATGTTTGGAATGAAAAATACCCTTTTCTCCCCCAATAAGTAGATAGTTTCTTTTTACATTAAATATTTACAAATCATGTATGTGTCACCAAAAATGCATTTTTGAATTGTCTATTCCTAAACCAAGAGAAAAATGGGGGAATATGCGTAAAAAGGGGTCTTGTATATAGTATTGTAGAGTACATGAATTATGTATTTTTAATCTGCTACCCCCACTGTATAGTAGCATTCTTGTATCTTCATCTTCCATTTTTCTCTTTGAAGGGAAGCTCCCCTATGGTGGTGAGTTTACACGCAAGTTCCATTTGTTTGGCTGCTAGAAAACCTTAATGTCGTAATGGTAGCATGGTGTCGTTCAGTGAAGCATACTAATTGGTTACTTTGACCTTGTTTGCAAAGAATGATATATTATATGCCTTAGCAATTTTACTACACAAGCTTCTCTCATCCATCTTGTTTTTCATTCCACAAAATCCTTGACGTAAATCACTTATTAGTATTAGTTATAAATTAGTCGGTTAAGTCTTTATATTCATGAACCAGATGTCGATATTTTTGGATGTAAGTTATTATTATGGATGGTTATCATGGTACGTATAACACTTGACGTCTCTTTCATTGTAAATCATAATGTAGTGGTATATGTATTATGATTGTTTTCTGAATGAGAACTTGAAAATATAAATAATGTAATTCATCTACTGATGACTTTATAGGTATGAGAGCATGTCCACTGGATTTTGTATTCTTTCTTTATCGGTAGTTTGTGCATTTTCCAGTCTTAAAATGAATGCATACATGTATCACAAAGTACATTTTTAAAAGTCTGTAGAGTAGATATTTGATAATTAATGCAATTTTAAGAAGTGTTGGAAAAATAGGAATTCGGTTTTTATTGAGCTTTCTAACAAAACTTATTTGTGCTTTGATTTTCATTAAGAATGTGTCACAGTGATGTTGTGTGTTCTACTCCAAAATGTTGTAGTCCTTCTTTCCACAAGATTAGACCCTGTATTTCTGTCCTTTGTAAACACATTATTTGAATATTGTTCTTCAACTATATATACACAACAGCAAGTTGTTCATGCCTCTATTTTATCATGTTATGAAATAATTTTCTCTCCAAGAAATATGCTAGGTCATTAAAGATGTAAAATTCTTTATTTTTAACAATGTGGTGTATTAAGTGTGCATGATACAGTATTCTTCTGTTGGTATCTTCACATCAGTTATGTCCTGAAAGAGATCTTTAGATTTCTTCTTTTTTAAATTGATGAATTTAAATGTTGTTTATGTTTGCTTAAAGACATTTTAAATTGTAATACTGAGATTTGGGATAAATTTAAAGATTTTTTTAAAATAGTTTTGATTCTTGTTTTCCTTCTAGGGTGAAGGAATGAGACCAAGAGTTGTGAAAAGAGGAGTAGAGGATTTTGAATCCATTGATGATGGTATGTCATACCTCCCTCATAAAATATTTAAGAAGAATTAAAAAAAAAATCATGTAAAACTTAAGGCTAACATTTAAGCTTATTATGGAAAAGACAATCTACACACAAAGTATGAATATATTTTTACATTAATGTTAGAAGAAATTCACATGAATAGTAGAAGGAAACAAACATTTTAGAATACAAGAATAGGATGCATTACTCTTAATTATGTTAATGAACTAAAGGCTTTTAAAGAGAGGTTAATGATTTGATAAATGGTAACAAGCTAAAGAACATTATTTACAGGTGAACCTACTCAGATTGACCATCTGGTGTTTGTTGTCCATGGCATTGGTGCTTTCTGTGATGTGAAGTTTAGGAATATTGTAGAATGTGGTGAGCTACCAGAGATAAGCATTTTATAATATTCTTGCAAGAAAATAATGATTGGAATGAGGCTAAAGATGATAATTTATCTTTTTCAACATAATAGGAGTATGACATAATGAATTACATCACTTGACAGTACTTTAAGCTTGCACTACCATCATTGAGTGATTGTTTATATTTATGCCTCCCGGATCCATAGATCGGGGGCATATTGTTTTTGTCCTGTCTGTTTGTTGTTAAACTTTAACCTTGGCCATAACTTTTGGACCATGAGGAATAGAGACTTCATATTTCAAATGGGTACTCAACTAATGAAGCCCTTTCAAATGACACCAAGGTCAATGACCTTTTGACTTTGACAATAACCTTCATGCTAAAAATAACTTTTTGGACTGTTGCTGTCAGGGGCAGTAGTGTTTCAAAAGCACAGCTTCTTTTTACTTATTTAACAGACATTTAATGCATTTCAAAACATTTAATAATTCAATAACAACATAAGAATTGTTTTTGAAAAATAAATTCAAATCAACAAACAGTAGGTTAAACTTGTTGTTTTTTCAGAGTTTTCTTTTCTTGATATTTCAGTGGATGATTTCAGATCAATATCATTGAGTCTCTTAAAGTCTCATTTCAAGCAGCAGTTTGATCAACGTAGAATTGGTCGCGTTGAATTCTTGCCTGTTCATTGGCATTCAGCCCTGCATAGCGATGCTACAGGAGTTGATAAGTAAGTAAATATAATCATTAATTATTTTATTCATAAATCTTTAATGTTTCTTAGTATTTTGATTTGTCCACTGATATGTTGATGGTATTAATGTGAATAAATATTTTTCAAAAACTAAATACACACATGAATTATTTAGACTTTATAACATTCAAATTGTATTCCAGTTTCTAAAAGCTAGAATTTTTCATGTAATTCTTCATATAAAATTGTTCAGACATGATGTGTTCATGCTATTTTGATGCCACATCACCAACAAATGTTGATTTCAGTGTGACATACGGATAGCGACAAATTAAAACAACTATACATATGTGAACTCTCTCCCTGTTAGAATTAAAAGGAAAATACTTTACATGAATAAGATTTTTTTATTTACAATTTAACAATTTATTAACAATAACATTCCATTGTCTGTTCCAGAGTTAGATTATAGTTAATAATTTAAAATTGTTCATGGCAATTCTTTAGCTCTGACTTTAAGAACCTGGAAAAAGTATTAAATTTTAGTTTGATTTAATCTTACACATCTGTCTTTGCTCTTTATTTTACAGGAGACTTAAAGCAATTACTTTGCCAAGTACAGGAAAATTACGTCATTTTGTAAATGATACACTTATGGACATTTTGTTTTATACAAGTCCTCTTTACTGTCAGGTAAATCAGTTTTAATGTAACATGTACATAGCATGTAATCATACATATCAATTTTGCAAACTGAAAATGAAAAGATATAATAAGTAGTCCTTCAAAGGGAAGTAAAATATACTAAAAGAAATAACACAAACGCTCTTTGCGGCAAATTTTCGGCCTCCTGGCCTTTATCAAGCAATAGTTAGAATAGTACAGTAGATCTACGTAATATCCATCTTTATATGTCTAATATAAACAAGCTTGTTTATATTAGACATGTTAAAATGGATGTTACGTAGAGCTTGTTTATATTAGACATGTAAAGATGGATGTTACGTAGATCTACTGTACTATTCTAACTTTTGCTTGATAAAGGCCAGAAGGCCAAAAATTTGCAGCAAAGAGTGTTTGTGTTATTTCTTTTTGAAAATGAAAAACTTGAAAATTGAAATTGAAAACAAATGTAGTGAAAAGAAAAATTTGATTGTTCAAAATCAAATTAATGACTGAAAACACTTCATTGTCGCCTAGAATACTGACATTCATGCAGTAATAGAAGGGCCACATTTGCATTAAGTATTCAATCTATTTCCTCTTATGTCTGACAAAGCTCAGCTCCTGGTTCTTAGTATGTGTGAATGTCTGCCAGCGGACTTCCAAGTCATTTGGTGTATTCCTAATTTTCTGTATTATCTCCAATGTCTTACAGATTAAGCTCATGATTCTGTGCCAAGAAAGGTTTCCACTGTACCTATGAGAGATATTATACAGTAAAACTTCGATATCTCAACATGGGATATCTCGACTGCCCAGCTTATCTCGACATAAACTGCTGGTCCCGACCGTTTTTCTTAATAAAATGATTAAATTCACCTCGGATGTCTCGACATACGATATGTCGACTACCATGCTTATCTCGACGTCACTTTTCAGTCTCGATGTCAAGATTTACCCGATTTATCACGACATTGGCTTCTACAGGTGGTTTATTGATCATACTGCTGTACATGCGCCGCATAACAGATTATTGGCTTATGAACTTAAGTGTATGAATGATGATGATGATTTTTGTTAAATGATGAAATTAGTAATGTTGATAACAGATGATAATATACATGTAGTAATGTAGAGAAATTATATTACAAGAACAAGTTATCAGCAAACTTCAATCATGTGTAAACGTTTAAAAGGACGCTGGTTCTCGGACTTTCGTCAAATCCTTTGCTGTTATGTCACAGATAGGTTGTCCTCACCCTACATCTCCGGGTGTTTTCTGTCAGGAGATGTAGTTGAAACCAAATGGTCAGGTAAAGCGTAAGTTAAAAGTCAGTTCTGTTGAGACTAAGCATGAAACCATCGCTGAAGTAGAGAAAGGTTTGTTAAGCAAGGCAACCGTAGTGAAGAAGTTCAAAGTTCCTCACAACACACTGTCTACATGGTTTATGCTACAACGAGATTAACTTTGTATCCAGTTGAAACAATGTATTATACGAAAGTATGGCGACAAATATCAATTTAACTTTCAAATTCGGATATCTCGACCTACCGATATCTGGACATATTTTTCTCGGTCCTTACGATGTCGAGATAATGAAGTTTTACTGTAGTTATACCACATTTTTCCATGCCAATGTGTAATGAATTAAATTCAGATTTTTTTTATCAACAGACTATAGCTGACACTGTTGGAAATGAGATGAATAGACTGTATAATCTTTTCATCACCAGGAACCCTCGCTTTCAGGGTACCATATCGGTAGCTGGTCATAGTTTAGGTATCTATACATGTCTTTGGTTTATATTTAATTCCACATGTCAGATATGTTTTTGCTTCTTAGTCAGATTGCAAAGCAATTCCAGTTTATAAATTAGCGATGTCTGTCCAGATGTCTGTCCGTCAACATTTTTGTTAAGAATCTGGTTGAAGCAAAATGGCTAAGTTTCTAGTTGAAGCACACCTTACACATAGTTTAATTATGACCAGAGCTTTCAAATTATGCCATCACTTTTGACCCAATGGCTTTGACCTTGGACTGTGACTTTCTTTTAAAAAAAATTAATTTTGGCTATATTTTTTCAGTCAGTATGGTAGGGCTTTTGTTTAAAATTTGCTTTGCAATCCAGCCATACTGTCTTAAGCGATTTCTTATTGATTAAGAAAAAGTAGTCAGACTGGATATTGTTTTACATGTACCACAACTTCTCAACATTATTTCAATACATATATTGATCATAAAATCTATAAGTATAAAGGGAATTAATATTGATTTCAATTACATAAAAGACCTGTTTCTTTTGCTTTCTATTTAAATTTCTATTTTCCTTTGTTTCATTATGAATTCAGCATAAAAGTTATTTTATAAAATTGAAAGAGATTTCATCTTCTTACAGGTTCCTCTATATTATTTGATTTATTAATGCATCAGAGAGACCCAAATTCTAGAGAACCAGAATTTACAGCACCTGAACCAGTTTTAGCAGAAGTCACAGAATCACATTCTAGTGCCAGTCAGGTAATTACTCATTCTCTAAACTTGAATACATTAACATTTGATCCCTATTATCTACAGAAATTACAAACGGTTTCTATTGTTAGCTTTCTTTGTTGGTCAGTTTATTCTTATAGAGTGAAACAATAGAGTTAGTATAGCATCACATGTGATAATTACGCTTATAATAGCAGCTGTGGATTGTAATCATATGATTAAAACTTATAATAGCAGCTATGGTTTGTAATCATATGATTAACACTTATAATAGCAGCTATGGATTGTAATCATATAATTAACACCTATAATAGCACCTATGGATTGTAACCATATGATTAGCACTTATAATAGCAGCTATGGATTGTAATCATATGATTAACACCTATAATAGCAGAGATGGATTGTAATCATATGATTAACACTTATAATAGCAGCTATGGATTTTAATCATATGATTAACACCTATAATAGCAGCTATGGAATGTAATCATATGATTAGCACTTATAATAGCAGCTATGGATTGTAATCATATGATTAGCACTTATAATAGCATAGCAGCTATGGATTGTAATCATATGATTAACACCTATAATAGCAGATATGGATTGTAATCATATGATTAGCACTTATAATAGCAGCTATGGATTGTAATGAATCAGATATGATTAGCACTTATAATAGCAGATATAGATTATATATAACAGAGTGTAATCTCTGCATATCACTAGATAAAAACCAGATGAGTGAAAAGTTGTGCAAAAAGAGTATTTTTGCATTTAATGATGATTTTCCAAATACAGTACAAGCCGCTTAATTGAATAAGCTATTTGTCAGGACATTATTATTCAAAATAAACGAATATTCAATCACACGGCAAGACAAATGAATGCAGTTTCAAAGACCAGAAGATCGACAGATTGTGCAAGAATTGCATACGTGTATAACTTTCATGGTATCTATATAATGGAATCATTGTACATGTATCTATTTATAGATACACTAGAGTTACCTCTCCTAAATCCCTTACTTGTTTGTTTGAGCTACATTAAAGTCAACAAACCACGTTTTTGATAATTTTGCAATTGTCTTTTTAAGTACAGTGACCTAAATTATTTAAAAGCTACATTACACCTGCTCAGCTGACCGTAAATATAAAACTGCCACCCACTGACATCAGTCATGTAACCAGGGTAATCGATTATATAAGACAGGTTCAACAATTTATTTTAACAAATGAAAATTAAAGGCACGTTGAATCAAGAGAAATTTCGATTTTCCATCTGATAGAGCATGCAGAAGTCATCGCTTTAGTTTTCTCCAGGAATCGTAGAATTGTGGCCATTGCATCTGTACATTTGCTGTACGTTACTTATGCCGTTTCTTCAGCCTACTCGTCGTCACTGGCGTCGAATGATCGGATTTCATCTTCGGGAGACTTGCACAGATTTTCTCATCAGTCCAGACAACTGTGCTCTATAGTTGCCATCGTTTGTGATGAAGGCACTAGACGTCTAGCTATCAACGTCCTCTGGCGGCCAGACATCGTAAGGTTTGGTTGCATCATCCTACGACGCAAAGCCAGCCTTGCGGAAGCTAGGCCTTACTGAGTAGGTTGGACAGCATCTAGTAGGGGCAGTCTGCACGCAATGTCGTTGGCTGACAGCGCCTCTTGTCAATATCTCCGATGGTAATTAATCAATCCTTTCATCCCTCCCGCCATGGCCTATTACACTATTAACATGTGATCTAGTCAACAACTTTCACCTGGACAGGTGTGAAACCATTTATATCTAATTGATAAATCTCCTGCACCGTAGTAAACAACATGACCTAGGGCGTGATACATTGAAGTTTTAACAAAGGTATGCTTGGTGAGATCATCACGCTATTCAAATAAACGATGTCGCTTCTTTATTCTAGTGTAATACGTGGCAGATTTTCAATAGATTTGATAGAAAATGGTTTTGGATTTCAGCATCTTATTCAATAAAACGAAATATTCAATAATGCGATGTTCAATTAAGTGGCGGGCACTGTATACATCTATGATAGCAAGGGTGTCATAAGGGAAAAGTTAAGACATTTCATGATAGTTTTTGTGCACAGCATTACAAATGGTTTATGTTATTCCTGTATTTAATTTAAAATACAAATTGGTTTCAGTCAACTGTGGCAGAAGAGGAGACTGATGAACCTGAACTTACACTTGAGGAACTTCTTGCTAAAGTTGGACTTCAAGACAAAGTGAATTTGTTTGAACAGGAACAAATAGACATGGAGTCATTGGTGAGAAAACTGATTCTTTATCTTCATCAGATTCATTTTTAGGCGTTAAACAGATTACCCTTCTTGTACTGATGTGATTTGAATAAATGGTATTGTATATCAAACTTCATTTATTCCTCTTTCTATATGGTATCACATTGTGTTTTTATTGTCTTTACCAGAGTATGTGTAGTGAGGGAGATTTGAAGGATTTGGGATTACCCATGGGTCCTAGGAAGAAACTTAAGGGTCTTCTCCAAGAAGAACAAACAAAACGGGTAAAGTTTTTATTGTTGTAAAAATGATTTGATTGTTTGAGAAGTTTCTATATAAATAATTAAATGTATGTATGACACAAGTACTGTTATTGCATGCAACTGTGAATGAAATAAAATTTTAAATGTCCACTCAAGAAAAGAAAAAAAGATAGATTACAATATATCGTTTTGGTGCATATTTCTGAAGTTATGTATTTTGAAATATTCTATTTACAGGAAGGGAAGAAACAGCAGCGAGAACAAAAAAGGAGAGAGGACCAAGAGAGACAACTCAGAGAGAAAATAACCGAAGAAATGAAAAGTACAAGCCAAACTTCAGAGCAGCCAAGGTAGATTTTGGACAGTCATGTTTTCTTTATTTATTCTTTAGGTCCTTAGGATTCATACAACAAGTACACTCAGGGACTCTAAAAATGCCTATATATTTTTTTTCATGTAAAAACATAAATGTTTTGAAAATAAATTGCTTTGAATATCTGCTTGATATTGTGTGATTGCGGTAACTTTCATGCTATCGGCGAGACAAATCACTTAACCATAACGTAATACTACTCACCTGTGCACTTTTCAAAAAGTATTGACCATGTGCTCTACATTGAGTCATTTTCTTCAGAAATAATGTATACTGGTACCTAGTGCCTTTATCTATCCTGATTTCAAACTTTGCTTCATTAAAACTAACGCGTGAAATGCCGATACTGTCTGAGCAACAGAGGTATGCTGTTCTTGGCCTTGTAGACGCCGGTGTAAATCAAGGTATCATCGCAGGACGCTTCAACATCCGTTTGTCTACAATCACGAGACTTGTACGGAAGGCAACGTCATCTACATGACAGGTTTGCGACAGCCGTAAGCACGTCAAGAGATGTGATAGGTCATCACGGTAGGCAAATCCACCCTAGGATAGTACGCCGACGATTGAAAGAGCAAGGTTTGCTATGCCGTTGCCCATTAAAAGGCTTGATCCTAACTCCTTGCCATTGAAGAAATCCTCTGACCTGGTCCTGGAACATGCTTGCTAATCAAACATAATTGGCATGACATAGTGTTCAGCAAAGAATCAAGATTCAATTTGTCCATGGCTGATGGAAGACAGTGCATTTATAGGGGACGCAATGAACGTTTTGCGGCAAACTGCATAATTGAGCATGACAAATTTGGCGGTGGTGGCGCCATGGTTTGGGGAGCCATCAATCAACATTTCAAGTCATCACTGGTTATTTTGAGGAACGCTCTTACCGCGAGACGCTACATCGTTGACATTTTATAGCCTGAGCTCCTTCTATTAATTCAACATCATCAAACTGTCAACAATCCATTGACGTTTCAACAAGACAAAGCACGTCCGCACACAGCTAGAGTCACCTTAAACTTTATAAACATCCAGGGAATTAATGTAATGGATTTCCCAGCAAGTTCGACCTCAATCCTATAGAGCACATGTGGATGAAAACGCTTACGTAAACGTCACCGTTAACCAAGAACTGTGGATGAGTTGGCGCATGCTCTTCAAGAAGAGTGGAATAATATTCCTATGAGAAAAATTCGAACTTTATGTCAATCCATGCGGTCCAGATTGCGTACATGCATTAAAGCAAATGGGGGGCATACTCGTTACTAAACAAAATACATGAAATTTTGGATGTGGTATACATAACTGATGAAATCAAATCATTTTTTAAAAGAAACGTGTGATAGTATCAATCATATTGTCAAATATAATTCAAATTTTTAAAATAAATCAATTTTGATGCAGTTATTTACCTTAGTTGTTGATTAAACTATAATGATATTAGATAGCCCTTTAGGGTCAAATAGTCATAAAAAGTGCCATTTGAACAAATGTGAAATTTCCCATGGATCAAAGATAGATATTACATCTAAACATTTTCCATATGCTAGATTTAAATGTGGCATACACATATTCTTCTGCCAGTACATGTACATGGTCGAACATTTAGTAAACAATCTAGTTTCCATTTGTACTGAAACTTAAAAAGCAATCTGCAACTGCACCAATTTCAAGATTTATAAGTAGCAACAGTTGAAAATAAAATTTAAATACTATTGATTAAGTAGAGATATAATACCAGATCTGAAATATATGTAAATCTTTTGTAGCTCATATGCAACTGATATGGCTAAATATATAGAATTTAAAACTTACAATTAAGCATTGTATTGATACTTCAAAATACCTCATCAGACAGATACTGATCTTGTCATTTTTCTCCTTCAGTCCTCATGTCTCGGCCAGTGTGTCTGTGGAGTTTCTGAGGGGTGTTGCAGGGACAGGTCAACCCATTGTAAAGTATCCTAGACTGGACTTCAATCCATCAGCTTTATTTGCTATGGGATCTCCTATAGGAATTTTCCTATCAGCTCGTGGGGTAGATACCATTGGAGATGAGTTCAGACTTCCCACTTGTCCAAGGGTCTACAACATTTTTCATCCAGTAAGCTTTTATACCATAGTTCTGAACTGTTGTGAAGCTGTCTGGAGAAATTGAAGTGTGATTTATACATTAGTTGACCTTTGTGTAATTAAAAATATGAAAAAAAAAACACCTGTAAAAAATTTATATGCCTTTGTTTAATCTTTTTAGCATATGATTATCAAGTCAGACTTTTCATTTGAAATTGGCAAATTTAAATCTCATAGTATGTTTCATCATGTATAATGTGCTGGTACATGTATACAGGAAGTTTTATTTGTTATATTTTGAAGAAATGGTGAGGCTTTTTAAAGAACCTCAAATATTTGTATCAAGAATGCCCTATGGTCAATAAGACATTTGTAACCAGCAAAATAGTATGATATCTCTATGAAGGAAGACAGTCTTTAAAGGAAACATTCAAACATCATTAAAACAAATATTTCACTAATTTAACCTTAAATTGCAATACTTATAATTATGCTTTTCTATTTTAGTTTGATGCAGTGGTGAGTAGACTGTTTGTTTTTGTAAAATTTATGATAATATGTTCAAGGTTTAAAGCATGTTATTAGATATACATTAAGTATAGAAGTAATGGGTTTGGTTTTGATGTAGTTTGTTGGTTGATAATGTTTGTAAATGAATAAGTATCAGGGAACAAGCTGAAAATATAATTGTATTCATGAAGCTCAAATCTTATCTCACTATGTTGAATGTTTTGGTTTCTCATAAAGATAAGTAGATGTTCTATCCAATGTTTTTGAGATTTGACTGGATTATCGTGCCCCAAATATCAAAGTATAATCATGTTCATGGTCCTGTTTTACTAAAGATTTTATGACAGTTCGTAAATTTTGAACTCCAGAATAAAGCAACTTTTTAAATGCATACCCCAAAATAAACACAGTTTTTGTGAAAAACTATCAAAATTAAAGAAATCCGAAATGAGAAAAATTGTCCTTTTTGCAAAAATAGAATGATAGTATGTTGTTGAATATTATTTTTTAATGATTTATTGTTAGTACTTCATTAAAATGGGTGACGAAACTCCTTTGTGTTTAAAAAATTTCATGTATCATTTCAAAATAAAGTTTACATTTGTAGGCATATCGCCTAGAACCTTTGGTGATACCTCATGCAAGCAGTATAAAACCCTTCCTTATACCACATTACAAAGGCAGAAAACGACTACATTTAGGTATACATGTACTGAGTCAAGACTGATCAAGAAATGGTTCTCATCCCATGAAAAATAAAGATTCATAGCTTCAATAGAGCATTGATATTTTATGTTTATCAGAGTATAATATACATATGAATAAACTAATATGACGGTCACCATATATTTTGATACATTTAGCAAGAATAATTGTTGAGTTTGACCGAAAAATTGAATAACAATGTGACTTCAAATTTATATTTTCTAAATTTTAAAGAGTTACATAAGAGGGTCAAGAAAGAATATTGTGATTAATAAGATGACTTTGTGATATTTCTAGAGTTACGTGAGAGCTTGACTCGAGTCGGAGCCGATATAAAACAAAGGATAGTGGATTCTTTGCGTAGTACATGGAACTCTATCAATCAGTTTGCCAAAGCACACAGATCTGACGAGGATCTTGAGGAACAAGTCGATACTCAAATGTCATCAGTGATGAAGGAATTGGATGATGATCAGTCATGTAAGTATGCTGTACTCAAATTGTTTAGTCAAAATACAACCTGCTACAACCAATAATGCTGTAACCACACTAAAATGTATAGATAGTTCAACAACAACAACAATAGTGTCATAGCTGTCCTCTGCAATTGTACTTAAAGGACATACGGCAACTACTTTAAACAACTGCAACCACATTATATATATACTGCAGCTACACTTTGGATATTATAAGAAGTGAAAGGAATTGTGCGTTAAGTACAAATTCATAAGGCATATCTCTCTTTCCCTACAGATTTGTGTCATATCTATCTTGTGTCCAACACACAAGAGAAAAAAAACAGTGATCCGATGCAAAAATACAGGTTTCAATGAATTTCACAACCACTGTCGATCTTTTACCTTTACATAATAGGTCTGAAACAAATCTCAAAAGAAATATTTTTGCACAAGGAACTTCTGAGTTTATCTAAACCATTACCTTTTAACATAAAGAGCTTGGACGTGATGTTAATGATTATACCTGTATTTTACAGCCGTAGCTTCTAGTCATGGAGAGGATATCCACATGGGACAGCTCAATGAAGGGCGGAGGATTGACTATGTCCTCCAAGAGAGACCCATTGAAAGCTTTAATGACTATTTATTTGCCCTGTCTAGTCATGGATGTTACTGGTAAAGAAAAAACTATTTGTATTTTTAAAATTTTGATGTCTGAAATTGTGAGTAAAATGTCCAGTTGTACAATTTAAATTTTCCTATATATAACAAGTGGACTTAATTTTAAAATTCAGTCTTATCCCAGTATACATAGTATCTGTTGTGATTTGTGGCTTCGATTAAAAAGGCAAATTCAAATAAAATTTCATAATGCACAGTATATAAGCAAATTGATTATGCAAGTCATTGACTATAGTATTTGTTGTGTGAAAATTATTCAAAACCCAAACTACTCATATGTTATTTCCTGTTTGTATTTGGTAGGGAGTCAGAAGACACAGTATTGTTGGTGTTGAAGGAATTGTACTCACCATATGGTATAAATCCCCAAATGCCAGGACCAGATTCAATGTCACCACAAAAGTTATACAACTCTGCCAGTGCCTCATATGGTCCCCCTCCAAAGGCAATGTCAGGTCCTCCTCCCATGCAACAATTTCCTTCACCAGGGTCATCACTAGGAAAACAGACAAGTGTACCACTGATGGCTCCAACCTCTCAAAACTTTGGTGTCCCTCCAGTGGGGATAGGAGCAGGATCTGAGAGACAAGGACCTCCTTATGGAGGATTTCCTCCTTCAGGACCTGGTATGCCTCCTCCACACAATTCCTCTGCAGGACCTCCTCCCTTGACTGGCTTTGTGAAAGGTGTTCAACAATGATCTGATGGATTTCATCAAAACCAAATTACTTGATTTACATTGTGCAATTTAGTTTATATTTTAGATAAAATATTTTGGTTGCAGAAGTTTTCCTTCAGTTCTCTTAATTATCTGAATTTGTTTTAATTCGTTGATTTGTGTGGAAATGATTTCTGTTTGAAATTATTTCACTGTATGAATGAAGAAGGTTTTGTTTTACTTTAAGCAAGACTGATTGACGTTGATTCTAAGTACATATGTACATGTATGTAAATACAAAATATATAATGATGTGAAGATCTTTCTCTTTATCAATTCTTGGACATTACTGCTAAGTTCATCTTAATGTTGGATATTTTGTTTGAAAAAGAAATTCCAAGTATTCATTGGTTAACAGGGTAAATAACTTCAAAGCGGAAAGATTTTGACAACTTCTACTATTTTTTTCCTTGAATTTGAATTTGTACAAAATTATTTTGTGAATGGGAAAATGTCTGAGCTCTGGTGATATGAAGTTCCATGTTTACTTTTCCTCTGTTGAAATTGAGTTCATGTTTGATGTATACATGTCAAAGAGAACAAAATTCTTCTCACAAGAAGCTTTAATATTATGTATGGCAGAGGGTTGTCAAGAATTTAAATCTATGAACTATGTGATAAATCTGTGTTCAGTAAGTACTTTTACATTTGTACATGTAGTGTCTAAAAAGTTGTGTTAAATTAATTTTTAACTTATTGAAATTTTAACATACAGGATTCCATTATACAAGGTTTTCTTGGTAAAATATAGTTTTCATCAGTTATTTTCTGCTGGTATGCACATTTATTTGTGAAATGTACATTATACAGGTAGAGTGTAAAAGATGTACATGAAAATTATGGAATGTTTCCAAACGCAAAAATTATTGTACAAAGAGAAGGTGCAGAGTAATTATATGTATTTGCATACAACAGCATTATGAGGGGATGGATTTCTGTAGATTTACTAAATCAGTTTGGCTGAAAATATTAAACTTATGTAAAAAGATGAAAATTCCTATTATAATTTATCATATATACCAGTACTAGAACAGTGATATTTTCGAAAAATAATGTAAATGGTAAGCCAATGAAAACTTTTATTGATTTCTTGTGTTTCTATTTTAAATGAAGTGCAATCAATACAATAATCAACACCCTTGACATTGAACTGTTTATATTATTACAGACAGAAAAAAACATTGCATGAAGTCGATTTTCTCATTTTATTGTGTAATTCATGTATTGCTTGGAGAATTTAAACATTTAGTCTCTTGTAAGCTACCATTTGCCTTGTAAAAACCTCGATTGGAATGGTTAGACATGTAATATTCAAAGCATGTTGGAATTCACTGTAAAATACTTAAATACAATGAATATATCCATTATTGTTACATGTATTTATTGTAAAGCATATAAATATGTTGAAGGACCACTCTTACCTGTTTATAGCATACCAATGAATGAAGGTGTAGGTCACCCAACATAATGGTTAAGATAAATTTAATTTACTTGCATAAAACTTTTCTTATTCAATGGATGGCTAATGAATGAAGGTGTAGGTCACCCAACATAATGGTTAAGATAAGTTCAATCTACTTGCATAAAACTTTTCTTATTCAATGGCTAATGAGCTGACAGGTATATTGAACAGGTCTTTTTAAATGATTTGCAGACCTTAACCCCTACATTTCGATGTTGCCTTCAAAGCATATTGAGAATTTGTAATTGCGTTGTCATCTATGCAGTGGCAGATCTCTGATTTCTGAAAGGAGGGGCACATGTGAAAGTCCAGTATCAACCAAAATACTCGGCATTGCCAAATCTGGAGTTCTGCTCATATTGTTTGAGTGTTTTCATCGCTGTAATCTATGCATGGCTTGTAAATCTGTATCCAAAAAGAGGGAGGGGGCAGGCCCCCTTGTCGGTCTTCTTAATCTGCTACTGCTATGAGCATGTCTGTTTGTCCATATGTCACATTATATTGAATTGTCTTTGCAAGTTTCATATGTTTTTTGGTACACTATGAAGAACTACTTATGTATGTGTACAGTCAAATTGATCTCCAATTTATTTCAGTGAAAAATTGAAGGTCTCAAAGAATCTCACAATTTACTCATTTCTTCGCTTAAACTGTATTATCTTTCTGTCAAGCTTTACAAAGGAATTCCAGTGATCAAGGATTCAAGGAGATTCCCTTTACACTTTTGATCAAAACATGTAATACATGTACATGTATATAACACGGCACATGAGTAAGTAAAGGTAATTTCCTTTTTATATGCCCACTGGAGAAAACATTGTCTGTCTCTATTTTGTACAATTCATACCTTATAGCCACAGTACTTCTTATGGAAAAAAAGGAAAAGCTTATTGTTTTTCAAGGTCACAAGCTAAGTCGAAAATACCAAATTTGTAGAAAAGGTATACCATAAGTTGTAATTAGGTTGCACAAAGATGGTATACATACTTTACATGGCAAAAAAAAGAGTCATAAGAGTGCTTTTGTATTTTCGAGGTCGTACATGACGGGTAAAGTATTTCCTAGAAAAACTTGTCAGTATCATACTGATGATCATCAGACCCTTGTGCCTATGATTATCTATCTTGGTACATTAGTGTCTTTGTTAAGCGCAAGACGTTTATTATTTTTTAAGCTCGTGGATCCAAAATCAAGGTTGAAACAAGACGTTAACAGTCTTGTAGGCAAGATACAGACGGAACTTGTACTACCCAAAATTTTAAAACTTGACATAATAGCACAATTCTAACCTACTTGTATTTCCTCATGGAAATGGCTACATGAATTTAAGCCACTTCAACCTACCGCTAATATGGTTTACCTCGGGGTATAAAATATGGTATTATGAAGACAAGAGTTTTAATGTCAACAGGATAAGAAAAATTAGTAAGAATGCTTTCCTTTTATTAACCTCTTTTACCTTTGGTTATGATTTTTACAGACGTAGGATTTCACGTGTATAAAATAATCATATTATCAAATGGACATTTATATAGTACATTAAACGATGCCTCTTGAAATTCAATGAATAACAATGATTTTTTAAAAGTCAATTCTATTTCTGTTTTTATACGCCCGTCATAGACGGGACGTATTGCCGATGTCCATCTGTCCGTCCGCTATGGGACGCAATAACTTTAGTAAACGTCAGTGATTTTTCGTGAAACTTCTACATTGTGTACGTAATTTTTAAATAATGTAGAGGGAGAGCCCTTTCGATTTCTATGGGATACATAACTTAAGGAATCGTGAATGGATTTTCATAAAACTTCTACAGAATACTCTGATAAAATTGAAGAAGACGCCTTTCGATTTTGAAAATAATCCCTTTGTCGGTGCAGAGTTACGGGTCTTCGATTTTTCATTGTGAAATTCATCTTCACTACGTCAAGGTTTTGTGTCTTGCTCTGCGCCACAAACAGCAAGACGCAGAAACTTGACGTAGTGAAGATGTGTGATTTATGAGAAATCCATTTATTACTAGAAATTTTAAAATTTAAACAAAAAATGGTGCTAGAGTTATTTATGTACTTTGCTGTATATTACAGATTTTTTTCTTTTTTTTTTTCTGTACTCTTACATTTTTGACATAGAAGAAAGCAAAAAGTAGGATGAAGTTTAATTATCGTTTCCACAACTTCTTCCTGCCTTCATGGATTTCTACATTTCACAAGATTGTTGCCCAGGGCCAAACATGAGTCGTTTTGAGATCGTGAATAATAGACAAAAGGTGGATTGTTTCCATACTTTCAAATTTCACCCATTCAAAGTCCCTGTTCGAACTAAGCGACGGGCGTATTATGCCACGCTAGGCGTTGCTCTTGTTATATAATAATTGTTTTAAATTTTCATAAGAAAAGCATGTGACATTTTTTGCAAAATATTTACTATTGACACAAAAAGTACAACATTATAGAGTAACAAAAGAGGTAGATATGCTTATACGTCGCTAATAGCCTGCATCTCTAGATGCTCCTGTTCATGCATTAATATTTCGGTATCACTAATCACTACTTCGCCATTCATTTCAGGAGTAGCTAATGATTCTACTTTTTTGTCGCCATTTTCTATTTGGAATTCATCGCAATCAACGTTTTTAAGAGAAATATGATCGATCTCGTTTTCGTACTTTATATATTTTTCATCGTCATTATCGAACCCGAGATTGATTTCCTCGTTCATCATATTCTGGAATTTAACGAAATTTGTTTCCCCGTCGAGATTCGGTTGATATTCACCAGGAAACGGTAATGCCTTTAAAAGTCTTTCAAAGAAAAAATCATCGTTTACATTTAATGTCACATGGGTTTTGATGTAATAACGCACTTCTTCGTCCATTGATTGTAAATCAGTATCATTTGTTGTTAGTACAATCAGATGGTTACACTTGTCTCTTAAAGATTTCTCACTAGCTGACCGAAAAGTAAATAACGACCATTCGTCCTGTAGGTGTTCCCCTGAGAGTAAAAACAAAGTGTGCATACAGTTATCGACTGCTTTTAGCACATTTTCCTCTTTAGATGCCCCTGGGATGAAATCTCTATCCGGTAAACATAGAGTGTAGTCTTTTTCCTCTAATTTTGGTCTTAAATCATTCATTGTATAACCCATATCTTGGTCGGAATACGCTATAAACGCATGCCGTTCGAACACGTCTTTATGAGCGTCATCATTACCGTACATATGGAGCACGTGACTCCTCATACTAGGTAAGGGCATGCTCGATGTGTCATCATTCCTGTATTGTGGCATACAGTACATTATTTTTTCGTGGAATAGTCCCTGCTTTACATCAATATACCGTCCTCTTTTAACGTACCGTCGAAGGTCTTTGTTGTTGATTTCTTTTATAGAAACATCATAGCAGACAATCATTGCATAGTTTGTGCGGAGTTCTTTGATCTTCTCTTGTGCTTCATTCCATGCTACTTTTAAAAGATCGTCGTCTGTGACCATATCTTTCGACAAAACTAGTAACATTCGTCGACTGTGTTTTACCATACAGGCTATATTTTCTTGGTAAGAAAACCCCGCCACGAAGTCTCTCATCATCTCGCACACAACATACCGTTGTGTTTGCTTCTCTAAAAATTCCACTACATCTTTGAGTACCCAATCAGAGATGAGTGGTGAATGCACAATCACGACATCGATCTCCTCGTTGCAATCCTTTTCGTCTTTGTCGAAAGGATGAATACCAAAATAGATATAAAGCAAGACCTTGACCTCCAATCTGTAAACATATAAAAGAGAGCTGCACACTACGAGCAAAGCAATTGCTATGGAGCAGACTATGCTTGGAACGACGACATGTTTCAGAGAGTCAAAATTCTCTTTACATATGAACTGGTTGTCTGGTACAGATGTGAACAGTTTGCCATGTTCATTGTCGTCATCAACGTTACACGCCACGTGCAGAGAATCCTCTATCACGTCTACCTTTTCAAACAGCCACGCTTTCATCCACAACGTGTTACAGTCACATGTAAACGGGTTGTTCTTTATCATTATTTTCGATGCCTTTATTGTCCTAAATTCTTCTGGCAATTTCGACAAATGGTTGGAGGTCAAAGATAATACTTCCAGTTCTCTGAATGATTTGATAGCATTAAGATTGATAGTGTTTATAGCGTTATTGGCGAGAATCATTTGTCTTACGCGAGATAGGTATGGCCTGAATGATAATGAGGTAATATTATTATCCTGAAACCATAGGTCAAGGACACCATCCGGAAGCGAGGCTGGCAAATTCTCCATTCCCGTGTTCACACAGTCTACTATAATAATTCCTGTCACGGATCTTTCGTGACAAGTACATTCTGGAGGACAATGGGTGAGATTTTTTACACAATATGTATCTTCCTCTGCAATGTTTAACATGATTTTCCCGTCAAACTCCTTGGGATTTGTACATTTCCAGTCCGTGAACATGTACTCATTGCCATTGAAAACACCTTGCGAAATTTTTTCTTTCATGAACCTGTTAAAAGGAACTATTCGACAATCGCAAGTTAGTGGATTGTGATTTAACAGAAACCTAAAGTGAGTAAGAATCATATTAAGGTTGTTTGTTACCCGTAATCTCCTGTAATTTTCAAACGTAGAATTTCCCCAATATTGATCTAAAAACAGATTTTCGACTCGTGATTCTGACAAGTCGACCATTCTCATATCATCCGACTCGAGTCTTTTCAGGTTAGAGTTAGAAGTCGATATGCCGACAGATTCTACAAGTCTTGCCCAATCTATCCCGTACAACCAAGAGGTGAAATTACGAAAAGATATGCGAGTCTTCTCCAAGTATACCTTTTCCAATTTCCTAATGTAAAACACTCCTTGGGGAAACACTTCCAATGGATTGTTGTTTAGATGAATTACTTTAAGTTTCACGGAATATATCGGAAGCACGTGCGTGTCGATTTCAATCAAGGAATTAAATTCCAAATGAAGAATGGTAAGATTTAAAAGTTTTGCGAACACTTTTTTCCCAAGGGATTTAATGTTGTTATTTGCCGCATTTAAATACATTAAACGAATATTGGTGTCCAAAAGTCCCTCTTGAAGATTCGTCAATAAATTATTGCCTAAATTTAAATGCCGCAAGTCTGTCAGATTCCGGAATGCGATATCTGGAATACTTTTAAGTTTATTTGAGCTTAAATCTAAATGTTGAAGACTACGAAGATTTTCAAAAGTAGTTCCACTAATTTCTTCCAATCCGTTTTCTTCAAGCTGAAGCATATGCAAAAGACCAGAAAATGTGAAGTTTACGAGGGATTTGATTTTATTGCGGTTTAGATTTAAGAGTCTTCGATGGTGAATCACTTCGAGATCACTGATGTGGTATGTCTCTGCGTATTGCTCTTGAAAGAAAGAACCACGCGAAATATTGCGAGAGTGAATCATAAGACCATCATTCCAAGGAAAAGATGGCGGAACCGTTAGTTCCGATCCTGGAATTTCTAGCGCCTGGACATTCGGAAATGTAGTTTGGAAGAATTCTGGAAATGTTTTCCATTTCATATTTGACATTGATAATTCTCTGGTTTCAGTGAGCGGCTTCGAGCAATTTAAAGTTTTAAACACATAATCTGTAGACGTATGATTTGGCGGTTTGTCATACCATATAACACTCGAATTCTGAAAGAAGCTGCAATAATCGTATGAGACGCCTTCATCGCCTAAACATTTGAGCGCATTATTTTTCACAATCGCTTCATGCGCAACAAAACTGAGAACGTCTATGACATTGGAAACTTTCTGCAGTTGTCGAAGGTTCACGGTACACGTTATGATTTGGAGGTATAGAATGACGTTGTCGTGCTTGGTCCGCATATCCTCTGTCAAGAATAATTGTAAAGGTGACTTACAATGGAAAGAAATAACCCCTAGCGCATGATCCTGTGTAAATCCCAAAGCATCCAGAACATTTGACAAATCTATGTAACATCCGGCCTTAGTTGCGTTTTCCGGCAGGTCAATAAACATTCCATGAGCTTTTGTTGGGATACTTTTTCCAAATCGGTTCATGAGGGATTCGTCGGATCGACTGCGTATGACGAAACGGCATTTTGGAACATTGCACTGGCCGAAATCGGATTTCCCCAGAGATAAGAAAAGTAAGAAAATAGTCACCGCTAAAATATTGGTAGTTGTCATTATCCCGTGTTTCTGAATTCATTAGTTACAGTGGAAAACCTTCCAAACGTTAAAACGGTTTATCAGCTACTCAAATTTTTGCACCAAAAGAACTTATGATCTTTTCCATAAAGTTGGTAAAATACAATACGAAGAATGAGATATTAGGTCCAGTCTAATCCTTTGCATGGTTACTTCAGGCCTCTATGTGTAGTCTAGAGTATAGTCATGCTTGCTTGAGCCTCAAATTCCATTTCAATGACTGAAAAAAGAACAGTTCTAATGAGAAGAGTTAGCGCCGTTTCATTGCTAAAATTCAAATTTATAAGCGATAATTCAATTAGAATATGCATATTAAAACGTCATGAATTCTTACTATGTGACACAAATGAGGATGTGTGATGAAAATGATATGTTAATTACTAATGAACTTCCCCGCGTGGCGCCTATGATTGCAGACCAATGGTTGAATAGAGAGGTTCTTAAATGATGTAGTAAGTAAGTATATTCTTTGAAACCTAACAGAGTGGTATAGCACGAATGGTTCTAAGTTCGAACCCTATGGGCGGCTTGTCGGTGCCCGATCTTGGAGATGTCATGGTAAATGTGGACATGTAAGAGAGCCTTCCCGGCTTCGTGCGAGATGTACCTAGGTACATGGGCGTCGTACATAAAGACCGTGGACCACGAGTCCTCTTATCCCCCACCCACTCGAAAAATAAAATAAAAGGGGGATGGGTCAAATACGCATACCGTAGAAATTTCTTATTCAGCTATGATATTTTATCCTACTGTCATATTAAAACTGATTAAGAAGCGCTTTAAATTGTTTCACTGTTTATTTATTTATTTATTTATAATTTATTTATTTAGATGTATTACAATATTCTTAAACACCATCTGTATATTTTTCTTCATATTCACAAACAACATTGTGGTTAATTAAATCAGTCCGTATGCTTTCTTTACAGAGTATAAGATTATTAATTCTTAGACCTTTTGACATAAAAGACATTTTTCTTAAATTATTTTAATTAACAGGAAAAGGGGAAGAGATTAATGTGTTTTTCTTTAATCAATATGTATTTACTTGAGAAGCAATCGTTCATAATTCTACATGAACATTGATGTGATAATCTGTCATACTCAAAATAAATGAATTAAATACTTCTATCCATCATGCGGTAAAAATAAATTTAAGGTACTTATAAATTTAAGGTAATAATAAATTTAATGTAATAACAAATTTAAATGGCCAATTTGAAACTTTTCATGTAATGTTATCTTTGAACCTTTAACTTAACTTTGCAATAAGAAGCCTACACAGTAACATGCAGCAAATGTAACTGAAAATATATTATATGAGAAACTGAAATTTATTTTCTGCGAAAAAATGTGTTGCCTGCAAAGCAAAACAACAATTATGAATGACTGAAACTTCGATTGTGTGTCTGTTTGTCTGTCACATTTGTTTAATCGTAAATATCACAAAGTGAGGTATTAACCCCTCTGTCCATTTCGTTTTATGGGTACTACACGGAGAAAATATCTATTTTCATGAAAATGGTTGACGGAGCTAAGTTTCCTGTGCTTTTATCTACATGTGACATCATTACTTCTCCTTTTCTATGTTTTTCTATTCTTTTCATTTCTTTTCTTTTTCCACCTTTTTAACATACATACATACATACATACATACATACATACATACATACATACAGACAGACAGACAGACAGACATACAGACATACATATAATTAACTGATAATGTATAATATGTAATGATATAATGTACATGTATATGTAATCGTAATGCACTGTCGAAGATTACTCTCAGCTGTTTGTACTGCTTTACCTTCAGATGTAACGTAAAGACAAGCAGCAGGTTATAAAATTCCTACAACGATAGTGCCCTGTGCACTAAAATCTTCATTTCTGCCAGATTTAGAAAGAGAGTAGCTTCTCACGTTATACTTAATGATTTCTTTTGTCATTTAAATCAGAAATGCCAAATGTTACATGCGTTGTTATGAAATTCAAGAGAAGATTGTCCCAAAACTCGCGATAATGACGTTTTAAAGCTGTTCTATCTGATACACATATTACTCTTGATATAGATTCATATAATGCTTGCAAATATTAAAGTTGGAGTGGATTTTTTAAATAATGGTCTATATTCACGTGTGTCAATAAATCCCCTGTGAAACGCGTTGAATCGAGGGAAAACAACAAAACCAGAAACGGCGAGAGGGAAAACAACAAACGGAGAAACGAAAAGAAAACAGCAAAAGGAGAAACAGCGAGAGGCAAAACAACAAAAGGAGAAACAGCTAGAGGGAAAACAACAAAAGTAGAAAGGAGAGATGGAAAACAACAACAGGAAAAACAGCCGGAGGCAAAACAACAAAAGGAGAAACGGCTAGAGGGAAAACAACAAAAGTAGAAAGGAGAGATGGAAAACAACAACAGGAGAAACAGCCGGAGGCAAAACAACAAAAGGAGAAACGGCTAGAGGGAACACAACAAAAGTAGAAAGGAGAGATGGAAAACAACAACAGGAGAAACGACGAGAGGGAAAACAACAAAAGGAGAAACAGCTAGAAAGGAAAACAACAAAAAAAGAGACGGAGAGATGGAAATCAACAGATGGAGATATAGCGAGAGACAAAACAACAAAAGGAGAAACGGAGAGATAGAAAAACAACAACATGAGAAACAGCGACAGGCAAAATAACAAAAGGAGAAACGGTGAGAGGGAAAACAACAAAAGGAAAAACAGCTAGAGGGAAAACAACAAAAGGAGAAATGGAGAGATGGAAAACAACAAAAGGAGAAACCGCGAGAGGCAAAACAATAAAAGGAGAAACGGCTAGAGAGAAAAACAACAAAAAGAAAAATGGAGAGATGGAAATCAACAACAAGAGATACAGCGAGAGGCAAAACAACAAAAGGAGAAACGGAGAGAAGGGAAAACAACAAAAGGAGAAACGGAAAGATGGAAAACAACAACAGGAGAAACAGCGAGAGGGAAACAACAAAAGGAGAAACGGAGAGAAGGGGAAACAACAAACGGAGAAATAGCGAGAAGGAAAATAACAATATCATTCACTGAACTAAACAAACTCATTCATTCATGTTTTAATTTCCAAAATTACAAATATGTCATTTGACAGTACTGTACTTGTTGTAGCGTTACCAAATTTTAATGCAAAATTTATGTATATAGTATATATACTCACAAAGAGTCAATGTAAGAAAAAAATATATGAAATATACATTACCATGGCTACTGACTGCTAATACATGTACAATGAAACCAGTTTTAGGCGACCACTAAAGAAGTGGAAAAGGGGTCACTTTAGGTAGGTGGTCTCTTAATGAAGGTTGATTTTATGTAAAGCAGCAATATAGAACAGAGAGATAATTGTTTAAGACACGTGACCGCTTGATACAGATGTCGTAAAAGTAGGTTCAATTGTACTTGAAAGTCGCTGCATCTAATATTCATTACGCATTATATAAGCATAAAACAGAAATTTCTGGTTAACAACATTGCAATATAAAGTTTATATACAACGTGTACATATTTGACTGATTGAGTGGATGTAATGGATGAGCAGAACATTCACTTGGTGTAATGAATTTAAAATCTTTATTTTGCACACATGTATAGTGCAATGCCGGAATGTCAAAAGTTTCATCTCCCTGTTCATAAAAATTTATATAAATGCTACTTGGAAACGATATACATTTTTCTGTGTGTATGGAAATACAGTGTATGTAAATATGGTTTGGTAAATTAACATACTATTTGACCTAGTATGTCTTGTTTTTGTACGATTTGCGGTTCGTCACGGAAGAACTGCTATGTATTTCATTAAAAGATATATGCTGAAGGAAGGCAAAACCAACAAACAACAAACTACCTTTCCTCTTTCAAATCAGCACATGAAATTTGTATTTCTATTTAATACGAATATTGTAAATCACATGATTTTAGCGAAAAGCTATATAACAAATCGAAAGCAGATAGGGCTCTATTTTCACTTTGAGTCATACTCGCGAAATTTCACGAAAATAAAGTCCTCGTGAAATAAATGTGTGTTTGAGTATTCATAAGAGTTTAAAAGATTCTAAGTAGTCCTCCAAAGGGAAGTCCGGTACATTAAAAATAAAAGAACACAAACACTATACTCTATACTACTACTGAGTGCTTGTGTTCTTTTAATATAACAGTTTAGTTAATTGAAATCTAAGGGATATGGTTTTGTTAGCACCTATTTATTATATTATTATTCAAACACCTGCCTTGTACAGCAATTAGCTGTCATAAAAGCGAAATAATATTGGTGTGGCGAATACAATAGAAAAAAATTAAGTCATTTATCAAAAGCAATACTGCTTATATATATACAAAAGAGATACATAAATAACATATAACAAGATCAAGTACATGTATATGAACGGTTCACACTAGTACAAACACACAGTTTGTCTTGCATTAAAAGCATGTTTAATATATTTTCCAGTATTACACAATTCTTTTGTGTTATCTGATTTTAGAAACTAATTTAAAGACAGAAGGTCTTCGAAAATAGTAAGTTTCAAAAATTTAATTCTTAAGTTATGATAAGCGGGACATTTCAACATAAAATGGAATTCATCCTCTGTGTCTATTTTGCATAGATGACATATTCGACCCGTTTCAATACATAAACAATGAGATGAAAGACGCAATTTACATATAAACTTCTTAGATTGATTATTGATTAATTTTCACAAATACGACTGAAAAGTAACATGATCAACTAAGTGTTCCTATATATGACATTTTGGTGATGTATTTATTTCAAACATTATGGACTTGCAATGGATATCTGTTAATCTATGCTTAACTAAAGCTAAAATATGGTTACCATCTAGATTATTATGATTAAACCCTCATTCCATTCTCTGACAAGATATTGTAAACATTTAGACCCAGTCATTAATTTTTTAATTTTCACAAAATTCGTTATATAGAAAATTCAAAGAGGTTTTTCAAATACAGAACTTATTAGTATCTAGAAGTATCTGATTATTTTCACTTTTCTCATATGCAACAAAGGTTATCTTCCTAATTCACAAAATATCACATGAACCGGTGTTGATCTTTTCACCCCCTAAATCTTTTTGCAAAAGTCTAAATGAAATTTTTCTACATCTGGTGTGGAATGAAGACCCAATATTTCTCCTCCATAGGTAGCAATACTGTTTATATAAGTACCTGATAACGATAACAAAATATTGTGTTTTAAATGCATGCCATTATATTTTCTTTTCAAAGCAAACATAGATTTGTGACATTGTAAGATAATTTCTTCAGTGTTTTTTTTTAAACGCCTTAGAACTGGGTGCAGCTCTCAGAATTTAACCTTTTCAAGAATCATCTTTCAGACACGCCTTTATGTCAGTGTGGGCATAATGAAACAACACAACATTTCTTCATGAATTGTCCACTTCATGCCACAGAGAAAGAGATAACATTATCAGTACTATATTTTTAATGTGAATACTGATATTCTTTTAAATGGTTGCCCTATGTACAATGAGGGTGTCCAGATCCATATTCTTAACTATCCCAAACTTCATTAAAGATAGAAATAGAGCGAGCTTAATATAAGTTCCCCTTGTTGCTCAATACTGAATCTTTCTGTATGTAATATATATATATAATCTGAAATAATTTCCTGAATGAATACTGTTTAAACCAAATTCAATACAATTCCAAGAGAGCATAATTCATTTAAAACCAGCTATTATTCGTTCATTGAGAATTATTCATGGGCTCTCTAAAAGAAAAAAAGGGGCACCTGATGATCTAAAGTATTATATGGTGCTAATACTATTGCTAATGATGCTGACTATAATCAAACAGCATGACAATCGGTAATACTAGAGATGCTCAAGTCCCTCTATGTTGTTTTTGATTTTCCAGTGTCGGATAAAGAGGGTTTATATTTAGTGATACTATGAAATAAAATAAAACAAAAATAAAATAAAAATGATAGAGGGACATGAGCAAGTCTACGGTAACACTTGCATACTACACTTTTTATACTGTGAATGAATGAATTAATTCATTAATTTATTTCTAAGAACGTTCTTACAGATAACAAAATATATTAATTACTCACATCAACATGAAGCATAGCAATTATGCGCAAAACAACTAAGGAGCGATCATGTCATGGTACACAGATAATTTCATAAATGTTAATTAATAAGCTTGATAGCAAATGCGCATTTCAAAATTTGTACAAAATCTATATTTTTCTAAAAACGTTTCCTTGATTTGTGCATCGAATGCTTATACCAAGTATATAAATGAGAAATGTCAATGAATTTGTCGACAAGTGTGTTTAAGGATTTACACCAGATGCATTTAATTAATTTGATTTAATATTTATTATTATTCCGCTGATGTGGACTGTCAGCACCGAGGGGATCACCGCCCAGTGTCAGTGTGTGATACTGAACCGAAATATATACACGTAATCGAAAATCGAGGTCATGGTAACCTAATTTTGTAAGGGTCGAGGATAACTCGTCAATGTCTACAAACTGACTAAGTTTGAAGTTGGTATCACTAAAGGTATGCTAGAGACCAAACTAAACACAAATGCTTGATGCCGAACGAATGGTCGAACATACAGACATCGCTAATTCATAGACCGGACTTCCTTTGCAATCCGGTCAAAAATTAACAATAACAGAGGTGTATAGACATTTCAAAATTTGAGGAGTACCTCCCATGTGTATAGCTCTTTCTTACAATCTGTATGATTTTAGCTCCTTCTATTAGATCCGTTTTGCTCTACCAATGATTTGGACTGCGTTCTCAAAAATTACTGTAGAGTCAGTCGAGATGTACTAAATCAATATCGGTTTATATAATGTCACGCTCCTAGGAACGGGGTGGTTTGGGGGTTATTGGGTTTTTTTGAGGAGGGGGGGGTGGTTTGTTTTTTGGGGTTTTTTTTTTGTTATTATTATCATTATTATAATTATTGATTTTATTTATTTATTTATTTATTTATTTATTTATTTATTTATCAAATTCAGGAGTATCTAACTCATGCATAGCTTTGTCTTTATATATTTAATGATTCTTTTCCTTGGGTCAATCATGTGATCGTTTTTCTCAACACATATTATGGACTGCAGACATGGACATTGTTGCGAAGACGTTAGCTGTCAAAATGCGCATCAAATGCAATAATACTGGTATATAAGTTCTTCTAGGTAGCATTATCACCGAGTTGATTCCACTATCGGTGGACCACCAGTACCCGCGGATATCACCATCTCAACAAAAGCAATACTGATAACACATGTCGCTTTATTTAAGGGTTGTAACTTTTTATAAACAATATCTATATTCGGATTAAAATAACTGATTTAATATTGGTATAATAACATGCTTGAAAGAAGTCCAAAAACTGGTATTTGTCGAAAGACAATAATTCTTGTAAAAGGCTGTCAAAGTCTTAAAATGAGGCATTTTATCTCCACACGGAACAGTTCTGATTGGACCTCAAAATTTCACCTCAGCTGACAGAGACCTTGACTTGATGACTGTATGGCTTTGCGTCAGGAGTGTCATTATCATAACATATGGCCTTTCCACTGAGAACATTCATATTTTCATAGTATGAATTTATTCCAACAAAGTGTCTAAAAGTTATAGGCCGGACAAAAATGTTCACCTAAGTTGACATAACCTAGATTTTGAATATATAGACTTAAGGTAAACTATGACCCACTCCCTTACTTCGAAGAGCGTTTTACCAAATGAGAAGATATTCTCATTAAATGTGTAGAAATTATGAGTAGAACATTATATTTCCTTGTAATGACATTGCCCTTGAATTGAATCTATGATACGCTGCTTTCCTAAAGGAACATCAAAATACTTTCTTCCAAGTATACAGTTACTTTACTTTAATGTAACTTGTCGAAGTCATGGCTTGGACAAAGCGTTGTAGACGGACAGCCTGACGGACGGACGGATTTCGCCATCATATCCCATGGAGTATCTTCCTCATGGAAATGCATATCTAGTGTACCAATCTAATATCAGTACAGATGTTCTTAAAGTGACTACAAAACGTGTTCGGGGTTTGAAATGATTATCATGTTTAAAAAATTTCCTTACAAAAAATATTATTCTTTGTTTATCAAAACTAAACAAGCAACAATTTACGACATGAAAATATCTACAAACATGTATATCAATTATTACACATATACTGGAGTCGTACCAATTAAATTGAGAGTTATCTTACCTTCTTGAGAGATGTATTACCTTAATGTTGCTTTAAAATGAATTACTTAAGAAAACGAGAGTACTATATGTTACATCTTAACGTCTTCAATGGAGAACTCATCATTTTGTACTGCAGTAAAAATATCGTTGAAATTCTCATCTAGACATGTATATTGAAAAGAAAAAATCATTCAATTTTTTTTTCTATAGTCCTTTTAAAATACCAAATGGTGTTTTGGCTAAAGACGTACTGTTGAAAACATGATTTTGTGTAACCATGTATGAAGGAATGCAACGTGTCGAAGTCATGGCCTGGACAAAGCGTTGTAGACGGACAGCAAGACGGACGAACGGATTTCGCCATCATTTTTAAATATTTTCTTATTCCCGGTGTATTTTTATTTGATTTTTATTTTTAAATGAATGATCAGTCTTTTCGCTAAAACTGGACACTGGAAATCCAACAAATAAGAAATGCAAATTGAAATTTGTGGTCATCAAAGTTATTTTTCGTGACACATTTTCCATTTTTAACGTCATAAATATCTCACAATAACATTTGAAATCATCCTCTGGAAAGTAAGCAATTATACAGAAGATTCCATAAACAAACTACTGAAGCAACGAGGAAATCTTCAAGCAAACAATGCTCGTTTGTTGGCAATATAAATTCATTTCGAATGTAAAACATCGTGCACCAGTACAAGGTGTATGTCCTCACAGAAAAAAAGGATATAACGATTCATAAGAGTAATTCTGTGTTGACCATTCACTTGCTTGACCACCTTTGACACATGTTTGGAAAGGTTTACGAGATATGTACGAGCAATGGCACTTACGCTACAAATGACGTGAAACTTATACAATGTCGATTTCCCTTAAAGTTTTGCATTTTAATGTATGATTCAGTGACAAAACTATAAAAGAACAATGAATATAAGATTTCTTATAAGAATATACATGGGGAGGGGGAAATATTGCAGAGTTAATTTTAAAGCTTCGAAAACCCGGTAGTCGCATACTGTAGAGTTTTAAGTAGAAAAGCAAACATGTTAACAAACCTCTGTTTTCACAAATTTTGCCGCATTAATAAAGTTTGGATACGAGAAATATTACACATACAGTATCCGGCGAGGGTTAACTAATGCTGGAATATATCAATAATTAAATACTGCATATATCAATAGAAATCAAAATGATTTGAATTTAAAATATTGAAAGAATAACTTCAGAATCCCATCATTGCTGACCTATCGGGAATACACTCTATCTCTATGTACCAATAAGTTTACATCAATTTGTCTTTCCTATAGCATAAATTAAATTAATTTCCTGATGTAAGAAAAGAAAATTGATTTGTGTTGCATTAAGATATGTATATCTAAAAATTTTGAATATGTATGAAAATATATAAATGACAAGTGACCTAGATTTTTGATATATTGCTAAAAACAGCGATTTGAAATATGCACTACTACTCATAAACACAACTCCTCAAAAGGAATGGTATGGGGTCTTAATAAATTTAAAGTATGGCCACAGTCAAAAATACATACATGTAGAAATATTTCTATAAAAAAGTGTATAATATTTAATTATAAATACCTACATTTATTACTAAAAAAAATAATGAATATAGATTACTTTTTTTGCAATTATCAAAAATGAGCAATCTACAACATAATCAAGCTAGGCTCTTCTCGAAGCTTTCTGGAGTATAATTTTTTTTTAGTTTGACTTTCTCTTCACGTTTAGATAACAAACAAAACTCATCGCTGTAAAATTATGTATAAGAAGAAAAATGTAAACAGGTGCCCTATCAATCATACGCGTTCTGATTAAAAGTACACAAAATACAGAGTTTCTTACCTTGCATGTCATGGTGCGCATACACTTCTCGAGTAAAGGGAATCTCAGAGTAAAGTCGCGGACAGTTTTACCAATGTTTTTTCGTCTTGTAATCCAACAAAAACACGGTGTTCTCTTTCGTGTCCCACAGGGGCTGGTAGTAGAAAATGTATTTACACATCGACGTTGTGTTGGCGACAGACGTACCTGGTCGCCCGTGGATTTGACAGGAGTGTTTCGTGCTTGATATTAATCACAATGAAAAATTTTGTCTAGAAAACTTCTCCCTTTCTTCTTAAAATGTTGTTTGTTTTAAATTGCTCCAATTGTCTATTGAGGTTTAAATGGCAATATGTAAGTAATTAGATATTTTTGTTTCCATTTCCTATATACATGACCTGAGAGGGGGAAAGCAATGTGTCTCTCGTCCTGTTGACATGTTGATGCATCGGATGTACATAGTTAACATTAATGGATTGTTAATGGCTTACGTAAATCACTTAGCAGTTAACAGCGGAGATACAATCCTTTGGTGATTTTATGTTGTTTTTCATTCAAATAACATGGAGTCAAGTAAGATCTCCTTTAGGAAATGAAAAATTGAAACATGAGATATAAAAAAGGTTATATATAGCAAGTGAGTGAGTGAGCAAATGAGTCAGTCAGCCAGTCTGTCTGACTGTCTTGTGTCAGTCCGTCAGTTATTTATTTAGTTAAATATTTCTATTTTTCTTGAAATTCGTCCAACAAAAATCGTACTTGATATACGTTGGAAGAGTCATAAACTTCACAACTTGCACATTACAATCTATTGCAATTCTAATTAATGTATTATGAGTCATCATTGTTGCTTGACCGAATACTGTACATGATAACTGGTGTCACTTTAGTCATCTATTCTGATGGTATACCTTACTCGTGTTATATGCATCGCTCTGAACTACACAATTGTTATTGTTAAATGTACAGATTTATGTCTCTTTTCTTCGCCAATGTAATAATTTGGAACATGCAAGTATATAATGGCTTAATCAGGCGTCAGGTGACCACGTCAAAAAGAAGAAGAAGACGTCATATTCATATAAAAAAGACAGAAAGAGAGAGAGGGTTGTTTTTATTTTTGGATTCTTTTCAAGGCGGATTTTAGAGTCAGGCACTCCAGCCCATTTTGTAAAACATTTTTTTTCTCTCTCAGTGGCATTTGCCTTTGTAAATTTTATATCAAAATACACATAAATATAGGTATATATAGTAACATGTTTGAAATTTGTCTTGTCCTATACGTAACTTTCTCTAGAGTTCTGAACACCTTCGATCCCCCCTTTTCCTCCATCCTCCGTTTCGTCACACATGATAAAGGACTAATAAAAACCCCGAAATTATTCTATTTATCCCGGTAGGTGTGATCTAACTGATTTTAAAAGGTTATATTTTAACAATTCTTTTTCATTTATTTACAAAGTACAAATTATAAAAACTTAACTGGTTTTTAACTGTAACATTTTTATGACCTGAATAAATCAAGGTAATATGTAAAATACATTGTATATACTTTGTAGAAAAAAACTGCAGTTTTAAATGTTTACTACCAAAGTGTTTTTCTTCAATCTATTGAAAGAGATTTTCATTTCCATGCAACCAGTAAATCATGTTTGTGGAACAAAATTGAAGAAGGAAGCATTTCTTCATTGAAACGTTTAGGTTACTCTCGTTTCAGCATTAGTCAGTGTTATCACGTGAGTTAGTCTATATTTAGAATACGTGGAATCCGCTCACATGTAGAGAGAATGATTTTGTTGTTCATACAAATGCAATGGCCAATGCTGAAATGTATGGGGTTAAAAAGAGTGTGTTCTAAGGGTATACAGTTTTGTTGTTTATTAGTCGAAAGTGTACAAATGTATATTTATAACTACTCGTGTACACAAACGTGAGAGAGTGTACTTACACTAGGTGTGAGCGCTGTGCCGAAGTGGCCGAATTTAACTCTTCGTGCCCGTTTTCTTGTACGAGGAAACACCCTTGTTTTGGCACACCACTTCATACATACAAAAACACCACCATGGCTCTGTGACAAAGGGAGATAGACATCCACAAGTTTTCGCCGATTTCCCAAAAACTTTAGTTCATTTCATTTAAAGTTAATTTTCTGCAAATAATGGTAGCCCTCCTTTTAATGCTGTGATAATTAATTAATATTTGATAACATAACCAGGGTATTATTCTTCTTTACATGAATACCCTTATATTGGAGTCCGAGGTTTTATTCTAATTATTTCAACAACACAATGGCATATCAACAGACTTCGAACAAAATGCCTATAAAAGGAAAAGGTAAGAGGTATAACAATACATCTTCAAGAAATATAATTTGCTGCAATTAACACCGATGACCACCCAATTTAAGCAACTTTGGTTTCAACGCATTTTAATAGGGACATTTTAATAATTAAAAAAAAAGAAATTCATCCTCAGTTTCTCATTGGGCGTAACCGCTTTGTTAAAGGAATATCTTTATAACGATATCTTTATGACATATCTATTCAGACAGCCGCTATAGAAAGTAAGAAGAGAAACGAATTAACATATCAGATTTTGAATAGAGTCAAAATGGTTTTTAAGAAATGAATGAATGAATGAATGAATGAATTGTGAACGTACTAAAATCGAACCCACAAACAGTGGCGGATTTAGAAGGAGGGGCCCGGGTGGCCCGCCCCGCCCCCCTTTGGCCACATATTTACTAGTAAAAATCCAGATTTGGCTAAGTCGTTTGGTTAATACATATTTTGCCCCTCCCCCTTTCGGAAATCCTGGATCCGCCACTGCACAAACGACCAAAGAACACAGTTTGGAAAGCCTTAATTGTAGATAGAACATAAAAAGTGTATACAGAATTAAAGTATCAAAAATGACATGCTAAATATGACGCATTTTGGTACATTTTCCCCAACAATCTCGGGTCTTACCCAACGCTTGACACCGAACATGTGTCGCTTAATTTGTGTAACTTGAGTAATCTTCTCCGGAAGCTGTTGTTATTTGGTGCTTTGATGTATATTTACTCGAAAGAAGCGACTTTAAAAATGTCTGGGTCCGGCGCCATAAACTGAGAATATACTTAAGTCAAATATTTCATTTCAATTTATTCCACTGTCAAACGTTCAAATAAATTCTCATGCACAATGGTTTATCAATTCTATTTATCAATAGAATAAAACTAGATAAAATCCAAACCCCAGTTACTAATTCTTTGATGAACAGAAGAATATGAAATTATGACTTAAGTATATTCTCACAGAGACATATATACACAAATAACTATTATGATTTTAGATGGTGCATGCTTTTTAACATATATGTCATGACGATTATTCTTGTCTACTGTAGTCGGTAAATAGCTCTTTTGAGCTAATGTTACTGTAGTCGGGCGCGCCTGACCCGGATTTCCCATACACTTCAAAATTTTATGTGTCCGACTCTAAGTTTTTTATCAATATTATCTGATTTGATTCTGGGCGATTGAAAGATAGTTAAATTTGCTATTTAAATGTTGATTTGATCTTTGCACGATCCATGGCTAGTCTTTTACAGTTCTAGCAAAATCGTTTGAAACGTCAGTGCCAGTGGATGAAAGGTCACCAATCAGCTGACCATGCGCATCTCTTCTGTTATTGTTTTTCGGAACTTCTCATGAGTTTTGTCTAAGCGCTATCTGTGTGAACTGTCATGGAAAGAAATGGATTTTGAGGGTTGGTAATTTATTTAAAGGATCTTTAATTTTGACCATAAAAGATAGAATAAAATATATAATGATAATATAGATAAACATATACAAAACTAATTGAAAACCTGAAGTGTACTATTTAGGATTAAACATCGTGGATAGAATTTCCTCCAATACTCTAGTCTTGCACTGTACGTTGTATCATGTATGTACTGCAAATATGCGAAGGGCATACATTTTAAAACAGAATTCACCCTCTTTTGATTTATAATACTACACCTAGTAGACCAATATAACATAATGATCTTGTAGTATATCCATGATATGATTTAGTGCACTGGTCAGTCTGGTGTATAGACAGAAAGAGGGGATATGGATTTCTGTTGGGCCCTTCCTAATTATTTAAGACTTCCCTTAAATTCAGTGCAGTCACACACACACACAAACACACACACACACATGCATGTACATTCACAAGTTATTTATTTCCCAAATTGGAATTGCTTTTCTGATCAATGGTGATTCTTGAAGTCGGACTGGTCACATCATCACTTCTACAAAGAATCCAATATTTTGAAACCTCTTTTTCGCAAACTGCCGTTATATATTATTTTAAGAACAGGGAGTAAAATTTGTTGAAATATTTCAGGAGCAATGTTTGCACCTGACTTAGAAAATTCAGGGGCCCACATAAAATTTTAGGGGCTGACAAAAAAAGATTAAAATCAAGGAATATTTCATTTCTATATTATTCTTTTCATATAATTTCAAATTCTTTCAGTATCTGTTTCCAGCAATCTTCCAAACACTTCCCTATCTGATTCATCAATTTCTTCTTCAATATCATTCTCATTCACATGCTGTCTTACATTCTCTCTTTCATTCATTGACTCAAGCTGGTGTTGCCTAGTGGATAAGGTGCTCAGCTCGTGATCAAGAGGTCCAGGATTCGACTTCTACACTTGGCATTCTGTCTTTCGGATGAAACAGTAAAAACCGAGGTCCCATGTCAGAATAGGCGTGGCACGTAAACGATCCCTCACTGCTTCGGATGGGTCTGTTGCAAAGGTCTAAATTTGTATGCAATGCATCTGCAAGCAGATCCGTACCATATACTGCACGTGAAATAATCGTGGAGTGACACAAAACAATATTTAATCAATTATTCACTGACTTGCTCGCTACTCAACCTAACATTAAACATCATTCTTGCTCACTGAATCACTTTCAGTCTGATTATTTTTCTTTTTCTCTGAAGTCCTGAGCTCTTTACATAACTTTTCCTGCATCATTTTTGTTGTCTTAGATCTTACCTTTTAGAATTTAAAGATCTTTTTCTCTAATCCCCATCATAGTTTTTAAAATAATCTTGTCTGATTTTAATGAACCCTGCAATGTAGCTCCACATTTTTAAACGAAATAATGTTTTATAGCTTTATTGTTTACTTAAGTTAAATCTTGAATTCAAATTTTTAAAGTGAAAGTAAAAGTAAGAACATGTCAATGTAAAAGAAAACACAAAGAAAGATCAAAACACAGAAGAAGTACTAAAACATTCGCCTGTTTTACAATTTTAACCATCTGATTTGGACCATACTAATCCCTAAACAAAACATCTTCCTATCTGTCCTGATCTTGTAATTTGCCATGTGGATGACATGCATGCATGTAGACCAGTTTCGGTTGCCCACAGGTAGATTTCAGTCACTAATGTGAATGGGCGAGTGCAAATTTTACTCTCTGTAAGAAGGAGAGGGAGTTAATCGAAATAATCAAAATTATAAACGTTCCCTCCAGTATTTGATCAGAATGATGTCAAATTACATTATGATGTAATTAATTTGAAGGAATCTTTAATCAATTTGTTGTTACAGCTCCAGAGTTATTGTGAAGAGGTCTAAATGTGATGAAATGTATGATGGACTATTTGTTTGCAGTTGGAAATTGATTATGTAATTTTTTGCTCATTGTAGACCTTTCATAATAACTCATTAACTGATCTATATATGTGCAATAACATTTCCGGATGGCTACATGTGGCTACAGATAAGCAATTATAACTTATAAGAGATCGGGTCACTGTCAAGTTTACAGCTGAGTTATTTTCTAGAAGGGATGTTAATTGGGTATACAAGAATTATTAAGGACAGCTATGTCTTGGAGAGGTCCATTATACTGTTAGAGAATAAAGGAAACTCCTTTTGAAAAATCTTGATGGAGATCTTATACTCTCTCTCTTTCATTCTGACCACCTGGATAAGAGTAAATACATGTGTAGCATTCCCATCCCATCCATTCATTGCTACACGTACATGTAATGATGTATTGTTGGGAGATCATACAATTTTTAGCTCACCTGAGCCGAAGGCTCAAGTGAGCTATTGTGATCAATCACCGTCCGTCGTCCGTCGTCCGTCGTCCGTCCGTCGTCCGTCGTCCGTCCGTCGTCCGTCGTCTGTCGTCCGTCGTCCGTCGTCCGTCGTCCGTCGTCCGTCGTTAACTTTTCACATTTTCGACTTCTTCTCCAGAACCACTGAACAGAATTTGATGAAACTTGATAAGCATGTAGTACTCATGGTCCCCTACAAGTGTTGTTGTTTTTCGTCCGGATTCATCAACAGGTGGCGCCACCACAGGCGAAAGTAGGTCAAAGAGGGTACCCTCCTTTGACAAACTTCTTCTTCAGACCGGGGGCATACAGAGACGAACCGAATGCATAGGAATGATCTAGAGGGATGTGTGAAGAAGTGTTGTTATTTTTGGTTCCGTTCTGAAATCAAATTTTTGACGTTTTTTTGACGTTTTTTTGTACTTGGTAGTTTTAATGCAGAAAAGAGGTATTTTTTTCTTTTAGTAAACATTGATGCATTAATTTGGTTTAATTTGATCATTTTGATGGTAAGAAATAATACTGCGAAGAAAATTTTTCAATATTTTATGTTTTGGATTTTTTATGAATTTTTTAAGACTTTCAAGAAAAGGGGGGGTGGGATAATTGGTGTAAACATTTCACAGTTTGAACTTTTTCTTCGGAACCACTTGCTGGAATTCAATGAAACTTGGCATGCATCAAATACTCAAAGTCCCCGACAAATGTGGTCATCTTTGTCAGGATCCATGAACAGGTGGCACCACCACAGACAAAAGTAGGTCACAGAGGGTATCCTCCTTTGACAAACTTCTTATTCAGATTGGGTGCATACAGCGACAAACCGACTGCATAGGAATGATTTAGAGGCATATGGGAAGAAGTGTTGATATTTTTGGTTCCATTCTGAAATCAAATTTTTGACGTTTTTTCATTTTTATTTTGGACTTTGTTATTTTAATGCATTAAAGAGTTATTATTTTCTTTTATTAAACATTGATGCATTCATTTGGTTTCATTTAATCATTTCTATGGTAAGGAATGCTGGTGCGAAGGAATTTTTTCAATATCTCGATTTTTGAATTTTTTATGAATTTTTTAAGACTTCCAAGAAAAGGGGGGGGGGGGGGACAATTTTTCATATCTTCAACTTGATCTACAGAACAACTTGAAGGATTGTGATAAAACTGGGTAGAATGCAAGTACTCATAGTCCTTTTCAAAGGTTTTGTTTTTTGTGCAGATCAGTCAGCAGATCAGATCGCCACTACAGGCAAAAGTAGGTCACAGAGGGTACCCTCCTTAGACAAACTTCTTTTTCAGACTGGAGGCATAGAGAGATAAACTGAATGCATAGGAATGATCTAGAGGCATGGATGAAGAAGTGCTGTTGTTTTTGGTTCCATTCTGAGATCAAATTTTTGACCTTTTTCAAGTTTTTTTTTTTTTTACTTTGTTATTTCAATACAGAAAAGAGGTATTTTTAGCTCACCTGAGTTGAAGGCTCAAGTGGGCTATTGTAATCAATCGTGGTCCGTTGTCTGTCCGTCGTTAACTTTTCACATTTACAACTTCTTCTCCAGAATAACTGAACAGAATTTGATGAAACTAATGGTCCCCTACAAGTGTTGTTATTTTTCATCCAGATCCATCGGGAGGTGGGGCTACCATGGGCAAAAATAGGACACAGAGAGTGTCCTCCTTTGACAAACTGCTAACCGTGTGCATACAGAAACAAACCAAATGCATAGAAATGATCTAGAGGGATGTGTGAAGAAGTGTTGTTATTTTTGGTTGCATTTCGAAATAAAAGTTTTGACGTTTTTTCGACATACTTTGCATAAATAAAATTTAGCATTTATTTCTTATCTGAGGGTGTTTTTCCGACTTCCTCCTCTCTGGATGAAGAAGGGATCAAGAACTTCATTGTACATTTTATTGATATTTACCATATACTTGATATATTTTATTAAGTCATAGTAGAGCGAAATTTTTCAGTTATACGAAAATTTACGGACGAAAAGTTTTGATGCGATCTCTCCCGTATGACTAGTGAGTTGCATGCTGTAAATTTAAAACGTTGTCATTGACGCCGTAAATGTGTAAGATTTCAATTTCTATGGAGTAGTTATACATTTTGGTATATAAAAAGGCATTTAGTTGATATTCATTTTACGTCTAATCGATGAGGATGTGGTAATGCGTATTATGATTTAGCTCTTGTTTCCTCTGATCAGAGATAAACGTTATATTTTATTACCCTTGGTTATGTTATAAAAATTGCGAAGTACTTAGTAGCATGAACACTTTTGTCCATTCTATTTTCATATAAAAATATCACCAGGTACTAGCTGGTTTCCTCTCCTTTCCTTCTGTCTTTGATTAAAAAATTGAAAAATGCAGGAACTTGTTGCAAGGTTCAGCCTACCTCGGAGGTATACTTTTTTACAAATTACATCCGTCCTTCTGCCCTTCAATTCAGAAAAAAAGTTTTTCATAACATTTTTCTCAGAATCAACAGTCTGAAACGGTTGAAAATTTGTCATTTTTTCCTAATAACAAGTGCTTTTGAGAATTTTTTGTTTGTTTTGTGTTAATTTTGTTTAACGTCACACCACAAATATTTCACATATATGGTGACGGCATCTGCCTGATGCGGGGCATACAAATTTAGACCTGTGCAACGGACCCACCCGAAGCAGTGAGGGATCTTTTACGTGCTACACCTACCATGACACGGGACCTCGGTTTTTACTGTCTCATCCGAAAGACAGAACACCGGTGTGGCCGGGACAGGGCTCGAACCGGCAGCCTCTTGATCACAAGCCGAAAACGCTAACCACTGCGCCACACCGGCTTCTTTTGAGAATTTAATCTCTATTTCTAATTGTATTTAATACCTACGGTTGGTGTACATGTAGTTCATGTACACATACTACTGAGTTGTCGGTAGAGCATGTACATGTCCTTACCACCATGAGGCTAGACACGGCAAAATCGATTAGACTCGCAAATTTTCACAATCAGGGAGTCCGTAAATCAGAACCTGTACGCATAGATCTATGCATTTAAATTTCAAGACAGTTGATATTATCAATTTGTCATTTATTGATTGTGGAAGTCCAATTGTGAAAATGTGCTTTTGGCTATTACACTTCATTGCATTGCCTCACTTAAGTTAACGGCAGCTGTATGTTCGCTAAACCGACACATGTTGATGTGTAATTATGTTAGATCAAATTAAGAGATCTAGAGTCGTAGAGAGATTAATAACTATATTAGCTGAATCTGAGCAAAGTTAGAAGACTTACATACTTCAAATGTATGTACATCGTAGATGTTGGGAAGAGGGAGGTTTACAAGAGTATAATTGACAATTTGACAATTTCGAAAAAGTATAATTGACAATTTTGCAATCAAAGTCAAGTATGATTGAGGCGATATTTTCAACAAAAGCTCATTTTCTTATATGAGTGAAAATATTTGTGTTCCTTTGCTCTTGTGCACCCCCGAAATCTGCCAAATTGGATGATTGGCACACAGAAATAAGTGAAAATGTAATAATTCAATACTTAATGAGAGTAAGGGCTGTCACGGTTCAAACTTTTTCGGTTTGGTTCAGAAAAAAGAACCTAGGTTCTCAGTTCTTTCAGTCCGGTTCTTCTTTGTGTTATCCTACTACATATTATGAAATTATTCGATTTTCATGAATATGAAATATGAAACTGAGTGTAGTGTTATTAACAGTTCATAGAAACAATGTTAAAACAAACATTGATTGCAAATTTAATAATAACCTTATGGAGGGGGGTGTTTTTAGTCTTAAAAGACGTTATGTCAATATAATGTGAAAACGTAAAAAAACACAGAATTTGTGAAAACTGAAAACGGAATTCAGCAATATTTGAAACTGAAAGTCACTGGCCCTAAAAGCTGCCGTACCATTACTTTCTGTTTACCTATAAAATTTATTATACGCCGGTCATAAGATGGGACATATTGTGGACAGGATACAGAGCAAATCATTAGCCCTAGAATGTTCAAACTTGGTGGCTGATTGAAATAAGCGAGAGAGAAATCAGATTTCAAACACGCACAGGAGTTAAACAGTAGGGGAAATCGATAAACTAAACATTGCTCGGTGCTTATAGATGTATATGTCCATAGTATATGTTAGATAAGGTTTTTTGATGCATACCAGCCTTTAAATAGCCGTGCCAGAAAATTACCAGAAAAATGATCGGTTACATTCACAGCTAGTTCAAACTTACCATTAGGATTGATCATGATGAAGAGAATAATAATGATAGGCGTAATTATAGCTTCCACGATACATGTATCGATGCATTGGAGGCATATCGGCGATATTCGGATACGTTTTCGACTCCGTTCTGTTCCTGATTTTGTAAACCATAAGTTAGTTAAAAATGAAAACATCATGGCAGAAGGTGCAGATTTGATTTCTCCAGGATCAAACATCAAATTCGTAGTCTGGAAACAAAATTATTCATTCCAGATATATCAAGTTGCCTATCTTAGTATCTGACTGAAATATAATAATGACTTGGTATGCTCATAGAATATCGCCAGTCTCAGTTGTAACTACATGGCCAAAGGTTGGTTGGTTTGTTTGTGTTTTACATCGCTTTCTACAGTTTTTAGCTCTACTGGTCTTGACCAGTCGAGTTGATGCGATAGCCCACCGTCCATTGTCCGGGTGTCCGGCCGTAAACAATTTGTTTCTTCTTCTTCTCTGAAGGTATATATCCTAAAGACCTAATTATGGTCTCATCTTGTTGGGTAGGTGGTCTAGTTGTTCATATGCAATTTTAGTCCAGTCCAGACCTCTAAGGGCCCAACAAAGGGGCGTGGTCCCAAAATCTTGTTCCCTTTTCTCTGATGGTATATGTCAGAGAGATTTAATTATGGTCTTGTCTTGTTAGGTAGACGATCTAGTTGGGGCGTGGTCCCAAAATCTTGTTCCCTCTTCTTTTCTCTAGGTATATATCCTAAAGACCTAATTATGGTCTCATTTTGTTGGATAGGTGGTGTAGTTGTGCATTTGCAATTTTGGTCCGGTCAGGACCCCCTGGGCCCCCACAAAGGGGCGTGGTCCTGAAATCTTGTTCCCTCTTCTTTTCTTAAGGTATATGTTCCAGAGACCTAATTATGGTCTCATCATGTTTGGTATGTGATGTAGTGGTGCATGTATAATTTGGGTCCGTTCCAGACCCCCTGGGGTTCCACAAAGGGGCACGGTTCCAAAATCTTGTTCCCTCTTCTTCTCTGATGGTATATATCCATGAGAACTAATTATGGTCTCATCTTGTTGGGTGAGTGGTCTAGTTGTGCATAAGCAATTTAGGTCTAGTCCGGTTGGTTGGTTGGTTATTTGATAGTGTTTTACGTCGCTTTCAACAATATTTCAGTCATATCGCGACATGGAAGCAGGTTACCAACCTCTTAAACATAGTGGCGCAATCTGGGAATCGAACCCCGGTCGTCTGCACCGCAAGCCAAGTGCTTAACCACTACACCAACTCTGCCCCCGGTCTAGTCTGGACCCCTTGGGGCCCAACAAAGGGGTGTGGTCCCAAAATCTTGTTCCCTCTTCTTCTCTGATGGTATATGTCAGAGAGACCTAATTATGGTCTCATCTTGTTGGGTAAGTGGTTTAGTTGTGCAAGAGTAATTTTGTTTGGTCTAGTCCAGACCCCTTGGGGTCCCACAAAGGGGCGTGGTCCTAAAATCTTGTTTCCTCATCTTCTCTGAAGGTATTTGTCCAAGACATTATTATAGTCTTATCTTGTTGTGTAGGTGGTGTAGTTGTGCATGTGCAGTTTTGGTCCAATCCGGACCCCTTGAGGGCCTCACAAAGGGGGTGTTGGCCTAAAATCTTGTTCCCTTGTTTTCTCTGATGGTACATGTACATGTCTAAGGAACCTAATTATGGTCTCATCTTGTAGAGTAGGTGGTCTAGAAAAAGTATGCATTTGCATGTTTGGTCTTGTTTAAACCATGTGGGGCTGCATAAGGGGACGTGATCCAAAAAGTTTTGTTTCCTCTAATGTTCTTAAGGTATGTCTCCTAGCATAATTATAGTCTGAGCTTGTGAAATAAGTAATCTAGATGAGGTTCTGTGTGGTGTGTAGACCTCACTGTGCCCCACAATGGGGAATAGCCTAGTGCCCAACAGTGATTATCACTTCTGTACATGTAATTTCAGAAAGTTTAGCTTATCGCTTTGAATATACAAGTGCAAAAACTCGACATTTACATTTTATATATGTTGTTATCTTCTGTTTCTTGTCTTAATTTCTGTATACACTAAAAACTGTTCTTTATTGTTGATAAGGCCAAAAAAAAAATATATGTGTGTTTCTAGTGACCCGACCGACCCTAATTTTTTTGCCGACCCTAAAGATTTTTTTGCCATTTTCGGTCACAGTCGGTTGTAAATCCAGATTTCGAGTGTAATGTTTACGGTTTGTATTTTACATTTAAGATCGCGTACGCGTTTGATTAAACACGGTCGAACTAAAGCGTTTTAAAGACAGTGATCACAATGGCTGCCCCCACGGCCACGATAGACCCATCGTGCGTTCTGTTGGCTATCAAAATGTCCACACCAGAAGGAGAAAAATATCATGACCAGCATTCCTAAAAAGATGCCGTTGTCTCAAATATTTGCAACTCACCACGAGGGGCCGTCAGATTAACCAATTGAAAGTATCTAAAAAAAAAAAGAAAGAAAAAAATCCGACTTACCGACCCTAATTTTTTGTCACTGGAAACACATATATATATTTTTTCTGGCATAAGTGAAGACCTGTAGAGATCCAGTCTGGACAGAGATTTCTGGTTCAGTTATATCACTGCATTGAAGCAGTAGATATGCACTACATATACATACACACACATCATCAGTACATGTGTCAATACAATACTTTTATAAACATATTTTGACATCAGGTAAGAATGATTTTAACAAAACTTTTAAAAACTTTCCACAAGGGGTTAAGACCAATAAATTGAAAATATAAACATGTATTAATTAATGGATTCTCCTTTCATACCGTCTTTGACGGTTTCTTGTTCTCTTGACAGATCTGTATTAGAAATGCCTAGAAAGAACTTATGGAGACGTGGAGCAGGAAAAAAGAAAGGGGACAGCCACCCCTCCAACCATGGCTTGATGCTTGACACTGACCAGCTGGTTAATCCTCCAGTAAAAAAGGACGACATTGACCAGGTTAAACCTCCTGTAAAAAAGGTCATAGTGACTGTTATTGGCTCTCCCAAAAGTGGTTCTCATAGAGGTTGTAATAGTGATTGTCATAGTGATTTGCAAATTGATTGCCTTAGTAAAAGAATATCAAGAACTGACAAACAATATAAAGAAAACAAAAAACTAAGTAAAACAAATGTTAGAGAAAATCAGCTTTTAAGAGAAAAAGAATCTCAAAATTGTCACCTTCAGTTACACAATGAATCTCAAAATAGTCACCTTCAGGCTCATGATGAATCTCAAAATAGTCACCTTGAGTCACCAAGCGGATCTGATGTTCATAGCATTAAGATGCCAAGCAACATTTGCAATGTTAAAACTATTTTTGCATCACATAATCAAGGAGATGAACGATACTCTTCCTTTTCTAGAGGAAGTCAGTGTACATGTATGTCATTATCATTAGTTTTGACTATGCTTGAAGATGATGACTTCTCTTCTTCGTATTTAGATAGAGTGCTGTATCGTGGTGATAACCTTTATAAAAAAGTTCTTATGGATTTGATGAATGAAGGAAAATTTAAAAGCAAGCTTTTATTATTTGATGAACTTCCAACAGCTGTAGAATACAATGGTAAGCTTTACAATATTACTAAGCATACAAGTGTAATTGGGTTGCCAATAGTGGAGTCACATACAAGTGAAAATTTCTCGTTACATGAAGCTGTTGTATTTGCATTCTCGAAGTCTGATGATTTGCTAATCATGATTGGTGCAATTTGCTCTGCGCTTGTAAGAAGGGACAACAGATACATCTTATTTGATTCGCATTCTCATGGAACAGATGGTTTGAGTACAGTAGATGGAAAAGCTATAATGAAATGTTTTTCATCAATTGATGACATAGTTGCATTTCTTTATGCATTTTACATCAGTGCCAATATTCATTTCACATCTCAGTTTGAAATTTTGCCATTTTCTGTACAACAAATTATGCACAGGTTCTTAGATGATGAAAGTGAGGGAAAGCCAACAAATTCTGCTTGGGTCCCAAATCAACAACAAAATGGCAAGATGATGACAAAGAACACAAGTTCTGGTAATGTAAAAACCAACAGAGTGCATTATATGAAAGAGTACATGCGCACAAAGCGTCAGGAAAGAGAATTCCATGATAAAGAACTGGCAAGTAAGCAGCTGTCAAGAAACAATGTAGACTATCGTCGTTTAGAACAACACAAAGAGTTGGCTAGTAAGCGCAGAGCAAGGGAAAATAATGACATTCGTGAAAAGGAGATGATCAGTAAAAGGGAAGCCAGAAAGAATGTAGATTATCGTCAGCAAGAACAACAAAAAGAGTTGGCTAGTAAGCGCAGAGCAAGGGAAAGAAAAGACATTCGTGAAAAGGAGATGATCAGTAAAAGGGAAGCCAGAAAGAATGTAGATAATCGTCAGCAAGAACAACAAAAAGAGTTGGCTAGTAAGCGCAGAGCAAGGGAAAGAAAAGACATTCGTGAAAAGGAGATGATCAGTAAAAGGGAAGCTAGAAAGAATGTAGATTATCGTCAGCAAGAACAACAAAAAGAGTTGGCTAGTAAACGCAGAGCAAGGGAAAGTAAAGAGATTCGTGAAAAGGAGATGATCAGTAAAAGGGAAGCCAGAAAGAATGTAGGTTATCGTCAGCAAGAACAACAAAAAGATTTGGCTAGTAAGCGCAGAGCAAGGGAAAGTAAAGACATTCGTGAAAAGGAGAAGATCAGTAAAAGAGAAGCCAGAAAAAATGTAGATTATCGTCAGGAAGAACAACAAAAAGATTTGGCTAGTAAGCGCAGAGCAAGGGAAAGAAAAGACATTCGTGAAAAGGAGATGATCAGTAAAAGAGAAGCCAGAAAGAATGTAGCTTATCGTCAGGAAGAACAACAAAAAGAGTTGGCTAGTAAGCGCAGAGCAAGACAGAGTGTAGGCTATCGTCATGTAGAACAACAAAGAGAATTGTCTAGTAAGCGCATAGCAAGGGAAAATAAAGACATTCGTGAAAAGGAGATGATCAGTAAAAGAGAAGCCAGAAAGAATGTAGATTATCGTCAGGAAGAACAACAAAGAGAATTAGCTAGTAAGCGCAAAGCAAGACAGAATGTGACAAAACGAAATAATGAAATGCAAAGCAAACGTGTGAAGAGATGTGATGAACACTTTCAGCAAGAAGAATCAAAGCACGACTTGAAAAGGAAAAGAAATTTGCGACAAAATCCTGAAGTACTAGAAAAAGAGAGATTAGCAAAGGAAAAAAGCCGGAAAAAAGATGGCCACAAAGAGAAAGAAAGGCAAATTGACAAAAGTAGAAAATCTGGCAAACGAAATAATCCAGAAGAACATGCAATAGAATCTTCCTTGGCTAAGAAAAGGAAATATGGATCAACCATGAAGGACTGCATTGAAAAATTCCATTCTGCTATCGGAACTGGACCTGTGTATATATGCTGTTGCTGTCAACAAACTTGGTTTTTTCAGAGTGTATGCAGAATAAAAGAACAATCATCATTAATTGAAAATTATTCAGATTTGCTGACAGATGTAGTATCTCAAAACAAACGGTGGTTATGTGTTACATGTCGTACATGTTTACAGAAATGTCAGGTACCAAAATTATCTGTAGCAAATGGAATGAAGTGGCCATCAAAACCAAATGAACTGAATCTTCACCCTCTTGAAGAGAGACTCATTTCATTACGTATACCTTTCATGCAGATTAGAGAGTTGCCAAGAGGTAGACAGTATTGCGTGAAAGGTAATGTTGTCAATGTCCCGGTAGATATCCAACCTACAATAAACAGCCTGCCAAGACAAATGGATGAAAACTTTACTGTCCCTGTGAAACTGAAGAAAAAACTAACTTACAAGAAATGTGATTTTACTGAAAATGTCAGGCCTGCAGCTGTACTATCTGCTCTTCATTGGTTAATGAATTCCAGCACTTTGTACAGAGAATCTGGAGTAAACATAGATGATGCGTGGTTACAAAGAATCAATGAAGATTCAAGTGAAATTGTACGAGAATTTACAGAGAGTCACTCAGTTACTAATGATAATCAATTATGTCAGGAACTAGAAAATCAAATTGAAACAAATGAATACTCCATGACAAGTGGTAATATAGATAATACAGAATGCACACATACAAATGAAGACCAGAGTGGAAACGAGTCTGACAGTTTTAGTGAAGTTGATGCAGATGACAATGTTGTTGGAAATGCAGATACATTGCTAGATGATGATCCAGTTTGCCATGACAAGTCCTATACATTTGCCCCAGGGGAAGGTCAGAATCCTTTGAGCTTGTATACTGACAAAGATGCAGAATTCCTGTCTTTTCCAACATTATTTTGTGGCGAAAGAAGACCAGAAAATAAAGACAGGAAAGTGCCTGTTCATTACAGTGACATAGTGAAGTGGGAATTAAGAAGTATGGATCGCAGAGCTGCTCAGTCAGTACCAAATATATTTTTCAAACTGAAGCGCATACAGCTAAAGCAGATTAGTGACAAAGTACATCTTGCCATTCGCAGGTGCAAGACAAAGGGCAAAAAAATCACTGCTGCAGAAGCAAGAGATCAGTCAGCTTTAGATAGGATTGTAAGATTAGACGAAGGATTCTATATATTTAGACAGCTAAGGAATTCTCCTGCATATTTATCTGCAAAGAAGAAAGACATTTTTGCAATGATCAGACAGTTAGGATTGCCAACATGGTTTATGTCGCTGTCATCAGCAGACACAAGATGGCCAGATCTGTTGAAAGTATTAGCCAAGTTGAATGAAGGAAAGGACTTGTCTTATGAAGAAATTCAAAAATTAACGTGGATGGAAAAGACAAAACTTATTCAGAAAGACCCGGTGACCTCGTCAAGATTTTTTGACCATAGGGTTCAGCAGTTTATCAATATTGTATTGAAAAGCCCACACAATCCAATCGGTAAAGTGACTGACTTCTTTTATAGAGTGGAATTTCAGCAAAGAGGATCACCACACATTCATATGTTAGTATGGATAGAACAGTCCCCAAAGTATCAAACAAATACAGAGGAGGAAATAGAAAATTTTGTCGACAGTTTTATCACTTGTTCAAATGAAAGTGAAGGAATGGAGAATCTAGTCGGTATGCAAACACACAAACATTCCAAAACATGTAGAAAGCAGGGAAAAGCTTTATGCAGATTTGGATTTCCACTTCCACCTTTATCAAAAACAATGTTGCTGGAGCCACTTGAGGATGAAGTTGAGAAACACAAGAAAATGTACGACGAAGTACAAAAGAAAATAAACAGCTTCAAAGATGGACTTCAGATGACCTTTGACCGGTTTCTCAACGAAATAGCAAGTATGACTGAAGATGAGTATATCAAGTGCATTCGCAGCTCACTTCATGGACCGAAAGTGTTTTTGAAAAGACGACCTGCTGATGTCCGTGTGAATCTATACAATGAAGCACTGTTGAATGCTTGGAATGCTAATATGGATTTACAGTTTGTACTAGACCCATATGCATGTGCTATGTATATTGTCTCTTACATCAGTAAATCTCAACGAGGAATGAGTGCATTGTTGGACAGAGCTTGCAAAGAGGCAAGACAAGGAAACATGGATATAAAGAAGCAAGTGAGGCATATCGGTAATAAATTTTTAAACAGTGTAGAAGTTAGCGCTCAAGAAGCATGCTATCTCACTTTACAGATGCCGTTAACAAAAGGTACAAGAGATGTCCTATTCATTAATACATCTCCACCAAGCGAACGAGTGTTTCTCTTAAAACAGCAGTCAAAATTGGAAGAACTTGGTGCAGATTCGACAAACATTAGTTGTGACAATATCATTCAAAGATATTCAAAGAGGCCCAGGGCATTGCAGAATTGGTGTTTAGCTGATTATTGCTCAGAATTGGATGTCAAATTTCCCGAAAACACCAAAAGTGATGAAAAAGAGGAGAGAGAAATCAATGATGATGCAACCGAGAACCAGTCTGATAGCGAAGATTATTTTTCAGACGAAAACACGATTTTAACGTTAAAAAATGGAATTGTTATTAAACGAAGATTCACAGAAAGAATCATTAGATATGTGCATTACAACAAGAAGACTGACCCTGAAAATCACTACAGAGAAAAACTGCTTCTGTTTCTACCTTGGCGCAATGAAGAGGTAGATATATTAGGTGGCTACTCATGTTACAAAGATCATTATGAAAGCTGTCGTTGTATTGTTGAGAACAAAGCCAAAAAGTATGAGCATCACATTGAAGAATTAGAACAAGCTAGACAGGCAGCTGAAGAAGAGCTAGACATTCATGATGAGTTGGCACCAAATGCACAGCAAGCAAATGCTGACGATGAACTCGAGGGACAAGAAGAAACTGATGATTATGTACATTTTAATCCAGACAGACCAATTGAACACACACGATATGATATTGGTCCTGATGTTGGTGCAGCAACAGCCTCTTCCATGATTTCAAATTCTGTTGGAGGAAGAATAGCAGATGAGCAGTACAATCAGCTACTTAGGAGCTTAAATGCTCGACAAAGAGAATTTTTTCAACATGTCTTACATTGGATAAAAACGAAAGACGATCCACTGTATTCATTTTTGTCAGGAGGTGCTGGTGTTGGAAAGTCGGTTCTAATAAGAGCAATATATCAAGCTTTGCACAGACATCTGCATTCTGGAGAAGGGGAAGACCCAGATGACATTCGAATCTTGAAATGTGCGTTCACGGGCAAAGCTGCTTACAACATTGACGGCGTTACTATCGCATCAGCTTTTCATAAGAAATATAATCAATTAAATCAGTCAATGAATTCAGATGAACTGAACACTTACAGAATGAAGTACAGGAATCTTTCAGTTATCATCATTGATGAGATTTCGATGGTTGGAAACAAAATGCTCAACTTCATGGACACTAGACTGAAAGAGCTTACTGGCACAAACAGACCATTTGGTGGAAAAAGCATCATAGCTGTAGGAGATCTGTATCAGCTGCAACCCGTTGGTGACTCCTGGATTTTTAATGACTTGTCACATGGTGCACAGATTTTAGCAACAAATCTCTGGAAGGAACACTTTGAAATATACGAGCTGACAGAAATAATGAGACAACGAGATGATTTGCATTTTGCTGACATGTTGAATAGATTGAGAGTGAATGAACTGACTGACGAGGACAAAAAAGAAATTCAGAAGCACATTATTAGTCCTGCAGATCCCCAGTGTCCAAGAAATGTCCCACATTTATTCATTGAAAACAAATTTGTGGACAGTTTTAATGACCAATTCATTACCAATTTAGTCGGTCCAAAGACAACAATACAGAGCCATGATACTGTTGTGGCAGATTTACCAAAAACTACAAAGGAACGTTTACTCAATTGTATTCCGAAAGATGCTAGCAAAACAGCCAATTTAGCACACTCTCTTACCATAGCAGAAGGCATGATTTACGACATAGCTGTAAATTTAGATGTCAATGATGGTTTAGCCAATGGATCCACTTGCATTGCAAAATGTATAGAATATCGAATGCATCAAAGCAAACGACCAAGTATTGTTTGGGTTTTATTTGATGATGAAAATATTGGATCTGCTACAAAGCAGAAGTACAGTCATTTGTATAGTTGTAACATTGACCCAAAGTGGACTCCTATATTTGAAGTTAATCGAAACTTCATGTACAATTACAAATCTTATCAAAGAATTCAGTTCCCATTGAAGCCGTCTGCTGCGAAAACAGTTCACAAAGCTCAAGGATCTACTGTTGATAACATTGTTATAGATCTTTCACAGACTCGAACAAGGAAAATACCACACATTCACTATGTGGCACTAAGTCGGGTACGCAAATTGCAGAATCTACACATATTGAATTTCAATGAGGAGGCACTGACAGTGGATGACAGAGTGAAAGAGGAAATGAACAGACTCCGTAGAGAATCACAAATGCAACTTTGTTATATTCCTCTTTACAACATAGATTCAAAGAATTTGAGAGTAGCTTTAAACAATGCTAGATCTTTTCACAAACATTTTGTTGATTTTGCAACAGATCTGAACATATTGTCTGCTGATATAGTAGGAATAATGGAGTCAAGACTAATACCAACAGATGAAGATATGAATTATAGATTAGAAGGATACCAAATGCATAGATGTGATCAAGTTTTGCATCAGATAAACAGAAGACCCCCTCATGGACTTGTATTATACACGAAAAACCATTTTACAACAGAGAGAGTAGTCACGCATAGTACATGTTTAGTGGAGTTTTTACTTGTACAGTTGCATTCTGAAAAATATAACTGCCTCCAGGTTGTACTTATGTATAAAGCACCAGCTTGCACTTTAAATGAATATAAGACACAAGTTACTGAAAATTTAAAACATGAACTAGACTTGCACAGACCTTTCATGATCATGGGCGATTTTAATTTTGACATTAATGGAAATGATTGTTTCCTAGAATTCATGATGCAAACATTTAGTTGTGTCCAGCATGTGAAGGGTTGTACAACAAATTATGGATCTTCACTTGATCTCATCTTTTCAAATTTTGCTAATGTCTTAACAGAAACTGTAGAATGCTACTGGTCAGATCACAAGATTGTTTATGCTTGGAGTCCATTTATGCAGTAAGAGGGGCACCAAGAAGATTAAGCGAGGGAGTTATTATAACGAAGCCCCCTCCCTCACCCACCCATTTCAGAAAATGTGTCCTCTACAGGTGTAGAGGACACATTATAAGTCATCACCAATGTTAGTGACAACGATATGATTATATGCTACTTGTGATGGTATACTAGAACCAAATGTAAACTCATCATCAGTAGGATTAAACAGAACATATTCTTCTCTGCAAGTATTTGAGAAATCATGAATTCCCTTTTATTCCACAGTTAATTATTATCCACTCTTAGCTATTATAATGCTGGTGAATTTTACTTACTTGATTTCTTTTCAATTGTATTCATGTATGCACTAATAAATGCTATAGATTTTATATTCTAAGTTTATATCTTGCATAAATGGTAGATATCTTTTAATACAGAATTGGTATAATATATATGTTTTATTTTTCAAAAATCTCTATTTATACTGTCACTGTATATCCACAAACGCGTGTACATAATAGTTAATGTAATTGAAAATGATTATGTTGATATAATAGAAAATGAGTATGATTGTTTTATGCTATAGTATTATGACTGTCTTGTGTTATAGTAATGCATACATTTAAATATTTATATCATATTTAAAGGAGCTTTTTACAGCACTGCTTTCATTTGAAGAGTTTAAAGTATATATTTGAATCAGATTTGTACTGTTATATTTTAAATAACTTTTGGCCAATTCGCCTATCTGTAAACTAATAATATATTAATGTAATATTGATATCCGTTCATAATGATTTATTATTGTTAATTATTAATGTGGATATATTGTACATAGATTTCTCTTATTTTAAACGTACTACATGCACCAGTATTTAGAGATAATATCTTTTGCAAGCTCTACTCATTAAAAGAGAGGCAAGTATAAGAAAAGGAGGTCAATGGCCAGCCCGTAAAGGGAGGTAAACCTACCTTTCATTATAAATAGCTGTTGATTGATTCACAAAATGATGGAGCTAGTTTATTGTCAAATAAATTATATATGCCATATTATTGAAAACAGTTTTAATATTCCTATTTACTGGTTGCTTACTGATTAGAGATAATGTACTCTTGAAGTACATTCTAGTTAAAATATGTTCATATAAGAAAGAGGAATACATTGTTTCATATAGATTTGTTTTTAAACAAAACATTTTCTTATTGGGAATTATTTCATAATCATACATGTACAGTTATGTTGATATTTTGCGTAATATTCAGACATTTATGATTCTGATATTTATCAAATTAATTTGTTATGTTTATCAGGATAAATCATGATTAAGAGCAAATTTACTATCATAATAAATTATTTCAATACAAAAGTCTCTTAACTGGTTGTTTGTATATTTTGGTGATATACATTTTCGACCTGAGCTACAGAACCAATTGAATGATTTTGATGTACATAACTGGGTAGGATGGTCTCTTACAAGTGATGCTAATTAGGGCCTGCATTGAAATATGTCCGTCTGTCAGTCTGTCAACATTTGGGTTCTAACACGATAACTTCAGTAGTTCTTCACATACAGCTTTCATATTTTGTTTATAGATGCAGAATGATGAAAGGAAGATACCTATTCATTGTGGGGTCACTGGTCAAAGGGCAAAGTCACAGTCATATTTTTCAACACTTAGGTTCTAATGTAATAATTCCAATAGTTCTTCACATACAGCTTTCATATGTTATACAAGTACATAGATGCAGTATGATGAGAGGAAGATGTCTATACATTGTAGGGTCAATAGGTCCAAGGATAAGGTCATAGTTATATTTTTCAAAACTTTGATTTTAATGCAATAACTTCATGCTCAAATATTACATTGAAAGATCTTAAGACGAGGAAAATAATCTTTAAATCTAAATTAAATTGAATTGAATGTCATGCAAAATAATGCTGCTGTTTGATATTAAGCCTTTTGGCGGGGCCCTTCCTGACTTTGTCTGTGTTCTAGTTTTTGTCTGGATCTGTCATCAGATGGAACCACCACAGACAATTGTAGGTCACATACAGTACCCTCCTTGACAAACTTCTTCAGACTGGAGACATACAGAGACAAACTGAATGCATAAGAATAATCATGTGTGAAGATGTGTTGTTGTTTTTGGTTCTGTTCCAAAATCAAATTTTTAACATTTTTTCGACATTTTTCTTGACTTAGTATTTTCAATGCAAAAACAAGTGGTTGTACTCATTATTATTCCTCATATTGAAATTTGTTGCTGTGATTTGGTTTCATTAGATCATATTTCGGGTAAAAAATGTCCCAATAAAAATTTTTAGTCCATATCTTTATTTTTGGATCTTTAATGAAGATTTTAAGATTGTGAAATTCCTAATAATGAAAAGTTTACAGGAATCTTAAGGTCCGGAGTTCAAACTCGGCGTAAGGCATTTTTTATCATTATTATGATATGATACTTAGGTGAGCGATATAGGCCCACTTTGGCATAATTGATGTGTGAAATATCATACCCTAAAACTAGTACTCAGCCTGCACACTTTCTGCATTGAAACAAACTTTATTGAATTCTCTTTTTCTACAACTGGATTTAACTAAGTGTTTGATTGTTTTGGGGGAATTGAAAATTTCATTGCTCCCAGTTTCTAAATAAAAACACAACAAATATGAACTCAATTCTCGACTTAGTTTTCTCAAATAGACCTTGAGTTGTTACGGAAACCATTGAATGTTGCTGGTCAGATCATAAAGTAGTAACTGCATTCTGTTAAGGACCTGGGGCGCAATGTCTTCTATTTGGTGTTGGTTTTTCTTTTGTGTGTGTGTGTGTTTTTTTTTTTTTTGGTTTTTTTTTTTGGGGGGGGGGGGCAATGCAAGATAGCCCCTCCATCTGAGCCCTTCTTTTAATTCCCCCTGAGAAATTTGGGGCATATAGTTTTCTTTTGTGTTTTTTTTTTTCAAAAGATATGTTTTAGGAAAGTCAAACCCCCTTCTGTTCCTTCAAGATAAAGTAATTCTTACATATTGTCGTTTTATGCATTTTCATAGGCGAATCTAAGAAGAGAGGGTGGGAAATTTGTACATTTTGTGTTTTAAATGAATTGTTACATGAAAACCGATTTGCTCAACGATCTGAGAACTTTCGAATATGCTCTATACTTCCCCATAATTTTAAGAGTGCAATTTTTTTTCATACATTTAAACGCGGTTAACTGTGCAGAATAATTCCCACTTAAGTTATCAAAGTACCAATCAATGATTTGTTTGCAAACTATATCTAATATGCCATGTTTTAATCAGACTAAAACACGTTGGCGGAGGGTGATAGAACATCTTCCTTCCCTCCCACCTTGTCAGATCCGCCTATGATATTTTAATATATATCACATAACTTTGGCGATAATTTGAATAATACAGACTAAGCTGAACGGCAATTTCTGTAATTATTACTTGTACTACTTTAGTGAAAGATATATGTGAATGCCTTTTTCTCGTTTAATATTTTTGAAATATTTCAAAATATTTTCATCCCGAGTCCTTATGAAGGAGTAGGTGCACTTTTCCCTCAAATGTGTTCTTGGGTTTTTTTCATGAAAACGAACGGAGGAGAGAAAATAGAATGAAATATCACTTAACTCCAAGTAGAATATGTGCGAAAATATATCACTTTTGGTATTCTAAACCTTGCATGCGTAAGATATGGTTTCACGATTTTACACCAGTTTTCCTCGGGATCACTGAAAATAATGGAAGAACACCATGTCTAGGCAAACATATTTAAAATCAATGTGGGCGCCATCGCTCGGCCAAATAAACTTTATACAGATAGAAAGATCAACTGCAAAATTATCCCTTTGTGTTCAAAATATGTTCGATAAAAGTTTTATAAAATCGAAATATTTGTTCTGAACCATTCAGAATGGCCGATTTGCCTGGGAATTATGCGTGTAATAGATCTAACTGGTTTTAACTGTTTTCATCTACAGATGTATGTCTATAGATCTTCGATCAAATCTTTTAATTAAGTAATTATTAGTATCCTTTTGATTATTTACTGATAAAATTTAATCATTAAATCTACACAACTTGTGATGCATGCTCTTATCAGTTTCACAAGTACCTTCTTCTCGATTCTTAAAAGTAGTATTCGCCTTTAAATATATTGTTTTGTCCCGCTCAATATACGATATACATGTACCAAAATTGTATAGCGGCTCATCATGCCGCACAGATCTAGAAACAACTTCGTACGGGTTCAGCCCGGTGAAGGAAGTGGCTCATTCCAGTTTACACTATGGTTTAAATAAAAATATACAAAAATAGTGTATGCGTAATCGACCATTCTTGTATAAAAAGAACTTGAATTCGCATAATCATTTGTACGTGATAATATTAATTATTTTTTGTGATATTCATGTTGCAAACATGTATACAGACGCTTTCATCGAATAAACTGAAGATCGAGTTAAATGTTAACCGAACTATCCCAAAAACCAGACAGTTCCGAATGTTATTGCTCAGCAATGTAAAGTCTAGAGAAATTTTGATTAAACGCGGGAAATACAGTGTCATGTGATACTTTGCTTGCAAAGATGGCTAAAAGAAAACTATTTGACGAAGACGCAATAACAGGATATCTCTTACAAGTGTCGACAGTGGAAACTTCGGCAAGTGGTAAAACAAAATACTTCACAGGACTTTTTCAACATGACAAGAATGATTCGCGACGACTAGTGTGTTTTCTTCCGGAAAAACATGAACAATTTGTTCGAGCTAAAGAATTGGACATGCCTTGCAAAATACTTAATGCAAAACTAACACCAGGAAGAGATGGGTTGGAAATAAGGTTCCAAAGAGAAAGTTCAATCGAAATCTTGCAAGCTCCCCTTTCATTCTCAAAACTTGCCAGACCGGACGATTCATTTAGAGAGGAGGGCGGACCAAGCACACAGCTGTGTGAAATAAAGACAGAAAACAGGAGGGTAAATATTGCTATTAAAATGTCTCCATTCAGTATTTTCCATTCAACAATACATAAAATTACCTGTTAAGATTCATAGATGTATAGTAACAGTTCGTATTGCCTAGGGTTATTCCCCCACCCTCTTCATTTCAAGAATTTTCAATTATCTCAAAAATAGTTCAGATCCCCACCCCTAAACCATATGTTTTCTTATTTCTCTTTACAAAATATGGTGTATGGCTAAAAATCAGAGGTCTCCATTGTCATTCCCCTAACCCTTCAAGTTCATTTCAAAAATCTTAAACTATCTCCACAAATGTTTGGATCCCCAAAACTGTTTCACATCCCCACCACTAAATTAAATACTATCTTATTCCTCTTCATGTAAAAAGTTGTATGATAAAGTTGGCTGTCCTCAGGGTCAATATTTCCCACATTCTGTATCAATAAGTATCATTATTTGATATTTAAGCCGGTGTGGCGCAGTGGTTAGCCTGTTCAGCTTGTGATCAAGAGGTCGCCAGTTCGAGCCTCATCCTGGCCAAACCGGTGTTCTGTCTTTCACATGAGACAGTAAAAACAGAGATCCCGTGCCATGGTAGGCGTGGCACGTAAAAGATCTCTCACTGCTTCGGGTGGGTCTGTTGCACAGGTCTAAATTTGTATGCCCCGCATCAGGCAGATGCCGTCACCATATACGTGAAATATTCGTGGTGTGACGGTAAACAAAATCAAACAAACAAACCGGACAGTTTTCATTATTTGATATATCCTTGGACTTCTTGCTTCAACTTTCTTGCCGTGGGGGTATTTGTCCCATTAGGACAGCTCTAGTTCCAACTAGCTCTTACAAAAATGCCCACTGAGTCAAGTGGACATTTTTAATGCCATGAGTGGGCAAATTAAGTTCCATCCGGACTACACTGTAACACTGAAACTCGTTTTCACTTGCCACCGATAACAGGAATTCTTAAATACTGTATGTACCCTTATAAGGGATGACATAAGTATATTGAGAGATAATAACCCATTTACAGGATAGCATTAATCATGATTAATGATTTGTGATCAGTCCCAAATTCTACATGTATAGAGGAGCTACACAAAACCACTGAATTTTCACTGTTAATCAGTCAATAGTGTTTTCTTTCTCTCTCTCTTACAGGCGACAGTGAAGGTGAAAATTGTTGGTTTCCTGTCAAATCAGAAAGAAACCCCAACAAAATATGGAACTAAAATCACTCGAGAAGCTGCAGTAGCTGACCAAACAAAGTGTATGCGTATGACATTTTGGGGAAACACGTCACAATTGGTAGAAACTGGAAAATGTTACATCATAACAAATGTTACTAGCAGGATATTCAATGCTGCAATTACATTAAATACATCAATGACATCCAAAATTTCTTCTACTGAAAACCTAAAAAACACCATAGAAGATCTGTCGTTCATGCAACAAAACAAAATAGTTGTTTCATTAAATCAGATAAAAATAACACAAAACTTCAAATGCTGCAACATGTCCTGCAATAAAACAATACAAGAGGTTGACTTTAAACAAAATTTTATAAGGTGCAATAATTGTCAAATGAAACAAAGAGTGAAGAGCATGAAGAGGACAACAACTGCATTTCTTAATGTAACTTTGGAGAATTCTGTAACAAGAAAGTTTGTAATCTTCGAGGAAGCGTTACAAAAATTCCTTCAGACTGAAGAGAGATCGCATTTGATAGACAATCCAGACAGATTGGAGGATCACCTTCTAGAAATAGAACAATTTACAATATCGCACCAAATTGAAAGTGATGTATTGTCTGAAATTGTCCGTTTCCCAGTGTCGCATCAAAGTCAGGGTGATTCTGAATTGCAAGAACTGTAAATCATGCATTTTGTGTTGCGACACTTTGCAGACTGCATAGTGTTGTTTATACATGAACTTATATACTCACTTTTTGTATGATACACATAGTATATCATGTATATGGTAGTAATTTTCATCACCACACAATTTGTCAATTACTTGCACAGACTTTGGTAATTTTCAAAGCTTTTTTACATGCAGAAATTTGATATAATATTGATAGGTATTTCTACTCATAATGTGCAGGGCTGAAACGATTCACCATGGTTTCGGTTTTTTTCCTCCGATTTCCTGACATAGTGTATGAGGCTACATACGGTATCATGAGGAAGAGCGTATTGTTTCAGCCCTAATAATGATACTTTGTATTTTGTAAACACTTTGTACCCACTTTTTGTTCACAGTTTGTGTTTTTTCATCTATTTTATTGGCATTATTTCATCTATATAACTTGTTATATTGTTCACAGGTTGTGCTGCTACATTGTATTAGTTTGTATTGTTGCCCTATAAATTTGCATCATTATACATGTATGCATATGAGACTTGCTAATCACGAGTTTACAAGTTGTGTTGCTTTGTATTTTTTGTTACTGATTTAGCCAAGTTGCAAAGGCATTCCACTGTGTGGATTTACGATGTCTGTCCATCCATCTATCAGTATTTATGTTAACATTTGTATTTTCATAAGAACTAATGTCTATTGGTACAAGCTCTATTTCTGTCATGTATATAACATGCAAATAATTCAACTAAACCTTGCTGATTATTACTGTTTTCTATATTCATAACCTTACTTGTGCTTTTCCCATGGTGACTTTTCTTTCAACCACTTTAATTAGCCAATTTAGAAAATTCATTTAAAACCCTTTGGGCAAAAGTTTGAAAATTTTGCACAGATCAAATCCCCATCGACATATTTTGAACCATTAGTTTGTTCTTGTTTGTGTTGAACCCACATTTAGTTAATAGGTATTTTTTAACTAGACTATAATAGCTTGTTAGTTAATCTTGCATTACATTTCAGTTTTGATTCTCTCTCATTAATTGTAGTAAGTTTAATGATGTTTAAACAAGTAGTTTAGAAGTAGTTTAGATTTATTTGATTTATATGCTTGTTTTTGGCCGGATTGTGAAGGGAAATCCGGTTTATGAAATTGCAATGTCTGTCTGCCTGTCTGTGTGCGTCAACAATTTGGTTTAGCTCTTGCATTTAAGTTCAATGCAGAAAGACCATCGACATTAAATCTTTCAAACTTCACATGCAGATAGACCTTGATGAGCTCTATCCAGTGAAAGATTTGTTTGTGACCTTGATCTTGACCTGGAGCTTGAAGTTTTCGCATTTCAAGGTCAGTTGTGTAATTGGTGTTTATAAGTAATTGGTAATGCTTTGCAATCCGGTCATACCACCTTTAGAGGTTTCTTGTTATATAATAAGTTGGTTTATATCCTTGTTTCTCTTTTTATATTATTTTGAATTCTTAAAACTATATAATTTGATCCGTTTACGATTTAGAAATTATATAATTTGATCCGTTTACGATTTAGTACACTCCATACTACTGTTAAATTGATCCATTTGCATAATTTTAAAAACGTTTCAGTTTTGTATACCACTGAAAAGTCACTTTATTCCTTTCAGATTGTAGTAATCGTATTTACTTCTCTAGTTATACTGATAGTTACTTTCATCGAAACATAAAGTATATGAATGAAAATAGTATTTTTGAATTTGTGACTTTTACAAACAAAATCTTGAACCCTCACAATACTTTGTAATGAAAATAATCTTGCTTTAGTACATGTATATACATTTCCATGAAAATATTCCCAGTTTATTAGTCTTTACCTGTATCCCCATACTTCTTTTTTGTTCATGTGCATTTTTTAATACATTTTCCTCATATTTTTATTTGCATCATATGAAAACAAATTAAGATGAACATGAATCTTTCTGTCAGCACTGTATTTATCAAATTCCCATAATGTAACTGTTTCAATCTGACTTTCATGTATGATAATAATAATAACTGTTTCATTATACTAAAAAGTGATTTTACAGTGTTTGAATTCTTTCAGGTATAACAAAATGCAAAATTGCATTTGCAAATTCTTTAATGATCTTTTGTTTTAATCTGTATCGTGTTATTCACAATAAATTCACATTTGTTCTATTCTTCAACCTGTTCTCTTGCTTTCACAAAACAGAACTAATTATTGTTTTTATCAAAAAGCAAAAGTTTGTCATGAAAGTGTTCCCTTATTTTTATTATACAGCGGTCACTTGACAGGACAGAGTATTGTATGGCCAAGTCTGTCTGTCTGTCCATCTGTCTGTCCAATTTGCAAAGCAATAACTTGAAATTGCATCAAAGATCTTAAGAAATTTCATCATATTTTTACATCATGGTGAAAATTTTCACTTTTCTGATTCATCCGATTTATTGTTTCAGAGTTGTGGGTCTTAAATTTCCTTTAAATGTGTAATGACTATGGAACCCAATAGCTTTACTTAGCGTCTAAAGATTTCTACCATATTTAAACATCATGATAAAATTATGGAGAGGAAGCTGCTTTTCGCTTTTCAGATTTATCCGTTTTGTCGTTACAGAGTTATGGGACTTTGATTTTTAGCTCAAGTGACCTATTGTCATACTAGATTGCCCGTCGTTTGTTCATTAACTTTTTGACATATACAACTCCTCTGAAACTACTGGGCAGAATTCGTTGAAAATTTACATGCTTGTTCCTCAACATGCATACAAATTTTGCCCTTCGTTTCATCTAGCTGTTCAGGTGAGCGATATAGGCCCATTTGGGCCTCTTGTTATTTTATAGATTTTGATTTTCATATTATGAATGATGATAATTATCTATCACTTTTGCTACTTATTTATTTAACATTTCCTGGATTCAATTTCCAGTTTTGACAGTAACATGATCATTTTTTAGAAACTTAGTTATCAATAAATGTAATCTGTTTTTAAAACTAACTGATTAACTTTTGACTATACATGTATGATAATACTTGTAGTCATTCATTGTCCCATCTCTACTAAAGTACTTATCCATGTAATTGAAATATCTGAGGTACTGATACAATGTACAACCCTGTTTTTAAAAGTTTCTGGACTGTATTTTGAAACTCAATTCAAGCTCTTTATCTCTAAGAAGTGTGGGTTTAATCTTAGTTTAACCTTTCACATTATTTGATATCTCAAAAATATTTTATTGTCTCTTATGTCATTTTGAAGGAACAGTGACTGTGCAGTAAATATTTGTCAACATGATATAAGTACACTGCAGTGAATTATCATTTCCAGCAAAGAATGTAATTTTTTTATGTAGATAGGTTTCATTAGCACACACTTTTATTGGAGTTACTTCCTTTGTGACAAGTTGTCTGCCATCTTTGAGGTATATAACTGAATATTTATTCCTAAATCAACCAAATCATAAAAGTAAAAAGTGAAAGAAAAAGATTCTAAAAAAGTGTAAATATTAACTTTCTTTAAAAAAGGTAATTATGCTTAGTATGAATATGAGGTAAAAATCATGCTTGACCACAAACATGGCTGACAACGGGAGGTAACTCCAACTAAATTACTGCTAATGAAACCCATCTATATATTATACATGTAAATTGGCTTTGTTTTCAAATTATGGGATAGTTTGTCCAATTTGGTCAGTATCGCTTATAATTGAAAATTAAGTTACTGTTTTTGTATTGCCCAAAAGGTAACACAAATTTGTTTTTGAATTATCAGATTTTTATAGTAAATTGAGTTGTATTTGATTATTAAAGGAAGGGATAAAATGAACCACATAGTTCCTAAGGCTTTACACATCTGTAGCTGAACTTATTAAATGCTAAAATAGTAACTACATGTAAATGCAGGAAGTTAATCATAGTTACAGAATCTGCCACTCTCTCAGTTCAGCATTGGTTGGTTGGTTGGTTGATTGGTGTTTTACGTCGCTTTCAACAATATTTCAGTTATATCGCAACATGGAAGCAGGAGGTTACCAACCTCTTAAACATAGTGGCGCAACCCGGGAATCAAACCCGGATCGTCGGCGCCGCAAGCCAAGCGCTTAACCACTACACCAAGCCTGCCCCTAGTTCAGCATTGTAAGATATTGGAATTCTGATACATTGAAACTAATATTTTTCCAAACAATTTTTTGTTTTTTGTTTTACTTACTGAATTGTTATAAAAATAATCAATTATAAAAGGGTGAAATTGGTTGTTTCTAAAATTCAATAATTAAGTGATAATAATTGTTCATCAGGAACAGTGTTACATTGTACATGTACATACATGTATAATATGTTTATTTGATAAAGAATTCCCAACATAAAATATATATACATGTATTTACTTAATTAGACAGTTACACAATTTTACTTCCTTTCAGTAGGAACTTTAACCTATGAAAGTGCAGCATTGGGTTATGCGGACTTTCCGCCATCTGATGAACCTGTTTACTTCCTGGGAAAAGCATATAGTACTTTATATGGTATGTGAATACCTACTGACTTGTAATTGTTCCATCTAACCATAGTTTAAGAGGTGGTAAAACATTGCTGTCATGCATCCATGAACTTGTGTGATTGGAAACTAGGGAAAATGGTGTATGACAAACTACTCGGCACAAAATCAGTAAACCTTCTGCAAGTGTTTTTCATGGAGAGTAGATGAATCCTATAATTTTCAAGTGTAAAGCTCAAGGTCACAATAGGCAATACATGATAGGGTCAAATATACTGTTCTGAGTAGATGCCACACTTTGCATTGCCCTTGACATTGAGCTTTAGATCTAATGATATGACAAATCAATAACTGATGTTAGCATCATGTGATTGAGTTCATTAGGGTTTTAAATGTGCATCAGATTCTCCACAAGCTGGTGTCAGTTATATTGCAACATGAAGTTGAAAGTCTTCATTTATATCAGCATCTGAAGCATAGACTCATCATCATCTGAAATAAAACTTAAATTTATGGATCAACTGTACATCATTGTGTAGCTTGGCATTCAAATAACACAGTATACATGTGTAAAAGGCAGGGTGAAAAATTGTGGCTGGTCCTGGGAATCAAACCCAGAACCTTCCGTTGTGAAGGCAGACGCTCTCAGCATTGAGCTATCCGGGCCGATACCAGCATCTGTCACACTTCACCTCTGCCAGAGATTTCCAACTTTGGAAACCCAACAGAGAAATTACCCAGGTTCTTCCTCATATGAGGGTCACTCTCATGACACATAATCTGTAACAGGCAGGGTGAAAAATTGTGGGCTGACCCAGAAGTCGAATCCAGAATCTTCTGCTATCAAGGTGGACGCTCTCACCATTGAACTATCTGGGCCAGCGCTGGCATCCGTCACACATATATGTAAATTATAAAATGAGTTGAAGCACACCCTGATGTCACATTTTTAGAAAAGAAATATTTCTTTATCTTATTTTGGTGATTTATGTTTTAATTATTATATTTTTCAAATTTTGTTTTTCAGATCTTGACAATTTGAAAGAAGACTTAAAGTCAAGGTTATGGTTCACATATCGAAAAAATTTCGCTGCTATTGGTAAGAGTACAATTTGAATTCAAACAAAGAAGATGACATTGCAAGCAACAAATTAATTAAGTTTGCAGTGTTTTGAAGAATATGCACTGACTGAGTGCAGTAAGAAAAACAGCCCCAAAACACAACTGAAATTTAGATAGAGAGTTAACCTTTGCTGGTTCAGACCTCTATATAAAATCACTGTTTTCCTTGTGATATCTCATTTCCATATGGATTAGGATCAGTGCGACAGGTACAAGTTTGAAATCTCCCCTACACCTGGACTGTACTATATGTACAACTCAAACTCTTCTGTGGCAAACACTTGAACCTTTAATCCTGTGTGTGTCAATAAAATTTATATATATATAAATATATATATAGCTATCAGAGCTAGGAGGATATCTTAACTCAAATATATATTTGTATTATACAGCTTCACATTAATTAATCATACTCTGAAAAGTCTAGTAATTTGCTCCAATTTGGAGCTGAGGTATCTCAGTGGATGAGGTGTTTGACTCCAGACCAAGAGGTCTCGGGTTTGACTTCCACCATGGGCACAACAGTGTCCTGTCCTTCATATGAGACAGTAGATGTGGCAAGAAAAGAAGATCCCTCACTACTTTGGTCGGGTCTGTTGCGTAGGTATATATTTCTATACTATGCATCAGGTAGATACCATCATATGCCGTATACATTAAATAAGGATAGAGTGGTGTAAAACAATAATCAATCAATCAAGAATTTAACTTGTAACAATCGTTTTTATTGGTCAAACTAGGTTGTATATCCATTATGTGGTTTCCTATTATGCTGTGATGTCATAAAAATATTAGTGCTGAATTTACTTTATGTAGTGAGAAAATGTCAGTATGTCCTCAACTGAAATTCATGTGCTTATAGACTTTACCTATCAAACACCTTCAAAAACTAAATATTTTAGTTTCATTAAATCATATATATATTTAAGATTATAAGGATTGATATCAGTATATTTTGGAACATGAAGTAATAACTTGATTTGTGGTGGTGCACACTTTTTAAAATTTTCAATAATGCATCTCAAATCAACTTATCACTTCATATACAGAACAAATATTAAGCAGTTTTAAATAGGTAATATACCCCGTGGATGTACAAAATGTAATTACAATATGTATACAGCGAGTTTTTTTTTATGCTGTCTTTGATTTTGTGATGGTTTTTTCGTACGGTAGTTGGGATATTTATTTGATTAAATGTGCTTTTTGCCAGATAATGATTTGTTTTGTAGGTGGGACAGGACCTACATCAGATGCTGGATGGGGATGTATGTTGCGGTGTGGACAGATGATGCTAGCCCAGGCCTTAATCCTACGGCATCTTGGTCGTGGTGAGTCATACTTGTGATCAAATCCTATTGGTTGTGATGTAAACTCCATTGAAAATAATCACTATTGTCATAAGGCATTATCCCTACAACAAAGCATTGCTAAGTATTTATTTCACATAATACATAATAGTGGTATACTTGACAAGTACCGGTAGTTGTAAAATTTAATGTTTTTCTATCATTACATATGTCTATGAAGAAAATTGTTTGTTGGTTGGAACTTGTAAAATTGTATTTATTTAATGCTTTTATCACATAAAGGACAATGTCAGTTATCAGTTCAGTTCTATATTGTATTGATCTATTAATATCTTTTTAATTAGTGGTATTTAAATAAGTCATTTTTGTTATGAATGTTACATGCCTGATTCACTTAGTTTTGAACATTTTATGGATTTGATATCAGTGCATTTTACCAGTTATGACATTGTTATAATTCATAATATGCAGACTGGCGATGGAAAAATAAAAGTGCGGACGAGATATATTGGAAAATATTGCGCATGTTCCAGGATAAAAAGAGCTCTGCTTATTCCATTCATCAGATTGGTAAACTGTTGTTTTGTTTAAGTGCATTCTTAGAATTGGTTAATTGTTTTATTGAAAATCCACTTAATAGATTTGTTCACTTTTTGGATTAGAATTGCATAAGCATTTCAAAACTTATAGACACTGGTAGGCAAGAAAATTATGAAATTCCCTAGAATATGTGGAATTTTCAGCACAATTCCAGTGTTCCCTCGTGTGGAAGTAGTGCTTAAACATGAATAAAAACAACATTCTGTTCATTATAACTATAACTGATAATAGTGATAGTAACTTAATTGATTCTTATTAGATTTGGTCATATGTATAAAAGATACTTTTAAAAGTGATAGAAAACTGATAAAATAATAATTCCTCAAGCAATCAATAGTATTTTTTTCTAAAATTTGGCTAATTTTACTAAAGCCATCACCACATCTTGTAAGTTTAGCCCTGATAATACTAAGCATTGTGTTAATGTGTACAACTATAGAGGAACATAAGATAGAAGTTTAGTTAAACAAGTCTCTGGCACATTTCTGATCTGTATTTTCTCATTTACTGTATCACAGCTATAAACATGTTCACTGTTAGATGCCAAATATAATTCAGTTCAGTTATACATTTACATGTACAATTGTGACCCTCGGGACTATCCAATCATCCCAGTTTGTTTAATTACTGAGATGTTACTCCTCAAATTAGTGAATCACAGTGTCTGTATATTTACCGGTTTTCTCAATATTTGTTTGGGATGTCATGTAAGGTTTAACTTTTTACCTTGCATAGTTACGACATCCTTTATCTTGTTTCAGCTTCCATGGGAGTTTCTGACGGCAAGTCAGTGGGCCAGTGGTTTGGTCCGAACACAGTGGCACAAGTTTTAAAGTGAGTATTAAGTCTGCAGACCTCTGATTTTGTCTCCTAACACTTAGGATTTAGTTGTTTAGCCGAACACAATTGGTCACAAATTGTATTGGCTTAACATAAAACAAGAAAGATAATAGATAAATGAATAAACAACGAGGAAGTTCTGATCAGTTATTCAGTGTTGAAGTTTAAAAGGGGAAGCTAAATAATGAAATTATCCCATTCAAACCCAAGAAAATACAACATTCCAGGGTGAGACCAGGTGCACAGGGAGAATGAGCATCTCCTGTTTGCATACAACACCCATCGCAACCGTTATATGGAAAAATGAAGTAAAGTTTAGGTTTTCAGTTTATATTGTTTGCTCTCCATACAGGGACACAAGAAAATTAAACTTAATTCTATTGAAAATGTATGATATCATATGTTAAAAAGCCTTGACCTGCATTATGATGAATATGATAAACAATATCAGTCAAATGTTGGGTAAAACAATAATAGTTTAGGAAAATATCATCATAGAACATGTAGCCTTATTTGTGAGGAGTTTTCACCAAATGCATGAATATTAATTTAAGAAAAAAGTAGTTGCATCAGAGTTTGTATTAAGACATTCAAGAAAGAATTGTACTTTAATTGACCGTCCTAAGTTGGTATCGTAACCATAGCACATTCGAACATATTTGTAATGTCATTGTTACCAGTATTTTTCTCTATTATCATGTTTTGTGTGGATGTCCTTGGTGATTTGTGTCATACAACTTATCATGTCAGTTATTTTCTGTTTTCCCTTTAATGAGAGTATGAAGCCATTTATATAAAATGTGTGAATGAAAATGATCATTTATTACTACAGTTTGAGTTCTCTTTTACAGAAAATTAGCAGCATTTGATGAATGGAGTTCATTAGTGATACATGTTGCTATGGACAATACAGTGATTCAAAGTGATATTAGTAAGTCATTGATATAAGTTAGTGGGATATAGGTAAGATTGATATAAGTAAGTCATTGATATTAATTAGTGGGGTATGTTTTATATTGATGTAAGTAAGTCATTGATATATGTTAGTGGGCTATGTTTTATATTGATATAAGTAAGTCATTGATATAAATTAGTTGGGTATGTTTTATATTGATTTAAGTAAGTCATTGATATAAATTAGTGGGGTATGTTTTATATTGATATAAGTAGAAATAAGAAAGCCATAATACATAAGACAATATACAAGATAATTGTGAGTGTAGAATTGGGTGGGGGGGGGGGGTTGCGAAAGAAAACACAGGAAGGTCAGTGTGATTAAATTAGAAATATCACTGAACATATCAAGTCCAATCTTAAAAAACAAGGATTTTTTCTTTATTTCATATAAAGATTTGACGACTACGATTAATTGTTTGTCTGACACACGAATGTTGAGAATGCATTTTAAGAGTGGTTTAAGGAGAAAAGAAATGAAAATATTCTGTGAAGAGGCCTGATTCTTTTCATTAAAGCTGAAGATTTGTGATTGACATTGTGTCCAATAAACGGTGTTTAGCCTTAGAGACAGTTTGCCAACTTTTAGAAATATATGACCATGTTCCTTTGAAAAAAATTCTAAATTTTTCCTCTGTTAACTTTTTACTTAATGTGAAACAATAGCAATCTAAAATATGCAACTTCTTTGAATCCATTTAAATCAACTGAAACTTTTGTTTGCTTTTAAGTGTATAAAGCATTGAGGAGCTATTAACTGTTCCTGATTTATTTGTGAAACAACAATCTATTTCCTTTGTGTTGTACCATTTGGTTATAAGGTAAAGTAAAACCCTCCTTGTTACGGTTATTTTCATTTACCTACCCAGAAATTGGCTGCAAGCAAATTTTACTGTAAGTCATTGATATTTACATAAGGAAGTCAGTGAAATAGATTATATATATATTGATATACATGTATATAAATAAATGTATAAATAAATACATATATATATATATATATATATATATATATATATATATATATATATATATATATATATATAAACGGTAAAAAAAATTAGATATATATAGATATATATTTAGACAGAGCTGGCATAACTCAGTGATCCCAGAAGTGCTGTGTTCATGGCATTTCATCTGTGTCATCTCTTTGGGATGAAAAAGCAAAACAAATTGTGGTTGTGCATCAAATGAAAGATACCTCATACTTCGAATAAGATTTTTACATAATATAGATTTCTGTGCAAAGTATGTGGCAAATACTATTACCATATAAATGAGTTCTAAATCTTAGCTTGACCTAAAATGAAAACCAAAAACAAACAAATTGTACGAAGATACATATTCTGTAAGTGCTCTTTTAATTTTTCCTATTTATAAATTGTCTGCAATGTATATTATACTAATCATTTCTTGCATAAAAGTATTTCAGATATGACATGTTGAACATCAATACTAAAAGGTACTAATTTTCAAACAAATGTGCATGGGAAATGAACAAAACTCTTACAAGTATAGCTAAAGACTTTAAAAATGTGGGGTTTTTTTTTAACTCACTAAGTTCAAAGGTTTTCATTTTTCCTGTTAGCATTTAATATCATGCACAGTTGAAAATTCAGTCCATTTCTTATTGCTTGTATTTAGAAATACATGTAAACTTTGAAGGATAAACCTACCTTTCAGAATGGTCATCATGTGTATACAAGTATTTTAAATTTTAATTACTGATATTGTATAAACCTATCTTTTCAGAATGTTTATGTAAGCCCAGTGAACACGGAGACTGTGATATTTACTCATTAAAGAAAAGAAATGTACATGGTGCTGAAGGATATACCCCAAAACAAAGAACTAGTGTTGCCCATTCATCCCAAGAGAAAAACAAAGGACATTTTGTGGACATATCAAAATGGAAACCCTTATTGTTGATTATACCCCTTAGATTAGGACTTACTGAAATTAATTCTGTGTATTTTGAAAGTTTGAAGGTAAGTTAGCATCATTCTTATGACCTATATCTTGAATGTCGGAACTTAAAAAAGAAAAAAAATACACTTTATGAATATTTTTTGGTATGCGTTTTCAAATCGAATTGAGAGAGAGCGTTTTGTTGGTATACTGCTGGTTCTTAGTGTCTCTCACTGAGATACATGTAATAAGCCAGCATAGCTCAGTTGGCTGAGAGTGCCGCAGATGGCTCGTCTACGTCCTGTCTTTGGTATGAAATAGTAAAATCCAAAGTCACGTGTCACAGTAGAAGTTGTTACATAACAGGCACTACACTACTTCAGGTGGGTCTGTTTCATAGATCTATGTTTCTGTGCAGTGCATTCATCAAATGCTGTCATGATTCAAATGTAAAAATCCAAGTATGACATAAACAACAAACCAACTGATGAACAAACAAATGAACTATCGTAAAGTCAGAAGAGTTTTGCAATCTCCAAAATTAAGTTTTTAATAATTTTCAAGTATTTTCATAGTCACCTGAAAAAGATTTACTGAAAAAAAATGTATGTGAACTAACTACTTTTATTACAGATATGTTTGAGTTTCCATCAGAGTGTTGGGATTGTAGGAGGGAAACCCAATCATGCTCATTGGTTTGTAGGGTATAATGGTAAGTAGTTAGGAAATACATTCATGGATAATACACTTACTCATTTTTCCATTAAGAAAGTCATTTGAGACACTCTGACATGTGTATACCTGTAACATTACAAACAAATGTCTGACTTGTCCAATCTAAAATGATGTTATTACTTATAATTTTTGCACCACATGGTTTAACATTATTGGTAGATAAATGGATCTGAGTATAATATATGTGGTTGTAATTTAAAAAAAAATTATATTCTATAAATGATTTAAGAATATATAGCATTTGTCTCATCTCTTTATCCATCTGTCTGTTTGGTTTTCATCAAATTGCTTATCAAACTAGATTTAACATGCATATTCCTTGTTACAATACTTTGCTGTTAGTGCAAAAAAATTTACATCTTGACCTTAAACGTCCTTTGCAAAACCTTTAACATCTTGGATTTTTGATCTGTATATAGAGTAAATCGATCTATCAGACTAGTTTTTTTGTCCAGTATTGTTTATGGTTTCTTACACCTGTATAAAATCATATTAAAGATAATACTGAGATTTGCTGAACCACATTTGACTGCATGGTTGTTGTTTATCCAGGGAACAAAGTGGTTTATTTAGACCCTCACACCACACAGCAGATGGAGGACCTGGATGCTGCCAATGCCTCTGATGAACATTACCATGTGCCATACCCTTGTCTAATGAATATATCGGAACTGGATCCATCAGTTGCCTTGGTAGGTACACATATTGATATGGATCCATCAGTTGCCTTGGTAGATACATATGTTGATATAGATCAACAGTTGCCATGGTAGGTACACCATTTGATATAGATCCATTAATTGCCTTGATATGTACATGTGTTGATAAGGGATTTATCAGTTTTCCTTGGTAGGCACATGTCTTGAGATAGATCCATAAGTTGCCTTGGTAGCAACCTGTATCGGTATGGATTCATCAATTGCCAGGTCCAGGTCCATGTATGGATGTGGATTCATCAGTTGCCTTTGTAGGTACATATGTTGATATAGATCTGTCAGTTGTCTTGGTAGGTACACATATAAATATAGATTCATTAGTTACCTAGGTAGGTACAGGTCTTGATATGGATTCATTAGTTTAGTTTGAGTCAGCATAGCTCAGTTGTAATGGTCTTGCTTGGGGCCAAGATGTGCTGAATTTATGTCCTCTTTCCTGGCCTAGCATCTAGTCTTTGAGATGAGACAGTAGAAATTCAGTTTCTACATCATAATATGGTTGGATCCATTGGGTAGGTAGACATCTTTGTTTAATGCATCAGACAATAAAAGAGAAATAATTTAGATGTTACCTCGTTAAGTACTTGTAATTAGTGTCAAAATATTGGTAAAAAATAAAATTATAATATGCTGTATATATTTATATCCTATTTGTAGGGCTTCTACTGTGGTACTGAAGAGGAGTTTGATGACCTGTGTTTGACCATTCAGAAGTACATCATCTTGTCCAGTAAAACCCCCATGTTTGAAATGTACAAGGAACGACCTAAGCATTGGCCTGATTATGATTCATATGGCGTAAAGGCGTCAAAACCAGCAGGAAATGGTTAGCATTCATTACTTTATTGTTGTGTGTTATAACCTCTGTGACCTTAAACGAAAAAAGGGGGTGAGAGAGGATCCTCCTTATCAGGGGTATCTTACTGTTATCGTGATCAAAGTTCAAAGGTCAGATTTATGCCCACCCAACTACAACCTTTGAAGAAATAGTGCGATGTCTGTGTCAATGTTTGTCTATTCTAGCGAGGACAGCTGTGATGGTTTAATCGATTCATTGTAAGAGTCTTTTCTTAAAGATAAGTTTTGACCACAATCGTGTGAATTCTTTTAAAAAACGTCCCCTCCCCCACCAAGGCAAAAACGACGGTGTATGAATTTATGTTCACGATCAACACTTATGTTGACCCATTCGGAACAACCTCGCCCTTTACTTGTACCTACATAAAGGTCGAGAATGTCCGAATAGTGTTGACCAACATTCTTACGTGTAATTGCAGGCTTCCTCGTCTCTTCTCTTAATGTTCACATTTTGAAATGTTTTTTCGCATATTTCATATAATTATAAAAATAATACATTTCAAACTACAAATGTGTAACAATGTGTTTTATGAAATGATTTTTTATTCATACCAGAGACATATATACCCATACTTACTTTTACCCAAACTACGGTCAAATCGACCTGTCTAGGGACAACTTTACAGTTTTTATTGTAGTCCGAGATTCTCTGCTCCTCTCCCACTTTTGATATCGGTGGTTTGTGAGAGAGGGTCAGAGAGACTTTGTTTATCAAAAGTTGGAATTTCCGCAAACCACCGATGTCAAAAGTGGGAGAAGAACAGAAAATCTCGGACTATTTTCTTTGCAATACACTGTCGTTACTGAGAATTAAGGGCAAATGTGGAAACATATCATAACCCATCTATAGCCTTCTCTAAAGGGATAATGTTTTGCATGGAACACTGTTGCTTTTAGTTCATCAATCTCATCGCATAATTTGAATAACCAATCTAGCCTTTAAACATACAAATCAGTATAAATAAAAATTAAAGACACCTAACTGGAAAAGTTGGCATTCCATGCAGTGACGGATCCAGGATTTCCAAAAAAGGGGGGGGGAGCCACATGTGTATTAGTCAAACTACTCTGCCATTTTTGGTGCAAAATCTGGATTTTTACTTGTAAATATGTGGCGGAAAGGGGAAGAGCTCCCCCCTCCCTACTGAACCCACCACTGCTATTGAATCACACATGATAGGATAACTTTATGAACAGGTTTCTCTGTGCACTACCTTATTTTCATTAACATAACTCATTTCAATCAACTTCATACAAAATGAGGTTGGGGTGTCCTTTAAGTGTGATACATATAGATCTCTACTCACAACAAGATGTGAGTAAGAGTATCTTTCAGGACCTTCAGGTCCTTTGATTCTTGTCTATGATCATAAAGAAAATCCTCCTTAGCAGTGTATCAAATAGCAATAATAAAAAAATAAAAATCTAAATATGCATAAACTTACAAATGGAAGCTTATTATTTATCTTTAGCTAATAAAAAATTGTAAGCTAGTAAAATAAAAGCATTGTGAAGGTTGTATAATATGGTATAAGAAAAATTGCCTCCAATGGAGTTCATCTTTGTTGTTAACAATATGCTGTGGAAATATCACTTGATAGAACATCAGTATTTGTTGTGTAAATTGATTATATTAGTTGACACCTTTTTATAATAACATTCTACATAGTAAATTCTTAATTTATGCTTGGATCAATACCATTGTGGTTTGCAGACAAACTCCAGGACAAGACTGTACTGTCCAAAAACATATTCAATAAGTTATTACACTTTTTGAAGCAAAACTAATTTTTTTTTTGTTTCGTAAAATGTGTTTTGAACTCTGTTGTTGACAAAGTGCTCCTCTACAGATTCTTTGAGGCAATTTCAATAACATACAGGTAGTTAAATTTTGAATCTTCTCTGTAACTTATATGATAACTCCAGATATATATTTTTAGATTTTACAGTTGTTGAAGGGGAAAACACAGATGAAGAATTTGAATTACTTGGTTGAATGTGATACGATGTAGAGGGGAGGATGACTAGGGTATCAGACACTTCAGTGTAATAGTGTGAGAAGCTGAGAGAGCAGAAACACTGTGCATATCCAGACATTTCAATACTTGTACAAGACTTCAAACCTGTTTTGTCACACATACAGGGATGAACTCATAATTGACATCGAAGGTGAAATCTGATAACATGTTACAAGTGTTATTGTATGTACATGTATTGCATTTAATTTAGGTATCAAAATTCATGTATGATTTTTGCTTTAAATAGCTGGTGGTTATGTGAGTTGTATACAAATTTTTAAGTTTAAAAGGTGAGTGATAATTATCTGTGAGGTATGTGACCAAAAATATATATCCTCCACCATGTACATGACCAGAACATACATGTGAATGTGCTGATCCCTCTATTTTTCATCCTTTTGGATGTTTTTACCATTTGCTTAAAGTGAGATTCCTTAATAAAACTTGATGCATATTTTATGTACATTGGTAAACTTGGATGTGACTGATAATTTCCATTTGAGTCGGGCTTGGTGTAGTAGTTAAACGCATGGCTTGTGGCGCAGACAATCTAGGTTTGATTCCCAGATTGTGCCACTATATTTAAGAGGGTGGTTACCTCTTGCTACTATATCATGATATAACTAAAAAATTGTTGAGGGCAACCTAAAACACCAGTCACCCAAACAACAATTTCCATCGATTCATAATTTTTCATACTTATCCTTTGAATTTACATTTAGTTCAATGCTACAGAAACTACATAAAATAGCACTTGGTAAAGGAATCCAACTTGGTCAAATTTAGTGAATTTGACTTTCCATTTGAATTCAGACTTCAACTTTTCATTTTAATTTTTTAATAACTGCAGTCACAAAACAAAGTGGAAGATACTGATGCAGCTTTGTACATAATTTATTGTATTGAAAACTGATGCAGACAAATTTTTTATTTTGTGATTAACTACGGCAGAATATGTTGATGTCTTTAGAACATATGTCTACTAGATATTTTAAGGATTGCTATATTCATGACAGCTTTTATGAAACTTATTCAACATTTAAATGAAAGGAAATAATTTACTTGGTTAAAAATTGTTGCGTACTATGCTTCGTTGCAAGCCAGATTACTGAATACGTTTGTCCCTCTCTCCCTCAAACAATGGCTTCCTGCTAGCATTTTAATTCAATTCTCAAGAATTATCATTGAAATGACATAATCATGCTTCTGCCGATCAGAATTGTGGAAAGGCTTAGTAGAATATTGACTTTCCGCATACATAAGAAAACTTCTTCTCCCGCTAACAAACATCCAAATACATTAAATTGTTGATTTGTTAAAGTGTATGCCTAACGATCTTAAGTCCACCATGTTTATAGTTATCCCAAATTGCATATGGAAATATCTGCTCTGAATGCCCATGTTTTCCAAGCACTGTTTCTCAGGCCATTAAGTAATTTGTCGCAGTATAATTTATGAGAATCGAGAAGAAATGCTAGCAGGGAGCCACAGTTTGAGGGAGGGAGGGTGAGCGGACTAGTAACTATGACTAAACACAATTAGTATACTAAGAAAATACAACAATAATACTTACATTTACATGAAACATTCACATGCCTCACAAATCTCTTACTTGAATTTTGAAATCACTCTTGGTGATAAACATACAGTCATGTATCATTGCTTCATGACTAGAAGCATATTTTCTAAAGTTTTCAACACTGTTGTGCATTTGCAACTATAGTAAGACCCTTTAGGTTTATATATGTATTATATACTAGTTTGTATGGTAATAGAGTTTGAAAAATGTGGAATGTATAAAGAAGCAATATTTTTAGTCGCCCACCAGTAAAACCAGAGGGTACTGTAGGTTTCCACTCCGTTTGTCCACCTGTCTGAGATAATTTGGTTTTATGGACTTTTTTTGCAATAATTGAACTTATTGATTTGAAATTTGGTGTGTAGCTTTGTATCATTGAGTTACACATCAAGTTTGAGTTTGATCATAATTGACCTATTTTTATACGCCTGTCTTTAACAGGACGAATTTTTGTATGGCGTCGTCTGTCTGTCTGTCTGTCCAACCTTGTAGGCAGGATACAGAGCAAACCATTGGGACTAAGACTGTCAAATTTGTACTTTTACTCCTTACGCCAAGACAAAGACACCTATTGATTTTCAAGGTCAGAGATCAAAAGTCAAGGTCATAGTACTACATGTACTTGGTAACAAACCACTGAAGGCAGGGTACAGATCAAACCTTTGGGGCTAGGACTGTCAAACTTGGTACACTTACTCCTCATGCCAAGACAAAGACGCTTATTGTTTTTCAGGGTCAAATGTGAAGGTCGTAGTACTACTTGATTGGAAAACCTTGTAGGCAGGATACAGAATGAATTACTAGGGATGGAACAATCTAACAATTTAAGGGGGGAATGTTTTCATACTTTCAAAAACCTCCCCTTCAAACTAAGCAACGGGTGTATTATGCCACGCTAGGCGTTGCTCTTGTTGAAAGAGTTACGGCCCTTGGACTTAGTCAATTTATGAAAACTGGTTGGGGACATGTATTGCTTCAGCAATACTCAGTATGCTTGTTTCTATCATTTTTAGATTGTAGATGTATGCTATGTAATTGTCCACTGTGGGAAATCTCGCAACACAGAATAAAATGTTCTGAATTAAAAATGGTTGCGAGAACTTCCTGTTGTGATAAGTGGGAGTTTTAACTGTCACTTTGTAACTTGGAATAACATTGAGAAAACAGAACCAATTACACTATTCAGTACTCTATATTTGGTGATTTTGTATTTCTGAGATTTATTGAATTATATTGGTAGTTATAAAAGCTTTGGTTATTAACAGCATATCCAAATATGATATGATTTAGGAAAAGACTCTCTATACAGATATATAATGGTACATGTATGAGTCATATATTTTCATGATTTTTTCTTCATCAGCTGTCTACATGCTAATTGCAATTACGTTTCACACACAGTGATTTCATCCCTAGTTCTTATGAAATTTGATAAAATAGACTACATTGCATCAAATTCCTGTTTTCTCAAATTTAATTCCATGATACCACGAAAATCTTAAAACAAGGGTGCTTTTACTCACCAAAGTGATAATTAAAAGTCCCACTAATCACAACAGGAAGTTCTTGCCATAATTTTGTATTCAGAACATTCGGTTCTGTGTTGCAGAATTACTCACAGTGTTGTATTGACACAAGGTGTCGTTTCAGCAGTGCATATGGTACATGTGCAGAGTGCTTTAGTCAAAATTTTCCTCACAAACTCCACATCGTAACCATATTCGATCCATGTCCTTATTGTTATTCATTATATGTTATTAAAGGAATATGTTAGTGACCTATTATGTTCTATTAAAATATATACAGAATAATTTGTTTGAAAATGTTATGATTATTCCTTGATTAAACTTTGATTTCATGCAAAAAACAAATAAGTTTTGTTATATTGTACATTGGTGATTGTTCGTTATAAATTTTTAAAGAAACACTATCCCTCAGCTTATTTATAAGCTTTGAAACTTACTATAAGCTTTTAAGTTCACATATGTGTTTACTAGACACTGCTTCGAGGATTTACAAAATAATCTTTTGAAAATTTTTATACTATTAACTAGATACCAGTGTCGGAAATATCATGCTTTTCTCTGCAATTTCATGGCTAAATAATGAATAATCATGAGCCATCAATCTTGTGATCACATTAAAATGATAAAGATGTCTTTATTCACATCTGTTTTTATATGCCCGTCAAAAGACAGGACGTATTATGGTATGGCGATGTCCATCTGTCTGTCTGTTTGTACGTCTGTCTGCTATGAAACACAATAACTTTGGTAAACATCAGCTGTATTTCATGAAACTCATACAGAATGCTTAAATAGTGTAGAGGAAGCTGCCTTTCGATTTTGAGCAAATTCCTCCGTTATGTTGTTCCGGAGTTATGGGACTTGGATTTAAGTTTTACTATGAAAAGATGCTATGGAACGCAATAACTTAAATAAACGTCAGTTGTTTTGCATGAAACTCATACAGTATGCTTTAAGATCATGGAGAGGAAGCCGCCTTTATATTTTGAGCAAATTCCATTTTGTCGTTCTGGAGTTATTGGACTTGGATTTAATTTTTACTATGAAAAGATGCTATGGAACGAGATAACTTAAATAAATGTCAGTAATGTTTTTCATGAAACTCACAGAATGCTAAGATAATGTAGAGGAAGCTGCCTTTCGATTTTGAGCGAGTTATTGGACTTGGATTTAATTTTTACTATGAAAAGATGCTATGGAACGAGATAACTTAAATAAATGTCAGTAATTGTTTTCATGAAACTCATACAGAATGCTAAGATAATGTAGAGGATGCTGCCTTTCGATTTTGAGCAAATTCCTCCGTTTTGTCGTTCCGGAGTTATGGGACTTGGAATTAAGTTTTACTATGAAAAGATTCTATGGAACGCGATAACTTAAATAAACGTCAGTTGTTTTGCATGAAACTCATACAGAATTCTTAGATTATATTTATATTTTGAGCAAATTCCGTTCCTTTGTTCTGGAGTTATTGGACTTCGATTTTTTTTTTTGCTATTATAGTAAGATGTTATGGAACACAATAACTTTAGTAAATGTCGGCTGTTTTTCGTAACTAATACAGAATGCTTAAATAGGGTAGGGGAAGCGGTCTTTTGATTTTGAGCAAATTTTGTTTTGTCTTTACGGAGTTATGGAACTTGGATTTTTACTATGATAGGATGCTATAGAGATGCTATGTAATGCGGTAACTTAAGTAAACATCAGTTGTTTTTCATGAAACTTATACAGAATGCTTAAATAGTGTAGGGGAAGCCACTTTTTGGATTTCAAAATTTCATAAAAGTATTATCAAAGAGACCCAAGTTTGGGGGTAACAAAACCATACGTTCACATTAATCCCGTCCAAAGTAAGCGACGGGTGTATTAAGCCATGCTAGGCGTTGCTCTTGTTCTACTTTTCATCTCTGAATCTGTAAACAAATTCTTGCTTCCCTGTTTTCTTTTCACTTTCTCCATTTTGTTGATACTTTTGTCTCATTTGGAATATATTATTGTGAAGGTGGGGCTTTCTACAAATATGGACAATTTATGTGCACCTCACAAAAATTCAGTTTACTTTGTAAATAATGCATGATCTTTGCAGAAGTAAAGTTTTAAATTCTTGTGTTAACGAAAAGTTTATATCTTTGCTGGGAACAAAATGGCAAATCAATGCTTTTCTTTTCAAAAGCTGTAAATTCAAGCTGTGAGGGATTGTGCTTCTTTAATGGGAAATTAAATTTGTTGTTCACAGAACTATAATGCTTTAAATTAATAGGATTAGGTCTATAATAAAATTTTGTTTGTTTCCCCAAACTTGTGTGATTTAGACAGAATCAATGAAGTAAATTCTGTCTGCTGGTAAAAGCTCCCAGCATAAATCACCTCATTATTTAAACTGGGTAATTTTACCAACAAACAATTTATGGATTTTACCTGTGTTTTAATTTTTCATTTAAGTGTAAAGATGATGGATAAATCCAAAGCACAAGTCCAAAAATCATAAAACCAGAGGACATACAAAATCAGTGAAAATGAAAAACAAATGGAAAATAATAAAATATATATGTCTACTTGAAGAGCATATATGAACCCCTGTGATGGAGTGAGATCAGGTGCCCGGGGAGAGTGAGCATCTCCTGCCTGCTAGCAACACCCGTCACATATACCCAGTAGAAAGAGTCAGATCGTGTAAATTCCATATGTATTTATATATGGAGAAGTCGAAGTAGGTAACCTTCTAGTATAGAAGGTGTCAAATCTGTGTAAAATGATCGGAATCGGTCTCAGCCCAGAATATCATTTAAAAGTCTGGATAACGAGATATCATATGGAGTAATAAGAGTCTCGTAACGACCATAGAATTTCCTCAGTGACGTTGCTAGTCTAGCACATATATAACCCTGGTTGAGCAGCTTAACTGAAAGTCGCCTAGCCCTCAGAACAAAGTCACTGTAATTTGAACAAGCTCTGGAATAACGTATTAACTGAGATATGAATACGCCGTATGCGGGCGATGATGGAATGTTGCTACTTATGAAAGGAAAGTTTGTGATAACGAAATTGAAATCGTCACGTTTGTCATAGAGTGAGGTGTTCAATTGACCATTAATGTCGAAAGACAACATAATATCTAAATACGAAGTAGAATTACTACTTTCTGTGGTTTCTTTGACCTCAAGTTCACTTGGATAGATGATGCTAAGGTAATACGCGAATGAAGGATTATTAATTGAAAGCAAGTCATCTATATATCGGTAAGTAAAATTGAAGCCAAGAGCCAATTGTTTTTTTCCTTGCGAAAGCAAAGACTGAATGAATTCAGCTTCGTATGAGTAAAGGAATATGTCAGCCAGAAGCGGAGCACAGTTAGTGCCCATTGGAATGCCGACAATTTGTTGAAAAACCTTACCTCCAAACACCACAAAAATGTTATCGATAAGAAAGTTCAACATCTGGATGACAGCCGTTTCAGTGTATTTGTTTTTGGAATCAGAATTTTCCCTAACAAAGTAAGTTTTATCGTGGCCTATTACTATATATTTGAATTTGCGGCTTCCGTTTTTACTAGTAAATGCATGTTGAATAATTTCCGCTAATCTGTCTTTTAATTTCTGATGAGGGATAGTTGTGTAAAGAGTCGAAAAGTCAAAAGCCTTGATAGAGTGAATTTTAGTAAAACTTTTTGATTTTAGATTTTCTAACAACTCTTTTGAATTTTTAAGGATCCACATTTGATTAATTCCACTTCTGGAATATACTGTTTCGCAATATCTATGAAGGCCAGATTTAATTTCTGATAATATTTTTGTGAGTAGCATCGATACAGATTTTGTGGAACACTTCGAGGAACCAGCGATAAAGCGTTGTTTGTAAGGATTTTTGTGCATTTTTGGAATGCAGTACAAATATGGAAGTTCTAAATTTAATTTATTTGAGTCAATACCAAACGTACTGAGGACAGATTTATGATTCTCGAGTACTTCCGAAACCGAAAAGTTCGTGAGAGTATAAGTAGGATTTCCTGGAGCTGAATTTACTCCTAATTCTTTCACTAGGCTGTCAAAGTAATATTTCTTACAAGTAAATGTATAATTATTGGATGCTTTATCTGCTGGTGTAATGATATAATGTTCTTGGAGGAAGGTAAGCTCTCTGACAACATCAGGATCTTTAAAAATAGATTCTGGTGTTTACAGAACATTGTAATTTTTTAATTTTTGATCTTAGCAGTACTGCAATACATTTTATCCATTCCGAAAGAGTGTCGATCTGTACTTCCTCTCTTTTTGCCCATCGTGTGGCATATTCCTCGCAGCAGTTCATAATATTCTCAAAATATTTTGGCTCCATGTGAATGATCTGGGTTCTCTGTATTTTGGACCTTTAAGTAAAAGTTCTCTTAATTTAGTGTTTTTAACAATATCGAGATCACCAATAACGACATGGCCACAAGGAGAATATACAAAATTAGATGAGGAACATGCACACGATTGAGGATGGCATGCAGAGTTGCTTAGATCAAGACACTGTAGAAACCCTTTGTAATTATAAATTTTGGATGCAACTGTTTGACAAAGGCCTAGTGGGTAAAATTTTTTTTACAATTTATGCATAGTATTATTTAATTGACTGAATCTTTATCCTATGATTACAAAGAAGAATGATTAAGGATGGTATTTTTTTCTCTGTAAAGTAATAACTTGGTTTTGTGTGGTGCATGCTTTATAATCCACAGGGTTTAATCATCAGCAGGCTAGATATTTACTGTAGACAATATGCCCATAAAACGTACATGTACATATGCATTGTACTAAAGTGCAAAATACAAAAGTAACTTGTGTCAAGTGACTATATATATAATGGCAAAACAACAATGTACCACAACTGACATTTAAATCAGAAGGGAAATCAGATTATGGACTTATAAACTGGTTTGTTCTGACCTTTGAAAAAGATGTTTACAAATGAAATGAAGTATTGAATTATATATGGGAGAAGGATCAAACCTTGCTAATTTGAGCAAAGTTTGTTACCATCTTACAAGGAGGTTTGGTTCCCATCCTATATTTGCTAACTTTATTCATCTCCAAATTAACAAAATAAATACATAAATTACGACTTTTATTCTATTATTATGTATTTAGTATACATCATACATAATATCACAGATAACAATAGAAATTGTTCTACATCAATGACCATACAAGCAGACTTGAGTGACATGTATAAATCTGCAGTGAGAAGAATATTACAATTTTATGTTGAAGCCATGCAATTATTGAGGTGGCTGGAGTTCATAACAATTATTTTTAATAAGCATTCATGTGATACTCGTCCTCGTAATTCTTAATTATAACAGCGTATATATATTTCTGCCTGTAATCAACAACAAACTAGAATATTTGTAAAAAAAAAAAATTCATTTTTTAATAGAAAAACAGTAATGAAGATTCCTATTTCAAGTGAACTAAAACTTGCTAGTAATTGAACATTGGTACCTAGAAAAGGCAGTTTATTATTTACTACAAAGTTGAAACTTATGTGAAAACATTCTGCAAAGATGTGTTTAATTCTATTAAACAAGTAAAACAAACGTCACTTGTATTGTATAATAAACACAGACAATATACATACATGTACATTGATATGAAGATATAATCCAAACTGACACTTTGGCATTAGATGCTAAATATTCACTTTAATTACTTGTAATTTAAACAAAAACAGACCAACAATGTCCTATGCATGAAAATGAGAAAACAAACTTTATCCACAATTGCGAAATATACTGATCTATAAACATGTATAGATAAACAAAATGAATCCCTGTGTAAATATACTTTCAAATGGTTCATACATGTATGAAAATAAAAATGAATTCATAAAAATTCAACAATGACATAACTTGACAAAAACTAACAAGCATGCTTTGATAATGTATGTTTTGAAAATCTGTTATATATAAGAAAAGAAAATTCTGGTTATTAATTGTAGTGAAGTGCAAAATAAATGGCTTTTACTAAGTACAGTGTTGTAAGTAAGAAGATAATTCTACAGGATCAATTAAGTTTCCATGCTGTTTTAAGCTTGTCCTCTACTCGTCAGGACAACAAAAACGAAAAACAAAACATAATTGTAAACTTGTTTGTACTAAAACAATTCTCCGTCATATTGCTTTACATTCAATAGGAACCTGATAACCTTGATGAAGGGTGTCTATCCACCCTCCTTGGAGAAACTGCTGTCAACTTTTCAGTTTATGGATATTATTTGTAAACTCTAGGATAGAGAGATTTAAAGTTTTTGTTTTTTTCCATTTACATGATAATTTATTAAACAATTCTGTATTTGTTGCCTTTCTTTGGCGTTGTCATATTACGTTTGATAAATACACCACTGTCATCTTGATTTTTTCTGCTTTTTGATGAAGATTTCTTCGTCTTTTTTGGTAATCGTTGTACTGGTTCATATTCATCACTGGACTGTAAAACACAAGAGCATGTGGTTTAAAAGACTTTTATCAATATTCATGCAAATATAATTGCCTTTACATGAAAATTTTTAAAATTTAAAATATTTTGTTTATATTTTAAGTACATGTACATAGATGGTTTTTTTTTGTGTTTAATAATTTACTTACCGGTAGTTTAACTGTATATGATTTCAAATCTAAACATAAGCTGCCAATGTATAACCTATATTATAATAATAGTCTTATCCAGATTATACCGTTGATGGTTTTTAAACTATATGAGACAGCAAGCAGACACAGGCAAAGAACAAAAAAATAAAAGCTAGAGTTCTAGATACCCCTATCAGCAGCATAAAAGTACTGTGACCTTGACATTTAACCTCTTGACCCAAAAACAATACACAACATATCTCTAGGAATAAATCTATTGAGATACAGTCTGGAAACATTCTCTGTCTACAGATGGAAAGACAGTCGATCAAACGCAGTGCAACCAGTATACTCCCTTGCAGCTTTGTTTGGCAGGGGTATAAAAACAAGAGCAATCCTGTAATCCAGTAAGTCAGTATGACTCGGTGGACAATGTGCTCAGCTCAAGACCATGAAGTTTCAGCTTTGACTCCTGTCATAGGCACTACTGTGTCCAGTCCTTCAGATGAGACAGTAAATAAAAAGGTCCTGTGTCGCAGTAGGCATGGCATGCAAATGATCCCCCCATACTTCGGATGGGTCCGTTGCAAAGGAATAAATTTTCAGCTCGCCAAAATGAATGTCTAAAGAGCTATTGTCATACCCTTGGCATCATCATTGTTGTTGTCGTTGTTATAATTGACTGTAAACAAAAACTTTAACCTGGATCAAAACTTTAGAACCATTAAAGACAGGGCTTTTTAAAATATTTTACATTTATATTCCTTGTGCCAAGACCTTGTGACCTAGACCTTGAAGTTTGACCTACTTTTAAAAGACCTTAACCTTGGTCATAACTTAAAAGTAGTAAGAGATAGGGCTTAAATATTCCATGTATATATTTCTTGTGACAAGACCTTTCATTACATATCAGAATTTTTAATGTTTTGAACTTGACCTTGAAGACTGACCTACTTGGACAAAAACTTTATCTTGGATCATACCTTTCGAACCATTGGAGACGGGGCTTCAATATTTCACATATGCATTCATTGTGCCAAGACCTTTAATTGGGTACCAAAATTTTATACCTTGTGACCTTGACCTTGAAGTTTGATGTATTTTTCAAAAATCTGAACCTTGATCATATCTTCGGAACAGTATAGATTTAACTTAAATATTTCATTCCTTGTGACAAGACCTTTCATTATGTATCAAACTTATTTATGTTTTACCTTGACCTTGAAGATTGACCTACTTACCAAAATTTTTGCTGTTTAAATTTGGTTGCCACCAGCAAGCTCTGTTGTCTTCTGACAACTCTTATTTTGCAATGCATCAGACAGATACTGTCACCATATACATGAAATAATCATGGAGTGACATAAAACAATAAAACAATAAACAATCAATCAATGTACTCCAGAAGCATAATACTTACAATATCTTCTCCATAGGCTCTGGCCTGTAACTGATACTTGAGCTCTGCTATTTCTCTACGATATTGGTCCAACTGGGCTTCCAGTTTCTCCCGCCTCAGTCTTTCATAATCCAATTGTGCTTCCAATTCAGTTATTGTCCTGAAACAAAAAATCAATATTCATTAATTAGTAACTATTATTCTTACTTGCCCTCTTGTCGATTCAAGTTATCTAGTATTTAAAACAGAGTGTAATTTAAACTGATTTTGTTGATATCACTCACTTATCCTTGTCCCTGATTTCCTGCATGCGCTTGCGTTCTTCTGGTAAACGTCCCCCCATCTGACTGAAGTTCCTCTTTGCAATGTCCAACAATCTTTCCAATTCTTCAACTTTGGCACGAGCTCGTGCTATAAATAGATATAACTAGACTCAATACTATATGTACTATTTTACATGTATTTTGTTAAAAATTAAAAGTTTGTGTTTGTCCTTATTTATTTTCTAAGAAAAAACTATTCAAATAACTGGTACTAAAGGTGCTCAGATTAAAGTTATGTATTTATATTTGATTAATGTACATAATTTTATCAATAATTTGAATAACTGGGTTTTTTTGGAAAAAAAGGAAAAATTGAAATGAATATATATCATGTATTTGATTTCTTACTAACAATTTACAGGATATTACAGACCTGTAATTCTTAAATTACTTTCTTAGATAAATGATGTCATTACACCACATTTGTTAATTAACATTCCAGTCATCAATACATTTGACTGTCTACTTTAGCATTTAAGGAATGACTGTCTTTTTCTCTAGGTTCATGGAGAATGAACTTGGGTGAGAAACAAACAAATCATGTGAACCGCGAAGTGGTTCTCGAATGATTTGCTTGTTTCTCACCCAAGTTCATTCCCCATGAACCTAGAAAAAAAAAGACAGTCATTCCTTATATTTACAATGCAGTTTAAAAGGTTCTTTTTTGAAAACAAAATATCAAATTCCCCGTTATCAAACTGTCAAGGACCGAATTTTTCCTGAAGTAGAAAAAGTACTTCTGCCATGCAATATAGTGCGTGTCTAGAATGCTAAAAATTACTCTATCTGTCCAGATAATTTCTTTAATTGCTCAAAATTAACAGATGCATTAATTCTGTTATTACAATTCTTATATTTAATTAATTCAATTATGCGAGAAAAGATAAATCTTTTTATATTACTACACATGTGATTTGCTATACGCCGGGTACTACTTCCATGACCCAAGTTCATGGGCTGATGAACCGAGTCTGTTTAGCATGGTTAATCGAAGGAATTAGACTAGCATTGTAAATATTTAAATACATAATACATGTATATTCAATTCATTACATAAATATTGATCAAATCTCCTTTCTTAATATATGTATTACAAGCATAATGGTCAAATGATATGAATACCACTTTGAGGTTTTTAAATTTAATTTGCCTGACCTTTTGCTTTCTTCTTTTGTAATTCTGTCTGAGGAACTCCTCGTCCTTCAGTGCTGCCATCTACGAATTCCTCTTCATCTTCATCCTCTCCAGGAACTGCTGTGTTGTCCTCCTCTGTACAACATACCATTTATAATACATAGATATTAGCGAAAACCAAATATAAATTTATTATGCCAATCATAATGGGCAAGACACATATATAATGAAATCTGATTGTTTATAACCTGGTTTACATAAAATTACTTTCAAACTTAAACCTGAAGTGTCCAATAATCCTTTAAATCACATCTGATAAGAAAATTAAATACAAATCAAAGGAATGATATCAATGTATTAAAGGCAACTTTCTGGTACAAAAGTCTTAGAAATATGCATTAATGTGGTAAATTCTCAATCCTAAAAGTTTTGCTGAAGTTGATATCAAGCTTCTCTCATCCCAAACTCATAAACCTTATAGTGCACATAACTTCATTTCTGAGAAAATCTATTTAAAAGAACTCAATTCAAAATTCTGTTTAAAAAAAAATTGTTATACAATATCCATATTCAACAACAAATTAGAACATCTTATATTCACTGACCTGGATCCCCTCCTAATAGTTTGACACATGCTAGCTGAGCAAAGCGTCTGGCTACGTCTCTAGCAGTCTCTCCTGCTTGATTTACTATCGTCATAGCTGCCCCCATTTCCACCAGCCACTGTAACACATGAAGGTGCCCCTGTCCAGCAGCTGCATGAGAAATCAATAGTGAAGTCAACAATCATTGCCATGTCTTTCAAACAATGTTCATAATTTGAGGAGTCTCGAGAATTAAAAAGAAAATTATCAAATCAGTCCTAATAGTGCTGCTATGCCTTGTACAAAAATTAGTCTTAAGAATTGAGAATAGGAACATTATAGTGAAGGAAAATATATAATGAATGATGAATACCTTTATGTGCCGGTGTACTGCCTTTGTCATCTCGTTCATTGATATTTATGACCCCATTCTCAACAAGCATGCGTAGATGATCCAAGTCTCCATTGTAAGCTGCCACATGAGCAGGAAATGACAAATCTGTAAATGTTTGTAGCAAGGATTATAAAATAACCGTTTCTTGAAAATACTGATACATGAACATATCAAGATGAAAAAGGAGTGATCAGCCAAATAGTTAAACATGAGGGTATGATAGTCATACAATTACAAATCAAGAATTTTTAAAACAATCTTTCTGACTGAAGATAAAAACCTCTGTTTGTTTTATCCCTAAAGAATATCCCACAAATATCCATGCATTGTGTGACCTTGAAAGTAAAATTTTGACTTGAAATTCTAATGCTATAATTACAATACTAATGTCTGTGATCAGGAAAGCTAATTGGTACATGTAATACTATTTCAGTGAGGGCTTAAGGCTACAATGTCTGTACAATCAAGATTCTAAACTTTTCAAACTGGCACTTTGAATATAATTTCATCTTATATGATACTTTGCACTGATGACCATGAAAAAAAAATAATAAAATGATATTTCTTATTTCAATCAATTAAGTGTTTATAAAAACATTACCAATAGATCAATATCACCTATACTAAAATGACATAATGATATATTGAGGACTTCACTCACTCTCTGCTTCTGCTGGGTGGTCTCTCTCCCATTCTATTCCATTAATATATTCTATAATGAGATCCTTATAGAACTGTTGTGCCAGGTCCTTGGGTGTTTCACCCTGGTCATTCCTAGCCCCTAATACATGGATTGGATTTACTCCTGTGCTGACTAAATACTTGAGACAGGGAAGCTGTCCTTCACATGCTGCTAAGTGGGCTAATGAATGAACAAAGAAACCATATACATGTATATACAAATGTACTATGCTACTTATATACTAAAGGGAAGGTAGGCATCATAATTTGGGAGATTAAAATTTACATGTCATGCCTCATTAAATTTTGAAAAAAAAAATGCAATTTAAGTACTTTATATGTAGAATAGAAAAAAGTATACCTCAAGTCCATTAAATTAATAACATTTAGAAATAACCTGAGGGAAGCATGCAGTCAAGTTCAGTTCAGTATACTAATTTTAGATTAAATCTGTTATCCCTCAGCTAAACTCTAGATAACTGAAACTGTATCTTTTGGTCATTGAAAGTTATCACTAGTCATTTACACATTTAGCTTAATTCTACCTGGTTCGTTAGTTTTACTTTCACTATACCTGGAGTGTTTCCAGATTTGTCACACTCATCAATATTTGCTCCCCATTTGACAAGTAGTTGAAGACATCCCAAACGACCATGATATGAAGCTGTATGTACCAGTGTCCATCCTATCTTATCTGTTACATTGACATCCTAGAATAAAATCAGGTATTAATAGACAGATAATCTACATATACAAATATACATATATGATTTATCGTTTACCAAAAGCCTATTGAATCTGTAAATAACTTATAAATTATATATTACATGAATGATTCTATAAATTTTACAAAAGTGATAATACATGACTTACATAATAATTTATTAATACTTTCTACAAAATCTATTGAGTAGCTAGATCTATATAAAATCTCCTTAACAAAATTGCTGAAAAATTTACGATATTAGACATTTAGATTTAGGTATGCAAAATCCTGTACTTGACAAATAATTATTCATTCAGTGCTGAATAATTTATAAAAAGAAAAGTATTGTGTAAGAATGTGAGATTTTGTACAGTTATCTTTCTTTCAAAATATGTTTTGTATATGATTGCGATATTTTCTGAACATCATTTCTGCCCTGAGTAAATGATAATAAATATGATCATAACATTTTATATTCAATATCCTGCTCTGAGTAAAGTATTGCAACAAAATTCAATGTTTTATATTTATCACAACTGACCTGATTATAGAACTGAATGGGCATGAGATATTTTACTCTTTATTCCTGCTATGAATATGGCATTGAATAAATGAGATATTTTGTACCCACTATACTTGCCTTGAGTCTGGCATTAAGTAAGCATAAGATATTCTGTTTACACTACTCTTTTCCTAAATGAATTATTTACTCAACATAAGATATTTGCTTTAATTATTCCAGCAAGATATGGTCTAGGTAAACACGAGATAAATTGTACTTGCTATCACTGCCATGAATATGGTACTTACTCAGACATGAGATATTTCATACTCACTATTCCTAGATCTGATTATGTTACTCAGAAAGCATGAGATATTTTGTACTCACTATGTTTTCCTGTCAATTATGATAATGAGTCTGAATAAGACATTTTGTACTCCTGAGTATGATACAGAACATAAAATATATCATACTTACTATTCCTGCCCTGAGTATCGTATTGAGTGTGAATGAGTTCCCATGAGCTGAGGCCAGATGAGCTGGAGTGCTTCCTCTGACATCCTCTGAAGACATGCTTACTCCATTATTTACCAAAGCCTAAGTAAATTAGAAATGTTTAATGTTATAATTATTATTTTTGTACATTACATTACTAGTGTTCCATTTTCTTAATTATAACATTTGAAGGGCCATAAGATAACACTGCATATGAGAAGTCACAAAACATGCTGATGTTTGAATAATAATGTTTCATATAAAACACTTACTTTTTGCAATATGATTGAGAAAACTACTAGGAATCTATTAATATACATACCTGCATACATGCATCTTGACCACGGATGGCTGCAATGTGAGCTGGAGTCCAACCTCGAGGTGTAGAAACTGTTGCATCTGCTCCATGCCACAGTAACCAATGTAAACACTGAGTGTACAAATAAGAAATACAATCACTAAAAGCTGTACATTTAACAAATGGAGACACTTAAAATATATATACATGTACAAATAGAGTATTTCTTTTTGACTTGAAATTATTTTGCCGACCAAAATATCTGTCCTACAGTAATTGTGAATGGGTGTTTTATGCATTTGAGTAAATAATAAATATTAACATTGATATCAATATAACAAGTAAAATTATGCTGATTATCTTCTTTTTTTTTAATTCAGACACCATGACATGCCAGCTTAAAAATCATATTGTCATATTTCAGAATACTTTCATTTATTCAATAATTCTAAATATATTATACATTATTTTTTAGAAAACTGCATGTAGTTCATAAGTTTTGTTTGTTTGACTCTTGTTTTATGTAACACCAAGATTATTGCCCTTATATGGTAATGGCAGCTGCCTGATGCAATATAAATGGAAATTTAGACCTATGCAAGGAATTAGAAACCCCCAAGCAGTGACAGTTATTTTATATGCTGGCCATGTCAGAGTACTATGACACTGGATCTAGTTTTTACTGGTTCCTCTGAAAGACAGTACAAAGATCAGCCACCTGTGGGTATTGAATTTAGAACTGCTCAGTCAACAGCCAAGCTCCTAACAGGCCAACTCCAGTTTATAAGTTCTGGGTACGTACCTCTAGAGCACCAAAGTTACAAGCCACATGAAGAGGTGTGAATTTGTCATGATCTTCAACTTCATTAATGCTTGCTCCATTCTTTACCATTGCTTCTAGTTCTTCCACATCTCCATGCCGCACGGCATCATGGATCCCCAGGTATCTTTTTGGGGCTGTATAGATGAAAGATATAAATTCTTGCATACTTGATATTGCTTTTTGTTTTGATCTTTAACATGTACGTAAATATTGGAGACAAAAGTTAACACACAAAAACCAATCTAAATAAGACAAATACTAACATGAAACATGAGCTTGTCACCCTACACCACAATTATCAAAGATTCTATCGTGATCCATATTTGTTTATATATATGCAGTTACATTTTTAAAAAGAAGAAAACACCCCTCCTTTTAGTTTTGACTATAGGATCTTAAAATGATATCTATATTTCATACAAAATAAAAACTCATAGCATTTTCAAATCGATTCAAAAGCTTGTCACAATAATTTAAAAAAGATTATTTTCATACCTGGCATCTTCGTTGCCATACAAGCCAACAATGTTTACCGGAAGTGCAGTTACGCACTGAAGATCAATGATGATAAAATATAAATATTTATTCAAAGAAGGTAAATAATTTTCTTATGCAGCATAATCAATGCCAACATTAAGCTTTCAATTCCATTCAAACCAAAAGCTTTTTAAACGATCGTTTGTTTTTGGTGTTGTTTTTTTTAACAGGTGCCCCTGTCCCGCACTGAATATTGCAAAATTGTCAACACGTGCACGTGGGAAATAAACACGTAACGTAAATTGTTGTAAGCATTATGTATTTCGAATGCATTAGGCTGGAATCTTGTCATGATATATTTATTACAAATGCATTGTTGTCATGTCTGAATGATGTATAGTATTCCCGAGTGCACTCTGACCTTTTATGAAACTTGTAACTTGTAATACTTTTTTACAACATTTTAAAGCTGTGTTAAAAACATAGATCCATGTTTTTACATTTGCATTCTCCATCAGTTAATGAAGTATTGGCTTCACTGTTGACTGAACATAAAATGTCGAAGGAGATTCATAGAGGTTTTTTATTTCTTCCATATTTTGATACTGATTGATTGTATACATGTGTTAACAAGATAGCCTTTCTGGCTGAAGAATTGGAACTGACAGTATGTGGCATGTTACCTCAGTGAATTGAAAGTCTGTTGTTTTTCAAAGTACTCGGGGGTCTCCCATATTCAGGTGACAGAATGGCTTTAAATACATTGTAATCAGTTTTAGGCTCCTGAGAAAGCTGCAATGGATTATGCAAGATTTCATGGGAGTTATAAACTGAGGTTTTTTTTTTTTTCTAGTCTTTGCCAACTGAAAGGAAATAATTCTCAAAGTCGGCCTGACATCACATTAAGATCTAAATGAAGATAATCCCTGAAACATTCTGAGGATGACCTGGTGCCAGTGGTGGATAAACTCTGTGTTTATCACAAACCGTAATGCACCGTTGCTGAATTGTATTTTGGGCACAAGAGCTAAATGAGTCTTAAAACTTCTGAAATTCATTGAGGAATCTCACGACGATTGACGTCTTTTCCCTCTTCGAATTTTATATGACCACAGTTTGCAAAAATGAGATTTCAAAATGTCAGATTTTTTGTAAAAAGATAAATCCTGAAACTTATCCCCCAACAAATATGATGCAAATTGAGTCATCTGACCAGTCCGACTTCGAGAATATGCTGAAAATCCAGAATATTTGGACTGGTTTGCCATTTAGGTTGGTTGGTTGGTTGATTGGTGTTTTACGTCGCTTTCAACAATATTACAGTTATATCGTGACATGGAAGCAGGACGTTACCAACCTCTTAATCATAGTGGTGCAACCCGTAAATCGAACCTGGATCGTCGGCGCCACAAGCCAAGCGCTTAACCACTACACCAAATCCTGCCCTTGCCATTTAGGCACAGAAACTCCTCCAAAGGATGCCAGAATACACCCTTTTCATTCTAGAATCTCAAAATTTTCTGGAAGGGGGGCATTGTTCCTAAATGTATTCTACTGTGACAACTTATATATGTATGTATCCATTTCACACATCTTGCTGCAACTCAATTGTATCCTTGTATGCAGCATAAAACATTGTACTGGTAATATAGTCTGCATTGTCGTAAATGAACTCTAAACTATTCAATAATGCTAAGTGATTGCTGTTGTTGAAATGAGGAAGACTAATACATTGATAGAGAATTCTTTAACCTCCTATTTGTCTCTGTTGACAGGTCTAGCATAATGAATCGACCACCATCTGGTTGTATGTTTAACATGCATCCTCCTCAAATGAATTTCCAACCTCCTAACTCGAACTGGACACATCCACCCCCATTATTTTTACCTGGAGGTCCAAGAGGGTGCAGGATGCCTAGTGAACGAATGCGTTTTAACAACCCTCAAGGAGACAATGTATTTGGATGCAGAATGCCTAGCGAACGAATGCGTTTTAACAACCCTCAAGGAGATGATGTATTTGGTTATAAACTGAATCAACGTCCATCAAATATAGGACAGTTTAGACCTAACTTTCAGCCGAGATTTAATGGTGTGAATCAAAATAGACCTAACAGACCTTGGAAAGATCGAGACAATGCAATGTTTGCAAATAACAAGCACTTATCTGGTAGTCAGAGCTGTGATCAAGGGCAGCAGAGAAATAATTATAACCAAATGTGGAAAGGAGGAAAGACTCATAATAAGAAGGTATCTAATTTATATTGTAGAAAATAAGACATCTTCATATTTTCCTCATGAAATTCTTTGACAAGAAACAAATATATTTATATCTGTAAATCATCATCGTCCTTAAAAATTCATTGGTCAGTTAGGGCTCTACATTAATGTGGGGTGGTGTACAGGAATCATGTTGTCGGTCTTTTTGCCCGTCAGTGCTTTAGTTGTGATGCAATTACTCATAAGATTTATCAACCTACCGGTTTCAAATGTCACTCGGATGTATGGTGCTGCCCTGATATATCTCCAACCAAATACATTTATGTTTTTGACTGGATTGCAAAGAAAATTGGGGAGGTCCGTCTGTCTGTCTGTCCAGCATTAGGTTTGTGTTTAGCTTGATTTCTTGCATACTATAGCTGATACCTATGTCAAACTTGGAAGATTTGTAGACATTGATACAGTTCTTCTTGGCTGATGTTAATTTTAATGACCTTGACCTCACGGTTCAGTGAACAGAGACTGATTTTTGCAGGCGACCTTTTAATGTTAATGGTTTTTGCTTTGCAATCGAGTCATAGTGTCTTTGATGGTTTCTTCTGTTTAGTAATATGTAAATTGGTCAGAAGTTCATTGCTTTAATTGATATCCAGAACCAGAAAAAGAATAACAACAAACAAGACAAGAGGGACCTGGCAGAAAATAATCGGTTTTACTGTGACACATGTGATAGAGGATACCGAGATGAAGATAAATATCAGGAACACATCAACCAGCACCAGAAGGTAAAATTTGCATCATTCATCAATATGTCAATATGATATACTATACTAATACATGTAGTATACACTTTTCTATGACAATAATAGTAGCTTTAAAGCAACTTCTTGACAAACAAACTTTAAGGTAATACTGTATTCACACGTGTATAATACACACTTTTTTCATTAAATCTGATTTCGATTTTCCGGTTGCGTATTATAAACGAGATCTAAAACAAGAACCTTTTTTCCAGACGTAAGAATTCATATTTCCACAGCGATTTTGCCGTAAATGTCCACTGACAACGATCAGAACATGACCACTAAACTTTGGGAACCCTTACTTGACCACTGAAATCGATTTTTGACACTTGATAAAGAGATTATCATTACAGTTTTACCTCCTTGTGTTGAACACTTTACAATATGCGCTGAAATGCAGATGTTTTTACAAATGAGACCAGTGTATTTTAAGATAACAAGTGCCGGTACAATCCAATTATCTTATCATCGTCGATCAAGGTGAAATGGCTTCACGGTCAAACAATCAGCCATAATAGTACACCCCGCTGGGATAATTGGTTGTTCGCATTTCTTCTACCTTTACTGCTGTGTTAATAAATTTATTTTGTACAAACATTGACACTTCGAGACAACGAGTGTAAAATATATAGAAAATGAAGGCTTTGCTTCATTATCAATATTTTATCAAGAATACTAATTACAGTGGCTTATTGATACATCTTTAGTTTTCTTTCTACCAACACAATGTTTGGATAAAAAATTAATTTTATTACGGCAGTTGGGTTTATCCCATTCATTGAATATCCTAAGGTTCAGGTGCATAACCAATTGTGTTTTCCATGAAGTAAAATCTGTAATACAGAGATTTTTTTCTAGGTAAACTTAAGGCTCTTGACCACTTGGTTATGCGGCAATTTTAGCTGCGTATTATACACGAGATGTAGACTTTTTCTTCAATTATTTTCCAAAAGTTGGGGGTTCATATTTTACACGGATGCGTACTATATACGAGTGAATACAGTATTTAAAAAACCAGCTGCATAGGTCTGCCAGAGAAGTTTTAAAAGTTACTATTTTATCAGTTTAAATCTACAACAAAGTAAAGTTTGGTGATGAACCAAGTCTTTGAAGTAGAACGATTGAAACTTATTTGTCATGACAAAAATCATGCTTAGAATATGTATATTCATACTGTGGCAATGAAACAATCCACTTTTGAGTTAAGTAATTCTTTGTATAGCGGTAATTAGAAGTTTTTTTTTATCTTTATTCATTGTCAGGCATCCTTTTGAAAGTGTTTATTCCTATGTAACAAATTATCTGCCTTTGACTTATATTTTTCTAATGCAGTAACATTAATTTGTGGTAAGCTTTGTTGTCAGTTAGATCATATTCCTAATACAAATAAAGGAAATGTGTATAATGTTGTTTTTCAGTGTAAATATGATGACTGTTCATACATAGCGCACCCTAAGCTTGTACAGCTCCACATCAGTCTGGTAAATACAAATCTTAGTTAACATTTGGATGACCTTGGTGAAAATGATCCACAGACTTAAGAGTTTGGTTTGCCAAACTATCTGTTTCTTATTTTCTTTTTATATATGATCCCAGTTTTATTTTACTTATGTGGTCAGAATCTGCTGAATGCATCACACAAAAACTTTACTCCTGTAATTAGATCCTCCAAAGCAGTAAGGGATCTTCTATAAGCCAGTGTCCACCATGGCACGTTACATTGGTTTTACTATCGTATTCAGATTCCTGGATTGCTTTATCATGTTATAGAGGTTGGTTTCCTCCTGTTTCCATTTTGCAAAATGACTGAAAAATTGTTTAAAGCTATATGTAATACCAATCAGTCAATCAAGTAAACCAGCTGCCATACATGTATTAGGAAGAAGGAGACTTAAACAAAACATCATTGGGACTTGAACCATGGATCTCTCAATCAACCAAGCAAACTACTGACTTAGCAGCATCAGCTTCTTGTTGACTGTCTATGTTGACCACAAAGTAATTGTCTTATCCAGGGCAGTTATTACCATTAGAGCTTTACAGTTTCACTGACAGGTCTTGTTTTCTTCAAATGTTGTCATTTAATGTCCATTTTTTATCTACATCTTTTTCTTAAATATATTTCAAGTTATGAGTACTTGTACAGTCAAACTTCGATATGTCGAACACTGATATCTCGAATACCTGGGATATCTCGAAGTCAGACGTCGGTCCCGAAAAAAATCCTTCAGAATATGATTAAATTTACCCCGGATGTGTCGAATACCATGCTTATCTCGATTACATTTTCAAGTCCCGCTGTTCTTATTTACTTGGTTTATATCGAAGTTGGCTTCTTTTTCCCCGCGGAGTCTTTCCTAGTTGACAGATCGCGCACATGGTTTGATCAGTTGACCGTGTTGGTGTACAATGTAGAAGGCCGCAGTAATTAAATTATCGATCGAGTCCATTCATACCTTGTTATTTATACTAATTGTTACCACTTGATGGTAGCTTATTAAATTTGACATTACAATTTAAAAAAACATTAACTCAATTTTTCATACCTGCATTTATTTAAAGAAATTTCTTTACATTGTTCGTCAATCTATTTTTATTTCGTATCCATGAGTATGTCTGTGTATTTTTATGCAAAGTAATAGTAGCTTGATGTGTTTTGAATGAAATAAAATTATGACACGGTTCTTCACCTCGTCTCATGCATCAGTCCATCCTTGGTTTAAAGTATACAACAGTTATGTCCAGTATTGAATTTAACATACAAAATTACTGAGAACCAAACATGACGTTCTCAGTTTTGGAGTATATTCTCTTTATATATCTATAAATAAAAGATATGATGAGATTTAAATTAATTATTTTGTAACTATGTACATTAACGCGTATTTTTTGATAAATACATCATGTACCCTAACAATCACACGTGTCAAATGCACCGGCGTATGTTAACAACTTCAAAATTTGTGATCCTAAACTCAAAATTTGGATATCTCGAACTACAGATATCTCAAAGTATTTTCCATGGTCCCTCCGACTTCGAGATATCGAGGTTTGACTGTATTTTGATACAGGGTTAATTAACTTCATCTGCATAGATCAATATAAATTCTGACATTTTCTTGAAAATGAAAATTTGTTTTTTTTTTTAAACCACCATATTATGGAGACATAATCAATCTGAAACAATTGTGCTACATTGATATTATTCAGTTTATGAGATTAAAAGCATGATATTAAGAATTGCATTTGGTGTAGTCTAATGTTGTAAAATTCATTAAAAATGAATATATCGCAAAATGATTTGTACATGTTTATAGCAACACAAGTCTGGCTTAGCAAAGAAGATATGGCAACTGGAATCCAAAGAAGACATTGAAAAATGGAGAAATGATCGGAAAAGGTTAATATCAATGACATTTATCGCCATTTTATTTTCTTAAAAGCTGACTATTTTATTTGCTTGTGTAAAAAATGTTAGTTTAAATTTCAGATATTTAATAGAGTTTAGAAATAAATTGAGATGGTGTGAGTGTCTCTGCAGGAAATTTTCAGGCTAGTAATATGTAAAGATAAAACATTAGATAAGGTGCATGTCAGAAATATAATAGAGTTAATAGAGTACAAATGTAGAAATGAGACTTACATTCGTGGGAAGATAAGTAAAATGGGTTTAAAATGTTTTCTCCCTTCAGGAATTTCCCAACTGCAGAAAATATAGCCAGAAAGATGGCTGAAAGACAAGAACGTATTGACAGAGGAGAGATTATTGAAACCAAATCATTTGGGTGTGTTGTGATGCTAAAATATTTAACAAAAACTGTTATATATGTAAATACTACTTTTAGATAATAGATGATGAACTTTATGTTTTATCTGCCATTCCCATATATTTGTTGTACATAGTTAAATGTATTCAGTTAAAAACATCATGAGATGTGACCTAGTAGTTGTTGGACCTTATATTTATCCTTATACAGGATGTGAGAATTGCATTAATTCTTAATCTTTTGTCATAATCTTTATTCTTTGGATAACATTAATAGAACATTTTTTATAGGTATATGTATCCTGCCAAACAATAGTTACTACATTATTTATTTATTATTCATAATCACAATTATAGGAAAATGAAGCAAAAACGGAATGGTACAAATGAGTCTGGTGAATCATCAGGACTTAGTAAACGACAACAGCGACAGAAAGAATGGAGGGAGAAAAAAAGACAGAGATGGCTGGAGAAGCAGTCAGGATTGAAAAATAGTGATGAAACAGGTGATGCAATTCCAGCAAAGAAATGCAGACTTGATGATTCTTCACATCAGACAGTATGTAACCTATTACAGTAAATTCTTTTTAGATTGATCTAGCTGTATCACGTTAACTTTATAAAGCCTTGCACAGGGAAGGTGCTGTCACCATATTATTCTTATTATATATTAAGCAGTAAGCCAGAAAAATTGTTCAATTCCTTTATGCAACCATATATTGCTATTGTTCCACTCTCCACAAAAACATTTTAGTTCTGTGGTATGGTGATTGTGTTCCAGTTAATCAATGGCGAACATGATTTTTACTTTGATATCTTATTTTTGCAGGAGTGGTCAGGTGATCCTTTGTCAGTCCTTGCAGATAGTAAGTCAACTTCACCAACAGAGAAAACTCACAATAAAATCAATGTCTCCGGAGCATTGGGGTCTCTTATGATATCATATGATGACAGCGATGAGGAAGAAAATGAAGGTCATGTAGAGAATGGAAAAGGAAGGTTAAATGAAGCAGAAATCAATAATAATGCCAACAAAAGAACTAATGGTATATTTCTCAAATTAACTTCAATTTGAGTTTTTTGAAACAATTCTTTGTATCTTTATGCCCCCTGAAGGGAGAGTATAAAGCCGCCGCTTTGTTTATCCATCCATTTGTCCATCCATCATAATTTTGTGTGAAGCATAATACAAAAACTGTAAGAGGTATCATCATGAAATTTCATAGGTATATAAATCTCAGTGCAGAAAAGTGCTATGCTTGAGCACTATAACTCTCTTTTGCACAATTGAGGACTTACTGACCTTTGTTATTTTTTTTTTTCATACTTAAATTTTGTTCAGAGCGTAACACAAAAATTGTAAGAGGTATCAACATGAAAATTCATAGGTAGATAGATCTTGATGCGGAGAAATGCAAAGTACAAAAAACATATCTCCGTTTTACATAATTTAGAAGTTGTTGCCTTTTGTTATTTTTCATGCTTAAATTTTGTTAGAATCATATTTCATGGAGTAGAAAAGGTATCATCTTGAAACTTTAAAGGTAGCTAGATTTTATGTAGGATATATTAAGAGCACAATTAAGAACTGTCATATTGTGAAGAGCTCAAGAACAGAACTTTAGTTTTGGGCATACTGTACATGTCGGTAAACAATGGAATTGTAGCCCTTTTGGAACTAAATTATTATCCTCGCGACAGCGTTGGAGGCAATATAGTAATGAGGCCCTTCGTGTGTGGTTGGGTGAGTGAGTGGGTGGGTACTTGCGTGCGAATGGGGGTGAGTCAATGACACTTCATCTTGTGGGCACAATACACAAGCTTTGCTTGATCTCTTTCAAACTTTACATGTTACTTGTTGATGATGAGAGGAAGAACCCTATTGATTTCGAGTAACGGGGTCAAGGTCAATATTTGCAAACTGTCTGTGATTTTGTTGCCGTGCGGGGGAATCTACCCTTGATGTTGCTCTTGTGCAGGGAGCATCTATCGGTTCTACCGATTTTTTTTTTTAGATTTTGTGGATATCAACCTATTGCATGCTGATTAGGAGGATGATAAAAATCTTACGTCCATCATTAATCTGACAACCTGGGTTCATTTCTGACTGTTGGATTGGATTTCTCTAAGGTGTTTATCATTGTTTTCCTCCCCCTTTTTAATGAGGGGACAGTATTAACTAAGGTCCCATGTCATGATATACATTGACACGTACACCCCAATCAGCTACCATACAGCCATCTCCCAGGACATTCATGATTACTGTTCATCTGCCGCAAAATTAAAGGATCTTGACAATTTCAATCTTCAATTTTTTTCCACACATTTATTTGTGGTACATGTAATCATTGAAAAGATTCAAATATAATTCTTTAATAAATATTAATAATAATGCAGATCATTCTTAACTCTTCAGTTTCTTTAACCACAGCAAAGTTACTATGACACATTTAAATTATCTTCTTCTTTAGAATCTATAGAAAAAGAACCTAAAGAGGAAAACCAAACTTTCAAGAGGAAACGAAAACAGAGAAGAAATCGTCGGAATAAGAAAGGAAAAGCAATGCATGAGGAACAGCGAAATGCACAAACAGTGAAAAAATCTACACTTCTTGAAAAGGTAAAATGTTGTGGAATATTTGTTAAAATAACCAAGCAAACAAATTACATGGATGGAAGGCCATATTGTATGTGATGTTCCATTTGAAATTATAGGTAAATAGATATAATTTGAACATAACTGCTTCTAAATGTAGCTTTAGAAGACTTATTTAAAAATTTGTGAATTTTGAATTAAAATTTAATCTTGCAAAATATTTCTGTATAAAGGATCTCTCCGCATATAGACCACCTTTTGGTCTGCTCATATCACCAAGTTTGTCTGTACTATGTGTTAGAGCCCATGGGTTAAACACACTGCACTGGAATCAGCCAGTATGCTGTCTATCAAAGGCCTAAACACACTACATATGAACTAGCCAATATCCCATCTCTCATATCTATTAAAGATCTAAACACACTGCACATGAACTAGCCAATATCCCATCTCCCATGTCTATCAGAAGTCTAAACACACTGCACATGATAAGTCAGTATCCCATCTGTCATGTATACCAAAGATCTAAACACACTGCACATGAACTAGCTAGTATTCCAACTCCCATGTCTATCAGAAGTCTAAACACACTGCACTGGAACTAGCCAGTATCCCATCTGACATGTCTATCAGAGGTCTAAACACACTGCACATGAACTAGCCAGTATCCTATCTCTAATGTCTGTTAAAGATCTAAACACACTGCACATGAACTAGCCAATATCCCATCTCCAATTTCTATCAGAAGTCTAAACACACTGCACTGGAACTAGCCAGTATCCCATCTGACATGTCTATCAGAGGTCTAAACACACTGCACATGAACTAGCCAGTATCCCATCTCTCGTGTCTATCAGAGGCCTTAAGACATTGCACTGGAACTAGCCAGTATCCCATCTGACATGTCTATCAAATGTCTAAACACACTGCACTGGGACTAGCTAGTATCCCATCTCTCCTATCCTTCAAATCTAAATAAGATTTTTAGTCAGGGGCAGGTCCGAACATGTGCTGTTGCACCTGTGAATGTCAGTGGTATGATTGAGCACATCAAATTTCCTTTCTCCACAAACAATGATTGCCACCTTATAGATTTAGTAATCCTACTGGTTTTTTTTTGCTCTTTTTCAGTTGCTAGCCCCTGAGATTCGACATGAAAGAAATGTAATTCTACAGTGTGTGTATCATATAGTCAAAAACAATTTCTTTGGGAAAGCTGAGTGATGAAAAGAGATCTAACTGTCTCTACAATTTGACAATGCAAAAAGTAGAGTAAAAATTATCGGAAATTTAAGTGTTGGAAAGATTCTGTTAAAAGAAGGGTATTTTGTAATTCCAGGATCAATAAGTAAATCTGAATTTTTTGCCATGATGTTGTTCATATCAATACTAATTTGGCTTTACATCTGTAATATTTAATAATTGTTAATTTGTTAGGTACTAAATTGTATAACTTTATCATGCAGTGGACTTTTCTTGAAAAAACTTTGTAAGTAAGTCTCATTGTGGTAAATTATTGGAGCATGGTTGTGGCAATAACGTCTGATTCTTTGTTTATTTTCTGAATTATTTCAAAAGTAAGACACTCTAACTCCCAACATTACAGAATTGGAATTAGGGCCGAATAGCACATTTATGGCTAGATGGAAAAAATATATTCTAAATAAAGTATAATACTGTACACAGACAATGAGACTGATGAATAAATTTTGTATGAATATGAATAATAACATAATTGCATGTATCAGTTTCTTTTTGTTGAGTCAAGAAATATTGTTGTAGCTGAATTTCAGTCTGAATAAATACTTAAAAATAAAGATATCCTTACACTGGTGTTATTCATATATCCATAATTATGAGATTGCCATATTGTATCCTATTAGATTTGGTACTGTATGTGTACTTATTTTAGAGAGGATCAGCTCTGTTCCAAGGGCTCTCATCTTTATATAATGCTCCCTATCGACAAAGGTATCTGGAAAGTTTGATCTAATGTCACTGATAAATATGTGTCTGAGCTCTATTTTAGCAAATACCAAATGCATTAACTCTAACGAGAATCAAGCGCAGCAGAACCTTGACCTGAATAGCAGATGCGCTAGTTCATGATGGTTCTGATAATTTGCCAATTCCTTTTTTATCTCGCCGGGACAAATGTCTGAAGAGCTATTGTCTAAACCCCAGGCGGCGTTGACGTCTGTAGACAAAAAACTTTAACCTGGATCATACCTTTAGAACCATTAGAGACAGGGCTTTAAATTTTTGACCTTGTCACAATGAAATTGATCTGCTTTTAGAATAATTCAACCTTGGTCATAACTTATGAACAGTAAGAGATAGGGCTTTAATATTTTATGACTATATTCCTTGTGACAAAACCTTTTATTACATATCAAGCCGGCGTGGCCTAGTGGTGTCGCGTCGGACTCCTGATCGGGAGGCCAGGGTTCGAGTCCCGCTCTGGTCGTGCTGGTGTCATGTCTTTCGGATGGGACAGTAAAGGCCGAGGCCCCGTGTCGTGGTATGCGTGGCACGTTGAGGATCCCTCACTGCTTCGGGTGGGTCCGTTGCGGGGGTCAGAATTTGTATGCCCCGCATCAGGCAGATGCCGTCACCATATACGTGAAATATTCGTGGTGTGACGTAAAACAAAAGTCAATCAATCAATTTTATTACATATCAAAATATTTTACGTTTGACCTTGAAGATTGACCTACTTGCAAAAACGTCTTGCTTTTTAAATTTGGTTGCCACTGGCGAGCTCTGTTGTCCTCTGACAAATCTTGCTGACTGTTTTTGCACTAAAATATGGTTGCGCTAATGTATGTACACATACAGTAAAGATTAATGTTACATAACTAGCTATCGAATATAGTTTCCTGGCATTAATGAGTTTTATGGTCTTTGAGCCTTTACGTAAAGTCTTGATTGTCAGAATGAAAACCAAACTATCAAGAATGTACTCACAATACAAATGTATATGGGAGATTTTCAAACCTGTCCATGAAAGGCAAGCTCGAATAAAGATAGAAATATGTGTTCTAATGTAATATAGTTTTGTTCGTTTCTTGTTTTACATATCTCGGTAATATAGTGATGGCATCAGCCTGATGCCATACATGAGTTACATCTATGCAATTGAGCCACCGAGTGTCCTATTACAAGGTTACTGTGGCAACGTTGATTTGTAGCCAGGCTACATTTCTTACTTTTATCAACAGATTTTAAACCAAAGTTTAAAAATTTTCGCAATAACTCAAATATGTGTCATGACTTTGACTCGAGATGTCACTCTAATATTGTCAAAACTTTAGTCCAGGCTTTTTTTCTCAGCCGAAATGGAAAGAGATGTCATTGTAATAACAGAATCCCTGTGAGTTCCAGCGCGCTGCTTGACCACCGAGGTTGTCATTTACGTGTAGTTTGGCCAAAAAGTCATAGCATAAGTCATGATGCAATAATTTTTTACGTACAAAATAAACACGTATCGGTAGATTAGTCCAGTATATTCAGATTCACAGTACAGACTTTTAATACTGCTTACTTTTGGTCGACGAGACCTTAATTCTATCATTTTTATACGAAATTTAAAGACGATAAGTACAATAAAAATGTATCTGTCGCTCAATATCGCGATGATTGATTCAGTTCGGATTTTTAGGTCGGCAATACATACTTTTTTGATCGAAATGTTTTTAAATCTTCTGTGATAATCGTTTGTAAATTAGATGGATTTGAAAATTAAGAAGTGTGTTCCTCGTGCGTAATTATCTTTACTCCCTTGGGTTGGGTTTTAGGTCCTATTGCGTTAATTTGATGATCGCTTAAGCATCTCTGAAAAGCCATAAATTGTCGAAATGTACATATGCTGCAATGAAGCAATACCAGTATATATGCCTAATGATTACTTTTTAACCTGATGCTTTTGCTGGTGGATTGTCAGTACCCGATGATATCACTAGCCGATATTCTATGGATCGATTGGTACTAACACGAAATATATACATGTACTTAAAAATCATTGTCATGAAGTAGCACATCATTCGAAAAATAAAGAATATCTCCTCATATTTAGCACCATCCTTGTGTTTTGATTTTTCTTTTATGTCGATTTAGTCGTATAAGTTTGCTCTATGAATATTAAATTTCCAAAGTTTTAGTCTTGACAGAGACGTGGATGTATGTCTCTGGTCTTGAGCATCAAAAAGAAGGTAAGTTGTCGAAATGCGCAACTGTTTAAAAAAAAAAACATGGGTTGCATAATAAATAACGTCGTTCGACAGTCAAATAATAAATTCTGAAAATGTGCAGTCTAAAATGACGTCAAACACAGGTAAAAGGGTTTACCAAAGTAAAATGATGTATAGATAAATACACAAATAAAAGCTTACACATTTTTCAAAGACATCATTGATATGTTACTTTTTCTTATTCATTCAGTTCACCTAATGGAGAAAGGTATCCCCCTGGATAACTTTGCCCCATCCAGAATCCACATATTGTGATTCAGATGTTGGGAACACTTTTAGGATACAACTCTTTTAAATTTCAAAACACACTTAAATTCTAACAGAAAACAACAACACCTCTCCTTTCGGAATGATGTTCTAAATGACCATTGACTGAATACGTGATTCATTCCATCTTAGAGCCTGGAGATGGTGACATTACCGGACCCAAAATAAAATGACAATTGATTCATCGTGTGACTCGGATTACATCTATGTAAAAACCAGACAATACGACTCGTATCATAGGCACAAGTGGTGTCATTGATCATTCAATCAGGAAGATCTTACTCTCAAGAGGGGGATATACTTTCCCATAACATATAAAAGAGAAAACGATGGTTTTGTGCAGATTCTTTATAGACCTGTATAATGTATAGATTTGTGTGGTGTATACATCTAGCATTGTTAATTGTTACAAGGACTTTGCCGCCATTAACTGCGGTCCTTGTGTTAAGAGAGTAAATAAAACGTATTCCCGCAGAAATGACGTAAAGAACAATTAGAGACGGAATATGTCTCTGATTATACGTCTCTGGAACAATGCAACGTTCTTATGACATCAAATGGTTGCCAACGTTCAACGTCGTTTCTAACTCATACTAGTAGTACACAAGCGCCGCCTAATGGATGATAACGGATGGAATTTTCTGTAATTAAGACAATAAAACAATAGGAGTAGCCTCCCTTTCGATAATGTGATTATTAATTCGTATTTGGTGACACATTATGTGTGTTCATTTTTTGTCTGTCCTTCCGTCCGGCGTCAACAATTTGCGTTTGGCTTGATCTCTAGAATGTCGTTAATGATACCAACTTCAAAAGTGGTCAGTTTGTACACATTGATGAGTTCTTCCCGACCGACACACATTTTGGTGACCTTCAACTTGATTTTACGCTTCAATCAGTGAACACAGTCTGAATTTGCGTTTAGTTTGATTTCTTGCATATCGTTAATGATACCAACTTCAAACCTGGTCAGTTTGTAGACATTGATGAGTTCTCCCCGATCGAGCGACCAAAATGTGGTTACCTTGAATTCTATTTTACGCTTCAGTGAACACAGTCTGATTTTGACATTGTTTTTAAGATACTCTTTATCAAGGTGTATATCTTACTGTTGTCGTGTTCAAATGTCAGATTTACGTCCACCCAACTATGTACAACCTTTGAAGAAATAGTGCGATTTTTGTGTCAATGTTTGTCTATTTTAGCGAGGACAACTATGAGGATTTAATCGATTCAGTGTAATAGTCTTTCTGAAAGATAAATTTTGACCACAAATTCTTTTTAAAAACGTCCCCATCCCCAACAAGGCGAAAGCGTCGGAGTATGAATTTATGTTCATCAATCTATTCGCACGATCAACATTCGTGGTGACCACCATTCCTACTTGTAATCTTCGATTTCCTCGTCTCTTTTCTATTCTCTTTATTTTCACATTTTGAAACTGAAATATTTTTTTCTCACATTTCATAAAATAATAATGAGAAAACACTTCAAACTACAAATGTATAATGATGTGTTTTATGAACCGATTGTTTATTCGAACTTTAATTCTTCTACCCGAACTACCTAACTGGAAAAGATGGACACTCCATGCAGTGGCGGATCAAGGATTTCCGAAAAGTGAAGCCCACATGTGTATTAGCCAAACAGCAAACCATTCAGCCATTTTGTTGTGCCAAATCTGGATGTTTACATGTAAGTATGTGGCGGAAGAGGTACGCACCCCTCTGAATCCACCACTGCCACTGAATTACATAATGGGATAACCATATGAGCAGGTTTCTCTGTGCACTACCGTATTTCTTTCATTCGTACATGTAATAACATAACTTATTTCAATCAACTTCATACAAAATGAGGCCGAGGTGTCCTTAGTGTGATACATATAGATCTGTACTTACAACAAGATATGAGTAGGAGTATCTTTCAGGATCTTGAGTCCTTTGATTTGGGGGTTGTTTTTGTTATTGTTTTGGGTTTTTTTTCAACTGTCAAAGTTTTCGCTCATTGCTATATTTTAATTTACCTATATTATAGTAATATCATTTTAAATTGGATCCCATTGGAAATAAGTCATATGGCTTTCATGGGCTATCCATGGTAATTATATACAATGTCTGTTCAATGTATTTGATGAAATGTAAAAATGTAATGAACAAAATGTGATATTCCACTACTTATTTTAAATTAGCTAGTAATGTCATAATATTAATTTGTTGTCTTATCAGTTTGTTTGTTTCTTGTTGATATTGTTTTACCGAATCGATCAATCAACCCTCATTTTTCTCCGGGGTATGATTGATTTCACATCCAAATCCCTCGTTTGAATTAATACAAGATTGTTTAATCTACCGCTAATACTGCCGCCAAATCGAAACTCACGCTGGGACGACAGTTACCTGCTCTGAAATTTTCTGCAGGTGCAAACAGGATGCTTTATCTTCCAAGAAGCAAGCTGTTTTTAGTTCTGCTTCAGAATACACCGGCCCACAGTACCACATTCATGATTCTCTCGGTCGAATCAAATGTAAATAATTAAACTAAAAAAAACCCCAAACAAACAAAAACAAAACAAAAAAAGAAAAATAAAATAAATGAAAAAACACCGTTAAAGTTCAACAGAAAACTACAAAATCGAATCAGAAAATGTTAAGACTTAAGCGATCTTGAATAGGTAAATACAACCACAGTTCATCAAACGATGGGGTTCGGGACATGTTAGCATCTCATGCGGGTAAGCTACGCTTGTCAGGCAAAGTTCCCAGGTATAGTCAATCTAGGTATAAAACAGGGAGAATATATCAGTAACTCCTTTTAACGAAACCGGCGAATTGTATGCAATCGGAAAAAATACACTATACTGTACTGTAGATAAAAACACACATTTAAGTACAAACCAACCATAACTTGAAACGATGAAACAACTCAATGAATTTAGAAATATGAATATTTTAGCACGAGTTTATCAATGCTGCTGATATTGTAATACAAATATTTGTTGGAACAATGAACTGAAAATCGTCATATTGTAAATGTAATATAAATAGAGAAATTCGAATATTTTTAATCGGGATCAACGTATGATTTCTACTTTCATTTTCCATTTTACTTGTGATGGAACGTGTGCAGATTGTGAAAACAGAACAGTGCAATGCATCTGAATATAATATCGTATCTTGTATATATTGTAGTATGCATATCGCTCATTAACTACTCTAAATGCACTTTGTCTAAAAATGACAAGAAAAAGAAAACAGAGAAAAAGGTACAGATAGTCCATCAGTTTTCAATGTCAGCAATCTGATTAAAACCATATCTTTATTCCGCTTCTATATTTGTCCCATTGCGGATAAAGATCTGGTGAAACTTTGTAAGGGGTCATGTTCTGGTGAGCTCTGATTTTCAGCCAATCAGTGAATCGGCTACAAATTCCTAGGAATGAAATTAACATCAACAGAGTTCGTGACCCACAAAGTAGTTTTTGAACAGTGTTTGTTACATATTGCGTCACTATCACATGCCTAGCCAAGTCATTGACTGGCTGTGGAGAAAAACGGTTTCGGTGACTGAAACGTCATCAGAGTTCACCAGAACATAACCTCTTACAGGGTTTCGCGAGATCTTTATCCACAATGGGACAAATAGAGAAGCAGAATAAAAATATGGTTTTAATTAGATTGCAATTTAATATATTTTCAGAGGTCGGGGATTATATATACTACATAGTAATCTGTTAAGCAAATTACCGGAAACAGACTGCAACAATACACTAATTTAATCAGTCTAATGATTGTTACAGTGCAACATTAAGTGAGGAAAAACATACCGTCTCTCTCTGTTTTACTGTAACTAGTCTTAGACTAGAACTGCACACCCCCTCTAATTCAGGCAGATACCCACATCCAAGGACTTCTACAAATACTCTTTTCTTTTAAGTATAGTCCAATGGAACCACCTGCCACAGCACACCGTAATGCTAGCAAAGCCTGAAGCCTTTAAGGCTGCCATTGCCAGCATATCTCAACCCCAGCCTTAGTACCATTATAATGTTTTTAACAATTCTTTTAACATTGTATATTCTTTATTTTTTTAACCAGCACTGCTAGATCATTTTTCTTTTAACTCCACAACACGGATGTGCACGCTGCACGTAACACCTGAAAGGGACCGGTTGCTGCAGTGTAAGGAGATAGTATAATATGCAAAATATATCACTTTTTGTTTTGATTTTTGTTTTGTACTTTTTTATCATTAAATAACCCTGATCTGAAACAATTTTGGCTTTTTACCAGTTTACATGTGCAACGAAAAAGCAGTTGAATCGGTATTTCTCCAACTGTAAATTATTTCTAGCATGTGCATGTGCATGGGTCATTGATACAGGTAAAACAGTATAAGAGCATCTACACTGTTTGATGAAGGATGAAGATGAATGTGTACATTTATATACATTTACTGTACAGGGATTTGTTGATATTGACATGATGAGAACTGCATAATACAATAAATTACATAAGACATTGTTAATGATGTTCAGGAAATAATTTCTTGACAACATTAAGACGTCAGTCATTGTAGTAAATGATATGGCAGTAACTGTGAATTACTTTAATTTTTCTGTGAAACTACCAACACTTATTTGTTGAGCATTGTCAAAATGAAGTATCCTGGATGTTTATGTATTATATTTTCCCTAGTAATTTTTGTAATTCTTTGTAGAAGCCAACTTTCCACTGGGATCTGTTAAACTGAAGATCGAAACCATCCCAAGAAGATTAAGAAAGTTCACTTATGAAACCAATAGTTCTCGGCTTTATTTTTCAAATTTATTTGACCATACAAACATTGTTATTTTCATAATATATATATTTGTTGATTTATTCACTAATTCAAACAGAACGGATCATTAACTTTACACAGAGACAGATGTAAAAACATCCCATCTTTGCCATGAGGAGTGCTTAAAATTCACTATGTTGGTCCGGATCAGTATCTGAAAACTTGTGTGTTGTATCCCACTATTGCAGATGCAAAATCTGCCATCAACTTCATTATTCAATATCGTAAAATCTAAGAGAATTTTAGTTTATATTAAAATGAGATCTCAAACTGGAGTGTGAGTTGCGTGTGAGCCGTCAATTTAGTTTCGTTTTCCATATTATAAACTTTCACTGGGTATAATGTCTATTTTATAATTATGCATCAAAGTTGATTATGTTATTATTTTGATTGTTATTGATTAATATTCAAAACCATAATAGTATTAGTGGTCAAAGTTTTTTCCTTAACTTTGGCATCATATGGAAAATTTGTCCTATTATCACATTGGTTATACCACATGCAGTTGATAGCTTTTGAACACAGAAATTGTAATGGACTTCGCCGCCATTAACTGCAGTCCTAATGTTAAGAATAAAACATATTCCCACACAAAATGATGTAAATAACAATGATACGTTTTTATGATGACATAAGGTTGCTAACATTCAGCGTCTTTTCTAACTCGTAGTACACAAGCGCTGCCTAACAGACTATAACGGATGATGAAGCTCATTGTAGTTACTTCTCTCTCCCACTATTTTGGAGGTAAATGAATGAACTTTTGTGCATAAATCATTAACCAAAGTATACAAGGAATTTCTCCAAACTATAGGTGCCTCTTGAACCTTTACAGTCATCAAATGATTTCATAGGAATGTAAATATATATTGCTTCCTCAAAAAATTGAATGAAATTGATACAGACATGAAACAAAAATTGAAGCTTCATCTCCAAGATGGCAAAAAAAAGGAAGTAACTTCAATAAGAGTTTATGCATACGAAAACAAAATGCAGCAAAATAGCAAGAGTAATGTAAATAATATTATGTGACTACCTATTCAGCTTTTTTTATATTATCTTAAGTTTTTATTATAATGACAATAGGTTACCTTAAGCACAGAGACAGTAGTTCAGCGTGGGCTAGTGTCAGAAAAAATCAAGCCAAAAGAAATCATAAAGGAACATGGATCATACTGCCAAACAACAAGTCAAGTTAAAGCTTTTGGTGGACAAACATTGGCATATGTTACACCTGTACGTAGTTATGAATTATTATTACTTCTATTATAGTTTTTTTTTTTTTACATGAAATATTATTTATTTACTATATAAACCCATTTACAAAATCGAAAATATACTTCTATTATAGTTAATACTCTTACATGTATTTGTTTCACAGATAATAATGCAAATTCATCGTTTTTGAAAGTAGTATATATACATGTATATTAGATAAAAGAGTTTTATTGTCCCTGATTTGATAACTTCTAAGTGGAATCAGACATGGTGGATTTGATAACTTATAAGTGGAATCAGACATGGTGGATGTGATTGGTCAGCAGGAGATGGTCATTCATCCTATGTGCCTGATTTCATCATTACTGGATAACCTCTATTTCTTCCATATATTGGGGATCTTTATCTTATGACATATTAATAGCAGATACACTGTCATATACCGGTAGTTCTTTTCTTTTATTTATATACATGTAGGGCCATGTTCCACTGCATCGATTGCTCTTAATTTACTTTGAACTTTCTTTATCAGACACTCATTTGTACTAATTTGTTCTGGAAATTCTAACTTAAAATTTACATAATGTTGGCATTCCTGTAAATTTAATTCCAACTTGTCAATCTAAATGTATTACTCAAGTTTGAATGAAACCATGATGAAACCCAGGGATATTTTTATTCCTTGATGCCTGATTTCATTAATATTTGATGATCTGTGTTTCCACTTACAATATATAAGCTTACAATTTATGAATCATACACTGCAGGTACATTGTTATGTGGTTCTTGTCTATAAAGATTACTCTCTATTGTTTGATTGAATTTTATTTGAGATTGTTTCGAGCATACCATTTTCGGTTGGTCATATTATTGAAAATCTTTGGTATGAGAATTTGTTATGTATTCTTGATTTATTTCAGTGGAATAACCATGGTTATGATGTAGCAAAGCTTTTCTCAAAGAAATTTGATTATGTGTCTCCAGTGTGGCTGCAGGTGAAGCGTCGTCAGGGAGGGACCTACTATATGCAGGGGGGACATGATATTGATGCAGGTTTGTTTATTACGTGTATATAAAGTAAGATATGTTTGTTTCTAGCCGCAAGTAGTGGCCCTTTATGAATGATAGGGCCACAATTCCTTACGTTGCGTAAACTTTATATGTTAGTTGGCTTGACCTTGATTTTGTCATATTAGTTGTACATCTGATGACTTGAGTGTAAAGCTTAGTCATGTATGAAGGGGATTTGCTGCTACTTTTATTGAGTATGATAAAATCATGATACATCAAGAATACAAACAAGATTTAGATATCATACATATCTTTTAGTATGTTACATTGATTCTTCTAATCTGATATGAGGTGTTATGAGGTATTTCAAGCATTTTAGTATTCAAATATCTTTTATGTTCTATGAATCAAAACATAGAAGACTTATAGTTTTTGGCCTGTCTTTTTGCAAGCCTTTAACATTGGCCATAATTTTTGAACAATTAGAGTTTTGATATTTCATGTGTGTTTTCCTTGCTTTTATCTAGGATGGGTCAAGGATGTTACCAAAGACAATTTTGCTCAAATGGGTAAGTACAAGTACAGAACCCATGGAGAAGTAATGCAGAAAATTAGACCTAATGATTTAAAAAACTTCAGTGATATGCTTTTTTAAAATGATGGTAATGATTTCTGTCATTCCTGTACTATCAGGATACCTTATCACTCACCTGGAATGTCATCTATTTGGAATGTCATTTCAGTTCCTCGTGTTTTATTTGATGGATGGAGTAGTAAAGATTATGAAAATCTCTTCTCAAGTGAAGATGCCATTGAAGATTGTATTGATGTTATACTGAAGTTTATCAAAGTAAGTCTTCAGAATTGGGAGAAGTATGTATACATCGTAGAAATGTCTTTAAAACGTTTTCGAGATAAATTTGTAAACAGTTAGTCCTCAAACTGAGTTATAATCTCAGAATTACTCCAGCGTCTCAAAAGATATGTATACTCAATGTAGACAAAATATATTAAACTGTAACATTGAATTTTATTGACTGGTTACAGATTGAATATTGAATTCAGTTTTTGTATTTTGTTCGATTTCAGAAGCATAAATTTGCAGGAGTAGTGATAGAAATATGGTCTCAACTTGGTGGACAGTTTGTGGAGTAAGTGCAAGATTGTAAAATTATAGAAAAATTCTAAATTACAACCTTCTTTTTGGCTAATTTCGGTCACTTTACATTTTCAACTTTTATTATTTTGTACTTAAGAGAAATGCTAAGTTAATGATACTTCATAAGAAAAAGAGAAAACAAATTCCAACCATCTTAATACAAGAGATGTCTATAAAAGATTGAAAAATGTACTAATATTATTTCTTTATGCCTGTGTTATGCTTCATTTGAGATCATGAACTTGTGTTAAAATTTGGAAACACATTATTTCATCATTCTAGATTCTTGCTTCTATATAATAAAAGATTCTTTTGTCATTGTTTTACACCACACAGTGATTATTGCACTTCTATGGTGGCAGCACCAATGTGGGGCACAGCTTCATTATTTTTAGCTATGCAGCAGACTCGCCTGGAGCAGTTAGGGATCTTTTTCATGCCAATGTGTACCATGTTCAGGGTCTTGATTATACTTTTTCATTCCAAGGACAGATATGGAGACCGAAAAAATGAAAAATCATCTAGGAAAAATCCAAACCTACAGCTGTGCTAGAATCTTGGGCTTAATTAAGTAATATACATGTACATACCAAAGACATATACTTACAAGAGTGTGAAATGGTAAAGGTATACATATATATATATATTATTGTATTAGATGTATTTGTAATTGAATGTTTTGTAAATTTCAGACAACTAACTCATTTCCTTATCCACTTTGGAGAAACATTTAAGCAGAACAATAAAAAATTCATTTTAGTAATACCACCTCCTGTATATGCAGGGTAAGTACCAGCACTTATTCAGATTAATTAGCATCCAAACAGGTGAATATAAAACTATAAAACTGATCTGCTACATGTAAATATTAGGTCAAGGTTCAGTTCGGCAGAGGTTATAGAAGGCAGAAGTTCCTCCAAAGAATTTAGTATGTATTGATAATTTGAACATTTATCTGTGCGGCTCTCTTCTGTTTGTGTGCTGATTTTGATTTATTGGGTTGATGTTTCACACCCTGCTGGGATTATTTCTGCTTTATGGTGGTGGCCAGTGTTTAGTAGTGGAACAGACAAAGGGCCCAGTGAAACTTGTCAACTACCGGTAATTGTTTGTACATGTACAAGATTTGAAAATGCCCCTGGTAGACTTGATTGAGATAATTCTCTTTCTTTTGAATTAATCTAAACACCAACTGTGACTAAAGGACCAATTTATTTATTACTTTATCACCACATATCTGCATAGTCTTGATAAAACAATTTTAGATCAAACTTGAAACTATAAATCAAACTTGCTATTACCATATTCTATTATTCTCTGCTCTTGCATTGAAATACGTAAATTTCTGAATGAAAGCTTTTCTCATGTTTATTGGGTACCCCTTTTCAATGTGTTTTAATATGTTACACTTCCATAAAATTTCAGGAATACTAGGGGTATGTTTGGTAAGAAGGATTTTGATGCATTGCATCCTGTAGTGGATTCCTTCAGTTTGATGACCTACGATTACTCCAGTCCTTCCAAGTAAGTATTTTTAACATACACAGTGTAACTTCAGGTGATGTTATTCAAATCATCTGAATGTGAATTCAACACTTATAGTAACTTTTTATATTTGTTCAGCAGAGATAAAGTAACTTAAAGAACAGGAAGTACTATATAAAGAATCTGCCAAAAAATTTTGGGAAAAAAATATCATTTCAGTTACTCACACATGTTGAAAACCCCTGGTTCAATATAAATACTCACAATCAATGTTGGCATATGTTGAAAGCATTTAAATAATTAATTTCTTACTTATTTCTAATGATTTTTCAGACCAGGACCCAACAGTCCTATAGAATGGGTCAGGACGTGTGTAGAGACCCTTGTCCCTGAGGAGGATATTCATCTTCGGAACAAACTTCTACTTGGTCTGAATTTCTATGGAAATGAATATCATAGTGCAGGAGGTGGACCCATTGTTGGAAATCAGTAAAAAATTTTAAACTATCTTAATTTGTTATATTTGAATACCGTAATTACCTTTGTATAATGCGCACCCCCAAAAATTGAGAAAAAAATTCAAGAAAAGCCTACTTCCTGTGTATAATGTGCAGGTAAAAAATTGATAGATAGCGAGCGGTTTTGAAGCCAACATTCCTTCTGTTAGTGTACAGTAATGTTGTCTCTGGTAGCATAAACTATCTGGCACTTTTATGTTTTTTCACATCATTTAATACAAACTGGACAACATTCAGAATGTACATATAATTTTATACATACTTGATGTAATTCGTCCATTTGGATATCTTAGTAATAGATTATTTCTGAGTTATATCCAAACTACGGACATTGCATACTTTGGCGATATTTTGTTTTTGACGTAATATTAATCTTAACTTTGGATACATGACGTCAGTGTTTTACCAAGTATAACGCCACAATCAGTTGTCTGTTATCTGACGTGTTAAATCTAGGATTTTAACGGTCCCTACCAGTTACTTGAAAATAGCCTATTGGTTTAATTATACCGGTACACATACTTATTCATGTCGTAATATGGTTACCATAGATTGGTAAGAAATGAATTTCATCTCTGTTAAAGTTACAGATATACGCTATATGTATATATATTCATGGTCATTATATTTGATGTGCTTGTCATTTGCTGAATTAGCACTTTTTGTCTGATTAATGTTTGTGTACAATGTTTAACAGTTGGCTGACCAGGTATTGTTAGAAGGTGACATTTAAACCCAGCACAGCGGGTGTTTAACTTCAAAAGTGGAAGGGTCAATTACCGTTAATTTCATGATCGTCTTATTAAACATCGAAGCCACGTTCAGTGTAACTTACAATTAGATATGTAAAATTCTAATAAATTCATCAATACATAGATCCTCAGAATTATAAGACATACAACAACGAAGGTCTGTGAATCCATTCCGCGGAAAATTCACTTCCAGGTGCGATTTTAGTAAATGATGAAATTTTAGCGGTCACACTCAGATCAACATAATGTACGAATACTTGGGAAAAAAAACCTTTTTTTTAGTTCCCATGTATAATGCACACCCACGAAATCGATGTCGAATATTCTAAAAAAAAATTTGCATTATACACAGGTAATTATGGTAATAGTATCATTACCAGTACTGTTATACCTATCTGAACTTCACCTCTAACAACAAAGTTATTGTAAAAGAATGGAAAGCTTACATGGTCACAGGATAATTTTCTCGTGTCAAAGGAAGTATACTAAGGAATCTACTTGTAGTGGTTTTTTTTATATATATATTTCAGTGTTTTTAATTTGATTTAATGTAGTTTAATTAATTCAATTTAATTTCAGTACATGCAACATGTAATTGATTCAGGTAGAAATAATGATAGTTTGAAGGCAGCGTCTGTACCAGTATATTAATTTTCTGATATGAAAATCTTTCAGAGAATGTGTTAAATAGAAGTTTGAAATATATTGTAATTAGAAATTTTACCTACATACAGCCTACTGTGTTTGATTTAGGTATGGAGCATAGAACATAATTTCTGTACTGTTAGTAAATAAATTGAATTGAGAATGCTACTTTTCTGTATTTCAGATACATAGATATCCTGAAAAAATATAAACCTAAATTAAAATGGGACAACACTGCATCAGAGCATATTGGTCTTTATGAGTATGTATAAATACATGTATATATTCTCTTATATTTGTGGTTTGTTGCCTCAGAATATCAATTACTTTATTTTACCAATTTCAAATAGTTGTACACTTATTAGAATCTTTCCAGCAAATATATCAAACACAATCTTACCTTTGTAAATACAGAACCCCATATAATTTGCTCTGAAAATATTCACAGCAAGTACATACTAAACAAAATTTTGAGATTTTTGGGGTTTTTAGCTCACCTGAGCCAAAGGCTCAAGTGAGCTATAGTCATAGTGCGCCGTCTGTCGTCGTCGTCATCATCCGTACGTCGTTAACTTTTTCACATTTTTGACTTCTTCTCTGGAACTACATTGCAGATTTGGATCAAACTTTGTGTAAATGATGTACTCTAGGTCCCCTACTAAAATTGTGTTCGGGATCCAGATTCCCTCACGGGTGGATCCAGGGCGTGGCCAAAAGTGCCCAAAACTGTACCCCTCTTCAAACATCTTCTCCTCCAGAACCAGTACATAAATGGAGAAACTAATTGCATTTCAACAATCTATAAAGATGGGTTATTAAACATTGTGTTTGGGGTTAAGATCTGTCAAATAGAAATTTACGTTTTTTTTTTTATGTTTCTGGACTTGGTCATTTCAATGAAGAAAAGTCTCATGTTTTTCAGTTAATTGATATTGATGATTTCTTAATGACTATTTTGATCAAAATTGTGGTAAGGAATATTACTGTGAAAGAATTTTGTCATTATCTCAATTTTTGGATTTTTTATGAATTTTTTAAGACTTCCAAAAAAAAAAGGGGGTGTGTGGCCATTTTTCACATTTTCAACTTTTTCTACAAAACCACATGAAAGATTTTAATGAAACATGGAATACATGAAGTACTAAAAGTCCTCTATCAATTTGGTAAATTTCATCCAAATTGGTTAACAGATAATGCCACCATGTCTAAAAAGTAGGTCTCACAATAGTACATATACCACTTGGTAATTGAAATATGGAGAGTAGCAGTTCAAATCAAGTCAAAAAATATTTTTTTTTTTTTACACATCTAAATAAGTTTTTAGATGTTTCTCAACACTCAACATAAGAAATTAGGCAATTTTAAGTTTAAGACTTCCAAAAAAAAAAAAGGGTGGGGGGGGAATTGGCCATTTTTCACATTTTCAACTTTTTCTGCAAAACTGTTTTAAGGATTTTAATAAATCTTGGTAGAAATAAGTCTCATATGATCCTCTTCAAATTCTGTTGTTTTCGTCCAGACCTCTTTACAGGTGGCGCCACCATAGTCAAAAGTAAGTCACAAAAGAGTTCCCTCCTTTAACAATACCGGTATTCTTTTTCATACGTGCTGTATACAGAGACAAACAGAATGCATAGAAATGATCTAGAGGGATAAGTGAAGACGTATTGTCATTTTGGTTCCCTTCCAAAATCAAATTTTAGAAATTTTTTTCGACATTTCTTTGGACTTGGTGATTCAATGCAGAAAGTGTCATATTTCCTAGTTAATTGATAATGATGATTTCTTATGGACTCTTGTGATCATAATTATGGTAAGGATTGTTACTTTGAAAGAATTTTGTCAATATCTCAATTTTTGGATTTTCTATGAATTTTTTAAGACTTCCAAATGAGGGTGTATAGGAACAATTCAATCACATTTTTCACTTCTGCTGTTATACCACATGAAAGATTTTAATGAAACATGCAATACATGAAGTACTAAAGGTCCTCTATCAATTTGGTAAATTTCATGCAAATTGGTTAACAGATAATGCCACCATGTCTAAAAAGTAGGTCTCACAATGGTACATATACCACTTGGTAATTGAAATATGGAGAATAGCGGTTCAAATCCAGCTGTGGTCAAAAAAAATTTTTTTCATTTCTTTACACATCTAAATAAGTTTTTAAATGTTTCTCAACACTCAACACATGAAATTAGGCAATTTTAAGTTAGATCTGGACAATATTTGAAACAATTGTTGTTCATGACCCAGACTTGAAATCAGTCAACAAAATGCCCCACCTAAAGAAAATGACTAACTTGTTGCCCTGAATGACATCTTGCAGAGACAAAGGAAATGCTTAATATCAAAATCACCTGAATGGATGTGCAAAAAAGTGTTGTTTTTTATTCTAACCTGAAATAAAATTTGACATTTTCAACATCTGTGTTGACTTAGTCACATTAATGCAAAAATAAATGAATTCTTCCTTCATGCAAGACTGATCATCTAGGTACTCAGGTGAGCGATATAGGCCCACTTGGGCCTCTTGTTTTTGTGCTATTTTAAAACGTTTTTCTCAGAAATTGAGAATTCCTATACATCCACTTTATGAATGATTGAAATGGGGTTCATAATTGTCATATATATTTCGATGGCATTACCCATATATATATATATGTTCCATGATTCAAGTGTAAACTCCACAGAATTCCTTTCCCATGGATAGATTGTGATGTGAAACTTCCAAGGTTTTTCCTTAACATAGGGTCTAGCTTGAATTGTAAATTAGCCTAATAATCACAAGCCATGTCGTACATGGATAATTTTTTCTTTGTATTTTATCACTGTTTGGTGCGATTTATCATTTTAATGCATTCTCTTGAAACTGATGCATGTACTTGTGAAATACTCAGCTATAATCCCTTTCATGTTAAATCCAGGGATGATATTTTGGGGTGACAAAATCTTTACTGTTCCCACAAAATGATATAAGACCTAATCAGAACGTTATTATGATGTCAAAAAGTTTATGGGAATCGTTACTTTTTGCCACACCAAACATCAGTCCCACAATTAACGTGAAAGGATCTTTTAAAGCTAAATATGTTTTTGTTTAAAATGATAGCTAGTGCTAACATGTGGCATTTTCTTTCAGTTCTGACCGTGGCAACAGTCAGGTGTATTTTCCTACTCTACATTCCATACAAGCTCGTCTGGATTTAGCCAAGTTATTACACACTGGTATATCTATATGGGAAATAGGTCAAGGACTTGATTATTTCTACGATCTCCTCTAATGAATGTTTCCGTTGTGGGGTTTTATAAGTCATTCTTTTATACTTGTCATGTTCATTTGCAGGTTATTTCTGTACTAAAAACTTACACAACATTCTTGAGAGGGGAATTTGTATGGTGGTGTTCTATCCAGCTGTTTTAGAATGGGGCCTATTTCCAGTCATAAATTCAGCCTTATTTGGGCAAAGGGTGTGTGGGTGTATTATTGTTTCATATATTATTGTACATAGGTTTTGAAATTAGACAAGTATGCTATGCTGTTTTTCTAAACTTTATAATGCAGAAACATCATGGTAAGAAGGAAAATTATTGATTTACAAGGTCTTTGATCAAAGGATCATTAATTTGAAAATAGCTCTTTGACACACTATAAGCCTTACTGTTCATTCTAGGATCATGAAAACAAGTTCACGTAACAATTTTGGTAGAAAAGGAATGCAATTGATATTCAAAATCAGATAACTGACAGCTGCATATATCAGACAGAACACTTGCAGGTACAATAGCAACCAAACAGCTCTGTAGGCAGGATACAGATTGTCATCTCATGTATGGACAGAAAAGAAATCCTACTAACTTTCAATATCAAAGTTTAGGGTCATTGTACAGTATGTTAGAGAATAGCTTATAGATGTTTTCAGGAATCAGATCTTAGATTTGACCCATGGTCAATAAAATGACTAAATGTGCATTTTTGTGCACAACTGTTGTGCTTGTTGTTTTCAGAGATGTCTGATGACAAATTTCATTACTACACTATTCCTTGATGGACCACATTACCATGTACTGTAAAATATAATATTTGAAAATAAAACATTGAAAATGAGAGAACACCTTTATTATTTACTATTGTATCATGATAAAACATATGACAATGATACATGTAATATAATCGGCCAAAAAGCAGTCTGATAATACAGAATATCGCAAAATGCACTAATCTCGACATCCATGCTCCCACTGTAATTGTTTTGATGTCTTGTACTAACCACATAAAAGTTGCTCACATCTAAAACAATAGATTTGGTAGGTGACTGAATGCAAACTATGGCAGCATTGGTTGCGATATTGAGTATTATATTTTGACAGCACCAAAACCAAAAATTGTGCATTTCAAAAATGCATTCGCTATATAATCTAGGATTCATTATGCAATACAAAATTTTGTTACAGATTTATAATGATCCCTTCATAACAATACTGTGATTTATTAACTTCCCTTGAGTTTCTTTTGTGTAAAAATAGTATAAACATTTTGAAGGAGTCAAATACAAAATGTATGTGCACAACAGTGGCACAGCTGGATGTTTTTAATGTGTATGCCAAAACTCAAAGTGTAAACTGTGGCAATTTGGACCAAATCAACTGTAAAAAAATTGGTCTTCTCTCTCATTATTTTATGTCATCAATTTAAAATCGTGTGCATGCTAGATTATACAAAACCTACATGGCAACTACATTGTATTCCATTGCATATGTATATTGTTCATGTACACCCTGAATACCAGTGCAAGATTACTGAAATCATTTAGAAATACAGTTGAAACTTGTTCAGTCGAAGTCAACAGGACCAAAACAAATCTATCAATTTAACCAGAATTTGAGATAAACATCAGCCTTGATACCTTCTCAGATTTTTTTCTTCATTATTTAAGGAAATAACAATCCCATGTTTGCAGACCAGAATGAATTCTGTCACCATAATTACAAGTCTTTAATTGATGATGTTTATAATGTTTTATTGTAATTGAAATTAAAAATCTAATCGTTGATCAAGGTGAAAATAATTATAGGCTTAACGGTCAAACAATCAGTTTTTACCGTAAACCTTGTTAGGAAAACTGGTTGTCTGCATTTCTTCCATCTATAGTTCCTTCCTATTTAATTTGTTTGTACAGACAATGACACTTTCAGGTAACAAGTACAAAATATTAGAAAACGGAATTTGCAGATTGCAAAATGCTTTAAACTTCAGCAGAATTTAAATGACTTTGACTTAACCAAAGTAAAATCATACAGAAATTAAAGAAAACAAAATGTGTTCGTGAAACGCTATGCCCCAATTGGCAACATGAATTTAGCACCAAGGTCATGTTTAAGGTGTCAAGGTCACTGACCTTATTGTAATTTGAAAGGGCTTTATTAGTGAAGTATTCATGGCAAATAGAGTCTCTTTCTCTCACAGTTCAAAAGTTATGATGAAGGTTAAAATTGACAACAAACAGACAGACATACAGACAGGACAAAAACAATATGACCCCTATCTATCTATCCAGGGGCATAAAAATTTGGGACTTGAAGTATTTAAGACTTTTGAGATAAACATTTTCCCATTTCCCATTAAGCAACTTTGAGATAAAGAGTTTCAACTGTAAATAATCTATTTATAAATTCTTATGATATTTTCATAATGCCATCAATATGGTTAAGGAAAGTAACAATCTTATTCAAAAAGGATATATATTTTACAAAAATATTACAAATTATGGGTTAGATATTCTATATTACTTAAACAAATCATATAATGCACACAAATCTGATACTTGTAGCACTTACATATAAAGAGTATTACATCACATAGATATCAAGTTTATATAAAATTTAAGAACATTTCACTAAATATAAAAAATGTGACAAATCAATAAGAGGCAAAATTCTGTAAAAAAAAAGTAAATATAGAAAATTTTGCAGAGAAAATTAATCATTTCATATGCTACTACACTGTATACCACAATTTTTTTGCAACAGTACATACAGAGTGGTGCAGTCCTAACATAACATTCTTGCTGATTTGAAAAGCAGTCAATTGGACTGCTTTAGCACATGCCCCAGGACTACTTGTATGATCAGGTACGCATGCATTTTTCACAATAACGTGGTTAGAAATCTGTTAACGATTCGTTTCTGTCTGCACCAAGCCAGTTGCATGTTCATATGTTGTGGTACAGATAAAGCAAATACAAGATGTATCTAATGAAATCACTTAATTAACCAAAAGACAAACAGATAAGGTAACAAATGAAATTGCCACATGAAGATGTAATAAAGTATTCATGGAAAACTTTGTTTTTAGTTTATACTTTCAAGTAAAATGTAGCTAGGGGGTTTTGTGTCATTATTGTTTCCTTTAATTATTCTATTTCATTTTATTTATCTATATAAATTCCTTGTATTGGATGTTTAGAAATTGCATCAAATATTCTAAAAAGTTATTCTCTACTCTCAAAAATTTATTTAATTCTCAACATTTCACTTTTATTATAATTAATGTTGCATATATCAATCTTCCTCCAAATACTTCTACATATGTATTTTAAAGTTATAAGCCAGTAAACTTGGCTGTCAATGCAAACGTCTCAGCTCAGCAGTTCTGAGTGCATGAGAAAAGCAAAATTCATGTTAACAATACGTTAATATAATGTTTTGTTAGGACCGCACCCAATTGTAAATGATGTGTATGTTGAATGTGGCATGACATTACAACGTACATCATTTTTCCCACTAGAGATCTAGAACAGTTATCATTTATACAAATACAATATCTATGATGATTACATCTCATTAACATATACACATCATATATCCCAAGGTTTTACATGCCAACCTTGTTTAACACCTCATTCTGTTATACTGCAAGAACCCAAACATCATTTTATCATACTGGAACTCTTGCTAAGTGAGTATGTAACATATACAATATTACACTCCTATTGTGCATGTACTTAATCTCTTGGTTGAAATCAAAATTATAAATCTGATGCTTCTTAGCAGAGTCACGATAAACAATATATTAGGTATACATATTAGTACAAACTATACACACACAACCTTAAATATTAGTAATAAGCATGAGGGACAAGTGCGCCTATACTTTGGGTCTGTATCGCTCACCTGAGTACATAATCCCCCCTCCCTCCCTTCTGTTCCTTTACAAAAAGGAGGATACCTATGAAGACCTATGTTGTCCTGCACTGGATCCACCATTTGACAGATCTGGGAACAACAACACTTGTTAGAGATCCTGACTACTTCATCTTCAGTGGTTCAAGAAGAAATTTAAACTTAAGTTAACAAATAGATGGTTCATCATTCAGCTCAGGTGAGCTAAAAATAGAGTTTAATTTCAGATATCATATTGGTACAATGCCAATGACATCTTCATTCTTCACATTATACCAACCGGCTATAAACAGGACACAAATTTAATTTCCTTCAACAAACTTATGTGTTCAATTATTTGTACTCAAGTTCTTGGACTAATTTAATTAATACATCATTATCGACATAATCTTGATTTGCAGTATTCACACTAGATATAACCCATACCTTGAAACTACATTTTGTACAATACATTTAAACAAGAAATAAACAGAATAAAAACGTTTCTTAAAAACCTTTAACCAAAACATCTTGATTATCATTGTATAAGGTATCACTGAGATGACAAACACTCAGTTGATCGTTTAAATGTTTTACATTATGCCATGCTTGCATCATTCATATGCTGATGTCATCTGCCTGATGTAACTGCACTGAAATCAAACCTATACAACACAGACAGCTCCCACAGCATTGATTTGTTTTAATGTTACTATCGTGTCTCGTCTCAGGATGGGACATAAATAATTCGTGAGTCAGACTTGGAATCCTTGACCTCTTGGGCCTTAGTGAGGCACCATATGCTGCTGGCCTCAATCATTAAAACGTAGTAATTCTATGGCTTGAATTGTACAGATACATTGTTTTGGATGAGATCATGACTTTCTTGAGGTTGCTTTATTGCTTACAATAGCATACCGAAGCTATCTTGGAATTATTAAAGAACTTCAAAGTTACAAATGAAGTCATGTTAATTGCTTAATTTGTACAAAGTATTATGTATCAAATTAGATTATACATGTACAAGTTTTAAAGCTCTGATTACGGCATCGATATTGTTATAGATAAATAGATATAACTCCCCACACACCCCCACCCAAACCAAAAAAATCTGTGATAAAAATTAAGTGATCACATAACTTATTCACAAAAACACAAATTGCAAAATAATCATAATAATGCACTGGCATGATTTTCAGACACCCTCATTTGGGAGAAATGAGAACCTGAGAAAACGATTGTAGATGATAAGTAGGATTTTTCATATGACAAAATATGGCACAGGATTATTAGGTAATACAAAATATGATAGCATCATATCCCTGATTATACTATGTACTAGGACATGTTGATGTGTCTGAAGAGAGTTAACCTGAAGTCTCAAACCTAATCATTTGTTACAGAATTGATAAAAGCCCAAGAAATAATTCAAACAATGTCAAAGCATAGATCAACAATAAATCAGACTAAAAACCATAGGCAAAATAAGATGGAAATAATTCATAGCATAAATTCTAGCTAACACAACTCAGATTATTCACAGCACTGATAAATAAATCTGTCAATAGTATAGGTAACATCTTAATGCATTATATTTATCACAAATGTTAGCCAAGAAAAATCATACTACAGATATTGGTAATGGGATGGGCAGTATAGTAAAGAAAACAATAAATCACACTGCATAGAAAGTAAACTTCTAGCCATAACAATAATCAAACTATATACATGTATAACACAGATGGACAATGTATCAGAATGTGCTATCAGACTGCAGTACATGTAATAACAAAGACAATAAATTTCAATAAATATGAACCAAAAATTGGTTATGTATCAAACTACATACATAGCACTGATTTACCATGGCAATGGATCTGACCGCATTTACAGCACAGACCTTAAGAAAAATATTCTAAAGCAAGGAGTCATACTGTATTTATAGCATAGACCTCTGATGTGGAATCCGACTATTTATGGCATATAGCCTATTACTATGGCAGTCAGTCAGACTGCATTTATAGTATAAACTGTATCAACTATAAATAGAACTGCACTTATATAATGTATCGACTGTAAACCAGACTGCATTTAAAACCCACTCCCCATAGCAATGAAGCTAACTTTTTTATAGCAAACATGGGCTATAAATTGGACTGCATCTAAAAACAGATTTTCACCAATATTATTAATATATTTATGATACAAATTGGCTATAGAACTTGTGGCACAGATCCTTACCATGACATTGAATCTAATTGCATCTTTCTATGACCATAGATATTTGTAAAGTGTAACTAGGCTTCTATAGGCCAGGGATAAGACAAATCAAAACATATTTATTATACAATAAAACTATATCTATATGAGCATGAATTACAATGAAAATGATATAAACTATTTTATAGGACAGGAACAATAAAAGTAAAATTCTATAACAGGATATTTTATATGATATAAAAAAGTATTAAAAAAATGATATGATCTACATAAATATGTGTATATGGATATGGAAAAAAAAATATGTAATAAATATAAAAGCTAGAAACACTTGTGTATATGAAGACATACAAAATGTATATATAAGAGGTCATATATTTTCAATGTGTAGTGTTGTTTAATCAATATGATATTTCTGGAAAAGCTCACATCCGTAGTCTCTAGTTTATATATATATATATATATTTATTTATTTATATCTATATATATTTATATCTATATATATTATAATAGAAATGAGAAGAAATTTGTTTTGGGTGGACATTTAAGGAAATCATTGTCAAATACAACTCCTGCAAATTCATTTGAGATACCACATATGGTAGTGCATTTTCATTAACATGCTCATGAAAATTCACACAATATTGTTTTTAAAGATAAATTCAATCCAAACCACAATAGTTTCTATAAAATAGAAAAATAAAATCAATGTCTTAAAACCCCTTCCCACTCTGACATTTTGCAAATACGTTTCAAGACTGCATACTATAGTCATCAACCAATGAAAGGGTTACATGTCAGACCTTTAACATTAACATTGTCGGTAATTACATTACAACATACAGGGTCTACCAGTAAAGCTTGTACTACTCAAATGATCATGTCATGGAAGAAATAAGGCAGGTAACATTGAGCAACAGTTCATCCTGAAGAATGGAGAATGAGAGGTCATCATTCTGTTCGCAGTAGACGCTGAAATAGAGATTAAACAGAAAAGATCAAGTAACTTTCTCTTTTTAAAGTTAAGATAACTTAATAACTTATATCCATTATGTTGAGGTATAAATTTAATAATTTCTTATATATTTGATTTAAAACGTTTTTCAAGACTTTTTGAGATTTGTAAAATGTAAGTTTCTTCATTAAAAAATACCCATAGTAATGTCTATATATCTTCCAGTTTAGAAGTTAAAAAGACCTTTTGATAAAAACATCAAAGTGATGCAATGTCATGACCAAGAACAATGAAATAATATTGAAACATACCAAGTGAAGGTGAAACTATGGTAAGAAATGAAAATCATGCACTTCACTTCTCCATTTAGAGTGCACTTTCATGCTTGTTAAATTATACATTTATGCAACCATGAACCTTTTTAATGTCGGAAAAGATTTAGAGAGAAGAAATCTGCCGTAACTCATCAGACACATCTAACATTATATATATCATTAACTACTGTTCAAAAATAAATTATTGTTATTATAAAACAATGATGTAAAACTTAAAAGTTGACAAAAACACTTTTTTAACATGCTCAGCAGTATCACAGTTCAAGTAATTTAAAACTATTGTACACTGTACAGATTTTTCATTTCAACATTCCAACCCCCCCCCCCCCCCCCCCTCAAAAAAAAAAAAAAACGAAAGACCAGTTTCAAATTTGCATTGTAAACATGAAATATAAATGTATTATCCTAAGATCTGAAATCAACCCTTAAATAATCTATGGATTCTTTGCATTTAAGTATCATATATCACGTAGCTTGTGGTCAAACCTACGCACTCAGTTTGTTGTGATATGTATGTTTTAATTCTGTGTTATACATATGAAACTGCAAGTGATACAAATGTCTCATTTATACTATACTTAATCTCATATTTTTTAATTCTGAAACATGGTGACCCTTGACCTTTGACCTACAAAACTCTTTCTTATTTTTGATGTTCTTGACTGAGCTGTTTTGTATAATAACATGAACAAATTCTGCATTTTCACACCAGTCAAAGGTTTAATTAAACAGCTGAAATACTGAAATGTATGTTTTCTTTAGAAACTGAAATTTCTACTTTCTATCGATTGGCATGCATAGTCAAACTTTGATGCTTTAAGTGTCAAAAAGAAAAATGAATTAAATAATCAAATCACTTTACAAAAATCTTACTGACTATTATAGCTCTTTTATACATACAATGTATGTATATACATTTAATCAAAGTTTGACTAAATGTATAAAAGTTTGATTTATCAAAGCAAAGATTCATCAACCAAGTGTTCATGCAAATGACAACTTCATCTATACAGAAGGAAATTGGAGTGAATTATTTCCCCTGTATATCCTTCCTTCTGTACCAGATACACCTCTGTGCCATTTTTACTAACCTACAATTTTGTTTCACTCTGGGTTTGTTTGACCTAGTAAAGTTGTTAAAGTGAGTAAATACATTTACATGTACAACAGAATAACAAATCATATTCCATATGTGTTATACATGTATTTACCTTTCATTTTATGGATTTTTTTTAACTTTTATTTTATTTTATCTATTTCATATAAACATTTATAAGCTTAACCCTAAATATTAGAGCAAAGCATTTTTCTTATGCTTATTCATTTTCATACCAATGAAAACCTTTTGAACTTCATTTAATACCTTTAGAACACATAAAACATTTAATACCTTTAGAACACATATAAAAACTTGGATATGTACAATAAATACTGATGTTGAAAGTTTGTGTTAATTCATCCTCAGTATTACCCGTCACAATTACATGTACATTTTAACCAACAACCTGTTTTTAAGACAGAAGTTACCCGTAGAAGTAGTACATATATTTTGTTATAAACAGTCAAACCTGCTATAAAGGCCACCTGTATTAAGCAATCACCTGTTTTTAGCAACCACCTTCCTGTATTCTTAACTTTGAATTGTCTAAACAAGATCAACCTGTGTTAATAGGTCACCTGTGTTCAGAAGCCACTTCTAAATGGTCTCTTAGGTGATAACTTAAAACAGCTTGACAGTATAATTTCAATACACTTATTATTACTGCATTCCCGTAAACTGTAACAATAAACAATTATCACAAAATGTACAGTACTGGTATACAGGTATAACTCACCTCAGGTTTGTATTCACTCATCTTTTCATTTTTGCGATCCTGTAAGAGATAACAAAACATGGCTGACAAAATGACCAGTTGGTAGGATTAGCATGATATGAATCACATTGCTACTTTGCTTCGGGTCTTTTTTTTTTTTTTTTTTTTACAAAGGTCTGAATTTTATCATATAGTTAATAGAGGTTGTTACTAATTTAAATGACCAGTGGGTTATTAAACTTATAAGCTGCAGTCATTGTGTAGTGGTGGAGGAAAATAAAGTTCACAGAAAATGCTGACCATTAACAAAATACACTGGCTGATTTTCCCCACTATTGTGATCTTGGATCAAACCAAGTTACTGAGGTAAATGATCATAGTACATTTTATTTCCGTGATTAAGGTTATCCGACTAATGAAAAAATCAAAATATAATTCTCACTGAGTGTATGTATAATAAGCATTACTACAAAAGTCGCACAGTTATGTACACAATTTGATACATTTCCAACAATTTACTTCTAAAATCAAAATAAGAATCATTTAGATGTTTTCTAGATCTATGCAAGAATACAAAAGAAACTGGTCTACAGCGTGTAAATTTTAAATCAAATATATTGATTGACTGATTATTGTTTTACATCTCCATGATTATTTCATGTGTATGGTGACGGCACCTGCCTGATGCATCATATAGAGAACTCCACCTTTGCAACGCAGCCACTTGAAGCAGTGAGGGATCTTTTACGTGCCACGCCTACCATGACACGGGACCATGGTTTTTACTTTTTCATCCGAAAGACAAAACACCAGTGTGCCAATGGCGGGAGTCAAACCCAGAACTTTCCAGTCACAAGCTGAGCACCTCATCCACTGGGCCACACCGGCTTCACTATGACAAATGAATCTAAGATCTAGAAAAAAAATGTACCATAGAGGTAGAATTATGGTTATTCTTGTTTTATGTTGTAGGGCATTCATAACAAAGTCCAGAGAGATGACATGTTGATTCTTATTCCATTTTGAAATTGAGGTACCTGTGTCCAAAAGGAAAATAAAGCCCAACAATGATCTATGCATTAAAACACATTATGAGTACAAACATGTACACACCTGTCTGTCTATAAGGCACATAGCTAAGATCCATACAGGCATAGCAAGGAAAAATACCAGCCACACAATGTTGTTCTTCATTATTATAGCTGAAAAATCATGAAAACATTTAATCAAGCTGAGTTCAGTAATGTTCCATTAACTCTGTCCCAGCTCTGTCATGTATTCAGAAAATTTATCATTCTCTAGAAAGAGGTATTCCAATGTGTTCAGTGAGAGTTTTTTTTTTTTGTATGACTTCACTTGACTTATAGTCTCTGTGTACTTTTTCTGAATAACACAAATCATACAAGTAGGGGTATTCAAGCATTTACACATCACTCCATTCCATCTTATTACTTGTATTTTTGGAAAGATGTGTTTAAAATAACGCTTTTCCTCATTTTTGATGATCATTTTTGACTTTAAGAACATGCTTGATGTTTCACATCACATCAAGGTTAACGGTGAGAGTAGTGTGAATCAATGATCTGTATTTCACTTACATGGTGACCGCATCTGCCTTACACACTGCACGGAAATTTCAAATATATAAGGGACCAATTTAAGCAGTGCCGAATCTTATATATGTCACTGTAAACTATATAATGGACCAATCCAAGCAGTGAGGACTCTAAAATGGACCAATCCATGTAGTGAGGACTGTATAATGGACCAATCCATGTAGTGAGGATTGTACAATGGACCAATCCATGTAGTGAGAACTATACAATGGACCAATCCAAGTAGTGAGGACTGTACAATGGACCAATCCAAGTAGTGAGAACTATACAATGGACCAATCCAAGCAGTGAGAACTATACAATGGATCAATCCCAGCAGTGAGAACAATACAATGGACCAATCCAAGCAGAGGGGAATTTTGTATATGTCATTGTTGACTTTGGACAAAGCACTTTTTCTGTTGCTAATAAAACAGGACGCCAATGAGTCACAAATGGGGTTCAAACCAGGAACCTCTTGGTCCAAGCCAATACAGTAACAATGAGCTATGTTCCCTACATTTTATAGATGAGATACAAATTTAAGTACAAAGATAAGCTTTCATTGGACTCTGATTATGATGATATACTCACCTATATTATCAATACTAAAATACTCTATAATGTTGTACAATCTTTTCACTAGGGTCCCTGAGGCAGCTTTACATATACCCTGAAAAATGAAAATAAATATGACACATTTATATAAAACTGAATATGCCAAGAGTGTAAAGAATCAGCTTATATCAAGGTATTACTTGATACCAGATATCAATGAGGACTGTCCAGAATGTAAAGAGAAGCAAGAAAAGAATGTACTGCCGCAAAAGATAAAGTAGAAGTTTGACAGATAAACAAAGGGATGGTGGACAAAGTAATCCCAAACTGTCATTGATACTTCACAGATGACACAAAAATACAGCAACATTGTTAAACTTTGACCTTGATGAGGATTTTTCAAAAATATGCCAGGTCTTCTATATATAGGATCATAATGATAATAAAAATCACCATGTACTATTACAAAACAGTTTTTCACACTTTACATCAAATGCATTTGAAACTTTGAAGAAATCAGACTAAAATTTCTTTATTCAGCTACGGCCAATCGTTTTTAAATTTGAAATTTATCTACCAATGATTTTTTTTCTCGAATTTTTAATACTTGGGGTCACTTGTTTGACACTCTAACCACTGGGTTAGATAACCAGTGACTAAGATTTAAGAGACAATTAATCTATAAGATTTCTGTATAAAATCAAAATTACTTTAGAAAGTGTATTTCATATACTACAAATCAGTACACAGAATATGACATTAACTCTTCTCATTTCAAAGATACAGTCAGATGAAATTTAATCATTGGTTTGCTTTACTAGTGGTTAAAGTTTCGAACAATTGGCCACTGATCTTTCGATGACCATTAATTACAACCTTCTCACAGAAACCGTCTCCACATGGACGTCCATCTTGGTGGAATTCTGTGTCATCTATTACCAAACAGGGATAGGTGTCTTGTTCTGTGTTTTTAAATTTACAACATCTCTTACAGGCATCCTTTCCTGCAAATAAATAAAAACCAACAGTACATCAGAGACTCCAACTAAAACCTCTGTCATGAACTGGAGCTAAGAGTTACTACAAGAGTTGGTGAGTTATAACTTGCCAAAAATTAAAAAAAACAATTGTCTATGGCTTTTAATGACCCGATGTTTATTTAACTCAACATTTAACCCAATTTTCAACATTCTCCTTATCATTTAAGATACTTTCTCAACAACTCAAAGTCTGAAATTTCCAAATGAATTTACAAGTTTAGACATTTGTGCACTAGCTTATCGCAAATAATGACTATTATATGACCTATGAAAAATGTAGAGTGAAGGCATCATGCATGATTTGAGTTTTCTTTCTGTGAAGATATATTAACAATGTTTGTTTACATTTTAGGTGACAATCAATCTGTATGTATGTAAATGAGTATGAAATGAAAACACAGACGACAATTCTAAATCGTTGAAAATTCTTTCCACCTGGGGATATGAAGAGACAACTGATCCACCCTATGAATTAACCTGAAAAGCTGAGTTCTAAGGTGAGTTCTAACTTTCCATAATTCATGGTAAACTTATGACAATGGTGGCAACAATACTCTATAACAAAGACAAAATTCTTGAAAGTGGAAGGGATGAATGTGGAAGGGATGAATGTACCATCAAGCTAAACACTAACAAGCTTCCCGATTTTTCTGATTAACGCCTTAAACAGATTTGCTGGCCTCAAGGTTTGCACAATATACATTGTACATTGCTTTAATGTGGAATTACAATAGATCGAGTAAAAATAATGATATCTGCATCCATAATACTTTATGTACTATAGTGAAAAACTGATTGATGTTTTCTATCATATGACCTACCTGCACAAAGACATGGTTCCCGATTTCGTATGGCACAATAGTCTTTGCATATACCTCCAAAACATTTTCCACTGTGAATATATTGGAAGATGTAAAAAATAGGAATTATTGTCAAGAATAGGGAACTGGTGGTAATAGTGATAAATAACAGATACAGTCAAATGCTTTGAAAGAGGCTGTCAATGATATGTTTGTTGTAAAGGGATATTTTGACAACAATCCTTAAAAAGAGGGAATTTTTCTCATTCATAGAGAATTTGAATGCAGTCTAACATGTAATGAATTGAATTAAACACATGAGAACTCTGTAATACCTTTCACACATATACTAAATGGCACCTGGGGTGACTTTTAAATGTTGCAACTAAATGTATCAGATATGATTCCACAACTTGACCAAAATTAAAATTGAAAAGATTCCTAGATTCAGGAATTCTGTGCTGTTTTTGTGTTTTAATGAGAAATTATAAATAATGTAGGTCAAATGTCAAAGTCAATGTCACAAGATTACAGGTGCCAAATGTGCGAGATTGTCATGCTTAATCTAAACAACGAAAAATATATAAGCTGTATCCCTTCCCATTCTAAGAATATTGCCCATGTTAAAATATTTGGTGAGTAAGTCAAAGTTCAAGGTGAAGATACTGAGGAATCTACATGTGAAATATGGAAGCCCTACTTTTTACATTTCAAAAGATACAGCCCAGGTTAAAGTTTTTAAAAAGTAGATTAAAGTTCATGGTCAAGGTCACAAGGTCCAATGTCATGACCCTTCAGGAAAGCTCTGGTCATGACGAATATATATGTGAAATATTAAAGTCTTTATGGTGCAAAAGATATAGGCCAGGTTAAAGTTTTTAAAAAGCAAGTCAACGTCCATGATCAAGATGATTAGGTTAAAAGTCATGACCCTAAATAAAAGCTCTGGTCATTAATAAGATAAATATCCCTGTACCTTGCGATTCAAAAGACATTGCCCAAGTAAAAGTTGTGTTTACAGATGCAAATGATGATGCCAAAAACAACACCGAGGGTATGGCATCACATGCAGCTCTCTGGACTTTTGTCCCAGTGAGTTTAAAATATATATTATCCTCATTTAACATTGTAATTTCTTTTTAAACTCACCAATATCTGCACTGGTAAATACTATATAAATTTCTTCTTCCGAGATTTGGGTAAATCTGTATTCACAAAGATTTCTATTTTCTATGTAAAAAAACACACTTGACTATTTAACTGATACTCACCCATCATAACAGTCTGTATTATCAAGTGCATTTTTAGGTTTTGGACAGTGCAAGCTTGATCCACTGGTCAGAGAGTTAAGGAATTTACAACTTAAGTCTCCTTAAATATCCATACAGTTGATTCTCGATAACTTGAATTCAAAGGGCCCATGTAAAACAGGGAATTTATTATTACTTTGTCAATCATAAGCACGACTTTTGGCCCTCTCTCATACATACACTGAATACATACACATATGCATAGTCATAAATTAGCATATAAAGGACAGCATTAACAATGCGAGAAAAATTAAATCATGCTGAACTATGTATATATACAGTAACAAAACTATCAAAGTAAACATGTGTAATGTAATCAAACAAAACCATGTACTAAACACGTGTAATGTAATCAAGTACACAAAGAGTAACAAAACCATCAAAATAAACATGTGCACTGTAATCAGGTACACATAGAGTAACAAAACCATCAAAGTAAACATGTGTACTGTAATCAGGTACACATAGAGTAACAAACTATCAAGTAAACATGTGTAATGTAATCATCAAAGTAAACATGTGTACTGTAATCAGGTACACATAGAGTAACAAAACCATCAAAGTAAACATGTGTACTGTAATCAGGTACACTTAGATTAACAAAACCATCAAAGTAAACATGTGTAATGTAATCATCAAAGTAAACATGTGTACTGTAATCAGGTACACTTAGAGTAACAAAACCATCAAAGTAAACATGTGTATTGTAATCAGGTACACTTAGAGTAACAAAACCATCAAAGTAAACATGTGTAATGTAATCATCAAAGTAAACATGTGTACTGTAATCAGGTACACTTAGAGTAACAAAACCATCAAAGTAAACATGTGCACTGTAATCAGGTACACATAAAGTAACAAAACCATCAAAGTAAACATGTGTAATGTAATCATCAAAGTAAACATGTGTACTGTAATCAGGTACACATAAAGTAACAAAACCACCAAAGTAAACATGTGCACTGCAATCAAGTACACATAGAGTAACAAAACCATCAAGTAAACATGTGTAATGTAAACATCAAAGTAAACATGTGTACTGTAATCAGGAACACATAAAGTTACAAAACCATCAAAGTAAAAATCCAAAAATGAAGGCACAGAAAGTTATTTAACAAATCATGTTACATGCAATATGTGTACATAAATCCTATGAACAAATTACTCACCTATGTAACGGGCCTCATTTTCCTAACAATATATTATTGACAATAGGGGGAACAAGGAAACTTTAATCAGGCTAAAAAAGATTAAAAAATGCAATATTATCCTTGAGTAGTAAGAATTATTGTCATTATTATAAAGTTTAAGGATACTTGCAAGATGAACTTTCAGTACAGTCCAGGTTATCGTTCACATCCTCTATGCATTGTTTTCCAGAGGGCGCTATTCTACAGTCCTCACAGCAAGCGTAATTCATTGGGCTGAAAAAATATAGATACATATAATAATATATTAGGCACTGGTTAGTTAGGTACATATCAGGTCAAAAGAGTATGAATTTCTTTCAGCTTGGCTTGCAGTGCAGGCAATCTCAGTTCTTTTCCTGGAGGATTATGCCACTATATTTAAGAGGCTTTTAGGCTTCTGCTGTCATGATATAAATTATTGAAAAATTGTGGAAAGCAGCATAAAACACCAATCAACATGTGTGCCTCATTGGATGAGGTGCAGGGTTCATGACCACAAGGTCCTGGGTATGACACCAGCCGTGGCTACATTGAAGTCCTGTCTTTGGATATGACAGCAAAAATCAAGGTCCCATGTCATGATAGGTATGGCAAGTAAAAGATCCCTCACTGCTTCAGGAGGGTCCATTGCAAAGTATAACTTTCTATGCAATGCATCAGGCAAATGCTGTCACCATATACATGAAATAATCGTGGAGTGACATAAAACAATAATCAATCAATCTATCATCACGATTTATCTCTAAATAATCTGTATCATATTGTTTCACCTTGTTGAGGAGGAAAAATCTCTCAATACATTATCAGATTGTTTAACCCTACCAATCAGGAGTTATCTCCCCAAACTGTACTACATTACTTCATCTTGTCAATCAGGAGTTATCTCCCCAAGCTGTATCACATTATTTCACCTTGTCAATCAGGAGTTATCTCCAAAGCTGTATCACATTATTTCACCTTGTCAATTAGGAGTTATCTAACCAACTGTATCACATTATTTCACATTATCAATCAGGAGTTATCTTCCCAAGCTGTATCACATTATCTCACCTTGTCAGTCAGGAGATATTTCTCCAAGATCTGTATTACACTGTTTCTTACCTGCATTTATACGCAGGGTTTTTCAGTCTACATTCCTCATCACAGCATTTATCCCCTTCGTACCCTGCATCACACTGTTCCCCTTTATCCAGTCTGCCATTTCCACATAAACCTCTCGATCCTGAAGGCTCTGAAAATAAGTGAAAATAGCTATAAACAATCTATGTCAATCAGAATAAAGATTTTATATAAACATATATATGGGTTTTTTTTGTAAAATAACAACAATATCCAATTTTCTTAAAAATTTAACAAGAAAGCCATATTCTATAATGCTCAAATGAGTAATCTGAGTAAAAGTGATTTATCAAACAGTGAATCTAAACATTTTGTCTTTTATCTAAACCACTGTTGATAATGCTTTCAGAGCACACATATCTTAAGTTGTTACCTGTGGAGATGGTATATAATGGAAATTTCCTTACTTTAATATACTTCCATTTATACTACACAAATGTATAGCATGGTGTCTCAATGTACATATAATGAAAACGGTTAAAACAAATGTGTAACAGACACCATGGTCACGAAAATGAATAAGGGAACAATAATTTGTTACATACTTATTGCAGAACATATTTTACCCTGCTTTATGATTATACTTATAAACAAGAGTCCGAATGGACCACTTGGAAAGTATCAGAAAGTTCTCTTATGAAAGTATCTTTTTTCAGATATTATATTTTAGAATTTAACCCCAAACAACATTACATCATTTTTATACATTTCCATGTATTTAGTTTTTTATTCTATGTAACCTTTGTAAAATTTCCAATTACGAAAAAAAGATAATTCCCTAGACTACTTTGCCTATTCATGGATCATTTTTCCATTTTTAAATCTGAAAAACTGAAAATAATTTTTGCACTGGAATTCTTTACGAAAACACTTATTTCTTTAAAATCAGATAATGTATGTAATTCAATGATAAAATCAAAGAAATTACACAAATATGTGCAAAAACAAAACAAAAATTAAATAAAGCATCAAAAACTTATTCTTGGAACAGAACCATTACTCCTTAGGACACTCTTCTAGATCACTCTGGTGCATTTGGTTTATTAATCTATGCAGCAGTTTTGAAGAAGTTTGTCAAAGAAGGAAACCTTCCTGGATCCTCTCCTAGACTAATGTAGCCAAGATACAGCAGCATTTGTAAGAACATTGTGTACTGTATCCTTACCAAATTTCATAAAATTCCCATAAGTTCAGAACAAGTTGAAAATGCCGAAATTTAACAAATGGACAGACAAAGAAATGCATTGTTATGACTATAGCTCAGCCTTAAAATTCGGTTCAGATCAGCTAATCATCCGTCATACTGAACTCATCATGGATATGAACAAAGTCTTCTGAGCTATAATTACAAAGACTTTGAGTACCACTTTGTAATATCTGTAATGGGTTCTTGAATACCACGTCAGTATGTTTACCATCATTCTTCTTTACAACAGTCTGATCAAGATACAGTGCTTTACGTTTGCAAACAAGTCCACGTTTTATCATGACATTTGTGACACATAAATTGTTGCAACAAATCTTTAGCATATAAATCCCAGTAAAAAGAATTTTCATAAACTGTAAACATCAAATCATTGATGAATAGATAAGAAGTCCTCAAAAGCGAAGTTTGGATTAAATAATTAACAAGAAACACTCAAATTCAGTGAACACTGAGTTACAGTTGAAACTTGTTAACATTGAGTTACAGTTGAAACTTGTTATCTAAAAGTTAAAAGTCGAAATTCTGTTTACTTGAAAGTCAAGTTCAAGTCCCCAGTTTTTCCCTCTTATTTCTTTATGATTTTACATCAGTTAAGTTGAAATAGGTTAAGTTGAAATTCTGCTTATTTCAAAGGCATTTTGCAAAACTCGGTTTTCTATATATGTACACTTGTATCTAAGATTAAATTGGGGTTTGTTCAGTTTGTTTGTTTGGGTTTTTTTGGGGGGCTTTTTCTTTTCTCTTTTTTTTTTTTTTGGGGGGGGGGGGGGCTAGGTATATAAATATTCTAGATAGGCCACTGTACCTTGACTGCACTTTTACATAATTTATCCCTCATTCAACAAAATGAAGTTTCTAAAAATTTACTATTTTTATGGTCTTATGAGAAATTGTTGGAGGTTATTGGCAGAAAGGTAAATAAGAGCCAGAATATGTAATGGTAAGAGGTGGCAGACTGGAAAGAAATGGGAGGAAGGATATATGATCTGTTTATCTATATATTTATATTCACAGTTATCCATGCATCTAGTACCAGTAAATCTAAAGTACTGAAAGATTGCATTCCTTACATAAATATTTGTTACAATCTGTGCAAAGATATACTGAGAAAGGCATACATCATTTATACAGGCCATTTCAATCAGGTGATTTGTCTGCCCCTGATGAGAACTCTCTCACTTTCTGCACATCACAGTTAGGTATATGAGGGGTGACTGCTATTGAACACTGTATCTTACCATGGTCAACTGATCATACCAATGAAGAAAGTAAATTGAATTAACAGTCATTTGCATAGTTTTTATGCCTCTCTTTTCCATTTACAAAAACTACAAACAAGGACAGATAACTCGCCTTATTAAAATGGCCTATGTATATAGTGAATTACAATCTACATTTATTCCGAAAAGGATTCAATTATCTGAGTATATATTTATATAGGTATATCATCCATGAACTCAACTCAAGCACTGTCCATGCTAAATTATTTCCAATACAAAACTAGACCTTAAGTGACATGGAATGTTTTTGATTTCATTAAAAAAAAAACAAATATGTTTATTTACTATTATTTCTCTATCATGTGTAAATTTAATTTAAATTTTTTTTTCCAAAATTTCACATTTTAAACAATAAATAGATAAACATTTTCTATGAATTAATTCCCACAACATTTCCAAAAAGAAGACAAAAAACATTAAATCTGTATTCTGGCCACTAGGACTAATTACACATCCAAATGTAGCAAATAGACTACAACTTGTAATATCTGACAAAATAGAGGTCATACTATGCTTACTGTTACCTATACACGATTCTGGACATATGAGTTATAAAGGAATGACCATGCCTACTTCTCTATGACAGAATATAAGTATCAACTTTAAAGATGCATAACTATATCACAAATAAGCTTCGCCATCTGTTATCATCCATTAGGTGACGCTTGTGTACTACTAGTAAGTTACAAACGACGTTGAAGGTTAGCAACCTTATGACGTCATATTTCTCTTTATGTCATTTCTGTGGGAATACGTTTTATTCCTCTCTTAACATTAAGACTGCAGTTAATGGCAGCGAACTCCATTAGTCAAATGGTGTTTTAATACTCCTTGTCATAACACTGGAGCAGAAGGTACTGGGGTACCAACGTCTTGCTAAAGATGGAATGATCCAAGAATAAAACCAAGATTGTCTGAACCAAAAGCCAAGTGTTTATCCACTACAATAAGTCTGCCCCATTACATATTGCGAACCACTTCATAGATTGCAATAGTCTTAAACTTTACCATCCCAAAAAGTGATGGGTGCCAAGAAACATGATGTCATTATTATGATAATAAATCAATAAACTATACACTTTTAAAGACATCATATTATTTTAATTCCTGTACTTACTCAATACATACACATGGGCGATAAAAGTGAAAGTTGAAAAAATTCTAATTCTGGAGATTTAACCCCACTTTGAACTCCATTTTGTGAACTCCAGAAAAATGCAGGACATGAAAAATTTGGTAGTTTTATAAGATACCCATATATCAAATAATATCTATTCAGGAGTTCAATGTATTAATTTCACAAAAGTTGGTTGAAATTAGGAAATATGTAATTTTATCATGTCCCTGTATGAGGCCTTCACTAAGAGTAACCCTAATATTATGTCCCAAGAACACCAGCTATACAGTGTCACATTGATGCTCTCATTCTAAGTACTTTGCCTATATCCTACAGATATTTGATGACAACACATAACTTTATTTTAATTCTTGCATTTTAAGGAGAAAATCAAAAGACTTTCTACAAAAACATCATACCAATCTTGCTATGAGATATCACACTTAAGTTACTATAACTTTAATTATAGCTGCTATTAATGTCAGTAAGTTTTCAATGGGTTTTACAAGTCACTGGGAGTATTTCTGTCCTTGCAAATTTTAGCCACAAGCAACCTTTATGATTGTATGGGTGTGTATGTTTGTATTTTTAACCTTGTTTGAGGTCAATGAATTTGTGACAACAGATAAGGTCCCAAATATTATCAGAGTTTAAGTATGTGTATATGTATATGTACCTGAGGCTTAAGTCTCAGAGAAGAAAAGAAAATCATATATTTATAAACTTCATTATAAACTAAATGACAACCAGTGACCTGGTCTCTTTTCTGGAGTAAAACATCCAAAAAAAAAAAAAGGAAATGCAATTGCACAGCTAAATCTGAGCTGATATATACACAAGAAATTGAAACAATTATTAACCTTCTGTACAGATCCATTCAAGTTGTGACCACTTGAGTTAAAAGATTTATAAATGAAGTTACATATGATTATCTGAAAATACAAAATGGAAAATTACATAAGCAAAAATATCTAGACCAACATGAATTATACAAATATGCCCTCCCCACCACAAATATGCCCTCCCCACCACAAAAAAAAAGAAAAATGTGATCATAGGAAGCATTTCTCTGAAGCAGTCTTAAATGTTTTATGCTCTATGCTACCTTCACATCTAGCAATCCAACACTGAAGGCAATTAGGGGGAAGCTACTTATGGTATTGTATATATATTATTACAGGAAAGCGAATAATACAAAGCACTCACCTGAAGGCTCTGAAATATGAACATCAGAAACACAAATATCAGGTCCAATACATTTAAGCATAACAATGTAAATAAGATAAAATAATGCCATGACTATGTATGTCCCCATCAACATTCAAAATTCTCCCAACATGCAAACTTTATAATATCATTTAATACATAAGCTCTTACAAAGCCATGCTGCTAAAAAACTTTCAGCTTTGAGAAAATATACAAGTAGTTGAAATTTTGGCGTAATTTACGTCTGTAATTATATAGCAACATGTGCTCTTAGGACAAAGGGAGAGGAAACACAAGTACGGTCAAACCTCGTTATCTCGAAGTCGGAGGGAGCGTGGAATATACTTCCAGATATCCGTAGTTCGAGATATCCAAATTTCGAGTTAAGGATCACAAATCCTGCAGTTGTTAACGTATGCCGGTTCATTTGACATTTGTGATTATTATAGTAGAGGTATGAGATATACATGTATTTATCAATAAATACGCATGAAGATGTGCATATTATTCCTAAATAATTAATCTAAATCTCATCATACCTTTTATATTTTATGAATGTATAAAGACAATATACTCCAAAACGTCATGTTTCCTATACAGTAATATCATAATTTAAATTCAATACTGGATACAACTGTCATATACTATACCTGAACCCGATGACGGGCTAACACATAAGACAAGATAAATACATAGCCATACACATGGATTGGAAATAAAAATAAATTAATGAACCATGTAAAGAAATTTCTTTAAATAAATGCAGGTATGAAAAAGCACTAATTACAATTAATGTTAATTCTATGTCCCATGTAATAAGCTATCGTCATTTACTAATATTTGATATGAATAACATGGTATGCACGGATGCGATCGATTATGGAATTACTGCGGTTGTGTACAAGGACACGGTCAATTAATCACACAACGCGAGGTAGCTGTCATCTAGGGTAAACGCCGCGGGGGATATTGTCAATTAGAAGCCAACTTTGAGATAAACCGGGTGAATAAGAAACTCGGGACTTGAAAATGTATTCGACATAAGCATGGTATTCGACATATCAGTGTTCGACACATCCGGGGTCAATTTAATCATAATATGAAGGATTTTTTTTGGGACCGACGCTCGACTTCGAGATATCCCGGGTATTCGAGATATCAGTGTTCGAGATATCGAAGTTTGACTGTAATTTAATATATAATTAAAAAGAAACAATAGACAAAAAGTCTACAACACAAAACTATATATCTAAAAGCTTGATTATAGATTTTTCTATGACGAAGGTGTATACCTTTGAAACAGTTGTACCCTTTTTTGCTAATAACTTTGTAGATATAACGGCGACTGCAAGGGGAGAATTCCTGTAAAAGACAACAGTTGTGAAAGTAAATATGTAATATATTACTTCCCTCTGTACCTCAAACAAAATTGAAGATGTATTATGACCATAAGGATTTCAACCTGTCACAGTGCTGCTGTGTTACAAAGAGCTTAAAATGTGCTATGAAAACTTAACATTGTTTGAAGTTTTGTAACCCTTGTATTACAGCTGTTACCTGGAAATGTACTCTATAAAGAAACTGTTGGACATCTCATGATGGTGGTAACTTTTCAGAGTTTGAGAAAGCCACAAAATTTTGAAACAAGAGCAATGCCTAGCATGGCATAATACACCTGTTGCTTAGTTTGATGGGAAAAAGTGTGGAGGCTCCTCCCCCATAATTATTTAGAACTCAGCACATGTTTTGGCCCAGGGCAAAAACCCTGTATAATATTATTAAAATCCATAAAGGCAGTAAAAAGTTATGGCCAAGAGAAGAAGTTAACCCTCCTAATATACTCAAGTACAATCTATCTATTGGTAGTATATCATTATATTAAAATAAGACAATGTTTTTAAAAGAGTTTCCCCAGTAAATAATATAAAGCGAAAACTTTTAACTCTTAGATGGAACAAATATTGCAAAGAAGTTTTCCTCCATATTACACATTCTGGAACTCAGACATATGGACAATTAGTACATCTGGGCTAAAGCATAAGACTTTATCAGAGACAGCAATGGAAATTCCTGATAAAACTTTGGTAAAAAGAAAGGATTAAAACGTTTGTTTCAATGAAACAAGTAAAATTTGAATACATACATTACACATTTCTGATCATATTCTAAAAGCAGAACCATGCAGAACTGATACATAAAGCTTAAAGTTGTATAAAGGGTATCTAATACTATTGAGGTGTTGTAATGGCTTACATCATTGTTGGCTTGATACCCACTGACTGCTGATGGATACATGATGTAACGACCTCCACTTGATGAACCTGGGGCACATTCTGATGTGTCTGGGTCATGTTCACTACCCCAGTTGTGTCCTGGTAAATTATATGGGAATAATATTCATGCAAAAGTTGTGAATTTCATCACAGAGAAACTTCCTGAATTATATGAAATTTTGAAACTAACAAATACATTGGATAAACATCAGAATACATGTATTTATTTAAATCATAATGTATGTACAGTAATAATGATATAATGATAATTTAAATCATATCATATCAGAATCAGTGTTGAGATTTTCAATTCTTTACTCTAAATTTTATATTGAATTCAATTTCTCTTCAGAATAAACAAAGTAGATGCACTTACCAAATTCTGCATGAAAAGAGAAATTGAATAAGAAATATTATTATAATGCATATATACCAAACCCATGTATGTAAATATTGTTTACATTCATATCAACAACATAATATCATTCAGTTACAGTACGAAAGCTGTGATGTATGAACGACTGTAGCATTTGAGATAATCTAAGTAGATCTAGGTTTTGGGCTTTTTTAAGATATGCACCTATATAAACAAAAAATGCAATGTAAATTACACCACAATAATCAGAAGTTTTGTATCTCTTATTATGTAAAAAAATGATTTTAAGAAAAAAATCCTGTAGAGTGAATTTGTAAATATTATACAATATTAAATTCTATATATTGGTATTTGTTATCAGAATACTTATTCAAAAGCATACGTATATCAGTACTGCGTAAGAATAAACTTTAAGTAAAGAGCACATATTGTTCATTTACAATTTACTCTTTTCTTTCTCCTTCGTTTCATGTTCTTACCATTGACCTGTAATACAATAGTAAGGGTAGCTCATATGGTGGAAAAATATATGGCTGAAACTTGCATGTGTAATGTCTGTGTTGAATGGTGGTGACATGACTTCCTTAAGGGTTTCTTTTATATTCATACCATTAGCTATGATGGAAGTGATCCAAAAGATAGTGGCATAACATGTTCCAGGATTCTGGTATATGCTTACCATGCACTGTAATAAGAATGATCTGCATGGTAGAGGCATGCCCTCCCCCCTCCTTTTAAGGTTCTTTATATTCTTACTAAGAGTTGTGATGAAACTGACCAACAGGATGATGGCATGACATCTCTCCAAATTCTGGTAAATGCTTGCTATGAGCTATAGTGAGGGTAGCTCACCTTTGTCCTGATTTAAGGTTCTAACTTACCATGAGTTGTTCAGTGTTCAGTTACATTAAGCTGTGGCTTGTAGGGTAGGAGATTTGTGTTCACACTTACAATACGCTGTGGTCTGTAGGGTAGGGGATTTGTGTTCACACTTACAATAAGCTGTGGCCTATAGGGTAGGGGATTTGTGTTCACACTTACAACAACAGCAACGCTAAGCATAGCATCCCCTCACGTGGCATAATATTTAAATACATGTACACGTAAAATGTTGTAATTAATGTGTTGTCAAAAGTTTTATCCAAACTCCCTTTGGTACATTATTTCCATTCCATTCCAGTCCATTGTGACCTTGACCTTGAGAATCTGACCCTGAGACAAGGTCATGACACTTCCTTGAGATGTAAGCAACAATCATGTGTAATATTGAAATCCATCTAGGCCCTAAAAAGTTATGGCCCTGACAAGTTTTTACCATTCCAGCCCACTGTGACCTTTCCCTTGAGAATTGGACTCTGAGACAAAGTCATGACGCTTCCTTGAGATGTAAGCAACAATCATGTGTAATATTATTGAAATTCATCAAAGTGTTCAAAAGTTATGGCCCGGACAAACGAACACACACACACACATACATACATACATACATACATACATACATACATACATACATACATACATACACACGGACGGTGGCGTTACTATATCCCCTCCACAACAAGTTGCAAGAGGGGATAATAAGCTGTGGCCTGTAGGGTAAGGGATGTGTGTTCACACTTGCAATGAGTTGTGGTGATGCTGGTCTGAAGAATACGTGAATTGGGTTCACACTTTCAATGGAATCTGGTGAGGAGAGGAGACAATTTGTGTTACATTTAACATGAGCTGTGGTGATGCTGGCCTACTGCATAGGTGATTTGGGTTACATTTACCATGAACTGTGGTGATGGTGGACTACTACATACGTGATTTGGGTTACACTTATCATTAGCTGTGGTGATGGTGGACTATTGCATAGGTGATTTGGGTTACACTTACCATGAACTTAGTGATGGTGGACTATTGCATAGGTGATTTGGATTATGATTACAATGAGCTGTGGTGATAGTGGCCTTTTGTGTAGTTGATTTGGGTTACACTTGCAATGAGCTGTAATGCTGGTGGCTTGTAGAGTAAATAAATTGAGTTCACACTTTCAGTGGAATGAATTACATGTATTAGAGTAGGCGATTTGGTTTACACTTACCATGAGCTGTGGTGATGGTAGCCTGTAGTGTTGGGGCACGGCTTCCTCCTGGATTTTGATACGTACTCACTCCAGTATTTGCTGCCATCCTTCTTCCTCCTTTCCATGCCACTAGATTGTTAATAAAGCCTATACATATACCGGTCTTAAACACAAACTTAAATTTTTTCATTACAACTGCTTCAGATGAAATTTGAAGTTAAAGCATAAGATAAATGCCCACTGAGGAGTTCTGCAGCTAAATAAAACAATCAAGAGGATGACAAAGTTTAAATTTTCAAACTAGTACAGTGCAAGCCGCTTAATTGAATAGGCTATTTGTCAGGACTTTGATCAACAACTGTTACCTGGACAGTAATCTCTTTTGAGATTACCTGGGCAGGTGTGAAACCATTTATCTCTAATCGATAGGTCGCTCACACCGTAGTAAACAACATAACCTCGGGCGTGATACATTGAAGTTTTAACAAAGGTAAGAATGGTAGAATAATCGCGCTATTCAAATAAACAAAGTCACTTCTTTATTCTAGTGCAATAAGTGGCAGATTTTCAATAGATTTGATAGAAAATGGTTTTGGATTTCAGGATCTTATTCAATAAAACAAAATATTCAATAATGCGATATTCAATTAAGTGGCAGGCAATGTACTGCCACCAAAACAATTTTCCCAATTTTTTTTGTAAGAAACTGTAATAAGGATTCTATAGCTGTTGTTTCCTTCAATTTTTAACGGAGTTGAATACAAGATCAAAGAAGTATGCTGCCAAGTTGTCAAGGTCAAGGTCCTCAAAATTAGGTATGTATTAAGATAGCATCCTACATACATGTACATATACAACTTTCGCTAAAAGATCATAAATATTAATTCACCATGCATTTCAACAAAGACTCTACAGCCAGACAATCTAGATTACCTGGTGAGCACATTCCACCTAGATCAGTATATCTCCAGGATGCTATGTAAGCCAGCCCTAACTTTCCTGGAAACGATTGGTAGGTGAAGAGGTGGGCTAGACAGAATGTCTTAAATTTCTGCCACTCCCAACCAAACATCTAATAAAGAAGAAAAGGTTATTAAATGACTGTTATATCAACTAGAATGTAGTTTTCCGAGGTGAGAGAAAGACAGATTCATGGATAGATCCATAGAAAGACAGACAGAACAGATTAATAGAATCTACCGCTATTGTCCGGTGATGACAGAGAAATCAACTAACCTGAGTGTCAAATTAGCTTAGTCCATGCCAAGGCTTGTCAAGGCATTGACTAAGCTAATTTGACACGAGGGTTAGTTGATTTCTTTGTCACCACTGGACAATAGCAGTAGATTCTTTTTCTCCCAATCAATAATAGAATCTACTGCTATTGTCCGGTGATGACAGAGAAATCAACTAACCTGAGTGTCAAATTAGCTTAGTCCATGCCGAGGCTTGCTCCTAAATTTTCCCTTCCGTTTATGTTGGAAAATGAACAAAAATTAGGTTGCTTGACCTTGACGTATGTCGTGTTTGCTTATGATGTCATGATTACATTGAGCGCGAAATAAGTCGTGTAGCTTATCTTCCACCCCCCTGTGGGAGACAGGCTGATCATTTTGCAGTAAATATGAGAATAACTCTGTGAATATGGGAGAAAAAGTTATCCCTCTATGTGCTTTGTAGGTGACACAAAAATGATGGAATATCATTACAAACTACTTTCCTTAAAAGATTAAGAGCTATTACTGTATTTATGCAATAAATATCTTCCAATGTAACTGAAGATTTGATTTCTCAATTTTACTGTTACTGTTTCAAAATTCATGAATATGCAGATACTCATCTGTCACTCATTCATCTATCAAAAGAGGATGTCTACTACATCAATCTATGAGAAGTTTACGAAAAACATCAAGTGAAACTTCAGGACATTTGAATCAGGACATCAAGAGAACGAAAAATGGACTGTTCTCAACCTCATTAACTTATAAATCCTTATCATACATAAAAATAAATAAACACTAATCCAAACAAAAAGGGGAAAATACTTCATTAGTAAACTTACATCTAAGACTTTGCCCATGTCATTGGTTCTCTTTTCCATATTATAATTTTCTGTTCCCTCAGTGTAATCACTGTGAACAATCAACTGTAAATAAATATATCTGTTAAAGACTTCTAAGACAAAACTTTGATAGATGTGAAAGGTACGGAATTCTTTTAAATGTACAACACAATGAACATTAATACTTACATTATGGACAAGGGCTCATTTTAGTGTATCCAAATTAAATTCAAAAAGACGGGAGAAAAGTGATAGTGACACATCAATAAATTCAAGATCTTGCGTGATTTATGCCTGACCTACACGTTTCTTTCAATACATATATATTCATAATCATGGATCAATGCATAAATTGATTGATTATTGTTTTACGTCACTCCACTATTATTTCAAGTATATGGTGACGGCATCTGCATGATGCATTGCATACAAATTTAGACCTTTGCAACAGACCCACCCCAAGCAGTGAGGGATCTATTACATGCCATGCCTACTATGACACAGGACCACAGTTTTAACTGTCTCATCCGAAAGACAGTACACTGGTGTGCCACGGCAGGAGTCAAACTTGGGACCTCTCAGTCACAAGCGAAGCACCTCATCCACTGAGCCACACCGGCTTCAATCACTGCATAAAAGACTGCACAAACTCTGCAAACAATATGAACCTTCCTAAAACAAGTGTGAAAAGAGACAAAAGCTTATTATTTTTATTTGAGAAAATACAGCTGATCTTTATTCGAACTTTTACTAACATAGAAATTTACCTCTGCAATTTCAAAACCCAAATTCATCAATCCTGAGCTATCACTTGGCCATCGAGTCCTCTTATAAATACTATTCACCCTAGCAATCATACCTATCTACAAATATAGAAATACATGTAGTGGAATGTTATATAGCTGAATCTGAACTTACAAACACCTCTATATAAAATGCACTCCTCTTCATAGCATATACTTCAGTTTCCACAAATTACTTTCACTATATCATATACATTTTGTACAATGGATGTCTTCCAACTTTAGACAACAAACACATGCTGAACATCCTAAAGACATCTTGAATCCGCTCAAAGATATCCTTTTCACACTTTCAAATCCACAAGCTTTTGATGTAGCCCCATTATAGGGATTCTGTCTACACACTTTTTTAAAGATTTTTTAAAGGAAACTTTTTTATTACACTCCTGAATTCCCATTTTGCAATGCATATGGGTATACAGAAAACACTTTATAAATGTATACAATGAATGAAAGACATTCAAAGCTAGGCCTCTTATAATAATTTTCATGGGTTTTTCGTTTTAGTGAATATATACATGTACAAGGCACGTAGTGAGAATTTAAGTTGTATTGTGGTTAGCAAGTTTTATAAAAGTCAAATCCTTCCTCCAGCCAAGAAACTAATAGGACCTGGTTGATAGACTGTTGGGTGGAGGAGAATCAACCTATAAGCAGGAATATTAGTCTATAACAGATCTACTTCCAAATTAATGCTGGATCTGGCACCATAAACTGAGAAAATACTTAAGTAAATTACTTCATTTTAATTTATTCCATTGTCAAAAGTTCAAACTAATTGTCATGCAGATTGGTTTAACTATTTATGAAAAGAATAAAACTCAGTTAAATCAAAATCCCAGCTATTAATTCTTTGTTGAACAGAAAAATTTTAAAATATGACACAAGTATTTTCTCAGTATATGGCATCTGACCCTGGTATCAATGCATTCCCAGATAATGCAGTGTAAAGAAACTTATTCTATAATAGACATTTTGCTATTTCTCCTAAGACAAATTCAGCAAGTTGTTACCAATTTCATATCATTGTGCAAATCAGACTGCTTTATTCACCCATTCCATTTTCAACATCAATTGTAATGCACTGAGATCTTATTTACATGATCATCTGTGTACTCATTTTGGATATATTTATCTATACTATAAGATAAATTCTTACTAGATAATCTCCACTCAGTTTCTTCGAGCCGCGGCCGATATTGTCATAGAAATATTTGTCTCCTACCACTATTAATCGGCATGCTGTATGTGATCCTACCATACTCATAGACTGACGTTTCTGCCGACTATGACCTGAAATTATGTCTATGGTTACTTAAATTTCTCCACCTGTGTTTACATAATGGTAGTAAAGAGAATTCAGAAAATGTGTTTAATCCTGCTGTAAAAAGAAACTCTTAAGTCTTTCTATCCATACTGACCTTGACTTTAAGGCGAGAGTAAATGGTCAACAAGAGATGTATATTGGCACATGTCTATTTACTCTTGGGGAATTCCATGAAGTAGAAATGGTTAAATATGAAGATCCAAATCTCATAAGTACCAGTGTAGATAAAGATGACTTGGACAAATTGTATGTGAACATAAATTTTGATACTGTATATCATGATTCATTGACTGATGATATTGTATTTATTAAATATGTTGAAGTTTTAGTAATTTTAATTGAAAATCTGTGCCTATGCTTGGTTAGTAGAAGAAAATGTTCCACATTATGGGACTTTGCATATTGTTCAGTGCACCTATGCAAAAAAGAGAGAGAAAAGAGCCCTCCCCTTCTGATTTTTAAAAAATGTTTTTCTTCATGCTTTTATAACTAGAATGAATAAAAAAGGAAATAATAATCTTGTATTTCCAATTTTTTCCACTAATACGTAATTTCTCAACTATTCAAATCTGTCACGGTTTGCATTTAGTCACCAACCAAATCCACTGTTCTTGATGTGGGCACTTTTAAATGGGCAACTTACATCATAATTATATGACGCCATAACAATCACAAAGTGGTGATACTCTGTATTATATTACTTCATAATTTCAAATACAATTATGCTCATAAATCATAAAATCATGAATGTTATCTCCTTATTAAGTATGCAAAGTATCTAAGCCTCAGATATACTACTACCTCGTCCTGTGATGCAGTCTCAGCTGACTTTAATGCCACACAGCAAGAGTTAGCTAACATTAAGAAGTGCTGCTATATTTTTTAAACCTTACCATATGTGTCATCTCGTACGGGATACAACTTTATCCCATCATCTAAATCTTTCTCTGGCAGATCTAGCCGGCCCGTGTTGTTGGTTCCACAGAAAGAGCTCCTTCAAACAACCATAATAATGCATATTTCTTGTATATACACAATCTATGTCTAGATATCTAGTACAGAACACACAAAAAATAATTTGTCATAAAATATACTTATATATATTCAAAATTGTGTTTAAATTTACTATATTCCTCTTCATTCTTCATACAGAAAATGAAATGAAATTAAATACATGTTAATAGCGTAAAATTACATTTATTTCCTATTTCTTGAATCTGAAGGTGTTACAATGATCAGCAATTCAAGACTACTGCCTAGTCTGAATATCAGAGAGATCCAATTTCATTTAGGATTAACCTTACTACAGAGTGCAAGTGACAAATGACAGATACTGGAAAAAGCACTATGGCAAAAGCTCTTCTGGTTTTAGACCAGCAGAACTAAAATGAACAAACTGTGTAATAGAACTATGTACATGTATGGATGCAAAGTTTGAGTTCTTTTTACTTATTAAGAGTTTGGGATTGCTGTCTTCGAAAGTTGTGGTTTATGAAAAGGATACCTTGTTGTTTATTTTATTTCACTTATAAAAAGCTTTCTAAAATGATTATAAATCATACATAGATACAGAGATAAAAAGTATCATAAGGAGCTTTGTTAGCTCATCCTACCTGACACCATCTGTGTATAGTGTTGGATACCATTTTAGATCAGATTTCCGATATGCTATCATAGACTGATTGTCATTGGAATCTAGATACCTCCAGGATGGCTGTAAGTAACAAATATACAGAAATGTTGATGTTTTCTTCTGGTAAGTGAAATGGATATGTGAAAAGATGTCTGGAACAATAATGATAATTTAAATTACACTTTGTATCTTACTTTTACTTTATCATTTAACAAATTACATTGTAAGCATTTTTACTATTTATTCATGAGATACATTTGACTGTACAATTATCTTAATTAAACAAGTGTAAGCGCTATAGTTGGTGTAAAGTTATTAACATGACACTTTCACTTTTCTTATAATTCGTGGCGTGACATTAAACAAAAATCAATCAATCAATGAATCAATCTCTTTTCTTATATATATATATTTTATTTTCTACAGAAAAAAGAAAAAATAGAATTGTTCCAAGTGGACAACTACACATCTACTGCATCCCCCACCACATATGCCCCTTGCCTCTCAATTCAGGCAGAAAGGTCATACACCAACAAATTCTGCCATAGACTCACGGTGACCATCATAATATAACCTTGGGTTAAGGTCTTGTGACATGTCATGAATTGTAACAGCGTCTGTGTGAAGTAGCATGCATCTAGGATGAAAAGCCACTGAATTTAGTCCACACACTTATAAAGAAGATAAACAAAATCTTGAAACCTTGACCTTTTAACTTTAAATACAATAGGGATTCTTCTTGGGTCATGAGTATCCAATGTACCAAGTAGTGTGTCTTTAGGATGAAAAACCATCCAGTAACAGAAGAAGTTTGTCAAAAGGTGGTAATCTCTTGGACCTATTTCACCCTAACCTAGATCACACTTGTCAGATCTATTTGAAAAACTGCAACAATACCCGAACTTTATAATTTACATGATACATGGGGCTTAAGGTCCGACAGACTGCATTTTGCCAGGATTTTTGTTCTAATGTTAATGTTTAGATTATGAAGTCGCAATAGAAGGATGATTATTTGAGCGGCAAAACATCATACCTCAGCATTTTATGAAGAAGTTTAATATAAAGATCGTCTATTGTAGGGGACCTTGAGTTCTTCATCCCTACCTAGTTTCATCACACTTTTTCCATTAGTTAGAAAAAGTTGAAATACCACATTATGACAAGCACACTTGATCTTTTGGTTCAGGTGAGATAAAAACAAGAGGCCCAAGTGGGCCTATATCGCTCACCTGAGTACCTAGATGATCAGTCATGCATGAAGGAAGAATTCATTTATTTTTGCATTAATGTGACTAAGTCAACACAGATGGTGAAAATATGTCAAATTTTATTTCAGGCTAGAATAAAAAACAACACTTTTTTGCACATCCATTCAGGTGATTTTGATATTAAGCATTTCCTTTGTCTCTGCAAGAAGTCATTCAGGGCAACAAGTTAGTCATTTTCTTTAGGTGGGGCCTTTTGTTGACTGATTTCAAGTCTGGGTCATGAACAACAATTGTTTCAAATATTGTCCAGATCTAACTTAAAATTGCCTAATTTCATATGTTGAGTGTTGAGAAACATCTAAAAACTTATTTAGATGTGTAAAGAAATGAAAAAAAAAATTTTGACCACAGCTGGATTTGAACCGCTACTCTCCATATTTCAATTAACAAGTGGTATATGTACCATTGTGAGAACTGCTTTTTAGACATGGTGGCATTACCTGTTAACCAATTTGGATGAAATTTACCAAATTGATAGAGGACCTTTAGTACTTCATGTATTCCATGTTTCATTAAAATCTTTCCTGTGGTATAACAGCAGAAGTGAAAAATGTGATTGAATTGTTCCTATACACCCTCATTTGGAAGTCTTAAAAAATTCATAGAAAATCCAAAAATTGAGATATTGACAAAATTCTTTCAAAGTAACAATCCTTACCATAATTATGATCACAATAGTCCATAAGAAATCATCATTATCAATTAACTAGGAAATATGACACTTTTTTTTCTGCATTGAATCACCAAGTCCAAAGAAATGTCGAAAAAAAATTCTAAAATTTGATTTTGGAAGGGAACCAAAATGACAATACGTCTTCACTCATCCCTCTAGATCATTTCTATGCATTCTGTTTGTCTCTGTATACAGCCCGTATGAAAAAGAATATTGTTAAAGGAGGGAATTCTTTTGTGACCTACTTTTGACTATGGTGGCGCAACCTGTAAAGAGGTCTGGACGAAAACAACAGAATTTGAAGAGAATCATAAGTGACTTATTTCTACCAAGATTTATTAAAATCCTTCAAACAGTTTTGTAGAAAAAGTTGAAAATGTGAAAAATGGCCACCACCCCCCCCCCTTTTTTTTTTGGAAGTCTTAAACGTAAAATTTCTAATTTCATATGTTGAGTGTTGAGAAACATCTAAAAACTTATTTAGATGTGTAAAAAAAAAAAAAAATTTTTTGACCACAGCTGGATTTGAACCGCTACTCTCCATATTTCAATTACCAAGTATTACATGTACCATTGTGAGACCTACTTTTTAGACATGGTGGCATTATCTGTTAACCAATTTGGATGAACTTTACCAAATTGATAAAGGACTTTTAGTACTTCATGTATTCCATGTTTCATTAAAATCTTTCATGTGGTTTTGTAGAAAAAGTTGAAAATGTGAAAAATGGCCAACCCCCCCCTTTTTTTGGAAGTCTTAAAAAAATTCATAAAAAATCCAAAAATTGAGATAATGACAAAATTCTTTCACAATAATATTCCTTACCACAATTATGATCAAAATAGTCATTAAGAAATCATCAATATCAATTAACTGAAAAACATGACACTTTTTTTCATTGAAATGACTAAGTCCAGAAACACGTAAAAAAAGCGTAAATTTCTATTTGACGGATCTTAACCCCGAACATAATTTCTAAAAACCCATCTTTATAGATTGTTGAAATGCAATTAGTTTCCCCATTTATGTACTGGTTCTGGAGAAGAAGATGTTTGAAGAGGGGTACCCTTTTGGGCACTTTTGGTCCTGCCCTGGATCCACCCCTGAGGGAATCTGGATCCCGAACACAATTTTAGTAGGGGACCTTGAGTACATCATTTACACAAAGTCTGAACCAAATCTGCAATGTAGTTCCAAACAGTTTTGTAGAAAAAGTTGAAAATGTGAAAAATGGCCACCCCCCCACCCCCACCCCCCCTTTTTTTTTTGGAAGTCTTAAACGTAAAATTCCTAATTTCATATGTTGAGTGTTAAGAAACATCTAAAAACTTATTTAGATGTGTAAAAAAAAAAAAAAAAACATTTTTTTTACCACAGCTGGATTTGAACCGCTACTCTCCATATTTCAATTACCAAGTATTATGTACCATTGTGAGACCTACTTTTTAGACATGGTGGCATTATCTGTTAACCAATTTGGATGAACTTTACCAAATTGATAGAGGACTTTTAGTACTTCATGTATTCCATGTTTCATTAAAATCTTTCATGTGGTTTTGTAGAAAAAGTTGAAAATGTGAAAAATGGCCAACCCCCCCCCCCTTTTTTTTTTTGGAAGTCTTAAAAAATTCATAAAAAATCCAAAAATTGAGATAATGACAAAATTCTTTCACAATAATATTCCTTACCACAATTATGATCAAAATAGTCATTAAGAAATCATCAATATCAATTAACTGAAAAACTTGACACTTTTCTTCATTGAAATGACTAAGTCCAGAAACACGTAAAAAAAGCGTAAATTTCTATTTGACGGATCTTAACCCCGAACATAATTTTTAATAACCCATCTTTATAGATTGTTGAAATGCAATTAGTTTCCCCATTTATGTACTGGTTCTGGAGAAGAAGATGTTTGAAGAGGGGTACCCTTTTGGGCACTTTTGGTCCTGCCCTGGATCCACCCCTGAGGGAATCTGGATCCCGAACACAATTTTAGTAGGGGACCTTGAGTACATCATTTGCACAAAGTTTGATCCAAATCTGCAATGTAGTTCCAGAGAAGAAGTCGAAAATGTGAAAAAGTTAACGACGGACGACGACGACGACGACGACGGACGATGGACGACGGACGGCGCACTATGACTATAGCTCACTTGAGCCTTTGGCTCAGGTGAGCTAAAAATCAAGAAAAGTTTTATCAAATAAAGTGACCTAATTCCAGCAAAAGAATGTTAATATAACCTTGACAAAATTCAAAATTCAATTCCATGTTGATAAAAAATTATAATAATAAGAGCAACGCCTAGCATGGCATAATATGCCCGTCACTTAGCTTAAAGGAGATCAATTTGAATGAATGGCCAAGTTACAATCCAATACATGTACCTTGAAACACTGCATAAAGAAATGCGGAAAATTGTAGAATCCTTGAAAATTTCTAAGTTCAAGGGGCATAACTCAAGCAAATCCAAAGCAATCATACCCAAATGTGAATTGATACTGACCCTCATTGATATAAAGTAATATACCAAGTTTTAATCCAATACCTTTAAAGACTGCAGAAAAAAGTCAGGAAAACTGTAAAATCTTTGAAAATTTCGAAGTTTAAGGACCATAACTCTAGCAGAAACAAAGCAATCACACCCAAATGCAAACTGGTACTGACCCTTGTTGATATAAAGTTATATACCAAGTTTAATTCAATAAGTTTAAAGACTGCAAAAAAAATCCGGAAACTGTAAAATCTTTGAAAATTTCTAAGTTCAAGGTCAGTAACTCTGGCAAAACCAAAGCAATCATACCCAAATGCGAACTGGTACTGACCCTCGTTAATATAAAGTTATATGCCAAGTTTCAATGCAATATCTTGAAAGACTGCAGAAAAAATTCAGGAAAACATGACCCTGGATGGACAGATGGATGTAAGGACAACGCCATAACATAGTACGTCCCGTCTTATGACAGGCGTATAAAAATCCAATATCTAAAAAGAGATGCAGGAAAAAGTCCTGAAATTTATTTCAAACAAAGTGACTAAATTCTGGCAATAGTATATTAACTATGACAAAGTTTCAAATTTGGACTACAGTTGTTGGTAATTAAGAAGAATACCAAGTTTCAGTCTGTCTCAAAGGATGTGTGAAAAAACTGGAAATCTAATTTTTACAACCAAAAAAAAAATTAAAAACATTCTGGACTATAAGTTTCAGGCCAATATCTTAAAGATGTCAGGAAAATAAAGTCCAGAAAACTTTGAATATTTACACAGATGGATAATTTGTTTCCAGTACAACTTTCGTTATGGTGGATAGCAAAACCTAGCATATGGCAGATACATAAGGTTCTTAAACAGGGCAACGCTCAATAAATAGTCTCGATCAATGTAAACTTTATGAGAACATGAAAATAGAAATATTATTCAATAAGCATGGAAGTATGGTATTTTTTATTTAAATGAGTAATAAATGTATACATATACTTTTTACTTTTTCTTCTTATACAATTTCAAGCTTGTGTTTATTGATATAAGTAAGCATATAAATGTTTCTTTGTTAAATACCTCTATAAAATATATATCATCTTGAGCTATAATAGAAGCTATCATGAGTCCCTCCTCCCAGTGCACATCTACTTTCGACTCCTTCTCATCTGGAAAATAGTGAATGAAAAAACATAAAAATGATATAGATGTATGTAGGTATATCATCTCTATCTAGATAAAAGACACATTATGATGCAATATAATACAGAAAACTGATCTATCACTACTGAATGTTACCATCGCTTTTATTAATTCTATTAGATTGATTGACTGATTGGTTTTTGTTTGACGTCACACCACAAATATTTCACATATATGGTGACGGCATCTTTGCAACGGACCCACCCAAAGCAGTGAGGGATCTTTAACGTGCCATGCATACCACGACACGGGCCTCGTTTTTTTACTGTCTCATCCGAAAGACAGGACAACGGCATGACCAGAGCTGGAATCAAACCCCGGCTTCCCAATCAGGAGTCCAGCGTGATACCACTAGGCCACGCCGGCTTTTAATTCTATTAGAACTAGCACTAAAACATAGCCTTATTTTGATAAATTTGGTCAGTAAAAATTATTGAAAGAGTTGGTGATTTCTAAATTTGGGTGATTTACCCTATTTTAATGTAAACTGCAGTGTGCGAAATCAACTTTGAAGTGCTATAGACATTCAGTCCACAGTAATTTCAGTTCCTATAGACCTCAGCAATATCCTAAAGACCGAAATAAAAAGGCACAAAAAACAGAATTTTAATGCATTTTATTTGCTAAAATCATCTGCCAATCATTTAATTCTTTAGCTTTAGTTATATTCTCTCTCAATTTCGTAGACAATTTGTGTAATGTGATTTTCGTTTTCTAGTTCATTTTGTTCTATTTTGCTGTCTGATTCACTGTTGATATCTGATTCATCACTTTCCAAAGTTTTCAATTCATCCTTACAGCCTTGTGTACTAGGTAAACTCTCTACCTTGAAATTGGTTGTACCAGATACCCAAAGCTTAGCCTGGGTATTCAAACAGTCCAGTTTGTCGCCCAATATTCCGTACAGTAGGAACAAAGCATTTTCCCTGTACATGTACCCGCATCCTCCCCAAAAACCAAACAAGCTCTATTATTCTTCCAATGGTCTTGGAAGCTCCTTTTTCTTTTTTCTCATACTCTTCTCGCGCTTCAGAGTTAGAATTAGCACCTGCCGGTTTCCATTTCATACCCAACTGCGCACCTTCAATATACTTTAACCGATCAAAGAATGACATCGCGACCAGCTTTGAGGGCGAAAGACCAATTAAAAGCTGAAGTACAACAAACACGTCAATGTTTTATAGGCACTTATCATTGATAGTACAAATAGACTGGAGTTACCTGCTCTTGCTAAGCTATTGCTGCGCGAAGAGCAAAATATTTACATGACTCGGGTCAGATTTCCTATAGACAAGTCGGTCTACCGAGTTTTTGATCTCTGTAGACCGACCTGAATTACTATAGACATTGTCTATCGGTCCACCGTTAATTTCGCACACTGAAACTGGCATATAGCCATCTACCACAGAAAACAAAATAAATGTATATTAAATATCCTAACTGTATTGCCATATGGTGATGAACAATAAAACATGTGAATACAAATAATTCTACATTTGTCTATATTCATGAATATAATAAGGAAATTTTAGCAGTACCAAATTATCAAAATTTTAACATCAAGCTAAAACAACTCAAAAAATAATGAGGAAAGAAGACATCTGTCTCTGTTATATGAAAAAAGTCACCACAGACATGAAGATAATAAAAGATAAGCACACGAAAAAACATCCAAAAAAATTTGAGAAACCTTTCAGTCTTCCAGAGAGAAATTGGGTAAAATCCACTTCTATCTTGTTCTTGTGTCCTTTGCTGTCCACCATATGAGCTTTGAAATCATATGACACTGGAGCTTCTTGTTTTAGTAACATATGGAAGTCCCTAAAAAATTGGAAAAATTTCAGGTATAAACAAGGAATATAAAACTATAGTATATCACAAAAATGGGTATATTTTACAAAAAGTTTAGTGTGGCTACATTGTAAGTAAATAAAAGAGTCATCATATGAATTTTCTGGTTTGAACTTTGCCCCTTTTTTAATTAACCTGAGAGTCAGACTGTTTTTCAAAGTCAAGATCTAACATATACCTGACAAAAGCTGTCCACAGCGATGTCATTTAGAAGCAAATAAAAGTTTGATCCATGCACTTGTACACAAAAATATGTAAAAATGGCATAAAATAACACATCAAAAAAAAAAATAAGATGACAACAGGATTTGTTGAATGTAAAATTCATTAGAGTTTAAAAGCGGTACATCAATTCAGATTTGTTTCTCAGGCTTCATCTTAGTGACAACTTGGTTATCTTACTGATAATTTGGATGCCACATTTTTAACCAAATTTTTAAGAATGTTTAATTAATAAATACATGTAGTGGTTTAATATGTTTATTAGGCATTTTCTGAATATTTTCTGTTCACTTTCTTTACAAAAATAGAAATGAAAATATTTGCCTGCCAAACTTCGGGAAAAAAAGACCTGAGGAACACATCGTTAATTTTGTTTAGCCTAATATGATAAAAATTTACCTTCCCAAAGCTGAAAATTGTACTTCATGCATTGCAGACTCTGGTCTCACACCAGCACTACGCCTAACTCTTCTATTTAAATCTGATAAGGTCAATGTCTCATAGTAGTTCAGCTCCTCTTTAAGGCCTGAAAAATATGACTGGCCTAGTTATCAAATCATATATTTCAATTCTGATAAATTAGAAATGTAATAATAAATTCATAAATACCATATATATGTAGGGACATCATCAGTTCTTCTATGTATTTATGAACTTTTTTGTGGGAAGGAGGCAGTAAAATATGGTTTGGGGACAGTCACTTTAACTCAATTAGTTTAAACTATAATAACTTGACTAAATCAGCTATTTATGACATGACAGTAATATTTTTTCTTTCTATGGATATATAGCCATAAAAACAAATATACAAACTGCACAATCCACTTTGTTTGTGCATTGCTTTTTTGGTCTTTTGACAGAAAAGATATTATTTTATATAATTTGATTATTTCAAGAGACTGATCAAATTTGAAATTATAAAACGTAACAATTCACTGCTTTGATGTGAGAGGTGTACATGTATAGATTTATAGCATATTCACATTACAGTGACAAACATTGTAATTTATGGTACACACATCTTTATTCTTTGAGGATATTAATGACAACAACAACATATGAAGAAGGCTAATGCCATGAAGGGAAAATACATTCTTGTTTTGTTTTGTTTTGTTTTTTTTTTTTACATATTTGCCATTACTTCTTGGTCTCAAATATGTGTATAAATTATCAAACAACTATGGTTATAAGAATATGCTATTAGAGTATGAGAAACCACATCTGCCTCAATATGATCTGCCATTCTGGTTTGCTTGTCTTGATATGATCATGTGAGAATTCAGGTATAGACTGAAACTTTCTATGTACATGTACATTTGAAGTGCCTGGGATATAAGGCCCAAAAAAAAATAAGAAAAAGATAATCAGGACAACATACTTAAAATAAATCTTACATCCTCATATGTCTCAGATTATATAAATCTTACATCCTCATTTGTCTCAGATTATATAAATCTTACACCCTCATATGTCTCAGAGTATATAAAACTTACATCCTCATATGTCTCAGATTATATAAATCTTACACCCTCATATGTCTCAGATTATATAAAACTTACATCCTCATATGTCTCAGATTATATAAAACTTACACCCTCATATGTCTCAGATTATATAAATCTTACACCCTCATATGTCTCAGATTATATAAATCTTACACCCTCATATGTCTCAGATTATATAAAAATCAATGACTTTGCTATCTGTCATGAAGTATGGACAGATTGACAAACTAGGGTATGTTATAATTCTTTTTATTTAAAGAGGGAGGATCTGTCAATTTTAAAGTTGAAAATGCTATATATTTTGTGGATGCTATCTCACTGTTTTCACTGTTTTGATAGAAGATTTTCTATGTTAAACACTTGTACCAATTTGGAGTTAAACTTAATTATTTTTGAGTATTCTACTGCTTATAGGGAAAAGGATCTAATGTTCCATTCAAAGGTACAATTACAACCTTTTGGTGCAAGGGAAAAAAAGAAAAAAAGACAAAGATTCATAATTTATGTTATTTTAAAGTTTTAATTTAGTGGAAGGTACCGTCTGTGAGCCGGCACTTGTGTACTACTAGTTACTAACATCGATTGAAGTTAGCAACCTTATGACATCACAATAACACACCATTGTCCTTTACGTCATTTTTGCTGGAATATATTTTATTTCCTACCTAAATATTAGGACCACATTATATGGCGGTAACTCCCATTCTGTAAGTGGTGCAGGACAATTTTAGATAACAATCACTTATCATTTCCTGTATTAATTGGCTTGTAAATACATGTAGCTAAGAGAAAACATTTTATAAATAATTTCCCCTCTTTATTAGAGTTTCCATGCAAAACAAGAGGCCCAAATGGACTTTTATTGCTCATCCAAGCACAATTTCTTCATTTACAATGCTTGACTGAATCATTTGCGAAAAAACCAAAATATTTGCTTGCTTATCATATTTTTTACAATTGACAAGTGCCTAATAAATATGTGTGCGAGCGCAAAGCAAAGCTGATGCCCAGGTAAATTCACTTCAAAGGGCATCTGAACATGTTAAACTGGAGATCTCTGGTTTGAGTCCACCTCTGATCAACTTTTCATCCTGGTAATTACAAAACAAGCAAAACAGACGGCGAGAAATGCATGATTTCACACCTGGAATTATACACCGTTGCTTAAGGGTACATCTCAGATGTCATCTGACCTGTATATTGTTTAGCCTATGATATATTATCAACTAAGCCATTCCGTATTCTATGTAATGGCTTATAATACAACAACTCACCTTCACAGTAAATAAAGACGTAAGATAAGAGAGTGAAATATATCTCAAACCGAAAGAGATATGACATTTTGAGCACCTTTCCTGAATCCCGTCGAGAAACAGAAACTAGCATTCTGTGTCAAACGAATGCTTGGTATTTCATTCCCCATTACTTTAAGCGTTTAGATAGCGTCTTACAATATCAAAACCGAGAACTGCAGCATGTAAACGAACTCCGGATCTGTGATTACCGTATTTTTAGACAGGCCCATTTCGAAGAAGTGACCGCTGTTCACTTTAGATGTTGACATGATAGTATCTTACTTCACATCTACATAGAGATATGCTTCAAATTCTTGTTGAGAAGATCCTGTAGAACTGTGTGATTACGGAAATTGAAAATACAAATAGTAAGTATTTATATATATATAAAATTTACAAAGGCGTGAATATTCATGTACATACTTTACCGTGGACTTGTATACATAAAAATATTCAAGTCCTTGACTGAGCGTACATTTGATAAGGTGTTTGTTCATGTGGTCAGAGACATATATGTCTCTGATGTGGTGGATTCCGGGTTGCAATGTCTGATTCTACTGAGGTCACTCGATAATGGTCGAGGGACTGAACAATTGTGGTATTGAGTATTTACAAGTATGTTTTTATTATAACAGTGCATTTCCCCTTTGGAAATCTACGAGTGCTTTCTTGGACTATTTTACACTCCTGAAAATTGATGCCGAAGCATACACGTCTATATCCTTTCGAGCTGGAGGTCGAGAATATGCGATATTGGCAGTGGAAATATAAGAGTGTGGGGTTTTTGTTTTTTGTTTGTTTGGGGTTTTTTGGGGGGGGGGGGGGGGGGTTGGGGGTGTATTTGTTTTGTTTTTATTTAATTGGTTTTTTTGGGGGGGGGGTTTGGGGGGGGGTTACAGTATGTTCTGTAAACTTAAGTTTTACATTTGAAAATTTTATATTGATGTGTGAGTATGATCGTCTACATGTTCTTTATTCCTGGTCTTTCAATCTATGTGTGTATTTGTTGCAGGAACATACACGCCAAGGGGAATTTACTGCATGTACATACATTATGGCATCAGTGACGGATCTACAGAGAATTAAAGAAGATTATTGTATTTTCTATTTCAGCAAATATTAGTTAATAGAAATAAAAGCAAACGCACGTGACATATTTTGATTTAATTCATAGACTTAAAACAAAGGGGGATAGACATTTGACGTATCTGTATAATAAATGTCGCTGCGGACGTGCAGAGTGAAGGAGTGAAGAAGAATAAGCACATGAAAAAACGACACAAACATATTCGATTGTAATGCAGTCGCAATTCTGACGTGTGAAGGTTACTTGAAGAGACAGTCTTTGCACGGTTGGTGTAGTTAATCAGTTTACGGGACTGTCTCACCACTCACTACGATATAAGCACAAACATACACACACAAATTGATATTTATTACAATCCTCCACATAGAGAACAAGGATCAACAGATTATGCAAGCTGAGGGATTAGAAGAACATAGACACGAATAGTATTAAGAAATAAAGTTTTAATATAAAAAATATGAAGTATCATCAACATGAACTAATGGTACTCTGCCCGTATGAAAGCAAGCTAGGGTCCTGGCTCTGTGGGAGTCCCAGATGTTACTGTAGAGGGCCAAAATCAAGGCATGTTGTCTTTGCGTCGATTTCAAGATCATACTGTCGGTGTTGAGGGCAGTTAACTTGTAATTTTGAACTCGGTGATATGAAATTACTTATCTGACCCTATGAACCTCAATAATTTCGATATAAGACCACTGTATACATAAAGATGAAAGATTCCTGCTGGATATACAATGTTGAAAAGTAAAGTTTTCCGAATTTCCGAAGATCAGAATAAGATCTGTCAATTTTTCCGAAAGTTTTTTCTTAGTTTATGGTATCTGTAATCCTGAGTAAAAAGCCTGAAAGAAATTTGTATGTTTTCGTTTTACATAGAAATCCAAAACGTAAGCGTACGGATATCGCCATCTAGCTAGAGGAATTTACAACAGGAAATCCGAAGTCGTTACGTCGTGTCGTCGACTTCCTTAGTGTAATGGAGGTACAGAGCAAATTACGTGTTTATATTGGAACTTTTTCCGTATAAATTTCTTGTACCCCCTCTCTTATAAAGCAGGATAGTGCTCATTAACAGAAAAACGTCCGTTTTGGATGGGTTTTGACTTATTTGTTTGTTTGTTGTTGTTCGTTTTTCTTTTCTTTTTTTGGGGGGGGTTATTTGTTTTTGAAAGGAGGGGGTGGTGTTTCTTTTCACGTGTCATATTGTATAAATGAATAAAAGGTTACTCAAACTGCACTAAAATGTTTTAAAAATGCAACTGGTGAGAAAGAGCTAGATTATGCTATTATTCTTACGGTCTATAACACGAAGGTAAATTACCTTAGTCGACTACATGTACAAAAAAAAACGTGTTTGTTTAACGCCACACAAAGATCACTTCATTTTTATATGGCGGTCCCTGGCTGATCGTATGATTTTTTACCCATGCAACGGACCAAACCAAGGACTCTTACCCTCCTTACAGCAAAACAACATAGCTTACACCAGAGGTTATACAGTGTTGCACCACGAGTAAAACAAGGGTGGAAAGAGTGGGGACGGAGACACGTGTCCACCCCCCCCCCCCCAACACACACACCCTTATTTTGAAAAGGGGTTCTTATTCCCGTTTCTTTTAACGTAGTACGGTAATTTAGAAATGACTATGCACTTTTATCATAAATAAAAGTTGCAATATACGGTGTAGTATGTTTTGTGTTTCTAGAATGACAAAGCGCCCCCTATGGATCACATGTAAACGATTTCAGTCAAATTCGTTTACAAGCAAAAGTTTAAAATACAAGTTCAATGGCGTCAGACAGACGACGGACAATGCACTATCAAAATGACACTCTTGAATCTTCGGCTCAAGTGAGCTAAACTCACATAGAACAAAGTTTGATAGGAAAATCTCAACTGAGCCTTCGGATCAGGTAAGCCACTTTAAAGGCGGCACTCAAAGAACAGACGCAGAATGAATACTTATTGCAAAAATCATACAAAACATGAACGATGGATCAGGTTCATAACTTTATTTGTTGGATGTAAAATATTGATATACAGATGTTCAAGTATTTCAAGTTATGTAAATTATAAAAGAACAGTATAAAAATGTGTAAAACCTTTTCGGTCATTTGTATAGATTAACTAAATAAAATAAAAATAAATGTACTGAAACTACGTACATATAATAGTTTGCCATTACTTAACAGTCGACAAAAATGCGTCGATATTGACGTCATTAATGACGTTAACTTATTGATAATATTTCTACCTATTTCATATGAAATCTAACAATGATAGGCCTTGATGTCACGAGTATTATCTAAAACATTACTTTGGATCATCGTCCTGTATCCTTTTTATCAAAGCTTTGACAGCCTCCAAGTCATCGGGTTGGTAGCGGCTTAGATACACGGGGTTAAAATCCACGATATCGTAATTACGGGCATTTTCGTCTCCTCCGAGATTTCGCTCCCACCTCGAGCCCGCCATGTCTATTAAGCTCTCCTCCAGGTACCTCGTCTCCATGCGTTTGTTTTTTCCATAGTACTGAGGGTGATGAGGTTCATTGCAGTAATGATGATCCAACGCTTTTTTCCACGAGTCGTTATCCACTTTGTGGACCCAGCGTGCCGTGTAGCCGACGGCCTGGGCCATCATGAACTTGGTAAGGTCGTGTTTCTCGGCGTCCTCCTCCTTCATGTGATTCAGATACTTCTTGAAACGCTGGAAGGCTTTTTTGATGAATTTTCTGTGCGAACAAACTTGACTAAAGTGTGTCTTTATGTCAAAATCCTGTACTAAAAGTTTGTAGTATTTATTATCCAAGTCGTGAGCACCCACTGCTTGTTCAGCTTCCAGTTTAGCATCCATATCCAGAATATCGTCCCAGAGATAAGTGACCGCCTCTACATACCCGTTGTCTCTATACCTTTTTTCTACGTTGGCGCGGTCGGATTCGGGAGTCGCAGCAAGCAACACTTCCAGCTTTTTATCTTCCATTGACAATGCCGGGCATTGATACGTCGTTATTTGAAACAGACACTGCAGCTTGCAACAGCTTCCTATTTATGTAGTTACCAGAAAATTTTCACTCTAATATGCTCAGTGCAACGCCTACTTTCGTTTTGATTCGGAATAGGGAATTTTCAAACATATGCATGAATTTGGCTTTTTCAGTGTTGTCAATCAATGACCCTGTGGTAGAAGTGCGTCTTATTTCGTAACAATTTCAAACAAAATTAACACTTGGGTGAAGTTAATCTAAACGTAAACAACATGTTACTTATGTTCTAATTCGTTTTACTCAAACGAACATAAATCATTTATAAAATAAACAAACACACTGTTGGAGGATGAAGCGCTCTGAAAAGTGCAGTCATTTTATTTAATTAATACATCTATTTACATAAGTACATAATACGCGTTCTGTGGCTGTAAGTGCCAGGAGTCTGTAAAATACAAACATTTCTATTAAATATATATACAAGACAAAAATGTAAGTATAAAAGTACAGACAAACATGTCTTAAAGACCTGTATTCGAGAATACGTGTTCGATATGACCATTGATTGACTCTTTAATTATTTTCAAAATATAATCAATCATAACATATTTACAAGGTGGGGATAATAGTGAGTTGACTGCACTGAGGTTAGCCTTCGAGTAACCAAATACCCTCACTAACTTCAAAACATTACCTTCCTATCATATAATTTTCGTGCTGAGTACATTTAAATACCTGTATCACAGGTGAGTACTAAAATACTGACCAATAGAATTAAAGTACTTTATAAATATAAACAAATACACGTGTACCGTGTTATAGTATTAACTATAATAAATACATTTATTTATACGGTGCACAGGACTACGACAGAACTAAAAATAGAATTCTGGAATTTTCTTTGCTATCTATAAATATACATCACCAATAACAATTGCAAAATCCGAGGGCAATGACCGAAACATGTCACAGAAAAAGGACATGACTGTTTGTGTTCATTTGGGCACAGGGGTGACCTTACATTGAGAAATTCCCAAGACGTAATCCGTAATAGACTAGTAATGCGTCAATAGGTAATTTGACGTATTACTAGTCTGTTATGGATTAGGTCTTGGGACTTCTCAATATAAGGTCACCCCTGTGATTTGGGTACTCTCGATTAGTCACATTTTCGTCGAAAAGGTGTGTGTGTGTCCATGTCACTGACTGATCTATGCCGTCTATGGTCCAACAAAACTTCCATGCACATAATAAATAAAGGGGAGTCAAGGGACCACCCCATTTCTATATTGTCAGCAAAAGTTTATCACAAGAGGACAGAATTTTTCATGAATTTTATATTTTTTGTTTTCTTTAGAGTTCTTGTGAACGACTCCCACTATTTTTTCAAAACTTTTCGATGCGCCACTATACCATAGAAAAGCCGATAAGAGGCAACGGAGAGGGTCTAGATATCGACCTATGGCATTATTGAAATCAAACTACGCGGACAACACCATCCATCGAGTTCCAATGAGCAGTCAAAACAAGACCTCCCTAGGTATCGAACCACAACCATGAGAAAATAGCTATCTTAGTCTACCTAAGAAAGACATCCTTTAGGCTTACAACCCCTCCCCTCCTCCTCCCCCAATAACATAAAATAGCACATAGCACAAAAACAAAACAAACACATAAACAAAACATATAACAAATAACACTAAACAAACGACACTAGATTGATTGATTGATTTTTGTTTAACGTCACACCACGAATATTTCACGTACCAGGTATATTGTGACGGCATCTGCCTGATGCGGGGCATACAAATTTTGACCTTTGCAACGGACCCACCCGAAGCAGTGAGGGATCTTTAACGTGCCATGCATACCACGACACGGTGCCTCGGTGTTTACTGTCTCATCCGAAAGACAGGACACCGGCATGACCAGAGCGGGAATCGAACCCCGGCCTCCCGATTAGGAGTCCAGCGCGATACCACTAGTCCATGCCGGCTTAACGAAACTAGAACTGTCCTAACGGGACAAATACCCCCCGCGGCACCAAAATTCAATATAGGACATAGACCAAGGACAAAAGTAATGGTCTTGCCACAAGGAATACACATGTGTAGTATGAAGGTCCCATCTCTTTTCTTTCAAAAGTTATGGATAAGGTTAAAGTTTTTTAAAAAGTAAGTAAAATGTCAAGGCCAAGGTCCAAGGTCAAAAATTTTGGTACCAAAAGGAGAGTCTTGCCACAAGGAATATACATGTGTAGTATGAACACCCAGTCTCTTTTGGTTCAAAAGTTATAGCTAAGGTTAAAGTTTTTAAAAAGTAGGTCAAATGTCAAGGCCAAGGTCACAAGGTCACCAATTTTTGGTACCAAAAGAAAAATCATGCCACAAAGAATATACACGTGTAGTTTGAATACCCAATCTCTTTTGGTTCAAAAGTTATAGCTAAGGTTAAAGTTTTTAAAAAGTAGGTCAAATGTCAAGGCCAAGGTCACAAGGTCAAAAATTTTGGTACCAAAAGAAATGTCTTGCCACAAGGAATATACATGTGTAGTATGAATACCTAGTCTCTGTTGGTGCAAAAGTTATGATCAAGGTTAAAGTTTTCTGGACATACAGACAGACAGACGGACAAGGTGATTCCTATATACCCCCCAAACTTCGTTTGCGGGGGGTATAATAAAACAAACAGAAAAACAACGCGTAAGCAACCTATTAAATAATCTAGTAAATTTCTATACCAATAAATACCAGTCATACCACCACTTTATATTTTTCCCCATCACTTGGAGATTGAAAATTCCCATTACTCATCGCTATTACTCCATCTTGTTAGGTCAACGAAGCATCGTACTCTGTTTCAATTTCGAAGAAAGAGCTAGAGTACATGAATTTCATATCAGTTGGTTTGTGTATTCATCGTTACATGTATAGTACATGTAGGTACATAATAATTCTTTTACTGACCTGATTTTGAATGCAAATTCACTTGTTTATATTCATTTCCCTCATGGGCCAGTTAAGGGTGTTAATTCATTTAATTTGATTTACCTCAGCGCCATTAATGTGTTTACATCTTTTGTTTCGCATATTTGATTTCACTTTGTTATGCTTGTATTTTGATGTCATATAGAAACGACATCTTCTTCTTCTTCAGGGGCAGGCTTGGTGTAGTGGTTAAGCTCTTGGATTGCGGCGCCGACGATCCGGGTTCGATTCCCGGGTTGCGCCACTATGTTTAAGAGGTTGATCACCTCCTGCTTCCATGTCGCGATATAACCACAAAAAAAAAAAAAAAAAAAAAAAAAAAAATTGGTGAAAGCGACGTAAAACACCGATCAGCCAACCAACCAATCTTCTTCTTCTTCTTCTTCCATTAAAGTGAAAAATCATATATGCGGCATCATCTCACTATAATTAAAACATGTGCGTGATAGGGGAGGGGTGTCCACGTCTGTATCTACAGTTTAAAAGCTGTTAAAAACATGTACTGTAGGTGTTATGGCACCGTGGAAACTTGGATCCTGGTCTTGTAGATCTCTGTGAACTGTGCTGTACTTATGAAAGTACATGTAGTATAAACATTAACGACGAAAGGTTAACCTTTTCAGTCGTTCTTTCCCTACTCATAATAAGAGATTGGAAATATAAATGCACTAAATGCCCATATGAACTCTTTAAGAATAAATGCCTGCACACGGAACCACGTTCGGATATATATCTTTGATCTTTAATTAACTGACTATAATTCTGAATACTCCAAGTAATTCCTGGAAACAGACGGGCGGACGTTAATGGTAATAAATTTTAAGAGTAAAAACAAATTAAAATCTATTTATGGAAGGTAGTGTTCCAGTCAGTAAACCACATTGTCGCAGTGACGCAATCCGGGAATCGAACCACATAAATCTACAGCAATATTTTGTAATGTTAGGATGAATTGTACATGGCTTTTGCATTGACTTCGTTTTGTTTTTGCGTGCCAAGTGATGGGTAATAGAAAACACGTGAAACGAAATAGTTTTTAAAATCTTCTTATTTACATAACATCCATCCATCCATCCATCTATCCATCCATACATACATAGATAAGTAATATGTAAGTGGTACTTTGGTACGGAAGTGACCTCTCGACCTATCAAATTGATGACGTCTTATCACAATGGCAATCATGGCTACCATGGCAACCAAACCGGAAGTGACGTCATAAATCTATTGACCAATCAAAACCGAGCTCTCATCGACCAATCAGAACACAGATGGCAGATTTCCTGTACCAGGCTCAGCAGTATGACTTCTAAGGAGGTGACGCGCTAAGCAATCGAGGACCGGGGACCGGAAGTGACGTCATAACCCCCTCATGCAATCAAATCCAAGATGGCGGCGCCCATTGAATCGATGAGGTCATGAAACCGCAAATGAAGTCATCGATAACCTTTGATCCTTTTGCCCCCCGAAACGACATTACATCGATCATCACATATCTGGAAATGTTTTAAAAAATGTGGAGGTGGGTACCGACAGATTCACGATGTGAATGATGATTTGTGCTGTACCCCATTAGCGAGTGCAACGTGTACTTACCGTAGAGAGTTGCCTTTCCCTTCCTAAGACGCGATATGACGATAGACGACGCTATGCACATTAATGACGTCACAATACACCATCGACGTCTTAGTAACGCGTGTTTGTGAACGAATTCAACATTGGATCCAACACGGGGGAACGACGTTGTACATGTATTTTCGCATCAAGGTAAGTTTTTTTTTTTTTTTTTTTTTTAAATTGGTGACTTGTATGTATGTTTACTTAGAGATGACAGTGAGATGCAGACCAAACGCGCAAGCGTTCTACCGAGTAAACACACATGATCCATACTGGATGGGCAGTACCGGTGTAAGCATTTCTCGTGGCCTTAGAGTAAATAGAAACACATTGTCGTGATCGGTAGAGATGACGTAGTTAATTTAGTCAAAAAGTGCATAATACTCATACACAGTACTGTTTTCGTCATTTCTCTCACACGAGACCATGAAATTCAACCGAAGGTGGGGTGCTAGATCGACGCTCTACTCCGTGCTCTACTCATTTTTGTACGCAGACGGCCGTATTACGGTATGATGTTATGGGTCTATGGGTCTGTGGGTCTATGCGTTTGTGAGTCCATGGGTCTAATCGTCTTTGAGTCCATGGGTCGGTGGGTCTATGGGTCCGTGAGTCCTAAGGTGTATGAGTCCGTGCGTCTATGGGTCTATATGGCTCCTTGGGTCCGCGGGTCCATGGGTCGGTGGGTCTATGGGTCCATGGGCTCTTGAGTCCTTAGGTCTATGGATCCGTGTGTCTGTGGATCTATATGGATCCATGAGTCCGTGGGCTTATGGGTACGTGAGTCCATGGGTCCATGGGTCCTTGGGTCTATGGTTCCGTGGGTCTATGGGTCCATGGGTCTATGGATCCGCGGGTCCATGGGTGTATTGGTCCATGGGTCCTTGAGTCCGTTTGTCCGTGGGTCTATGCGTCCGAGGGTCCGCGATGACGTCATTAGTAAACATAAAGTGATGACGTCATCAACTTTTGATACCCGGGGTCCGTGGGTCTTTGATGACTTCATTAGTACACATAAAGTGATGACGTCATCACTTTTGTTAGAAACCATGGCAACAGGTCTATGGGTCTGTGGGTCCGTGGGTCTATGGGTCCGCAGGTCCATGGGTCTATGGGTCCGTGAGCCCTTGGATCCGTGGGTCCGTGGGTGGTGGATCAAAAGTCTTCATACACGAATCCCAACAATATGAGCAATGATGAATGTCTAGATCTTTTTCGCCATCTTTACACCCGTTGACGTGGTAGATGCTTTACTTCTTTCAATCTCGGATCGTTTATGTTTGCGGATTGTCTTTACAATATGTGTGATTTTTTTACATCAAGAGTTGATGTACAGAGCATTAACTTTAAAGTAGGAATGTCTAAGATTAAAGTAATTCATTAAGGGTTATATCAACATTATAATTGATGAAATAATTGTATATAATACAAAACATAGTGATGTGTATGTATGTATATATGTATATGTATATGTATGTGTGTGTATATATATATGTATGTGTGTATGTATATCGGTGTGTATGTGTGGGTATGTATGTATATGCATTTGTGTAAATTTGCGTATGTATGTTCATGTTTGCATGTATTTATACATGTCTAGCGTGCTAATTGGGATCTCTTTTACTTTATATACATATATGCATGTATCTTGAATATGGAAATGCTTGAATGTATATCGATTAATGTACGAGGCTTGAACTCGTACGAATAACGAACAAAACTTTTCGATTGGCTCCAAGATACAAAAGTTGATATTGTCTTCCTACAAGAAACTCATTTTACAGCTAATAATGAGTGTAAATATAACTCTAGATGGTTTGGTAGTTCGATATTTTGTTTTTCTGATTCTACTCATAGTAGGAAATTGCGACTTTCTCATTAGTAAATATATATGCCCCGAACTTAGAACATAATAGAATTGCTTTTTTTTTCAACAAACTTAGAGCTTTTATACATAAGCATTCTATAAAAATAGAGAATATCCTTTTAAAAGGCGATTTTAACTGCAGCTTTGAAAGAAATAACGATAAAAGTCTATCTAAGCTTACTCATATGAATGATACGTGAATTTAAATTTATCGATATGTGGCAAAATAAGCATTCAAATTTGAATGGTTATACTTGTTGCGATGCTAGCGATAATCCAAAATCGCGTATAGATTTTATTTTTTTTAACAGAATCATTTTGTTTCCCTGGTCATAAAATAATAATAATAAGAGTTCCTGGCACGCGATCTCAGGGAACAAGAATGACTGATCACAGAGTTTTAAAATTTTCTTTAAAAATAAGCGGTCTTCAAAGAGGTAGTGATTTTGGAAATTTAACACGTCTCTTTTAACAGGTGACGAATATAAGGAAGGTATGTATTATATTATAGAAAATCTAGAGCATAACGAAGACTCTAGATACTCTTGGGAAATTCTTAAACTTAAAGTTAAAGAATTTTCATTTGGTTTTGCGCAGCTTAAACAGTGTAATATAAAACAAAAAGTGAAACTTATCGAGACAGAAATACAGGAATTAGAAGACGGTCCATCTGAAATTTTTAATATGAATAAAAATGGGAATTAGGGCCTTCTCCAAACCTTTTTCAGAGGAGACATTGTCCTGAACCTCGTCCCCTCTGACTGTTAATCGGGACTCCTACAGATCTAGGGTCTTAGCTCGCTTTCAGACTGGCAGAGCACGGTTTATCATGTTGATGTCGCATATATTTTTATATCATTATGTGTTTTACAATACCTTACGTGTTTATATTTTTATGACCTCTCAATATGCGATACCTGTTGACCCTTGTTCTTTACATGGAGGATTATTTATAAATTTTTAAATGTACGTCCTTTGATTGTTCTGCTGTTACGGTGAATGGGAAGGTTGGCCTGTAAACCGGTTAACCACACCATTTGTTTGGCTTTTGTCAAATTAAATGACCGTCCTAAGTCGGTATCGTAATTGCACTACAATCAAATATTTTTGTAATGTGTTATATGTACTAGTATATTATTTATATTCATGTATTGTATAGGTCCATGGTGACTTCTGCCACATATCTGAGCCAGTAACTCCTCTTTTTTCTTAGAAATGAACTTGATAAAATTTATGACGAAAAGGCACGAGGAGCCCAGATAAGATCTAAATCAAAATGGATCAGTGAAGGCGAAAAAAAAAAAACTAAATATTTTCTTAGCCTTGGATACGCACACCAATCTAATAATGTTATTAAAGAACTAAAATGTGAAGATGGTGGCATAACTAGAAATCAAAATAAAATTTTGAGAGAAATGTGCAATTTTTATGAAAAACTACATTCATCAAACTTCAACAATGAAGTTGATATACATGATTATTTACTAAATTCAAATGTTCCTAAACTTTCACAGATAGATATAGATTTTTGCAATACTTTTCCTTCTCTAGCTGGATGTACTGACGCGGTTATGAATATGAAGATAAGTAAAAAACGAAGAAGTACCGAAGGGTAAACCATATCTCATAGTCCATGGAATAAAGGGTGAAATATCGTGTTAAGTGTCATGTTCAGACAAATGCGAACCCCAATAAAATCGAGGTGAGACCAGGTGCCCGGGAGGAGTAAGCGTCCCCTGGTTGCATACAACACCCGTCGCAAATGTCCTGCAACAACCTTTCAAATCGAGGAGGTAAATACATAAATATACACGCATGAACATACGAAGGAGACAGGAACACGAAGTCAAATTTCCCATTCAAGGCAAGAAATGCTGCTTGCCTGAAATTCCCGTGTCGGAAACGCAGGTGAACAAATATCTGTATAAACATGTATACAAGTATTATGTCAAATCAAGTATAGTCAAAAAGTGAAGATGGTTATTTGGTATGGTCAGGTCCCAAAATATCGGTTAACATTCTTGAAAGAGGAATCTGAAATTGCAATAGATCTCTATAACGACCATAGAACTTCCTCAGTGACAATTTCAAACGTTCCTCAATATATCATCGTGAGAGTAGTTTCGTGGCAAGAAGCCTCGCTCTCAGGACGAAATTTTCGTATTTAGAGCATGCCCTGGCATAGCGTATAAATTGTGAAAAGAAGACGCCATATGCGGGAGAGGAAGGTATGTTGCTACTCAGAAAAGGGAAGTTGGTAATAATGAAATTATTAATACACAAGATAAATAAATCACCCGGATTAGATGGCCTTTCTTGTGAGTTTTACAAGTGCTTTTGGGATAAAATAAAACATTTGTTTTATGATAGTTTGAGAAGTGTTTTTTTTTATAATGGCGAAATGAGCTATACTCAAAGGTTATCAATAATTACGTTAATACACAAGAAAACGGAGAAAAATCTTAAAAAAAAAATTACCGGCCTATTAGCCTTACTAATACCGACTATAAAATAATTGCTTTTGTTTTTGCACGAATGCTTCAGAAAATATTGAATAACTATATCGGACAGGAGCAAACTGCATACATAATAGGTCGCTATATTGGTGAAAATGCACGCCTCATACTAGATTTCTACGAATATTGCGAAAACGAAAATAATGATGGCATTCTTCTATTGTTAGATGTTGAAAAAGCATTTGATTCGGTTGAATCGGACTTTTTATTCAAAACGTGGAGGTAAGATTAAAGTTGGAATTTTCAAGATTAAAGTTGGAATAACCAAGATTAAAGTTGATAATTCCAATGTGGGAAAAACGAAAAATAAAAAATGTTTTAATGTGGCACTAATATACGGAAGGGTATTAACAGAAGCGTATTAGTATAGAAACATCGCAACCCCCCCCCCCCCCTCCCCCCATGGGTCCGTGGGTCCGTGGTTGGATCAAAAGTCTTCATACACGTATCACAACAATATGGGGAATGATGAAGGTCTGGATCCTTTTCACCATCTTTACAGTTGATGTACAGACTATTACCAACTTTATAGTTGGAATGTCTAAGATTTAAAGTAAGATTAAAGTTGGAATTTTCAAGATTAAAGTTGGAATTTCCAACATTAATGTTGGATTTCCAAGATCAAAGTTGGAATTTCCAGTATTTAAGTTGGAATTTCCGAGATTTATGTTGGAATTTCCAATTTTGAAGTTGGAATTTCCAAGATTAAAGTTGGAATTACCAAGATTGAAGTTGAAATTTCCAACATTAATGTTGGAAAAACGAAAAATAAAAATGTTTCACTGTGGCAGTAATATACGGAAGCGTATTTACAGAAGCGTAGTAGTGTAGAAACCATGGCAACACACCCCATCGGTCCGTGATGGATCAAAAGTCTTCATACACGAATCAAAACAATATGGGGAATGATGAATGTCTGGATCCTTTTCACCAACTTTACAGTTGATGTACAGACCATTACCAACTTTAAAGTTGGAATATCTAAGATTTAAAGTAAGATTAAAGTTGGAATTTCCAAGAATAAAGTTGGAATTTCCAAGATTAAAGTTGGAATTTCCAAGAATAAAGTTGGAATTTCCAACTTTAATGTTGAAATTTCCAAGAATAAAGTTGGAATTTCCAGTATTAAAGTTGGAATTTCCAACTTTAATGTTGAAATGTCCAAGATTAAAGTTGGACTTTCCAAGATTAAATTTGGAATTACTAAGATTAAAATTGGAATACCCAATATTAATGTTGGAAAAACGAAAACTAAAAATGTTTCAATGTGGCACTAATATACGGAAGCGTAATTACAGAAGCGCATTACAGTAGAAACCATGGGAACAGACCCAATGGGTCCGTGGTGGATCAAAATTCTTCATACACGAATCACAACAATGTGGGGAATGATGAAGGTCTGGATCCTTTTCACCATCTTTTCACCCGTTGACGTGGGAGATGCTTTACATCCTTTAATATCCACGCCCGCATCCCCATAATCACAGGCCTTATGGGCAAAATTACCGAACACCTCGGACCTCGTCGATTTAGAACGGGGGAAAAGTCACGTGTTCTATTTTTAGATTCTTGTGACACTTTTCTTCTGCAAAATCTAAGATGGCGGCGCCTTGGAACACGACCAATCGCTATCGAGTATTATTGACCAATGAAATCGTTTCCTCTGTCCAATCGAAAGAAGGCATTTTATCGACCAATCCCCTGAGTTCGATCACATCCTCAGATGGATCTCGGCAACAGCGAATATCTCAACCCGAAGAAGAGACTCAATCCAGAACGGGAGTTACAAGGCTTGGTCTAAACCCATCAACAAAGTAGTGGATCGGATCGCTTACGTTGGCGGATTGTCCCACGTAGTAAACTGAACAACTATGGCAAGGAGTACCACCTAGTCCAGTCACACCGTCACCGATCCCGATATCAACCCGAAGAGGAGACTCAATCCAGAAGAGGAGTCACAAGTCTTGGTCTAAGCCCGTATATGAGTGGAAACCATGGCAACAGACCGGAAGTGACGTCATATCCCTCTCGGCCAAAATTGAGCTTTCATCGACCAATCAGAACACAGATTACAGATTTGAAATACTTTATTCAAATTTCATTACATCACAAAGTTTTACATAATAATGTGATACATCTGTTTAGACGTACCCTTTACGCTGAACATATATCAAAATTCATTTCTTTCTTTTCATGAGCGAAATGCATGCTCCATCCACACCGGCTCCGGCGATGGCACTTGCTAATGCGGATCTTATCATCGGAACAAGAAGGGATAGTGCACCACCCTCTGTCTTCTTCTTCCTTGTCCTGTCTGTTTGGTCTTCTTGAGAACGGGTACACCTTTGACCATTTTTACCAGGCCACGTTTCTTACCGCCCGTCTTCTTCCCGAGTGTTGGTTGAAGACCGTGACCCTTATTTCCCACTTTCCATCGGTGATGTCGAATTTAGAAATTAAACAAGTGGAACTCGTAATATGAAGTTTGATTGTTATTATACCAGATCAACTTCATACTGAGGGATCACATGAGATGTGACGTAGGCCATCACGTGATTCAGTCTTTAGAGCACAGGATGAAAATGAGCAAATCAAACATATACTGGATGGGCTAGCACCTGAGTAAGGGGGGCATGTGATCCCTCAGTATGATGTTGATTTTGTAGAATAACAATCAAACTTTATATTACGAGTATACTCGTTTAATTTCTGTATTGTATAGCTCCATGGTGACTTCTGCCACATAACTGAGCCAGTAACTCCTCTTTTTTCTTTCTAAATTCTACCAAATCAACCATACGGAGGAACCCCATGAGATTTTAGAGCCTTTAGTCATAGCATCCTGAACTTATCCTCCATTAATGAAACTTAACAAAGTAAATGAGAGCTCTGTATATACCTTTCAAAATTTTATTACTATACAACAGCTGATTCAAGCAATGATGATGATAAAGTACTTGATGCAGAACATGAATTGTCCATATCCTTGTTATATTGATTAAAAAAAATTTCATTTGACCACCCTGCATAATTCAAAATGTCTTTCAACGGAACTCCAGCTCCGTTAGCATCACTTGTACTAGCAGCCTGTGAAAACACTGTAATGTCCACACCAGATTGGGACATGATTGTTTTTATCCATCTACTTATTGTGTCGCGTGACACTTCTTTATGAGGTTTTACTGTACTTATAAAAAGTCTATCTGACTTTCTTAACACTTTTGTACGTTCTAAATATACATTCAAAGTTTGAACTAAACATAATCTAACATCTATATTAAAAACTTTAATATTCATACTAGCTAAATGAGGATTAGGTCTAGATGTTTTCAAAATGCTTGAAAAGAAAATATGTACAAAGTTTTCATAAATCTTTACATCACTGATTTTAAGTAAATGGATGCTTTTTCCTCTCTGTCCTGTTAACAAAGACATTAACATGACTGTTTTAAAAGTCAAATCTTTCAAATTCACACTATCTAAAGGAAACATAATAAGTAACTTATCTAAAACTAAAGAAACATCCCAAATATGTACATTTCTTGGTTTTTTAATGAACACTCCTTTTAAAAACCGTTGAATAAGAGGATGTGAACCAATATGTTCATTATCACTTGACAAGGAGAACAAACTAGAAATTGCGGATTTAGCAGTGATGATTGTACTATAACCTAAGTTCTTATCTAGTAACGATTGAAGGAAATTCAAAACATTCACTATAGATGGCGTAAGTGGATCACATTCATTCCTGTCACAAAATAACAACCACTTTTTGATATATGTCCAATACTGTTTTCTCGTGGATTCTCGCCATGAACAAGAAATTGTGTTGATAGCTTTGTCTGATATTCCCTTATTTTCCCTGAAACATTCCAGATACATCTTCTTTAAGGGATGTTCCCTGTTCATGTTTGTTGGCATTATGAGAGTTTTCGCTGTTCGCGGTAATATGTACGGTGTTTTGCATATCATGCTGAGAAGTAACGGGAACCAATGTTGCCTTGGTCAGATTGGTGCAAATAATACTGTCTCTGTCTCGTCTTTGTTGATCTTGGCTAATACTTGTCCTAATACACTGAAAGGCGGAAACATATACATTATATTAGTATTCCATTTCATTAAGAATGCATCTACAGCAATCGCATTTGGATCAAGCAGATATGAAACATACAATGATTTAGTCTGGATGCGAATAAGCGTATTGCAATATGTAAGCTGTATATTTTCTTAATTTTATAAAAAAAATGTCGTTAAGCATTCATTCTAGGTCATCATTAAGTTTCCGCGACAATCTATCTGCCTGTACATTCTGAACACCTGGTAATGTTTAGCACTTAAAATTATATTGCGGTTAATGCACCAATCCCATATCTGTTTACATAATGAATTGAGGTCAGATTTTCTTCCAGCTATATTGTTAATATATGATACTGCAACCATGTTGTCAATTTGTATTGAGACATGAATATCACGTTTTGGTGTACAAAATGATTGTAATGCAAGAAATGCAGCTTCAAGTTCTAATATATTAATATGTGCATTCTGTTAAATGTAGGATTAGTGTTCTCCTGTCTTTTATTCCGTCTTAACAATGAACGCTCGCCAACCTAAAGATGAACTGTTAGTCTGAATAGATAAATCCACATCTCTTGAAAATAAAATCCCATGCGAATCATGAATGTTATTTTTCTACCAATTGAGTTCAATAATTGATTCCTCAGATAATGTACATTTTGCTTCATAATCGCCCTTTGACATTTTCAAATGTTTGTCCTACTCAATTTCTAAAGATTTGTAATGAAGCTGTGGATATTGTACTCCTGGTGTAGCTGCCACAAATTTTCCTATAATTTTTGCAAACATCAATAATATCTTGCACTTTTGTGGTAATAAAAGAAAAAGAAAGATATAGTTTGGGTCGGAATAAACACTGATTTTTTTCTGGATGAGCAGTAAATCCAAGATTGTCTAGAATTAATAAAGTATTTTTATATTGTTTTCACAATCTTCAAAGTTATCCCCTACGAGTAAGATGTCATCAATGTATATAACACTAGCAAATCACCGTTGATGCAGTGTGGCAAATATAGGTTTAAATTATTTGGGTAACACCCTTGGGGAACTTGATGGTATGTAATTACCTGATTAAGTTTTTTCACATTGAAAATAATTATAGATGTACCGTCTTTCTTGGGACAAACAAAAATGTTTGAAATAAATTATTTCTTACGACGCTTTACGTCACATATCACAACTTTTCAAATAAGTTTGTTTATTTCAAGATCTATTATTTCTTCTTCCTGTTCCGAGAATTGTATCCCATGAAGAGGCAATTTTTGTTTGGGAATACTCTCAAATTCAATGTTGTAACCTAGAATTGTTCTCAGAATGAAAGGGTCTACAGTTAATTTTTTCCAGTTCTCGTAAAGTTCTTTCTACCACCAGTAAAATTTTCAGGGGTATTTTGTAAAATGTATTTATTATCACAAAAATGGAAACAAATTACAGCAAGGTTCTGATTGTTTACATGTACGTTTACTTACATGTGTACAGTTAATATTCAAGGAGGAATCATCTGATATTATGCATCCTTTTTCTCCCTCCTTTTCTTTTCCCCTGAAAATTCTCTGAAGCATTTTGTCCGTTTCGGCAGAGACATATATACACAGAGACTGGAAACTCGCCGCTTCGTCCAGTATATGATGCACGTCCCTTTGTTATGCTAATTAGGTGACCGCGCTCTACAATACACCGATTTTAACCGTCGGATATTGCCCGGGGACGTATAGCGCAGTTGGTCTTTTCCTGCCGACGAACCTCAGTTCATATTCTACAGGCACCTATTACTTTTTTTTTCTTTTATCTTTTTTTTTTCTAATTTTATCGATGTGTAGAAATAATATTCTGATTTTTCTTTCTAACAAAATCGAGACAAACTTGTATCATTAATCATTATAAACATATTTTTAAAACCAAGATTTTTAATGAGACGCCTTCATTTCCTGCTTTTTTAAACGTTTATCTCTCTTTATATATTTACCATTGTTTGTTGCCATTTACGGGTTGTTGATATATGCAATCAATGCCCTTGCCTTAACTACTGTTTGTTTCACTAATCAGCATTACCACCCCAGGAGAAGCACCAGCGTCTGTCTTTGTCATTCTTGGGCAGTAAATAACAATGTTGTGTTTATTTAAAAATTCAGATGATAAATAGTGTTTTATTTTATATGCACTGTTGACGTTGTATGAGCTGTTTTACTCCCCCTATGTAAAGAAGTAAAAAGAAAATGGCGATCCGGGCGGCTAAAGAAATTTCTCGTTGCAATATGTCCAATTACGTGTTGATAACTTCTTTAATTCGTACTTAAATGCCAACTTTAATTTGTTAATGTGTCTGTGCCCCCGCACTTATTATTTTATTTATTTATTTTATTTTCTAAACGGCACTTGTTGCCATTTTATAGGAGTTATTTATATTTATCTATAAGGCTGAGCAATCAGTGCATCTAGGAAGGTAGTAAATAACAATCTAATGTTTATTTTAATGATGTTCAGATGGTAAATCATAAAACAAAATAATTTCTGTACCTGGTGTGCACACTTCACGTGATACGAATAAGATTTACTCCTTTGTAAAGAAGCAAAAAAAAAAAAAAAAAAAAAACCCAAAAACCCCAAAATATATCGACAGGTAATATGATTATTTTGTTCTATATGGTATGGTATCGGTTTTCTGGTTAAAAACGATTGAAGATTTACCGCGTATATAAAATTGGATTAAAATCAAATAACGAATGAAGTCTTGCACACTCAATGATATAAAATGTGTCTGAAACCTTTCTTATCACACACGTGTGAGTTTAGTCATGTAAAGGACATTAATTTTTGTTGTTTTAACAATTTTTCTTGCCGTTGTCATTTCTTAGCGGGTTCGGTAGTGAGAAGAAAAATGTCGCGAGATCCTCAAATACGGCCGGGTAATTATGCATGATTTACAGATAGTTCATACAAAAAATTAAAGAACTATGACAATAATAAACATTGATGTTGCTATAAACGACAAATGTTGGCATGTGCTTCAATATTGTGTAAGTGTTTTGTATAAACCCAAGTGAATGTTTTCAGAGGTCTATCACAACTAATGGCTTCTGATCGGGGTTATGTCTTCACATTGAATAGATCATAAATGAAATGTTTAATGATTCAAATGATTAGTATATTGCTTTTTTTGCTTACCTGAAATACCTTTGTTTAAAAAGCGATGCAAATTCCTCTTCTTTGCAAGCTTAATGCTTTCAAGCGAATGAATGCCGAGAACAATATGGCGGACCTCCGGCTTATCGAGATGCCTGTCGGGAAATGTTACTTATGTCAGGGAGCTATTTAGCTTTCAACGGGAGTTTCCAGTCTCTGTGTATATATATCTCTGGTTTCGGAAAAAATCTTTTTGTTTATGAGATCCTGGAGACCTTTGACATTTTTGCTTCAACGTTATCTCCAAGTATATACTGTGTTACAGGATTACTGTCATTACATAGTTGCCGATAACAAAGTTTCAAATCGCCACTCATAAAAGAACGACGGCGAAAAGTCATTTCATTGAATGCATGTTACTCCAGCTGTATGGCATGTTGTAATAATTTTGTACATTCAGACATATCATGTATGGATAGACCTTGTTTTGTGGCCTATAACAATTTATTGAATGATTGTATAATGGGGATGAGGCCTTTCAATTGGTATGACTGCACTTTTTGTAAATTTGATCGACGACTTGTGACCTTTTACGAAGTGAAGGCCAAAAGGATTCATTGGTTTTGGGTACCACAAAGTTTTCTATGTTTCTCAGCTTGCAGTATTGATCGGAAATCTTCCTTATTTTTTTATCCGACACTCTGACATGAAATCCTGAAGATAATGTATTATTTCGGTAAGTTCTGATTCAACTTCAGGCTCACATTTGTCTTTTTCACCATAAAATTCCTTCAATGATTCTAAAATGTTATTCGTATTTATGTCACTAGCTTGATCTTTCTTTCGATCAGCTGCCTGAGTAACAAGAGAATCGAATCGATCTATGCATGTCGGCGAGTCACGAGTTTCCTCGTCCCGATATCGATCACAATCGCGATCTTGACCGACATCCGAATCATCAGATGTGGAATCAGAATCCAAGTATTTGACATGACGAGACTGATCAATATGTTGTTGAGGCATAGAACTGCCTTTAGAGTTACCATAAGTTCGTGCATTTGTTTTATGATCATTGAATTTTACACACAAATGTTCCTTAACGTGTTCAACTCATCATTGTATTGATCATGGTCGCAGCCATATTGGACTGAGTCTCTGTTACAGGCGCGCTTGATTCTGCGAGAATGGAGGTGAAATGATTTGCACGGCACCCCTCATTTGCATAATTTATGCCTCCGCTTTGAGCGGGTGACGACTCTATGTTCACAATGGATGCTAGTAAGTTGTGCCTAGGAGATTTTGGCGAATTAAGCCGTGGTTGAGATAGTTCCACTGACTGAATGGGGTCAGACTCATGGGCAATTAAGCCGAACGAAGTTGACCTCGAAAGTCGATTTGGTCCATCAGCCATGATGGTCTGATTTCTTAGTCGTATTTGACACCTCAGTCCGTCTGCATCCGTGATCGGAGCAGTAATAGTCACTTATAAAATCCATAAAATAACAGAATGAACAATGAAGAAAGTCTTAATGATAAATAAAAATCCGAATGATAATCCAAATAAAATTAATAATCGATAAGGTAAATAGGTAAAATAAACGATGTTGCCGAATCAAGGTAATGGCTTATCACTGAATCACGTGATAGTCTAGGTCACATCTCATGGGATTCCTCAATATGGTTGATTTGGTAGAATTCGTGGTTGCTCTGTTGGACCCGTTCGATCTTGGTCAAGACTTCGACGGCGTTGATGTCTTCCACCAGACTGGCCGGGACATGGATGGATCCCATCTTGAGCCCCGGGTGTTCCAAGATCATTCTCATCTTGTCCCCCTCTCTGTCCCGCTCTGGGCCTTGACGCTTTCGATCAGATCGTCGAAGACACTTATGTGAAGGACACATAATGGGTCTTGTGGATCCTGACTGCGAAGTTGGACACCGCCGTTCGGTATTTCCTCGAATATTCATTCTGGATTTTGTCGATCATGCAATTCATGGTTTTACTTCTTTTTTGAAAAAACTCGAGTATATATATAAAAAATTTCATGTTTTTCGTACGAAAATGGAAGACTCTTTTTTGAAACCCAATCCAGTTCTGACCGACTTGATCCAGTTGCATAAGATGTGTAAACTCTACAGGATGACGAGCCTCCTGTATTTCTTGGGATCCAGTCGCAAGTCCCTGATCGAGCTTCAAAAGAGATTGGAACGATATCGGATCGAAGAAGACGAACTGAAGGAGGTCCTGTTCTCCTTGTCTCACAAGAAGTTCAGAGATCTGGTCAGGGAGAGGGAGTCCGTGTGGTTCGACGCCAAGATCAAGTTGTATAGCCAGAGCGGATTGGTCGAAACGACGACTCTCTGATCGACCTGTGCAATCAGATTCACGCTCTCTCCATCTTTCAGGACAAGGAAAACGATTAACTGTTTCGAAAATTTCTTACCTTAACGACGATGTACGTCTCTTTGTATTATAGATCCGATTTCACCAAAGAAGTCTGCGAAACCGGTCAGATCCTGATCTTCTTTACCGATTGCTGTACCGTCAGCAAGGGACTCGAGTGGACCTGCCGTCCCGTCTCTCCGAGGCCATGGGAGTAGACGTCTACGGCGATCGATGCATGGGAAAGACTCTGAATCCGGCCAGCGTTTACAAGATCACCGACCCCGAGGGGATGGCGGAAGTCTATCTGTGTACCATCACGTGGGGTTACTGTAATTCCAACCGCACCATAGAAATGAAGAGGGGAGAAGGCTCGCCTTCCGAGACGGAATAACATTCGTAGAAGTGTCTTCCTCGTATTCTCAACGTCTGCCACATTGAGTTCACTAGACGTTTGATGTTGTAACGAAGGCATTGATTAATGGTTTGAGAATATACTTTATATTGCTCTATCATCTTGTGTGCAAACGTGAACACGCATCGGTCTATCAAGTGGAATAGGGTCATCATCAATCGTTCGTTCCTGAAGTCCTCTTGATTCGTATTTTAGCTGAAATTCGTCTTGTATGTTTTTTCTGATGTTAAGTCCTCCAAACTTTCCCTTTCTTTCTTTCCATCATTCCACGAATGTGAGACAAACGGATAGAGACAAAGTGGGAACGAGAAGACCCACGTGTATAATTTTGGAGAATCACGTGTTTGGGTTCGAGTGATGGACCACTCCCAGTAGCAATCTTTAGTAAGTGTTGCCGGTCTCAACTTGGCACATCGATCTGGGTCTTTTTTCGAATCGTAGTGAATCTTCCAAGACATCACAAAAAGAGGATAAGTTTGCTCTCCTTACGTTGAAAATTTTAATTTAAAAAATCACCTATTGAAAAAAGGAAAATTTTCGGAATTCAAACGATGGACGAAAGAATCACTCGTTCACATTGCGAAACAAATCATAAAACCGATTGTCATACTTACTACAAAAAGAAAGCACAGAATGGGGATAAGGAGGAGCTCGTCTCTACAGCATTCAAGGAGATGATTGAAATGCAAAAGAAGATGGTGAATTCTATGGGTAGACGTAGTCAATCACGCCTTACAGAAACAAGACAGAAGAGAAGAAGAATATTATTTTTAAATAAAAAAATTATTGAATACATTCGTTTGTTATACATTGACATATCTCTAATCTCATGAGTCATAACAAAGGTATATCCGTTCTAGACTCCACCAATTCTAAGAGATCCAGTATAGATTCTAAAAATTGTGGGTCGTCGCTCCATTCTGTTTCCATGGATTCGATCAATCTATAAAATACGACGTCTAATCCAAAACGCGATCATCGGGCGAAGGGGCATCGTCTTTCCGGCTACCTTGTTTTTCCCAAATTTCGTTTCACTCCGTCATGAGATTGATACTGGATTGATGTTCCTCCGTGGTCATGTGTTCAAATAAATTCCATTCCTTTTGGCTCCACGTCTTGGCAACATATTCTCCATTGTAATTCTGTCCTCTTTTTTCCGTTTTCTTAACAATTTCAATAACGATGCAATTCTTTCTCTGTAAAATTTCTGATATCGTTCAGTTTCCTCAGGATATCCTTGATTTTTGTATTTCTCAAGCCGAGCAACAATAACATGCTGACGACGTCTCTGGTGAATCCGTGATTGGCGTTTGGGTTTTCCTTTTTTCCAATTCCGTCAAGACTCCCTGAACCAAGTAGTCGGTCAAGTGATCAGATTCCATTTTTTTTCAAGAATCTATTTCGAGTTTTTCTTTCATATTTTTCTTCTCCTCGTTTTTATCTTTTTTCGTAAAATGTAAAAACACCCAGACTTCGCCTCCGGAAAATCTCATTTCGTTTCCCTTGTCGTGATAGATGTCGATGAGAACGGCCTGTAATTCTTGTACGGATAATGCATTGTATTCCACGAAGGCCACGACCATTCTATCAAGTTGTTTTGATACTCTTTCACCAGAGGGATGATGCTCAAGAGGTTCACCATGGTCTCTCCCACGAACTTGGGCGTCGCGATGTTGGAATACAGCAAGAGTAAGAAAGAACTGAAGACGCCGGGATCTCCATCCATCCATGGTTGGTCGAAAGGAAAGTGACAACCTTCTTGGGTGGTATCCCAGAAACTTGCATATGGCTTTCGACAGTTAGAGTTGAAGGAAATCGTCGGTGTCGAAGATGGGAAACAATCCATCATTCCACTCGTAGTATCGGTATCCCGACGGCAAGACGATCTCTAGTAATTTCGATGCCAAATCGATAGTATTGAGCTTTCAATCGAATTCCGGATCGCGTTTCAGATCGGAGGGAATCACATACTTTTTCATGAAGACCGAAAATTGTCTGGTTCCCATGGTCCATTTGCCAATGAGACCGACAAAGTGCTAAAACTCAGGAGACAAGTCATTTACACTCACTTCTCTATCCATGGTCTCGAAAGTGTGACGGTAAATGTTCGAGTCCGCTTTCACGTGAGTGGAAAGATAGTCGACGAAATCTTTAAAGTTCTGCTCCAGGTTGATATGTATCCCGTCGTAATTGAATTTCAAGACATGGATGTTGGAATTTCTCTTCTTCTTTGCTCCGATAACATGTATCTCTGAATGATGGATTCGTGAACGTAACGTCAATAGGGTTCTTCTTGGGAAATAATTGGGAAGAGGAGAGAGACTGAAGAGGCATCCACGTAGCTCATCTCGTCGAATCCTAATTCCCGTTACTCTTGAACTTCCGACATGGATTCTATGGATTTGTTTTCAAATCCCAGACTGGCCGATTTCTTCTTGACGTCCAGAGGTTGGTCGACGTCATAGATTGCCACTCGGATGTAGAGATTTGACACAGATCAATTGCTGATCTTGGCCGGATAACTGATGCATTCAAATCCTATGGACCATTGCCCTTCCAACTCAATGTCGTTGGAAAACTTGTTTCGAACCCGGTTGGGTAAGTCATCCTCGCAGAGGTCTAAGGTTCCAGAATTCGACAAGATGCATCTGAATTCTGACATTTTTTTGAAAAAAGAAAGACGATTTTACTTTTTTATAGTTTATTTGTAAAAAGATGTACAAATCTGTCCTCTGGGAGGAAAATACCAATCGTTCTCTCTCTGTCAATTGAACCATTCCGTCCTTGAACACGCTGGGTCTGATCTGATGTTCGGGGACGAACCGTTTAGACATGAACAGGTGAGGGTTTTGATACCATTCACACGACAAAAAAATTAGCAAGACCACTGTGCACACGTGGAATTTCTGGGATCCTGATACACTCTCTGGTCATAGTATTCGTCCTTGACGATTCCGATCTTGACGAAGGGGTGTTTCCGAAAGAATCAAAAGAGAGCCCCGTGGTCTTGTTCCTCTTGTAGAATCCGACCCACTGGTGAACTCAATCAGTGGATCGGCTACAAAATTCTAGGGATGAAATTAACATCCACAGCGTGCGTGACCCAGAAAGTAGTTTTTGAACGGTGTTTTTTAACATATTGCATCACTATCATGTGCCTAGCCGAGTCACGGATTGGCTATGGGAAATAACGGTTTCGGTGACTGAGACGTCATCAGAGGTCACCAGAACGTGAACCCTTACGGGGCTTCACCAGATCTTTATACGCAATGGGACAAAAAGAGAAGCGGAATAAAGATATGGTTTTAATCAGATTGGGTCGGAATTGATGATGTATCCTCCGAGTTTGACGCTTTTCATTCAATCGTTTCGTCTAACGCCAAGACTTTCTGAAAGTGGAAATACCTCTTTCTTTTTCCTTTTCCAGTTCTGCCGTGGAGGTATCATCCTTAATAGTAATCTTTCGTGACGGTCCTGTTTTGTCGACATAGATGACATAGTCGTAGTCCGAAAATACCATGAAATTTATAGTGACGGGTTATGCCTTTTTGAATTTCAAATCGATCCTGATCTTTCCTCGCTCTCCGGGATGACTGATGGTGGAACATTTAACTTCCAGGTCGGGGTGAAAACTAATCCAAACATGGGAAGTTTCTTCCACACTTCGTACGTGTAGACAATACAACAAGGCAGTGATGGAGGTGCTCAACAGTTTGTGTAATTCTACTACCAGATAGCACTGTCTGAACCGCTTGGGGTGTAAGACTGTGTTTCCCCATCCGGTCCAATCAGGGGTGAAATCGAAATCGATGATGTGGGATTCCACATATCGATCCAAAGACGTTTCTGTGGCGGCTGTATATCAGTTCCTGGTGATCATTTCTATCTTTAAGTAGCAACGCAACAGACTTTGATATTTGGGGGCATAGCGTTCCTCGTCGATCGTCACGTCGACGGATTTGATGCCGCAGTTCTTGTAATAGAATTTGTTCTTGAAGGAGCATTACGAAGAACATCCTCACGGGGACTCGACCGCTGATGTTTTTTGAGTAATCGATCTGTAACATGAAATCCCTCACTCTGAAGAAATAGGACTTGATCACGGTGCGTCAAAAATCGTATCGGATGGAATAGGACAGAGATCATAGAGCATGTGGGCATGCAACGTGATGATCTCGATGTCGAAATGAAGGGTGCTGTTCTTGTCATCTTCTAATTCTCCCCAGTGGATCTTTCCCCGTCGATTGGATATAGGTCTAAGTCGGAGATCGTTCCAACAGAAGTACGACCTTGGTATTGGTAGGATGGGGTTTTTGTTGGTTCCATAGATAGACGTAAAACTTGTCGACTTATTTGACGGTGCCCATTAGCCGCATTAGACAATTGTTTCTTTCTTGCATCCATGGCTTGTTTGGCGAGCTTTTCTCACACTTTTGTCATGGCCTTTCTGGTGAAATGTTTGCTTATCTTTCCAAATTAGCAAGTTGTATCCTTCATTTGAATTCATGTGTAGGGGACAGGCTTGCTGTAGTGGTTAAGCGCTTAGCTTGCGGCGCTGACGATCCGGGTTCGATTCCCGGGTTGCACCACCACTAAGTTGGTTACCTCCTGCTTCCATGTTGCGATATAACTGAGAAATTGTTGAAAGCGACGTAAAACACCAATCAACCAACCAACCAACGGTTTTTCTGGTAAGACGACTCACTGCTTTAACAGCCATGTGCATACTCTGTTTGATGCCTGCATTGGTCAGTGGAGGAAATCCGCCTTTTTGGATTCTCTCTTTTTTATTCACTTAAAGTTGCTTTTTTATTTATATCGTCTTCCATTTTGTTCGGGCAGTTTTTCGCTATATCCTTGATTAGCTCTTTGATAGCCTAGTTTTTGGTTTCCATCTCTTTGGGATCCTCTTCTGGAACGGGTTTTATGTGTTTTATTTTTGGTCGAAACATAAGTTTTCGATTGATGACGGTACCTAATAACCTATATGGAATGAATGACACTCTATATCGATCAGGAAAGGGTTTCCGATAGGTGAGCCTGCTTATTCAGTGGCTAACTAATATATCCATTTAAAGAAAACAAAACATATTCTTTTTATATTTCATTTTCATAAGTGAACAGTCCATAGATACATAATAGCTACGAGCACTCATTCGTCCGAAGACATTTCGGAGGGAATTCATTGGTTGGACTAGTCTGGGTACCCCATCCATTTTACCAGATATTCCTTCTTGGCTCCTTTACCTCTTTCTTTTATAACTTCCTCGATGGCGAATTCTTTTTTTGGGTCGAATTTGATCTTCTGCAGTTCGGGGGCATAGAATGTTCCCTCCAACTACTCTTCGTTCATATCCACTCCCTTATACCGATGCACGTCACTTCCTTTGACGGTACCATCAATCCGAAAGACTTCCGTCGTCCACTTGGCTTCGTACCTTTTTCGAAAGATGCCGCTGACTTTGTTCACAAGGTCGTAGTCCCCCTTTCGAAACTTGACCAGACCTGTTTGGATTCATCTCCGTACAGCACGTCATACACCACATTGGCGTTGTTGTAATTGACGCCGGACGGGGCCATGCCGATGGATCGATGGCGGTGTCGTTATAGGATTTGACCAAAGAAGGTAAGACGTCCAAGTACCTTCCAACCCTCTTTTTGCAAAATCTGCAGATGACCAGAATATCGTCTGTAGGATCGGGAACCATGGACGTCGACGGCATGGGGCTCCGTTCCGTAGACGTCTAAGGTAAAGGGCTAGATGCCCTATCTTTGTCGTCGGCCACAGTTTTGTATTGCCGGAGGGGGTCCCCGATAATGTTTGTCCTTGGTGTCCTGATGTTGGTCTTGGATATGACCCTTCCCGCACATAACCGTTCCATCTCGAGATCTATGCTCTCTTTCCGGCAAATGGCTCTTGCCTTACCAAAGTCGACGTCAGAAGGAATGTTGGGAGACGGGTTCAGGTAAAAGCTGGCGGGGCTGGGCGTGACGCAGGTCTTTCCCTTCTTGAGGGGTGGCGGTGTCTTCTTCATGAGAGAAAACAGGGCATGTGTTACTGACTCAGACCACGTCCTCGGTGCCGGTATCCAATTCGTCGGGTGGGGTCGATCTGACGTCGTTGTCCAATATTGACGATCGCAATTTCGCCACACCTATCATCGGGGCTGACCTGTTGGGATTAGGGATCGGCGATGCAGCGGTGTCATCGTAGGCGATTGAGTGGAATAGAATCTGGGACACGGACTGAACAATTATGTTTGCCATGGTCTTGGTCACAATAGACGATCCTTCTTTTTCTAGGTGGTGTCTTTAATCGATCCAACATATTTCTCACGGTTCCTTTCACACTAGAATGTCTCGGAGGACTGCTGATCGCGGAAATAGGTCGAATAGGTAATAAACTCTTGATGAATCTAGAAGCACTGGAATCACTATCAGAAAGAACGGGAACGGGTGGTAAATTCAAGTCTTTGTCGGACACATCTCTCCTAGACTGGGATCTGGTCGGACGCGCTCGAAATGTTCTTCACTCCCAAACACAATCATTTCATCAGTCCCTCTCGAGTTTTCTTCAAGTCTCTTAGACGCTCCGTTTTGTCGTTGATGTTTCGGACGTTGTTTAGCATGCTCATGAGTCGATCTCCATATTGGTTGGGGGTATCTGCAGACATGGTTTTGATCGAGTGCCTCTTGCCTTTTTTCTTTAATAGATTATATGACAGAACGTGGTACGAAAAAAGTCTCTGATACGGTTCAAGAGTCTACGGACCGCTTCTAGATATGTGGTATGAAAAAAAGTCTCAGATGCGGTTCCAGTGTCTATCCATCGCTTCCATGTCTCTGATGCAGCTAGTCGTTTCCATCTTCGTCGTCTCCTTCTTCACTTTCGCTTATATACTCGTTCAACCCAGTTTCCGTCGAAAGGACCACGATTCCCTCGTTGTTGAAGATGTCGGAACGAATCAGGTCCGTTATGGGTTGCAAGTCTAAAAGAATGTATCCAAACGGTCGAGACATGACCTGTTGGTAGACGTCCAACAGCATGGGAAGGTTGGTCTGTCTGCCCAGCATCTTGATCTGCATTTTGTCCCTTGGATTCCTGAACAGGATGAGATAGTGGACGTTCAAGTTCATCTCCCTGTACTGATGACTCCTCTCGTATAAGTTCTGCATCAGATACAACACGCTTGCGTTTCTTTGATGAGACTTTCTCAAGAACCAGTTCAAGATCTTCTGTTTGGCCACTTTGTCGCCGATCATGTCGTCGAAGACAATGACGTGCCTGGCTCCCCTGTAAGTTGTCTCTTACCCCTCTATGAAGAGTCTTTGATTTGGTCGTAGATGGGTTGCCCTTCCTTGTAACACTAGATGACGACCTAGGGCGGATGGTCTACCATGCGATGGGCCTGCGTGACGATCTGGGACACCAAGGTCTTACCGCAAGATGTGGGTCCCGACACGATGCACGAGAACGGATGTTTGAATTTCAAGTGATCGTTCATCTCTTTTTCCGATCTTTTGATTTTCTCTTTTCTCTTTAGTCCAAACCTCTTTTTCGCTCCGATCAGGGCACTGACCAACGCCCTTTTGGAACGCTCACTAGTCGTGGGGTTCTTCATGTTTTTAGAGAGATCAGCATGTTCTTGTCGCACAACCGGTTCCTGGTCTTGACGTCCTAGTGTTTCCTGTATCACTTGTCGTGGACGTGGGCGATCCGATCCACTTTGTTGATAGGTTTGGACCAGGCCTTGTAACTTCTGTCGGGATTGAGTCTCTTCTTCAGATTGGTGCCGGGACCGGTGAAATTGTGACCGGGTAGGTGATATTCCTTGGTATTCTTGTTCAAGAACCTGTTGAACCATCCTCGACCTCTCATTATACGACATTTTGGACATGATTAAATAAAAAAAGGCGTCGAGGTTTATATAGAGTGGTTTTTCTTATTATCTACAACAAATCTTTTTTCGTGCTATCGCGCTCTCTCTCTCTCTCTCTCTCTCTCTCTCTCTCTCTCTCTCTCTCTCTCTCTCTCTCTCCAATCACAAAACGATAGTCCAGCAAAACCTCATACGACAAAGGGTTAATACAGCGACATCCAAATTGTCTATCAGACACATTATACACTCCGTAGTTAGGAGGCATAAGGTAGCAGGTGTAATTACGTCCTGGATCACGTCTTTCACGATTCCGCTTTTTTGTGATTTGTTAAAACGATCGGTTGTATATTATTTTTTTTCGAATTTTTGTATAAATACGATTGATTATTTTGTGAACGATAGCGATGAAAAAGATTGTATACATACCGTTACAGAAATACAAGAAGATAAAAAGAGTCGTTCTTCGAAAGAAACCTCTTTTGCGCCCCCTGATTAATAGAAGGGAACGACAAGTGAAAAAATTCGGTGGCCTGGTAAAAATGGTCAAAGGTGCACCCGTTCTCAAGAAGACCAAATGGACGGGACAAGAAGACAGGCGTGGTGCACTACCCCTTCTGATTCTGATGATAGGATCCGCGTTAGCAAGTGCCCTCGCCGGAGCCGGTTTGGATGGAGTCATTTCGCTTATGGAAAGAAAGAAATGAATTTTGATATATGTTCGGGGTCAAGGGTACGTCTAAACAGATGTATCACATTATTATGTAAAACTGTGTGATGTAATGAAATTTGAATAAAATATTTCAAATCTGTCATCTGTGTTCTGATTGGTCGATGAAAGCTCGATTTTGGACCAAAGGAGTAAGATCTCACTTCCAGTCTTTTGCCATGGTTTCCATCAAAAGTGATGACGTCATCACTTTATGTGTACTAATGACGTCATCATTTATGTATATGACGTCGTCACTTTATGCATTCTGCACCAAAGTGCCACTCATTTACAGGTTTAGACCAAGTCTTGTGACCCTTCTGGATTGAGTCTCCTCTTCGGGTTGGTACTGGGGGCCAGTGACGGTGTGACCGGAGTAGGTGGTATTCCTTGTCATTCTTGTTCAGGTTTCTACGTGGGACAATCCGCGAACGTAACCGATCTGATCCACTACTTTGTTGATGGGTTTAGACCAAGCCTTGTGACTCCCCTTCTGGATTGAGTCTCTTCTTCGGGTTGAGATATTTGCTGTTACCGAGATCCATCTGAGAATGTGATCGAACTGAGGCGACTTATATAGGTAGGAAGTGATCACGTGATTACGATCCGATTGGTAGATGAAATGCCTTCTTTCGATTGGACAGAGGAAACGATTTCATTGGTCGATAATACTCGATAGCGATTGTCGTGTTCCATAGGCGCCACCATCTTAGATTTTGCAGGAAAAAAAAATGTCACAAGAATCTAAACATAGAACACATGACTTTCTCCCCCCCCCCCCCGTTCTAAATCGACGTTAAAGTCCGACGGGTTCGGTAGTTTTGCACATAAGACTTGTGATTATGGGGAAGACGGCGTGGAGATTAAAAGATGTAAAGCATCTACCACATCAACGGGTGAAAAGATGGTGAAAAGGATCCAGACCTTCATCATTCCCCATATTGTTGTGATTCATATATGAAGACTTTTGATCCACCACGGACTCATGGGGTCTGTTCCCATGGTTTCTACACTAATACGCTTCTGTAAATACGCTTCCGTATATAAGTGCCACATTGAAACATTTTTATGTTTCGTTTTTCCAACAATAATTTTGGGAATTCCAACTTTAATCTTGGAAATTCCAAATTTAATCTTGGAAATTCCAAATTTAATCTTGAAAATTCCAACATTAGTTGGAAATTCCAACATTAATCTTGGAAATTCCAACCTTAAACTTGGAAATTCCAACTTTATTCTTTGAAATTCAAACTTTAATCTTGGAAATTTCAACTTTAATCTTATTTAAATCGTAGACATTCCAACTTTAAGTTGATAATGCTTTGCACATCAACAGTAAAGATGGTGAAAAGGATCCAGACCTTCATCATTCCCCATATTGTTGTGATTCGTGTATGAAGACTTTTGATCCAACCAGGGACTCACGGACCCACGGACCCATGGGGGTGTTGCCATGGTTTCTATACTAATACGCTTCTGTAAATACCCTTCCGTATATTAGTGCCACATTAAATTATTTTTATTTTTCGTTTTTCCAACATTAATGTTGAAAATTCCTACTTTAATCTTGGTAATTCCAACTTTAATCATGGAAATTCAGACTTTAAAGTTGGAAATTCCAACATTAATCATGGAAATTCCAATTTCAACCTTCAAAATTCCAACTTTAATCTTGGAAATTGCACCATTAATGTTGGAAATTCCAACTTTAAGCTTGGAAATTCCAACTTTAATGTTACTTTAATCTTAGACATTCCGACTTTAAAGTTGATAATGCTCTGTACATCAACTCTAAAGTTGGCGAAAAAGATCTAGACCTCCATCATTCCCCATATTGTTATGATTCGTGTATGAAGACTTATGATCCATCACGGACCCACAGACCCATGGGGTGTGTTTCCATGGTTTCCACACTAATACGCTTCTGATTGATTGATTGATTGATTTTTGTTTTACGTCAAACCACGAATATTTCACGTATATGGTGATGGCATCTGCCTGATGCGGAGCATACAAATTTTGACCTTTGCAACGGACCCATCCGAAGCAGTGAGGAATTTTTAACGTGCCATGCATACCACAACACGGGGCCTCGGATTTTACTGTCTCATCCGAAAGACAGAACACCGGTATGACCAGAGCGGGACTCGAACCTCGGCCTCCCGATCAGGTGTCCGACGCGATACCACTAGGCCACGCCAGCTTAATACGCTTCTGTAAATACGGTTCCGTATATTAGTGCTACATTAAAACATTTCTATTTTTCGTTTTTCCAACATTAATGTTGGAAATTCCAACTTCAATCTATTCCAACATTAATCTTGGAAATTCCAACTTTAAAGTTGGAAATTCCAACATTAATCTTGGAAATTCCAACCTTAATCTTGGAAATTCCAACTTTAATCTTGGAAATTCCAACATGAATGTTTGAAATTCCAACTTTAATATTGGCCCTCCAAACATTAATCTTGGAAATCTAAAGTTGGAAATTCCAATATTTATCTAGGGAATTCCAACTTTATTCTTGGAAATTCCAACTTTATTCTTAGAAATTCCAACTTTAATCTTACTTTAATCTTAGACATTCCAACTTTAAAGTTCATAATGCTCTGTACACCAACTCTTGATGTAAAAAACAAATACACTTCTTGGAAAGACAATCCGCGAACGTAAGTGATCCGAGATTAAAAGAAGTAAAGCATCTTCCACGTCAACGGGTGAAAAGATGGTGAAAAGGATCCAGACATTCATCAGTGCCCATATTGTTGTGATTCGTGTATGAAGACTTTTGATCCACCAAGGACCTATGGACCCAAGGACTCACGGACACATAGACTCATGGACCCCCGAACCCACGGGCATAGACCCATGGACCTACGGACCCAAAGACCCACGGACTCATAGTCCCACGGACCCACAGACCCATGGGCCTTTTGTCATGGTTTCTATCAAAAGTGATGTCGTCATCACTTTATGTATACTAATGACGTCATCACAGACCCAAGGACCCACGGCTATCAAAAGATGATGACGTCATCACTTTATATGTACTAATGACGTCATCACAGACCCAAGGACCGACGGCTATCAAAAGATGATGACGTCATCACTCTATGTGTACTAATGACGTCATCACGACCCACGGACCTTCGGACGCATAGACCCACGGACAAACAGACTCACGGAACCATAGGCCCATAGACCTATGGACCTTGGACTCGCAGACTCACGAACCTATGGACCCATAGACCCATAGGGCCATGGACTCACATATCGATAGATCCACGGACACATAGACCGAATGACTCACCGACACATAGACCCATAGAGTCACCGACCCATAGACCCACGGACCCATAGACCCACGGATCCATGGACCCACAGACCCATAGACCCAGGGACCCATAGGCTCACGGACTCACGGATCCATATAGATTCACAGACCCATGGACTCACAGACGATTAGTGTCACGGACCCACAGAACCCTGGACTCACAGACGCATAGACCAAACGGACCCCATAGACCCATAACACCATACCATAATACGGCCATCTGCGAATAAAAATGAGTAGAGCGCGGATACTCCGTGCTAAATCAATGTCTATCTAGCACCACACCTTCGGTTGAATTTCCTGGTCTCGTGTGAGAGAAATGACGAAAACAGTACTGTGTATGAGTATTATGCACTTTTTGACTAAATCAACTTCGTCATCTCTATCGATCACGACAATGTGTTTCTATTGCGCATCCAGTATGTGTGTTTACTCGGTAGAACCCTTGCGTGTTTGGTCTGCATATCACCGTTGTCTCTAAGTATACATATGTACATGTCACCAATGTAAAAAAAACAAACTTACATTGATGCAAAAATACAACGTCGTTTCCCCGTGTTGAATCCATTGTTGAATTCCTTCATAAACACGCGTTACTACGACGTCGATGGTGTATTGTGACGTCATTAATATGCATAGCGTCGTCTATCACCATCTCGCGTCTTAGGAAGGGAAAGGTTACTCTCTACGGTAGGTACACATTGCACTCGCTAATGGGATACAGCACAAATCATCATCCACATCGTGAATCTGTCGATACCCCCCTCCACCTTTTTTTTTTCAACATTTCTAGACTTTCGATGCTGCAAAGTGTGATGGGCGATGTAATGTCATTTCGGGGGCAAAAGGATCAAAGTACCTAGACGATCAGTCATGCATGAAGGAAGAATTCATTTATTTTTGCATTACCGTGACTAAGTCAACACAAATGTTGAAAATATGTCAAATTTTATTTCAGACCACAATAAAAAAAACAAACAAACAACAACACTTTTTAGCACATCGATTCAGGTGACTTTGATATTAAGCATTTGCTTTATCAATGCAAGATGTGCTTCAGGGTAGTTCTAGAGAAGAAGTCGAAAATGTGAAAAAGTTAACGACGGACGGACGGACGGACGGACGACGGTAAACGCACTATGACTATAGCTCACTTGAGCCTATGGTTCAGGTGAGCTAAAAAGAAAAAGAAAAAAACAAAACAAAACAAAACAAAAACAAAAACAAAAACAAAACAAAGATACATGATTTATGTTATTCTAAAGTTTTAATTCAATTCTGTAAGTGGTACAGGACAATTTTAAATCACAATCATTTATCATTACCTGTATTGGTTTGTAAATACATGTTTATAAGAGAAAACATTTTGTAAATAAATTACCCTCTTTTTTAGATTTTCCATGCAAAACAAGAGGCCTAAATGGGTTTTTATTTCTCATCTGAGCACAATTTCTTCATTTACAATTGCTTGACTGAATCATTTGCGAAAAAACAAAAATATTTGCTTGCTTATCATATTTTTTACGATTGACAAGTGCCAAATAAATATGTGTGTAAGTGCAAAGCAAAGCCAATGCCCATGCCCAGGCAATTCACTTAAAAGGGCATTTGAACATGTTAAACTGGAGATCTCTGGTTCGAGACCAACTCTGATCAACTTTTCATCCTGGTAATTACAAAACAAGCACAACAGATGGCGAGAAATGCATGATTTCACACCTGGAATTATACACCGTTGCTTAAGAGTACATCTGACCTTAGTTCTATAACACAGAACTCTGGCTTTTACCGTTTTACTATGCTGCTATTTTATATTGTAAATGCGGAGTTCTGTACCATTACGTCATTTTTACATAGCAGCCTTCCGGCGGATTGTCACTTCGAATTTTGATCTTGTGTTTTAACACATAAAAACGCCATGCCATATCAAACGGCGATTGACTGTCGACATTTATCAATGAAAGGAGTACAAAAAGTTGACCATACCTTGTAAATTAAGTTTAAGTTCCCTGCATTTGTTTATTTTAATATTCCTCTGATTCAGATTTAGCGGTTGTGTTTATATTACAGATTTCAGTTTTTTAATTGCACAAACTGAAAAATACTAGACTTCGTCGATGAAGTGGTTTGGATAGCAGGTTATAAAGAGAGGGAAAGGTGAAATAATGAACAGGAGAACTAGGAAGACATAAGAGTTATAAGATATATTAAGAAGGAAGAAATCTTTAATGGAGGGGGTGGGTGGTGGTTTTTATGTGTATATTTGTATTACCATAGGTACATATTTGCCATATTGCATTATTGCAAAACGTTTTTATTTATTTAGTTATTTATCTATTTCAAGTGCTTTCTAGTGTTATAGAGCTGTAATTTATTTTCCTTCGTAAAAATCAGATGGTTCCTTTTTAAGGCCACGAGCATCACTGAAGAGTCATAACTTGTCGAAATGCGTATATAGTGCACTAAATTAAAAGGTATATATGTTCTATATTTATTATAACCCCTTGGCCGGTGTCACTGCTGGTGGACTGATAGTCCCCGAGGGCATCATAAGTCTAGTTTTCAGTGCTTTTGTATTGACATAAAATATATACTTCAAATTTTCAGTCATCAAATTAAATAAATCACTCTAAAACTAAGGAATATCTCCCTCATGCATAGCTCTGTCCTTAGATAGATTCTTTGGTTCACTTTTAGCTTTAACACTGCTCTTCATATTTTTATATATTTTGAGAATTCCAATCATTCGGCCACGCGCATCACTGAAGAGACATAACTTGTCGAAATGCGCATATAGTGCACTAAATTAAAACCTACAACATAAGTTAACTGAGCTCCTGAAGCAATTACCACTACACTACCGAAGCACCTTTTTTACATTTTCATTCAGATCATTTTGTTGTACAGTGTTCAGTCTTCATAGGCAATGCAGATTAACTCTTTCATAGCGGTGCTATAATTTATCATGACAACACAGAAATCTGACTGAAGTCGTAGGACATCGACCCGAAATTCGTCACACAGTTGTGGACAGACGTCAGATGATGACAACAGTCATAAACTCATCAATGGGGTTAACCGCTTTAAGGACAGAAATCGTAATTTTTTGCAACAGCCGTGTATATATAAGTACTCACAATAAAGATATGTAATTAATTAAAACTCAGAGATAAAGTATCAGTTTCAGTCACCTTCATTTAATTCTGCAACACCACATGCCTCCTCCTATCCAGTCGTTTAGATAGAACAGCCATTTTAGCTCGAAATTTCTTTGGGAATTTGGGGTTTTCATTCATAGTGAAATCTGGAAATGCCCAATGAAAGCGATGTTCAACAGGATGGAAGATTCTATCGTTAAACAAGTATCTTATAAGTCTAGAAACGTTGCCATCTTTATTGTGGTCCCGCCGTCTGTGTCTGTACAACTCGTTCTGGATTACCATCTGATCAAAGATCTCGTCGACTGCTCCACCCAAAGGTCCCACAATCTGGCTACACCTCTTCGGCCCCATATCTGTATATCGTCCTTTATATTTCGCCAAAAGATCTTTGAATAATCGGTTTAAGATATCATTCATGAAATCAAGAGGTAGATTTAGTCCGATTCCTCCACCATAGTTGACGGTCCTGTTGTGCATCAGTCTTCTTGCAGATTCCGAGGCAATTACCCTCTAACAGATGCACACAGCCTGTGTGCTAGGAGGTACTTCAGATGATTGGACTTGAAAAAATATACAAGATCTATTTTCCAATGGGACATTATCGCCTCTCCAACGGCTTCTCGTACGGCATCTCGCTTTGTCAGTAGATTCAGACCGCACCATGTGATATCACATGCATAATTTCTCACGTAATCCATGCAGTTGCTGACCCTAAACGTTGATTGGTTCTTGGAGGACTTCTTTATTGTCACACGACAACATTTGTCACAACAGAACCAGTCTCCTTTGGGGACAGCATTCTCCGCAATGCCTACACACTTTAGGTGGTACCATTCTGGCCCTTCACATTTGTCTTCCGCACTGCAGACGATCAAGGGTTCTATGTCTCCGAGGTCAACCTTGCAGATACAGTAAAGATATGATAATGGTTGTCGACTGCAGTCGTCAGAGCAAAACCAAGATTCCTGATGCACGTTTCCACCCACATCAACACAAGATCGATGGAAGAACTGGCCTCGGATGCACCGACTTCCAGCTCCACAGATAACAATGGCGTCGTCTAATTCTTCGCCACAACAGTACACAGTAGGACCCGTTCGATTGTCAACCCTCAATTTGTTGACGTTGGTGTGATGCCAGATGGTTTTCACGCCTTCCAAATACCGGTATCGATCTTCCGAAGACGCGTTTTCAATGTCAAGTGGAGCATCTGGAGATCGGTGTTCATTGCTCATATGTAGGAGCTCCTTCACCAGCAGGCAAACATAACACACATAAGTTCCCACGCATGGTTGAAGTTGTCCGAGATATCTGCTTTGACCTGTCTGAAGTTAAAGATGTTTTGAGGTGGCTTAATGTACCCCTGTCCCTAGCGCTGGCTGCATTGAAGAAGACGTCAAAGTAATCTTGCAACAGAAGCATCTCCTTATGGAATTCCTGGGCAGCAGGTTCTAAACCCTCCAGTCTCTCCCATTCCGTTTGACCATTTGAGCGTGCCTTGTGGGCGTCGTTGCCTCTTTCACAACTGAAACCGTCTCCATATACAAGCGTAGTGTACGGTTTATTTTCGACATCTGGACGTACTTCTGCAATGACTCGTATATGACAATAGCTCCCTGAGCACTACAAGGGTTCTCTTTTAAAATGCTCAGATTTATGAGCGCGCTCCGCTGAGAATACTCCAATGCGTATGGATTAACTATATGCTTGACAACAGTCGCTTAGAAGTGAGTCCGAAACGACGGTAGATGTCTGCATATAATACGGCTAACCACTATAGTTATCCTATTCCTTAGATTATCAAAATTTCTTTCGCTTGGTATGAAAGTGTCAATGGGAAGGTCGACAGATTAAGGAAGATCGTTCCATTTATCCCAGTCCCTGAATGTAGTGGTAGGTACTCTGTTTACCGCGACGTATCTCAAGGCCATATTCAGGTATGTATTTGTTCGTTGCTCTGTTGGGTATATGGCTATAACATTTTTTTCTACATTGTCCCAACACATTGTGAATCCAGGGTGAGTAACATTCATGTATAGAGTTTCATCCATACACTTGACCTCCTCGTCCGACTTATTCTCAGTGCGCACACTAGACATACTGTCAGATCTCTCTCTTATATGCTCCTCGTCGCTACTAGAAGAATCCAGAGTAGACAAGGTGTCTGGGACGTCCAAAGCATAATCTGATTGTGTTGATGACGAGGGTGGATAGGAAAGTCTCTGCTCTTCTCGTAACACCCTGGGCCTTTCATTTTCAAGAGATTCATTTGTCTCAGGATCGAGTGGGCTGTTCAGTCGGTCTTTGATGTTATCTTCAGTTTCAGGGAGTGAGATTGATACCTCCGCTGTAGACTCGTTTGCAACAGGGTCAGCAATGTTTGCCAAGGCATTCTCTACTGCCTCTTTGCATTTGTATGCTGCTGAATCAAACCCCTTACGGATACTATCGATCGCTCGAAGAGTAGACAAGAACCCAACGCAAACACCAGTCTTAGACATCTGTTTAATGCTGTCCCTTTTAAGACCTCCACACCAAAACTGCACAGAAAACACTGTTGGGAAAATATGGCTGTATTTCTAGCTCGATTATATAGCAAACACGGTAGAGCAACACCGGTATGTGGAGTCATGGATTCCACTTCATCGGGTGGTCTCTTGTTACTAGCAGCGGTCAACACCATGTGCAATAAGGGCGCGTTCTTCTACATGGTATCACAAGTTTTATCCCATGTAAAGTTTTCTAGTGCTTCCATATTAGCGTCCTTGCAAAGTATGAAAATTGTTTCAGATTTGAGTAGGTTAGACACTTCCTTCCTTCCCGACAACTTTCAGAAAATGTCTCTTAGATCCTTCAGATGCATTATGCAATCCTTTTATTGCTCGGCCATATTGACGGGCTTTAACAGCCGTAGCGATAGTATCCCACTTTGTCCTACGTTTCTGTGACGTACATGTGATGCCTAAAATTGAGAAAAAATATTCGGTCATTACCCTGTGGTAAAAGACATGTCCGTAAGATACAAAGTGAAACTAGAGGCCCAAGTGGGCCTATATCGCTCACATGAGAGCTATCAAATATTATAAATACAAAGTGACATGGAATGGTACTACAGGTATTTAGTTTTGCTGAATCAATGGAGAAGTCGAAAATGCATCAGAAAATGACAGGCCTAGGGGACAGATTTTGTCCAATAGAGCCAAAAATAACAACACTTCTCCCCATATGTTGCTGTGGTTATCCGGTCTGAAGAAGAAATTTCTTAGTTAAACGAAAACTAACTTGTAATTCTAAAAATGTAATATATGTCACATCATGTGACAAATGTAAAGAAGAATATATTGGGTCAACACAATGTTTAAACCACAGAGTAGCTTTACATAAAAGTAATATAAAGCACTCACAAAACCGAGTGTTTTTTGTGAGCAAACACCTTCACCACTGGTAATGGTAAATTTAAAGTTATGCCTATATACCAAACAGACAACTATTCAATCATACTAGCTATAACTGCATCTTCAAATTTACATTTAAATTTATGCAACAAAGGGTTTATGTGCCTACAATCCAGTACCTTCCTTTGTTTACCTGATTTGTTCTCTATTACTGTCAATGGATTGGCAACATGTACGTCCTCTTTCTTAACCTCTGATATACACCCAAGCTTCAAAAGCTTATATATCTCACCTTGAACAAAATCCGGAGCATTTAATGCCGACTTATTATTCCTTATCTCCGTTGCTGGAGGAATCTTTTTAAATGGTATACCATAACCGTTACTCACCACAGACAAAATATATGGATTTACAGTTGCAGAATTCCATTTACTAAAGGCTGCTTTTAATCTGCTTACAGGTGAGTTACATTCACTCATTAAATTTTTACCTGAGTTGTTTTTAAATACTGCGGAGTTACTGGAGCATGTCAATGAATGCTCAGAATGTTCGACAACAACACTTGTTTGAAAATGACATTTAGGAATTTGATCAAACGAATCAATAGATATACTTATCTTCTTATTATCAGCCTTTTCCTTTTCCGCTGTACATTCATTGGCCCCATGTCCTGGCTTTAAACAATTATAACAAACACCAGGTTTGTTTCCTCTACCAGTATAAGAAGCTTGTGATTGAGATACTGTATGCGATCCGTTTGGATAAGGACGGTATCGGCTCCCGCGCTTCTTCTTATCAGCTTTAATCTTTCGGTTAGCCGAACTGAAAGCACTGTTGATCCTTATTTCATCCTTGGAATTATCTGCCAAAGGATTTACAACATACTTCTGCACCACTTTCAAACCCAATTCAGAAGAATCAGCCATTGTTATTAATTTTTGTCTATAATTTATTAAATCAATACCTTCAGAAAGATTGCGTTTCGCCTCACTCAGAAGCCCTTGTTCAAGGTCAGCGCTGGTGTCCTTCATTTTTGACGTCAATTTAACATTGAATTTGAACTGATCTTCACAACTTTTCCTCTTAAATTTATAGGTGTCATTACATAAAATGTCTTGCTGAATTTTTCCAATCTGAGCAACAGAAAATTCACGATAGCTTTGCTCTTGCTATTCTAACTTTGAAGATATAAGGCTATCAAGATGTTCTAACATCCCCCTTTGAGAATCATTAATTGCCGAACGAACCTCGTCCCGTATAGCCTGTTGAATATTCGAATCCATCCCAACGAAACTATTTGATCTTAACAGAACGAAGCGAAGGCTAGAAGTAATTTACTAAGTAAAACCGCCAATCTATCACGTGAAAATAACTCATTGGTCAACCAATTGTATTAATGTATCATTCCGCTAAGACTATGAATTTCTACTATACTTCGAAACGTAGAAACTATTTAACATACAGTGTTCTTCATTAATCACCTTCCATCAGTACTCTCATTACTTTGATTATGGTAGTGGCACCTGGTTGATCCTATGATTTTTACCCATGTAACGGACCCACCCAAGGACTTTTCCCCTTCTTACAGCAAAATAACATAACGTCCACCAAAGGGTATGCAGTATTGCTTCACGAGTTAAACTAGGGAGGAAAGGGTGGGGACGGAGACGCGTGTCCAACCCTCCCCCCTCCCACACACACACCTTATTTGGTTGGTTGGTTGATTGATTGGAAGCAGGAGGGAAATAACCTCTTAAACATAGTGCGCAACCCGGGAATCGAACCCGGATTGTCGGCGCCGCAAGCCAAGCGATTAACCACTACAAGACGCCTGCCCCCACCTTATTTGGAAAGGGGTTCTTGTTCCCGTTTCTTTTAACGTAGTACGGTTATTTAGAAATAAGTATGCACTTTTATCATAAACCTATAAAGTTGCAATATACGGTTTATTATGTTTCGTGTTTCTAGAATAACAACGCGCCTCCCATAGATCACATGTAAACGATTTCAGTCAAATTCGTATACAAGAGAAAGTATAAAATACAAGTTCAATGACGTCGGACGGACGACGGATAATGCACTATCAAAATGACCCTCTTGAATCTTCGGCTCAGATGAGCTAAACTCACATAGAACAAAGTTTGATCGGGAAAGCTCGACTGAGCCTTCGGATCAGGTGAGCTATTTTTAAACGCGGTACTCAAAGAACCGACACAGAATGAATACTTATTGCAAAAATCATATAAAACATGAACGATGAATCAGGTTTATAACTTTATTTGTTAGATGTAAAATATATGTATTGATATATAGATGTTCTAGTATATATCAAGTTATATAAATTATAAAAGAACAATATGAAAATGTATAAAACCTTTTCAGTCATTTGTATAGATTAACTAAATAAAATAAAAAATAAATGTACTGAAACTGTGTACATATAATAGTATGCCATTACTTATCAGTTGACAAAACATTCGCCGATATTGACTTCATTGATGACGTTAACTTATTGATAATACTTCTACCTATTTCATATGAAATCTAACAATGATAGGCCATGATGTCACGAGTATTATCTAAAACATTTAATTTGGATCATCGTCCTGTATCCTTTTTATCAAAGCTTTGACAGCCTCCAAGTCATCGGGTTGGTAGCGGCTTAGATACACGGGATTAAAATCCACAATATCGTAATTACGGGCATTTTCGTCTCCACCGAGATTTCGCTCCCACCTCGAGCTCGCCATGTCTATTAAGCTCTCCTCCAGGTACCTCCTTTCCATACGTTTGTTTTGTCTATAGTACTGAGGGTGATGAGGTTCAATGTGGTAATGATGATCCAACGCCTTTTTCCACGAGGCGTTATCCACGTTGTGGACCCAGCGTGCCGTGTAACCGACGGCCTGGGCCATCATGAACTTGGTAAGGTCGTGTTTCTCGGCGTCCTCCTCCTTCATGTGATTCAGATACTTCTTGAAACGCTGGAAGGCTTTTTTGATGAATTTTCTATGCGAGCAAACTTGACTAAAGTGTGTCTTTATGTCAAAATCCTGTACTAAAAGTTTGTAGTACTTACTATCCAAGTCGTCAGCTTCCACTGCTTGTTCGGCTTCCACTTTAGCATCCATATCCAGAATATTGTCCCAGAGATAAGTGACCGCTTCTACAAACCCGTTGTCTCTATACCTTTTTTCTACGTTGGAGCGGTCGGATTCGGGAGTCGCAGCAAGCAACACTTCCAACTTTTTATCTTCCATATTTATGTAGTAACCTGAAAGTTTACATTCAAATATAGCAGTGCAACGCCCAATCTTTATTCCGCTTCTCTATTTGTCCCATTGCGGATAAAGATCTGGCGAAACCCCGTTAGGGGTGAACTCTGAATTTCAGCCAGTCTGTGGATCGGCTACACATTCCTAGCAATGAAATTAACATCCCCAGCGTGCGTGACCCACAAGGTAGTTTTTGAACAGTGATTGTTACATATTGCGTCACTATCACACTCCCAGCCGAGTCATTGATTGGCTATGGGAAATTACGGTTTTGGTGACTGAAACGTCATCAGAGTTCACCAGAACATGACCCCTTACGGGATTTCGCCAGATTTTTATCTGCAAGACGACAAATAGAGAAGCGGAATAAAGATATGGTTTTTATTAGATTGTGCAACGCCTACTTTCGTTTTGATTCGGAATAGGGGATTTTCAAACACACGCATGAATTGGACTGTTTCAGTGTTTTCAATCAATGACTATGGTAGAAGTGCGTTTTATTTCGTGAAAAAATCATACAAAACCTACACTTTGGTGAAGTTAATCTAAAAGTAAACCACATTTTACTTTAGACTGGCAGTGCCTGCCTAGATAGATTAAAATATCTAGACAGGTGACCACTAATTCATAATGAAGCTGACCTAGGTTCAAGTGAGGCATTATCGGTTATATTTCTCTCATGATTTCCCTACAGCTCAGCAGCTGATATAATCGTGAACAATTGCGATATCAGTTTGTTTATCATATCACTGAGACAGCAGTATGGATTTGCGTGCTAATAAGTTTTCGTTTTTGGACTTCTCTTTAAAAACTAAAATTGCTTTGGCCGAAATAAATGAAGAGAGAAATCAATCATACACATATCTAAAATATTTACAAGTGCAGTCTGTAAAGTCTGCTCTCTCTGGAGAAATACTGGTGGTTTTGCCGACCGGTTACGGTAAATCATTGATATATGAATTGATTCCAAAGATAACAAACCAGAAAGTCATCATAATAAGTGGTAAATGGTAAGTGCAATATATGAATCTATCTATTTCTATTTTACTGTAGTACTTTATTCCTCGAAGATAGACATCATGCATGTTAATAGTTATTATTATTATTATTATTATTATTATTATTATTATTATTATTATTATTATTATTATTATTATTATTATTATTATTATTATTATTATTATTATTGAAATTACTCTTAGTATGCCCATTGATTGATTAAGTTTTATTTAACGTCTCACCACGACACGGGGCCTCGGTTTTAACTGTCTCATTCAAAAGTTAGGGCACCGGTATGACCAGAGCGGGACTCGATCCCCAGCCTCCCGATCAGGGTGTTACTGGACTTTATTTACTTAAATTGTAAGACTTTAGGTTTAGAGACTTTGTAAAGATATTAAAGTGTATGATACGATATTGTCAAGCGCCAGACTACCATGTATACCAAAACTAAACTGCCGAGTAATAAATATGCAGTAATATTAATATCACGATAAAATATGTAAGTTTTTTTTAAACTTAGTATAGAAGAAAGATGAAACCACTTTTTATATTGCAGGAGTGGGTCCAAAAACTGAACAAGTGACAACATTAATGTCAGGAAAATTGACACATATTTTTAGTCATCTTCAAATATTAATCGGGAAACAATTCACCGAGATACTAAGGAATGATCTGTGTTATACGATCGGTTATGTGTTTGTAGATGAAGCACACTGCGTGGTGAACTGGGGGTGTCAATTTCGGCCGGAGTATCAAAACTTTCAAAACTAAAGTCAATCATTCCCCGGGTAGTATTTGTAGCAATGACCGCTACTGCTATACACAGAATGCAGCTAGAAATAAAAGAAAAACTGTGCATGTCCAAAAACATCAAAGTCGTTCAAACTTCAAATTTAAGAGGTAACATCAAGTTCAAAGCGTCAACTGGAAAGACAACAGCAGAATAGTCATTCGAGGCAATTATTCGACCTTTACTCGACGAACTGTCCAAAGAAATTGACATTGACACATTCCCTAGAACAATTGTGTATAGCAAGCTTAAGTTTTGTGCACTCAGATATGAAATAGCACATAGAGAATGAAATCAGACATTAAATTCTAGAAGACAATATATTATGTTTAATGTGAAATGATGTATAGAAAATTGTTAAAATATGCACATTACACAAATTATATAATTATTCATGTAACAGATGAAAGAGAAGCTCGTGAGATGAGCAATCCTTCCAGTAAACTAAAGTTACTTTTCGCCAGAGGCATATAGCAAGGGATTAAATGCACCAAATATTAGACGGGTAGTGCATATTGGACCACCATCAACACTAGACAGTGTGTAGTGTATATAAATATATCTAGTATCTAGGATGGTTGTAACCACTTATTCCCACTTCCCCAACATATCAGAATAACCTTGACCTTTGACTTACTGATCGGAATATCAATAGAAATTTAGTTACTGACTGACTGCTCAATTTATTTATGATGATGATGATGATATTTAAAATATTTCATAACATGTAGATTATATAATTAATTACTTACATGTATAAATAACAGCTGCATGTTTTATTTCATATATGGATATTTTACTATATATCTTTAAAATGTGCCATTTGTATAAAACATATCATTATGATGCAGTCAATAATCATATGTTGAAATATTTAGCTCAAATATTTTATAATTGTTTAGCATTCAACATGCTCAAGTACATCTGCCATGTAAAGATGATGGATAAATCCAAACCACAAGTCCAAAAATCATGAAACCATAGGACATACAAAATCAGTGAAAATGAAAAACAAATGGAAAATAACAAAATATGTCTACTTGAAGAGCATATGTGAACCCCTGTAATGGAGTGAGATCAGGTGCCCGGGGAGAGTGAGCATCTCCTGCTTGCTAGCAACACCCGTCACATATACCCCGTAGAAAGAGTCAAATCGTGTGAATTCCATATGTATCTATATATGGAGAAGTCGAAGTAGGTAACCTTCTAGTATAGAAGGTGTCAAATCTGTGTAAAGTGATCGGAATCGGTCTCAGTCCAGAATATCATTTAAAAGTCTGGATAACGAGATATCATATGGAGTAATAAGAGTCTCGTAACGACCGTAGAACTTCCTCAGTGACGATGCTAGTCTAGCACATATATAACCCTGGTTGAGCAGCTTAACTGAAAGTCGCCTAGCCCTCAGAACAAAGTCATTGTAATTTGAACATGCTCTGGAATAACGTATTAACTGAGATATGAATACGCCGTATGCGGGCGATGATGGAATGTTGCTACTTATGAAAGGAAAGTTTGTGATAGCGAAATTGAAATTTTCACGTTTGTCATAGAGTGAGGTGTTCAATTGACCATTAATGTCGAAAGACAACATAATATCTAAATACGAAGTAGAATTACTAGTTTCTGTGGTTTCTTTGACCTCCAGTTCACTTGGATAGATGATGCTAAGGTAATCCGCGAATGAAGGATTATTAATTGAAAGCAAGTCATCTATATATCTGTAAGTAAAATTGAAGCCAAGAGCCAATTGTTTTTTTTCCTTGCGAAAGCAAAGACTGAATGAACTCAGCTTCGTATGAATAAAGGAATATGTCAGCCAGAAGCGGAGCACAGTTAGTGCCCATTGGAATGCCGACAATTTGTTGAAAAACCTTACCTCCAAACACCACAAAAATGTTATCGATAAGAAAGTTCAACATCTGAATGACAGCTGTTTCAGTGTATTTATTTTTGGAATCAGAATTTTCCCTAACAAAGTAAGTTTTATCGTGGCCTATTACTATATATTTGAATTTGCGGCTTCCGTTTTTACTAGTAAATGCATTTTGAATAATTTCCGCTAATCTGTCTTTTAATTTCTGATGAGGGATTGTTGTGTACAGAATCGAAAAGTCAAAAGACTGGATGGAGTGAATTTTAGTAAAACTTTTTGATTTTAGATGTTCTAACAACCCTTTTGAATTTTTAAGGATCCACATTTGATTAATTCCACTTCTGAAATATACTGTTTCGCAATATCTATGAAGGCCAGATTTAATTTCTGATAATATTTTTGTGAGTAGCATCGATACAGATTTTGTGGAACACTTCGAGGAACCAGCGATAAAGCGTTGTTTGTACGGAGTTTTGTGCATTTTTGGAATACAGTACAAATATGGAAGTTCTAAATTCAATTTATTTGAGTCAATACCAAACGTATTGAGGACAGATTTATGATTCTCGAGTACTTCCGAAACCGAAAAGTTCGTGAGAGTATAAGTAGGATTTCCTGGAGTTGAATTTAATCCTAATTCTTTCACTAGGCTGTCAAAGTAATATTTCTTACAAGTAAATGTATACCAGATTCAAATATTCATTCTTCTAACATCCTTAGTGAGGTATTTATATATAGTACAGTGTATATAGATTGTTTCTAAATTTCATTATATAATTACAGTGGGCTCCATTTTATCTGATATCGTATTATCTGATATTTCGTTTTATCTGATATGATATTAAAACACCAAACAGTTTCTTTGTATTTCTGTAATAATGTAATATAAATTTAATAATGAATCAATTAATATTATTCATTTACACACATTTGCTAAAATGTCTTGCTGTCCAAACTTTAATCATGAACTTTCAACATCATCTTTACATGCTAATAGTAAGACATAAAGGCCTCAGTTTTGGTCTATGCACCACTTATGGAACAACCATTTGATATTTGTGGGGAGGTTGAGTTGAGAGGGTGGTCAATAGTCTCCCCCACCTCAAAATTAAACCTTTAATGAACAAAACTTATAAATCTTTATAGAGAAAACTTATTGAATATTAATCTGTTTTTGTTTAGCAAACTGATTCCTTGCCATCTTACCAAGTTTCAGCATGGAATGATAGTGTTGAAGCGTCTCTCAACAATGTGAATGAAGCTATTGGAAGTTTGAGTAATGGACAGATAAGTCCTTTTAAATTTCAAGTTAAAAAAAACACTGAGTCGCTCCAACCATCAACCAGGATGTTAATTCAAAGAAAGGCACTGGCATCTGTAGATTCTTTGTATATTTTTAAAAATTTACAAATATCGACTTACAAATTAGCATAGAAATTCAAAATACCTAACTAAGTATAGTTTGGTCTAAAAATTAAGATAAACCAAGCTGTCTGGGTAATGCTCTATTTATACATATCTGTCTGCTCATATGCCTTGTCTGACTGAAAACATGTTCAAGTCATATATATTGACTCTAGGTATTCTTTCATAATCAGAAAATTTTGACAAAAACTCTGATATCATTTTCCTTTGTATTCAGACAAAAATTATAGTTTATTCATCGCTGATATATTAGTCAATAAATTACTAAATAAAATGAAATAAAAATATATGCTAATACCCCATATGTATTTGGAAAATTATATGTTTCAAGAAATGTGAGGTGGCATATTGGTTTTTAGCTATACTGGTCGAGACCAGTCGAGCTTATGTGATACCCCATGTCCGTCCGTTTGTCTGTCTGTAAACAAATCTTGTTATCGCATCTCCTTGGAGACTTAATTCACAGTTGTGCATATGTTATTTTGGTGATGATCCTCCCTCCAGGGGCCCGATAAATGTGCATGGCTAGTTCTCCGAATGTAAATCTATGTAAAACTATAAAATTAGATATTGCATCTCCTACAACACTATTTAGTTCAAAAAGATTTTAATGATGTCATTATGATAGCCATAGGGAGTATTTGTGCATGTGACAATTTGGTGATAATTTTCCCTCAAGGGGTCAAGAAATGGACATGACCAGTTTTCCCTATATAACTCTATGTAAACATGGTTAATGCATTTCTTCTAACACTATTTGTTTCAAAAATATTTTAATAGTGTAAATATGTTAGCACTAGGGATTAGTTTTGAATGCGTCATTTTGGTGATGATCCTCCCCTCAGGAGTTGAGAAATGTGTGTGGCCAGTTTTGCCATATAACTCCATGTAAGCATGGTTTTTGCATTTCCTATAACACTATTTGTTTCAAAAAGGTTTTAATGGTGTTTTAAATATGTTAATCATAGGGATCGGTTTTGCATATGTCATTTTGTTGAAGATTCTCTCCCCAGAGAAAAATGGGTATGGCTTTTTATTCATTACTCTATACAGTCTACTGATGATGCATGTATATTATTCTAGTAAAGCTCCAGTCTCGACAGCGTCTTCTGATTACTACAGGTATCTCAGTCCATGTGTCTGTCACAAATTTTGTCGGAGCTGTATCTTTTATACAATATATAGCATTAATTTCATATTTTAATATGTTGTTAATTATGACCTGAAGATTTGACATCAACTTAAACCAAGGTGATATGTTCAAGGTCAAGGTAATTTTTGACTTCTTTATTGAAAAGGGTAATGAATATCCGTGTCCTGTCTGTAACTTAAACTTCGCATCACAAACATATTATTCTATTAGGTATAGCTCTAGGCCAGAGTCAAGCTTTGTTTGACATGCTTCACACTCAAACAGAGACAAATATTTGTAAATCTGGAAACGAAGATACCTACCTGAAAAAGATAGTGGCAAAGGCTTACCAAGAAACAACAGACAGGTCTATTAAGGAACAACTACTTTTTATCATTGCTGATACCTACACCAAAAAAGAACTTTGCTCACTTATTCCAACTTTAACAATATACTCAATTGATGAAGCTTGAAAACATGCAATGGATAATGGCGGTGGTAAGTTATTTTTCTTTCTTTCTACATTGTACATGAACAAAGGATCTGGATGTCGACAGTATCTCACTCATTATAATTTATTCATGACTTTTACAGATTTGCAAGTAATAACATTACCTCCAAAGAAAAATTGGACCATGCCATAGATTTTTTCTTGAATTTTTCATTTCATGAGGCAAGATATAAAGCGATTTTCCAATATTGATCTATTATATCGTTTGGTCCATAAATTCTTAACTATTTCATGGGTTTCAAAAATATTTTCAGCACTGTTGTCCTAAACCTTTTATCACATTGACCCAAGATTAATATGAATGTCATGGTAAACATCCAATTATATATTTTGTCTGTATTACTTTCCCTGTGATGCATAAATAATCAATTATGATTGATTAAATACAAATTTAGATGAAAAAGTCACAAAGTCATGATGTCATGATGTGTTCACTTTTGAACACCCTTTTTTCTTTTCGCTCACCTAAGCCAAATTCTCAATTGAGCTAGTGTCATAGTGCTGTGTCCGTCGTCTGATGTAAATTTTTTCCCAATCCAATTCAATTAATTCTTCACAACATTTGCACAGAATTTAAAATCCTGGAGAAAGTGAGTATTAAAGGTCGTCTTCTAAAATTGTGCTGATCAAACATTCAAGAAAACTGACTATAAAATTCACCTCAATATGTCAAGTCAATGTCCTAATCATTGCACTGCCTTCTCACTAAGCGATGGCAGTTCTGTAGCATATCGGAAGGCATGTGAAGATCACAATTATGGTATGATTTGTGAGAGATGTAATATGCTTCCCCACTCCATATTGGACATGAGGGAACTTGTTAACAATTTAGGTAATTTATAATAAGTATCATCTATAAATGTATCATATACTTAATGATAACCTTTTCATTTGCATGTTTTATGAATAAAAAAAATTTGGAAAACAAACTCAATATTGGCTAAGTAGCAAGCAGTTTGTTGTCTGTAGTAAACTTTTAACATTTTCTCAACAATTGCAAACAGGTTATCTCCATTCAAATTATTCTATCTTTTTTAATTTAGAAAAATAAATTTTGGTCTAAAGGACTAAACTAGAAAAAAAAGTAAAAAGTATAAAATGACTTCATGTTATATACAATAGATTTTACCTACAAAATTTAGAGCTTAATCAATAATGAAAAAATGTATTAAACTATTCTTTTACTTTTCAGATAATCCACATGAGGAACTTGAGGATTTCCTTGCAATTATTGATACAGTTGAGAAAAAGGTTCTGGAATGGAAAAGCTATTTAGTGCGCTCAGTAAATCAATATTTAACAAGGAGCAGTTTGCTCTCAAACTTCTGTTGAAGCTTCGATTTTAATGGATTGGGCCATGAGGGTTCTGCCAATTGCATATAGAGAAAAGCAGTCAGATTGGTTTGCTCAAAAAGGCATCAGTTGGCATCTGTCTGTATGTATATACAAAGATTCCTAGGGCACGCTTAGGGTGAATTTAAATATTTTACATTTTAAAAATATTATCATTTGAAATAAAGTCAATTTGTAATCTTTTACTTATGAAAACAGAAATAAGAAAGGTGCCAAACCAAACTCCACACAAGCAATTGGTTTTTGGTCAAATACCTGATGAAGAAAAATTCCCAAATATGTGTCCCCCTACCCCGAAAGGGGAGTTTGTAATTCAAAGCTTTAAAAAAATTCACTTTGAATTTTTTTAACAGCAAAGAACATACACACATACTATGGATGCCACTAAGCAGGACTGGCTTGCAGTAGCAACAATTGTACAACACACTTTCATTACAGTAGCCAAACTAATATCTTTCATTAAGTCTGTATATTTGCGGAGTGACAATACTGGCTGCTACCATTGTAGTAATTTATGGTATGCTTTTGCTGATATAAGTCAAAATACAGGTAAATTTAGTTTTCATACAAAATTGATAGCTATAACAGAAAATTTTCTTTTGATATATACATTGCATACAACTTGGTATCTTATCATACCTTGTAATTCTTTTTAAAAATCACTATCAATCTGATTTTCAATCTATATAATATTCTATCATATATTTATAATTACTCTTATGGTATAAATATTAAAAGGTAAGATTTCTCAGAGGTGCAGAATGGGAAATCATATTGCGATTGCATTCATTGTACACATGAGAGCTAAAATAAGAAAAGCTGCAGCATCTAGTGCCGATATTTTATCAGCTGCAGATATGAAATAGGCCATAGATGATCATGGAGGTATACCAGGTTGTTAGTCAGCACATATTGAAATACAATCAACCAGCTCCTCTTTTGGAAATCGCTCTATCAAAGGAATCTCCAAAATATCCAAGGCTATGTTTAATGATGATTATTCAATAACTGTATGGAGGGCATATGAAACTGGCAGGGATATTGAGATTTCTCTTCCAACACAAACTAATCATTTTGATTACAAAATAGTTATTCATCAAGATTTTGTTGTTCCAAATTCTCCTGACGGAAACATAAACTTTCCTACAGGTCATGATGTTTGTGAAGATAACTTCTCATTAAACTGCCCAGAAAATGGATGTCTTTCTACTTTTAATAGCTATTTTGAGATGCAAAACCATTGTCTTCTCGGCAGACACAATGTTAAAAAGGTATTTAGTACATATGATGACATTAAACTTCGATGGAAAGATGCCTGCTTAATTTTGCCCAGTGATGTCTTAAAAAGAAGATATGAAAGCAGCATTAAGGAGGGTGACAGTATGGTGATGATAGGTTGGCCGCTTAAAAAGGAGAAAAAATCTCTGACCAGGTCGGAAGTTCAAAACCCGCTCAGACCATACTGGTGACAGTCTTTTGGATGTAGCCTTAAAGAGTGACGTCCCGTGTCACGGTAGGCGTGGCACGTTAAAGATTCCTCATTGCTTTGGATGGGTCTATTGCATAGGTCAAAATTTGTGTAACCTGCATCAGGCAGATGCCGACAGCAAATACATGCAATATTCGTGGTGTGACGTAAAACAATAAACAATCAATTAATCAATCAATCAATCATAATATGCTTTAACAAAATATGATATTATCACTATTATGTAGAATTATTGCAATCTTTAACTAATATCTCTAGGACTTAGAAATATATATTTTATATTGCTGAATTGATACTCTTATCGGTAACTTGTTGTCAAGATGTGTCAAAAATACAACTAAGTAGTTTTTGATTTATTTGAATATGGCCTTTCCTCTTGAAGACTCATACATAGATAAGGAATTACTTTATTTAGAAATTAAAGTTCGTTTATGTTTATGCTATTGTGATAACAAGTCTGAAATTAATTTCCTTTAATAATAATGACTTTGAAATACTTTAAGAATATCATATAATACGATTACCTTGCTGCATATGATATTTCTTCGCCAGCATATATTTCAAGTAAACTTGACTTTTGACCTTAAATTGAGATCGTAACTCAAACCATGAACCTTTATATCAATGACAAATTTGTATTGGTAAGACATTAGAAAGTCATTATATATTAAAATATAAGGCAAATTTATTGATAAGAATTACATACAAGGTCCTATAGATTACCCGCCCCCAGCTTATTATTGATCAGATACTTTTAGAATATCTATTTACAATTATCGTAAACAACGGGTTTAATTATATTATCTATAAAGGATTATAAACAGATACACTAAAAAATTTAGGCAAATTTGAGACTTCCCCAATTTTTTTCCAAATTTTCATTTTGGAAATATATATATATATCTCTTAATTATATGTTCTTTTTTTAAATAAACAGTCTCTGAAAATGGTAAAAAATGGGTATTTTTCTAATTCATTAAAATATTGTTATTTCAATACATTCAATTGGATATAAAACATAAATACGTTTTATCTGGTCAAAATTTGATCTTATATTTCAAAAAATCTTTGCTTTGTTTTATTGATTATAAATTCTTCATTAATATCATTTACAATTAGATAAACTATAATTGAGATTTAAAATGTGTTTTTTTTTTTTTACTTTTGCCGTAAACACGGCCCAACTTTGATAAACTTTTCATCCTGGTAATTACAAAGCAAACAAAATAGACGGCGAGAAATGCATGATTTCACACCTGGAATTATACACCGTTGTTTAAGGGTACATCTTACCTGTACATTGTTTAGCCTATGATATATTATCAACTGCCAGTAGACTAAGCCATTGCGTATTCTATGTATTGTGCTATAATACAAAAACTCACCTTTACAGTAAATGAAGACGTACGACAAGAGAGTGAAATATATCTCAAACCGTAAGAGATGTGACATTTTGAACACCTTTCCTGCATCCCGTCGAGAAAACACAAACAGAAACTAGCATTCTGTGTTAAACGAATGCTTTGTATTTTATTCCCCATTACCTTAAGCGTTTAGATAGCGTTTTACAATAACAAAACTGAGAAATGCAGCATGCAAACGAATCCGGATCTATAATTACCGTATTTTAGGCAGGTCTATTTCGAAGAAGTGACCGCTGTTCACTTTGGATGTTGACATGATATACTTCATATCTACATAGAGTTATGCTTCAAATTCTCGTTGAGAAAATGTTGTAAACTGTGTGATTACGGAAATTGAAAATACATATAGGAAGTATTAATTTACAAAGTCGTAGATGTTCATATAAATTTCATGGATATTCTGAAATGAAAAATTAATGTACATGCTTTACCATGGACTTTTATATATAAAACTATACAAGTCCTTGACTGAAAGTACACTTGATAAGGTGTTTGTTCATATGATTTAAAACTGGCCGATTGCAATGTCTGATTCTACTGAGGTCACTCTATAATGGACGAGAGACTGAAAAAATTGTGTTTACATGTATGTTTTTATTATAACAGTTCGTTTCCCCTTTGGAAGTCTACAAGTGTTTTCTGGGACTATTTTACATTGCTGAAAATTGATGCCGAAGCATACATGTCTATATCATTTCGATCAGAAGGTCGAGAATATGCGATATTGAGAGTTTCTGTTTTATCATAAACAGTGCGTTTCCCTCTGGAGAGATAAGAGTGTGGGAATTTTGGGGGGCTTTGTTTGTTTGTTTGTTTGTTTGTTTTTTTGGGGTTTTTTTTGGCTTTTTTTTTTTCGGGGGGGGGGAGGGGTGTTTTTGGTGGGGTTGTATTTGCTTTCTATTTTTTTTTTTCGGTTTTATTTTATTTTTTTTTTATTTATTTATTTATTTATTTATTTTGGAAGGGGGGAAGTACAGTATGTACTGTAGAGTTAAGTTTTACATTTGAAAATTTTATCTTGATGTGTGAAAATGACTGTCTACCTGTTCCTTATTCCTGGTCTTTCAATCTATGTGTGTATTTGTTGCAGGAACATACACGCCAAGGAGAATTTACTACATACATTATGGCATCGGTGACGGATCTACAGAGAATTAAAGAAGATCATTTATTGTGTTTTCTATTTCAGCAAATATTGGTTAACAGAAATAAAGACAAATGCACGTGACATATTTTAATTTTTAAATTCATTGACTTAAAAGAAAGTGGAATAGACATCCGACGTATCTGTATAATAAATGTCGCTGCTGACGTGCAGAGTGAAGGAGTAAAGAAGAATAAGCAAATGAAAACGACACAGACATATTCGATTGTAATGCAGTCGCGGTACTGACGTGTGACGATTACTTGGAAAGACAATCGTTACTCCGTTGGTGTAGTTAACCGGTTTACGGGACTGTCTCAGCACTCACTACGATATAAGCACAAACATACACACACAAATTGTTATTTATTACAATCCTCTACATAGAGAACAAGGATCAACAGATTACGCAAGTTGAGGGGATAAAAGAACACAAACATGAATAGTATTAAGAAATAAAATTTTAATGTCAAAAATATAAAGTATCAACATGAACTAATGGTACTCTGCCAGTATGAAAGCGAGCTAGGATCCCGGCTCTATAGGAGTCCCAGATATGACTATAGAGGACCAAAATCAAGACATGTGGTCTTTGCGGCGATCTCAAGATCATACTGTCGGTGTCGAGGGCACTTAACTTGTATTTTTGAACTCAGTGATATGAAATTACTTATCTGAACCTATGAACCTCAATAATTTGAATATAAGACCACTGTATACAAAGAGATGAGAGATTCCCGCTGGATACACGATGTTGAAGAATAAGGTTTTCCGAAAATCAGAATAAGATCTGTCAATTTTTCCGAAAGGTTTTTCTTAGTTTACGGTATCTGTAATCCTGAGTAAAAAGCCTGAACGAAATTTGTATGTTCAGTATGTTTCGCATACAAATCCAAAACATGAGTGTAAGGATATCGCCATCTATCTAGAGGAATTTACAACAGGACATTTGAGATCGTTACGTCGTGTCAAATTCCTGTAGTGTAAATCAGGTACAGAGCAAATTACGTATTTATATAAAAACTTATTCCGTATAAATTTCTCGTAACCCCTCTCTTATCAAGCAGGATCATGCCCATAAAACAAAAAGGTCCGTTTTGGATTGGTTTTGATTTGTTTGTTTGTTTGGGGTTTTTTTTATGTTTGTTTTTGTTTTTGTTTTGGGGTTTTTTTTTTCGGTTTTTTGTTTTTGAAGGTGGGCGAGGGGTTGTTTTTCACGTGTCATATCTTATAAAAGTGTTAAAAGTTACTCACACTGCACTAAAATGTTAAAAAATGCAACTGGTGAGAAAGAGCTTGGTTTTACTATTATTCTTAAGGTCTATAAGACGGAAGTAAATTATGTAAGTCGACTACATGTTCAAAAACGTGTTTGTTTAACGCCACACAAAGATCACTTCATTTTTATAGTGGCGGCACCTGGCCGATCGTATGATTTTTACCTATGAAACGGACCCAACCAAGGACCCTTTCCTTTCTTACAGCAAAACAACAGAACGTCCACCAGAGGTTATACAATGTTGCTGCACGAGTAAATCAAGGGCGGAAGAGTGGAGACGGAGACATGTGTCCAACCTCCCCCCACCCCCACACCTTAATTTGACAAGGGGTTCTTGTTCCCGTGTCTTTTAACGTAGTACGGTAATTTAGAAATAAGTATGCACTTTTATTATAAACCTATAAAAGTTGTAATATACGGTTTAGTATGTTTCGTGTTTCTATAATAACAAAGCGCCCCCTATGGATCACATTTAACCGATTTCAGTCAAATAAATTCGTATACAAGAAAAAGTTTAAAACACAAGTTCAATGACGTCGGATGGACGACGGACAATGCACTATCAAAATGACCCTCTTAAATCTTCGGCTCATTTGAGCTAAACTCACATAGAACAAAGTTTGATCGGAAAAGCTCGACTGAGCTTTCGGATCAGGTGAGCTATTTTTAAATGCTGTACTCAAAGAACCGACGCAGAATGAATACTGATTGCAAAAATCATACAAAAATGAACGATGGATCAGGTTCATAATTTTATTTGTTGGATGTAAAATACATGTATTGATATATAGATTTCCTAGTATATATCAAGTTATGTAGATTATAAAAGACCAATATGAAAATGTATACAACCTTTTCAGTCACTTCTATAGATTAACTAAATAAAATAAAAACAAATGTATTGAAACTGTGTACATGTAATAGTTTGCCATTACTTAACAGTTGACAAAAATGAGTCGATATCGACTTCATTAATGATGTTAATTTATTGATAATACTTCTACCTATTTCATATGAAGTCCAACAATGATAGGCCATGATGTCACGAGTATTATCTAAAACATTTAATTTGGATCATCGTCCTGTATCCTTTTTATCAAAGCTTTGACAGCCTCCAAGTCATCGAGTTGGTAGCGGCTTAGATACTCGGGTTTGAAATCCACGATATCGAAATTACGAGCATTTTCGTCTCCACCGAGATTTCGCTCCCACCTCGAGCCCGCCATGTCTATTAAGCTCTCCTCCAGGTACCTCTTCTCCATACGTTTGTTTTGTCCATAGTACTGAGGGTGATGAGGTTCAATGTGGTAATGATGATCCAACGCCTTTTTCCACGAGGCATTATCCACGTTGTGGACCCAGCGCGCCGGTAAAGTTGTGTTTCTCGGCGTCCTCCTCCTTCAAGTGATTCAGATACTTCTTGAAACGCTGGAAGGCTTTTTTGATGAATTTTCTGTGCGAAAAAAACTTGACTAAAGTGTGTCTTTATGTCAAAATCCTGTACTAAAAGTGATACACATCTTTAGTCATCATGAAATATTAATCGGGAAACAATTCACCGAGATACTAAGGAATGATCTGTGTGATACGATCGGTTATGTGTTTGTAACTCTATGTAAAACTATAAAATTATATATTGCATCTCCTACAACACTATTTTGTTCAAAAAGATTTCAATAATGTCATTACGATAACCATAGAGAGTATTTGTGCATGTGACAATATGGTGATAATTCTCCCTCCAGGGGCCAAGAAATGGGCATGGCTAGTTTTCCCTATATAACTCTATGTAAACCTGGTTAATGCATTTCTTCAAACACTATTTGTTTCAAAAAGATTTTAATAGTGTTAATATGTTAGCAGTAGGAATTAGTTTTATATGTGTCATTTTGGTGATGATCCTCCCCTCAGGATCTGAGAAGTGGCCAGTTTTTCCTATATAACTCCATGTAAACATGGTTTTTGCTTTTCCTATAACACTATTTGTTTCATAAATGTTTTAATGGTGTTTTAAATATGTTAATCCTAGGGATCGGTTTTGCATAAGTCACTTTGGAGACGATTCTCTCCCCAGGGAAAAATGGGTATGGCTTTTTATTCATTACTCTATACAGTCTGATGATGCATGTATAGTATTCTAGTAAAGCTCCAGTCTCGACAGAGACTTCTGGTTACTACATGTATCTTAATCCATGTGTCTGTCTGTCACAAATCATGTCGGAGCTGTATCTTTTATACAATATAGAGCATTACTTTCATATATTAGTATGTTAGTCAGTTATGACCTGTAGATTTGCCATCAACTTAACCCAATTTCATATGTTCAAAGTCAAGGTACTTTTTGACTTCTTTATTGAAAACGGTAATGCATATCCGTGTCCTCTCTGTAACTTTTAAACTTTACATCACACACATATTATTCTATTAGGTATAGCTCCAGGCCTAAGTCAAGCTTTTACTCATGAGAACAGAAATGAGAAAGGTGCCAAACCAAACTCCATCCAAGCAATTGGTTTTGGCCAAATACCTGATGAAGAAAAATTCCCAAATATGTGTCCCCCTACCCCGAAAGGGGAGTTTGTTATTCCAAACTTTGAATTTTTTTACAGCAAAGAACATACACACATACTATGGATGCCACTAAGCAGGGCTGGCTTGCAGTAGCAACAATTGTACAACACACTTTGATTACAGTAGCCAACAAATGTCTTTCATTAAGTCTGTATATTTGCGGAGTGACAAGGCTGGCTGCTACCAGTGTAGTCAATTATGGTATGCTTTGGCTGATATAAGTCAAAATACAGGTAAACTTATTTTTCATACAAAATTGATAATTATATTAGAAAATAATCTTTTGATATATACATTGCATACAATTTGGTGTCTTATAATAGTTTGTAATTTTTTTAAAAATCACTATCAATTTGATTTTCAATCTATATAATATTCTATCATATATTTATAATTACTTTTGAGATATAAATATTAAAAGGTATGATTTCTCGGAGGCACAGAACGGAAAATCATATTGCGATTGCAAGTTTTCACACATGAGAGCTAAAAATAAGGAAAGCTGCAGCATCTGGTGCCGATATTTTATCAGCTGCAGATATGAAATAGGCCATAGACGATAATGGAGGTATACCAGGTTGTCAGTCAGCACATGTTGAAATACAATCAACCAACTCCTCTTCTGGAAATCGCTCTATCAGAGGAATCTCCAAAATATCCAATGTTTTGTTTAATGATGATTATTCAATAACTGTATGGAGGGCCTATGAAATTGGCAGGGGTATTGAGATTTCTCTTCCAACACAAACTAATCATTTTGATTACAGAATAGTTTTTGTTATTCCAAATTATCCTGACGGAAACATAAAATCTCCATCAGGTCATGATGTCTGTGAAGACAATTTCTCATTAAACTGCCCAGAAAATGGATGTCTTTCTACTTTTAATAGCTATTTTAAGATGCAAAACCATTGTCTTCTCGGCAGACACAATGTTTGAAAGGTAATTAGTACATATGATTACATTAAACTTCGATGGAAAGATGCCTGCTTAAATTTGTCCAGTGATGTCTTAAAAAGCAGATATGAAAGCAGCATTAAGGAGGGCGACAGTATGGTGATCATGGGTTGGGCGCTTAAAAATGAGAAAAAATGTGTGCGATTCTCTGACCAGGTCAAAAGCTACTTGTCAGGTATATTCGAGGTTGGAGAAATCAGTGGAAAGAAATCAAATCCATCTACAGTTTCACAGAATATGAGGGTAGCCAGACTTGCCGATGGATCCAAAATGTTCAAACCCCATGAGTATATAGAAGTTGGACAAATTGCTTCATATTTTTTCAAGATTATCTTGTTTGAAAAAGTGTGGAAGACGCAGTAATGTCATTGATGTAGGCGACTCTGATTTAGAAGCAATCATTCATGCCATTAATGCAGATGAAGTAAAAGAGCTTTTGTGAATAAATCAAAGAGAACATAATATATTTTAAATGTAAATGTCTGTTAGTCTGTCTGTCTGTCACACTTTGAGTGTCACACCTTATAACTTTTAATGGCAAAAATAGGGCTTCGATACTTTCAATGTTTATTCCTTGTGACAATACCTTTTTTCAAATACCATGATCTTTGACTTCACGAGCTTGACCTACTATTATGAAAATTTTAACTTTCGCTATAACTTTTTATTGGCAAGTAATAGTGTTTTGATATTTCACATGTGTATTCCTTGTGACTTGACCTTGTGTAAAATTTCACGATTCTTTAATTTTTGATCCCACGATCTCTGACCTTGGAATTTGACCTACATTTTTGAAAATTTAACTCTGGCTATAAATTTTTGTGGCAAGGGATAGGGGCTTTGATATTTCACATGTGTATTCCTTGTAACAAATAAACCCTTCGCAAACGACAAACGTGTTCCTTAGAACATGCCACTATGTTTTTGTTTTTTAATGTCTTCTGTGAAATGTGAAATTTTCAACTTGGTAGGCATGAAGGATTTGATTAAACTAAGCAATTGACCCTTCCATTTATACGCGAAAAATTCTCATATCAGATGTAGTCACAATAGTTTACACCTCGGTCATGCGTCGGACAAACATTGAAAATGTATTGTGACGTCACGAAATTCAATAAATATTCCGCGAAAGGTATGAGTCCATTGATTATAAATTTTAGATATTTTATGAATGCAAACATGTATTTATAAGGCCATACTTGTGTCAGTCTTTTGGATGCGACCTTAAAAATTGATGTCCCGTGTCACGGTATGCGTGGCACGTGAAAGATCCCTCATTGCTTTGGATGGGTCTGTTGCATAGGTCAAAATTTGTGCAATCTGCATCAGGCATATGCCAACAAATATGCATGCAATGTTCATGGTGTGACGTAAAACAATAAACAATCAATCAATCATAATATGCTTGAAAAAAATATGATATTATCACTATTATGTAGAATTCTTGCAGTCTTTATATTTTAACTGATATATCACGGACAAGAAACATTTTATATTGCTGAATTGATACTCTTATCAGTAACTTCTTGTCAAGATGTGTCAAAAACAACTCAGTAGTTTTTTATTTATTTGAATATGACCTTGCCTTTTGAAGACTCATACATAGATAAGGAATTACTTTATTTAGACATTCAAGTTCATTTATGTTTATGCTGATGTGATAACAACTCTGAAATTATTTTCCTTCAATAATTATGACTTTGATATACTTTAAGAATATCATTTAAAATGATTACCTTGCTGAATATGATATTTCTTCGCCAGCTTATATTTCAAGTGACCCTGACTTTTGACCTTGAATTAAGATCGTAACTCATACCATCAACTTTTATATCAATTGTAAATGTGTATTGGTAAAACATTAAAAAGTCATTATGTATTAAAATATAAGGCAAAATTTATACATACAAGGTCCTATAGATTAAGCCCCCCCCCCCTATTATTGATTAGATATCTGTAGAATATTTATTTACAATTATCGTAAACAATGAAGTTAAATTATATTATCTATAAAGGATTATAAACAGATAAACTAACAAATTTAAGCTAATTTCAGACTTCCCCAATTTTTTCCCAAATTTTCATTTTGTGATATGTGAGAAATCATGTTGTCTTGGAAATCACTATATAACAAAATCCCACTTATTGTGATATCAATTTTGTTAGACTGATTTCAGTCTATACTTTGATATATATCTGACCTGTACATTGTTTAGCCTATGATATATTATCAACTAAGCAATTGCGTATTCTATGTAATGGCCTATAATACACCTTCACAGTAAATAAAGACGTAAGATAAGAGAGTGAAATATATCTCAAACCGAAAGAGATGTGACATTTTGAGCACCTTTCCTGAATCCCTTCGAGAAAACAGAAACAGAAACTAGCACTCTGTGTTAAACGAATGCTTTGTATTTCATTCCCCATTACTTCAAGCCTTTAGATAGCGTCTTACAATATCAATCCCGAGAACTGCAGCAATCAAACGAATTCCGGATCTATAATTACCATATTTTTAAGCAGGCCCATCTCGAAGAAGTGACCGCTGTTCACTTTGGATGTTGACATGATAGTATTTTACTTCATATATACATAGAGATATGCTTCAAATTCTCGTTGTGAAAATGTTGTAAAACTGTGTGATTACGGAAATTGAAAATACAAATAGGAAGTATTTATATATATATATATAATTTACAAAACCGTGAATGTTTATATAAATTTCATGGCAATTCTGAAATGAAATAGTAATGTACATACTTTACCATGGACTTCTATATATAAACATATAGAAGTCCTTGACTGAACGCACACTTGATAAGGTGTTTGTTCATGAGATTTAAAACTGGTGGTGGGTTTCCGATTGCAATGTCTGATCTTACTGAGGTCACTCGATAATGGACGAGGGACTGATAAAATTGTGTTTACATGTATGTTTTTATTATTACATTGCGTTTCCCCTTTGGAAGTCTACGAGTGCTTTCTGGGACTATTTTACATTGCTGAAATTTGATGCCGAAGCATACATGTCTATATCGTTTCGATCAGGAGGTCGAGAATATGCGATATTGCTAGTTTCTGTTTTATCATAAACAGTGCGTTTACCTCTGGAAATATACGAATGTGGGATTTTTGGGGTGTTTTGGGTTTTTTTGTGTTTGCTTTTGTTTTTGTTTTTTGGGTTTTTTTTATTTTGGGGGTTTTTTTTTTGCGGGGGAGGATGTATTTGTTTTGTTTTGGGTTTTATTTATTTATTTTTTTTTTTTTTTATTTTTTTTTTTTATTTATATTTTTTTAAAATTGGAGGCGGGGGAGAGTATATGCGATATTGAGAATTTCTGTTTTTATTATAACCAGAGAGTTTCCCTCTGGAAATATAAGAGTGTGAGGTTTTTGTTTTTTGGGGGGTTTTTTTGTTTTTTTTTTCCGGGGGTGGGGTTTTTTCTTTGGGGGGGGAGTAGAGTATGTTCTGTAAAGTTAACTTTTACATTTCAAAATTTTATATAGATGTGTGAAAAATGATCGTCTACCTGTTCCTTATTCCTGGTCTTTCAATCTATGTGTGTATTTCTTGCAGGAACATACACGCCAAGGAGAATTTACTACATGCATTATGACATCAGTGACGGATCTACAGAGTATTAAAGATCATTTATTGTATTTTCTATTTCAGCAATTATTGGTTAATAGAAATAAAAACAAACGCACTTCACATATTTTAATTTTAAAATTAATAGACTTAAAAGAAAGGGGAATAGACATCCGACGTATCTGTATAATAAATGTCACTGCGGACGTGCAGAGTGAAGGAGTGACAATCGTTATTCGGTTGGTGTAGTTAACCGGTTTACGGGACTGTCTCACCACTCACTACGATATAAGCACAAACATACACATATTTATTACAATCCTCTACATAGAGAACAAGGATCAACAGATTATGCAAGTTGAGGGGTTAGAAGAACATAAACATGAATAGTATCAAGAAAGAAAATTTTAATGTCAAAAATATAAAGTATCATCAACATGAACTAATGGTACTCTGCCCGTATGAAAACGAGCTAGGGTCCCGACCCTAAAGGAGTCCCAGATATGACTATAGAGAGCCAAAATCAAGACATGTGGTCTTTTCCGCGATTTCAAGATCATACTGTCGGTGTCGAGGGCAGTAAAGGACAGTAAGGACTTCCTGTAGTGCAGTGGAGTTAAAGAGCAAATTTCGTGGCTCTATTGAAACTTATTCCGTATTAGTGATGCAGAATCGGACAATTTTCATAATCGATGATCGGACAATAATCGGAAATCATAACCGATCGATGATCGATTATAATCGGACGAATAAAAAACCATTTTGCAAGGGGATATTTTTATCATTTGACAATGTAATCATGTATGTTGAATATTTTTTTTATTTGAAAAATACAATAAACAAGAAATTTTAAACAATAAAATATATCTCAATAACAAGATAACAAATGTCTTTACCAAAGACGAAACAAGAATAACTAGCAATTCCTTTATTCTATGGAAAAAGTAAAAGGGAATAACCTATTTTAAAAAGCATGATACATTCATTCTGATGATTGTTTGAAAATTACAAATGTCATGAAATTGAATAAGTTTGGTTTTTTTTTTTCACTTTCAGTCATCTGTGTATGAATCAGAGGAAATTCTGCAGGTGGCAAGATAAACGAATTTTTTAACAATGAAATTTATACAAAGATAAGAGAATCAAACAAAAATACTATATGTTCACACGTTTTTATCTTGATTCATTCAAATTTGTATGTAAAAAACAATAATTATTGACATTTAAGTTTCATTTCAGTAATAAGATGGGGCATTCCGGTCATTTCGGTAGATAGTTCAGAGACCTATATGCAGTCAAGTCCGGTGAAGTGACGCGGCCGGTGGAAGTGACGCAGTTATACGTGACGGATTTTGACGTAATACTTGACGTATTAATCAGAAGATAAAATTGTGAATTGACCAAGTAATTGTGAATTGACCGAGGTATGTATAAATGTGAATTTATTTCAGAATGGTTGTTTATTAAACGCATCGAATTTCACAACATGTGCTCATTGTTTACACTATGACGACACTTGCTAGCTCATCAATATTCATGAAAGTTGCAAAAGATGGCATTGCACTTTGTTTACTAACCTTGCATTTACATCGTTTCCTAAAAATGTGTTAAACACATCCCAATTTATCCACTTATTAAATATAATTCATAGAAATCACATCACCGGACATGATAGGCACTGTCATTTGCATGCAGGCAGAGACATATATACACAGAGACTGGAAACTCGCAGCTTCGCCCGGCATATGATGCACGTCCTTTTGTTATGCTAATTAGGTGACCGCGCTCTACAATACACCGATTTTAACCGTTGGATATCGCCTGGGGATGTATAGCGCAGTTGGTCTTTTCCTGCCGACGTACCTCAGTTCAAATTCTACGGGCGATGTGTAGAAATAATATTCTCCTTTTTCTTTCTAACAAAATCGAGACAAAGTTGTATCATTAATCATTATTAAAAATATTTTTAAAACCAAGATTTTTAATGAGACGCCTTCATTTCCTGCTTTTTTAAAACAATTATTTCTATTTATATATTTATTCATTTTAAACAGCGTTTGTTGCCTTTTACGATTTGTTGATATATGCTATCAATGCCCCTGCCTTTGCTACTGTTTGTTCACCCCAGGGGAAGCACCAGCGTCTGTCTTTGTCATTCATGGGCAGTAAATAACAATGTTGTGTTTATTTAAAAATTCAGATGGTAAATAGCAAAATAATGTTTTATCTGTTGACGTGGTATGAGCTGTTTTACTCCCTCCTATGTAAAGAAGTAAAAACAAAATGGTGACCCGCCGGCCACAGAAAATTTGCATTGCAAGATGTCCCCGTTATATGTTTATAACTGCTTCAGTTCGTACTAAAATAACAACCATTACTTCTTTGATGTTTATAGAATGACTTTCAATATAAAAACAATATATATATCGACAGGTTATATGATTATTTTGTTCTATATAGTATGGTATCGGTTTTCTGGTTAAAAACGATTGAAGATTTACCGCGTATGTAAAATTGGATTAAAATCAAATAACGAATAAAGTCTTCTACACTCAATGATATAAAATGTGTTTGAAACCTTTCTTAACACACACGTGTGAGTTTAGTTATGTAAAGCCTATTTAAGGACATTAATTTTTGTTGTTTTAACAATTTTTCTTGCCGTTGTCGTTTCTCAGCGGGTTCGGTAGTGAGTAGAAAAATGTCGCGAAATCCTCAAATACGGCCGGGTATTATGCATGATTTACAGATAGTTCATACGAAAATTAAAGCACTATGACTATAATAAACATTGATGGTGCTATAAACGAAAAATGGTGGCATGTGCTTCAATATTGTGTAAAAGTTTTGCATAAACCCAAGTGAATGTTTTCAGAGGTCTATCACAACTAATGGCTTCTGATCGGGGTTATGTCTTCACATAATATAGATCATAAATGAAATGAAATGTTTTATGATTCAAATGATTAGTATATTGCTTTTTTTACTTATCTGAACTACCTTTGTTTCAAAAGCGATGCAAATTCCTCTTCTTTGCAAGCTTAATGCTTTCAAGCGAATGAATGCCGAGAACAATATGGCGGACTTCCGGCTTATCGAGATGCCTGTCGGGAAATGTTACTTATGTCAGAGAGCTATATAGCTTTCAATGGGAGTTTCCAGTCTCTGTGTATATGTCTCTGATGCAGGTGAGTCATTTTAACATTGTTTACGTTCAGCGTTGTACGTTTTAGTGACTAATTGTGATAATTATTTTTAGATAAGAGTCTGAAACAATAATTCATGAAAACAAAAGTTCGTTGTATTGAAGAAATGTTAACATAAATATACATTAAATGCTTAAGTGCGTCACTTCACCGGACGGCATCGTATGTCTCTGGATAGTTACACTACATTTTACGAGTCAATTTGGATGATAAAACTTCTTCTTCTTCTTTGTTTTTTTTTTCCGGCGATTTTCGATTTTTGAAAATAGAATCGAAAATCGAAATCGGCGCACTTTCAGCGATCGACATTCGATCATCGTCGATAATCGTTTCATCACTATTCCGTATAAATTTCTTGTACCCCTGTTTATAAAGCAGGATAATCCTCATAAACAAAAAAGGTCCGTTTTCGATTGGTTTTGATTTGTTTGTTTGTTTCGGGGTTTTATTGGGGGGGGGGGTTGTTTGTTTGTTTGTTTTTGTTGGGGGGGGCTGTTTTGTTTTTGTTTTGTTTTGTTGGGGTTTTTTGGGGTTTTTTTATGCTTTTTTTTTTTTTGGTTTTTGAAGGGGGAAAGGGGTTGTTTCCTTTTTATGTGTTATATGTTATAAAAGTGTTAAAAGTTACTCAAACTGCATTAAAATGTTTAAAAATGCAACTGGTGAGAAAGAGCTAGGTTATACTATTATTCTTACGGTCTATAACACGGAAGTAAATTACCTAAGTCGACTACATGTTCAAAAACGTGTTTGTTTAACGCCACAGAAAGATCACTTCAATTTTATGGTGGCGGCACCTGGCTGATCGTATGATTTTTAACCATGAAACTGACCCAACCAAGGACTCTTCCCCTTCTTACAGCAAAACAATATATCGTCCAGGTTATACAGTGTTATACAGTGCTCCACGAGTAAAAGAAGGGCGCAAAAAGTAAGGACGGAGATACGTGTCCAACCCCCAACCCCCTCTCCCACACACACACACACCTTATTTTGAAAAGAGTTCTTTTTTAACGTAGTGTGGTAATTTAGAAATAGCTATGCACTTTTATCACAAACCTATGAAAGTTGTAATATACGGTTTAGTATGTTTCGTGTTTAACAAAGCGTCCCCTATTGATCACATGTAAACGATTTCATTCAAATTTGTTTACAAGAAAACGTTTAAAATACAAGTTCAATGACGTCGGATGGACGACGGACAATGCACTATCAAAACGACCCTCTTGAATCTTCGGATCGGGTGAGCTAAATTCACATAGAACAAAGTTTGATGGGAAAAGCTCGTCTGAGCCTTTGGATCAGGTGAGCTACTTTTAAACACGGTGCTCAAAGAACTGACGCAGAATGAATGAAATTAACATCCCCAGCGTGCGTGACCCACAAGGTAGTTTTTGAACAGTGTTTGTTACATATTGCGTCACTATCACGTGCCTAGCCGAGTCATTGATTGGCTATGGGAAATAACGGTTTTGGTGACTGAAACGTCATCTGAGTTCACCAGAACATGACCCCTTACGGGATTTCGCAAGAGGACAAATAGAGAAGTGGAATAAAGATATGGTTTTAATCAGATTGTGCAGCGCCTACTTTCATTTTGATTCGGAATAGGGAATTTTCAAACATATGCATGAATTTGGCTTTTTCAGTGTTGTCAATCAATGAATATGGTAGAAGTGTGTCTTATTTCGTAAAAATTCATACAAAATTAACACTGGGGTGAAGTTAATCTAAAAGTAAACCACATTTTACTTTAGACTGGCAATGCCTGCTTAGATAGATTAAAATATCTAGACACGGGACAACTAATTCATAACGAAGCTGACCTAGGTTCAAGTGACGCAATATCGGTTATTTTTGTCTCATGATTTCCTTACAGCTAAGCAGCTGATATAATCGTGACCAATTGCGATATCAGTTTGTTTGTCATATCACCGAGACAGCAGTATGGATCTGGGTGCTAATAAGTTTTCGTTTTTGGACTTCTCTTTAAAAACTAAAATTGCTTTGGCTGAAATAAATAAAGAGAGAAATCAAACATACAAATATCTAAAATATTTACAAGTGCAGTCTGTAAAGTCTGCTCTCTCTGGAGAAATACTGGTGGTTTTGCCGCCCGGTTACGGTAAATCATTGATATATAAATTGATTCCAAAGATAACAAACCAGAAAGTCATCATAATATCTCCCCTTAACTCTTATCATCAGCGAGCAAGTAGAAAAAATGGGGAAAAGAGCGATTTGGATAACGGACAGAGTTTTGAGCGATCTGACGTGGAATGGTAAGTACAATATATGAATCCATTTATATCTATTTTACTGTATTACGATTCTTTGAACACAGAAATCATGCATGTTAATGGTTATTATTATTATTATTATTATTATTATTATTATTGCTGTTGTTGTTGTTATTATTATTATTATCATTATTATTATTATTATCATTATTCCATTATTGAAATTACTCTTAGTATGCCCATTAATACTTTATCTATTTTTCTGAACAACTTCTAAAAACCAGTGTAGTATTTTCTTAGATTTTAAGACTTAAGGTTTAGAAACCTTGTAAAGATATTAAAATGTATGATACGATATTGTATGCACCAGACTACCATGTATACCAAAACCAAACTGCCGAGTAATAAATATGCAGTAATCTTAATATCACGATCAAATATGTGAGGGGGTTTTTTTAATTATTATAGAATAAAGCTGAACCACTTTTTGTATTGTAGGAGTGGGTCCAAAAACTGAACAAGTGACAACATTACTGTCAGGAAAAGTGATACACATCTTTAGTCATCCTGAAATATTAATCGGGAAACAATTCACCCAGATACTAAGGAATGATCTGTGTGATACGATCGGTTATGTGTTTGTAGATGAAGCACACTGCGTGGTGAACTGGGGGTGTCAATTTCGGCCGGAGTATCAAAAAATTTCAAATCTATAGTCAATCTTTTCCCGGGTAGTATTTGTAGCAATGACCGCTACTGCTACACACAGACTGCAGCTAAAAATTAAAGAAAAAATCTGCCTGTCCAAAAACTTCAAATTTAAGAGGTAACATCAAGTTCAACGTTATTAAAAGACAAGCGTCAACTGGAAAGACAACAGCAGAATAGTCATTCGACCTTCGATGAACTGCCCAAAGACATCGTCACATTCCCTAGAACAATAGTGTATAGCAAGCTAAAGTATTGTGCACTCCGATATGACATAGCACATAGAGAGAGAATGAAATCAGACAGGAATATAATGGATTTCATAGCACAGTACTATGCCCCTTGCACACCAAGCGTAAGTTTTAGAAGATTGATTGATTTTTGTTTTACATCACACCAGGAATATTTCACGTATATGGTGACGGATTCTGCCTGATGCGGGATATACAAATTTTGACCTTTGCAACGAACCCACCCGAAGCAGTGAGGGATCTTTATCGTGCCGTGCAAACCACGACACGGGGCCTCAGTTTTTACTGTCTCGTCCGAAAGACAGGACACCGGCATGGCCAAAGCGGGACTCGAACCCCGGCCTCCCGATCAGGAGTCCAGCGCGATACCTCTAGGCCACGCCGGCTTCAGTTTTAGAAGAAAATACACACACACACATATATATATATTCTATCTTGCTTTATTACATGCCCGATTACATGTCATATATACAACAGGCAGCACGTGTCTAATTATCCAAAATAAAACACAGATTTGACTAGATTTCCATGCATTCAACATTCATTATATTTAATATGTAAATTGGTAGGAAATTGTTAAAATATGTACATTACACAAATCATACAATTATTCATGTAACAGATGAAAGAGAAGCTCGTGAGATGAGCAATCCTTCCAGTAAACCGAAATTACTTTTCGCCACAGAGGCATATGATATAGCATGAGAACGGATGCACCAAAGATAAGACGGGTAGTGCATATTGGACCACCATCGTCACTAGACAGTGAGTAGTGTATATCAATATATCTAGTATGTAGGATGTTTGTAACCACTTATTCCCCCTTCCCCAACATATCAGAATAGGCTTGACCTTTGACGTACTGACCGGAATATCAATAGAGACCGACTTACTGACTGACATCTACAAAGCAATATGTTCCTTCCTTACTCGACAATGGAGCATATAAAAACACACCGTCGAAATTGATATTAACTCAAACGGTTCCATTATTTCAATATACTAATATTTCAATATATCTATATAAAATATATTTTCAGACATTAGGTATATATACGATTTCAAGATTTTTTGTAATGTCGTTTTTCCGTGTTTATTGTTCTATTATCAGGGGGTTTTTTTGTGTGCACGTCCTTTGTCAGATCACATGTAATTGTACCAATTTCTGTTGCATACATGGCACTATGCCCTAAACTTAAGTAAATATACGTTCAAATGTATGTTGTTTCTATTTTTTTTTCTTATTTACATTGTATTTTTATCTATTATTATTTTTTTTTTTTTGCAGCATGTGTGCAAGAAGTTTGCAGAGGAGGACGTGCCGGTCAGGACTGTGATGCACTTCTGTACTATAACGCTTCCGATATTGGTAAAAATGTTACATCCTTGATGCATGAAGTTCGCGAATTCTACATCTCAAGTACATGCAGGAAAACATTCCTTGGAGTACACTTTGGCATGCAGCATGACCTGGACACAATGATATCACATCGCTGTTGTGACATATGTGCAGACACATGTAGATAAGATACATGTTTATCCAAAGGAGTCAACAATTTTAATGATGACCTATTAACACCCGATCAGATCAATTTTTCATCCGTCTTGTCATCCTACTTTGAAATAGGAAATAGTTCTAAGGAAGACACAATCACCGGACTTACAGGGGAATTGGTAACATCAATTATCAAATCGTCACCACAGGTGACATCCAAAGATGATGTGGCACAATTATGTGGTGATTTGGAAGAACTGTACATGGACAACATTTATAAGTTGATTTCAATTTTCATGAAAATGCAAAATTAGCTCAGTTGCTTAGTTCGACGGCAAATCGTTCTTTTCTATCTTCAATCCATTGATGGTAATGCCGAACATTGTAGTCAATTGTAGATGACGCTTTGATGTTCTTGAAATGTTCGTGGTACCTCCCTGGTTGATATTTGAAAGGACGAACTCGTCGAAGACAATCTAAAATCTTTAATTCATCGCCTTGCGCCGACTTATCCGAGTGTCTCCTTGATCTGACCACCACTGATGATGCTCTGTCGAAGTTGTCACTAATTTCTCGAACACTCACCATTGCACTGGACCTGTTTCGAATGTTTGCCTCAGTTTTGTTTGCAAACATGTGTTTAATGTGTTCCTTCACTCGTTTAACTAGGTATTCCATTCTCTTGTCAGCGGGAATGTGTTCATTGTATTGAAGTGTGGTATTGACGAAACGTCCATAAAACTCTTCGTTGGCTGCGTTTTCCGATAAAATACAAATTTGATGGACCAAAAGCCGGAGGATTTCTAACGCGTACTTAGAAAGGTTGTTGTGACTTTTGAATAGTAACATAGTGTGTTTCATCAGCCTGATTCCTCTTTCTCGTTCTGGCATTTTGTAGAGGTCAATCCAGTTTTTAAACAAAAGACCCAATTCAAGAACCCGATGACCATAGACATTAATTTTATCCCGTGGCTCGGTTGTTTTACATTTTGTCTTGGTAACTATCTAGATTTTCACTATATTTCCGTTGAACAATGGTAGGCTGACTTCTTGAATTGCTCCATCAACTGAAGTAGAAAATGTCAAGAATACATGTATATTCATATGTATTACATAGAAACAGTATTGAAAGGTAATATTCAAATATCATGTTGGTGTTTGTTATTCAAATACATTTTTCCGATATAATATTTGTTTATTTTTAATCATTAATATTTTGAATTGAAAGATGAATTTATTTTACCGTTGATATCTTCGGGACTGTCTGAAACCTTGACGGATTCATCATGGCCATGTGCTCGTCAATGAGTTTATTCTTTGCTGTGAAGTACCACTCAGACTTCTCCACCTGTGATCCAAAGTCTGGGGCTTGGTGTTTTGTTGGAGGGGAGTAGATATTGTCCATTCCGAAAAACTCTAGCATGAATTCTACTACATATTCGTCAATGACCGAAATAAAGAAGTCTTTGTCATCGTCGTAATGTGCAGTGACATTTTCATGCACAGATTTTCTGCTCAACAGATTTTGAATTTGGATCAATGTTACCTCGTTAGCAACACTTTCGGTGTTGTATAGGGCTTTGAATGCCATTTTGAGGAAGTTCATTTTCATATAAAACGGGTCAAATGTGATTGGAATTAGGTTTTCTAACCTATTTCGCGGCAAATCTTCGTGACCTCGTAAAGCCTTGGCGCCAGAAAATCGTTCTCTGGTTTACTGGTCTCCACCTTTGTGAACGAAAAGATCTGATTCGTCCATGCGAGTCTTCTGACCAATATCGACAACGAGTTCTTCATAAAAGGCCAGTATTTCCATAACATCTTGGTAATACTGTTCGTTTTTGTACAGGACAGGCAGAGGTATCACTTTTGACTTCTGATTTCCACTGATTGGTTTGCTGACGTATAGGGGCACAATATCCTTGAATTGTTGGAAGAAGGGAATATGTTTGAAAGCCACCCTCGACATCAGAATAATATCTTCTCTTCTGAGAAGTTGTAAGTTGTCGTCGGACAGAATGAAGGTGTGCGCACTGGTGTCTCGAAGTAGTTCCTTTGCGGGCGCACATTATCCAGATGATCGAACTTCAAATTCTGTACGATTGCCGCGGAACCGAATGCATGCTGCATGTGTCCATGCTTGTCCCGTCGTTCATCGTGAACTCCTACCGTCCAGTTGATGTTGTCACCAATAAGTCTGAACTTTTTGAAAACAAAGTTTTTGAAAAAAGAAACAGAACTTATTTTGAATTTATTTATACTTCACTCCATAAAAAAGTACATGTAATCGACACCATTGGCTTGAACGAATTTCTGCTTAAATACTGCCAGGTCTTTTGACAATGTTACTTCTTTCTCAATATTTATAATTCTATATTTCTTATTAAGAATATTAGATAATTTAAAACTGTATTATTCGCATTCAGATTTAAATGATTTCAAATGTTATTACATTTTGGTCACATATGTGATCAACCAAACGCATTGATACGGTGTTCTGAACAATCCTAAGCTCCTTGTTCCGACCTTGCATAAGAATTCCGTAGACCAGTCCTAGTCGTGGAATAACCTTTTGGATAGAAACATATGATGAGATGCCATGGTCATCCAGCATCATTCCCAACAGCTGTACAAATACGTCTGGAAACATTTCTTGCATTTCACTCACAATTCTGTTCCAGTCCAGCTGTTTTAGAGATCTTGGAAAAACTTTTTCATTAACTCGCTGACATAAAAATGTTTCTTGCTATTTAACTTTGCCGCTGTATTTTGGATGTCAATCTTGTGTCTGTTGACAATAGCATGTCGCAAAGTGGAACTTGAAAATATGGATAACACCATTGAGTTGACATCCTTCTTTTGGCGTGATTTCAGTAAAGCGCCCAAATCATCATCATATTGTTTTTCTTGTCCTCTGTACACAAAGCAAAATTTTGACAATTTCGCAAACATTTCGTTGAATCTCTGTGATTGCACATCTTTTTTCCGTGTTCATTTTCTCTACTTTTGATTTTCTTACAATGTTGGACCTCGAATAAGAATGTTCATTTGGTACTCGAAGTGGAATTCTTGAAGGAGATTTTAACATATATGAAGAGTCATTCGGCAATGGGCAGTTGCTTTGTTGTGATAAAGCCTATTGAACGATGACAGGGGATATACTTCTGTCACTGTCACTATTGTTGTTGAGCTCTATAACAAGTAAAAACAGGACATATTAGAATATATGCATGTGTGCGTATACTTGAAGCGAGTTCTATATAAAGAGAGCTTTAATATGACAATTATTTAACAGAATATTCTTTTATGTCGGATGTAAGACAGACAAAACATAAGGATGAGGAAGAGGTTAAAAGGGGGTAAAACGTTATTAGAAAATACGAGGTGAAATAAAAAGTGGTGAAATACAGTTGTATTTTTGAAATACAATATTTTACATTTTTCCCTCACCCACCACCATATGTTGCATACGGTGTAAGCGAATGAGATTACATACTAACAAAAGACGAACAGAAGGACTATACAAATACTAGATTTCCCCGGATCTTTCAGATCGGGGCACAAATAAAAAAAGAATGGATGGAACCTCAACCCGCCTCTCCGGTGAGCCCTAAAATAATACGTATACAGTCCGACAAATCTAACGAAGGGCATTTATCATATGTCGTTATGCCCTACCGACAAATGATAAAAATGCCCTTCGTCATATTTGTCGGACTACCAGTAATACTTATACTGATGTATTCTTCAGTTCATGTTCTAAAATTAGTATCTTTTTTATCTATCACTTTGTTATGCATAAATATTCTTACCATGAATATCTTCTTCATGTTCTATATTTATTATAACCACTAGGCCGGTGTCACTGCTGGTGGACTGATAGTTCCCGAGGGCATCATAAGTCTAGTTTTCAGTGCATTGTACTGAAGGTCTACTTGTCAGTGCTTTTGTTTTAACATGATATATATATACTTAAAACTTTCAGTCATGAAATTATGTAAATCACTCCAAAACTAAGGAATATCTCCCTCATGCATAGCTCTGTTCTTAGACTGATTCTTTGGTTCACTTTTCGGACATTTTGGTTTCAACACTGCTCTTCAAATACTTATATCTTATGTGAATTCCAATCATTCGGCCACGAGCATCACTGAAGAGACATAATTTGTCGAAATGCGCATATGTTGCACAAAATTGAAAGTTATATATGTTCTATATCTATTATCGAGCGTCGACAGCGTAAAAAGTCTTGTTTTGATCTTTGAAGGAGTGCTTTTTAAGTCTCTTTTTCAACAATTCACTAGCAGCTGGTGATGAGGCAGCCCATTTGCGTTGTATTTTCTCAACATTTTGATTTTTTTTTTTTTTGACATGTTTCATAAAACTCGCGACACTTCCGATCAAGCACAAGCAACTTGTCATAGCAATATCGACACAGTGTAACACTAACTACCTGTATACCTCCATATTTTTGCAAGAGTTCAGAGAGATTGACATTCTTAATCCTTTGTGATTCTATCTTTCTATACTCTTTTGCTTCTTTTATACAAACAATGCAGATTTCTATTTGTTTTTGTTTTAATAATTTTTCCCGGCATTATGTACATTTTTTTTTTTTTGTGATGAAGGGAGCAACCATTTGATTTTTATGGGGAAAAAAGGGAGGGAGACTTTCCAAAAAAAAAAACAACAATATATCCCTCTAGCAATACAGGATTTCATTCATTTAATTAGAATCAACAAATATTGACAGGATTAATATCATCCACGGGCTAAACATCACGCGCATCTCATAAATTAGATGTCTTTACCAATGCTGCGTATGCTATTGCAGACGAATTATATCTACAAGCAGTTCTAGTTATCTGCTCTTACCGCCTGTTCTATATATAGCACTAGTTGGAGTGAATCGAGCCTCTCCGGAATGGCAGTGGTCACCTGTCTCTTCGCGCAGCGATAGCAAGTTAGAGCAGGTAACTCCAGTCTACATTTTACTTATTTATACGGTGCACAGGACTAGGATAGAACTAAAAATAGAATTCTGGAATTTTCCTTACTATCTATAAATATACATCACATGTATGTGAAAACCGATAAACGAGGGCAATGACCGATAACATGTCACAGAAAAAGAACCTGTTTGCGTTCATTTGGGTGCTCTCGATTAGTCACATTTTCGTCGAAAAGGTGGGGGTCCCAATACAACCAGAATATTTTACTTACATACTGCCCGACGTAGGGGCAGTACTCCTCAGAAAATTTAGCACTGATTAAACCGGTGCAGTGGAAACTGAAAGCGTACCTTACGCCTACTTTGATACGGTGCCTCGGCTTTAGTGTTTCATCTTAATGACTGGACACCCACGTAAAACCAGTTGGACTCGAATATGGGACCTCTCGTCCGCAGCACAACTATGTTACCGACTGATCTTTGCCGTCTATGGTCCAACAAAACTTCCATGCACATAATAAATAAAGAGGAGTCAAGGGACCACCCCATTTCTATATCGTCAGCAAAAATTAATTACAAGAGGACAGAATTTTTCATGAATTTTATATTTTTTTGTTTTCTTCAGAGTTCTTGTGAACGACTCCCACTATTTTTTCAAAACTTTTCGATGCGTCACTATACCATAGAAAAGCTGAAAAGAGGCAAAGGAGAGGGTCTGAATGTTGACTTATGGCATTATTGAAACCAAACTACGCGGACAACACCATCCATCGAGTTCTAATGAACAGTAAAATAAGACCCCCCTATGTATCGAACCACAACCATGAGAAAATAGTTGTCTTAGTCACCCGAAGACAGATATATTTTAGGCTAATAACCCCCTCCCCCCAAATATAAAATAACACATAGCAAAAAAAAAAAAAAAAAAAAAACAAAACAAACAAACACATAAACAAATAAACAAGAAACATATAAGAAATCAAAGGCTTGAAGAGCCACAAAGGCGTAGAGCTAAATTTGATTTAAAGCTGTCAAAAGTAACAGAAATTGACCAGTCGTGTTCAACTTTTTGTTGAATTCTGATAATTTTTGGAATAGAGTCAAAATAAAAGCTTAAGGACCAACAACCATATATCATACAATATCAAAATGTGAATGAAAGTTGTCAGTGGGCAACATAGCTCTCCGGTGGGGCTTTGTCATAAAGTAAGATGTATGGTAAACAGTTTTTTGATGGGGTCCGTTGTCATGAGCAAGTCAAGGGTTATAAGTGGTATTGATTATGACATTATCATATCATTTTATTGTTTTTACGTCATTCTTGCAGAAATATGTCAAATATCTTATCACAAAGAATGTGAAATCAATCGAACACTATTGCCATTTTTTACAAAGATAGAAATGGACGAGTTGTTACCATTGCCTGTAAAATATAGAAGCCTTATGCTTAATTTGTTTTAAGATATGGTCTACAGTGAGGTGCAGTCCTAACATAACATTATGTTCACGTCGCGTTAACGTGAAGTTTGCTTTCCTCGTGCGCTCAGGACTGCTGAGCACACGCGTTTGCGTTAACGCAGACTTCCACGTGAACTTAATTTCGAGACCGCGTGAACGCGCTTGACTGCCGCGTTAACGCGCTTGACGGCCGCGTGAACGTGCTTGACAGCCACGTTCGCTTGCTTACAACTTAAAACTTGTATTAACATGTTCATTTAGAAGGATTTGAAGGAGAATAGATATATACATTGTGTATTTGAATATTAAAACATATTAATGTGTAAGTAAAATATTTAGAATTAAATAAAACCCTTCCGAGTTAAGGGATATTTTTGAAAATATTGAACGCAATTTCCGAACGTTAACTTTAATTATATATCTTACTTTAGAATAATAATAATAATAATAATAATAATAATAATAATAATAATAATAATCATAATGAAATGAAAATTAATAAAGATGATAATAATGATGGTGATTATTATATTAATAAATTATAGAAATAGCTTTATTAAAAATAATAATAATAATAATAAATACGTTAATAAGAAACACATGTAAATACATAAATAAATTTGTTATGCTAGTAAATGAATCAACAGATAAGAAATAGATACATACATAAACAAATTAAAAATAAATAAATAAATGAAATTAGAAAGTAATCGTGCTAGTATAAACTGACGAAGTTTTTTCATAAATACCTTATTGCATGTCTACGCGATAATTTCCTTTGTTATATTACATATGAAATCCTTAATGTAGGGTGTCATTTTAACATAATATTTAATACAGGTTTTTACGGCGACATTCGCGGTAATTTTATTAAATCCGTTTTATTTCATCCATCAGTAATGCAAAGAGAATTACAAATACATGTATAGACAAGTGAACGTGCGACTGGACCGAGCGCACGCGGGAATAAATCGCGTTAACGCGAATCCCCTCCCGCGTTAACGCGAGGAGCGCACGCGCGTCCGGTCGAGCAGTCCTAGCACGTGTGCTAAGGCAGTCCTCGTGACCGCTTTTCGCATTAACGTGTATGTTATGTTAGGACTGCACCCATCTGTAGGTTACAGTTTTTGTCTACGATACTAACACTAACACTAGGCCCAACAGCTTCTATATATATCATCCTAACACACTAGTTATTATTCGGTCGTTTATTGTATGTGCACGTGCAAGGGCTACAACGCCTTGTCGTTCGCCGTAATGACGCAAGCCGATTGTGAATCACAATCGCACTTTATCGGTTGATTTGGAATAAAATCTTCATAAGTGAGTTCTACTTAATTTATTTTTCGTGCATTCAATCTAAAATTCTGTCTTAATCCATACTGTCATCCTTTAAATCCGCATTAAACTTTCTCGGCTGCCATTTTTATGCCGTCGTGGGAACTTTTCCAGATATGGCGAAGACCATGTGATATATACACATGCTACTTCCCTAATAAGGAAAAAATGAGGCGTGGCTTTAGAAATTTTAGCGGGAAAATTCACAACTACGCAAAAACAAGTAATTCCTATTTACATAAAGCTATTTGGCTTAGTGACCAACATCTTGAACATTTAATGCTATTGCGATTGCAACCTAAGCTTTTTAAAAAGCTATGCTTGTTTAAGATAGACTGGAGTTACCTGCTCTTGCTTGATATCGCTGCGCGAAGGGACAAGTGACCACCGCCATTTTGTAGAGGCTATTCCCTGTCCAGCAAGTGTTAATTATTTATAGCACAGGCGGTAATGGCGGATAAGAAACTGTACACAATGCGTGTAGATATTTTTAAAATCCGTCTGCAGTAGCATACACAGCATAGGTATACAGTACCTGATGTGATTTACGCGAGGCTCGTGATTTTAAGCCTTGAGGATGTAATCAATTTTGTCAATATTTGTTGATTCTAGGTTGAATGAATGAAACAAAACGAAATACAGTGAGATAAAAATAACCGATAACGCGTCACTTGAACCTAGGTCAGCCTCGTTATAAATTAGTGGCCATCTGTCTAGATATTTTAAGATCTTTGTGACACGCATTGCCAGTCTGTATTTAAGATTCTATGAAATATTTTATTTGTTCTTTTTAGACTGAAATTTATATCTAAATATATTGTTATTATATTATTTATATTATATATATATATCGAAGATCGCGCCATCGGTTTCCATATTGGCGCTTATATGTCAAATTAAGCCTTGATCGCGTGTGTTACAAGCGTTCTACTACGATTTCTCCAAATAAGGCAATATGTCACGTGGTCTTCTCCATATTTGGAAAATCCCCATGAAGTGCGATTGTAATTTATAATCGGCTTGCGTTATTACGGGGAATGAATATTTTAACACACACACAATAACCGACAGAATAATAAGTGTTTTAGGGCAATATATTGATAATTTAATTTAAGCAGACCTATGCTTAAATTTATTTCTGTGCAATGAAGTTTCAATAACAAGGATAACAAAGCCGGTTTTGCAAGAACTTTTACTACTTTAAGTAAGGTACTACTTTGTTACGTGAATTAAAAAGACTGTGCAGAGGTAAAATTTTTACGATCGCCAGAAGACTGTCGAGCAAATGCTCGACGCCTTAATAAAACTAAATAAACAAACGAAATAGAGCAAACAGAAAGCAAAATAAATTAAAATAGCGTAAGCAATGCATTAAATCATCTAGTACATTTCTATACCAGAATATACCGGTCATACCACCACTTTATATTTTCCCCCATCACTTGGAGATTGAAAATTCCCATTACTCATCGCTATTACTCCATCTTCTAAGGTTGACGAAGCATCGTATTCTGTTTTAATTTCGAAGAAACAGAGTACATGAATTTTATATCAGTTGGTTTGTGTATTCATCGTAACATGTATAGTACATGTAAGTACATAATAATTCTTTTACTGACCTGATTTTGAATGCAAATTTACTTGTTTAAATTCATTTCCCTCATGCGCCATTTAAGTGTTAAATTCCTTTAAATTCATTTCCCTCATGCGCCATTTAAGTGTTAAATTCATTTAAATTCATTTCCCCATGCGAAATTTATGTGTTTACATTTTTTGTTTCCCATATTTGATTTCACTTTGTTATGCTTGTATTTTTATGTCATATAGAAATGACTTCGGCAGGATTACTGTAGTGGTTAAGCGCTTGGATTGCGGCGCCGACGATCCGGGTTCGATTCCCGGGTTGCACTACTATATTTAAGAGGTTGGTCACCTCCTGCTTCCATGAAAGCGACGTAAAACACCGATCAGCCAACCAACCAATCTTCTTCTTCTTCCATTAAAGTGACGAATCATATATGCAGCATCATCTCACTGTAATTAAAAACATATGCGTGATAGGGGAGGGGTGTCCACATCTGTATTTACAGTTTAAAAGCTATTAAAAACATGTACTGTAGGTGTTATGGCACTGTGGAAACTTGGATCCTGGTCTTGAAGATCTCTGTGAACTGTGCTGTACTTATGAAAGTACATGTAGTATAAACATTAACGACGAAAGGTTACCCTTTTCAATCGTTCTTTCCCTACTCAAAATAAGAGACTGGAAATATAAATGCACTAAATGCCCATATGAACTCTTTAAGAATAAATGCCTGCACACGGTACCACGTTCAGATATATATCTTTGATCTTTAATTAACTGAATATAAATCTGATTCCTCCAAGTAATTCCTGGAAACAGACGGGCAGACAGACAGACATCCCTACGGAGAGGAATATATTAGTCTCCCGGTTTAACGGCTAGGGAAGTCGGGGACTAAACATTAATGGTAATAAATTTTAAGAGTAAAAACGAATTAAAATCTATTTATGGAAGGCAGGGTTCCAACCAGTAAACCACACCGTCGCAGTGACGCAATCCGGGAATCGAACCACATAAATCTACAGCAATATTATGTACATGCCTTTTGCATTCACTTCGTTTGTTTTTGCCTACTATAGGCCAAGTGATGAGTAACAGAAAACATGTGAAATGAAATAGTTTTTAAAATTACATACATACATACATACATACATACATACATACATACATACATACATACATACATACATACATAAGTTGTATGTAGGTGATACTTTGGTACGGAAGTGAGCTCTCGACCAATCAAATTACAGGATATTGATGACGTTATATCACCATGGCAACCATGAAAACCAAACCGGAAGTAAAGTCATAACTCTATTGACCAATCAAAACCGAGCTCACATCGACCAATCAGAACACAGATGACAGATTTCCTGTTCCAGGCTTGGTCCTCACTTTTCAGGCGTCAGCTCACCAGTATGCCTTCTAACGAGGTAACGCGCTAAGCCATCGAGGACCGAGGACCGGAAGTGACGTCATAACCGCCTCATGCAATCAAATCCAAGATGGCGTCGCCCATAGAACAAATGACGTCATGATGCCAGAAATGACGTAAACAATAACTAACATCGCGGCGCCCACAGAACCAATGACGCCATGATACCGGAAATGACGTCATCGACAACCTTTCATCGTTTTATACCGTTACACTCTCGCATCAGGCCTGCAACAGGCACGGTCCTCGCTTTTTACGGCATCAGCTCACCAGTGTGACTTCTAAGTAGCTGACGCGCTAAGACATCGAGGACCAAGGATCAGAAGTAACGTCATAACCCCCTCATGCAATCAAATCCAAGAAGGCAGCACCCATAGAACCGATGACCTCAGGATACCGAAAATGAAGTCATCGATAACCTTTGATCTTTATGTCCCCAAAACGACATTACATCGACTATCATACATTACATCATCAGATATCTAGAAATGTTTTTAAAAAAAATGTGGAGGGGTGTACCGACAGATTCACGATGTGGATGATGTTTTGTGCGGTACCCCATTAGCGAGTGCAACGTGTATTTACCATAGAGAGTTACCTTTCCCTTCCTAAGACGCGATGTGACGATAGACGACGCTATGCACATTAATGACGTCACAATACACCCTCGACGTCATAGTAACGGTTGTTTGTGAAGGAATTCAACACTGGATCCAACACGGGGAAACGACGTTGTACTCTTGTAAGTTTGTAAGTTTTTTCTTAAATTTGTGACTTGTACGTATGTATACTTAGAGATGACAGTGAGATGCAGACCAAACACGCAAGGGTTCTACCGAGTAAACACACATGATCCATACTGGATGCGCAGTACCGGTGTAAGCATTTCTCGTGGTCTTAGAGTAAATAGAAGCACATTGTCGTGATCGGTGGAGATGACGTTAAGTTGATTTAGTCAAAAAGTGCATAATACTCATACATAGTACTGTTTTCAACATTTCTCTCACACGAGACCATGAAATTCCACCGAAGGTGGGGTGCTAGATCGACATTGATTTAGCATGGAGTATCCGCGCTCTACTCATTTTTATACGCAGACAGCTGTATTATGGTATGATCTTATGGGTCTGTGAGTCCGTAGGCCTATGCGTCTGTGAGTCCATGGGTCTGTGGGTCTGTGGATATAATCGTCTGTGAGTCCATGGGTCCGTGGGTCTGCGGGTCTGGGGGTCCCTGGGTCCATGGATCTGTGGGTCTATGGGTCCGTGAGTCCTTAGGTCTATGGGTCCGTGGGTTTATGGGTCTATATGGATGAAGCGTAGTTCACTGCAGCAAATAAGATCATGTAGATTAGCTCACGGCAGCAAATAAGATCATGTAGCGTAGTTCACGGCAGCAAATAAGATCATGTAGAGTAGTTCACGGCAGCAAATAAGATCATGTAGAGTAGTTCACGGCAGCAAATAAGATCATGTAGAGTAGTTCACGGCAGCAAATAAGATCATGTAGAGTAGTTCACGGCAGCAATTAAGATCTTGTACGTCGTTGATCTTAGTCTGTGTTTCTTGAAATAAAACTCTTTTGAAGTTTTGAAAAGTTTATTACGCAGTTAATACAGGAATTTCGTGATCGTATAGTTTTAGTCTGGGTTCCTAAAAGAGTTCAGTCTCAGCCAAATGTCCAAAAGTAAGCGTGAGCTGAACTGCTGTGATAGAATGTGGCTGGGTATTTATAGTGGTCAAGACAAATACAGGATATCATAGCTATCCTGTTTACTTGAAGTAAGTAGAAAAACAGGATATGTTTACTGTTTTGACCGATTGATACCCTGACCATACGCTCTTTATTCAATCGAATTTGTCCGACGCCAAGACTTTCCAAAAGTGGAAAGACCTCTCCTTCATGAACTTTTCCAGTTCCGCAGTGGAGGTATCATCCTTATTAGTAATCTTTCATGGCAATCCTGTTTTTATCGACATAGAAGACACCATGACGGGTAACGCCTTTTGAATTTCAAATCAATCCTGATTTTTCCTTGCTCTCCGGGATGACTGACGGTGGACCATTTGGCTTCCAGGTCGGTGATGAAATTCAATCTGAACATGGGAAGTTTCTTCCACACGTCGTACGTTTAGACGCCGTGACTCTCGTAGGTTCTCAGTCCCATGGTTCTGTTCAATGCCGGGAAGGCTTCCATGAGCAAATCCATTTCCAGGCAGGGACCGTATCTCTTTCCATTGACCGTGACGTCCAGGTAGCTGAGATCAAAGTGTTGGTATGCAAACGCATTGGACAGAGGGTCGGCGTTGTAGGCTTTGTTGTCGATCATGAACATCAAGATCCGTTTTGGTGAGATCCACCAGAAACATCTCGTCGATGGTCTTTGACATGGTTCCTGTCGAAATGAGTTGAGAGCGTACTACAGTTCACTTGATGGGAAACATCATCAAACTGCCGATACTGGACATGTCTTTGTATAGGTGTTCGGGTAACAGCACCTTGCGCACGTACCAAATCATGTCAACGATCTTGAATTGGCATTTCTGGGCGTCGTCGACGACCGTCTTTCCCCGAATAGTCTTTTCCCAGCTGCTGCATGTAGATACCGGCTATGGAACCAAATGTCGATGGATATGCCATCCGGAATTATTTGGGTTGCTGGAAGATATCCAGTCTCAAGTTATCGGAGAATTCCATCATGCCGCACGGAATTGGAAATGGGAAGTAGATTGAAATAATCCAATCCTCCGATATCGCAAGATTTCAGTACATGTCCTGGATCGTTAGACATCGTTGGTTTTTCAAAAAATTCCCACTTCTGTTTATACTTGGAAAGATTTTTTATCTCCTTTTCTTCGTTATTTCGAAGAAATATTCGAAGGGGATTTGGTGAGATCCGGCCTATAGTCCGAGAGGTAGAACCTCGTCGACGTGTAGGCATTTTCTGCTTATGTGGCGTCAATCGAAAACAGGTCTTGTATGAAGGCTTTGTGATGGTAAGTATTTTCGTTACCGCTCAAGACCAGGTTGTTCAGTTTTAGATGGACGTTTCCAAGCAGGGTGTGCATGAAATTTTGAGCCATCCTGACCTTATCTTTGTTCCCCACATCAATACCGTCTGACTCGACGAATTTCCATTTGATGTAAAAATAGCTGTTGTAGATGTCAACAAATTCCGGTCCCACTCCCGCCAGTTTGAAATTGATGGGGACCATATGGTTCAGGTTTTGAGCCATACTGACCTTATCGTTGTTCCCCGCATCACCACCGTCTGCCTCAACGAATTTCCATTTGATGTAAAAATAGCTGTTGTAGATGTCAACAAATTCAGGACGGGAGAGATTTCCGGTCTGACGTCCACGTATTGTCCGTGGAGCACGAAATTGGAAATGGGAAGTAGACTGAAATAATCCAATCCTCCGATATCGCAAGATTTCAGTACATGTCCTGGATCGTTAGACATCGTTCCTGTACGAAAAGTTCCATATGGACAGGTTATGGTTTCCGTATGGATTTTCTTCAATGTATAGATTAAATTGGTAGACTTTTCTGTAGCACATTCCATATGGAGAGAGTATGGATTCCGTATGGATTTTTAGCCGAAATATGTAAATTAGTTCATTTGAACCTGTCCATATGGATTCCAGTTTTGGAATCCATAAGGACAAGATTATACTGTCCATATGGATTGAACACTTAATCCATATGGAATTTACTGACAATCCATAAGAATTTTCTCAAAGAATCCATATGGACCTTAGTTATACCCTTTATACCGAACTTTGCTAAACCTACTACACATGTACTGCTCATGTAAGACACTATCATGAGCTGCACATTAGCATTTTAACATGCATGTAGTTTAAGTGAGCTAGAGGTTTGCAAATAATGTTCATATGAGCATGGAATACAACAAAGTAACACTTCCAGAACTTAAATTTATTATTTAAAATCAGTATTTGATCAGCATTTGTTGATACTAGCACAACTCAAAGGTCTATGCATCAAAGCATTTCCTGTTGATAGGCTGATTTGTCATCATGGTAATTATTCATCTTATAGTCCGGTAGTTGGTAGGAGAGTATTCTGTAAAGAAAAAGCTGAGTGTTATGACAGGTGATTGTCTTGTATATCAGATAAATTATCATCTTTAAAGGAAAAGATAATAGGATTGAAAATTGTAACATATATTAGAATTTGAAATCATTTCTTCATTTTACATGCACCTTGCTATTGATTTGTTGTGAAATAAAAAAATCATTCACTTCATGTATCATTTTTCCCCTCTGAAGTATGAATAGTCATTTTTTAAATTGTAGTACAAATGAACAACAGCTTTACTATGAAAAAACAGTTTATCACTTGATACTTTACCATGTAACGTTCTGTTCTCCTATGCAAGCCTCTGGTTTTCAAGCTTCATTTCTTCACAGTAAGAGCATTGTTTGAATGATGGTGGATCTCCATATTTTGATGAAAATCCCTTGTGCAGAAATGAAGCAGCGTTAATGATATAAATATTAATATAATTATAATATATATATATATACAAAAAGTAGCAAATTAGCACATTCAGAATTCATAGGACAAATACCCTATGCAACACCAAAGTCACACACCAAATTTGTTCATAGGTTCACCATGTTCAGTGTTCACTTTGACCTTGACTTTGGAGATATAACCTTGGGTCAAGGTCAAGACACATCCTTGTGTTAAGGGTCATAGTTGTGTGAAGAATGAAGCAAATTCATGTTAAAGCTATGGTTTATGTGTCAGATACTAGTTTGGTCACAAGTTCACTGTGACCTTGGCCTTGCACTGGAGGCACGACCTTGGTGCTGGTCATAACACACTCTTTAGTAATGGATAACGACTGTGTGAAGTATCCACCAGTATTAATTCATGTAATAACAGTTGTATTTACACAAAAGTAGTTTTTAAACTTTTTAAAACTGAACAGACGGACTGGGTGATTCCTGCACATGTATATGACATAACCCCCCCCCCCTTTTTTTTTTTTAAATATAATAATTATAATAACTTATAAATATATATATACGTCCCTGATCGAACATACCTTTCAACCTTTCACATAGATTTCAGACGCCAAATTACATAAATTGTAATGGTCATTATTATTATATGGATATATCAATTGCTAGAATATACAACTCTACATTATTAATCAAAATACTGTCTTGACAAATCTCGCTCTGGACTTCACATAATCAGAGCAAACTATAGTCACTTGGATCGAACCAAGTCCCGGGCATTTTCCCAAAGAGCGGAATTTATCTCAATCGGCACATGTCGGTAGATTCCGGTATCCTAGATGCGAGCCAAATGATCGAAGTTGCAGGGCCTGCAAATAAGCCTAATAAGCATGTATGTCCCCAATTTTTTTTTTCCCAAGAGCATCAAAATAAATTATCACACGTATAGATACATTAAACATACTTTTGTCAAACAAAAATTCTAATTCCATTGTAATCCTGAATTTCTCCAGATCACATCGCCCACTGGTACTTTTATTTTGAAAGGTACAAAAGCTGCCGTTCACAAAAAAACACTCGTGTTAGTTATGATGGACTCATCTTCCTTTTGGTGCCGGTAATTTCCATCCTCCGGTACAAAAGAAACTCGCTGCAGCAAACAAAAACATCGTTCTTGCGCGGCAATGCTTCCTTTGAATTTGAAATACCGCGTAAGAAGCGCGCTGTCCAGTGCAGTACAGAGATACAGCATGTGCGTGGAGTAACATGATCCCTTAATCGCAGCGGGATTGGCAGCTTGACCTTCCTCGACATTTTCCTGCGTAAAAAAGCTCGGACGTCACTCGTAGCCATTATTTAAAAATAGTTCCTGTAGTTATAGACGCTCGCATGTGTATCAGACAAATAGGTCAGTGCTTGGCGTGTAATAAAGACGGTAGAAGACTTTCACAATTCAACGGACTTAAATTAAACATTAATCCCGAACTGTTGCAGCTTTCATTACTTTCCTTGACATAGATGACATAGATTGTGTACTGGATTACATTTTACATCGCTGATATATTACTGAGTACAATGCCGGAAACCGATTGATGCATGGAATCGATGTAAGTCATTCCGCCGAGTGACGTCCGAGTCTTTTTACGTAAGTACAAGTAAAGGGCGAAGTTGTTCCGAATGCTTGACCTTCGTCATGTGTACACACAACAGATTCATGCGATTATGCTTATTTTGTCAAATTGATTAACACGTATATATATGTATTACATATCAGGATGTTTCGTCTGGAAAGGTGGCAACGAAATTGTCAAACAAAAGAAAAAGGTGTTTGTGTGTGCCGGGAAGGGGGGGGGGAAGACATATAGTAAATAAATATTGAACATATATACTGTTATAATTACCATAATTACACTACTATTAATTTATTTTTGTCAAGGGTTTTTTTCGGCACTTGTTTTGAAATGGTTACGGCCTTTATCCTGAGGTACCGGTCATAGTGATGATATATGTGGCGATTATTGGGGCCGATGACATGTAAGAGGGTCCCCCAGAAAAGAACAAATTTGTATAGAATTTGTGCAAAACTGCAATTCTTGACATCGAAGGAAGGCTCTTGATTTATACCATTTTTAACGGGAGGAAAACACTAGTTTGAATTTGAATCCGTTCCTACTATCATTATAAGGCCAATAAATAAATATATGTACCGTGATCCGACCGACAATGAGGTTTTAGCGCGGTCCTAACTTTTTTTCCCGCCCAAAACATCAATACAAAAAAGTTCCAATCAGTTTACAATGATTTTGTTTGCATGCCGTTTCGTACATGTACGATAAAACATTCTCCGGTCTGGGTAAAAGGCTATTGTTGGACTAAGTGTCCGGTAATTACTCCTCTGTGAAGAACACTTTTGTATGCCAATCCTTGGACTTATAAACAAGATACAAGTCCTTGGGCAATCTTATCTAATATAACTTGTTGAATACATGTACATTATCGGATTACTTTTTTATTTACCCTCACAGATATTAACATTACACCCGGTCTCATGACATTTAATGGTTAGTTAACTTCCTTGTTATCAAAAGCACTTGTTGAAAGTTTAGCATCACATTTACGTACTTACTCAGTCAGATATCGTCCTTCCATTATGTGCGAAAAATTATTAAATCATATGACCTGGCCCGTCTTACCCCCTCAGACATTGAATTTGAAGTGAAACTTGTGTATGTTTATCATGAGGTTCATCTTTTGTCGTAAATGACCCCATTGTATGACAGTTATTGCCCCGTGATGAAAGTCAGTGCCCATTTAATGGTTTTGGTCATACTTTGTTTTATTTGAGAATTTTCGTTACATTTCAGTATATACAAAGTATATGTGAGTTACTCATCCTTATTGTTCCTTTAATTCTCAAATTATATCTATGTTGACCTGTTCTATTCAGACTGACTAAGTGGAATGGTAAATATGTAAGATTGACGTCATGGCTTGAATGTAAATCTACAATAAAATTGTCCATATGGACAGTACAAGTGACTTCATGATTTTGTCCATATGCATAATGTTTTGTCCATACAGACAGAATGTTGTCCATATCCTTTTTTTATCTGTACATATGGACATATAGTGTTTGTCCATATGGACGGAAATTTGTCCGTATGGAATTCCTGCTAAATACCATAACTTTTCTACTCCATAAGCTGTCCATATGGAGTCCATAGCTAGTCCATATGGAATCCATAAAAACTTTTCGCAAAGGTTGGTTTTTAAAAAAAAAATCCCACTTCTGTTTAAACTTGGAAAGATTTTTTATCTCCTTTTGTATGTAGGCTTTGTGATGGTAAGTATTTTCGTTACCGCTCAAGACCAGGTTGTTCATTTTAGATGGACGTTTCCGAGCAGGGTGTGCATGAAATTTTGAGCCATCCTGACCTTATCGTTGTTCCCCACATCAATACCGTCTGACTCGACGAATTTCCATTTGATGTAAAAATAGCTGTTGTAGATGTCAACAATTCCGGTCCCACTCCCGCCAGCTTGAAATTGATGGGGACCATATGGTTCAGGTTTTGAGCCATACTGACCTTATCGTTGTTCCCTGCATCACCACCGTCTGCCTCGACGAATTCCATTTGATGTAACAATAGCTGCTGTAGATGTCAACGAACTGGTCCTACTCCCGCCAGTTTGAAATGGATGGGGGTCATATGGTTCAGGACAGGATAGATTTCCGGTCTGACGTCCACGTATTGTCCGTGGAGCACGGATATTGGAAATGGGAAGTAGATTGAAATAATCCAATCCTCCGATATCGCAAGATGTCGGTACATGTCCTGGATCGTTAGACATCATTGGTTTTTCAAAAGAAAATCCCACTTCTGTTTATATTTGGAAAGATTTTTTTATCTCATTTTCTTCGTTATTTCGAAGAAATCTTCGAACTCACAATACACAAGGCAGTGATGGAGGTGCTCAATGGTTTGTGTAATTTTACCACCAGACGGTACTGTCCGAACCGCTTGGGGTGTAAGACCATGTCTCCCCATCCGGTCCAATGGGGGGATGAAATCGAAACTGATGATAGGGGATTCCACGTATCAATCCAAAGACGTCTCGGTGGTGGCCGTGTATTGGTTCCTGGTATTCGTTTCCATCTCAGCGCAACAGACTTTGATATTTGGGGTCATAGCGTTCCTCGTCAATTGTCACATCAGTGTAGTTCTTGTGATATAATGTGTTCTTGTAGGCCACAAGCCCCGTGAAGGCGTCTGTATCCAAGAAGACGCAGAACATCTTTACGGGACTCGACCGCTGATGTTTTTGGGTAATCGATCTGTAACACGGATTCTTTCTCCCTGAAGAGATAAGACTTGATCACGGTTCGTCGAAAATCGTATCGGATGGGAAAGGACGGAGGTTTCAGATCATAGAGCACGTGGGCATGCAACTGTATGTTCTCGATGTCGAAACGAAACGTGCTGTTCTTGTCTTCTAATTTTCCCCGGTGGATCTTCCCCGTCGATTGGATAAAGGTATATGTCGGAGATCATTACAAGAGAAGTATGATTTTGGTGTTGGGAGGAAGGGGGTTCGGTTGGTTCCATAGATCGACGTAAAACTTGTCGATGTATTCGACGGTGCCCAACGGGAGGAAGTTTTGAAAGGTTCTGTATTTCAGTTTCCCGTCGATCACTTCCTGTTCGATTTTCGGTTTGCGGTGTGGAAGATTCGTATCATTTACATATGGAAACCTTGTAATGGTGCTTCTGGTTTTCATTGGTCACGTCCGTGTCGTTGATCTTCAATCTTACGTCGCTAAACAGACAGTGTCGAAAGATACTCTGTCTCTGTTCTTTCTGGCAAAGGCCTTTTCGGTACCGGACGTCTTCCATCTCCCCTTCAGATGAAATTCGCGTTGGCCATGTCCCATCATTCGTTGTTGAGCATGTAGATGCAAAGCTTGATCTGAGTAGACAGGTTGTCTATCTTGGTGTGAATGGGTATCCATCTCTCCATTTCTTTCGAAAAAAAACAAATTCGTTCATTTTTATGCTTTTCTACTTCTTTTTCTTCCGGTAGGAACGGGATCGGCCAATGACTCGAAAGGCATTTCATTGGGTTAGGAATCCTTACGCTTTCTGAATTTTTGAACGATGGCCTCTTTGGCTTTTTTTGCACCGGGGGTGATGATGGTCTCTGACAAACCCTTTCACAAATTTGTCCACGAACCTCACTGTGAAATCTTGGACGTTGGTGCAGTCTGGTGACCCCTTCTGGTGTACGCGTATTCGTCTTCTATCATGTCCGTACACACAAACATAGGCTCTAGTGCCAACATCCTCAAATAGTGGTCGCCGGGAACCTTGTGTCCGCCGCTGGCCATCAATCAATTGGATCTAAAATCGCTGGGGCATATGTTCTTTGATTTACATAGGATCGATACGGACAACGGTAGGTCTTGGTCTGGATTGAATCCCAACAGCGTAGATAACTCTCTGTTGAAACTAAAACTCATCCTGTATTTGAAATCGGTTGCGAAGGGTCGATGGTTGGATAGAAGGTTGAAATACATCAGCACGTATTCCCACTGGTTGACAACCGCTTCGTTGGCTCTGTCCTTGTCCGCAACTTTGACGACGAGTTGTGCATAGGTCTTGGTCTTGGACTTTTGGGGATCGTATCCGGACAACTGTCTGAATAAGAATTCTCCCGGGAGGGGGGACCTGTCGCCCAAAATACCGTCGAACCCGCTGGTAACGGAGATTCCGGACTTGTCTTTGAGGGGAACAACCCATGCATACCTCTAAAAGAAGTCGACGACGCACAGCAGGAACCGGTACCCAGAGTTGTACCCCTTGATGTTGGAGAGGTCGCTCAGATCCGCCTGCCATAGGACTTTAATGGATTGGCGTACGTCTTGGCTCTCTTGCACCTTTTTCGCATGGGTTTGTGGACGGTGTAAACGTCTGTCCCGTCCTCTTTGCGTTTGTATCCATATTTCTTGGCTTCTTGGTAGAGCGCATCGACACCCCCCCCCCCCGAGCTCCCGGGGGAACTGGGATCGGTGTACAGTTCTTCTAAGGACTTCATATGATCCTCCTCCTCCTTCTTTTCTTGGGTCTATATATAGAGAGTCGGGCCCCTCCCGATATCCTTCTCCTTCGTCTTCTACCGCTGCCTCTCTGAAGTCGTCTATTGTTTGTATAGCCTTTTTTATATAAAAAAATTCTAATAGTGGACGTTATATCCTAGCTATCGAAATACATTGACCTTCTTTCTCCTCAACTCTTCCAGGGTTTCTTGAGTTCTTTACCTTTCTTAGTCGGTTCGGACTTCCTCTCCTCGATGGCCGGAGGTACGTCGAACTGTACCCTCTTCCTGGTGAAGGATATACCCTGACCCCTGTGTTTCATTACGTTTTTCAGTGCCTTGTCGGACAGGGGTTTCTTCTTCCCGCTCGTAACCGTTCTATCACCGGGATCCACGCTCTCTTGCTGATAAATGGCTCTGACTTGAGCGAAGGCGACATCGGAAGGAACGTTGGGAGACGGTTTCAGGTAATAGCTGGCGGGACGGGGCCTGACACGGGTCTTTCCCTTGAGGGTGGCGGTGACCTTGGCCTTGCACTGGAGGCACGACCTTGGTGCTGGTCATAACACACTCTTTAGTAATGGATAACGACTGTGTGAAGTATCCACCAGTATTAATTCATGTAATAACAGTTGTATTTACACAAAAGTAGTTTTTAAACTTTTTAAAACTGAACAGACGGACTGGGTTATTCCTGCACATGTATATGACATACCCCCCCCCCCCTTTTTTTAAATATAATAATTATAATAACTTATAAATATATATATACGTCCCTGATCGAACATACCTTTCAACCTTTCACATAGATTTCAGACGCCAAATTACATAAATTGTAATGGTCATTATTATTATATGGATATATCAATTGCTAGAATATACAACTCTACATTATTAATCAAAATACTGTCTTGACAAATCTCGCTCTGGACTTCACATAATCAGAGCAAACTATAGTCACTTGGATCGAACCAAGTCCCGGGCATTTTCCCAAAGAGCGGAATTTATCTCAATCGGCACATGTCGGTAGATTCCGGTATCCTAGATGCGAGCCGAATGATCGAACCTCACTGTGAAATCTTGGACGTTGGTGCAGTCTGGTGACCCTTCTGGTGTACGCGTATTCGTCTTCTATCAGGTCCGTACACACGAACATAGGCTCTAGTGCCAACATCCTCAAATAGTGGTCGCCGGGAACCTTGTGTCCGCCGCTGGCCATCAATCAATTGGATCTAAAATCGCTGGGGCATATGTTCTTTGATTTACATAAGATCGATACGGACAACGGTAGGTCTTGGTCTGGATTGAATCCCAACAGCGTAGATAACTCTGTTGAAACTAAAACTTATCCTGTATTTGAAATCGGTTGCGAAGGGTCGATGGTTGGATAGAAGGTTGAAATACATCAGCACGTATTCCCACTGGTTGACAACCGCTTCGTTGTCTCTGTCCTTGTCCGCAACTTTGACGACGAGTTGTGCATAGGTCTTGGTCTTGGACTTTTGGGGATCGTATCCGGACAACTGTCTGAATAAGAATTCTCCCGGGAGGGGGACCTGTCGCCCAAAATACCGTCGAACCCGCTGGTAACGGAGATTCCGGACTTGTCTTTGAGGGGAACAACCATGCATACCTCTAAAAGAAGTCGACGACGCACAGCAGGAACCGGTACCCAGACCCATGGACCCACGGACCCATAGACCTACGGACACATAGGCTAACGGACCCACAGACCCATGGGCCTTTTGCCATAGTTTCCATCAAAAGTGATGAAGTGATCACTTTATGTGTACTAATGACATCATCACAGACCCACGGACCCACAGACCCATGGACTCACAGACGCATAGACCTACGGACTCACAGACCCATTAGATCATACCGTAATACGGCCGTCTGCGTATAAAAATGAGTAAAGCGCGCATACTATGTGCTAAATCAATGTCGATCTAGCACTCCATCTTCGGAGGAATTTCATGGTCTCGTGTGAGAGAAATGACGAAAACAGTACTGTGTATGAGTATTATGCACTTTTCGACTAAATCAACTACGTCATCCCTACAGATCACGACAATGTGTTTCTATTTAATCTAAGACCACGAGAAATGCTTACACTGGTACTGCGCATTCAGTATGGATCATGTGTGTTTACCCGGTAGAACCCTTGCGTGTTTGGTTTGCATCTCACTGTCATCTTTAAGTATACATACGTACAAGTCACCAATTTAAAAAAAAAACAAAAACTTACCTTGATGCGAGAATACATGTACAACGTCGTTCCCCCGTGTTGGATCCATTCTTGAATTCCTTCACAAACACCCGTTACTACGACGTCGATGGTGTATTGTGACGTCATTAATGTGCATAGCGTCGTCTATCACCATATCGCGTCTCAGAAAGGGAAAGATAACTCTCTACGGTAGGTACACATTGCACTCGCTAATGGGATACAGCACAAATCATCATCCACATCGTGAATCTGTCGGTACCCCCCTCCACATTTTTTAAACATTTCTAGACATGTGATGCTGTAAAGTGTGATGGGCGATGTAATGTCGTTTTGGGGGCAAAGTACCTAGATGATCTGTCATACAGGAAGGAAGAATTCATTTATTTTTGCATTACTGTGACTAAGTCAACACAAATGTTGAAAATTTGTCAAATGTCAAAAGATATTAATTTTGAATGAGTACATATGATTGAAATTTAAAACAAGATAAAGAGAAATGACAGGTTAATTATGAAATAAGCGTATAAGAACACAACTACTTGATATGTACAATATAAAACAACTTTAGAAATTATAACTCTACTTGAAAGCTATTTGTCTGTAAACATGATAGAAATAAGGCACTTAAGTCATTGTAGTAATTGATATAACAAAGGAAACAGAACTAGGGTACACCCTAATCCCCCTCCAATTGAATGATTCTGTAAACATCATAGATCCTAAAATTTCTAAATGTGACTAGAGTAATTACAAATTTACAAAATAACAAATATCAAAAATTCCGTATAAAAATGGCAAATCAAATTTGAAAGGTGTGTTTACAACCTATATGTAATAACAACAATGTCACAAAATTGAGGTAAATAATATTGTGTAAGTTCAAGACATAATATACATGATGAAATTTGGTGTTAAATGAAATCAAATGTTTGTATAAAACAAACTACATGTTATGGATAAATGTAGATTATTTTACTCTCTAGCAACTTACAGTATTAATAATTTTACCCTGTCTCAACTGTAAAAAACAATCGTTTTTTAAATGCACTGGACAGAAATTTGTTTTTGCTAGAAAATAAAATAATGACCATCTCTGTACAATAAGATATATCAACTTGAAGAAACTGGGACCTGAGTAAATTTAAGCTACAAAACATTTATGCACTATAATATATACATGATTTAGGAAATTTCTAACATACATTTTGTATTAGTGATCAGTGTCAAAGACGGCCTTAACTTTGGCTCCGCCCCTTTTTGTATTGACACATATGATTGGTCAAGTTTTATAATCTGTTTGTACCAAGTTACCTGATTGGTTAAAGATGCGATTCCGGATTCGAACCTCGACGGAAAGCGAATATAGTAAATTCACTTTCCGTCGATTGATTGAATAATGAAGAGTTAATTTTACAACGGAATCGTTTCTTTCTTGCAAACAGGTATAAACCCGTATAATTTCTATTTAATTGTCTCTTTTACTATAATGTTCAAAGTCTAAATTGTATCAATACTTTCAATTACTTCAAGTTCACTTTGTTGCATTATAATTCACACATCTTTCATTCTAATATTGTAATTTGTAATTTTTAAACATCTTTCATTTCAACATTGTAATTTGTAATTTTATACATTTCGCATTCTAATCTTGTAATTGTAACTCTTATTAACCACACTTTCCATCGATTGATTGAATAATAAACAGTTAATTTTACAACGGAATCGTCTCTCTTTTCCAAACAGGGTATCAGTAGAAAGCGCTCACGCGTTCCGGGTTCGAATCTCGGAACGCTCCTTTTAATCGTTCATATACGTGGCTTGTACCAGATTTGATTTCTCATATGTACTCATTCAAAATTAATATCTTTCAATTCTATTCAGAATGTAGCATAATAATACAGTCAGAGTTGTTAAAATATCCATATAGCCAGAGTTGTCGCTTTATACTTGTTTGGTATTTTACAGTTTTGAATCATTTTGAGTTTTACACATGTTAAATGTTTTATACAAACTTTTGATAGTTGTCATCTTTGTATATATGTTATAAATGTTATAATAAATCGGTTACTTTTAACAATGATTGATTTTGATTTCTCAGAACACTGTATCAGAATGGTTTACAAATTACTGGGTAGAGGATTAGGGAATATCCAAGAAGATTACATCTATAGGATGTACAATGCTATTATTTGCATCATCATTTGTGGCTGTTGATGGGGAGGTTACTTAATGGAATGATTAAAGGAGCATGGTCCGATTTAAGTCGGGAAAAGTATAAAAAAAAAATGTAAACGAATTTCTTAAACGGCAATCGATTGCTAGTATATTATCTAAGATGTGTAAAACGTATCGTTACCAAAGTCGATGTCGTTAACGAGATATGCCCGTTTTAAATTTGCAACATAACCAGGTCAACTCCTTGAATATTGATGAGGTCGGTCAGAGGAAATCACGTGACAATGAAACTCGAGCTTTACCCGATTCCAACATTTGTTCCACTTTTCTTTTTTGGCCTCTGGGTTTGTGTATAGTTATTTTTGACCACACTTTTGCTTTTCTCGTGCTCGTATTCCTCCATGTGAACCATTTTTTGTTGTTTTCTACAGTGAATATCCGCGCACGCCCGTGATTATGGGCGGAGCATCGCCTTATTTGGGGAATTGATACCAGCCGAATTCAATTCGACTCAATTACCTTTATTCTATGAAAACATTGAGGGATTTCAGTTTTAAATTTTGCAATTAACACAAAGTTTATAATTTATACAATACAGGAAAAATAAGATATCGTCGTAATTTATCCTTTTTATGCTAAAATTTTCTAGTCTCGGACTATGTCCCTTTAAGTAGTTGTTAAGGGGATTAGGGAGTATCCTGAAGGACTGCATAGACCGTTCAACATCCGTTTCCTGCATCAGGATACATTGTATCTGGGGCAATGTATTTGTTGCATCACCTGGTATTATGCAGTAGTACTTACATAGCCCGAGATTACCTAATGTGTATTTGTTGCATCACCTGATATCACAGGGGTGACCTTACATTGAGAAACTCCCAAGACGTAATCCGTGATAGACTAGTAATACGTCAGTAGGTAAAAGGGAAGACTCGTATCACAGGGTTACCAACATCAAGCCTCGATATCTCGGCTAATTTTGCACGCTTTGACAAAAACCTGGCACCGATCGATCTGGGAGAGTCTCTTCTCTTTGTATATATACACTTTGTTACCGTTTACCCATATAATCCATCTTTTTTTGCACGATTATTTCATTTGCCTCCAAACGGACGGTTAATGGATACATCGTGCTATAAATAACGCCGCAATGTCCTTTAATCCGAGTCCGCAGCAAATCTCCCAGCAACGCATCGTTCGTGTTGTCTCGGGACATACCATTAAGAAAGTAATCGAGTCAGAAGATATACAGTAAAATCTTCGGGAAAAATAACAGCGACCAATAAATTATGGCCCTCGTCTGCTCTTCTCAAGATCGCTGTCATTTTCCCGCAGATTTTACTGTTAAAGTTACACTAGCTAGGAATTGGTATTTCATAAATGTTATGTATCATTTACTTATCTGAAGCTAAATACGATAAAACTACAAAATACAGTTACACTAAATCGAAAGTCGGCTCTGTTGACAACATTAACGCGTTTATAAGAACCGGAAAATTGAGAAATGTCCGTTATCCTCACCATTTACTCAACATTTGACATGCATGTAGATCGGGTCAACATATCACGTGACAAAAACAAAGGACTCGAGTGTAACGGTGAGTATAACTTCGTAAAACGTGTTTTATCAAACTCTGTAAACACTTTTAGATGTGTAAGTACACACTAACTACACAAAAGCACAGAAAAAGATGATTAGTAATACTGTCATAAGTAATTTGACTTTATGCAATGAATATTTAAAAGATTTATGTCACAGTAGTTGTCCAACGTGGTTTGATCGAGGGGCCCCCAAAAGGGGCTCATAAAGAATTTTTTTACAGTCATGTGACAATATTATATTTTGATCATAACGTTATTACAACAAAGTGGAGTACATGTATATATAACAGTTTAGTTACAACTATAATAAATTGTAATTTACCCATTGAAAGAACAAGAAAAACAAGAGGCCCAAGTGGGCCTATATCGCTCACCTGAGTACCTATATTATCAGTCATGCATAAAGGAAGAATTCATTTATTTTTGCATTAATGTGACTAAGTCAACACAGATGTTGAAAATATGTCAAATTTTATTTCAGGCTAGAATAAAAAACAACACTTTTTTGCACATCCATTCAGGTGATTTTGATATTAAGCATTTCCTTTGTCTCTGCAAGAAGTCATTCAGGGCAACAAGTTAGTCATTTTCTTTAGGTGGGGCCTTTTGTTGACTGATTTCAAGTCTGGGTCATGAACAACAATTGTTTTAAATATTGTCCAGATTTAACTTAAAATTGCCTAATTTCATATGTTGAGTGTTGAGAAACATCTAAAAACTTATTTAGATGTGTAAAGAAATGAAAAAAAAAATTTTGAACACAGCTGGATCTGAACCGCTACTCTCCATATTTCAATTACCAAGTGGTATATGTATTATTGTGAGAACTGCTTTTTAGACATGGTGGCATTATCTGTTAACCAATTTGGATGAAATTTACCAAATTGATAGAGGACTTTTAGTACTTCATGTATTCCATGTTTCATTAAAATCTTTCATGTGGTATAACAGCAGAAGTGAAAAATGTGATTGAATTGTTCCTATACACCCTCATTTGGAAGTCTTAAAAAATTCATAGAAAATCCAAAAATTGAGATATTGACAAAATTCTTTCAAAGTAACAATCCTTACCATAATTATGATCACAATAGTCCATAAGAAATCATCATTATCAATTAACTAGGAAATATGACACTTTTTTCTGCATTGAATCACCAAGTCCAAAGAAATGTCGAAAAAAATTCTAAAATTTGATTTTGGAAGGGAACCAAAATGACAATACATCTTCACTCATCCCTCTAGATCATTTCTATGCCTTCTGTTTGTCTCTGTATACAGCCCGTATGAAAAAGAATATTGTTAAACGAGGGAACTCTTTTGTGACCTACTCTTGACTATGGTGGCGCCACCTGTAAAGAGGTCTGGACGAAAACAACAGAATTTGAAGAGGATCATAAGTGACTTATTTCTACCAAGATTTATTAAAATCCTTCAAACAGTTTTGTAGAAAAAGTTGAAAATGTGAAAAATGGCCAACCCCCCCCCCCCCCCCCCCTTTTTTTTTTTGGAAGTCTTAAACGTAAAATTCCTAATTTCATATGTTGAGTGTTGAGAAACATCTAAAAACTTATTTAGATGTGTAAAAAAAAAAAAAAAATATTTTGACCACAGTTGGATTTGAACCGCTACTCTCCATATTTCAATTACCAAGTGGTATATGTACCATTGTGAGACCTACTTTTAGACATGGTGGCATTATCTGTTAACCAATTTGGATGATCCGCACAAAAAACAAAACCTTTGAAAAGGACTATGAGTACTTGCCTCCTACCCAGTTTTATCACAATCCTTCAAGTTGTTCTGTAGATCAAGTTGAAGATATGAAAAATTGTCCCCCCCCCCCCCCCCCCCCCCTTTTCTTGGAAGTGTTAAAAAATTCATAAAAAAATTCCAAAATCGAGATATTGAAAAAATTCCTTCACACCAGCATTCCTTACCATAGAAATGATTAAATGAAACCAAATGAATGCATCAATGTTTACTAAAAGAAAATAATAACTCTTTAATGCATTAAAATTACAAAGTCCAAAATAAAAATGAAAAAACGTCAAAAATTTGATTTCGGAATGGAACCAAAAATATCAACACTTCTTCCCATATGCCTCTAAATCATTCCTATGCAGTCGGTTTGTCGCTGTATGCACCCGATCTGAATAAGAAGTTTGTCAAAGGAGGGTACCCTCTGTGACCTACTTTTGTCTGTGGTGGTGCCACCTGTTCATGGATCCTGACAAAGATGACCACATTTGTCGGGGACCTTGAGTATTTGATGCATGCCAAGTTTCATTGAATTCCAGCAAATGGTTCCGAGGAAAAAGTTCAAAATGTGAAATGTTTACACCAATTATCCCCCCCCCCCCCCCCCCCCCCTTTTTCTTGAAAGTCTTAAAAAATTCATAAAAAATCCAAAACATAAAATATTGAAAAATTTTCTTCGCAGTAGTATTTCTTACCATCAAAATGATCAAATTAAACCAAATTAATGCATCAATGTTTACTAAAAGAAAAAAATACCTCTTTTCTGCATTAAAACTACCAAGTACAAAAAAACGTCAAAAAAACGTCAAAAATTTGATTTCAGAATGAAACCAAAAATAACAACACTTCTTCACACATCCCTCTAGATCATTCCTATGCATTCGGTTTGTCTCTGTGTGCCCCCGGTCTGAAGAAGAAGTTTGTCAAAGGAGGGTACCCTCTTTGACCTACTTTTGCCTGTGGTGGCGCCACCTGTTGATGAATCTGGACGAAAAACAACAACACTTGTAGGGGACCATGAGTACTACATGCTTATCAAGTTTCATCAAATTCTGTTCAGTGGTTCTGGAGAAGAAGTCGAAAATGTGAAAAGTTAACGACGGACGACAGACGACGGACGGTGATTGATCACAATAGCTCACTTGAGCCTTTGGCTCAGGTGAGCTAAAAAGGATAAGTGTTTTGGGAGTTAGCCCCCCCCCCCCCCACACACACACACACACACACACACACTTCTGTTTCCGTTAGTTGTCTTCACTTATAAGCAACATTTACAACATATACTCATATGTCCAATTCAATACCCCCCTCTTTTTTTCTTTCTCCAACAATTTCATTATTCTCATCCATACCTTTCATACTGTTTTGAATATATGATGCTGAAGGAAATAAGATGTTTTCTGATGTTTCTTGGAAAAACACCAATTCAACCTCCATATATTATTTTATTGTGAGAGAAGAATATCATTTTTATTGGAAAATATCTCATCATTTCTGTAGATCTAAATGAAGTTATGTGAAAGTAAAATTTGAATGCAGCCCTTCATAATGTTGTCTTTTACGAAAAGAGTCTTTCTGTATGATAAAAGTGGGTCATAGGCAAATTGATGGAGAACTTAAATTAAAACTGGCCCCTGTCCTTTTTCAAAAATATCTGAGATGTTACAATGTGTTCCAGTGAGTTCTTCTTCCATTGAAGCTTATAAAGGATTGCATTTGCTAAGCATCATCTCACTGTGTTTATTACTAAAGACTTAAAACATGTTAAAATTGTCAGTATTATACTTAACTTGTAAATGTGTATTTTATTTCTATTTGATAATAATTTCTATATTATCATAGTATTTATAAATACACATGTAACCTCAGTGACAAAATAGGCTACAGTCCTGCTTGAAACACACTATAGCTTTTAATTTTATCAAATCCAGGTTTGATCCCAGATCAAGGCAGCTAGGAATGAAGATAATTAAGCTTATTTATAATGTAATATAAATTTCCATTATAGGATAGCAGTATAGCAGATTAGAGACTTACTTTGTACCTAAAAGATACTGAGCAGTCATAGTAAAACAGGGAAACAAAGTGGTTCAGGTCATTTAGCAAGCCAAGAATGTGTTAGAATAATGGCATAAATTAATTAATCTAGAGGCCACGGAATGAGAAGGAATAAAAGAACTATAGGAATGCTTTCAAAGCTGCTAAAAAAAAGGAGTGCATGATAAGAGGTACAACAGCTAATATGATATAAATGACCTTGACCTTCTATATGCTACTCTACAGAATTTAAAAGTATTATGGTAGAAAAGGTCAAGGGTATCACATTTGAAAGTTTATTTAAATTGCATATTATATATGTTATTTACTATAAATTGTTACAAAAGATTATAAAACATCATGTTTGTTTCATTAACTGCATGTCGACCTTCTTGTAATTGCATATTAATGTATTGATAATTTTGCAGAAATGACAACAGATGAAAAGAAGAAGTTTCTATAGCCCTCATGAAAGATGTATCAAATATTGACATACCAAGCACATAAAGGTCAAGATGAAGACCTACACCCATGTCCAGAAATTTATTTGTCTGCCAGGCAGAAACTGTTAGCTGTCAGATTTGTTCTAAAACATTCATAGCCATTGTATATATATTATATATATGTTATTTCATAATGTTTCATCCTTGTCGCATAGTTAAATCTATAATGTTATGCAAGTTATACACAAAATAAAATCAAAATAAAATAAAAGGTATAAATATCTATTTATTGAAATGCTTCAATTTTCACAGTGACCTGTGTTCTTTTATAAGAAGTAAAAATTAAAATTACACTTTTTCAACACATGTTGCTTTTTCTTAATAATGCTGGTATTTGACAAATTGAAGAGGCTAAAGTTAACTAAAAGTGGTCAGTGAAAGCAAAACTTGGCACTATAATGACTGATTTCCATATGCATATTTATATTACTAGTACTCAATTTAATTTAGATATTATTTTTAATTTTTTATGTAGTATACACCCTTTATACAGTTCACCATCAAATTAGTTTCATTTACCTAGCAGATTGAATGTTTTACATTATAAATATTAAACTGTATACAACTGATAGAATCAATCCAAGGTACATTGTAGCCATGGGACCTAAGTTTGAATCCAAGAGTGTCTATTACATTTGACCTTGCCTATTAACTGAAGTTCTGCCATCTCTCATCAGTAAACAATATATCTTTGTTTTGAGGTGGATTTGAGTATGTGAGGTTTTCAATTAATTGTTGGCATGGGAAGAATACATGTCGATACAGATATATCTATCCAAGATAATTGTTCATTGTTGCAGTTCAAATTCCCACACAGTCATTAATTTTCAACATAAATCGTTATCAAATTTGATGGACATGCATACAACAGTGTACATACAATGATACATTATGCATCTATAAATATATAGATCTACATTATTCATGTACAAACCCAACAGGCCCTAGCTGTTAGGTGTGCAAAATTTATTTTAACGATAATGGAATAAATCAAAGGACTCAAAAGTCCAGAGAGTCGGCTTTGCTGATTTTAAGTATGTAATCATTTTACCATTTTAGTGGCGGATTCAGGATTTCAGGAAAATAGGAGGGGGGGGGGGTCTTTGTTGCAACTACATCGTCATTATACCTATGTACAAAATGCTAATAAAATTTGCTCTCTTCAAACTATCTTACGGCAAAGAATTTGCAATTGCTTGTATCCGAAATGAACGTGCAATCGACAATTTCATGGCAACAAGTTTTACTGCATTGTTGTCACGAGTCGAAGCTGAGCCAAGGAACGACATTCCTTCAGGTGGGACATTAAATAACCATCTTATTCACGATTTTCATAATGTTTTAACATCATTTATATTTAGAAACATACATTTACCTAAATATTTATATTGCATTTTCATTATCAGAGGAAATGCGGGAAGATCGATCTTTAAATTTGTCATATATGTGAAAAAGAACTAAAGTTCCAGAACATGTTGGGGAAAACTTTAATTGAAATATCTCGATAAAAACAAGCGATACAAGATCAAGACAAATGCTTTGTCCGGAGGATTACACAATCGAGTACATCCAACGGTGTCGGTGGTAAACACATCGTAAAGTAGTCACAACTACATATTATTACGCGAAATTTGAAAACATTATTGCAACTCTTTTTTCGAGTTATTGAAACTAGTTTATGTTTAGCTTAAATTAACTGAGCTAAAGGTACATTGTGCTGATCAAGAATTTTTAAGACAACATCAGTAATTTTTCGGCACTTTATTTTTCAGCGGCGTAGTCAGCTCTATATCGGTAGTGAACGTTATAACCTCTGAAAAGAAAGTGATTGCAATGAGTCCGGCTTCGCCGACTCAAAAAAGGCTACAAGATTAATGTTTTAAGCATGCTCAACTGCTGAACTTGAAGTGTCCTGGCTAAGAGTACATATATGTAATATATACATGTGAGCAAAGATAATATCTATCTATGAATGATTTTAATCTAAACAGAGATTATAGAACGACACTTTTAAAGGTTATTCTGTCATTTTTCATTATTAAAAGAAGTATAAATGAACGAAATACTTTCTATAAAATAGTTACATGGTCCCTTTTTGGAGCCCCAACTTGCATTTTCCCTATATATACAACTTACAAGATGCATATATTTTCATCATGTCGACCGCTTTGCACATTATCATGAACAATTAGATATCAGAGACTACCTTATATAATGACAGTGATTATTGAACCGTTTTCATAATGCAAAGACGTAAGTAATCAATGCAAAGACATTTCCACGTGGTGTGGAAAAATGTAAACACTCACCAAGTATTTTCTGCAATTTGACAACTCTCACAGCTTCCCATCGCTCCAATGCAACTCCTATGTTATCCTTGTTCTAAACAATGTTTCGTCCCAGTCTTTTTCATCCCAGATTCCTTCGAATTCTGTCTTTAATGGGAGACGTCTCATCTTCGATAGCTCTATGTACGTCACCATTGTTGTTGTTATTATTGAAAGTATCATGATCTCGCGTTAGTTGGCTAGGTCATTGATACACTGGGTATGTCAAGTGGAGAAAAAATTAACGACTTTGTACGGGTAGGTCGTAAGTATTTAATTGCATTTTAATTATTTTTTCCAATACTTATCGAACGAATATAACAATGTAATTTCGTATAAAGGGCTAACTTCAGGAGAGAGTCCAGGGTTAAAAATTACAGCATTTGTTTTTAACACGGAAAACGACAGCTAGTGCAACTTTAAACTGGAGATCACTGGTTCGAGTCCAACTTTGATCAACTTTTCATCCTGGTAATTACAAAACAAGCAAAACAGACAGCGAAAAATGCATGATTTCACACCTGGAATTATACACCGTTGCTTAAGGGTACATGTGCAGTGGCGGATTTAGGGGGGGGGGGCCTTTTGGCCATGCACATATTTACTAGTAAAAATTCAGATTTTGCACCAAAATTGGCCGAGTAGTTCGGCTAATACATATGTGGCCCCCACCCCTTCGTCGGAAATCCTGGATCCGCCACTGATCTGACCTGTACATAGTTACGACAGAAACGGAAGAGCTATTTTGTCTCGACGGGGCAAAACTCTTCCGTTGCAGTCGTAACCAACCTGTACATTGTTTAGCTCATAATATATTATCAACTCCCAGTAGACTAAGCCATTGCGTATTCAATGTAATGGCCTATAATACAACAACTCACTTTTACAGTAAATAAAGACGTACGATAAGAGAGTGAAATATATCTCAAACCGAAAGAGACGTGACATTTTGAGCACCTTTCCACAGGTGCTCGTTTTCATATAAACAACGGCTCCGTCCCTGTACACCCCTGTACGTCTCCGTCTCGTACTATAAGATAATACATAAAATACGGAAACGTACAGGGGGCGAAGCCGTTGTTTATATGAAAACGAGCACCTGTGCACGTTTCCTGAATCCCGTCGAGAAACAATAGACTGGCAATGCCTGTCTAGATCTTAAAATATCTACTTCGCGCAGCGATAGTAAGCAAGAGCAGGTAACTCCAGTCTAGAGAAACAGCACCAGGCTAGCGAAACAGAAACTAGCATTCTGTGTTAAACGAATACTTTGTATTTCATTCCCCATTACTTTAAGCGTTTAGATAGCGTCTTACAATATCAAAACCAAGAACTACAGTATGCAAACGAATTCCGGATCTATAATTAACGTATTTTTATGCAGGCCCATTTCGAAGAAGTGGCCGCTGTTCACTTTGGATGTTGACATGATAGTATTTTACTTCATATCTACATAGAGATATGCTTCAAATTCTCGTTGAGAAAATGTTGTAAAACTGTGTAGTTACGGAAATTGAAAATACAAATAGGAAGTATTAATTTACAAAGTCGTAGATGTTCATATAAATTTCATGGATATTCTGAAATGAAATATTAATGTACATACTTTACAATGAACTTGTATATATAAAAATATACAAGTCTTTGACTGAACGTACTCTTGATAAGGTGTTTGTTCATGTGATTTAAAACTGGTGGTGGGTTCCTGATTGCAATGTCTGATTCTACTGAGGTCACTCGATGATGGACGAGGGACTGAACAAATTGTGTTTACATGTATGTTTTTATTATAACAGTTCGTTTCCCCTTTGGAAGTCTACACGTGCTTTCTGGGACTATTTTACATTGCTGAAAATTTATGCCGAGGCATACATGTCTATATCGTGTCGATCAGGAGGTCGAGAATATGCGATATTGAGAGTTTCTGTTTTATCATAAACAGTGCGTTTCCCTCTGGAAATATAAGAGTGTGGGATTTTTGTTTTTTGGAGAGTTTTTTTTTTTTTTGGGGGGGGGGTGTATCTGATATAAGTACAAACATACATGTACACACACAAATTGATATTTATTACAATCCTTTACATAGAGAACAAGGATCAACAGATTACGCAAATTGAGGGGTTAGAAGAACACATAAACGAATAGCATTAAGAAAAAAATTTTAATGTCAAAAATATAAAGTATCATCAACATGAACTAATGGTACTCTGCCCGTATGAAAGCGAGCTAGGGTCCCGGCTCTGTAGGAGTCCCAAATATGACTATAGAGGGCTAAAATTAAGACGTGGTCTTTGCGGCGATTTCAAGATCATACTGTCGGTGTCGAGGGCAGTTAACTTCTATTTTTGAACTCGGTGATATGAAATTACGTACTTATCTGAACCTATGAACCTCAATAATTTGGATATAAGACCACTGTATACAAAGAGATGAGAGATTCCCGCTGGAAATACAATGTTGAAGTTTTCCGAAGATCAGTATAAGATCTATCAATTTTTCCGAAAGTTTTTTCTTAGTTTATGGTATCTGTAATCCTGAGTAAAAAGTCTGAAAGAAATTTGTATGTTTTCGTTTTACATAGAAATCCAAAACGTAAGTGTACGGATATCACCATCTAGCTAGAGGAATTTACAACAGGAAATCCGAAGTCGTTACGTCGTGTCGTCGACTTCCTTAGTGTAATGGAGATACAGAGCAAATTACGTGTTTATGTTGAAACTTATTCCGTATAAATTTTTTGTACTCCCTCTCTTATCAAGCAGGATAGTGCTCATTAACAGAAAAAGGTCCGTTTTGGATTGGTTTTGATTTGTTTGTTTGTTTGGTTTTCATTTTTTTTTTTTTTTTTTTTTTTTGGTTTATTTTACTTTTTTTTTTGTTTTTTTTTTGAAATTGGGAGGGGGGGGGGGTGTTGTTTCCTTTTCACGTGTCATATCTTATAAAAGTATTAAAAGGTACTCAAACTGCACTAAAATGTTAAAAAATGCAACTGATGAGAAAGACCTAGGTTATACCATTATTCTTACGGTCTATAACATGGAGGTAAATTACCCAAGTCGACTACATGTTCAAAAACGTGTTTGTTTAACGCCACACAAAGATCACTTCATTTTTATGGTGGCGCCACCTGGCTGATCGTATGATTTTTACCCATGTAATGGACCCAACCAAGGACTCTTTCCCTCCTTACAGCGAAACAACATAACTTACACCAGAGGTCATACAGTGTTATACACGAGTAAAACAAAGGTGGAAAGAGTGGGGACAGAGACACGTGTCCAGCACACCCCCCCCCCCCCCCTCACACACACACCTTATTTTGAAAAGGGGTTCTTGTTCTCGTTTCTTTTAAGGTAGTACGGTAATTTAGAAATAACTATGCACTTTTATCGTAAACCTATAAAAGTTGCAATATACGGTTTAGTATGTTTCGTGTTTCTAGAATAACAAAGCGCCCCTATGGATCACATGTAAACGATTTCAGTCAAATTCGTATACAAGAAATAGTTTTTAAAATACAAGTTTAGTGACGTCGGACGGACGACGGACAATGCACTATCAAAATTACCCGCTTGAATCTTCGGCTCAGGTGAGCTAAACTCACATAGAACAAAGTTTGATCGGAAAAGCTAGACTGAGCCTTCGGATCAGGTGAGCTACTTTTAAACGCGGTACTCAAAGAACCGACGCAGAATGAATTCTTATTGCAACAATCATACAAAACATGAACGTTGGATCAGGTTCATAACTTTATTTGTTGGATGTAAAATACATGTATTGATATATAGATGTTCTAGTATATATCAAGTTATGTAAATTATAAAAGAACAATCTGAAAATGTATAAAACCTTTTCAGTCATTTGTATAGATTACCTAAATAAAATAAAAATAGATGTACTGAAACTGTGTACATATAATAGTTTGCCACAACTTAAAAGTCGACAAAAATGTGTTGATATTGACGTCATTAATGACGTTAACTTATTGATAATACTTCTACCTATTTCATATGAAGTCCAACAATGATAGGCCTTGATGTCACGAGTATTATTTAAAGCATTTACTTTGGATCATCGTCCTGTATCCTTTTTATCAAAGCTTTGACAGCCTCCAAGTCATCAGGTTGGTAGCGGCTTAGATACACGGGGTTAAAATCCACAATATCGTAATTACGGGCATTTTCGTCTCCACCGAGATTTCGCTCCCACCTCGAGCCCGCCATGTCTATTAAGCTCTCCTCCAGGTACCTCGTCTCCATACGTTTGTTTTGTCTATAGTACTGAGGGTGATGAGGTTCATTGCAGTAATGATGATCCAACGCCTTTTTCCACGAGGCGTTATCCACGTTGTGGACCCAGCGTGCCGTGTAACCGACGGCCTGGGCCATCATGAACTTGGTAAGGTCGTGTTTCTCGGCGTCCTCCTCCTTCATGTGATTCAGATACTTCTTGAAACGCTGGAAGGCTTTTTTAATGAATTTTCTGTGCGAACATACTTGACTAAAGTGTGTCTTTATGTCAAAATCCTGTACTAAAAGTTTGTAGTACTTATTATCCAAGTCGTGAGCACCCACTGCATGTTCGGCTTCCAGCTTAGCACCCGTATCTAGAATATCGTCCCAGAGATAAGTGACCGCCTCTACATACCCGTTGTCTCTATACCTTTTTTCTACGTTGGCGCGGTCGGATTCGGGAGTCGCAGCAAGCAACACTTCCAACTTTTTATCTTCCATTGATACGTCGTTATTTGAAACATGCACTGCAGTTTGCAAAAGCTTCCTTTTTATGTAGTAACCTAAAAATTTCCACTCAAATATAGCAGTGCAACGCCTACTTTCGATTTGATATGGAATAGGGAATTTTCAAACATATGCATAAATTTGGCTTTTTCAGTGTAGTGCGTCTTATTTCGTACAAATTTCATACAAAATTAACACTTGGTGAAGTTAATGTAAAAGTAAACCACATGTTACTTATATATAAGGTACATAGGACTAGGGTAGAACTAAAAATAGAATTCTGGAATTTTCCTTGCTATCTATAAATATACAACACGTGTATGTGAAAACCGATAACGATTGCAAAATCCGAGGGCAATGACCGATAACATGTCACAGAAAAAGGACATGACTGTTTGCGTTCATTTGGGTGCTCTCGATTAGTCACATCTTCGTCGAAAAGGTGGGTGGGGGGGGGGGGGGAGGTTACAATACAACCAGAATATTTTACTTACATACCACCCAACGTAGTGGCAGTACTCCTCAGAAAATTTTAAATTCTTGGCACTGACCAACCCGGAGCAGTGGAAACTAAATAAAATTTAATTTGTTTCACCGAGAGGAAATTAAAATTAAATTATTTTCTCCTAAAGTAACACTGAGTATTGTTCGGGTTAGATATGAATTGTGCATTGAAGTGTGACCATAGTGGTCATATCAGTCATTCGACGTGGCAGTGCTCGTGCTGAACAAACCTAAATTTTTAAAGTTATTGTTTAGAATTAAGTTTATTTATGTGACAGAATAGGTTTTTTGACTTATAAATTAATTAATTTTATGGTTTGGAGTTTGTTAATATATCATGATTTAATATCTATTTAGAATTATTTATCAGTAATATTTTTGCTTATTGTATTAATAATTTTTATGATCATTATTTATCAAAATAAGAAACTGAATGGAATTTAGTTTACAACATAATAGAATGGTGTTTTCAGAATTGGATATGTACATATGTATATATATATATCAAAATTATGATGAAAACAGTTTATTTGCATTATATTGATGATCTTGATGAATATGGTGTATGCAGTATTGCATTGATGATTATGATGAATATGGTGTATGCTGTATTGCATTGATGATTATGATGAATATGGTGTATGCAGTATTGCATTGATGATTATAATGAATATGGTGTATGCAGTATTGCATTGATGATTACGATGAATATGGTGTATGCCTGAATTGCATTGATGATTACGATGAATATGGAGTATTCAAATTGCAGTATTGCATTGATGATTCTGATTGAATATGGTTTATCCCTGAAGCAGTATTGCATAAAGGGATGTTATGTTTTTTTGGATTTTGATGTGATCAGATTAAGCAGAAGTTTGAGTTGTTTGCAGTTTAAATGTAATAATGATTTTCAAATAAATAAATAAATAAATAGACGAGCATTGTCGCGTGCCGTTTCCACTTTATGATTGTGTTTGTTTTCTTACGAAGTGTGAAGGGCCTAGGAGAAAGCGTACCTTACGCCTACTTCCATACGGTAACTCGGCATAAGTGTTTCATCCGAATGACTGGACACCTACGTACCACCAGGTGGACTGGAATATAGGACCTCTCGTCCACAGCACAACCATGTCACCGACTGATCTATGCTAATCTATGTTCCAACAAAACTTCCATGTACATAGTAAATAAAGGGGAGTCAAGGGACCACCCCATTTCTATATTGTCAGCAAAAGTTTATCACATGAGGACAGAATTTTTCATGAATTTTGTGTTTTTTGTTTTCTTCAGAGTTCTTGTGAACGACTCCCACTATTTTTTTTCAAAACTTTTCGATGCGTCACTATACCATAGAAAAGCTGAAAAGAGGCAAAGGACAGGGTCTAAATATCGACCTATGGCATTATTGAAACTAAACTACGCGGACAACACCATCCATCGAGTTCCAATGAGCAGTCCAAATAAGACCTCCATAGATATCGAACCACAACCATGAGAAAATAGCTGTCTTAGTCACCCTAAGAAAGTTATCATTTAGGCTTACAACGCCCCCACCCCCCCCCCAACAATAATAATAATATAAAATAACAAATAGCAAAAAAAACCCCAAACCAAAACAAAACAAAACAAATACATAAACAAAACAAAGAAGAAACATATAAGAAATGAAACCAAACAAACAAATAAAACGAAATAAAACAAACAGAAACAAAAACGCGTAAGCAATCTATTAAATCATTTAGTAAATGAAAATACCAGAAAATACCGGTCATACCACCACTTTATATTTTCCCCCATCACTTGGGGATTGAAAATTTTCATTACTCATCGCTATTACTCCATCTTGTTAGGTCAACGAAGCATCGTGCTCTGTTTTAATTTCGAAGAAACAGAGTACATGAATTTCATATCAGTTGGTTTGTGTATTCATCGTAACATGTATAGTACATGTAGGTACATAATAATTCTTTTACTGACCTGATTTTGAATGCAAATTCACTTGTTTAAATTCATTTCCCTCATCCGCCATTAATGTGTTTACAATTTTTTTTTTTTGTTGCATATTTGATTTCACTTTGTTATGCTTGTATTTTGATGTCATGTAGAAATTACTTCTTCTTCTTCTTCTTCTTCAGGGGCAGGCTTGGAGTCCGGGATTAAACTTTAATGGTAATAAATTTTAAGAGCAAAAACAAATTAAAATCTATTTATGGAAGGCAGTGTTCCAACCAGTAAACCACACTGTCGCAGTCACGCAATCCGGGAATCGAACCACATAAATCTACAGCAATATTTTGTAATGTTAGGATGAATTGTACATGGCTTTTGCATTCACTTCGTTTGTTTTTGTCTGCTATACGAAATAGTTTTTAAACTCTTCTTTACATACATACATACATACATACATACACACATACATACACACAGAGAGAGAGAGAGAGAGAGAGAGAGACTTACTTCCGGATGAAGATGAATATGTTTTAGAGAATGGGGACTGACTGATCGTACAAATCAAATGCACTTTCAGTGGCAGATTTACTGTGGGTGCTGGGGCGCGGTACCCCTCCAACTATTTGGTTTTTTTCTGTTATAGTTATTCATGAAGCCGGTAAACAATAAACAAATAGAACACTGCATACTAGTTATCATTCTGACAGCCAGACCCTGTTTTGATTATAAAATGCTTTCCGCGAAAGACCATATAATTTTCTGTTGATCGATGTATATTTCTATCTGAAGGAATCGTGTATATTGACTGCATTTTCATGACAAAAAACATATATATATAAATCGCCGTTTTCCGATTTCTGGAGTGAGCCGCACGGACATTAGAATTTATAAGGGAGGGGTAATTTTTTCACATTTTCAACTCTGTCTTCACTACAAGTAAAGAAACTTAAACTTATGACCACCTACACGTATTGCTGTCTAATATCATTATGTACAATGTTTTCTATGTCTCAAGTAAGCGATACAGGCCCACTTTGGTCTCTTGTTTGTAAATTTATGTTCACGTCCCCCGTTTGACATTAAATCCTGAATCCCTTTGATGTGAGAGATTCCTACGAAAGAATATGCATACTAATTTTCCCAGTGCTAGTCAAAATTGTATAAATCTTGTGAATGCATACTTACAACTCTGGATCCTAGCTCCTATCAATCAGGTGAGAGCTTCGATCTGATTAACATTGTCCTTGAGCCATAGTCGAACTTTATCAAAAACAGGAAACTTACTGTACATACGCTGTATACAGGTTCATAACGTCAATGTGAGTTCCGGAAATCTCAATGCTTTCACATTGGTGGGAGCATGTAAGCTGTACTTAGCATCAAAGTTGTTAGGAGGAGAGCTTTGTCACGATCTTATCCTCTAAAATGTCAGTAACTCACTGTACTGTGTGCTGAGTTTCGGAATAAGAATTCTTTGAAAAATGTATCTCTTTTCCACGGGAACTAGACAATGCATTAAGAAGACATCATAATATGAAAGCATTGAGATGTAGGCCTATATTAATACACTTAGAACATCAGATTGATGAATTAAAGCACACCCTTACATTAGATTTGCTAAAGTAAACTTTTAAAGCAAGTTGTCTTTTTCTTCTTCCAATAAATTTAAACTTTATTTATTTTACAACGATTAAGAAACAAGTTAACAACTTATATAAATCTTGCTCGTTGGCACGGATCTTGGCGTAAGGGTGTCGTTTTTGTGTGGGAGGAAACCGGAGTACCCGGAGAAAACCCACGAAGCCAGGTTGGTGACAGCCCCACCATCTCACGTACCACACCGGGAATCGAACCCGGGTCGCATTGGTGAGACGCGAACGCGCTACCAATTGCGCTACCTGGCCCCCCTTCTTCCAATACGAAGTGTACTCAAAAGTTGAGCGTTATACTTCATGTGGCAGTAAAGATAAAAGCCTCACATGGCAGTATGATACAGTTAAAAAGTTCAGATCTTTTATCCTCATCCTAAGCTGAATTGAGCAGGTGATATGTTGCCCACTGCAGTCCGGTAGTCCTCCAAGAAACATGCAAAAAGGCGCATGCGTGGCGGTCAAGACGAACGTCTTCAATTTGCAGAAATATTTTTCTTCAAAAAATTGTTTAGTTTTGCTCCAAAATTAAGGCAGGCTACCTGTGTGAAACTTAACAAATTTACTTATTCAATTACATTGTTTTGTGCAAAAATCTACCCTCGTGTTGCTCTGGTGGACATAGCAAGTGTTTGCTTGTATCACGACCACATTCCAAAGGTGGTGACAAAAGAATCTCGGCAAAGAGTTTTCAAAAGAGTAGTTGCGTTTATGATCTGCTAATTAAAAACCACCACCCCCCCCCCCCCCCCCTCTCCTTTAAAAAAAAATAAAAAGGTTTTATCTCACTGATTTAAATTCTAGTCAGTGGAATTTAAGTAGACTAAAACATTTTATTTTAATGTATTCTTTACTTCATTCAGTGCCTTGTTCAATCATTCACAATTCTGACATAATGTTTTGCTTGCCAAAGGGGAAAGTAGTGGCTTTTCTGGTTTCTAGAAATACCCATTTCAGTTACCTGAATATTTGATCATATTGTGGTATAATTATGGCGATGAAACATTTTAATAGACAATGGTATAGTGAAATATCCACAATGCATATTTGTAGAAGATATCTTGAGGATATTAATATAATTTGCTCGTAAACTTCATATCATTAAACAGATCTTGCAAAAGAACTTCAAGCCGGCGTTGTCTAGTGGTATCGCGCTGGACTCCTGATCGGGAGGCCGGGGTTCGAGTCCCGCTCTGGTCATGCCGGTGTTCTGTCTTTCGGATGAGACAGTAAAAACCGAGGCCCTGTGTCGTGGTATCCATGGCACGTTAAAGATCCATCACTGCTTCGAATGGGTCAGTTGCAAAGGTCAAAATTGCCCATCATCAGGCAGATGCCGTCACCATATATGTGAAACACGTTAAACAAAAATCAATCAATCAATGCAACCCCCTCCCCCCCCCCAAACCTCCTTGTTCCAGAACACTCGGGTTCCATTCTTTACTCTGTGCCCCCACTTCTAATCAAAATTAAAATACAAAATATGCGAGGATGTTTACTACGATAAATTCACTTTTAAAAAGCTTTGATTCTAAAATAATGTTATAAAATACAATGCACTCTGTTGTCAAAATGCATACTCCGCATCCATCCCCATTTTCAAAAAATTCAGTGCGCGTACGAACCTGACCCCACACCGACTCCCACGATGCTAAACGAGATGCAGTTTATATAAAATGTATAGATAAGAGTATTGATATCGCGAACATATTGGCGGCGGAAGGGGACAATATAAGAGAAATATGTCATTCGTAAATACACCATATTCCGGTTTTGATAATTGCTGTCTTTTTGTCCGAGCTAATACATTTTGGCGTTGTTTTTCATAGTGACGTCATAACGCATGACATAGATTCATTATAACGTCACTATGAAAAACAACGCCAAACGGTATTAGCTCGGACAAAAAGTCGTCTTTTATCAAAACCGGAAAATGGTCTATTACTTAATCCTTCCCAAAAGAAAGGACAACAACAACAATAACAACGACATCTACAGAATCAAATGTATATATTATTCAATAATTAAACACCTTTTTTTGCTTTTGATACTATAATCTTGATTTTTGTCGCTATGCCAGTGGGCACAATGCAAATCTTACTGATAGGGTACCTGGGTTTAAAACAACCGAGGAAAAGAGAGAGAGAGAGAGAAATATATAATAAACAAACAACCTTTGTAATTACACCAACCCCCCCCCCCCCTTTCACTAGAAAAAAAATTCAAAAAAATGAACAAGAAAAAGAAAGAAAGAAAGAAAGAAAGAAAGAAAGAAAGAAAGAAAGAAAGAAAGAAAGTATCTGACAAAACTAATTTTAATTAAGTACATTTCAGATGAATTAAACTAAATAACCTTTAAATCTGTCCTAATCTAACATCTATTACATATATGACGTTAAGTAGAACTAAGACAGATTGAAAGAAAAATATCCTTCTTCTATACTGAAAAAAGTGCTTAACACTTAAAATTTATGATTTCTCAGTAAATATCACCCAGACCGGAATACTACTCATACTAAGTGACAGAACTTCCGTATCGGTGTTATATATAAAACATCCCCTGATAAGAATATTGACATAATGCCAAAGAAGAAAGTTTAATAATCTAAAAGTGTTAAGTTCGAAACGTGTCGCTCATGTGGGACATTGGGGAATTTAAAAAGCTAAGTGGAAAATTTGATAAATTTCAAGTAAATATGGTAGTTTCAGTAAGTAGATTGATCCAAAGGTTTAATTCATGTTTATTTCACATTAGATCCATGCGTCTAGAGACCTATAATGAAAACGATGAAGAAAGAAGAGACATCTACAAAGCCCCGCCTAACAAAGAACATTCACAAACAAAATTAGTCTCCAAATGTCCATCAGAGTCATTTACATAAATGCGCCATAAATCAACCGTGAATTTCTTTTTTTTTTCTCACACTTTTAATTGATGACAAGGCACTGGAATCATCAACTGAAGCAAGGAAGTGGAGGCCAGCATCTTATGTGGTCACTATCACCTGGCAACCAAACCTCCCTTTAATTAAATTCACCTGTAATAAGCAATCACGTCTACAACAACCACCCATTCCTCACTACTGAGTATCTATACATAACCTGTATTCAGCGACCACCTATCTTAAATTACTATTCCACCTCCTCGTTGATGGCCGCTTAGAACAGGTTTTACATTACTTTAACAGTTCACCTTTACGACGATGGACAAAAGCATAAAATAAGTTGAAGAAATATCCGTAGTTTATTATTCATCTACATATATCCATTCCATTTATTTGTTATATAGTGTCACATGCTGATATTATCAGCTTATTATTGATATATATGGCGGAGACCAGTAGTTATCAATGGACGATACTGATGTAACTCTATAATACCTTTAATATTCTGCAGATACAATAACAGAACAGCCCCCAACCCTTCCTAGCTGATCAGGTGAATACCCCCCCCCCCCCATCCCCCTTATGAAAATACATGTAGTATATTTAAACTGTCATAATAAAGAGTTATCGCGTAAACATGAAACTGATATATGTGACAATGCACGTGCTGAGAAAACTCCATTTTGTGGAGGAATGACCGATTCTGATACCTCAAAAGTTCGGTCAACTATTGATTGTTTTCAATATGGATAACAATAGCAAGAATTTTATTGGTGGACCAATTTGATTGTACATTGAAAAATAACGAATTGTTGTTAATCATAAAGTCTGAAGTTAAATGTGGTGCCAGACAGCATAAACATGAAGTGTCAAGGATCATTCTGACCAAAAGCATTTTAGAATAGGCACGAGCTACAGGGACAACGCTCGCTTGAACACGGAGTCGATTTTCGTTATACAAAAATTGATCTCGGGTTCAAGCGACCTTTGGGCTGGAGTTCCAGTTAAAGGCCTTGACCTACTAAGTCTCCAAAATCCTTCACAGAGTGTAAACTTCATCAGATTTTCAATCCCCATGAATCCCTCACATGCATGTTTGTATTTTTAAGTTACTCTTATACAACATGGGTTAGTGCATGTACGATGAATTTCGGACAATTCCATACCACTACACAAATATATTCTTTATATTGTGGGGATTACTGTATAATAAACTATAACTCGTATCCATATCTTTAAAACAACATTTTATTTCATACAACAAGTTTTTGGCAAATATTTATCATAAATGCCACAATACATCACTTCATATTAATTATGCATACATCAATTATGCACTTCTGTCTCTCTAATGATTGAAAATAAACAAATCAATACAATACATATTGCATTCTTTAAACATTTTCAATTAAAATTCAACACAAATTCAAACACAATAAAAATCATATTCTAAAATATTTATGAACTTATTTGTCATCTTTGCTCGATTTTATCTCATACTTTATACATAATATTGTCATATTCTCTAAACACATATTATATATACATGTATATATATTGCACATAATCTGTATCTTCAAAATTTCAAAATATAAAAGCTAAAAATTGTTGGTGTTTAATGCATATCAGCATAATTAGGAAAATCCAGGCATGACAAAATTAAAGACATGCCATAATATCTAGTATAAATGCATGTTTTGCATTTTTTTAGTAGGTGTGTGGGGGGAGGAAGGATCTTACTTCCCAATATATGCACAACCACTGTAATTGCCCGAGATAAAGCTTTCAAGACCTATGTTTTTTATTTCTGTATGAATTATATTGATCTGTGACATCATAACGCCCCATATTTATCCACTTTTCAGCAAAGAAAGATATGTTTGGCAGACTTCTGATTGTTATGCTTATGACGTCATAATGAAATGTTCGAAATTTCCAACCTTGCATGACGTCATTAAAGTCGTATGTTGTGCTAAAGCGCTTGACATATGATAAAAGTATGTCATTCTGGATAAACGTTATGTTGTCATTGGACACCAGCTGTTTCTTTCAATTTATATCTTCCCTCCGAAATAATTTGCTGATGCGGTTTATAAATAGGAAATGGAAGTTTCCAGTATCATATTTTGACGTTGAAAGTGCATATATATATAATAAATAAGACACTTATTCTATAACTAATTTGTGAAACTTCATTTTCGCATACAACCTTATTCAAAGAACACAAATCCTGTGTTCTGAAGCAATTACATTTATATCAAACAGGTAACTACAATTTTTCAATTTCTCTTAGCCTTATAAATTTATGAAAGCTGAAAACTTAAAATGAATCAAAACTGACATACATTAATGCATTCACAAATAAAGTATATGAACTTCCTTACAACCATCAAAATTACATTTCATGAAAAAAGTTTTATGAAATGTGTTTGTGTTGCATTACATGTACACAGCATGCACACAGGTACAAAATGTTCTAATTCAAAAACTAAAGAATACTAAAGCTTTGTGAATAATAAATTGGTGGGGAATCCTTGGGATTAAGTTAAAGCTTAACCAGGCCGATTAAATGGGACCTCTACTGGAGAGTTCCAGCACTACTAAGGAGAAGATCACATACATATATGTTATGGATACACATTGATACTGATATAAAAATCTTAACCTAACATATGAGATCAAGAGAAAATATGAAATACAATGCATTTTATATCTCAATACATTGGTGAAATGCATTTTTATATCTCCATGTGTGTTTACAGTTAAAATGCATGTTGATACAATGTGACAATGCATTTTGATCAATCTTCTTCTATGCATAATATATAATTTAAAATACATATCAATTGTTTTATAATATCTTCATTCATTTTGGTATTTGAAATACATAAATCTTTTTAAGCATGCAGCATTCTCATTCACATTCTTGAACACAGTGTCATATTTTGATATGACGATACTTTTCTTTAACTCTGCTTCTAACAGACGCCCATATGAGGCCTAATGTCCAACAAAATCTCTATTTTTTTTTGCTGGGATTCATTGTGACGTTATTGTCTAGAATATGACATCAAAGTCAATAAAAGCCAATTCAAGCAGCAAAACACATTTCCAAGGCAGCAATGTCATTTTCATTTTTTTCTGCTTGAGAACTATAACCTGTTGGTTCTTTTCTACCAGAAATGCAGTGGTGGTTCACTATTACTGTATCACAAGAAATTCTGCAAAAATAGAATGTATGGTTCTTCTGACTGCATCTTGCATTGTATTTTCAATGTGGGTCATTCAGGTTGAGGATAAAATGTAGATCGATCTGCAATGTTCATTTATCCTTGGTGGGAGGAGGTTCATCCGCTTCAAAAATTATTCTTAAGTTGATGAATCCAGATCTACAATACAAAGAGAAGTTTTCATTATGGTTGTCGAAGAACACTTTAACAATAATTTGAAAGAAATGTTCACAGGATCAGATTTATGTACTTCATTTATAACAGCAGATTATGACATTAGCTGTATCCTTGAAAATATTCACATATAAAAACATTTATGGCATACTGGGTAACTTTATCATTATATGCTACCAACAGTGCACAATATCCCTGATTGGTAAAGGGCCGTATGTCATTAAAAGTTGACATAATAGCACAAGACCCAGTTTAGTTAAGGCATGTCAATAAACAGCTTACTTCAAACAAAGCACAAACTAATAAGAATGCTAGATGAAGTAATGACAAACAAAATTTAACATATGGACAGACAACACGGCTAACTGAGGCCATATTGTGACAAATCCCAAGAAAGGGACTGAAAAATTAAAATTTATTACAGTACAATTAGTAGATTTATTTCTAGTTTTACTAATATATATAGAATTTTTATATAATGTTAGAATCAAATGTGATAGAACTTTCTTTCATCATTAGAAATCTCTGACTGGCTTAGTCAGGATGTAATGGCACTCACCTTTTAACATAGAGCCAGATGACTGTAGACAGAAGTTCCTTGATGATAACTATAGACATGTATACCAACACTATGTAACATGTATCTGATATCAATTTCCTTATACTGGTGAGGAAAGCATCCATTTGTACCTCTGCTACAGTAGAATCCGACCTTCCAGATCTACCAAGAAACAGACAACAATTATACCTAATAGACCATATTCCGGTTTTGATAATTGCTGTCTTTTTGTCCGAGCTAATACATTTTGGCGTTGTTTTTCATAGTGACGTCATAATGCATGACATAGATTCATTATAACGTCACTATGAAAAACAACGCCAAAAGGTATTAGCTCGGACAAAAAGTCGTCAGTTATCAAAACCGAAATATGGTCTATCAAAGTTGATGATCTCTTTATTTCAAGTGATTTTGATTTTATCCTTTTTAAATCCTTGTAATCCTGTATCTTTCACTTCAAAGAGCTTTGCAACATCATATACCATTCATATGTGATTGAGGTACACTGTATGATAGAGTTTTAATGACAATATTAAATTGCTTAGTTTTAATCTATATATATGTATATGAAATTGTGCCATACTAAAATCCATATCAGGTACTGATAACTTATTTCACATATTATATGAAATTGTTGATATTAAAAATTATTTCCTATCATAGGAGAATAATTTCTTTCCTGAATATCTGTAACACTTAAATAAATTCATTTATCATTTGATACAGAAGGTACCTAAATTTTACAGTACCGGGTAGATGCAGGAAGGAACACTTACCCGTACATTTGTCTCTCGGATGATTTCATTACATGTCTTGCCAGTATCATAATCATCAATATACCTTCTTTTAATTTTATATGATGTAAGAGGCTAATGTACAACAAACCAATACATTTTGCCGGGATTTTCATTCTGATATTATTGGTTTGATTGTGATGTCACCATAATTTTGTTTAAATTTGAGTGACAACACATCATATGTCGGATATTGCCCCTTATATCATATAGAGTTGGAGTCAGACGTATTAGCAAGCATTTTCAATATTATCTCCATTTCAATTCAAACAATTTTATGACAGTAATGATGGGTTTATGAGAATGGCATTAGTGAGAATTTCTAGATAGTGAGTACAGTTAAATGGATTTTGGTGATTATTTTCTAAATGATCCACCTGGCAATGATAGCATACCTCCAATATAAAACAGGAAGAACATGTTCAAATTCACATGATGCCAGAGCAACATCTTGGAACTTGGACTGAAGTGAAACGCTGCAATCTGCTGAAGGATCCAGAGACTGTAAATACTGACAATAGAACTGCGAATGAGAACCCTGTAATGTATGCCATTGTCTTTCTAACATCTGATGCAGATGAAGGTGGCGCTTCACATACAAGTTCATTAACTCTTGGTGTGTTGGATACTCCATGATGTTGATGCGTTTCGCATGAGATTCTATCCTCCTGTTGATAAATGCCTCATTCAATCTGAGAAGGTCATCCTGAAAAGTATGTACATTATGACAAAAATGTGATTCGTATCTTTTATTATACTTCTAATATGTCAACACTGATTTCACTGTTTTACTGTTAGTGACACAAATTAAGATTGGTTGGTTGGTTGATAGGTGTTTTATGTCGCTTTCAACAATTTTTCAGTTATATTGCCACATGGAAACTGGAGGTGACCAACCTCTTAAACATAGTGGTGCAACCCAGGAATCGAACCCGTATCGTCGACGCCACTAGCCAGACATAAATTAAGAATCTACATAAATGCTTACAGAGATTTTTATCTATTGCTATAAAGAAAAGTCTTTGGAAGAAGTTATTGCATTTAACAAGTTATTTAGAATCTTCCATAAATTACTTACTAATTGTTAATACATTAACAAAGTTTAAATCGGCTGAAAATTAAATCTGTTCTCTAAATATTTAAATTTTGCTTGAGGTAAATTCCAGGTTCAGGAACCAAACACACAGATGAAAGCCAATGCTTGCTTTTGTTCAAATTTGACTTGTTGCTGACCAACCTTTTTTTTTTTTTTTTTTTTTTTTTTGGGGGGGGGGGGGGCTAACTGTAATCTTTATTTGAGAAACTATAACCTTTAGCAAGGGTTTGAAACCTATAGTAGCTTAAAATGACAAGAACTGAGCACTGACAATACCAAGCACTTATCTATATTTAGGGCTACAAATTTAAACGAGGAATCAGACTAAGAAACCAAGAGCACATGCTTAAAACTTTGAAGAAACAATTTATAGTGCTAAATTACAATTTGGTATCTGAATTTCCAACTGTAATGACATCGAAAACTAAAGAAATCCTTCATATTTGATTACCTTTGGTGTTGGCACCACAGTACTCACCATATTATTATAGTATCCAAGGTAACTAAATGTTTCCCTGTTGACAAAATGGAATGTTGCCATAGATATGACATACACAAACAAACAAACAAAAATTGTAGCAATGACCTTCGGCACAAACATACTGGACAATGTCTGTAAAAAAAAAATCAAGAAAGAAGTAAAAAAAGAAATCAATTGTTCCTTATTGATACTAGTAAGACTACAAAATAGTTTTTATTAATGAATATTAGAAATATTTTACTTATAAAGTAATTAAAAGTAATTTGATTCAAACTTTAACTTCTTCAAAATGGAAAATCAAATGGAGACTTTAATATTATTTGACAGTTAAGTTACTACTCAGAAATGTAATGTGAAATGAGATTTCTAAAAACTTTCAACATCCCAATTTCAGTAAATTAAGTACCATTTACAGATTTCATTCATATTTTACTTTACCTTGAATATGAATTCTGAACATGATTTACTAACACCAATTTTAAAAATTGTGCTTTGTCGTTTTAAGGATCCATCAGTAGTTGTCAGAGCTGTAAGTAAAGAGTTTATATGAAAATCAAATGAAATTGTGCAAGGTTGTCTTGGAAGTGCAAAAGAAAAGTCATAAAAAAATCCATAAAAAACATATGTAGGTTATGATATGATGCCTTGGGGTTGAAAGGTTATTTAAAAAAACCCAGTACGGCACTAATGTCCAAAAGGTCACAATTACTTCCCCAAAACATACACTGCTAAAATCTAGAAAATTTCACATATATACTTATAACATCTGTCTAAGCATTGTACAGAAATCTTTATCTCTACAACTGATCTAAATGAAGCAGTGAAGGATCCAATATGTCCCAATATTTACCATGGGACCTCTATACTGTTTCATCTTAAAGACAGCATACTGGCTAATAAGGTGTTGATGGGAATTGAACCTAAGACCTTTCAGCAGGAAGCCAAGCATGTTAAATCATGATAAAGGCAATAGGTATGACTGACTGCTGCACAAGTGTTAACATGCCATATGTATCTGCAAATTAACATGCATGCGGACAGTGAGTGACTTTAGAAACCAAGTTTGGCTCTAGCATGGAATAGTTCAAATGTTGGAAGTCTTAAATGGATAAAGAGATACTATGAAATCACCGCTAGGGTTACAACAAATTATTTTCACATTCCTGAGCACTCATGCTTATATCACTGACACCCTAGAAGTGATGTTATAAATAGAGACTATTATAGGCATGCTATAATGATAATAATGTTAAAAATCAGTCACTGTTAAAATAAAGACATGTATAAAGATCATGTGACCTGTTTTCTCTCTTATATCCAAAAAAATTGGGTAGCCAAACAGGAATAAACTTGCTACTCCCACTGCCTTCAACATTCGATGAAGGATCCAGGCAAAGTCAATAAGTATCATGACTCCAAAGAAGAAGAAATAGCTGTTATAATGGTACTCGTCCTCTGAACTATTTGGGTCATGAAAAGATTTATTCATTCTGTTGTCAACATTCTGGTCATTGTTTATCCATATATTATGCACTTCAACAAATTTGTCCTTATTGTCTGTACTACCAGCATCTGTGCGGAAATCTTTTGAGTGAGAACTGGCTTGGAAAACAGCATCAAACCGTGGGACGTTAATTTTTGGTATTGCTATGCCTAAGAAATAGAAAAACAAATTATTTGCTAGGAATGTGTATGATACATGTGGTGTAAAATTATGAGCTCTAAGAGAAATAGTTGGAAAGGAAATTATCAATGGATGTAAACATAATTATTGAAAACTTTCTAAATTTCAATTTCTAATTCTAATTCTATAATCAGACAGACTGATACTATGTACCCTGTGTGATTTGTGCCAGGTCTTGCTCGATGCCTATCCATTCCATAAAGGGTTTTGTTGGTGCGCTCACAAAATCACGCAGATTCTTAACAGCTCGATTCAGGAATGATGCACCCTTAAACCATTTATTCCTTGCTACACTGTCATAAGTCTGTTGAATGTCTGCTGAGAATGTTTTTTCTGTATGCCGAATGAAACTTTGATATCTTTCCCTGAAAATGAAATATGTCCTCTCATTAAGGTACCTTTTGAGCATTTTACACAAGCTTTAATGTTTCCTTATAGCTGATTTTGAAATACTAATTTCATCTCAATATTGTAAAGGTATTTCAAAAAATAAATTCATCTTACTTTTTGTATTTTTTAATCTTATTTAACATATATGTATTTCATAGCACATCTTTCCAATGATGTTCAACAACATGCTGATTTTTTCTTTTCAAGCAGTCATTTATCAAAGACATGCGAGAAAATGATTTATAAAGATTCTTAATTGTTGCTCTTACATTAGATATTACAAAACTTTAAAATTTAAAGAAAAGCAAAACCCAGCAAACCTTCTACATCTAAATCACTGAGCATTTCATTTTAAAACCAAAGGAAGGGGGAGCTATATCTGTATTCATTCATGCACAATACCAGTTATAACCAACTTGCCAACTAATAAAATAATAAATCGTGCAGCAACCACACAGATTTCAAAAGTGATGCAATATTCTCATTTATTTGTCAGATTTAACTTGCATTATTAGAACAATCAGAATTCACTTCAATCCTTTCAAACAAGTATCATAAAAATAGAAGTTGTTCTGTTAGCAAAAGAAATTCAAATACTAAAATTTGTTCAGTTTTAAATTCAACAAGAAGGAAATATTCTAAAGAAACTAAAAAGAACTGACTTTCAAAAGAAAATTTATTAAGGAAGAATAAGTTGAATAAGGTGTCAAAGTTTCTTGATGAAGAGTGGTTGAATGAAAGATTTAGTATGGTAATTAAAGTGTTTATAAATCGCAAACCTGGGTTTCCTATCAAAAAACAAAAGAAGAGAATCTCAGATTTGATATCAACAGAGAAAGAGTATCTTATACGAAAAGACAGAAAGTGTTAATGTTTCTAAAAACTGATTCATGAACATATTATAAATGTACATGTTTACCTTGTATTTCATTTGTCTACATGCCGATACAGAGGAAACCACTGTATAAGCTCCCTTAGAGAGAGCTTAACATTAGATAGGTATCTTGCCAGTAAATCCAACAATATGTGGGTTTTTTTTTTTTTTTTTTGTTTTTTTTCCTGTTCTATGTCACTACAAGATTATTGCACTTATATGGTGACAGCATCTATCCATTGTAATACCCAGAAAATTCAGACCTTGTCGCAACAGACCTACCAGAAGCAGTTGGGGATCTATTATGCACGAAATCTACCATAACATGGGACTTCGATTTTTAACTTGCATCTGAAAGCCAGGACACTGACAAGTCATTGATGGGACTCAAATCCCTGACCTCTCAGTAACGAGCCATGTATTCTATTTCATAACACTACATTGGCTCCCAACAACATGAAAAATACGGAATTTATGATAGTGTACTTTCTTAGTAACAAATACTGTTTTAACCAAATGGTGTTCTATGATAGAGGAAACTGAAGTACCTTTGACACTGTAAACAGAACCGTTTATAAACACATCATAACTTACATCAAAACACAAATTTCCAATGCATTTCATCACTAACTCAATCCTAAAAAAGGATATAAAGCAAAGATATATCTGTCCTTACTTGAAAGTATTCATATCATTAGTAAACTTTTGCAGTAGCTCTCTTGTATGTTTTGTTAACAGATCTCGTAGGTTATGTCCTTCCATTTTCCCTTTAACCTCTTTCTCCATTAACTCCCGCATCTGTAATTAGAAGTAAATCAATATGAAATAAGACAACTTAACTTTTATATTAAGGTAAAGCCTTGCAAAACAAGAGAGCTTAGAAAGCTAAGGTATCGTTAGATGGAGGGTCAAAGGAAATCACATCTTGCAGGAATACTTGATAATGCAAGGTATACATTAGCAGGAAAATATGGTCAGCAACCAAGTCATTGAATAGCATATTTAACTGCTCATCTTGATGGTGATCAGCTGATGGTCATATGTTTCAAGCTTGCACTACAGCTAGATAAACTTTTGGCTATATACAAAAAAAAACAAACATAGGTAGAGTACATCGTATGATTTTTAGAGATATCTCTAATTATTATTAATCATATTGTCAGCTAAAGTGTTTGAAGGAAGAAAGAACACATCTGTTGCTTTCTATTCATTTTTCAAAGGTGTGACTCTTAGACGAATACATCACATTGCGTTACCATAAACTATAGTAACCTTAAGTCTATCTCTAATACAGATCATCTCTCACCCTTTGAAAGTCATCTGTAATGGCTTTCATATCCTGGTTGCACTTGGCTTTACTTTGCTGGGATATAGTATTTTGACGAAGAAGTTCTGCATGCAGGTGTCTCTCCATATTGTCCAATTCCAAATGACTAAACGCTGTCTTTACTGATCGCTGCTGCTGGTAGTTTCTCAAAAATGAGGTAGTTTCACTGTTAAATAAATTTCAGTTTAGTCTCCCATATCTGAATTGATTCAGCTTCTGGTTTTGTAACTTACATGTTAAATTCAACACTAAATACGTTCGATCAAGTACTTTGAAGCATTTATGATTTAACTAGATCTGTCCTAACAGGACAAATACCCTTTGCGGCAACAAACTTGAAACACGCAATATTTTATCCAAAGATACATCACTGGTATAAGTGTAATGGATGTCACACTTGTATATTTTGAGAAATTTGCTTTGTTAAATTTCTGAACAAGACAGACAGACGGACAGCAGATGGACAGAGTGATTCCTGTATACCCCCCCCCCCCCAAAAAAAATGTTTCTACGGGTATTGTTATGAGACACTAAGCATAAAACCTGATGAGAAATAACAAAACCCAGTATCAAAAGTCTGTGGTATCATTTGTATATAAAATATATAATAATCAATGTATTTCTTTACTAAATAAGAGGAAGATGAAACTTTGAGCAATACTTTTCATCTCTTTTCACAAATGTGAAAAAAATATACCTTTGTGTACCATTCAAAAGAAGTTTTATTTCTTTATATTAAAATTCTGACTTAAGTTATTGTAATTTCCAAGAGAATGGGGTATGAACAAAATTCTTAAGTATTGTATAAAACAAGACCATTCTATGCCAACAGGCTTTGCGAAAACATTAATATTTACTCAAATTGTGATAGTTTGACTTCTAATGATTTTTTTGATACTGTGATTATGACATACATATTTGTTGGTGTTACATGCTTATAATGTAATATCTAAAAAATTCAAAATGTACATCAAAGTAAAAACTAGCAAGTTGTATCCTTCATTTGAATTCAAGCGTTCTTTTAAATAGAATAATTCTAGGGAGACATTTGTTTTCATATATTCAAAATTTCTACCTGTTAACAGCTAGTATGATGAGAGAGAACACAGTCATTGAGATAAATATGGCATAAATGAACTGGAAAGTCACATAAACTACGACTAATACCAGGTGGCACCAGTGGAATCGCAATACATCTCCTTGTGGCTGACCTGCAATGAAGTAGGATACATGCATATACACTACCAACATCACATTTTATTTCCTTTAAAGAGGCAGATTGTCAAATAGTACACTAATTCATCTATCAAAAATACTGGTACCATAATGTATATATGAAAATAACTACGTATTCATGAAAATGATACAATATCAAAGGAAAGGAAAAAGACAGCTGACTTGGCTGCTTGATATTAGTAAAAATACAATCAACTATCACTCAAGTTAAGTTTCCTCCATAAACATGCATACCAAATTTGATCAGAATCCCAAATGCAGCTATAAACAATAACAACAAGACAGCTCCACACACTGATGCTATAAATGGAATGGAGAAGTGGGGTGGTTGGACAGCTTCTTTAGATTCCATCATCGATGACCCAGAGTGATGGAGGGAATCTGAAAACAAAAGGAAGTTTTCTAAGAATGGAAAATATATGTAACATAATTAATTCTCGCAAGTCTGATGTAGGAATTATTTTACATTATTTGTCAATAAATGATAACGCAGGCTGCTGATGAATACTAAGGATTGTGCCAATCAATATTCTTTCAAAGAAAAAAGAGGAGTTACTGGCTCAGTTATGTGGCAGAAGTCACCATGGAGCTATACAATACATGAATATAAATAATATACTAGAACATATAACACATTACAAAAATATTTAATTGTAGTGCAATTACGATACCGACTTAGGACGGTCATTTAATTTGACAAAAACCAAACAAATGGTGTGGTTAACCGGTTTACGGGCCCACCTTCCCACTCACCGTAACAGCAGAACAATCAAAGGACGTACATTTAAAAATTTATAAATAATCCTCCATGTAAAGAACAAGGGTCAACAGGTACCACATATTGAGAGGTCATAAAAATATAAACACTTAAGGTATTGTAAAACACATAATGGTATAAAAATATATGCGACATCAACATGATAAACCGTGCTCTGCCAGTCTAAAAGTGAGCTAAGACCCTAGATCTGTAGGAGTCCCGACTAACAGTCAGAGGGGACAAGGTTCAGGACCATGTCTCCTCTGAAAGAGATTTGGACAAGGCCCGTCATATAGTCCCCACCTTCCTGTTAGTCAGCGTGCAACGTTCAAGTAAAAGTCTGCATAAGGCTGTAGAGGGGCCAAATACAAGACCTATAGTCTTTTTGATGATCTCAATATCATATTGTCTATTTAGAAGACGTTTGACTATTTTATTACATGATAAAATAACGTTATCGGAGCTTTTTACTTTCCTTAGTTTATATACGAGATCACCGTAAAAATTAGGATGGGAAATTCCATTGGATACATACTGTTGAAAAGAAATATTTCCAAACTTAGATAGAAGTTCTGAATAAGATCTGAAGAATTTGCCGAATGTTTTTCTTAGCTTGTGATATCTGTAACCCTGAGTTAAAAGTTTAGTGGTAATTTGTAAATTTCGTTTATGAAAGTCCAAAACATTGGTGCAGCCTCGGACAAATCAAACTAATTGAGATATATAGATAACATATGAGGGGAGTCGAGGGACATCACCATCCAAGTAAGGGAAATTTACAATAGGAAATCCAAAATCCTCACGTTTATCATAAATATTAGTATATATTAGGTGGTTGATAATTTTGATGTTTAAATCTAAGAAAGGTGTAGATTTATCTCAAGTATTTAGCTTTATTCAATGTGAGCTCTGGTGGATATATTTCTGATATAAATTGTTTGAATTCAGGGTTGTCGATAACCAAAATGTCATCCAGATATCTGCAAGTATTATTAAATTTGTCAATGAGGTCAAAACGTTTTTATTTTTGATTTTTGAACCATTTTACATGTATTACATATTTCAATATGAACTTCATGGCTATATTCATGATCATTGTGTTTATTTCCAAATTTGGCATTGTGACATCATTTATACATCAAAGTAGTCCATAGACAACACAGTGCAGGCATACAGGTTTATATAATGGCTAAGGTACAGGGTATGAATATAATTCAGAAAACTAGCTGTGTTTGTGAAACACTAATGTGACTGGCAGCAACAGAGTTCTAAGTTATTTTTAGCATGAAGGTCAAGGTCAAAAGAACCTTGGTGTTATTTGAAAGGGCTTCATTAGTTGAGTACGCATATCAAATATGAAGTCTCTACCCCTCACGGTTCAAAAGTTATGGCCAAGGTTAATTTTGACAACAGACAAACACACAAACAACAGGCAGACAGACAGGACAAAAGCTCATGGACCTTGGAGTCATTTGAAAGGGCTTCATTAGTTGAGTACGCATGTCAAATATCAAATCTCTATCCTCACGGTTTAAAAGTTGTGGGCAAAGTTAAAGGTGACAACAGACAAACACACAAACAACAGACAGACAGACAGGACAAAAACAATATGCCCCTGATCCATCGATTCGGGGGCATAATAATTAAATATATATGTTAAGATATAAAGTGAATTCCTATGACAGGAGTAACAGTTTATATTAATCTTGTTTTTCAGACCTACCCTCTGTATAGACAATTCTTGCAGCAGGTTTATACAGATGGTGCTGCAGGACACCTTTACTGTCTTGTACTCTGATCACATACTCTTTATCCGATGTAAATCTATCACCATTGGGGGTAGAGAACACTAAAGAGAATGTAGGTGAACATTTCACCTGAGCATCGTATTGGTACAGCGGCACTGATGAGTATGCAGGGTCAGAGATGTTGATGCTAATGACACCTGAAACATTGAAGATGTTGAACAGATTATATTGATATTATTTCTGCAAAAAATCACAGTACGATTGTATAATATTTTTATATGTATAACTTCAAGAAAACACAAAAAGTATGCATAATGCCTAATATTCGCCCACAATACTACATCTATATAAAGCAAAAAATACAATAGAATATCAGAATAATCAAATTCAAATAAATTACAAAACATTTGGTTACCTGGACATTTTTCTACTTGGCCAGTGATATTGAGAAGCCAGTGTGTTGTATTATGAGTAATATTTCCTGACAGACTTCCTCTTTTCAATGTTGCCCTTGGATACAGAGATGCTAAGATGGAGGTATGACTTGCAATTCCTATCTTGACAGTGGGAGGGGCGGTTCTGTTGGTGACCAGGTAAGAAAAATTACCACGGAACTCTCCTTTTAAGTCTGGTAAGAGGGTATAAGGGTTTTCTGAACCAGTCGATAACAATAGACCTCCTAAAACCTCCTCCCCGCACTTCTTCTCACCTGATCATACAATAAGCATAAATAATATAGGTACATGTATATGGAAATCTAAATATCTAAAATCTAAATAGGTCATAGTTTTCAAAACTTTCATTATTATAGTATGTCACTGCATATAAGAATTGTATCGCAGATATATGAAAGATATCATTTTAAAATATTTTTCTTCTTCATACAGATTTATTTTTCAAAATTTTCAGTTTAACAAAGCTCAAACGATCATACATGACTGCATCATATGATTATGTCTGCAAGATTAAATCTTTTTACACATACATACCAAAGGAATTTGCTGTAGTTTGAAATGGCTGGCTGGGTCTTACAAGTGCCGAGTTTCCTGCTATGTAGGTGGTTTCTGCTGGGGATCCCTTGCCTTTGTAAATGCCGACCTGAACGTCATTGTTTCGTGCAGATCCTTCTATCATATCTGGTAAACTACTCAGTTTAGAGTCTATATCAACACTGACAATGTGATCTCTAAAATAAAAGATGACTATGTTATCACTAAAACCATAGGATCTTAGCCACCAAAATACATGTAGTGTTTCTAAAAAAACCAAAGTAATGCAATGACTATGCTTTATGTTAAATCATAACCAGTTCATCTATTAAAAATGTCGAAGTTAAGTAACAGAGTTAAACAAAGTTTCCAGAAAAGACTAGACTTGACAGGGGTCAGAGGATATGTTGTATTTTAGTGTAGTGAGGCTGTTAGATAATTTAGCAATCAATCATTTTAACAATATATGGTCATTAAACAAGTATCTAATTGGACTTTTTCATCCTTTTGAGTTAAGGCTTTTAATGTTTCTAACCTTGATTTTAGCTTTCCTGTATTTTGCCAGGACTTATCACCATATATAGTAAAGCGCTGTGACATCAGTGTTGTAAACTGGTGAGTGATGGTATACTCCAATGCCATTAACTTCTGATTGGCTACTGGTGTCATGTGACAGAAGAAATTCCTTTTATTTCCACTATACATAGGCTTGAGATGGAACTCCAGCAAATTACCATACTGACACCTATACCAAGAAGATGTGGCAATGTGACAAGATTTTGTAAAACTGTATAACAAATAACAATTTGAACAATAAGTTCTGTGTGCTTTTTATTGACAATTCATTACATCATGTAGTACATTAAAAAACAAAAAGATTCAAATTTGAATCAATATATTATAGTTTAAATTTACATGTACTAGAAGACAATGATCATATTGCATGAATTTTATTGCCTTATCCAATAAAATGAAATAAAATAAAATGACATGCTTTGAATTCAAGATTGTGCCACTATATTCAAGCCAGAGATTGGCAAAAGCACTGCCAACATAAAATTCATATCTACCAACTTTACTTTTGCTTATAAAATAAGAAAGAATTATGACTTACTTTTCTGTTTTACATTTAAAATCATGATGATTCTGACAAATTTCCGTGCAGTTCTTTTTACAGCAACAGGTAAAGCATGCTGGGAGACGAGGGGACCGACCATTATCTTTCTCACTCACTGAACACTCCCCTCCTTGTAACATCATTGGTTTGGCACAGCTCCATGTGCAGTTAAAGCAAGCCTCATTAGCTGACACACAACTGAAAACAAAATGTGTTTATGAGATGCTATGTAACACTTGGAAGCTATTTTGGTATGTAGGTCAAAGTCTGTGATAAGTATGTGACCTTAACTTTATCTGAAACTTCATAGGAAAAATTCTGCTAATGAAGTATGAATGTCAGTAATAAGGGCTCTTCAAAACTTATGACTAAGAATACTGTTGGTGATACATCAAGGTAAATAGTCAGATTAAAAACAGTAAGTTTTCTGTATGTTGATCTGGGGCCCAGAAACATTAATAAAAACATATTACATGTACTTCTAACTGGTATAGTAACATACTTCTACAAACTTCAATACTTTATACCCTTTTATGATTGAACTAAATCTTAACAAAAAATATTAAAACTTTGAATCAGTTTTTACACATAAAGTTTTCATATTTGAACAAATTTATAAAAAAAATTGAACCGTGTAATCTAATTATTTTCAGTTTGTAGATAAACTATTGATTTTTCTCTCACCCTTCACTTTGTTCCACCCACACTGTACTTGTTGAGCTGAACTCTTTGTCTACAGCAAAAACACTGCTGACAGATCCAGGTTCTGAACACATGATGGAGGATCCTGAGCTGGAACCAGAATCAGGAAACTGACCATGGCGTATGTAGGTTTCACAAGGTTGTATCAATTTCTGACCAGCATAATTAACTGTCTTGTATGTCATATTCTGTGAAAATAATATGTAAATCAAAGTTTAAATATCTTTATTAAAGAAGTTTAAACAAGTAGTCCAAACGTGCCTTTATCACTCATCTAAGTACCAAGTACACTCTCAACAGAAAATTGAACTGAATTTAAACACTGAAATACTTTTTTATCAGTCAATTGAAGGGAGTACTTGCAAAGTTCGATTTGGCACAGTTTCAACACATTGCCTTATATGCCTCCTTTGGACACATACGTATGCAAGAGATGTTTGTAAAACACTGATGCTTCCAATGCCCGCTTCATTAAAGGAAGCACAGGGAATCTATTGAACAGACACTAAGCTAAACTTTGTCTTAGTATGCTAAAATAAAGTTCATAAACAATGACAAATGAAGAATTCTCTAGGCCACGTTCAACATCATGTAATTAACTCTTAAAATCTCCATAAAACAACCCAAAATAAAAAACATTGACAAGATTTTTTACATGCCAGATTAGGAATCATGAATATCATTAAATGATACCACATTTTGTCTTAGTGTGCTAAAATAAAGTTCATGATCAATGACAAATGAAGAATTTTCTAGGCCATGTTCAACATAATGTAATTTTTCACTCTTAAAATTAACCCAAAACAACCCAAATAAAAAACATTGATAAAATTCTTTACATGCCAGATTAGGAATCATAAATATCATTAAATGATACCAGATTAAAACATCCAATGTCAACATAATAAGAAATTATGAGGAAAAACCTTCTTTTTTACATTGAAACATTAAGTCCAGAAACATGTCAAAAACTTGTAAATTTCTATTCGACGGATCTTAACCCCAAACACAATTTTTGATAATCCATCTATATAGATTGTTGAAATGCAATTAGTTTCCCCATTTATGCACTGGTTCTGGAGGAGAAAATTTTTGAAGAGGGGTACCATTTTGGGCATTTCTGGCCCCGCCCTGTATCCACCCGAGGGAATCTGGATCTCAAACACAATTTTAGTAGGGAACCTTGAGTGCATCATATATACAAAGTTTGATCCAAATCTGCAATGCAGTTCCAGAGAAGAAGTCGAAAATGTGAAAAAGTTAACAACGGACAGACAGACAGACGGATGACACATTATAACTATAGCTCATTTGAGCCTTCGGCTCAGGTGAGCTAGAAAAGTATGAATAATAAATAGAAACTAGAGCTTACCTGTTGCCGAGGCAACAGGGCGGGTCTTCCTATCTCGAAAGAAAAAAGAAAAATAAGTAGATAGAAAGAAAGAAGGAAAGAAAAAAGATCAGGAGAATGAGTTACATGTACTTTACACACAAAAATCCCCCCCCCAAAAAAAACCCCTCAAGCAATCAAATTAATTAATAATTAAAATTGAAAAAAAACCTATTATCTATTATAGCTGGATAGAGTGTATGTATTGCGCGTTTCAACGCTCAAGATAGCTATATATATAGCAGATATGACTATTATATTAAGGAGACAAAGAAACTCAAATTAAAGTAAATCATACATATTACGGCTCTCCATTATAACAATCGATTAAACATTCCACGGACAAAGCGCCGTAACTCTCGATTGAATTAAACGCGATTCAATTAATCGCGAGTTACTGCGCTTTCCCCGTGACTATCATACACGTTTGAAGTCGGTATTAAGCAAGGCAAATTCACCGCGCCTCTCTACTGTGTAATCCCGACGCTCGGACAAGATTTGTTTATTGCCTTGTTCATCAGTAGCGGGTAGAGGGCAAAAAAATGTGATTTTTGTTTATGATTTCGATTTCAAAACACTTTCTCAAACTCTCCTTTTTATACTTTGTTAATACGACAAATAAGAAAAAACATGAAAGTTACGCAAATACGGTATTTTTTTTAAAAATCCTTTAAATCGCTCACTTTCAAATACCAAGAAACATGTTTCATACTAAAATCGGTACGGAAAATCGTTTGGTGATGTTCTGGAAACGATAAGACTAAAAATAAGATGTTTTTGCAAATTACGTAATTATTTAAAAACTTTAAATTGAAATAGCGGCCAAACTAAAAGAGATAGATATTATCGGCCGATGAATTTTGTAAAGATATGAACGTAGAGATTATGATAGTTCAAATTTGGATAGTGTAGCATTAAAAATAAGCTATATAGGTGAGAATTTAAGATTTAGCTAATTGTTACGTAATGTTTTTGAAAACTTTCATTTTTAAACTTTTTTTTTACTTAAACGGGCAACGGCGTCTTTGAGAGTCTATAGGAAAAATATAAAGTGTGTAGATAAATCCGTTATTCAGAAATTGAAATTGAAAAATTCGCTGATTACGGCGCGTATTTCTCGCTTTCTGACGGCGACTCTCGATAGCTTTGACCGATAACCTAAGGAAAACGGCAAATCATAGGAAAGTTTTGAAAAATAAATTTAAAAGAGTGAACCCTTCTCACGTACGGGATTTATTTTGGTGGCCATCCGACCAAAAATAAGCGAATGACAATGAAATTATTTTAATCACCTGATTTTAAATTTTTTTTAAATTTTCACTTTAAAATGGTATTAAAATGGTTTTCAAATCATGAAACATAGTTTTTTATGGTGAAATTGATATTCTAAATCGTTTGGTAGCATTTTTGAAATGCTAAGACTTAAAATAAAACATTTTAAAAATTACGTAATTTTTAAACTTAAATTGCGGCTATACTATAAAAGCTAGATAATCAGTGTTAGCTTCAATGTCAAGAACATACCTGTCAAAAATTAAAATTAAAATTTGAGGAATCCATCTTGAATAATAAACTTGTATTTGAGAAATTTAAAAAATAATGCACTGTTATGTAATTTCTTTAAAAATCAAAATTTTTCAATTTTCTTTATATGAATCAATTTCCTTTTGGCTAATCAAGTTAGTAGCAAAGAGAAAAGGTTGTTGGTAAAGCTGTTTCTGAGAAAATTGCAATCAAAGTGATAGGAATAAGAATAATAATAATAATAATAATAATAATAATAATAACAAATGTAAAGAAAAAACTTCACAATAACAGAAGGGTCTTCCGATGGAATCGGAAGACCCTAATTAAATAGTCTTATGCAATTCATTTATCTATCTTGATGATAAAAAAAAAAATGATTGTTTGATAGTTGTTTGCTTAAGGTTGCTTGCTTATGAAATTTGCCTGAAGCGCATCACCGAAATTTAAAACTATGCAGCTGACCCACCAAAAGCAGCGAGGAATCTTGCATGTGCCTTTATCTGCCATGACACAGGACCTTGAGTTTTTTTGTCTCATCCAAAAGACAAGACATGGATAATCTGTTGGTGGCACCTGAACCCATGACCTCTGAGCCACCAGCCAAGGATACCACCAACTGAGCTACTCTGACTCCTGAATATGAATGAACCATTTAGCCATCAGTATTAATATCTTCACCTTGTGTGTTGAATAGTACATCTCATATCTAGAGGGCACTGGAAAGGGGCAATATCTGCCAAGGACTTCCTTGTTACCATGGTAATGATCAAGATCATTTTGAAGGGTATGGTTCTCAGGCTCAAACAAAGTTGCTGGATGAAAATATTTTATAGCCACTTCAACATAGAATCCAGAACCTGAAAAACATATATGCTACCTGTATTAGTTGTAGTTTAAGTGAACTTTTCAGATTCTAATATATATGTAAGAACCGCAGTTACCATGGTAATGATTTCTACATGTATACTTAACAGAAATGAAGTTTTGTACCAAAGTACGAATGAAAACAAACATTATCACAACAACTACACATTGAGGTTTGAGGAATCTGCTAATGGAAAAGGATTACTGATGAATAGACAATAATTCTCTTTGCTTTCATTTCTGTCACTTTATAGATTATAAACCTACAAGTGAAGCATAAATTTCATCACAAGTACTAAAGTTTGAGTTAATGGAAAACGAACACAGAGGAATGTAAAGTAATTCTCTTCACATTCAGTTGTTCTCACCTAACAGACTATAAATCTAAAAGTCATACCTTTCTTGAATGTATTTCTCCACACATTGAATTTTGCGGTATATGGGAGTTCTGTGGCACCATCTGTTGATGTGTCCTGTTTGTTCTCTATGATCATATTGCTACTGGTCTGAGGAGGGAGCAGCTCTTGTCTACCTATACCCAAGATCAATATTTAGTACATCACATAGTACAAATATCTATAGAAGTCATATTCACAATAACTATTAGCATATTTGTGAACATCAACTGTCGTATTCTTAGAATGTATAATTGATTCTTGATATTTTATGTATTTCTTCTCAATACAAAGACTTATCCAACACATCTCTGTAGCTTTTGTTTATACCATAATGGCAGTACTATTACTCTGGTATATATCTAATAAAACACTCAGCTACACAAATTTTCAGCCACCTGGCCTTTATCAAGTGTAGAAAAGTCGTTTTTAACACTTGATAAAGGCCAGGTGGTTGAAAATTTGTGTAACTTAGTGTTTGTGTCTTATTTCTTATACTGGACTTCCCTTTGGAGGACTTTGAAGATCCTGATACATGTTGTTCTCTATGTTCAGTAACTTATTAAGATATGCTTGAATGTGCATATGGTGCACTAAATTAAAAGGTATATATGTTCTATATTTATCATAGACTAGTTTCTCATACTTAAGCGATACTTTCAACTCATATTACTTATTAGAAAACATAGATGATCCCTTTGATTCTTTTGTGACAAGTTTTCAACCTACAGGTTTTCTTTCCTTTATTCTCTGCTCAGAGATCTGGCACATCTTTTACCATCTGACATATTCTTTGTTTCAAAATTCTGTACATATCTAACATTAACTTCATTATTCTATTACCTTACTTTCCTTGCTTTTAGTTATGGTTTATGTATATATACTTACTTCTACATTCTCTGTTCTGTGTTTTGGTACATCTTTTGTACTGAAAATGGTTGTCTGAACACTTCGGTTGACACACTGAAATTTACAGGAGGATATAGCAGTCTTATAAAACAGGAACTCAAAACAAATAATCTAGGTCTGATCTGTTAGAACCTTACTTTACCTTTTCAGTTTCATGTCACTGATGTGTGGCGACCTAGAAGCAAAATTTCATCACCTCTTTAAAAGAGACAGAATCAGAGGATGGCCTTCATCGTCCTTTTAATCAGTGAGTCTGATAAACATCATTATGATGTAATGAAAATGCTCTCTGTAAAAAGGCAATGAGGTATTCAAGACAATGAGCCACCTTTTTAGTATGCATCATGGTCCCAACACAGAGCTTTTATTTTCAATTTTATAAAAAGTAAAACATGAATGTGACTGATTCTATATCACCATGGCACTGTAAGTGAACATTCAATAGGAAACAGCCCTGCTATGGCAATCAAGATGTTGTCAAGAAACCATCAAGTCGCATATGATACTGTCTTAAAACATGACAATCTTATATTGTGACTGTAAGAGGACACCAACAAAGTAGTCTCTTGGTGCCATCATGGCATCATGTCTCTATCTCAAGATACCAGAAGGTCACAGAGTTGTGATGCCTCACTTATGACTTGGTGACTACCCTAAAAATTAACTTATGCATCACTTATGACTTGGTGACTACCCTAAAAATTAACTTGTGGAGGTGTCACAAATCACAAGATGCAATGTAAAGACCACTTAGACACCTATGTGTTGCCATAGGAGTCAATAGAACAGCAAGTCAGGGATACCACCAAGTCTTTATTGGTGCTGAAAGAAACAAAAGTCATGTTATAGATACCAAAGGTCTAGTGGTGCTCAAAACACAAAGTCTGAGGTACTGCTATCAAGATACCAAATGAACTTTGTTGTGGTGTCATTACAGATATAAAAAAGTAAGGAACAAATATCGCGGTAGTTGAACTGTGACCTGCTAAAGAGCTTAAAACATTTCTATACCGAGAAGAGCTGAAATCACATTATATTGTAGAATTCATTTGTAACAGTAACTTTCAATGGACAGAGCAAACCAAGAATAAATCAATAGCTTCGTTTCTGTCTCTCAATATTGCAATGTCATAAAACAAAGGCAAAAATAGCTTTGGGATTTAAAAAGCCTGAAACACCTCAAACTAAATTAGAACTGTCCTAACGGGACAAACACAAGGTCAAAAATTTTGGTAATGACAGAAAGGTCTTGCAACAAGGAATAAACATGTGTATTATGAAGATCCCATCTCTTTTGGTTCAAACCCTTAGACAAAATAACTGGATTTTTCCCATTGATCTTCCATTGAAAATTCAGTGTTTTTCCAGTTTTCATTGAAATACCATTATTTCTGCAGTTATTTTAAATAGAATTCGTCCAAGTCAGTTATTTCAGTGCCATTGAAACTCCAGTTTTCTGTAAACCATGTATCTAATGGCTTGTATGCTCCATTGAAAAAACAGTTTTCTAGATAACTTACATCTCAATGCTTTTATTTCCCTTGATTTTCCATTTATTTTCAGAAACAGTTATTTCAATTTCAATGGTTCAAGCTAGTACATAGCTATTATAGAAAACATATATATTTATGTTCATGTATAATGTGCATATTGCATTTCTGTTGAGATACAAAATTAGATCGAATCAGTCTCTATCATATCTATTTGATAATCATTATAGATAAACATTGATTGTAATATTCACATTGACAAGGTTATTTACATTAAGAATGTTTGATATGGGAATGAAGAAAAGAGATCTAGGAAGTCAAGAGATCTGGAAACATAGGCCTACATTTACATTGCTGACGCACATATATTCGTTTCGCTTTTGATAGCAGGACGTATGCATATTATCTATAAAGCAACTAAAATTTTTCTTTGCGGTCGTTAACCGTGTATTTTGTTCTACCAAGTTTCGCATTGTATTACATTATCTCTCATCCGCGACAGTCCCTAGGGGCTATTTTCAGTTAAAGGAAGATGTGTGAAACTAATATGCCTGTGTAATGTGTACATATTTCACCTCTATGTAAACAGTGCCAGCAACTATAAAATTAAATTGGTTAGAATTATTAACCAGCGCTCCAGCAGGAAGGCAGCAAGTGCAAATAGCAACATATATTTACTTATATAGTCCTCCCCTTTGTAATAAAAAAAGTTGTGCAAGCTCTTCATAAAAAAGTCTCAAAGAATGACCTGTACACATTATTGGTTTACCAGAAGAAGTCCAATATACTCCATATAACGAGAAGTTTTGCCTTTTAACGATTAAATAAACAGGCTCTATGCTGGGTTCAACTGCTCATCACTTAAGAAGCCATTATCTTTAAATCGTAAAATTCCATTATTTTTTTTTTTATCTTTACCAGTGGCGGATTTAGAAGGGGGCCCTCCTTTCGCCTCAAATTTACAAGTAAAAATCCCAGATTTGGCACCCAAAATGAATAAGTAGTTTGACTAAAGCACATGTGCCCCCCCCCCCCTTTTTCAAACATCCTGGATCCGCCACCGTTTATGACATCTAATCATTTCACAGATTTCACGTTCTTATTCCACAACGATATCAGATCAGATGAGAGGCTAATATAAGTTTAAAAGTGTCGATATCGCAACAGATCGTTTAAGCGATGTTTTACATTTCGTACATACTATTGTATAACAAATGTTATGGTGATAATTGATGACCATGCAGTTTCAAGTTCTGGAAAAATTTGTTTGTTACTTTCCCAAACTAATAGATAATCTCCGTCAAAACGAAGACCATAGGGTAAAATGCGGGTGATAACAGGCAACTTGCACTTGTGAGAGAGCACTTTTTCAGATAGGCGAATCACAAATACACGAGGCTAGTACACGCATGTTCCTTCACTGATTATCATTATCACTCTCGATGTTTAGTGTGGACTGCATTCTGTATCAGTTCTCTGAAACATTTAATTTTCCTTTATTAATTAAGTTAGAAAACAAGATGTGTTTGCTCAACACGAATGCCCCCGTCGGTCACAAAGTTCTTTGCATTATCGTAAGATGCATTGTAATCCGTTTGATACTTTGAAGACAGATGTTTCGGCCTGTTACGTGAATGATCGTTCTGTGGGATGGTCAGAGGAATCATGGGAGGAAATGAGTATCAGATTACTAATTAACAACCCTCCGTGCCCTAACTGCATTTGATTTTGAATTTCCAAGCATCTGTCTCAAAGTATAGAATACATGTATATTGACAAAAAAGCGACGCACTTAGTTGTGTATTTTGAAATGGAGAAAACTTTGCTTACTCAACAACAACAATATGGAGTTGAATTTTTAAATACTCTGAGAAATACTGACACCATTGAGAAGGTTACAGTTTTAAGGAAAACATTCGAAAACTTTGGATGACGGCAAGGAGGTGATCAAGGGCACGCCATACGATGGAATAACTAGTTTTCCCAATAAAGTAAGTACATGCATAACTTTAACATGATTAAATTAAATTTTGATCTTCGTAGTTTTAAGACACCATGGATATGACTTTCAAAAAAGGAGTTGTGTTGGCAACAACTATTCTTGTATACAGTAGAAAAAAATGGAAGTAATTGTGAGAATAGTCAGAAGAAAATTCATTGAATTTAAACTAGTTGTCATAATAATGCTATTTACAGAGGCAAACATGATGAAAAGTATACGTAACGTATTTCGTTTGAAATTTTCAATTACAATGTTTAATAGGGTGAAAAACAAAACAAAGATAACAATTTAAGACTGTGTGAGTAACACGTTGTCTGAAAAATAAAATGCCTGCCATTTTAGAAATATATATTCTTGTACGATTTGCTCTAGTATATAGACTGTAAAGTGTAATAAACTGTAATTACAAATTTGTTTTATGTTTTTAGAGTATGCGTTTTCCAAATTCCTAAAACTAGGAATTAATCAACTTCAGCCAATGACATTTAACACGATAGTGCAGAATACAAAAGGAAACATTCGTCACAAAGCAGTTAATACAACAGTTTAAGTAACTAAACACGTGAAAAATGTGTAAAATATGCATTTAATCGAAAACATGTATATACGAAACCTTGCATGGAGAATAAAGTAAAGTTTTGTGCTTTTAATTATGTGAATATGCGAGTATATTAACATCGACATCCATTGTATATTAGTCAAGATACAACACATACTTTTATGTGATGTACACCTTCATCATGGATACTGTGAATTCTTATGGATATTGTGAATTCTTAGGGATTTACTGTGAATTTGGATACTGATGTTCATTTGTGGATACTGGAAATTCTTAATGGATACTGGAAGTTGGAACCAGTTAATGCCTAATGAATACGGAAATTCTTTATGGATAGTATATACTGCATGGGAATTTATATACAATTAATCTGTGCCATGTGCGCATGAAAAGCCTATACTTAAATCAACAATTTTCATTAATTAGTTATAGTATATAAGAAATATTCATATGATAAATCAATCAAACTAAAGTTGAAACAGATGTTGTTTTGATTCAGATACTAATAAATTGATATTTTTGTTTGATTCTTGTTTTACGTCACACTACGATTATTTCCCATGGTTTCTCTCTAATTTGCTTTACGAGTCACACAGAAATTTAGAGCTTTGGTTACAGAACTACTTGACTAATAGACCAATCACTTTATTAGTGAAGCAGGCTGGCTTAGTAAATTATGAGAGGCCGGGTGCAGACAGTAAAAGGGAGAAAGGGACAAAGAGGTTATACGAAGCAGGAAAAGGGGAGGGAAAGGGCAAACTGTACCCCCCCCTCACTAATTAAAACCATTATTTTCCCATTGAGAATACAGTTAAATGTGATGTCATAAAACTGGAATAAAACAGTTTATTACGTGTTAAGATAACTGGGAAATCAATGGTTTTACAAGCATTGTGAAATACATTACTTTACCATTGATATATCAGTTAAATGAGGTCACAAAACAATGGTCTAAGCTCATTTGCATAAGTATTCATTTTCAATGGTATTTCAATGGTTGAATGGGTTTTCAATAATACAGTCGAGACTGCCTTATGTGACCCTTCAAGGGACCTCGATAAAAAGGTCACATAAGACAGGGGGTCTCTTAATACAGTCTCTTAGCAATGACCAATTGGAAATGCTACCACTATATAGAATGAATGCATTGCATGTATTCAATAATTTATTATACAACTATGCTAATAAAACGTACATACATGTACATGTACATGTATGTGTACTGCATTGTTAAAATTAATAAAATATGTTAGCTCGTTTATTTCTTCATTCCCGGTTAAATGGCGTCGTCTTTTTGAGGTTCCCAGCACATTGTTCTCATAGTCCCTCAAGATGTCTGCCTTCCGTTTACGCAACGATTGTATCTGTGTCTTACCCACTCCTAACTCACTTGCTATTTTATATGCCAGTTCCCCCTTATCTAACCGATCTATGGCAGATATTTTGGCTTCCAAAGTTAACATCGTTCGCTTTTGCTTCGTCGACGCCATTGTTTACAACAACTGACTGAAATCTCGTCGGTGCGAGAACAAACAATCATCACTATGACTACAAGGTAATATTCTCGCGGGATCTTGGGTCGTCTCAAAAGTCGCTTAATACAGTACAAATTGTCCATCGGGACTGAAAAATTACGGTCGCTTGTCACGCAAGACAGGGAGTCGCTTAATACAGCCCTATTATATAGAAAATAACGTTGGGCGGGATTTTTCACAGTCGCATAAGACAGGGAGTCGCTTTATACAAGGGGTCGCTAAGGCAGTCTAGACTGTAACTGGTAAATCAATGGTTTTTATCAGTAATGATTATAAAGGTAAAAGTACTTTAATAAAGTGAACTGGTTTTTCAATGGTTTACCAATGGTTCGAAAAGAACAAGACTTTCAATGGTAATTCAATGGATTTCTTTTCTGTAAGGGAAAGTTATGGCCAAGGTTCAAGTTTTTCAAAAGTAGCTCAAATGTCAAGATCAAGGCCACAAGCTCAAAAATTTGGGTACCAAAAGAAAGGTCTTGCCAAAAGGAATACACATGAAGGCCCAATCTCTTTTTGTTCAAAAGTTATGACCAAGGTTAACATTTTCTGGACAGACAGATGGATTGACAGACAGACGGGAAAGGTGATTCCAATACACTCCCAAACTTTGTTTGCAGGGGGTAAAATCATCACTTCACGTACTGATAAATATGATAACAGCCCTTATATAACTTACTTCTACAGACAGCATCTTCATATAATCCACATGGTTTATGCATGTATCCAGGGCTGCAGTCTTTTGTACATTCTATAAAAATGTATTAATTTTAATACACATAAATAAATGAGCAAAACGTAACAAATTGTTGTTGCAAATTTACAAATATGTACGAGTATAGGCTGATAGGATATTATAATATAATACAGAATAAGAAACATGTGGTGATTAAAGGGAAAGGAAATATTTTATCTCTAATTAACAGAAATATAAATTTCTTTTTAAATCATTTACATGTTTTGAAAATCTTGTTAATTAGAATATATCTCAACATCATGTGATCAACTTTTGATTTAAATACATTTTTTTTCTATTGTGAATCATTTTGCATAAAGATATCAACCATATGAAATAATTACCACTGCATGATTTTCCAATATTTTTCCCACATTTCTGAACTTCATATGTCCCTTTCCTACATGCTGCAGAACACTCTGTTAAAAATGAAAACATTTTTTGAACAACCTTTCTTTAGAAGGCCATATAGTACGATGGTATACATGTTTTATATAGAGTAATGGATTAATCTATGATTTTCAATTCATCAATTTTTAAATTTAAAAAATAAAGTCCCTATCAAAGGACACTTAATAATTAATACAAATGTAGTTTCTAAATTTTGATATACTGCTTGATTTCCTGACTAAAGAATGCTAGAGATACTCCATAAAGCAAGGTAGGTTTCGATTAAAGAGTGGATATATATTTTTCCCCACAAGTAGACACTTTAACATTGTATTCAAAATGAAGAAGTTCAATTAAATGATATTCTTATATCTTGTCATAAAATATCTTATACTCTGCTAATTATCTTTTTCACTTTTCATATGTTATAATAATGAGACAAATACCTTCATCTGCAGTCTAATTACAAGTCAAGGTGAAACTAAGCTTTTAGCAAATTTTTCAGTCAAATCAAAACAAAACAAAATGAAAATACAACCATTTAAATCAGAGAGAATGTACTATATATCATTTTCTCTGTTAAATAATCTAAAGTCAGCTATGGATTTCTCAAAAAATCAACAAGCAACTTATGAGTAAAAATGTGTATTCCTAGACATGCATTGAAATATGTGTAAATATTGCTACTCATGATGAAAATATCTTAACACTGATAATAAGCAAGATATCATTATACTACACATGCAAAACCTCAACAACAAACTCCAACGAGGATTGGGCAAAATCAACAAAATCAGTAAAGATATTTTGATACAGATTGCTATAACATTTCAGACGACAATCAGATATTTTGATATTGATCATTCCACTACTGCTACATTCTAACCTTCACATGTTTTCCCGTCCCCATAAAATGACCCTGTGCACATACACCGATATGACCCTTCTAAATTCAGGCACCCAGCATCCTTGTGGCATCGAAAGCTGCCAACTCGACATTCATTCACATCTGAAAATCAATTCATTCTATCATGTACTGGTGGAAATCAGAGTTTTATAACATTAAATTGGACTGAACAAAATTGAGTTTTCAATTTCAACTTCTTCAGTTGGTATAAAGGAATGTACTTACTCAGACATTTACTTTTAAAAGTCTTATGAACAATGCATGTATATTAGTAAAATTACCATGGATTTGTGAAACAAACATGCAAACATGTGTTGAAACTAAAGGTCAAAGGAAAAACACTTTCAAAAAAGCAAACTGATGTGATGAATAACTAAACAGTAATGAAACAAAATCATTATGGACTGGGTAGGTTATGGTGCTTCGCTGAAGATACAGCACTATGTAAAAAGTGAACGATTCCAGAACATCCAATTTGCCAGAATTCTATAAATCATGATAATTCCATTTAATAGCTGATTTATTGGTCAATTGGATCATGCTATACATTTGGTATGTACTCAGCACACAAATATACTATTCAAGTAACAATGATGATTTGAAATACCCTTTGAAATAGTAATTTAATGTTCTTACATATGAGTTTATTGGTTCTGAACCTTTTCCTTACCAACACACTGTTCCTGCTTATTCAGCATATAACCTTTCTTACATATGCATAACCCTGTGTCCTCGTCACATCCTTGTGAACACGTATTGACGGCACACAGTGTCGACGTCAAATTCTTCAGAGTAGGTTCTGACATGTCTGATGTAAAAAAAAGAACATTTTCAAATCTATCTATGGGAGTGTTTAAAACTGCAAAGATATGTCATAGACAATCAGCAGTATTATGAAGGAAGAAGAAGAAACATATACCCTAATGCTACATTTACATGCATATAACATAAGTGTATACATTCCTATGAAATACTGCACTCTTTTTTACATAGCAAAGTCATACATCGTTCTATTTAGCATCACCTCTAAATATCTCAACCTCGAACGGTGAATTATCACTTAATAGCAGAAGGAATGTTTTAAATTTCATCGAACGATATTTAATTTAACATGTTTTTTTTTTCATATATACCCCAACCTTAAATGGTTTAACTGAAAAAACTTTAACATTGAATGATTCATCAGTCCATTAGGCAAACACAAGAAAGAGTTTCAATGTTGCTGTTGTATCTATATAATATCAAACAAATCATCATGATCCCGATTGGATCTCATAAAACCTCTTATGTTAATCTAATAATAGAATTTATAAATATTGAAAGAAAAACCCCACACTCCTTAAAGGTATTTTCTTTCATTTCAAGTTTTTAAGTCAAATACCTCTCTGTTTCAACATACAAAATTAAACAGTCTTGTTTCTACAGAATTATACACCCTTGTTTTTACAGGTAAAGGTGTATGATTCACCCGTACCATAATGAGGCAATTCAGGAAAACAGTGTCTTTAATGTATAACACTAGACCTTCTAGCCAACTAAATTCCCTTAAGTACACATTTAAGTACTCTAAAACACTTTTTATTTGTAAGATCATTATTTTCACGTAATTTCTAAGTGCGACTTCACATAATATTAAAGTCCTCACAACCCTACCTAAGTCTATGAAGCTATAACATGTTTATGTCTTTTAATGAAAAGTCTTGCGAATACCTTCAATAGGTGATCATCAAGAGAATAAATTTCAAGCAAAATATACACGATCTATAGTGTATGTATTAAAAGGTGGGAGGTTTTACTGACATTCTAATTTCTTATTTCTTGTGACATACCAAATGCTTTAACATTTTTGGAGTCATACAGGAGATGGCCGGGCTTGTTCTGGTTGAAGTAGACGGTGATGTCATTGGAGAGCACACTGGCTGGAGCATAGACTGTGATATGGACCTGGGTCTCTGAGGGCCTCAGTTTACTGTAGACTCCTGTCACCAGGCTCAGAATGCAGACTGAGCAGACCACAGCAAGATGCAGGCTAGCAACATACAAAATACATGTGAACACATATTCTTAAATTAAATTTTCTCCTTAATTTTCAAAATATCACCTGGAAAAATGAAGTTTTCTACAATAAAAATGTTCAAAGATAATTTTTTCTTGCAATCATTAAGATACATATTTACAGAACAATGCATAGTTGTTGACTTCTGATTTTGGTCAACTAGTAATTATGCAACTACAAACAGACATTTAATAATGTTTTTGTCCTTCTAAACCCTTTTATATTTTCCATATATTTCTACATAACGGAATAATTTATTTCTATTTACAACTCAGCTCAATGACAGGGAACTTACGGTTTTGGTATAAGTCCTTTTCTACCTCCCCCTCCCCTTCTTGGTCCTCCTGGTTGTCTTCCACTCTCACTTCTCTGTAAACGAGCATACTCGCCAGCACTACTTCCCCGACTCGGTGATCCCTCTTCCCTCATACTAACGCTTCTCTGAACCTGCACATAGTCTCCCTCATTACGCTTGGGAGATCCATTCCTCTGAGGTGAGCCATCCTGTTTAGCCCAGGAGTACCTCTGAGGAGGTCGATAAAATTTAGGAGGAGGAGGGGGAAGGAACTTGGTGACTGGCTGACCTTCTAAGTAAGGATGTTTACGAGCTGTTTCCTCTGGATCCTCATATGGCAGTTCCTGGCTGTCGATATTTTCACTTGCTTCTTTATCAGTTGGAGGGAACACAAAATGCTTATCCATGGTATTGGATGGAGAAACAGCAATTGCAATGAGTTTACCACCTAAAAATACAATTGATTTTTAGAAACACTCAGCATAAGCTAATGCTTGAGAACTTGGCCATATCATTTATTGATAAATTTGACATTATATATGTATAGGCCAACAATGTCTTCACTTTTAATAAGTGATTACTTTACTTTCCTGTAAGCAATAATGAAAATTCTGCAAGCAGCTCAATATACTAAACTCATCTATCATACCATATTCTAGTGCTTCTTTGCCAAATTAAGGTCATAAATAATGTCTGACAACAATATTCCTGAATAAGTTAGGAAATTTGTAAGCAGTACAGATAGATGGACCAAGAAATGGGCAAAATGCTGAATGTTCCAGAATAATTTTCTGAATATGTTACAGAAAAATGTGTTTGCAGGTTCATTCTTCAAATGATACATGTATTTTAAAATTTTGCTTACTTTCAAGTTTGCAAATGTGTAAATAAGCAATATTCCTTTACCATGCAATTATACTACACGTACATGTAATTACAAAACAAGATGTGTATGTGAAACACATACTCCCCGCCCTTTTATTTACCTTTAAGGTCGTCCCAAGGATCTCCTGGCATGGAGATGGTACGTTGTCTCCTGGGTGGTGATTCACTGTAAGTATAGGGACTCCCAGGGGATGACGGCTCTTTGGTAAAAGATGGAGGACTTGGAAGAGGAAGACTGACATCAGAGAGGACATCAGCATCTGATTCAAGGGGTGGAATCTCCACATCAAGGTCAGAGTCAAGGTCATTGTAAAATTCTCCCTTGTCCTAAGTAAATAATCATTAGATTAATATGTATGGTACTACTTTACAAGTGTACTTCACATATGTCTATGGTTTTTACTACCACTAAAACTAACCATCATCACTTAGATGAAATTAACTGATTGATTTATTATTGTTTTACATCACTTCACGATTATTTTATGTATATGGTGATGGCATCTACTATTTGCATTATATATAGAAAATTATACCTTCGCAACAAACAGACCCATCTGAAGCAGTGAAGTATCTATAACTTGCCATGCCTACCGTGAAATGGAACCTGGCTTTACACTGCCTCATCAGATAAACAAGACACTGGTGTGCCCACAGTGGGAGTCGAGCCAAGGTCCTCTTGGTCATGAGCCCAGCACCTCATTCACTAAGCCACATCAGCCTCACATAGATGAAAGAACTGTTATACATATAAAATAATAAACACTACACTGTACTGAGAAAAAGACCGTCTATTAATAACATGTTTATCATATTCCTACCTGATTGGCTCCGAATATCTCACTGCTGCCATACATGGATAGTGATCCTTCGCTCATTATGCTGTATCGCAGGTCTCTTGGCTCCGGCAAGTTGCTCGAAGGAGAGCTGCTCATGGGGTAATGATACTTCTCATCCATGTTGTCTCCATTTCCAAAGACATCATCTTCACTGGCTGAAGACGGATCAGCATACAGCTCTGAAATGATACAAGAAAAAACTGTAAACCAAGAAAATAAAGAAAATCATGTTTTAGTGAAGTTTTAAAAGAAAGGTCAACCACTTAGTAAAGGGGATGGCTATGACAAGTTAAATAATGTGTTTAGCAGAAAGTGAAACTAGCAATTTATGTTGATACCTTGGGTTACAAGAGGACTTGGAATGTTTTTCTTTTTTTTCTCTGCTGTTCTGAAACTAGTAAGAGGAATGTCCATAGGATTGCTTTCTTGTGTCTGTACACTTGATTTATATGGCATAATTGGCTGCACAGGGGGACCTGCAACAGTCTGCATTTTGACAATACCAGATGAGCTGTCGCTTTGCCTGGGTTCATCTTTATGAACATCAGCCATGACAGGTACTTGATAAGGGGACTGTGAACGATTTACATCTCCATTCGCTGTAGATGTATCATGTCTATATTTTGGTTCTCGTAATTGTACTGAATCTCGACTAGTACGATGACTTGGTGTGGAGTCTCTGCTGTTTGATCTCCTAATCACTGTTTGTACAGAATCTCTACTGGTAGCATTGCTTACATTGGATAAGCGGGATTGTCTCCCTTGATCAGGGAGGCTCTCAGGACTATTAACAGTAGTAGCTCTTCCTTTCATTATATGAGGAACACTATAAGGAGACCTGTGATTTCTAGAATTTTTTCTGTCCAATTCCCCATCTGACCTTGCAGTAGTATTGAGAGGTAAATCAAAGCTCCTGAATGACCGGGATTCAGTGGCGCGATACACAGTCTGATATGACTGTTCAGACTGGCGATCTACACTGTTGCTACTCTCCAACAACGGTTCTAGTTGTGTCTTTTTCACATCACAATCAGATTCATCACTTGAGTCATGTGGATACTCCATGACAGTGTCATAAGAAGGGGGGTCATTCAAAGATGGATGTCGTTTTCTACGTCCTTCCCTGCGGATCATATCTTGGTGAATTTTACGAGCTGAAGACTGATACCTCTGCTTTACATAGACTCTTTGATTTGGCTCTGTTTCCTCTTCATCATCTCTGCACAATGATCTTCTGATTTTTCTCTACAAAATATGACCACACTGTTTTGAAGCATCATTTTATAATCTGATCTAGAATTTTTTCAATCATTATATATAACTCATTGATTGGTTTATTGGTTAATTGGGATTTTTCACCACTTTAAAACAATTTTTAGTAATATTGCGACATGAAAGTAGAAGATAACCAACCTCTTAAACATAGTGGCACTATTCAGGAATCTAACTTTTTAAACTGACACAAAACATAAATTCTAATGCTAGAATACCTGATTATTATAGTTCTGTTCTAGAAATCTTGAAAATTTTGATCGATGTTATGGATTATTTTTACAGCGCATTAAAAAAATCAACTGTAATTAGTATATTATTACTGAAAACTGAACAAGGATTATTTCATTTAAATGGTGGTGACCACTGTTAAGTGATGGAAGAAACTGGCATATATGGAGTACCACTGACCTTTGGCAGAGATGCCAATGGGTCTTCCTAATTTTAACGACTAAAGATCAGGCTCAGACTTGACACCAGCCTTGACAATCCACTTTACATATCACCTATTACCTATCACTGAGTATTCTCATTCCAACCCTTACACTGTGATACAGCTATGAATGTGTATCATGTATAGTCAAAATCTGACCTGGGTTGATCAGAGCCATTACATGAAAGTACATATGATGAGTTACGAAAACTTGAGGTTATGAGAACAACTCGAACACTCTTATCTCAAACAAAGTACAAACTTTGAAATGTCATCATATATCAAGCAGAGTTTCATTTATCTTATTAAGGCACTAATTAAAGCATAAAATAAATCTGAGTTGAGACATCTTTGAAACTTTTTATGATATACATCTCATGTAACAGACTATGATAATGGTAAAGGTGTTAAACACAGTGAGTACCATTTGTATGGTATCTACTTCTCCTCCTTCCTCAGGTACCACTCCGAGACCGTCATCCCCATCATCCTGCATGAGAATACTCTCACCAGGATTTGATGATGGTAGGTGCATACTGTGCCGAGATTTATACATCACATTTCCATGGCTACAACAATAATAACAACTCAGAATATAGAAAAAAAACCTTGAAAGTCAATAATTAACACTCAGCATCATACATGTCAAGGATTTCTTTCCGAAATGTTTTAGTTAATATTAAACAAAGAAAACAATACATTATAGTAGTTAACGCTTTAAATAGTTCTAAAACAAAGACGATAATATATACAACATCCTCAGGTTATGAATAATAATATGATACAGAATTCACGGCCAGATATATTTTCTATTTAGATTTCTTGTATCAATTGAAGTTTTACAAGAAGCTTCATATATATATATATATATATATATATATATATATATATATATATATATATATATATATATATTATATATATATATATATATATATATATATATATTCATACATATATACATATATTTATATAAACACAAACACACACACAACATGTTTTCATAGATTGTACATACCTGAAGTTGTCTCTTTCTATTTCCTTATATTGTTTTGAACAGTACCACCATAAAACATATATGGTAGCCACTGTGGCCACAACTGTGGCAGCCACAGCGATTCCAATGAAGATCCAGGGGAGAGAAATAGCAAAAGTTGGTGGAACATCTTCATACTGAATAAAAATAATAGATTGGAAAGTTTAACCAGCATACCCTATTTCAATTTTGTAGTAATTTAGTAAACACATATATTTTAGCCATATATAAATTAGAATTAAAAATAAAAATAAAACATTTTGATGGTGCTGGACTAACAGAGAATCTCTTACCACTTGTATGAGAAGCCTGCCTTTGTTGTTGAGGACCTCCGAATGCACAGCATAAGCAGCATCTATGGTAGGAGCAGAAATGTTCAGAAGTACCTTAAATTCATTGGATTCTTTGAAATCAACTACCCCCTGAAACAAAAATAGAGATTTCATTAGATGTGTTATTTCAATAAAAAGATCTCTACCAATGATAAGACTTCCCACAGTGTAGGGGAGAATTGCCAAAGGGTAAATAATAATTACAAAAAGTTGAGATCTGAGGGAGTATGGTCACAGAATGCTGAATCTCCTCAACCTCAAATATTTGAGTTGATACCTAATAAAAATTCTTTATGACAGAATTCCACGAGACATAAACTTTATCCGTAGTGTGCAAAATTTGATGTGGTAATTCACAAAAATTAACTGAGGTTTGATAAAAACCTGAATACTTCCTTCCAGAAAACAGAATGTTAACTGATTTTTAAGTAATAAAATGGCTATAACACAGATCAAAATGAACGGAACCTCATATGATGTGATGAAAATTTGTATCTTTCCTATTTAGCGTATCAAAATTGAATCAAACACATAGATGTTATACAAACAAAATGTTCCACTAAATAGAAATTTTCATGTAAACATAAAGGGCCAAAACTCTATTCAAAATTGACAGATTCCCATAAAATATAAACTTCGTCTATTGCTCTCTTTACTAATCAGCCAATTTTTAAATTTTAATTAAGTACCTCAATATCCACTTAAGAAAGATGTGCAAAACAGAAAATGACAAATGGATGGACGAACACAAAACTATACTCCAATATTTCCTCTGTAGAAGGCAAATAGCTACCATTTTCAAAATATTTCAAATCCATATAGTCAAAACTAGGTCAATCATGACTAAAGTCGATTTTGATCTGAAACTCATTGATACAAAGCTATATACCAACTTTCAAGTAAATAACTTCAATGATTACGAAAATAGTCCGGAAAACCAAAGTGTCTCAGACAAACAGGTTGGAAACCTATAGTCCCTCCGGTTTTACCGGTGGGTGACTAATAACCCGAACTTCCGTCTTGGTCAAATGTTTGGGTATCTGAAATCAGCCACTTAATATATGTTATCACACAGATCTGTGTGGGCACTTCTTTATGAAGGGATCACATGTTCGTTACTTTACTTGGCAATGATACCCTACTCTACAATTTACATAAACAACTTTAAGAAATTTCATGAATGACCTCACAATATTTTGGCAATCCTGCTTAAGAGTGTTGGTTTCAAATTTTGCCACTGGTTAAAGAATGTTAAAAAAAAGGGGTTGGCGATATCGCAAAATAAATCAGTTTATTTGGCACGCATTTTGCAAATGTAACGACTCTAAATTTGGCTCTTATTACATAATTTATTCATAGATGATACGTGAGCCGGGACAAAGCTCTAGTGAGTTTTTCACGTCTGTCGCGTAATCAGATTACGGAATTTCTTAATGGGAGTACATTTGCAACTTTCACTATTATCACAAAGTTTTATATAATCCATGAAAACTAATCAAGCATTTCCCAAATGCTGTAAGGAAAACAGATGATGTTGAAAGTACTACGTTTATCAATTCATTTGAATGTTGATTTACTTATACTTTCAATTTTTTTCATTTTTGTCGTGCCACACTGTAGTATTTCTAAACGGGGTAAATTTTGACCAAACACTACTACTGGTCGCTAGGTACATTTTGTAACATTTTCTTAACACAAATTCTGGCTCTTTTTTTATGTTTTGGGGAGGTTTTTTGTCATCAGCAACCGGAAATGACCAACACATCCGGAATTACCGTTGTAGCCATCAGCTGCATGCCGGAAATGACCAAGACAACGGGAATTACCTCGTGGCCAACAGCTGCATGCCAAAATGACCAAGACATCCATAATTACCCTGCATGCCAGAAATGACCAAAGCACTCCTTTCAAGTCCCCAGCCATCAACTGCATGTCCGGAATGACCAGGAGATCCGGAACCATTCTAACCATCAACTGCACATCGGAAATAACCAGGACATCCGGTTATACATCACAGCCCTCAGTCGCACACGCAATATGATCAGGAAATATAGGGAGACCTTAACCCACTATCTTCGCATCAAAACACACTTCGCCAACCCAATGACCACGGCAAACTTTGTAGTACACGTGCAATTATTCGACAAACTTTGGTACATAAGAACATAGTTTGTTCATTTGCCAGTAGACTTGCTCTCTCCATGAGCCAATAAGCTCTTTCGAAGGTGAACAAATAACATTCTAAGGATCAGCCGTACTAGAGTGCGCACTCTCTGACACGATGCGATCTGCTTTTGTCTCAAAATAAAAATGAAATAGGACAAAGCAGCTGGCATATTGTCGGCTAAGTATTCGAATTGAACTTTGTTCTATATTCGCTTGTCATACAGTACTGTACATGCATTTGTGAAAATTATACATATTTTAAATTCTCAATTAAATATCTACTGATTTTCTAGCAATCATATCGTTCTTGTTCCAAAGGACATACTGAAAGTTACTCTTGATTGATTGATATTTTCATTAAAACCTTGAACTGTATACAACTGCATATATATATTTGTAATTATGTAATGCTAAACTTTTGAAATTAAATTGAAATATTTTGAAATTCAAAAAGAAAATGGATTTAAGTTAGTTAATAATTGTGAAATAATCAAATACTGAAATTCTTGATGGGCGTAAAAGGACAAGAACCCAATATATTTCATCAAAAAACTCTTTCGCAATGTTTTTTCATTCGCACTTACGTTGTTTTATAAATGCACATCTATGCATTCACGTTGTCATTACTTCAATATATTTCAAGTGAATATGATTTAGTGGGCGAAAAATCACTTTAAAATGTCTATTTTTAAAACAGCTCTGCCCAACAAAGAAGGCATTTCATCTGTAAAGCTGTAGGAGGACTGTGACATAACGAATGCATGACAAGCGATGAATGAAGGGTTTTGTAAGTATATGACCAATGACGATATCTACATATAGAGCTGGTTGGATATGCCACTTTCTTCACTTTAATAGTCTGTATTCATTTCATGTGTGCTGTGTTGAAATATTTCTTTGTCGTCTGCAGTGTATTTTTTGGCATCCTTGGTAGGTGTGGCTAGCCGAACAGGAGATGTTTACTCTTCCAAGGCACGTGACCTTGGCTCTGATTTCCAGGCACGTGACCTCACCTCTAATTTCTCGGCAAATGACCTCCTCTGTGAAATCCGGGCACACGACCCATGTCTGATTTGTCAATTTCATCATTTACGTTGTCATTGATTTATTTCTTCCGTGGATTAAATCGAAGTCACAGTCTTCTTTATATTTCAACCTTTTGTAATTTTGATGGTAAGTGGTAGGGTCGGAGAAATAACGACCGTCATTGAAAAGGCGTTGACTGTGTCTTAGATATTAGCTATTTTACTCAGATATAAGAAAACATTTTAGAAAAATAATAATATATAAATGATTTCCTCAAGGTCGAGATAAAGTTATCCATACATTAACGTGCACCTTAATGACACTGTCCAGGTTACCGGGTGTTGGTTTCAAAATATGTTTAGTAAGTAATCATCCCCCATGTACTGCCAACTCAACAATGGGGATTTAAATCTTCCGCTGTATTCCCAGAGAGATTTATGAACGCTTACTAGGTTCGATTTCATCCTTTTGAAAATTTATCTTAAGAACTGCTTGTATCTTTCCCAATCGAAACTTAAGGTAAAGCGGCCCGTAGTATTTGTGAATAATTTACATGTATCAAATGTTGACTTCGCACATTTCATATAAAGATCTTTACGTTCAATAGCAATGATATGTACGTTAGGACTAATCTCGTATTCCATCATGAAATGGGCAACTTGAATACTTAAGGTGAAACTGTTCATCATGTAACTGTACCCTTTCATAAAAGGATCCAAAGATTCAGGCGAAGACCTATAAACTTTGCCGGAAGTACCAAAAACGAAATTTCCGCGAGGATCCAACTATACCGTAGTGTGTAAACCTTAACTATTCAATCACAAATATGTATTAAGAAAAATGTTTTTGCCGATGAATGAAGGAATACCCCCTCCCCATTTCCATCCCTCCATATGTATCTGGATCCATTCACGGGTTTTGATCTGTTTAATTAAAGCAGTATTGGGACAATTATAAAAACATCGAGTACGTTTGTGAAATCTGTGCGATTCTCATGTAAAGGTACATAATACTGCAAACACATGATAAAAAGGGACTCCGTAAATAACAGTTCAACAAATAATTATGGCAAACATTGATGAAAGCGCAAATAGCGACCGCAGATTGCTCTCGGTTTTTCACAATTTGTTCAGGGTACTAGGTTTATCGAAGCAGTGTGGTGACACTCCTCCCCCTTCTACCGATAGTCTTTTGTTAACCGATACACATTAACCCCTTTCTATTGACATTTCAAGCGCCTGTGGAATATGATTAAATAGTGAAAATTATGGAGAAAAGGTTTGCTGAATAATTTCCAACGAGAAAAGTGCCGTGTTTTATCAGAGAATGGGATATCAATGAATGAGCAAGTGGTGTGATGTTCGGACAGGTTATTTACCTAACAGAAAACGAAGACAAAACATACTCTCTCTCTCTCTCTCTCTCTCTCTCTCTCTCTCTCTCTATATATATATATATATATATATATATATATATATATATATATATTTATATATATATATACATACATACATACATGAATGTGTGTTTATCATTTGTGGCCATATGTCATGTTTTAATTTTGATCTACTTGGAGGTGGTTGATACGAAAATTAAAACATGATACAAGCTGCAATCCCGGTTGTACACCCAGGTTCAGCAGCCTTCATATCACAAAGTGGCCTCAGTAACCACTCGGTCAAATCGGGTCTCTTAAAACAGAATGCTCAAGTACAATATGCGTATTATCTACATAAGAAATTCGTCGCCATACAGGTGAAATACACATCCCGATGTGACGTAAATCACCAATATATTTATCTTTGGAGAACCTCCTCCTTTCATAAAATCCTGGTCTCCTGAATTACCGTGAACGTGTGTAAATTGGATATATACGTTTTCACCATGATTCAGGCGAGCTTGTTCCATATGTCTCCGAATGGAAGGATAAAGCAGAAAAATTCATTGAAATGATCCGTGATCACTGATTTGCTTTGTGAATATACAACATGCTGGTAAATAAGCAAAGTCATATAATATGTACACACATTTAAGTTCATTGTTCCATGGATTAACTACAATATGTTTAATAGAATAGCCAAGAGCGCTGCATTCTTATAAAAGAATGCTCTAATGTATAACGCTCAACTTTTGTGTACACTTCCAACATTCAGCTGATATACCAAAAGGAAAGGCAGTAATTTTTTTAACATGAAAGGAATGCAACCTAAAATGATTGTTAAAAGACGTCTCGGATCCCTTCCCTTGCCAAAGAATCAAACAAGCTCACTGGTCAACAACACTGCAGCGCTATATTTCAAACTACCAAATCTCTCCGTTTAATTTCTGTTCAAGATGAATCATCATTTGCTTTCGCCCAAACCACTTTCTTATTTTCCTATTTATCTTCGAGTCTTTTGTCCGAGTGAACAATGTATAACTAGCGTATTGAAGTAGTCTTGGTTTCATGAACTGACTTCAATACACACAATGTATATCTACCTACATCTATCAAGGGTGTCTGTCAACACTTGTATATCAATATTGACTCTGGTTATCTGTTATAGTTCATAGCAGTAAGTAAACATAAAATATGTACGTTGAACCCCGGCATAAAGAAAACTCCGATGTCGGCTCAGCTCCTTGCTTTTTTCAAACACTTGCACCCATGGAACGCTCCTATTCTAGTCAGTCAAGTCAACCCAAGGGCAGATTTGAACGAACTACTTTCGAAATAACGAGACCTTATGGCATCGTTTTCAGAATTTTCTGTTGCAATTTTAAATGGGCACATGAGTAGTCATATGTTCACTTTTTATTTTAAATCAAATATGAAAATTAGAAAAGAACAAACTTTTATATTATGTCGTAACATCATTGTGGCAGGAATGCATGTGTATGTATGCATACAAGGACCTTATACTCAAAAGTCCATGCAAATACGACTTGTGTGGCGTTCTTAAAATAATTCATAATATGTAAATATTTCAGGCGCTAAATCTTATTTATAAATATATATATATATATATATATATATATATATATATATATATATATATATATATATATATATATATATATATATATATATATTTCGGTTTTAGGTTAAACAAGTATTTTAAGCATACACGAAAGATGTCAAACACTGAGTTGTACGGAAGCCCATTTAGGACTAACCGAAAAATATTTTTGAATTTGATATAACGAATTCTTGAATTTGTTAAAACGGATTAAATTCGTTTTAACGAATTCTTGAATTTGTTAAAACGGATTAAATTCGTTTTAACAAATCTGAGAAATTCGTTATAACGTATTAAATCTGTTATAACAAATTTGAGGAATTCGTTATAACGAATAGGCACTTATCAAAAAATAATTTTGAATTTGATATAACGATTTCTTGAATTTGTTAAAACGGATTAAATTCGTTTTAACGAATTATTGAGTTTGTTAAAGCGGATTAAATTCGTTTTAACGAATTTGAGAAATTCGTTATAACGTATTAAATCTGTTGTAACAAATTTGAGGAATATCCGAATATATGAATTTTAGAATTCGTTATTTCTAATTAAATATGTGAATTCAACAAATTTGGTATAACAGATTTAATTCGTTATAACGAATTCCACAAATTTGTTATAACAGATTTAATTCGTTGTAACGAATTCCTCAAATTTGTTAAAACGAATTTAATCCGTTTTAACAAATTCAAGAATTCGTTATATCAAATTCAAAAATATATTGATAGGTCCTAAATGGGCTTCCATAGAATTGATATGTTAGTAGTCAAAACAAAAATATAACATGCATAATTGAACAATACTAGTAAGGTCTTTTTTCAAATTTTCATATTTCTGCAGTTACAATTTATGAGCTCAACTTCAATTACAATAAAATGAAATGTAAGAAAAGGTATACATTTCTCGGTAACAATAGTAAATTATTTTCTGTTACTGATGATGCAATCGCGATGGTATTGAGTGTATACCTACATGCATGTTGATGTACTATAAAGAAGCCACACGTGAGTTCTACCTGAATATAAGCGTACCTATCGCAGATAGGATCTACGTACCGTAGACGACAGTTTTGTGGTTTCAAGCTTAGCTTATCGGGTTTCGCTTGCCCATGTAAATTGTGCATTAATGATGCAGTAAACTAATATCTCATTTAAAACAGTTTCAAGCGAAAGGTTATCCTTTTGCATAAAGAAGCATTATACAATATAGGTCTGAGACAAAGAGAGGTCACATCCTACAATGTCAGGTCAGCATCTCTCTTTCACCATGGGGAAATGACTTAATTGATTTAAATGTCTTTTTAATATACAAAAGATGATACCATGAACATGTTATGACGTGCTATATTGAACTCAAATTTCATTTTTCAAAAAAAAAAGCTTATTGAACACTTAGAACTTTTTCTCCAACGACTACATTTATCTTATAGATTATGTTTTTGTTGTGTAATAGAATAGGAGATCTTTGTCCTTCCACTTGAGTTGCGTTCCGCGGAGATTCGCTCAATGTCACTGACATATATTTAATTCAGCGCTTGTGAAGGGCGATCATTTTCGTCCTTTGATTATATATGTATAATACTTTCAATAACAATACATACTTTGTAACTGGAACATACTGAACTTATATATTAAACGTAAACGTGCAACTCATACAATTTATGAATGTAGGTCACTTATCCCCCAACCTAATATAATTATAAGCTATACAATATAGGATCGCGTTATACTGAAGGGGATCAATTCAGACAACCAACAAGCGTCGTCTATACAGACCGGCATGGGTAGTTCAGAATACTGCTTACATGTCCGTACATCTCTTACACCTCTCTCAAAAGGGCCATTGAATATAATGCTACTAAGCATTCACTCGAGTGTGAATCTTTAAAGTATAGGGCGGGGAGCTATAACTTTTTTGTGTATGTGAAAGTTAATACTTCTGTATGCTTTCGTTTGTTGGTATTTTGCATCACTTCTTACGGTTTTTTTCAGTCATAACGCGAAATGGAAGCAGAAATGTTACCAACCACCTCTTAAGCATTCTGAGAGTAGAATGCAGATGGCATAAACCTGAAGCCAAGCACTTAACCATTACATCAAGCCTGCTTCTAGCGTATTTTGCTATATTGGATCTGGGATCCTATCGAAGGTTTCCACGTGACATTTCGAACACGAAGATTGTCCACTATAATGCCTTGTTATAACAGCCATCAACGACTCTAAATGACAGATAGCAAGTACGTAATGACACGGAAATGCACATAATGGCAGGAAAGTACAAGGATATTAAGCATATAATGAAGGTTTTCCAAATGTCGCCAATTATCATATAATATATAGGTAGAGAACACAATGATATCAAGACATGATCGAAACTTGAGGAAATAGAGGCGCCTTTTCTGGCTCTTGTGCTAGCATGCTTTGCTAAGAATATGAGGTGACGGGTTCAATCCTTGCTGGTCGCTGTATCAAATTTTACGTCTCGTTCAGGACCTTACATCTCTACAGTTTTGTTGGAGAATTCCTCACCTAAATACTGAAAAATTCCTTTCCATTTTAAGCTAACATTTAATCATAATGCAGAGCATAAAGAAATTTAAATACTGGTCATGACTAACTGCAAACTGCTTGATCTCAGCAAACGTCTCGTTATATTCAGATTCCTCACTTTTAACAATGAATCCGACTCACCAACTATTCAGTCACGAAGAGACTGTCCCTTTCTAAGCCAATGACTATGTGTGATGGAAATGTTATCGATATATAATACAAAGTCTCAATGATGAGTGTGTGTAGTATGGTTGTATGTCGTGTAATTATCATACCATGCGTCCATTAACCCTTACTATACAATCAAACTATTTGTATGATTGTATGCCGTAGTGCGTATTTGATGTAAATGTATGATTGTCGTAATGGATTCCTCGGCACATAATGATTGTTTAAGGTTTGGTGGATGAGTGGTGTATAATTGTGAGTTGCAATGGATGAGTTGTGTATAATTGTATGTCGTGGTTGATGTGTCATCATGTGGTGTAAGGTTTTGTGTCATCATTGGTTATTTTATGTCCTGGTGGATGGTTGTATGTCGTGGTAGATGTACGATGTACGAATGTAAGTCGTGGTAGATGTGCCACAGTGGGTGTAATGCTGTATGATGTGGTGGACTATTATTTGTCGTAGTGGAGGTGTGAAGGATGATTGTATGCCGAGGTAGATGTGTCATGCACGGCTGTAAATCGTGGTGATGTGAGGCGTGTGGCTTTATGCCGCAGTGTATCACCGTGTCGTAGTGGAAGTTTGTATGCCATGATATATGTATGATATACGACTGTACATCGTAGTGGATATGGAGTGTATTGTTGTATGCCGTGGTGGATTATTATGTGCCGTAATGGGGGATGATTGTATACCGAGGTAGATGCCGTGATGTACGACTGTAATTCGTGATGGATGTGGGGCGTATGGATGTATCCCACGTGGGCTACTACGTGTCGTGGCTGATGTGTACCGAGGTAGATGCCGTGATGTACGACTGTAACTCGTGATAGATGTGGAGCGTATGGACGTATCCCACGTTGGCTACTAGATGTCATGGTTGATGTGTACCGAGGTAGATGCCGTGATGTACGACTGTAATTCGTGATGGATGTGGGGCGTATGGATGTATCCCACGTTGGCTACTACGTGTCGTGGCTGATGTGTACCGAGGTAAATGCCGTGATGTACGACTGCAATTCGTGATGGATGTAGGGCGTATGGATGTATCCCACGTTGGGCTACTAAGTGTCGTGGCGTATGTGTACCGAGCTAGATGCCGTGATGTACGACTGTAATTCGTGATGGATGTGGGGCGTATGGATGTATCCCACGTGGGCTACTACGTGTCGTGGCTGATGTGTACCGAGGTAGATGCCGTGATGTACGACTGTAATTCGTGATGGATGTGGGGCGTATGGATGTATCCCACGTTGGCTACTAGATGTCATGGTTGATGTGTACCGAGGTAGATGCCGTGATGTACGACTGTAACTCGTGATGGATGTGGGGCGTATGGACGTATCCCACGTTGGCTACTACATGTCGTGGCTGATGTGTATCGAGGTAGGTGCCGTGATGTACGACTGTAATTCGTGATGGATGTGGGGCGTATGGACGTATCCCACGTTGGCTACTAAGTGTCGTGGCTGATGTGTACCGAGGTAGATGTGTGATGTACGACTGTAATCCGTGATGGATGTGGGGCGTATGGATGTATCCCACGTGGGCTACTACGTGTCGTGGCTGATGTGTACCGAGGTAGATGCCGTGATGTACGACTGTAATTCGTGATGGATGTGGGGCGTATGGATGTATCCCACGTGGGCTACTACGTGTCGTGGCTGATGTGTACCGAGGTAGATGCCGTGATGTACGACTGTAATTCGTGATGGATGTGGGGCGTATGGATGCATCCCACGTTGGGCTACTACATGTCGTGGCTGATGTGAGAAGATGACTGTATGTCGTAGAAGAGATGTGATATACGACTGTGTTCGTCGTGGTGTACGGGGCGTAATTGTGCGTCGCAGTGTCGTGGCTGATGTGGGAAGATGACTGTATGTCGTAGAAGAGATGTGATATACGACTGTGTTCGTCGTGGTGTACGGGGGGTAATTGTGCGTCGCAGTGGTTATACGAAGTAAATGCTGTCAAAGTGTGATTGTCATTTGCCATGGGTGTTTATACAAGTGCACATGTATGATGTCATTACATTTCTGTTAGTATTATCAATTTCAAACTGATCACGTATAATAATAAACATCTGTCAAATATCTCATTCTTTATCAGTTTGTGATTCTTATTGATGAGTCGAAATGCTTAAAGTTCATAAAGACAGTGATACTCCTTTTAAAATGAAATTAAGAGAAACAAATGCATGTTCACGACCACAAGATAAATAATCTGTTTCTGTCACTGAATCTGACACTTCCTGCTTATGGTTTTAATGACTAATATTGACACCTAGAGGATGTGGTGAGACTTACACTATAGTTTGTAGTAACAACGATTTCAGGTGTGGCGTTCGTCTTGAAGGTGGTCGGTAAGTTCTCCAGCAGTACCAGGTGATTGATGCTCTCCTGTGAGTTACCATGGTGACAAAACCAAGAGAGTAACACCAGTAACAAAAATTGTACTTTTGGCATATTTGTCAGATCATCTCACTGAAACATAAAGAATGACGCCATTAAGCTTGATCATTTCACAAATTTAAAAAGAAATTTATACCTACATCGATGTGATACAAGAAGACACGGATATGCAATGATATAAATTGTAAATTGATACTATTTGTTGTGACGTATTTTTATTCACAATTAATAATAGGGGAAAATATGATATATGTAATAAGAACAATAATATTAAATAAGTTTATTCGTAATCGGAGAAAAACTATTGATGCTATCAATATTGAGGCTACTAAAAATAAAATTCTGCTTCTGGTCGCTTCCATTTCACGACACACCCGTTCGGGAGCGATCAGACGCTGGATTATTTAGTCTAGCTATTAATGATCTATATTTATTAGGATATTGTATGGCGACGCTGGTGTCTACCTACTAAACACTTATACCGGACATACGGTATATGTAGTCCAAAACACTCAAAGAAGAGTCAAAGAAATTTGAGAGGGGAAGTTACGACCATAATTTTTTTTTTCAATCAGGAAGAAATTTTCATATTTTCTGAATGATCCATTTGTGTTTCCATCATCCCTCCTCTCCCTCTTAAGCCTATTAGAGAGAGAGAGAGAGAGAGAGAGAGAGAGAGAGAGAGAGAGAGAGATGACTAGAAAAGAGAAAATAAAAACAGGATTTTTGTAACACTGTCCCCCATCCAGAGACTTCACAAATGACACTGACTTCCTACAGTAATGAAAAATTGGCAGCTTGTCAGACAGCACCGTCAAGCCAGTATAGGCGACGTACTTAAACATAGTATATTGTTAATATACCTCTTTAGTTCTTCTTTGCTCTAAATCGACCAATTCATAAGCCTGGTCCATCATCTTATATCACATACACCTATTTATTCTGGCCCATAAAAGTATCATAATGACGAATATACAGAGGGCTTAACCATCATCATTCAACAATAAGACAGCAATTTTAAGCGCGTTATAGAACGTTCACTGTATCTAAGGTCACCATGAAATAGTTCAACTTAGTTTATTGTTCTTTCATAGATGGTACGTACGTGGATTCTTCAATAATGAATTTGAAAACAAGCATACTGAGTATTGCTGGAGCAAAACATACCTTCCATCGGTTTCCATGAGTCCAAGGGCCGTAACTCTTCCAAAAATAAATAAATCATGACCAAGCTCGAGCTTGAACTGTAACACATCTATAGAAAGCTACAAACCAAATTTCATGTCAGTAACTTTAATGGTTGCAAAAAAGGCCGGAAAATCAAAGTGTCTCGGGCAGACGAACAGACAGACAGACGGGATGGAAACCTATGGTCCCCTCTGGTTTTACCGCTGCATGGGGACTAATAAATATAACTAATATATAACATGACTAATTAAGTAATTTACTATGGTTATCATTGGTGTCAAGAGGAGTTTTCTTAATGGTGATGGGATTTTGACATGTGTGTGTGTGTGTGTGTGTGTGTGTGTGTGTGTGTGTGTGTGTGTGTGTGTGTTATTACGTTGCTGTACTTCATTCATGTTTAGCAAAGGTTATTCTGAATATTCAAGGAATATCGAGATACAAACATGTGGATATCCGGGATTCGCATGGATTTTGAAAAAAAAATCGCACATATCCTACGTTCACCAATTTCGAAATAAGTTATGCTATCATTCATTCAAGCAATTGATTCTATATTAGGGGATTTCAAATCACTTAACTTTTTATTTATCCCTACATTGCACCCCATGTCATAGATACTTTATCACTTTGGCTTAATTGTCTTTATTTTTTCTTACCTGTGCATGTCGCGGACTTTGCATTAAGCGATTTTATTTTACCCCACCTAAACAAAGGTATCAGTGATTCAGCGCAGGTATGCACTGAAGATTTCACTTATCTATAGGACACCGAATCTCATACGATTTAGTTAAATATGACTCGATATTGACCTAGCTTACACGGTATACATGTGTACCAGCAAACATGAACACCTGTATTTTAGAATTACATGAATATTTGCTGACTCGGTTCCAATAGCGACAAGAAGCCTAAATCGACACCAATTGCTCTTACGGATGGCGATTCCCTTATGCCATCCGGACATTTCCTTTTTATAAGGGCGGGACAAGTTGGCCCGGTGGTACATCACAATGGACTTCCAATTTTGGTTGTCGGCCATAAAACAAAATTTACTTACCCTTTGATTACAAGAATTGACATTACGAATCGGACTATGTTAACTTTGGTCAGTCTCGCATGGAATTATACAATACAGAAGCACTGGTAGAATAACCTTTATAATTTGCAGATCCCCCTCCCATCAAAGCAAAAACAAAACATTTACTACTACATAGTATATAGTTAGCATAACAGTGGTATATTTTTCAGCCTAAATATCTTAATGTTTGATGACAGTGAGTTTTCTGTCCAGCCAATATAGCTAATCTATATTCCGGACGTTAGATATATGTGGAGACATCCCAGGAAATGTCAATTGCCGTACTAATGTTCACAGTAAGGGTGTTCTATATCTACTATAAGGTCGGATTGTATACCGGTACGTAATAACTTTCATTGTGTGAAATGTTGTAGTGTATATCATATTGTACCGGTAGTAATTATGACACCGAACGCCTACATCATGATCTATACATGTATGTATAGTACAGAATAAGCACCTAACTAAGATTACTTGACTGACTGACTGATTGATTGATTGATTGACTGATAGATTGATTAATTGATTGATTGATTGACTATTTCATTCATTCATTCATTCATTCATTTCTGTGATTACACAAATGTATTTTACCATAATCAGTAATTTACCGTATCTCCCCCTTATTTATTCTTAACTGTGTTTTCGCGACGAGTTGAGAATAATGAAACAGAATCTCTAAAATATTTTGGCTTAACCGACACCGAGCCCAGATCCCCTGCTCCGCTATGGAGCTAATCAAGCGTTAACCAATATAACACCTCTGACCCCTATACCAAGGAGTTTGGATTCCGTTCACTGTCGGATTTCAAGTCTCACACACATGATTGATGATATCAATTTACCATTAACTAGGGATTACAGCTAAGTGGTCAAAGAAAAGCTGTAAATCTAACTGTGTATTGGAGAGACGGCACTTGAAACCCTTGGAGGTGGATTTGATATTTTACCTTAGAATAACACCCAGAATTAAGGTGATAACCTTGTCGCAGTTACCTATTTATCTGCCATAGTATGTGACAGAGAGAAAACAATATTCTACAGATGATTTTAAATGTACTGTGATTAAATGTTGAGGTACCTCAAGGGAGAATTTCATGTAATATTTTAAATTCATAAAAAATGCACCTTGATGGTTTTACATTGTATACTGAACTGAAGAATTCCAGAGGTAATCTGTTGAACTGTTATTAGATCTGCTATCCCCTATAACAATAATCCTCAATAGGGACTTTGAAAAAAGTACCTCAGATTTTTTACTTTCTCTGTTCCCGAATACGGCAAATTTTGTCCTATATCTTCCCTCCATGGGAAAATGCATGTGATTGTGAAAGATGAAAGCCCTACCTCTTACAATTCAAAAGTTATAACCAATGTTAAAGTTTTTTTAAAAGTATGTCAAAGGTAATGCTCATGACAGAAAGGTCTTGTCACAAAGACTAGGCATGTGAAATATTAAAGTCCTAACTCTTACTATTCAAAAATTATAACCTATGCTAAATTTTTGAAATGAAGGTCAAAGGTCAAAAACTATTGTACCAACAGAAAGGCCTTGTCATAAGGAATATGCATGTGAAATATGAAAGCCCCATCTCTTAGTCTTACAGTTGAAAAATTATGTAGAATGTTACAGTATAGGAAATGTTGGTCAAAAGTTACTATCAAGGTAAACAATTTCTGTACTGATAGAAAGGTCTTGTTTCAAGGAATACCTGTGTGAAATATGAAAGCCCTATCTCTTGCAGTTGAAAAATTATGTGGAATTTTAAAGTTTTTTGCCACACAGACAGGCCAAAAAGTAGATGTCCCCAAATATTTTATTGTAGGGCATAAAATTGATAGCCACATGACCTATAACGTGAAGGGAAAAATAAGAAAAGAAAATTTAATGCAGTTTTTATGCAGAATTATATAAAAATTTGTGGCAGCATTTTTTGTATTGGTTTTTTTTTGGTTTGTTTTTTTTTAAAGGTGCCTGTACCTTCTAATTTGGGAATTATTGTCCCATTAGCATAATGCTAAAATATCAATGTTTGGGAAAAACTCAGAGAAATTTTGGGAAAGAACAATGAAATTTCCATTGGGAAGGGTCCTTATAACTAACCTGTACATGTACTCATTAAGGAACACTTTGTCAGCTTCTGCTTCTGTCCATTTTTCAAAAGTAATAAATCTACATATAGGTAGTTTTGGAATGCACGAAATATAATTGGAGTTATTTCCCTTTTCTGTCATTTTGTAGGTGAAGCTGGAGTTTTTGCTTCATATTCATACATGTACCAATTAAATTGTTTTGTGAGAAAGTTGTCTATTGATACACTTCTTTGGAAACCTTTTGACACTGTTCAATAGATTTATTATTGCATAACAATTGCAAAAATTCAAGAAGCACCCTTAGTTTGGCGAAATTCCTTACACAATGTAGTTGATTTATGTACAGACATTCAGTCATTTACCTCCAATATGGCGGAAAATGGAAGTAGCTCCAATTAAATTTTATGCATTCGAAAACTATTTATACCCTCTGGACAAAGAAATGGAAAAATGGACAGATAGACACAAACAAACAGGTGGTGTTGCAAAAAGGGACTTTATTGTTTTTGATTTTTACATTTTTTCTCTTTAGTTTATCATTCACTCATAATTAAATTTCAAAACTTATCCTATCATATAAACATGAAAACAGACTGAAAGAGACAATATTACCTTTTTTTATTATCATTTTTATACAAACATACCATCGTGATCAATATTAAATACAATGTATTTATTAGATGATTTACGGTATTCCAAAGAGCCACCAAATTCTGTTTTCTATGTAATTCCTACACAATTCTTCGGTGGTGATTAATTTGTAAATTAAATCTATTCAAATTTTCTGTTCTGCTGACCAGTTCAAAGATATATGCGTGTCTCTTGATAAGAATGACACCTGTGAAACACGTTACACGCGAGTTTGCTCAAATCACATGTAAACACAGTAAACACACAGCCACTGTCAAATCGGGCATCTCTTACTGACTACAGTTTACTTACCGGTTAGTGATCGCTGTCATTTTTCATAGGAAAACCTCCCACAAATAAACAGAAAACAGAAAAATATTTTTTTTGTCTAGTAAACATATGCAGTCACTTTTATCACCGTTTCGACGAAAATTACAACTCCGAGAAACTTTGGAAATGTTCTGTTACTTTCAAATTCTGCACTCCCTCCGATTTAAGGACAGGACAAAATATCAATTTGAAGTCATTTATTTTGAAGTTCAAAATATTGATAGGAACATTGAATATGGGAATAAAATATAATTCCCATATTATTGAAATTAGTACATGTGTAACTTAGAGCTTAAAGGTGAATTTTACCTGAGTTAATTACAAATCACATTAAATCTCCACCGAGGGAGGAAAAAGAAAGAGACAACAGCCAAAATAGTACCTCTGGGTCGCCTATGCGCTTTTATAGGGTTACACAGTTTAAACATGCACCTTGATAGAGCATAAAATTTCGTCAACACAGACACCGACGCGTTGACAATTGTTGGACTTGAGGAAAATAATATTATTTGGTGGAGATTTAAGTTTGAATATGCACGTGAAAATTAGAAAATCATATGTTGTCGGATTTTACGCTATCATGTGTTTTACGGTGTCACTCTCACTATCTCATGAAGTTCTGAATTTTAAAACAAGTGTCAGCTCCAGTGACAGCAAGGAAACCGGTCAAGATGTATCAGTTCAAAATATACATGAGCATCTCCAAGATTCAGCTGTTGGTAAAATAACGAATGACGTGACAAATTCCGTACAGTACCTTGAAGTACCCCTTAAGTCTGCAGTCGTTAATCTTGATTTAATTCTTACTAAAGAGGTAAGTACATTAGATCAATATTTTGTTTGACTTAGCGTCGTATCTTAACATGTGCCATGCTTAAGGTGTGCTAGATTTTTCACTTCAAAGAGAAATCTCACCACAGGCTCAGTTTTACCTTTGTGTCATAATATATAGTTTTCAATTGAATGTTTTATCTTTCCACATAAAGTGTGTTAGGCTTTACGTTAGGTCTTACTAATAGTATACATACAAACATATACAAATATATATATATATATATATATATATATATATATATATATATATATATATATATATATATATATATATATATATATATATATATATATCAGTCTTGTTAAAGCACGACCATTGGACTATCATCGTTTCAAGTCGATAAGTTGATTGCCCAATTAATAATTTAATAATGAACCATGAAGTTCAGCGTTGGATACTATGAATTTACTCTTTCTAAAGAAATCATATTCGCACTTAACATTACCATATACTATATATAGACAACACACGATGTTTTGAGATCGTATGTATATATATATATATATATATATATATATATATATATATATATATATATATATATATATATAATATATATAGGCGTAGAGTCCTTTCATGATAAAACAGAAGTAAAGTTACACCTTTTAAAACAAGTCGTTAATAATACATGTATGAGTTTTATCTTTTGGAACGTTGCACTTATTTAGGAAGAAGAATCTCACAAAGTCGAGCATTATTGTTAAATTAGAAAGACTGTTTATTGTCTTCACCAAACCCTGATTGAATGATTGAAAGCCACCTTCTAAATGCTGAGTCAATTATACGTTGAATGATAATCGTTTGCCACTTATTTAAATGATTGATCCGCCCCGTTAATCAATCAAGAATGACAAAAGATCGGTGCACTGCTGTCTTCCGAGTAATTCAATCAGTCTGCGCTCAGCGAGGTGTGACGTGCGTTCATAGATACCATGACCTTCAAATGTGAACAACAGACGACCTTTGACATGAGGCTATTTTGAGAAAGTTGGTCAGTATACATGTAACTCGGTGGCCCAGCAAATAAAAGTGCGTTTGAATAAGAATTTAGAAGATCGTAATGTCGCAAATGTGAATGGTAATTGGTAAATTTAGGGGCTAGTTTGTAAATTGTTAACATCTGCGTCAAGAGAAGTGATTTCCACAAATGATAAATCCTGGATCAGCTACTGAAATACTGAATCACTATTTTAGGACACAATGTTCCTGCAAGATATTTGTTATCACACACATAAATGTATAATGACTCGGCATAATTCCTCTTTACAACCTGCAATACTCGAGTTTGTAGTGTATTGGTTTGTATTTCATTTTCTTTGTAAGTACGGTTATAAACCCCATAAACCGGATTTATTGATTCCCAAGTTAGATGTAAGTGTGTAATCCTTTCATTCATAACTACAATAAAAATGCGAAGATTTAGTGCTAATAACAAAACTCTGGCGAGATTAATTTTTAAATGACCCCCTCTGCTTACTCGACTCTGTTACATGGAATAGAAACCATTCCGCTGCTTAAATTTTTAGTTTTATTTTTGAAAGGGAAAGGGATACCGTGCCAGAGAGTCTACTATCAGATTCAAGTGCACACATGTAACGTTTATCTAAAAACGAGTGGATTGCGTCACATACAACATGTACATTGTTCTTGCTGTTGGTGAAAGGGTGAGGGGTTATGGAATGTCTGTAGCATCACCACTCCTCCTTTCTCGTTTATCGTGATTAGAAGTGGTTGCTTTGGAAACAGGCCGTTTGTATACATTAACTGATTAAGAAGGAATTAAGCTGAAATCAAGGGGACATTTTCATCGTAAAGTTTACCCACGTGGCGACGTTTTATTACTCATGAAAGAGGTTGTGATCTCGTGGTTTACAGTGTAGCCCTTTTCATATTTGAAACTCTCGTCGTCAAAATCAACATTTTGGTAAAATATTTTGTGGGTTCAATTTGCGGTTAAGATAGGCAAGGACAAGGTCAAATATCTTGTTCAATATTATGGTCAAGGTCTCACATTGGAAAAACTAGATATGTTTTTGAAGATTGAATAGAAACCGTCACCATATACGTGGAATATTCGTGGTGTGACGTTAAACGAAAATCAATCAACCAATCAACTAAATAGAAAAGGAACTTAAGAGTTTGCGCACAAGAAAATTAAAACTTTGTACAATGTAGGTAGTCAGAGTAAGTGCATATAAAACGACAGTAAATTATATTGATACAGATACTCACCCAATTTTACAATGTCAAGGTTATACATCCCCACCTGGGTTTTGATTGTATTGGTTTTCTAATCATGCTAGTCATAACGGTAGACAAAATAAATATTTATTATATTCTGCAAATAGAATCCTGTTAGCTCTGTCGTTAGCGCGGGAAGTCATGTGTCCAGTTGCCACCGATATCTCGTTAGACATCGGCCATCCTGATTCAATTCAGTTAAAATAATTCTTATGAGAATATAAACCCAGAAGTTTTGTGTCGCGGCCTGTAATATGTTCGACACATAATCATAATGTGACGAAACACTTTCTGCTTTGGATGGGTCTGTTGTACATGTATAGTTTGAATGTTTGGCATTGTGTATCCGGCCGATGCTGTCAACATGCAAGTGTTTGATGTTTCTTGAAACAACAAAAAGTATTATAAATAGTAATATTAGATATTTGAAAACAAACAGAATGCACGTACAGAGGTAATCCCCTGACACTGTATATTGCATCTCGTTGAAATGTCAACACGCACATTTGAATCGTTATAAAAAACTATTTATTAACGTAAATAGTTAATAGGGCCAAAAGAAAGTGTAAAAAGTCGTTTATGTTTTATTTCTTTAGTTAGTGAGGATACGTAATCATCAGCACTGTAAATGGTGCAGGTTCCTTATGTTGACCCCATAGTGGGACCAACATATCGGAGGGAATAAAGCTTTCCCGTCCCCCAATCGGATTTAAAAATGGTATATTTGTTATAACTATTTGGAAGGATAAGACTTATGTATGTATCTGTATTGTATCTGTTTTTGATATAACTCGAACCAGCCACTCTTTGATCATGAATAGTTTCCACTGATTGTAAACGATGTCCGTAAGGACCATACTACGTCTTATTATTAAATAAAACGGGACAAATCAAAAATCGTTTCCAATACTGTGATTTTCAAATGTGACCTCTACCTTTATATTTAAAAAAATCCATAGAATGCTTTCCGTTGTTTTCCTTACACCGGTTAAACACTTGACGCGAAGTCGGTGTATTAGAAATATTCGTGTTTTCGGTCATAAAAATCATTTTCGTGAAACTTGGCCTTTGACTCCGTGACCTCAGATGGGATCATGACCTTTTATGCGGGTTTCATATGAGCAATGAGCATTTAGCTAACAGCTTTTTGATCGTCTTCTCCATCCATCTTCTTTTTTACGAGTTTAATCGTGCTGTCGTGATTGAATAGGGGAACGAGTGTTACATAACATGATAGAAAGATGATCAGTGATACGAAATACTGTATATATCTAAATTTCACTGCTCACATGATGTACCAGTAAACTATAATAAAATAATTTACATATATTCATCATATTTCAGTCAAGAATTATGTATGATGTTAGATAATGACAAAAATATGAGTTGGATAGTTTGAAATGCAGGGAAAAAACCTCCATGTGATAAACTTTGTGAGGTTTCAGTATGCAAAAACCAAATACTTTTAAACTGAATATGAAAGAATAAGCTTATTTTTCTGTATACTCCGAAGATGACTGATTTCACGTGACTGTGGTGCTGGTACTGACCATCTGAGGTGAGATCAAGTGTGTGGGGAAGAGTGAGAGTCTTCTGTTTGGTTAGACACACCCGTTATGGACGTTTCAAACAACCAATTTTGATTAGTACATGTATACAGGTTATCAAAAATTAGATGAGAAAAAATGTACCATCATAATGTACCATGCGTCAGCGCTGATCCCTTTTCACTGAATAATTACAGTCAATCTCAGTTAAAATTGTAACCGTTGCCGTTTTGAAGGGGTCTTAAATGGTCAATATCGTTCATAAAACACATCGAGTCTACTTGTACTAAAACAGATACATGATATGTGAGCTTTTAACTGCAGCATCAGTCACCCAAGGACATAAAACATATACGTGTGTAATACAGTGTGTATAATCCATTCATATGAAGGTGTAAAAACAGTGAAAGTGCCCTTGGACAAAACCTTAGCTATAGTTCACAGGCGATGACATACTGTCGTAGGTAAAGAGAAATTCAGTAAATTTATTCATTGTGTCCGTCAAGCTGACAACAGACTAATCTATTCTATCATACGGTCTGAACACATAATGGCGACGAAAAGTGGGAGTAGAGACTCGCGGGAGGATCCAAGTACAGGATCTAAACAGAAAATATCACTTCAACGTTGGATCCATATGGAAGATTTTAAAAATTTCGGAGGGAGGTCTAGATTTACAGTTTAAGAATCTATTGAGAAAATATTTTACTTATGCATCCGCAAGAATCAAAATCATTTAAAGTTGAAAAATAATCCAATCAGTGTACACGTTTGAGAGAAATGTTGAAATATATATATATATATATATATATATATATATATATATATATATATATATATATATATATATATATATATATATATATATATATATATATTATCATTTGTTTTAATTCTGACATATCGTTGTTACTACTTGATAAAATTTAAATATATAGATCTTTCAATTTTTTTTTCTAGCGTATCACAATAGGTAGGTCATGGGAATTCTAAAAAAACAAACCCCAAAACTCAGATGATTCCCCTTTCAATCTATAGCATTACATCTGTGGAGTCGAGATCGCCATCTGTTATAAATTGATGCTCTAGTGTCCTTCATTGATATCAATATACATATTATGTAGGACACGTAAGTAAAACAACTCTGTCCGTCCGTGAAAGAGTGTAGTATAATTACAAAATACAAGACGTTACAACTGTCTTTTTAAAGTTATAGTCATGTGCTCACTTTAAATAACAAAAAAATAAAGTTAGAAAAAGACACAACTAACATGGTACAACCTGTCAAACGTTGCAGAAACAAAACCACTCTCGCTTTTAATTTTTCTATGTTTTACACCATATCTGAATTATTTTGAATTATTTCACCTTTATGGTGGTGGGTAGTGTTTGGTGGCGCAGGGCACCGCAATATCTTTAGGAAACCATCCTTCATTGACAGGTATACGGTAATGATGTGTATCCTTGATCAGGGATCAAACTTAGACATTACAGAAGCTGCGAATGAGCTCCAGTCATCTCTGTCTCGTCTACCTGTAGACCTCTTCATGATCCAGTAAATGAGGGTATGGGAGGTTAGGAAAGATATTAGAAGGGTGAATGGAAGATTCAGTTGCATGTTGTTGGAAAATGGCGAAGAAGGAAGTGAGAGAATAGTGAAGGGTGGAGGAAGAGGAAAAGGGGGATTCATATCACATATCCACCCTTAAATGAATGAACCCTCAGAATTAAGGCATCTCTACTTCTTTTGTTAAATATGGAACATATGCCTTTTAAATTACAGTATACGGTATACAAAAATTTGTAGAATAAGTACCAAATTCTTTATTTTTGATCAAGAATAAATATTGCTCAAGCTGTTGTACAATGATTGCAAATAATGTAGATGTACTATTCTTAAAGCTGGGATTTTCTTCTTTTTTTTCTAAATAACATACCCTAAACTTTCATGATTTTTGTCTGACCGATACTTGACAAGGTGTATGTATTTATTTCTTGTGTTTTAAATATTTTCTAAAAACGCATGTGTTTTCTTCTCCCATTTCTATCATTTGAGACGGATTGTATAATAACTAAGTTACTGTGAACCGGAGTTCTGAATTTCCCACGTGCTGCTGCTGTCCTGTTGATCTCAAGTTTAATCTTTAGAGATATATTACTTAGAGTGAACATATGCATTTTCCCACGAAAATTCCAGAAATGTCTGATGAATTTAGTGTCGTCTCAGTTTTTTCAGTGAGCTGTTCGTGTCTCGATGTAGCGGTTTTCAGACATTGCGTGAGCGCAGGGAAGTTTATAGTACATATGCGTATAAGCCTCCGATAACTTCTTTTTGAAAAGTGGATACACATAGCAACCTTCATGTGTAACATGTAATTCGACTGAAATTGAACACTAAATGTTTATGACATCATCAAACTTTGCGAAATAACGAAAATTTCTTCACGCTGTTATCATTTAGGGGCGTGGTCTGTAAAATATATATATTCCTAACGATATTGACTTTGACTTTTTCCAGTCACTTGTTAGTTGTTGACAAACCCACTTTTAAGCATTGTCAAGTTCTGAATGATGACATGGCAAAAGATAGAAGACGGTATTCAATGAGAATTTAGAGAGATTGAACTCTACCTATTGATCATAACGCGGTGCCTTGCTCGAACATCCCCTATGTTGAGCGCTACGAGGGCCTCGTATTTTTAACAAAGCGACCGAGGTTAGATGCCACTGGGTTTTTTTTCGAATTACCCTGAATTTCTATCAGAGTTACGGGCACAGAGTGGTTCAATTATCGACACTGATTTATAAAATGTTCCCAGTCAAAATTTCTCATCCCTCTAATTTTTGACCAAGTTAGTAAGCTTGTGTGAAAAACTAACATTGATAATTAGAAAGATCATTATAACAGGTAATGCATACAGGCATTCAAAACTTTAATGTTCCCCTTTATTATTATTTTTCATGAGAACACAAGGAGTCCTGTCACGCGTAGTGCCTTGGACCTCTTGTGCGGGAGACAGGACCGCCAACATTATTAAGCATCGCAGTACAACCTATTGCTACAATATACATATCGTGGATATGACACCTATAATTGGAACCATTGATCTTATCGTTTCTAGGTATGCTATCCAATAAAAAAGGTATCGTAGCTATAAGATTGATCACGGTGCAACGTTATATTAACGTGTTTGTTTCTTACAAGTTACTTCCACCTTAGATAGCAATTTCGAGGATTTACAGCAGCATGCATTTGGGTGGATTGCATTCTTTATGGAAAGGGAGGGGGATGTGCAGCTAGCCAAATAAGAGATGCTACCTCCTTTTGGGGTTCATTTATGATTTCCAGGGTTTCTCAATGTCGCACTGAGACGGAACTAATTATTTATATCATATCTTACATTGTGTTGCATCTTTTTATACTAGACAAGACAGATGCAGAGGTACATAGAATTTATTTGGTCCATGTGTCCGTCCATCCTTCCCATTTTCAGTAATATGTCCCCTCATGATTTACTTGAATTTTTACGACGGAGACGACTCAGACGTACGTTTCACAAACGCATCATATTAGTTCCAAATAAAAAGTTGAAGCGTTCGTTAAGAGCATATATGTCATGGCTGTATGAATTGATACAGTTGTTACATAACATGTAATTTAATGCATTAGACCATTCGATGTTCTTTCCTGTCATTATCTCCGCCACTGTCATAATATCCAGTGCATATTCGTAGACTAGACAATTCGATGTTCGTGCATGCCATATCTGGCCTTGGCCATCATGAGATGTACATGATCCATTCAGAGTTTTAAATTGCGTATATATTTGTCATTGTTTTGCCATGTGTTCAAATGAAAGATTTGATGATAGGCAACTGTTGAAATGACGATTTAAATTGGACCAGGGCACAATTTCAAGGGACAGGAAGGGATCCTCTGTAATGCATTGATAGCGAAGTTTGAAAATTGTGATAATATTCTATTGACTATATCTATTTTTCCTAAATGGGAATACCTTTAATGTAGTATATATTCAAATACAAACCCATTTGATTTTAACACGAATTTCACTTCAGCGTTATGGACTGTTACGAAACCAACATCTTACTATTGTTCATTTTGCTCTTAAAAAGGTAACAATTTGAGATGAGTCTAGCTCCGGGCATATGTTATAAAAGATGAGTCGGATGGAGATGGTATCGAGCACTTCAAATCGTAAATGTTACATGGATTAAATGGCAATAGCTCGAGGGTCATCAAACGAAAGCGGTGTGAAGTAAAGGTCGGGTAGTTTGTTTCATTGCCAGAAAATGTTTGTTTCTCCATCTTGACAAGTTGATTGAAGAGGTTAATGGACAGTTGCTATTGTTTGGCATTGTATGGTACAGACACAACCTCGTGAAAATAATTCAAGTGGCAAATATAAGTTAATTTACATCATTTATAAGCTCGTATAAATCAAGTTTTGTTTCTTTTTCAACACATAAAGTTTTCTTTCGGGAAGCAAAGTTGGCATATAGCGAAAATATAGATAGTTCGATCCAGGTAGCAATATTAGGTTTGAGGGGTTGGCATTGCCCTGAATGTTGTTTTCCTTTGATTTTGATCTCGGTTGGAACCTTTTTATCTCGAGTATGAAACTAATCCCATTCTACTTATGTATACATTTACACTGATCACATATAAACGCTGTTAATTATAATGTAATGATATTACCAATGGTCAGTATTTGTGCTTTAACTATTGGTCAAGAGAAAAATGTTGACCATAATTACAAATGTTAAAAGTCAAACGAAAGGAAAAAAAAAATAGAGAGTAGCAACTTCAGTGCATACACTAGATCATTGATTTGGTATTACATGACTGTAACGTAAGTCAGTGTTTACATGGGAGAAATTCGCTTTAAATAAGTGAAAAATTTATGCAAAAAATGTGTTAAACGACACTTTAAAAGATAAAATTGTATAGAGGTAGATAAACCCAATACCCGCTGAGAGGAGACGTTAACCACCGTATAACAAGCTTAGCTTGTAACCACTTATGAAAAGGGAAGGGCTGGTCATGTTTTCGTCGAGGAAAATAAGTGTTTTAGTTTACGAGGGGCTCTATTTCAGCTCCCTCATTTTTCAAACTACAAAATTAAAATCTCTGAAAACAGGTTTACGTTAAAGCAGTAAATAACCGACGATCATTTACCCTGCTTATAACGCGCTTGAGCAACTTTCTATGCGTCTCCTTAATCGTTGAACATGCACTATCTTGTTATATCATATCGCTACCACGAGTACGTTTGTCGTTACATAGTTCACCGAACAGGGACAATCATTCAAACGACTTCTTTACCTAGTCTCTTTTACATGGTTTCCCAGCCCTTTAATTAATTCGACTGATCATATTGTACGCACGAAATCTATATCACGGTATAAAGTTTAGAGCGACACCTTACGGATGACACTCGGGTTATCGAACCTGCTCACTGATATCGAGCAGTGAATTCAAACATCTGTTCTTGTTTCTGCCCAGATTATCCTAATCGTGGTCGAAGGAAGCGAGTTTTTGATAGGAAATAGACTAATGGTACAGAAGTTTAAAGTATTGTCTGTTCAGTACTCCATATTATGGTGTATACGGCATAGCTAGCGAAAACATGTTCTATTCGTACATGATAAATATAAGGTAAATCTATTGAATGATGCATTGAGAGACACACCATACTGGAAGATTTCCATTAAATAATAAAATACAAGTCCGTCCAATGAACGATCTACTGGATGATATACTGGTATCATTTCAACATCCACTGATTAAAGCCGAAGTTTTCGATAGCGATTAAATAAGATATTGAAAGTTTTTTTAATAGAGCGATGTACTCCCTGTATACACGAAAAATATGGGATCAGTTTCAAGAAAATAATAGCACTAAAGATAAAACGCTGAACGATCAGTGGCACGATTCATTGAAATGACAATGAATGCACTATCATTACAATATAGATGTAGTATTTGATATGTGCCATTGATGTGGAATATAAATTAAGTTAGTGGTATGTCGCTCTGGCGCTTACAACAAGCACTACGGTTGAATACTAAAGGTGCGACCAGATGACGAGGAGTAAGCGTCTCCTGTTTGACTAGCCATACCCACCATGACAAGTAAGTGTCTTCTGTTTGACTAGCCATACCCACCATGACAAGTAAGTGTCTTCTGTTTGACTAGCCATACCCACCATGACAAGTAAGTGTCTCCTGTTTGACTAGCCATACCACCATGACAAGTAAGTGTCTCCTGTTTGACTAGCCATACCCACCATGACAGAAGTAAGCGTCTCCTGTTTGACTAGCCATACCCACCATGACAAGTAAGCGTCTCCTGTTTGACGAGACATGCCGGAATTGAGGGGAGTAAGCGTCTCCTTTTTGAGTAAGCGTCTCTGACGAGCCATATCATCCTTGAGATTGAGAGGAGTACGCGTCTTCTTTTTGCCGAGCCATACACGCAGTAATTGCCCAAAACATACAAAATATACAGACATCTTTTGATGTTGTATGCATGAAATGAAGCTGGAAAACCATTGTATGGTTTCACCGCTTACACAATACTAGAACAAAACTTGAACGCCACACCAAGAAAACAGAAGTTAGAATTGTATACCGAAAGTGCATTTGATAAAAATTTAAGACCTACACGTGGGATGATTGACGTTTTGAAATTAAAGCTGAATTATACTAGGTATTATTATGAAAGAATTTTGAATACAGATTTGTAGTACGGAATTACGTATACAATGTGTCATTCACGACAAAGACACCTAATTGATTTGTAAAATCAAATAGTTTGTATTTATATATTGTATCTTAAATACCTTATATAAAATTCTAAAGAAAAAAATCATTTTAACCGAATGACGCATTTATATTCATTCATGAATTTCTTGCAGTGACGCTAATTTGTATAATATCAAAACATCTTTACACTATAAACTACACACCTTTGCCCAGTATGTGTGTCATACAGGCATCCTGTACCGGATCGCGAGCAGGCATAATGAGTTAGGTGCAGCTCTGAAGCACTTTGACCTTTGGCTTTATGCAAATGAGATAATACGTTAATGATCATCTCATTTATCCTAGGTTGCAACTGCATATAAATCATGCTCCATTCAGGTCCACTGAAGCCTTCAAATCATCTTCGCACAAAAATTAACATCTTTATGGGTTATGAATTTTACCATCTCATTTCATGAATAATTCAAATGTAAACGTACGAAGTCGGTCGCTTCATGCTTCTATAGTTTATCGGGGTTCGGTTCAACTGCAACTTCTGGATCGTCCAGATACATTGTATATGTAAACGTGCATACAAATGATGACAGAAGGTAAAGGGAAACGAGGCACATGCTTTAACCCTTTTCAAGTTTGGCGTGGGTGCGCAAGTGGGTCTGTATCCCCCTTTATAACGTTGCAGTTTTAAAACTACTTTGTCATATAAATGCTACTACTGTATACTAATAGAACATGGCACAAAGATTTGTTATGATCAAGGTCACAACTCCAAGGTCAAGATCACAATGAATTTTTACAAAAACTCACCAAAACACTATATTCGGTCCAGAAAGACAAAGGCGTATACGATAACCTTGACCAAAGGTCAAGGTAATCGTGATATTATGACCAAACTTGTTATACAACCTTGTTGCCGTGGGAGGTATTTGTCCCGTTGGAACTGTTCTAGTTTTTGTCTATTTTATGCCCTGTCTTTGAGACAGGGGCAATATAGCCTTTGTCCATTTCTCTTTTTCCGTCCGTCCGTTACGTTTTTAGAAAGAAGTGTAATTTTTGAATTATAAGATATAGAGACGCCATAAATAGCATATCTACTTCACTAATGAAGTACACAGTAGAATACTAGTGCATTTTAGAAATGCACACACAAACTTTCATTTTTGTTTTTCATTTAAGAGTTGCTAGTTGTTTCCCTTCACTTTTTCAAACTTCTTTTTAAAAATATGCAAATTAAAGGAGGAACATATTACACAAACAAATACATGTATGTTTTTCCTTATTTTACATTTTCAAAGGAAGGGCCACCTGTGTTTTCCACAGGACATTAAGGATACATTTAAATATATCTGTCGCGAAAGAGTACAACACTGAAAATATGAATACAGAGATTATCAGGTACATTAAATTCTAGATTTCAGTGTTGATACGCACACACTTATTTACCAAAGACGCAATGGTCTAAATATGAACGAGCCGTTTGCGTAGAATGGGAGCTGAGTGATAGAATGAATAGCCTTGTACATTCCAAATATTATATATTTGATAGTTACTTGGTTTTTAGTTATTATTTTATCATGCAGTTGACAAATGAAATGCACATTTTTTACGTACAGAAAAGTGTATTATACAACTAGGATTTGTTTAGTTGTTAGGTTCTTGAATAGGATGTAATTTCTTAGCAGACCGCTTTCTTGATCACTTAGAACTTTGCTTATTCTGTTTGATTTAGAAAAATAAACAAATGCATCTAATGTAGGTACGATTCTTGAACTTGTAATTCATTGCATGGTTGCTTGATGTATCACGCCGCTTTCAACACTTTCACAGTTGTAGGTTTGAAGCCTTTCCTGTTTGTGAAATACGATCTCAATTTTTTGTCATGTCGATCCCGATAATTTTCTTGAAAAAATAAACTTGAATCGGGGGGGGGGGGGGGGCAAAAACAGGGTCGGTCGAGTTATTGGGAACATACTTATTTTTTTAGGCCTTATGTAACATGCTTTCCGTTTCATGATTTCATCAGTAGTTTTCCTTGTCGTTTACAATATATTTGTTTGACCCGGATGCGGACCTAGGCTTATCACATTGCGGTTGATGTGGTTGTCTGTAAGAGGACAATGTTAGTTTTAACGCAAGTTTATTGGTGTGCTTGTTTAACAAAGTCCTACTTTTATGGTAATAAAAGAAGTAGAGTGCTATAACAGTGAAGCTATGTAGACATATACTTCCTCACTGAATTTCTGTATGGTTCATTAGAAGGTTCGATTTGCTCCAACATGCTCATGCGTAATATGTTACATTAAAATTTTGTTCTTGTTGTTTCTCTTCATTTTTGTTGTTTTATGAAAGTATTCTACCTGTGCATTGTTTTTACGACGAATCAATAAAGGGACAAAACTTGTAGGCAATTAAGGCTATGTGAAGAAACTACGAAAATACACAGAATGTAAATCAAGAAGACAATGGCAGGGTACCCGCCAGGTCGGTCGTTTTCTCAAAAGTACATTGTAGACCAACTTTTGTCAGGGTACCTGCCAGATAGGTTGATTTCTGTAGGGTACATATTAGACAAGTTTTGTCAAGTTGATATTTTCTCTAGAGTACGTTGTAGACAGACCTTTGTCAGAGTACCTGCCAGATTGGTGGATTTCTCTAGTTTACATTGTAGACAGACCTTTGTCAGGGTAACTGTCAGATCGTTGGTTTTATCTAGATTACATTGTAGACAGACCTTTGTCAGGGTACCTGACAGATCGGTGGTTTTCTCTAGTTTACATTGTAGACAGACCTTTGTCAGAGTACCTGCCAGCTTGGTGGTTTTATCTAGTTTACATTGTAGACAGATTTTTGTCAGGGTAACTGTCAGATCGGTGATTTTATCTAGTTTACATTGTAGACAGACCTTTGTCAGGGTAAATGCCAGATCGGTGGTTTTCTCTAGTTTACATTGTAGACTTACCTTTGTCAGGGTACCTGACAGATCGGTGGTTTTCTCTAGTTTACATTGCAGACAGACCTTTGTCAGGGTGCCTGTCAGGTCGGTTGTTTTCTCTAGTTTACATTGTAAACAGACCTTTGTCAGAGTAACTGTTAGATCGGTGGTTTTCTCTAGTTTACACTGTAGACAGACCTTTGTCAGGGTACCTGCTAGATAGCGGTTTTCTGTATGGTACATTTGTAAACATTCCTACCGAATCGGCGGTTTCCTTTAAGGTACTTTGGTTTCTTATACAACTTATTACTAGCCGTCAGTTTAAAGGTAATGTGGCCTTGATGTGACTTTAAACATTAAACCAATATATAGATAAACAAGCAAACCGTCTATATGTTACATCTGTTTACAAGGATATCACCTTTAACCTGCATGAATAGATCACTGATATTATAAAGTGAAAGAAGAGGCTTGGCCAATTAATATCATATGCTGTTTTTGAGATTTTCATTCGGTGTGCAGGATGATTTATGGCTTTTTAGTCACATTTTGCCGATGTCCCATCATTTTATCAATTAAGAACGAGGACTGTATGAACAGATCCTGTTTCTGAATGCATTGTCTGCGGTATAGTATTACACCGGACGTGATTTGTGTTTTTGCAGTTAATATGCAGGAGCTAGACAGCCATGCACTTGGTGTTATGCCGAATTCTCAAATTTGAAACAAAACTATACATTGAAGCGGAATCTTCTGTACTTTTATTTAGGGTACAAGAACATCCTTGTTCGTTTTAAAGCCGTTCGACTGGCATACCTGTAGTATTGCACTAAAAGTTACATACGGTACGTTTGCCCACGAGTGCAATTCAAATGAATTTGAAGTATGACGTACGCGTAATGACCTGCTGGCATTCAGCCGAAATAGGGAGGTCAAAGCTTAACTGCTTAATGTGGTGTAATTTGATAAAACGAGTAATGATGGAGGGGATAAGGGTCTACCATCATGTAATGGAGGCTATCTAACTTATCATGCTAAATTTCCTTTTCAGAAGGAATCCCTGCTTCTATGTATTATCCGAAATCCTTTTAAGGTTGGCGTGCTGTGATGTCTAGTGATTCTGAAGGATGTTAAGAGTCGAAATGTAAAGATATATAATTATTCTGGCGAATGGTTTTTCTTCCTACCATAAATATTTGTTAGGGTTTAAACCACATCCAAGGTCGATTGGTATGGTTCTACCAATACATGGAAATCTTTAGATGCATTACGGTACTACAAAAACATAAAAACGTTGGCGACTGCACCAAAAGCCACCCATATTTCGTAATTTGAAGGATAGCACAACGATCGATCTTGCAATGCATCCATTGAGCAAAAATAATCGTCTTTAGATATGATTCCAGATTGTTTTTGTAACTTAAAATCTACAAAGGCATTAATGATCTTAAAGGGGATTTAATTACAGTTTAATCAAACATGGTCTCTAATAATCAGGCTCAATCTCTATTGTTTTTCAACGGATTCAGAAAATTTGTTAAGAACCCGAGACTAGGTTCTGTACGGTGTACACTCTGAAAGACCTTCCTGATTTGTCAACAAGTTTGTTGCATTATTTCTGATTGCATGTTGTCCAAATTCAATACGATAGTAAAAACAATTGTCAATAGAACTGATACAATCGGACGGGAATTTCGTCATACTACCTTATCTATCTACACCGTAGGATATGCATCGTACAAATAATCTGTTCTTCTTTGTATCGTCCATATATCTGACTAGGAAATGTGTTATCTATACTATTTATAGCACTGCAGAATTAAAATGCTATTTGCTCTCGTAACAGTTCGATGCCTTGATATCATTAAACTAGAATGTCTGGGAAATTCTGAATGTTCCTTAAACTTTTTAAAACTATATCAAAATAACCCCGAATGTTTCTAAGATTTTGGCCTAACCGTTTACACTTGGTAAGAGCTCTCTGGAGATGGCTAAAATATGAATTTGTCATCCTCTGCCTTCCCATTGTGCAACTCTTTGAATATATTATTTCTATTTTAATTTTATGAAAACTGATAGAACCAGACGTATAAAGGATTTCTAATATTCATAGACTGCATTTTTGTTCAAAATCTTTGATCTCGTGACATGTACAACATCTAAGAAACAATCACCTGCCGAACTGATTTTATTTACTGGGATAATGTCCCTCTAAAGGACTAATGCGTCATACATATGCCCCTATTGCTAATGTGCATTGGGCCAATGGTGTACTGTAGACGTGTGAATCGACTGATCGTTGGGCAACGTTGGAGGCGTTCTTTTAATAACGTGCATTAATCTAAACTACGCAACAAATAATTTCTACCTATCATAGACATTAAGCCCCCGTTATAATGTTGCAAGTCGTCGATAGATAAGCGATAGATTTAAACGAAATCAATTGGAAAAGATTTCGTTCATTAAATGTTTGATCCATTGTGCCATTCAGTCTTGTTACAAAGTATCTTAACCCGTTTTCTACACTTAATCAGATCAAGTTCGGCGTTATCCAATTATTTGCAGTATGAATTACGGCGCAGATTTATATTCCGGTATGCTCGGAGAGCAGTGCTGTAATCGTCACGCAGAAAACTTTCTCTTTGATAGTTCTATGTCCGAGTTAAATCTGCAAATATTTTCTGTCATGTGCCCACAAAAGGCACTTTGAATTGGCTATAGACATGAGCTAGATACCATGTATAACCAGTGTAATTTCGATTGTATACTAGTATGTATGCAGCTAATATGCAGCAAAAAATTAATCAGACATTTACAATCGCCAATCTTAACTTTTAAACTTTTTGTGTCACTTGCGTTGCAAAGAACATTTAGGGATCTCTTTTCCGGTGTTTGTTTGTCCGTCTGTCTGGTAGGGATCACACTTCTGATAGCAGGTGACACACTTGTTCCTTCCTCTGGTTTTTTCGATGAGTACATTTTTGTAACAACTAAAGACTACTAGTACTTGTGTAATTGCACATCCACATGCCAAAAACTTACTTCTTATTTGCTTGCTTTGTATCTAGTGCTTCAAGTCTCGGAATGAAATTCAACAATACACACAAACACAGTATGAAATACGAAAGTGTCAAAGTGGCACTCGCAACAAAGTACTACTGTTGAGAATCATGGACCTCTGGAAACCAGACCAGGTACCTGGGAGGAATAAGTGTCTCCTCTTTGGTAAGCAAAACCCATCGTGAATGCCCATAACAAAGAAGAGTTCAACACTACAAATATAGGATCAGAATATGCCTCCGGATTGGTTAGCAAAACCCTCCTTGAATGCCCAAAAACAAAGAAGAGGTCAACACTACAAATCTAAGATCAACATGGACTTACAAACAACTATAAATAAGTGTGTCTTTAATGGATTCCGCGATCTGATAGTCGACATCACTGATCGTAGTGGTGATGAAAACACGGAGATTCATACTGAGAAAAGACATCGAATTGTTCTAAAACAATCTCGCAGATATGATAATTTAGATTTGAAATACCAGTTAATCGAAAATTGCATAATCATTAAGCGCTAATACCATGTCCTGATTTTGGAGTTTTTAAAGTATGTGATCTTTATTTTGGGGGGAGTGTCGTTTTGATTACAGACACGAGTTTTATGATCGATCAGTATTGCGTAAAATCAGTTGACTTTTCTGTCCAGAATTCCACAATCTTCAGAAGGAAATTTAACAATGCACACAAACACAGAATATGAAAGTAGTTGATGGAATGTCGCTGTGGCACTTACAACAAAGGACCTCTGGAAATCAGATAGGAGGCCAGGTACCTGGGAGGTTATATCATCATAGATGGCAGGAGATTAATAGATTAATATGAACTTCCGTTGGTGTCGTCTACAAAACATAGCGACGCCTAGGAATAATATATTTTATATACCTGTCCCACTATCACACTACATGTGTATTCTGTTCTCTCTCTCTCTCTCTCTCTCTCTCTCTCTCTATATATATATATATATATATATATATATATATATATATATATATACGTCGGGTAAATTCCTTCACTTTCCGCGGCCGTGTTGTCATGCATGCGATTAGCTAATGATTGGCTATTAAAGCTCCATTTTTGTGGAGCTTTATATGTTTGTCTAATTTGTCTTTATTTTCTACAGGTATTTCTTCGGAGATCCAAGGTCCATAGTACACCCAGGTGTTTCACTGATTCTATTTGTGCTTTATATATATATATATATATATATATATATATATATATATATATATATATATATATTATATATATATGGTACCGAATCACCTAGCTGTCATGCATCCGACCCTCTAACCGACTGAGCTACCCGAGCTCCACTATATATATATATATATATATATATATATATTGTTTGGAAGCTGTCAAAAAAATTGTGGCTGACAGCTGCCATGTTTCAGCCGAGCAGATCATTTTGACAATTTTCTGTCAACAGGTACACGATACGGGGGTAGATTGCATCCATTTATATCTAGGGACACACGACAAACAATGCCTCCTTTACACCCGGTTTTATTAGGAGATCCTCTCACATATGATACCTGCTGTTCCGCGTTTCAATTATATGAAACAACGTTTATTTTATATTTTATGCTCTCACTACCACGGGCATTAAAAAGGGGTCAGATTAAGAAAGCTTGGTGAATGAGAGGGCAGAGTGAAATAAGAGTAAAGGGTTAGATAAACACAATGTGTTGATAATAAATGGCCACAGAAGGGAGTAATTTGTATTTGACATGGGGGTATATGATCCTAGTTCATACAAGTGGATCCGATAACGTTCAAGGCATTGTTGTATGATAAGATACACAGGTGACGGGGGTTGTCGGTAAAATAGATACTCACAAATCGGCGCCCAACTGAAATCAAGAAATGAATACTGAATTTTCTATCCAAACACCATATCTGTCCACAGTAAACATAAACATTTGCCTTATTTGGGATTAAGCTAAGGATGTTGTAAATAACATTGTTTATCAATATACTGTGAACTTCACACATTTCTTGATATTGTTTTAAGTTTATTTTTTTTTAACATCATGAAGAAAGTCTAGGTATGATGATAATCAGAAAAATGCATCTTTAGTGAGAAATTCAAAGTTTGCAAATAAATGTCTGATCACAATGATCTTTCATTTGAATTTGACCTCATATTGACTTTCTGTGAAATAGATATGTAAATTATGAAACGTCGTGGCCTTCTGTTTTTTGTGGGTTTTTTTTGTGTTTTTTTTTCTTTCAGTGAATGGTAATCATCGATTTTTGTTGGTTTTTTTTTCAGGTGGACGTGGTATTTACGACAAATGATGAGTCGAGGACATTGGCATTTGAACTCCATTCCCCGGATCCGTATAATACCGGCACATCTGGCACAACTCTACACCACAGTGCTATGTTATCAGCGGGGCAACTCTACGTACAGTTACATGTGGTAAGATATGAATTTCTAAAGCTCACGGTATCATTGCTCATCGGATGAGGTGAAAAACTTTACCGATGTAGATTCCCTTTTCCTGTGTCAGTTTTAGTAAAATATCCTCCTCAATGGATTTATTTACATTATGTATTTTTCCTTTATCAGTCGGTTTTATTATTTTGTGAGAAGGTAACGTCGCTTTAAGAATCTTTCAAGTTATATCGTTTGACGTAAGAAGAAGGGTACTCGACACGATTTGGGGTAGAATCTGGATCACCAACACTGCAAGCTCACAATATTTAATTTTAATATTCAAAGCTTTATTGAAAACCTTTGCACAATATTGAACTGCATTGGGATGTAATTTATGCAGCAAATACCTGAAGATCCAGAAATTTTGTTGGAAGGATCCACTCGGATAGATTTTCTGAAGGGGTTTCCCACTTTGTCGTGGGGTTTAAATTTATGAAGTTTAAAACAAACAATATCAAGTAAAGTTTTTTTCTTAGAATCTCACGATGGGTCGAGACCCCTGGGTGTCTCCCTAGATTCGCGCACGTAATATATATGTATGTAAATATTTTGCTTGATCATCGTATGACGGTGCATGTCACGTTATCATGTGTTTTCACCTCCTATCACTATACTCAAATTGGGGGATTAGACCCTATCTATGAGGAACAGTTTTCACTCGCTGGAATATGTAATAGTTAGCATGACAAATATTGATTTGTATAAACTGCATAGTCATTGCGATAACTTTTTGCCAATATTTCTTTCAACGACACTCACTGTCTTCGAAATGATGAAGAACGAAATTAGATTTTACCGTAGATAACATAATAAGCATCGGTACACCTTTTCTTTTCTTCGTTTTTGTCAGGAACTTGTGTAACATATCCTACTTACGGACATCCCTGATATAGTATGACATGTACATATTGTATATGTACTTATTTTTAGCGGGATTTATATTATCGCGGACTCAGTGATTATTCGAGATTACTTTAACTCGTGCATATTATAAGATATGTAATGAGAAACAGTTAAATGACACAATAACCCATGAATACGCAAAATAATATCAAATCAGTAAAATAACCTATTACGCTGAAATCCTGATTGCTGTGAAAGAATTGAATACACGCATGGTAATACGTATCATGTTATTTCATTTCTATGGCCTGTCTATTTTGGGCATACACGGCGGGCAGGACGAGCTTATCAGGAGACATTTATTCTGTCGCCCAGGTACATGTGGTGCGTTCAGAATCGTGTCAAGAACGCAGCGCTTCGTTGCTTTACATAGCTGAACGCACTGCCGGGTTTTCCGGTACGTAGCCTTATTTAGCGTAAAAATTCTCCACTAAATTTGTATTTTAGAAAGGCAGAGAAAATATTTTTGTGGAAAGATGAACCATTGAATTGAACGTTGGCTGTCTTTATCTAACGAAAATAGTTAACCGTGTTGGTTTTGATATTTGTAATTTACAAACGCCTAATACTAATTATATATATTACTGCTTGGGGTGGATCTGTATACTTAGGTCTGTGCAATGCGTCAGGCTGATGCTATTGCCATACATGTGAAATAGTAAACAAATCAGTCAGTGTTGTATGGTATTAATAACTATTGTCTCGAAACCTGTATTTTTCAGTCACGTGATCCTCCACCATGGCACCACACACAACACTATCTTGTCGCCAGCATGGTAACCATTATCGTTGCCATAACAACAGTTTGTGTATCGAGAGTGGGGCGACATAGAAAAAGAGATCGAAGGAAAGGTGAGAAAATGGCTTTCCTTTTTCCTTTTTTAATTTAATTCTTTTAATCATCGCTTAATCTTGATACATAACTGTTGCATCCCATTCATATATCCCATACATACATTATAGCGTCACTGCTTTGGTAAAACCAAAATGTTAAAAATTTTAAGAAGCAAACGAAATCCACAAATTCATGAGATTTACACCAATAAAATTTACTTAAAATTGACGGATTTATGGATCCTTCTTGAACTTAAATTCCACTTCCTGTATTTGATCAAACCAGTATGTGTATTTGCCAAAGAAATGTGAGGAGATGTGTAAGTTATAAATTACAGTCTTGACAGACAGAATGTAACAAATGCAGCGGCATTGCATATTTGAGCATAATACGACTACCCCCTACTTGCGTTAAATGGCAGAATTGAAAGGAGAAAGTAAATTGAAGTGTTTGAACTGAGATTCGGATTTATGATCCTATTGCATTTTGACAATCAACGAAACTTGTATAGGCTTAAGTATCCTGAATCAACATTGTAGGAGTGTTCGATAACCGGTCACACATGTTCCAGCATGGCAAACTGTTTCTTTGTTGATTCAACAAACATTCATACCATGTATGAAACTGCATATAACAAAACTGCAATCAAATAACCAACCAAGCATATAACTTTATGGTTGAAATTCATTATTGTAACGTTGATTTTGTTACTTCATTAATAATAGGATTTGCTCCCCTTGAATTGTCACACAATTGAAAATGGTCTATCGAACGATCAAGTTTACATCCGCATATTATATGTGAGTGAGGTGACGCAAATGGAGACTCTTGTCATACCCGTTCCTCGTTAACATCAGGACGGAGAGACAGACGGGCGGACGGATGCACAAGCGGACGGATATTTGGATCAGTATATTAACCCCTCTCTCTCCCATTTCTTTCCTCATCTCTGAAAGACGGGTTTAAAATGATTTTAAGAATCGAAATTTCAATGATTGTATGTATGAAATATACATAATTATGTACAGTAGTGCAAAGAAAAAAGACAATTGTTTAACACATATATACAAGTTACAAACAGTTTTCATAACTCTGAAGATTGCTTGGAAACGTTCGCATTTCAAATTCCGTGAAAACCATCTACGGTTAAATGTACCCTAGAATAGGTAGCATTGTTAAATACTTATTTTATTATGATATACTTTATGAATTCTAGAACAGCAACGATGGTTAAAAGCCGTTGACAATAATACTTATTGTGTGGCAGATTGTTCCATTTTTTCGATGCTTATCGTGTATCTCATTGATTATATTTTGGAATACAGTATGCAAACGCTCATTTCAACTCATTTCTACATATTATCAACGATTTAAAGATAACTGTATCACGGTGTAATGCATAAGAATTCATAGTATCAACGAATTCGTCGACGTACTACGGGGGATAACTCTAATAACCTTCCGTGATATTTTGATGTTTTCTTTAAAAATAAATGCCCTTTGAACAAAACTTCAAAATGTTTGAGTGAAATCATTATACATTTTGCCTTCTTTAATGTTTAAAGATGTTCTGATTGACAATATACACAAAAGATGAAGGAAATCTGCAAAGGAGTTTTTTATTTGATAGTGAATAATGTAAAAATTTTATAGTCGGAAATGGAAAACAAGAAAGAAGGAAAAGAAAAAAGACATTATATGATGCAAAGAAAATTATACTATATTGTGTAGGTCTCAAAATTACTGCATAGAATTGTTTCATCATCAAAAGCAATTGAAACGTCATAACGGAAACATCATGGACACCCGAGCAAGAGAACACAGATGATCTTTGTGACCCCATAATCACAAAGTAAAACGTATAAATGAACAAACTTCCATTGAAGTCAATCAGCATTAAGCACATAAACACTCTATATAATTGCTGATGATACAGCCAGAACGCCCTTTGTTTGAGACTAAAATCGTTTTCCGCGGAAAATGATATCCTTCGCATTGACAACCAATCAGAAAGCAGATTGAGCGATGTTCTGAAAGATACGTCAATTACACGGTGAATAGAAATGTCTCTAACGTTAATTTCCTTTCATATTTGTTTTTATCGAGATGGCAAACATCATTGATGTTGGAGTATGACCGTTTCCTTTTGCTATCATTGTTGGCAGCTAATCTATTGCTATATTGCATGCTAATTTTGGGCTATTTCATATTTTATGGGAGTAGACTTTTGCAAGTTTACATGATATGGAATTGACAGGATTTGTGGGCAATAGATAAATAATTTGATGAAGTGGAGCAAGGCTCGAAAAACAGTATTGTATTATGCAATTTTTGGGTCGTCTGCGAAACAACACACACGGCTTACAGGGATCACTTTGCTCGGTGTCCGTACGTGTGTATGCGAGGAGTTACACTTTCGAAAAATTGATAGCAGGTGGCACAAATGTTCATTCGAACACTCCGGTGTTCATTCGAACACTCTAGTCTTATACAATAACGTTTTCTTAATGAGCTTATGAATGAATCTTTTGATTGTTTTATAATCAGATGTGCGCATTTCTAGCTGATCACCATATACCATCCTAAAGTGTAATTAGTTTATAATTCATTTATTGCGTGAATTTCATTTCCAACTTATTTCACACAGATTTGGCAAGATGAGCGATAATAACTTGGCCAGATTATTTCGCTGACTATTTACTGATATTAAGCCAGTAGAAAGTCTCGAGTAGATGCTTATTTGTATACATATCTATCACCTATAATAGTTCTAGCTCTTATTGACATTCTTGCATGATGATAGTCAGGTCGTTAGCTTTATATGTTTGATCATCGCAGTCTAGAATTAGAACGAGTATTTCTAAAACAGAGTACAGTGTTCCAAAATAAACATTTCTTGTGCTTTTCACGCTGTAAATTAACTCTTGGAGCGGTAAGTGTGTGTTTCCGTAATTAAGACTTATGTCATATTCCCTCATCGATAATACATGTCTAGGTGGGTCCTTAATGAAAACGCTACACGAAAATATATTATGGGTGCATTGCACACGACTTCTGTCTAGCATGGCAATTTTCTGTAATAATTCAACACAAAATTTCGTTCGGTACTCTCCATATTTTTTTTTTCTTTTTTGGTTATTGTCGCAGGTAAACGGAGAGCATTCATTCTCTCAAATAACATTGTAAATGAAACAGATTTGGCGTTATTTAATACAGATGTTGAAGCTTATATAATGAAAAAATCTTGCTAATTGGATTAAATCAGAGTTTTGTCTGTCTCAAGTTCTGCCTCTGGATTTGTTAACAAGTTACACTAATTGACACTGTTGTCATTCCAGTAAGGGTCATAGTAACCTTCACTAAAATCCAACTTCGGTAATGTTTTGCGTCACAGATACTCGGTGTGACCCGTAGTTCTACCTTTCGGATAACACGCAGTCATGAGGTGAAGTACTGAACGGAGTCTGCTTTCTTAAAATGTCTAGACAAATATCACGATGTATTTTCGTAATGTGTCATACATACAAATTGTGGGAGGTCGGCCATTTTACAGATGCTCTAGACTAATTCATTTGGATAATTATGTAAATAATAACAACATTCTAACAAAAGCCTACTTTATTCTCTTCACCTACGCTTCCCCCAAATTGGCTGATGGGTTCCCCTTTTCATTCTTTCATCTCTGTAGGACGCTTTGTTTAGAGGATTTTCTGTACTTTCGTTACAGGCTATGATAGAAATTTAGATTTAATTTGAGTGGATTTACACAGAATGACCCGTCAGAAGCAGTAGCAGCTGTCGCGCAGGCAACATATTAACAGAGATAATAAGTGACACAATAAATGTACTAATTGGAAAGTAAAATCTCATCGACACTCGTGTCCCTGTGATAATAATCCTCTGATCTGACCACAGTGACCTGTACATCGTATGTCAGTATATCATCAGTTGTTTCTCTTGACCATTGTTGTCCGCGAATATTTTTACATGAATTTATCCGATAGTAATTATAGATAGATTGACCTGGGGTTTTTTTTTTTCGAATTGCTTCGTATTTAAATAGATACTCGTTATTTATTAGAACGTTTACTTGTTCCTTTAAGACACCTGATCTGACCTCTGAATTGTTGTGAGTGATTCCTTGACATAATGTCTGTCCCTGTCGTAATTTACATTACCGACGAACTGCCAATTCCATGGCACTGCAAGCATTGTTTATAAATTAAAAAATAGGTTGATATAATAAAGTTTGAAAGGAATATTACGCACATATAGTGTTGGTTTGCTAAAACGAAAATCAATAATTAATTACACAGATGCAATATAATGCAATATAATGTATCATGAAACGCCGATGGGTTGATGTAAAGTACATGCACCCGTATGTTTAATAATTTAGAATAAATTTGAAAGTGTGATCTCGTGTTCATTGTTGCTAATTACTATTACACAGGCTTTTGTTTTGTGAGGTTAAACGATTACTGTATTCTATTAAAATGCGACAAAGTTTTCTTGAAGCAAACTACCACCTAATGTTGATCTAATAGACACCCCAGACACAGTGCTTCAAATGTTCATCCACAACAGATGGTGCCAATTGTTTTTAAGATATTGAACCTTGAGATTTTCTGTATTATTTCATTATGAGTTAGAAAGGTGGTTATGACAGGCACGTTCAAGTTCTCCAGTAGATAAAGATGGAGAATCCTTGTGGAATTCCTTAACAGAATAGACGTAAGAAGTTAATGTCAGGCTTGGTCTCAAGGCGAGTACGCACGCTGATTGTATAGTAAGAGTACAGAATACATAGAGCGCGATATCTCTTCTGAAATAATTAAGAAATTTATTCAAAAACTGAACTTACGTAATTGCAGTTTTTTTGGTTTAAATCTATTTCGTACTAAGACGTGTATTAAGCCACTTGTGTTTCTTTGGATAGTGTTATGGACATATTTCTTTTTTCTATGTTTATTCATTGATTATTTTAGGGTCTTTTTTCGTCGTGAATGGAAATAATTTTGCATTTTCTCAAATAAAATGTTTGTTTCTCGTTATTTTATTTTTCATGGGATTTATTGTAAGTACCAAATACATCTTCATTTCGAATCAGTAGTAACTGTGAATAGAAGAAAGTTTAGATCACGCAAGGAAATTACTTTGTTCAACATTTGACAGTGGATATCGACAGAGGGCTTTAGTCTCTTCACTGCCAGACCGATGCAATATTAGGAGAGATAGCTTAAATCATCTACACTTGATATATACTATTGATTTAACTTATACTTCACACAGTTGTTATCCATGACACGGCGGTATTTTATAGCGTCGTTCCAAGGTCAATCTTCCAAAGTCAAGGTTATTGTCAATCCTCAGAGCCGTAGCCGCCTGCTTCAAACTTCTGTCGTTTGCTAACTTTCAAATTCTACCAATTTTAAAGTGATCACATGACTATGTTCTCTATAAAATTGGTAGAATTTTAAAGTTAGCAAACGACACTTTATACAATTGTTACTAGTCACATAAGGGTGTGCTATGAATTTGATCCAGGTCATATAACAAAGGTCAAGGTTACTGAGATCCTATAACGTAATTAGAGGTTATGGAACTTCACTTCCACAACGGGATGAGGATCTGTTCCTTTAGGATTATTATTACATGTGTCAGTAAGCTGCAATATATGTATATTCAAAGGTCAAATCATGGTAATTACCGAGACGTGATTGGCTGATCTGCTGTAGGGAGCGAGGGACTTCTAATGTATCAGAGGCTCTGATTGGATGAAATTATTTGTTCAATTTATAAATAAAGATAGGTTTTGTTGTAAAATCATGCTAATGTAAAGATTTTATGGATCAAAAAGGGGTTGTTCTTTACATTTGAAATTTTGCAATTTTTGGGGGGTGACCCCCTTCCAGCAAGATTTTCTCGAAATTAAGGTGGATGACCTATGGTAAACTGATAGAGGAGGGTCTGACAAACATTTTAATGTATGGTTTCTATAGTGTTAAGATGTAGTGAGTTGTGTAGATCTTGCTGAAAGTTTGGTAATTTAACATGGAATCCACGGGAAAAGGAGTTATTATACTTTGACCTACAAATTCAACATAGAATGAGAGAAAACATCAGGTCATCTTAAACCTCTTGTACTAATGTTAATGTTAAATGTCATCTATAAGGCAATGACGCAGTCATAATAATTTACCTAGTATCATAACCAAATTTCCAGGAAACATCCCAAATTTTAGTTCGTGTTATTTGATTTACTCAAAATTGTTAGAGCAAAAATACTGCATTGAAAGGATTGTTTACAGCGATGTAACAACTTCATTACAGTAAATAGAACCAAATAATCACCGCAAGAACATATCATAGACCAAATAGGGTCCCTAAATTGAATAAAACGATCAATGAATTGCTTTCAGTAGCCCATCATAACTTGGTTGAAAGCCATGTACCATTTATAGCGTTTTTTGTCGAACGCTGGCGCGCCATCGTCTACTGATATGGCGGAATAATTTAATATAGTCCGGGTCGTTCGTCCATCTTGTCATAAATTACACAGTTTTGACGGACATTGTGAAGACATTTTTTTTAATTGGACGTGATTTTGTGCATCTGTAATTGATGTCTCCTCAGATCTAGATTCTTATGTAAAGAAATCGGTTTATAATTATGCTCTTGTTGTCTAGCAGGTAATATGATGCTTTTTCATTGTCCACATTTACATGGTTAAATGAGGGTATTGGATATTGTTTTTTGCCCAACTGGTTATCTGGTTATTTGAGTTTCTTCGTTACTCAGTTGAGTTAATTGTTGCATATTCTTCATTGTTTAACCATTTCCTGGATATTTTTCATTGTTTAACTACTTAATTAATTCATTTTCTTCATTACTGTACGTGTACGTATCTCAGCGGGGTTCATGTTTTAGCGGTATTAGTGCTGCTCCTAGGGAGCTAATTCATGACAACGCTAATATCGTATACATCAGCTCGAACGAAAGTAAAGCGCGACAGAGCCTCAAGAAGGGAAAGGGGAAGACTTAGGTGTAGGGTAGAAGTCATCAAGGAGATGTACAATAAAACTTGGTAACAAATATAATGCAATACGTGCAATGACAGTCAAGCGATAGTGCTAATAATTCGCTAACACCTTTTTTGGATCATTTTGCGCAGAAATATTTATGTTGTAATACATGTACATATACAGTATCTAGTCATTTAATGCACACTCTTCTTTGTTTAGTTAATTACCGTTCAGTATGTTTTTTTTGGGGGGGGATACTTCAGTCTTACTGATCATCACATTATATGCAATCAAGGGCATATTACTTTGATACAAGTGTAGACTTTATGATTATAACGCAAGCATTGGGTGACATATTCCATTTATTTGAACATTTTTATGCTCAACAAATTCTATATGGTTATATGAAAGCCACAAAACATGTACAGACTATCATAAAAAGTCATGTCGACCTTCAGCCGTTTCTGCATAATTTATTCTTATGTAAATAAGTATCTTGAGTGAAATAGATGCAAATACCCAGATTTATTGCAGGATATTGAATTATTCTTGTTTACAAAGTGTTTATTGTGGTTAAGTCAACTCCGGGACGAAATGCTCATCAACAAAAGGATGTACTAAATTTAAGGTATGGTGCAGGGTTTAGAATTATAAAAGGAAATGGCACCGTGGTATTTTCTCATGTTAAATCCTCTCCCGGTAAGCCTGAGATCTTTGTTAGTTTTATATTCATGTCTTACATTCTAGAAACTTAATCCTTCACAGCGGTATTTTGCAATTTTTTTTTTACTCGGACAGTATATCAAATTGGTCCCCGTCTTAATTGTTCTATCAAACTTGTTCATAAATATTCGGTTAGCAGCAGTGATGCATCCAGCGGCTTTCATGTCTCTGGGATGGCATTTTGAATGAAAAACGTTCAAATAATGAATTTTGAAGTAATCTAAGCCCTTGTTATGGGGATTGTAAACCCCCCTTCCCCCTTTGAATCCATTGCTATACGATGCGTATAATACAAAACAATACTTCCCGTCGTACATTATACATAATTTTGAGTTGGAAGCATCAAAATGATACATATCCAAGTAAGCCTAGTATACCCGATGATCTATTTTAACTATGTTTTGTGGCTTATTTTCGGTTTACTTTCTGGTCCATAAAATCTTGAAAACAATCTTTACGGAAACAGGAGGCGATATTCTCCAGATATGATTAGGCCACCCGCGACATCGAGTACAAGATATCTGTCCAATGAATAGCCGTCGTCATAACTCTATTTTGGCAATTGTGGAGGATACTATTGAATGGCACATAGATATCGATATGGTCCTCTTTAATCGGTTACTTGATATATACAGTTCTAATGTCTTTTTAATTGCCTCCTTGTTAACACATTTTGGTTTTGTATACTTGTCAATGAACCGTCCGTGGGACAGTCCCTACCTGTTTAGTAATGAAGGCGGTTAATTGATTCTAGAGATGGGAAGATTGAAAAAATAACTAAATTATTAAATATATATATTAAGATGTGTCGTAAAATATATGTAAGCAGTATTCCATCCTAAATCCTACTCATTAACAGTAATGAGTTTCATTGAAGCACGAATGTATTTTCCAGCGCATTTTGGAGTACCTCATGGATAGTTTCTTTGTATCACATAGCGAACTCTTGGCCCCTATTATATGCCCCAGTACCAGCGTTGAGGAAGGGTACAATGACAAACTTTGTATTTGCATTTGTGGTTTTTGTGGTTTGAAATGGAAGCTATTCATCTAGATTTAAGATACAATCGTGGTTACATGTGGTCTTTTAAAATGAAACCCATCATAATTTGTACCTATTGTACGGTAATGTCATTATGAATGGCGGGGTCGGAACACGCTCTCTTTGTTAGTCACGTGAGACGCCTTAAATCTGGCTAAGTATGGATGTAAAGACTCGTATGTTATTCTAGAAACACGTTGACATACAGCCAACGATATTCCCACATTCTAAACGCCATGACACCCGCCCAAATTACAGACAGAATCAAATATATAACAATTCATTAATGCTTCCACCCGTTATCCTTAATAAAGGGTTCGAACAACATCTCTCTTGTCCCCTCTTACCCTCTTCTTATCCCCGTTTCTCCCTGTCCCTCATACCGCTCGTCCCTTTACATTTCTTACCTTATACATGTACATACAGTGTTGATTAATACGATGTTTTTGATAAATACTGTAAAATGTTGAACAACAATATCCCCGGAAGAAAAAGAAGAATAGACACTACATAATACATATACTATAAGTCTAGGTTCTTTCATATTATATAGAATACAAATTAATGTATGATTTTCCATTTTGACAACCAGCAGATTATCTCTCATAGTCTTGAAATAAGAACGGAAAATGAAAATGACAGAATTTCGCTATACAGTATTATATACTATCTCCATCATCGTCGGTATTTGCGGTAGAATTATGACTTAGTGCGCCCCCTTTATCTAGATTTAGGCGCCTGTTCGGCGTAAAGGGAGTGCACATAGGACGTTTCTTGTTACGCATTCTCTTCCTAAGCTTACCGTGTAAATATAATGTGACGGCAATCCAAATATACTCCTTGGATATGTGTTATAATCAGGAAAATTCCTGTTCCCATGGGGCATAGAATTCCATTTTCTTCTTCCACTGGCCGATATTAGCATACGATTCGGTAATTTCTATAGGTCTCTGTTTTACTGAATCAATCCGTCTTAAGAGATCAGGCACGATCTTTTCGGCATGCGTTATGTTTTAACTCTTTGTGCAGCAGTCGTATTGCAAAGTTTCAAAACGTTTGTGCCGTTTGTCTTTGTCATCAATTCAAATTGTTTTGGAGGAATTTAAAAAATATTTCGCGTTTTTTATTTTTTTTTTTTTTATTTTTTTTTTTTTTTTTTTTTGAATTTTTTTTTTTTTTTTTTTTGTTTTTTTTTTATGGTTTTTTTTTGTCCGCTTGTTTTGTTTTGTTTTTGAGGGTTTTTTGTATTTTATTATATATATTTTATTGATCAGAGTTGTACTCTGAGAACGCTGTTTTACTATTAGACGACATTGATGGTGTAGCCTTGTTTCGCTCAAAGTAGATAGGTACATATTTTCCAGATATACAAGTACTTTTTAAAGTTGATAATACGGTACGATTCATTTTTGAGCGGCAAGCACCACTGGCACTAATCACGTGGCTTTCATAGACCAATCGCTTTGAGAGCATGCGTTGCGCCAATAAAAATGACATTAATGTAGTTGAATATATATTAAGACAATAAACATAAAGTCAATTAGCTTTCTCACTTAATGTCTATTTTGACCGCAGTCAGATTCATTAGCGTAATTACAACTCATCAACACTGATCCAAAAATGGAAATTTATGCGAATTCCCAGAAATGGACTGATATTCAATCGCTGTGTATCAGAACTCGTTATAAAGCAATTTGGTTTAGACTGGTCATGCAGAAGCAGTCTGGGGTAAGATATGAGACCAGTCCAGATAATAAGGGATTACATTACGCCGGTCACGACTACTTCAAAGTAACAGAAAAAAAGCTAAGCTCAAATGTCGTCACATTAACAACTCGTCTGTGAGAGAAATGTGTACTTTTATAAAACATACACGATTAAGCTTGGGATTCACGATAGTAGTCGCCTTGCTTATAGAGACATTTTCGCGACATCCGACATGATTTGAGAGTTAGGAATATAATTTCTATTTCATCATTTGGAAGATGTGTGTGTGTGTGTGTGTGTGTGTGTGTGTGTGTGTGTGTGTGTGTGTGTGTGTGTGTGTGTAAATATATAAAAGCACAAGTAGGAAATATAACTACAACGTTCACTATTCAAAAATGTCGGATCAACCGTGGGTCAATGCAAGTCGCTAAAGAATAAAAGAGATCAAATAATATATATATATATATATATATATATATATATATATATATATATAATATATATATATATATATATATATATATATATTTATAAAATAGATGTGAAAAGAAAAATAAAGGTAAAATTCGTACTATCTCGGGGTTGATGGACGCCCATCTGCCGAATCTGTGACTGTGTACTGTAAACATATGTCTTACTGTATATGTTGTTAAAAGTGAAGTAAAGGGTTTTTTTCATTTTTTATGCATTTTTCCGGAAATGACAGTGATCTGACGTTGGAGTTAAGTGATGTGTTAGGATTTCATTGGGCTGCTTTTCTTTGAACAGACATTTAAAACCTTCACGTAGTAATTAACGAAATGCAACTTGTTTATCTCTCTCAAATATTTCTGTGGAAGATTTAGACAGGCGTTTTGGAAGCAGTAAAGACAACATTTTGATAAATGCTATCATAAAATTGTCATTTACATCCCAATGTCTGCTTATCCCGATATGTACTCTTCCTCATACCAATAAAATAGTAAAAGTCAATTATAAACTTGTTTTCATCGCAGTTTATTACCTTAGGCCTAGAACAGTCTGTTTATCTTACTTCAACGCAAATTTTATTCACATACATTTAGAATTGGATTCAGTTTGGAGACATTCTTATTCTGTTGTAATCTAGTCCAGATACTTTTCCATCTTTCCAAGCGTTGCAACCTCTCTAGGGGCGGAATATCGTAAAATATCATTCGATGAAGCGAAAATATTTGCTCTCATTGCAATTGCTTCACTGATAGAAAATGAATTTAATATTAACATATTTGCTGATAATATACATTGGAAAGGGATTGCATGCTAAGTGTTTTGTATCCAATAAATGTTCATGTTTTACGACACGGTAAAATCATTCTCGAATGATGATGAGCGCAGAAAGGTAATTCGGTGCATTGTTTTCAAAATAGTTTGTTCATACAGCTGGACATTATTGTGTATTATTTCATTTCAATTCTATTTTAACAGTTTATAGTAATTTTATAATCGACACAACAATTAGGAACGCACTAGAGATTATTTAGACCCTTTGCAGATCCTTAAAATTGGTTTAGATTCATTAAGGCATGCTAGCGAACAAACTCTCTTGAGTTGTTCAAATTTTCTTTGTTGTTGCATTTGAAATTTTCTAATTGAAACGAAAATCGTGAACGTGTCGTAACTTACAATTGTTTTATATATGGGGTACATGTATAGTATATGCATTACACGCAATTACTAAATGTACTGAGGTGATTTCTATGGCGTTAGATTTTCTCAGTAGTCACACTGCTTGACTTGATGACGTCCTGAATGCAGTATACTAGACTTTCAGAGTTCATTGTCCTTGTCCGCGTTCCAAATGAGCTTTCGGTTAATTCTCTAAGTACCACATAGACATGTACGTGTATGGATTTCACCGATTAGGAAATGATTCTGTAGCCAATTCCAAAACGAGATCAGTCTGAACACAGCGTAATTACCGCGTTCTTATATACATATTGTCCAGGAATAGTTCTTTTTTGGGGTGTCCTGAAATGCTTTTCACTTTGGTCTTTTGAGAGCAGTCGTTAAGGTATGTGATGATCACGTGAGTACAAAGGACAGTTAAGAAATATATGAATGGTAAATGAGTTCGTCTGTTGAGTAGGATACATATAATAGCATCAATCATGTAATTTAAAAATGATGATATTGTATTAATGTTCTGTAAATTGGTATTCAACGATGCATATTCTAAGAAATTGCGCTGGACCCACAGCTATTAATATAAAACGTCCGAATTTCGTCTTTCGTGAAAGTGTCAGCGTCGGTCATACAGTTTTGCGTAACCTCTTAGGGGACAGGCTTGGTGTAGTGGTTAAGCGCTTGGCTTGCGGCGCCGACGATCCGGATTCGACTCCCAGATGGCGCATCTATGTTTAAAAGATTGCTTACATCCTGTTTCCATGTTGCGATAAATGTCGAAAGCGACGTGAAACACCCAATCAACCAACCAACAAACGTGACCTCTTTGCTCATGAATTTAATTGATGTGGCTTATTAAATATTTGCAATTAGGTATTTAAATGTCCATCTATCCGACAGAAACCGCCAAATCAAACATGTTCATTAATATTTTATGGAGGAAGGTTGCAGATACCCGGCAGTAACGTGACTAATTGTTGACTCATACTCATAGAAAGTCCATCAATGACACGCACTCATTACCTCGGTCACATCATTGCATTTCATAATTGATTTTAAATTATATGCATGCATGATGCACCGGAAAACGCATCTTTTCGTAAATGAATGGAATAGTATAGATTTATCCAGTAGCGTAACTAGGAAATTATAAATTCATACGCACGATAGTGCTTTATCTACGAGATTGAAGGCATGTTTTGGATACATTTACTCCGAGACTGATTCTTATAGAATGACAAATGGAAGAAAAATAATATGATCTTGTGGCAATAGCATTGCCCTCATAGTTGCCACCGGCAATGCAATGTGCAAAACTTACCAATGAGATTTGTGGTTGTAATTGTATGTCTTTTGGTTTTGTCAGTAGTAGTGTTTAATCGAGAATCCATCGTATGCTCGAGACCTCAATAGAATCCATGGTTTTGTGGATTTGCTTTTAATTGTGATAGAGTCTCTTTGGCATATCCAAGATGTGCTGGATTTGTATTAGAGACCTATAAGTATCGAGGTGTTTTAGATCTGTACTTGGAACTCATAGAGAATCCTGGAGAACGTGTTCTAAATTTGGTACAGAAACACCGGTACTGTCCAGGATGTGTTACAGTTAAAAAACCCCAGTAGTACCAAGGATTTGTCACCATTGAAACCTCAGTAGAATGCGGGGTGGGGGAAGGTGTTTAATTGACACTTCATTACTTTCCGGGATGTGTAAAATTCGTGTTTGAGACCCCCAGAAACTGTTTCTGAAACTTATATAGAATCCATGGAGAACATGTTTTGTTGGATTTGCCTCTGAAACGCTTGTAGTATTCAGGGTATGGACCTAAGACCGGTAACAATATCCCCTTATGCTGGTTTTACTTCCGAGACTGCCGCGGTATCAATGGTGTAGCTATGCGCTACGAGATCGGGCTGGCGTGTATTTTCATGGAAATGGAACACGCTTAATGCATTATAAAAAGTGCATGTTTGGATTCAATGCAGTTTAAATGAGAAAAGTAATGTGAACACGATGATTTGAGTAGTATGCCATGTATCTTATAGATTGCTAGGCATATTTGTGGCAATCTCGGGAGGTAGGAAGGGGTATCCTATTGTGATAATTTGTTTAATGGGAAATAATTGTTTCTTAAATGCATATTGAGAATTCACACATATCTAAAAAGCTGGTTGTGAAATGTTAAGTGAAGTAATTTCAAAAAGCGGGAAGGTAAATTTTTTTCTGGAAAGAGTGAAATGGTGGATAGCGAAAGGAAGGTTATAGACGAAATATGATAAAATGGTGAATAGATATCTAAGAAACGAAGATATACATAAACCATTATATTATTTTGAAAAAAAAAATGAAATAACATTGAATCCTTACATAAGTTCTGTCAAAATCCTTCACAATACCCTCTGAGGTATGAACAATATGTTAACCGTTTTCACCAATTCCTGAAATTCTTGAATAATAAGCTTAAAAGTGGATGCCCCCCCCCCCCAAATGTATAGTTGGTCATGTTGCCCTTCACAGAGGGGTATTTTAGGCCTTGGTATATAAATATAGTTCTTAGAATGTGGTAAACACATTAAATATGTGCAAAAATCGCTAAGTGTTACCCACACATATAAATCATGCAGGACCTACATTGACAACCCCCATTTCTGAAGTATTTATATCATGTTTATATCACAGAAAGCGTTTTATCTACTATATGCATCGTGTACTTTATGTTCGGGATATTCTGAAATGTTTTGTATTGCATGTTTTGTCTGCAATGCTTCATATTACAATCAGGTTTTATATCGGCTTACACGTTGGCACGATGCATCTAAATGTCATGTGTATAATTCTTATAGAATATAAAGGTGAGATAATAGTTCTCCAACGAGTCTTATCTCTCTGCGACAATGAAATGTCATAACGAACACATGCTCGTTGCACATATATTTTTTACTTGCACAAATGTACGGACTTTTATTCATAGGGAAGACAATTGCCATCAAATGAATTATCCCGTGGTCTTTTGTATGAAAAAAGTAAGAAGAGAAAATTCTCTCCGGGCTTACTGCATATTTTTAGCTGAAAATAGTAGTAATTATATAAAGATGGGATTGAAGATCTCTTACGTAATGTAAGAATTAATCGGAATTTGTGGACTGATTGATCGATAAATTCGATTTGGAAAAGAGTTTTAAATCCTTTTCGAATCTGATTTCACTTGTGAAGATAGAATAATATGCACAACATATGAAGCTTTCATAATATTTGTATTTCTGCCTGTATGCTAATTAAGTATGTTCTTGATATTGGGTGATATAAGTATATTATTTAGTATGTAGACATAAATATTATTACAGTGTACATGTATTATGATGACTGAATGGGTTTTTGTATTTTGGGGTTTTTATGAGGAAGGGGGATCGAAAGTTTGTTTATGTCACATCAGGACTGCATCTGTAATATGGTGACATCTTCCTGATGCAGTTCACGGAGATTTTAAACCTAGTATTCCACGGAATTAACCGAAGTATCGAGGATTCTTTTACGTGCCATGCAAACCGTGGCATGAAAGTCAGGACAAAATTGCGCCACCAGTGTGACTCGAACCCAGGACTTCTTGGACCCAAGATAAACACCTTACTGACAACGCGGTCTCATAATAGAAAGTAATACCTCTTACATGTATATAGTAAAGTTGACGAATTCATATTATCACATTGTAATGGGAATTTAAATTATAACAAAAAATTACTGTGGTTTTGTTAAAATATGTATAATAATTAATGGCTTTATAATTTATAATGTGTTTAAAACATAGGATTATGAATGTGCTTAGGCATTGCAATCCTGTTATTGCAATATTCGATCTTTTCGTTATACAGAGTTACTTCCCATTTGGGACGGTATCTGACGTAAAACACATATGACGTCATCAAATTCTATGGAAACCGATCTAAAACTTAGGGAAATGATAACCCACATATGAAGTTTTCATAGGAAATTGATGACGTCTTAAATGGGAAATGACTCTGTATAACGAAAAGACTTTATACATATTACGTATTTACACTGAAAAGACAACTCAGTACGAAATATGTACGTTTTTTCGCGTTTTTCGTTTTTCCGTATAGAATGAACAGAACAATGTCTTTGTGACAAGTTATGAGTACATTGCGGTAACAGCCGCTTATCTGAATCACTTTCATCTCACATAAAGCGTTGTCACTGAGCCAAACAGCATTTGACATTTTCCTGTCATAATTAATCATCGTATATTTGATATCGCTTTTAAAAATGTATATTCGCTATATAACACTGACAAAATTCAAAGAATTTTCCATGAAAATATATATCAACACACATTAATTATCATATTTTCCAAAGAAGACACACGCGCATATGTACATGTCTTTCAGTCAAATACATTATTGTGAAAGATGACAATGAAAACGGCAGATGGCTATGTGGTGTTTTAACTACATTCCTGCAGCATGGGCTATTTTTTTAACTCCTCGAGGAGTTACATTCACCCATGAGCATGTCGGGTATATGTGAAAATGTTGAATTAGAGAAATTGTGGCTAAGGCTTTTCAAGAAATGGTAAACTGTATTTTACCAATCTACGAAAATTAATTCCACGAAAAATAAATCGCATATAAGCTGTGTTGGCTGTGAGGAATTTTTAACGAAGTTGTTAATATTACATGATACCCTGATTTTCCACAGTTTTGTCCGGGAGGGGGGTGTTATTTATTTATTTTTTTTTTTTATGCTTTTGGGGGTTTTTTTTGGGGGGGGTGTTTTGTTTTGTTTTGGTTTTTTTTTTTTTGGGGGGGGGGGTGTTTGTTTAGTTATTATTTGTCACTAAACTGCACATACTTTAGAATTATCGAAAAACACTCCGTGGGGCATAAAGGTGTCAATGTGCACAAGGTACATGCTATGTATACATAGCTTATATTGTGAAACACTCTGCGGTTGGTATTCATATTTAGAAAGGGACATGTTACGAAAATGAAATATGACTTCGTTTTATTGTTTTACCGACGTTGTAGGGGTTTCTTGAGAGGTACACACCTTACAAACTTACGTCATAAAAACAAAGAAATTCATTTTTTTTCAAGGCGCAAAGCGAAAAAGATTGATAGAAAAAGCATAATTTAAGATAAATCTTTCGAGAATAAGAAAATGTAAATTTTCGTAAACATCGATAAATACTTACAATAATATAATCATTATTATCTGGAGTAATCCTTTATAAATATCGTCTGCTATAACGTCTGGACTTCGTGTATTAATCTGTTTATATTGCAAACAAAAATAGTCCCCCCTTTATCATGAACGTTTGTCATATTAAATGTATAAATACTGTGTCCATAAACATTGTTATTGAGTTTATACTCTCTGTGCCGCATCTATTATTGCCAGTACAGAACACATTTTGCATTGTGCATTTCTGTTTATCTATACCACTACTCTATAACATATATTCTTGCGATAATAATGAAGTGACGGAATAAATATTCCACGAATTCCTGTTCCATGTCCGAGGAACTCTATGCTTTCATCGCACACTTTAATCCAAAAATTGTTACTAATTACAAAATTAAACTCACCTGTCTGGGAGCCAGGTAGATTTCAACTATTGTTCGCTGTACGTTGTGGTGGCAAAGATTCCATCCGAGGAACAATGTGTACACGCTTTAACCAGTGTATACCTTGTAATACACATTCCAGCCTTTTACCGGGCCACGCAAGCTAGATTGCAAAAACCAATATTGAGTTATCCACGTTGAGCTGCGATGGGTACCACCCCACCGTGCTCGCTGACTTCACGGATATATATTGGTGTTTGTCCTTTAGTGTAGATCTTTCTCTATTTTAGCCTCCGTGGAATCGGATACTGGAACTACTAGGAAACTCTGTGATGATCAGGGATATATGAGGGCTGGAAATGACAGAACGGCATATACCATGACGGAAGACAATGACATAGTGAGTACCCCTTCATTGTTTGTATGATTTATTTATAGAATATGTACCTTAAGTAATTAAGAGAATTTGTACTGAAATATTATTAAAGTAAAATTTACAGTGTTACATCTTTGGGGGAAAATCGGTGACCCCAAATTCAGTGTTCAGCAATAATACCGCATATTTTCTGTAATTTTCAATTTATGATTGCTTAATTTAAAGCACGGCATTCTGACTATAATCATGTCTTTTGTTTTATTATTTTGTAACAATGATAAGATGTGCTCATATTCGACAATATGGGGATATGATGAATGAAACCTATAATTTGCGATACTTTCACAAAATCACTCTTCATATGATGACAAACTTATATAAATTGATTCCTTGTCCTACTTACATTTACTGTTCAGTATTGGAGCAAATTTAAAAAAAAATGTTTTATAATTACACATGTTTCACTATTACACATGTTGCATTATGTATTGTTCATCGCGATTGTTCGTGTCTTGACACTACAGAAAATTGAATATTTGTTTCTTTGTGTTTCTAATACACGTCAGGACATTGTCTGATTCATGGTAGTAGCCATTGTTGAATGGTTGCGGAAAACAGGGGGCCCAAAAATTTTCGTTAGACATATTGTCATACCTTCTCACTTGGTCTGACCGGGGATCGAACCCATCTATGACAGATTTAGGAGTTTAGCTCACCGTGCTACGTAGACCCCCGCGACTGAGAAGTAAACAACCATACGACGTTACAATTTATGCATGCTGTTACCATAACACACTCACTCGGTAAATCACAATAGATCATTGTTTTATAATTGATTTATTCAAAACGAGCGTGTTTGTTTCAACTTTTTATTGTAATTTATGGCGTTCATTATTTATGTCTGGAACTATATACCATATAACTCCACGGTAGGAAATATGCCAAGAAAATTGGGGTAGTCGAGGGTGACCACTATTTCCATACTTTTGAATTAAGATTTTCTTTGTCATAAATGTAAAAAAAATTAAGTTTTAGGTTGATTGCATTGAATTTAATATATTATCGAAAATAATCTGATAATTGTCTACACAATACCCTTCCGTGATATTTAAATTCCTCTGTTTATTGTTCAGTTAATGAATGTACATCACACACAACACTTTTGCCCCCCCCCCCCCCCCCGGGGCCCACCCCGCCCCCCCCCCCCCCCCCATTTTTTTTATTATAAGAAAGTATTAAAAAATACTAGTATAAATTTTTTACAAAAAGAACAAACACTCTCTTACAGTAGATTCTAACTTATTCCAAATTGAAATATCAGTGCCCATGATGCAACATTAGAACGGACTTCTTAGTAATACTAATTAAAAACCAAAGAAATAAAGATTGCTTGTATGTTTGATTTTGTTTTACCTCTTACTAAAATTATTACTCTTATATTGAACCTTTTCGACGCACCTTCCCAAAGCAGTGAGATGATTTTCTAAGCGCCAAGTCTACCGTGACACGGGACCTCGATTTTTACAGTCTCGTCCGAAAGATCGGACACGGACGGGACACCGGCGGGGCTCAAACCCGGAACCTCTCGTTCACGGGCCAAGTGACTGACTTATTATGCTGCGCCGGATCCATCAGACGTAAAAGAAAAATATGACATCGATATATTGATCTGTTCTTCCAATGTATATTTTAAGGCCAGAGGCATTTTTTTTTTACAAATAAAACAGATATAGAATAGGAACGGACTCTCAGGTATACTTGAACTTTCAGTTGATATAGTTATGTATGAGAGAGTGATCATAAACTTTTTCATCGCGAATTATGTGCAGTACCCATTCAAAAAACAGTCATAATGTCACACTACTCCACCTCTTAATAGAAAGCTGCAGAATGGTAGTAGATCTTTAAACCAATAACGGATTTGAGATCCATGCACATTTGGAAAATTTAGGAGTTAAGCGAATGTAATATAAACCTCCTATACAACTTAACGTTTGTCTTGTAAATTTACCCACCTTCAATTCAAATATCACCCTTATACGGGAAACGACGCTTGTTTGCTTGATCCGTACACCAATTGACTTGCACAAAGAATACCAAAGTACATCGAGCTATGTGAGATCTGCATTCCACATGCTTTATAGTTTATTCCGATTTTCAAATCATTTTCGGCTTTTTTTTAAATTTTGGATTTTGAGGTGAAATGGCATAAAGACGAAACAAACATGTCAAGTATTTAAACAATAAATAGAATATTGAATTTTCCGTACAAGTTAAACAGTACCGAGTGTTGTCACTGGTGAATTTGAGGTTATGCTTTCATTAGTTTATTAGTTTTTATGTGTCAGTGTAGGTAAGATGAAATTCGGACGGATTAAGTCAAGTTTTTTGACAACAAAAACTAGTTTGCATATTATTTATATACATGTACAAGCGGTTGTGATCTTCCTTTATAGAATTTGTGATTCGACCCCGGGAACTCGGCACTGATGAAATCAGTAGAAATATATATCTCGTCATATAACATACTTTTTTTTAGAATTTATTACTACTTTTAATGGAAATCTTTGAGCTAGAATTCAGTCTGTAGATTTTTGTTTCGGCGAGGGTGTGTTTACGTTCGCCACAAAGAAAGCGAACTGTGTAAGCGCAAGGCATTTGTTTTAAATGGGCAATTTAGACACAAACATGCTTTTACCAAAATTCTTAAATAATCATCATGATCTGTTTTAAATGAAAGAAAATATTCTTTAAATGGAGTATTATGTCCCTTAAATAAATAGGTTTTTCTTTCTTCTCCTTCTCTGAGAATGAGTAGGAGATGACCATATGTCACCACTGTTACACAAAGTGTTGATACATTCCGACAAATTGTTATGTTTGTAAACAATGGCTGTCAATGCTCTTTACTCTGTTTCAATGCCGTCTGTACCCCCTTAAGCAACGCTTTTATTCCTTGTATATATTATAAACTATAACTAACATCTATTTTCCACGTGTATGATTTTGATATATCAAGTTGTTAAATGACATTTAGAACGAAGCTATATAGATTTGAAGGAAGGAAATGGAGTGAAAGATTGCACATGCTTCTTGGTACTGTATGTTACGTTCCGCTTGTTATCTATACGACGTTTCTAATGTGCATAAAGGGAGTTTCCGAAATAGCGAACACATAAACATTTGATTACGAAAGGCCGGTCTGTTCAACTCCATGTCAAAGCCATCGATATTGACTGAGCTATTTCGTGAAAATTTACCCAGAAACATAACGATATTCCTCTGACGTTATATATACACCATGTATTGTCAAACCTCAGTAATATGTAGACTTTTATATATACATCGTCCATACTGTTCAGTGAAGTATTGGCGCTTTAAGCTGAATTTATCTTTATTGCTAATTCTAGTTATACATGTAATAAACATTTCGCAGCATTTCATAGGACGGTTCTTCTGTCCATATACTGTTGCTTAATCTGATTCAGGAAGGCATCTCCTGCAGGCACGTGTATCAGCATCTGACAGTGTGTCAGTAATGTCAGTACTTGGCACACTAGAATTCGTGCTTTTGTTGAAAAATAATCCGAAGGCCACGTGACCAATCAGAGCTATACACATAATTATGATTACCGAAAACAGTGATTAAATTGTTATTAAGATGAATGAATAATTTCTGTAGTGCGGTAATGTTGGCACTTGGTGCAGGAAATACGCGACAAAGTTGTCGTTAATGTAGCTTTGATGGAACCGACAACTACCGTTCTGTGCCAAGTTGTACCATTTACACACTTCTGTACACAATAGAAACGGGAGGTAAACATGTAACCCACCAATTAATGACAAACTTCGGGTTGGTGATATGCCTGCGCGAGATTGATATTGATGTGGATACAAAAGAGCGGGTGGATTCAGGTATTCTTGCGCGAAATAAATATTGATGTGGATACAGTCGGGCGAGTGGATCCAGATACTCCTTGTAGTGTATCTGATTTACTGTATGGAAATTCATGGGCGTTAACTCGTGATATGCCTTGTGTCAGAATTGTTTATATGTAACTATGATAGGCTATCTTTAAAGTCTTCTAGCAATTACCAGAAAGTCTACATGTTTTGGTGTAAAATATTGTCACTCTTTAGTCTCTATAACATAATACTATTGATGTTGATGATTAATTTGATTATTAATCGATTTATTGAACAAAGAGGTATACACCAATCTACAAAAACATGGCAAGATGATCGTGATATACATGTAGTGTTGGATTTGAAGGATTAAAGGCATCCAGTCGTTTTACAAAGGAATTAATCGATCACCTGTGTTATTCAACATTACAGAGATCAAGGTTAACAGTGTTGTCTGTCGACTTATCTAACTAAATCCTGAGTGAGGTCAATTTGTTATCGCCAAAAACGATCCCCAAGATTTGTTGAAAAATTATAATTGTTGTAGATAAACCGACATCCATTTTTTTTTCATATCAGAAATGAAAGTAATTATTGACAAATGTATTGTCATAAATGGTTTAGTATCAATAAACTAGGTTTTTTTCTTTCTTTTTATTTGGGGGGTGTCATAGTTGTAAATTGAAAAAAGACAAAATGAATCTAATGATAAAGTCATTTATCAAGATGAATACCTGTTTTTGATATCAAAACGAGTATTTTGTAATTAATAAGTGGAAACGGTTCGAATTTGACCATTCATATTTGGAATTTACTGTTTCTTGAAATCCTTTCATAAAAGTCTTCAATTGACGAATAAATACACGATGATTTAAATATTCAACGTTTTTTTTCTCATAATAATTTTAGAATGTACAGAAATTGGTCAGGTATAAAGTAGATTATCATTCTCTACGAATGTACCAGAGAACAAAAGCAGTAGATTGTTGGAGTTCCTCCATCCCGTATGTCATTCTCCATTCTATAACACTAGAAATAGTTTTACTGTTAAAGATAACATCGTCAGTACGTGCAGAATATAGCCAGTAAACATGGGGGTCAAGATTTTACAGTACGTTGCGTGGAAAAATGAAAATATATTAAGATGGAAATCTATGTTGTATTTTAAAAAAGAATGTAAGATGGTTAATAAACTCCTGAGACATGCTGTGTAATCCTACCTAAATTAGTACGCACTGTCATTCATATCTACAATACACTTTTGCTTATTACACATCGCATACAGTGCGTGTCACAAAGTTATCTAAAACCGAGTCTCTACATTAATACAATACAAAAGTGAATTTCTACGTTAACGATATGTATATGTAATTGATCCTTTCAATACACTGTACAATGCACTGGAAGATAAGATATGTCCTCCAGATTATTTCACAACAGTGGCGGCACTTGCGTGTTGCATAACCTCAAAATTTTGTCCTTTACAATCGAGGTTTCCGAAGAAATGGAGGTCTTCTACGTCGATGTCTAAGTCGACATGGGGCCCTCTTTTAAGCTTGACATGGGCCCCCTTTTATAACTCGACATGGGGCCCCTTTTATATTGTTAACATCTGATGAAAAATAAGGGAGATGGTAAGTGATAAATCATCTTAGAAAAATCATTTCCAACAGCCGCCACGAACGGTGGTCGCATAGATTAGAAATCCAGTCCATTAATACCAGAACAAAAACTGCTCCGACTATGAGTTTGTTAGATATGCAGTAAAATGTATAAACTATGAATTCCTAAAATGCATTGAATGTGGTAATCAAACTGCTTGTTGAGGAAATGTAAAACAATGCAGATTAGAAGGTATTAGAAAGAGAAGTTAAACCGTTTGTCATAATTGATATCACACACACTATGTACGTTGAATGGTCAATGGTATAATCATATCACACTAATCAGTACAAAGAATCATATTCGTCACTTTTCGTTACAACTCCGTCTTTATTTCAACGGGTCAAATTTCACACGTTGCTCATGTTTAACTTTAATCAATATCATTATCGATGTTTTAAGATGGATAAGTATTGCCAAATATTAAAAGGGAACCGTAGCTTTGTCAAAAGCTTTCTTAAAATTCCTATTTTACGACTGTCTCTGCCAATCCCTTGTTTGACACTTGAGGGAAAGTTACTCCCCAAATTGTTAATTAAGGTCCTTTCAGATATTTAACAAAACGACCCACATGTGGTGTCATTGTCAGATCAGGTGGATCAGACCTTCATCATTTGTTGGGAGGGACTGAATATCCCCCTTTAAAGTTCAAGTCCACTCTCACTATTATTTTGGTGACCTCGAATTTTAATGTCATATCAATGGTTTGAGTCTTTACATTTTAGATAACGTAATTTGTACATTTTTGTCGCATTTAGAGATACGTTTTCCTATGGTTTTTGCCCATCGGCATAAATGACATTTTAAGGCATTTTGTTTAGTATATCTTAGATTTTAGTAATTGTATTATCCTCAGATTTTGAAATAGTTACAGGTGCTCCTTTTGTCTCTCGTATTGTATTTTCAGCAAGTTAACTTTACTGTAGATATATGAGAATTCTATAAGTGGATGTAAAGTCACACAATGATCTAATTGAATGTAATCCTTAAATTTCGAGGATGCCCTGGGGGATAAAATAGACAGTGATGCACATTTGTTGAATTATTTTATAAAAACAGTAACTATGTATATGAGTCACAAGGCTGCTGAAATTCATCAAAAACACTTTCAGAGATTGACAACCCCCCCTTTTGGCGTTTTTTTTTTTTTTTCATTTCCGCAAATTTAAAAAGAAGAGATTTCAAAATATCAGAATTTTCACAGAGAATGACGATATATTTTGTGACCAATTCGCCTTACAAAATGGGTTTTAGGAATAAGTAGGATATATTCGGATGTTCGACAATACAATAGAACGCAGTGATATATGTGAAAACCTTTTGGCCTTTTACCTTAAGTGTGAAGGGGTGATTCACGTTAATGCGCCTAGCAGATCTAGTAGAAGTTGCTGTTTTCTAATAACAAACTCAAAAAATATATTTGCTTCATTAGAGTGTCCATCACGTCTCCTGCCAACACAACTGTTTTCTCAAGTACTTGTTGATTTATTTGTTTCTGCTTTACTCATCTGGAAGCAAGCGCCGGACAGATACTTAACACGAGTTAAACATTTTCTTTGTCGAGGTTTTACCGGGCAATTGACCGTAAAATTTCTCAAAATTGAAGACCAGGTGGCAGGCTGTGTTATATGACAAGACAGTGGCAAAAGTTTCCATTTCAACAAAACATTTTATTGCCTTTTATAGTACGCATTTTAATGATAACTATCCTACAAGAGACCTGAGTATAGTAAATATAGGATTTGACAAAATTATGGATCGTATTATTGATTCGTTGACTACTGTATATCAGTTTTGTTACATCTTGTTCAGGTATCATTTTGTTTTTGTTCTGTTCATCTAATTAAAACTTTCACAAAGAAGCGTTCTAATACAAATAACCCCACCTTATAGCGTCTTTGCCAAGAGATTTATCTTTGCATATCCGGAGGTAATTTTTGCTGCAGAAATGATCAGAGTTAACAGTGAACCCTATGATCCCAGACCCGTAGTTACCATTCATTACCCATCATTAGAGCGAAGTATTTTGGTAACAACTGCACAACAGATTACTTGTCTAAAAAGTTCCTGTTACACAGTGATGCAGATATCACTTGAAAACAAGATTTCACTGTTTGAAGAATGTAACTGCAATCGGTATCATAATTTTGAGTACAATACCTATAATTGTTGTTGTATAATACATCGATATGCTTACTAGACGTTAAACTATGATAAGCAGAAAGAGTACAGCGCTGTAGAATTGATAGACAGTAGACGACTTTCCAATTTAGCATGATGTAAGGGACATTAGGCCAGACATGCTACTTTTTGCCGGGATTTTCATTATGACGTTCATGCTAACATGGTGACGTCAAAGGAAAATGACGCAGATTTTTACGGCAAATTATTGTATGTGTGGCATGGATCAATAGAAAAAAAGGTCTATTGGGTGACCCCCCAATCCTCTACCGAACGTGCAAAGACATCAATATGGGTCTAAATATGCCCCTGATCTTGACTTATCAGCTGTCGGTTTCGGACTCAAATGTACAGTCTAAAGTAGAGAAGAGTCGTTGTAGATACATTTCCCTTTTGATTCTGTATTTTTAATCATTTAATTACGAAAGTGTCCATCCAAAAATTAAGATGTAACACCATATGTTGAATACAATGTACATGTATTCTTAGTACATTGACAGCAAAACAAAGCTACAAGTATGAAATGGTATACATATATAGGTATCTAGCGCGAGCGTATTTATCAGGGCTTATTTGTGATTACTTTTCTATAAGCTTTGAGATGTCTTGATATCGAAGAACATACATGTATAACAAATACGATTATCCATGCGATGCGAGTAGGCTTTCGTCATATTTCGTGTTTGATTGCGAGTTATGTCTTTATAAAACAACGACAGATAAATATAGTAGTGGTGTTGATCAGTTTATTCCGTTTCGGCAATTTCTTTTAACCGAGCACTGGGGTTAGTTCTCGTGATACCTCTAACCTCATGAGATGATTCCATTTCCAGTGTCAGATTTAAAGTTTTTAAGGTTGAGATTTTTATTACTTTATTGTTGAAGTCATACTCTTACTTCGCATGTTGATAAAGCATTATGAGATTTTTTTTTTCATATTGTCTTTTATGACTTTGATATCGGTAAATGGCATTTGATAGTTTTGGTTTGTATTGAAGTAAAGTTAACAGCTGTATAGTACACGCTATAGCTTATTGTTTCGAACATAGCCTTTGCAGATAACCTTGACCTTCAAACCCTTAATCGATTTTGTCTTAAACTACTTTACGGTAAAAGCGTAGACGATTCTTGAACTATTTCAATTACCACCTGCAGAATTGAACTTAATGTATAATTTATTACATACACATGTCTTTTCATTTCGTATATTAACAATAATTAACTAGATATTTAGCATTTAAATTGAATGTAAATGGGTAGTAAATCTTTTTGTACGAAGTGAGAAAAAGTAATTCTGTGAAACATTAAAAGTTCTTGCTTGTTCCTCTTATGCACCATATTTATTGTATTATTCTAAGGAATGTTAAGTGAGTTTTCAGTTATCACTAACACAGAGGAGTGTCTGAGAAGTCCGACCCTTCAAAGTCATATGGGTGGAATATGTTTTTATAACTTCAATTGTGGTTATTGATTTTGCTCCATGAAGTGCCGCTAGGAATGGATTCTAAATATTGACTTTGACCATTTTATTAGATTTTATACAGATGGTTCAGAAAATGACAGTCGGTATATTTGGGAGATCTCACCAATAAAGTCCTCCAAGGTATACTTGTAGCATTACAGTGGAGGCAATCAAATGTCGGCGGTGATTTGTCTGACATATTAAATTTTTCAGAATTCATAAAGTTTAATCAAAGTTTGAATAGGAGAATTTGGCTTTATTCCCATGTCATTTAAGAATTTCATTACAGAAGTGTTTATATCTGGATTTTCTTCTACAATTTAACACAAATTTAGTTAAGATTCCCAGTAATTTCAGTTTTGTTGATTTGTTATTGATATATCAAAAACAGTTTTAGTGTGTTTTCGCGATTTTAGCATATTAAGATTCAATGTGGCACGTGTGATAAATATTAAATGCAATTGTTTTATTGGGAATGTATCAAAATCAATCTATAAATTCGTAATTTACAACAATTTCTTAAATAAGTTGACGATTCCGTTACAACTCTTATGATAAAAAAGTAAAGGCAGTTGATAGAGTTACTCAGTGTTTATGTTATTCTTAGAATATATCTTTATATATAAGATAAATATAGGTAAGAATACAGTTGTACACATATATTGATAATTTTGTCTCTACTATGACCTAATTTGAAAAGTCCTTATTAATGGCAAAAGTGACGTTTGTGTTATTGTAGGATTGGAACCAAACATTTAAACTTCCCCACCCCCCAGCACCCCCCCCCCCCCAAAAAAAAAAACAAACAAAACAAAGACAATTACAAAAATAAAAAAGCAAACCAAAAAAAAAAACAAACAAAAAATTCCAACCGTCTGTTATCATAAATAAACAATATAGTTCTTTGCTTTTTATTATCAAGATCAATTGCAGGAGATAGTAAATGAAGTTTCTGTATCTAATTTGTTTCAGAACACTTCGAATTGAATGTGTCCTAGATAGGCATTGTACATAAGATTTCGCTCATATCCGAGTGGCATCGAGTCGTTGTAATTTGTTTAAGATCGGGCTTTAATTATTGCTTCGTCTAACACTGATACTCGGGATATTAGCACCAACATCATACGACATCCAAGTGATTGAGAAAGAGCCCTATATAGCAAGTGATGTAACTAGATAGGCAGATGAATTGATGAAGTTTACTTTCACATCTCTAGCTTTGACAGCAGTGACATCTAGAATCAATAAAGATGGAACATTGTTGATACTGTTGTCTGATACGGACCTTAGTGTGATAACTGGGAGCGCTTCATAATTGGGCCTTGAGTTAAGTTAGAATAAGAAAACGACTACTGGTTAAGGGACTGAGTGGTGACAACGAGGCATTAACAAGGGAAAGCGACTGGTCACCAAGGAAATTGGACATCTTTATTCTGAGATGTCAGTTCTCTATTCTGAAATTGATTTCATATTATCAAGATATATCATCGACGATTTTTTACATCAAGAATGTTGTGCAGAACGTCACATTCCCAGAGTCAGTTGATTTACACCTGAAAAGTCTTTCTTTGTTCTTCAAACACGTGTAATTGACTTTGTATTAAGTTGTGAGAATCAAATTACTGTCATAAAGAGGAGAACACGCATTAATTAGTTATGTCATATCTCTTTTACTTAGTGGGAATGTAAGGAAACTTGATACACACTTGCAAATTGCTGATACTGGGTTTCATATTTTATCTTGATATCTCGTTCAATTTAAGTGGACATTTATCATTGGTTGAAAAATTGACGCTTAAACATTTAGTTTTAGCTCATTTGAACCATGGGCTCGAGTAAGCATTTGTGATCATTCGTTCGTTCGTATTCATCTTAGTCCGTCATCCCTGCTCTAACTTTGCTTGTGTCATTTTTAGAATATTCAGATGAAAACAATGTTCTATGACATCATAACCTGTTCAGTGTCATAACACACTGACAGTGGGCGAATGACTGATACAAGAGCTCGAGTTAGATATAACTGACGATATGTTATTATATTTCAGATCGAAAATCTGAGCGATTCTACGGCTCTCACACAAGAAGTGACCGTAAGTTGATCTTTTAGTATCCCATTCTATATTAAACAGCAGTCCTTCATTCTTTAATTATTAATAATTCTTACTGATAAAATGAAGGTATCTCAGGCCTGTTTTATGACCCCGTTTGGCAGCTTGGTATTCTATTTAAACGCGTTAGAATGGAAAAAATACAAACTTCAATAACTTTTGAATAAATGTATAAAATGTAAATCGACGATACCACGGGGTCTCTGAGACAATATTTTTACAGCTTAAGTATTTCAATCAAAATCAAATTCAGAATACGTTTGATTTGATCATATCTTATAAAAGAATGCTGTGCTATATGGTTCCCTTCCGGATAGTGTAATATAGGATCACTAACACTCAATTCGCACAACCAGACACTTCAAACACTATCTTTATTTGCTTCATTTCTTAATTTACTACGTAGGTAATCGCGTGACTACGTTGGTAATAGCGAAGTTGATGAGAATTCAACGAGTTAGCACCGACTTTCTAGCTGGGCAACAGCGAATCATCATGGACGTTTGAAGAGGCGCGTTTTGCAAAATCAAGAAATGATCAGCAGATAATTTTAGAGTAAAATCATTTGTTGATCAGTTTTATGAATTCGACATCAGCTGTAACTACGATCGTAAATCCATCAAGAATACCGATTTCATGGTAATCTTAGATTTCTGGTTCGAGACTTTTATTACTAGAAAAAAGGGTACGTGATAATGACGTCATTGGTTTAAAAATGTAGGGTGAAGAGACTTGTCAACAAGGATGTGCAGAAAAAGATAAATGAAATGCACTGTTTTAATAACAAAGCTGTCTGATTCTGAAAAGTTTATCTTTAATCGAAATAAAAAGGAATACGCGCGCGCGTGCATGTATGTGTGTGTGTTTTGTTTCCCATAAACTAAAGGTACGAGTGTTAAAAATTAATCAAAAAGCATGCACAATTATTATTTCAAAGCAATATTATCATTTACATTATTCTGTCAATTACCTCGATAGAAACTTTATTTAAATATTAAGTGTAAGTTCCGTCATTAGCTACTGACTCTTCCCTTTGAGATTTTCCCCCATGCTGTTTATAACACTGATTATTCTACCAGGGTAGATTTTTACCTGACCATTATGTGCGACTCCATCAATTTTTCAGTTGCAATTTGTCATCAGGCTTTTCATAAAGATTGGGAAAAAATCTATCTATAAATAAATGAAACGAACCTATCTCCTAATATATCAATAGTAAGAGAAAGTTATACAAAGGTTCGACCGAGTGTTCGACTGAGCAAGGATAATTATATTAATCACCACTGTTATTCATTGTAGTATAGGAAGTGAGTGCTATTACAGCATCACGGCAATACATCGCGACCTGTAACTGTGATATAATCACACAAATGACGATAAATATGCACATTAGTGTTAATTACTCAATCCGAATCCGTTTTAGATTGGGTCTAATTGTTTGCTCAATTTGTGCATCATGGTGTCGATAAATCCCTAGAACGCATGACCAAAGCGGCGCATGTAGTCAATTTTGTAAATCGTTCGGCATTAGAATTTGATACGCAACTGTTTGTAAATGTTTTACACGAAAATGTAAACAACATTATCTATATAGAAATACATTTATTGAAATTGTCTGCATGTGTTTTGAGTCCTATTTTCATATTTCAACTAACATTTTTTCTTCCCAACGTACGAAAACCGTCTAAGACAACGCATCCCTCCTCTATGACACACATATTTCAATTTCAATTCATACACACACACACACACACACATACATATATATATATATATATATATATATATATATATATATATATATATATATATATGAGATGACAAATTGCAACTGAAAATTGATGGAATCGCACGTTATGATCAGGTAAAAATTTACCCTGGTAGAATTATCAGTGTTATACATGTGTGTGTGTGTATATATATATATATATATATATATATATATATATATATATATATATATATATATATATATATATATATATATATATATATATATATATATGTATCAACACAGAATCTCTTCATTTCTTTAATAGTTCAAATGACTCGACAGAAAATATCCACTGTCTAGGTATTTTATGCTCCCCGGAAACTTTCGTGGGAGCATATAGTCGCTGTCGTATCGGTGTGTCTGTTCGTCTGTCCGCCCGTCTCCTATACCTTCCATCACAATTTGATATTTCATCAAAATGTTATTTAGGATAAGGGCTTTTGGACAAAGTTCACTCAAGGTAATTTCTAAAAGGTCAAGGTCACTTATTAACTATGACTTAAAATACCATGAAGTACTTAAATCTCGTACACCTTTCATCATAATTTGATCATACTTCACCAAAAATCTTATTTAGGTTAAGAGCTTTTGGACAAAGGTCACTCAAGGTCATTTCTGTAAGGTCATGTTCACCATAAAAAGTTTTATTTCATTACTAATCAAGATTAAGCTTACTCATTTTAGTTTAAGATACTGTGATTACTTGTCGTTCTACAGTAGACTGAACTGGATATCCATATGATACATTGAGATTTGAAATCGTCATCAATTAATACAATGATTTTCTATATACTGAGTCATTCATTTCCTTCATTACTGCTGTGTTTCTTTGAGCATCAGTCAGTTTTACTGATTTTTTGTATATGAATTGAGTCATCAATTTCCTGCATTATAACTGCCGTTCGAGAACCATACCGGTACATTAGTTTTACTGATAATCTTGGTTGGGGGGGGGGGGGGGTGTTGAAGAGATGATCACCTTGTATTTTGGTTTTATTTTATTATTCATTTGAATGAGATGTGGATTTCTCTTTCGCTTACGATAAGATTGGATCATAATGATGTTTTGTTTCATGGTAGACATTTAACGTCGTGACCCGGTGATGTATTAAAAGAACAGTACCCATTTTATTATGTTATATCGACATCATACAAGATAAACTCGTGCATGAAAGTCTTTATAGATAATGTAATTGTCGAGAAATATTTGTCAGCAAAGTTTTGTCTCATTATTCGTTAAATTAATATAATCAAAAATAATGATGCTGATGTAAACCAATTAGAAACCATAATTGATGATCCTGATCACTTTTCATTTGCATACTTTGAATGGAAAATTTGATCTTCCATACTGTCTACGACTGAATCTGAAAATTGGCATAGTTAGTCATCCGTTGTAAACGGGAGATGACCCGCCCTGTGCTCAGGTTAAAGATTTGTACTAGCAATGTTGAGAGGCATTTGTTGTTGTCTTTTATTTGAATAATTGAGTTTATTGCGCTGTCCGTCATATAATAGGTATTCGAATTGTCGACAAGTGGCAAATCATATTTAGGCAGCAATAGGACATTCGAGTGCCCTATGTGAATTGAGAATAGAAATATGGATTATAACAATTATACCCCTCATAACATTACGCTCAGTCTGAAATGGCAAAGGCAGCGGTTGATGCTCAGCCTCAGGGCTGGACTAACTACACAGCCTTTCATCTCAAACAAGTTTGAATTTTTCCCAGGTCTTTGCAAGAACGAAAGGTTTATAATTGAAGCCTACTGATTTTCTCTGAGTACAAAAGAAACTCACTTTATAGTGTACATGTATCATCTCCTACAAATCTTGATTTTATCCCTGGTCATTAAAGGAATGTCCTTAAGTGGACATACTGAAGGTCGTTTAATTTCTCTTGGTACTCCAGTGTCCTCCACACTGACCACCACCACAACAGCGTGCATGAAGTAATGTTGATGTGGCGATGTATTACAAACAGGCAATATAATACGGAATTCAGCATTTGTTTCTCAATGCATCATATCATACTTGTTATGGCAAAATCTTAGGAAGTCAATGGAAAAAAAAAACTACCCATACAACGTTAAAGACAACATAAGTGTTAAGGAAATCTTGGAAGATCTGATGGAGCAATTAAACCGTGTAATTTGGCTATAACCTTTTCTCTCGTTATCATTTGTTATCTGGTTTAATACCTAAACACTCCGAAAAAATAACACAATACACAAGGCTGCGTTATATCTAACGTTTCGGGAAACACTTCGATTATTTGTAAAGCAGTTATGTAAAACAAGTTTCGTGATCTCATAATCTTTATTCAAGTTTTATAAGTTCTTTTAGTATGTAAAAATTCGTAACTTGCCATGCTTTATTTATTTTTGTTTTAGGATAATTTGCCCCTAGTGTTCACCTTGCTAATCATTGTAGGACAAGGGGATATGGTAAAGTCATTAAGATTTGTCTGGAGTGTCTGTGTCATTCTAGACATTCGGTGTTATCGGTTGTTGCGCTGCTGTACTCGTCATATAAACTTCCTTTGTAGGTTACCCTGAGAACCTTAATGCGTCTGTCACGGTAGCACTCTTAGTTTACATATTGTTTGGATGTGAGCACAATTTTTTGAGAGTTATGTATAGTGTATGTCAAGTTAATCGCATGCGCTTCTGTTCTAAAGTCAAACAAAACTTTGCACATATCACAACACTTACGTTAATTTGACCTGACTTGGTTCTAAATGCTGCTGAAGAAATTTTGAATATTACTGATGAAGCTTTCCTGTAATTTGGTAGTTTATAAAGTCAGAAATGTTAATGCAATAGAAAATTATCTCATTTTTCATTATCTGTATGTTTGTGCATTTTCAGAATTAATTTATGCTCTTAAGATAAAGTTAATTCCCCAGTACAAACATTTACCACCATAAATGCGCATTTGTATGCTATTGTTATATTATTTTTAAAATTATCCTTTATTAGCTCTCTGACAGACTTGGTGCAGTGGGGATCAAGGTTTGATTCCCGGGTTGCGCCAATATGTTTAAAATGTTGGTTACCTCCTGCTCCATTGTTGCGACATAACTGAAAAAAAAATTGTTGAAGGCGACGTAAAACGCCAATTAACCAACCAACCATTATTAGCATGTACAGTGTTTGTTAAATACAAGAAGGGCTTATGCGATGGTGCGTCGTATGTTGCTTGCGAACTTTTTTTTCCATCGGTTCTTCAGAACAGTAAGATCTAATAGTATCAAACTTTGACTGGATTAAAGATATACCTAGTAGTTCGTCCTTCTTTGCAGATAAACTCCTCTGATTTTCAAAATGATTTCCATGATGCCTACTCCTCCTGAACAGCAAGTCCAAATGATATGCGGGACATAAAGTAGATAGGAGTTATTGTAATTCATTGAATCTTTAAACTAGCCAATAGTTACCTTAATCCTTACTTTTAAGACGAGTGGTAGTTTAGTATTCATGATTGATATATTTCAGAAGCTCATTGACTATGAAGTACCATCTCGTATTCTCTTAAGATTTCGTTGAAGTCTCCAACAATTCACTTCTTGCAAGAACAAAAAAAAATGCAAGCTGTAAATTATCGAGACATACATTCGTTTACTATTGAATTTATATAGGAAAGAAGACCCGTATGACTGTAAAAATGGTGTTTAACATTTGAGGCAAAGCTTTTCAAACTTAGCTGAATTTCTGTTACCGCATATAGCGAAGCAGTTTGGCTAAGACTCCGATCCAACCTATCAGGAGAGAGTTTTTCTTGGTTGCAACTTTATGTCGCGATTTTATAAGGAAACAGTGAAGATAGTGCTGTTTTCTCGTTAATACGTGATACGGAGTAACTAATTAAATCTCACATCAGCAGTGATTACCCCAAATCATACAACATTTATTAGCAAGCCGACGAACACGAAAAGATAAACATGCAATAAGCCTGTGACCACATCCAGAATTATATTTATTACTTAGAAATGTCAAAGTAACAAAATATATTGTTACAAATTATCAACTTCTTCATTCATTTGGCATATGCATCTCATTTTAATTATCCAATATGTCTCATTAGAAGACTTTCCTTCGCCATGGAAAATGAAAGCTTTTACTTAAATTCTACACGTCACCAATGAAGAAAAACATTCTGCTAATATTTAGAATAAAATTATTGGACAATTCACAGTGGAAAATGCTTTAATTAAACCGTGAATTAATTTCCTGTCTTTCTAATCAACAATAAAAATCTTATTGTCACACCACCGTACTTAGTGATCCTTCAGGATCGATTTCTAGGTTTCTAGGAAAAAGTAAGAATCTTCTGTCGGTCGACCAAGTATGCCTTGATGCCTAAGTCAGGTTTTACTGAGCTTAAGCATGCAGTCGAAATGAGCAAGAATGGTAGAACCGCAGTCAGAATGAGCATGAACCACAGTCAGAATGTTCTAAAGTCATAGAATTCTGTTCATAAATGCTTTTTTTCAATATTCAGGATTCCATATTTACATTGTTCTATTAAAATTGTTTGTGAATTTAAAAAGATTTCCGGATGAAAAATATTGAAATGTAGAAACAATTGTCGTTGAAATTACAAGAAAGCAATGTTTTATGATTACGTATGTTGTTTGCAAAATAGATCTAAAATAGATTATAGAGAAATGTGTGAATAAATTAATGAATGAATGAATAAGTTGATAAATACATGTAAATAATAAGGCAATATAAATTTTAGGGAGTATAAATTGGGATTGGCAATACCCAGATTTAAATTGCAGAGAGTAAAGGATGATGTTTTGTAAATGATGATAAATACCAAGCTTGAAATGAAGTGAATTTATAAATCTCAATCATCACCTTCCACAGGGAATTTTATTAGGTAGTAAAGGACGAATACAAACTATGTAAATATTTATTCGGGTTCGGCTCATCGGATAAAAACCAGCTTGTCTATTTATCTCATACCGACTGATAAAACATAATTACGAAAGTAAATTGATGATCAATAACGCAGTTATTGGCCTTAAAAAAAGGTATGCCACCTCACTGCAAAGTTGGACGAGAAAACTTTATCGGTACTACGAGTGCGAAGTTTGAAAGTAATTGATAATATCTAGACTATTGTTTTCTCTTTTTACACTACATGAACACAAATATTTATTATAAACAATTAACTGTCATTTCTTGAATATCAAGTATTTGTCTATCAGGTGCTCTGTTCTCTGCATGTGAGATCATTTGTGTTCATCAAACGTTTACACGAGTACACGCTTAATGCGTGTTCGATCGGTAAACCACGCCCACCAGTATGCGATTGAAACCAATGATTGAATATGATGAGATTTAGTGAATGTTTCATATAAATGCAATCCTGCATATAATTCCATTTCCACTGACAGTTAAATGGGTTGTCTTACTGTAGATAAATACGAAAGATTGTAAAATGAATGTCCATGATAAACAGATGGCTTCACTAGAATTACGCATAGCAAAATATTTGAAATAATTTTACCCACTCTTCATGATACTATCCGTTATCGGTTCGTGTTTTGTAATCACCAAGCTGTAAACAGACTTCCAGATTTCCGTGAATATCGATACTCAATACAAAATAATCAAATTTTATCCCTCTGTTCCTTCGTGTCATCGTTTATAACGTATAATGACAAAATTGATATTTTGTGTTTTCTTTGGTTTTATCAAAAATCAATTACTAATGATATAATAGTCCCGTGTGGTAGAAGAGACCGCGATTATGTCCCTTGGTGGGTGTCATGAAATCGGCCCTATCACAACTTGTACGTTCGATACACTGATAGTGATTTTGTTGATTAGTTCAGAGACTGTAAATTTGATTAATATATGAAGTGAAACATATAATTGTACATAATGATGAATCGTTTTGTGTTTGTTTTAATTAATCAACTGCTGAAATATATTTTCCCACAAAATAACGTGCAATTATTGTTTATTTGATACTTGACGCCACATTACGCATTTTATCTTTTTTTTTCTTATCCGTGTTTGTGTTTGTACTAGAAGGTAATTTTACCAATAACACACGAACCTTGAGAATCGGAATCGTTGTTTTTACATATTTACTTTAATTTCTTGAAAACTGCTTATTTAGGTTTGTCATACCCGAAGTCCTACGTAGATTTTCCCCTGTCTTATATATGTCATATATATGTGTGTGTGTGTGTGGTTAGGTGTGTGTAGGTATGTGTTTGTGTGTGTGTGTGTGTGTGCGTGTGTGTGTGTGTGTGTGTGTGAAGGGGGGAAGGAGTGTTGGAGTCAGTCTGGTCAACTTTATAAGATTATTGTCGCCGATCAAGCTACGGACCTGTGGTCACATGATTACGCTACGGATCTGTGGTCACGTGATCAAACTACGGACCCGTGGTCACATGACCAGGCTACTGACCATTGTCGACATAAGCTTAAAACATGTATCTTCGATTTTGCAAAAAGGAACAACGCCTTTTATACTCTTAGAATTCCAGTTTCATTATGCATTTTGAGCCATTCCATTAACGTGATTTATTTGAAAAATGTCCTTGATTATGATAAGAACTCTCTCATTTTCTGTATATAACTGTGAGGTAAATAAAGATGACTTACCTCACTGACCGTATCTCACCATGGTTGTGGAAAAGATGAAATGAAATAAATAAATAAATTAATTAATTAATTAATTAATTAATTAACGTTTTAATATTTGACATCATCATTTTATGAAGTAAATTTGACTGCGGGCTAGTAAATTGTTTGACAGTTAGCGCTACTGCCAAAGTGAAAAGAAAATAAAGTAATTCGATTTTTGCCCTAATCACTGCCTACCTCCGCCAGGCAAGGCGTAGTGTTAAGCAAATGATCGTTTTATGGTTTTTGATGAAGCTAGTATTAACATCAAAGACTTATATGTCATTACGATCAATTTAGTTTGAATCTGAATGATATTGAAAATCTCTATACATAGAAAAATGATATTGGTCGAAATGGTTGGAAACTATATACTTAGGTTATCCTGTGATCATGTCAAATAGACTATTAATAACAGGAGGTTTTGAAAACTGTAGTGGACATTTTCTTAGAAACTGCTTCACTGTGAAGTATGGATCTCCGTCATGCGTTAAGTTTGTTCAAGGAACGATAAAGCTATTATGTTACGTGCGATAGACCAAAAATTTAATGATTCCGTGCAAGAAGAACAGTGGTCCATTCATTGTTAGCTTAAGTAAACTAACACCAAAATAGACTCAAATCCTCAACCAACCAAACATTTTTTCATTAAAAGGGGAAAATAAGGCTGTAATTGAACCGAGTTAGACCGAATGGGATCAAATAGGATATTTCCTAAGGGAGTGAGTAATGTACATAGAATAAGACTTGAATTAGTCGAGAAGTTATGGTACACAGTATGCAAGATGGTGTCGGGGATAGGATATCATGTCACGTATAGAAGCTGGAGAAAACATGAATTTGATTTAGATATTGATTGCTATTTACGATGTGTCCGACTCCAGAGGATTACCAAGGTGGTTATGTCATGAACGTAATACATTTTGTCACCTATATTCTCTTTGGTTATGTCATGATACAATGGTAGGGGCGCCAAGCAGGTGCCCATGTCATAAATTGAATGGACGCATTCAAAATACATTGCTGATCAAGTTATAAGGGAACGGCTTGTTATTAGGGGTAAGGAAAAGAAGTACTAAAGAAGTACTAAAAGCCTATTTTCCTTTTCATAAGTGAAAAGCTACAGACGGTAGAGTTAATCGACATGCACTCTTATTCCTATATTCAATTTGTTATATTATAATTCAAGTCCATTCGCTAAGTAAATCATGGAAAAGGAAATCAAATAAATATCAGATGTATTCCTTTCTTCTACATTAAGCAATCAGTACTGTCTGAAGCTATATTTAACACGATTTTCAATGTACAAATGTCATTTAATTACATAACTTCATGTGTATAAATTTATTCGATAAGTGCACTTGACGTTTGCTTGAATGACATGTGAACAATGCATTTGTAATGCTATTGTAATTACGCTCACCTGCTGTGATTGAAGTTGCATATCAAAAGAATATTTAAGCGTACTATTCCCCTGCCTCGCGTGAATGGTATTACACTGGATACATGTAAGCGAGGGTCAAGAACCGGGTATGCCCATATAACCCGACAATTCGTTTCATTTTTATTCAAGATACAAAGAAAAGTTCACCTCTATGTTGGCAGCGGTGACCAAGGGTCGAATCCAGTTCTCGTTCATACTGGTAGGCAGCAGTCAGTCTCGGCATGACGCTTTAATCTACTCCACCACGGAGGGGCCCTTCCTTTACAAATGAAACATTCTCTCTCTTCTGATAAGTTGGTAATATTACCGGTAATGTTGCCTTACTGATTTGCATTAGTGTATAGTATTAAATGAACATCGTTCGAACATTCGTTTATGTTAAAAGAACCTATAGTACCGACACGTTTTTCCTGTAAGTTTTGATGTACTAAATTGGCCCGATCGCAAATGTCTTCGTAATTGAATTTACTTATTATAAAAGCGTGGAAAGATCCCTGCATATGGACATTGAAAAAAAACCTTTTAACATCGTTTTCATTGGTTAGTATATGAAGACGCAGTTCCTTTGTTCATTTGGTAGAACACAGAATACCATCATAATATTTGATTTTTCGTACGGCGCAGTAAATTGATATTGGAATAGATATTTTTATGCATGTAATATGATATGTTTTCATGTATATTGTGCGTGGGTCCACATACAGGACAAGTATTTTGTGCGTGGGTCCACATACAGGACATGTATATTGTGCGTGGGTCCACATACAGGACAAGTATTTTGTGCATGGGTCCACATACAGGACAAGTATTTTGTGCGTGGGTCCACATACAGGACAAGTATTTTGTGCGTGGGTCCACATACAGGACAAGTATTTTGTGCGTGGGTCCACATACAGGACAAGTATTTTGTGCGTGGGTCCACATACAGGACAAGTATTTTGTGCGTGGGTCCACACACAGGACAAGTATTTTGTGCGTGGGTCCACATACAGGACAAGTATTTTGTGCGTGGGTCCACATACAGGACAAGTATTTTGTGCTTGGGTCCACATACAGGACAAGTATTTTGTGCTTGCAAATGACTAGAACACATCTGAGCGATTTATTGCTATTTAACAAATATTGGCACCAAAGGATTTCATTTGAATTCTATCTCTGTATGACCAGTTGGTATCGGCTCTGCACTTTAGAAATAATATCATCTTTGTGAAATATATTGATTTTATGTTCTGGGAAAGTGAAGATATATTAGTTAACCACGCATTTCATTAAGAGTTCTTTATTTATATTTTGTAGCGACACATTATTCAATTACGGTATCAGCATGTTTGTTGCCTGTTTGCTTAAATGTGCTGTTGTTGCGTGTATCATTGACGCTATAAACGACTTCAGCGGCCATTCGCTTCATAGATTCCCTAGCACGACTCTTGAGATCATTCAAGAATTTAATTAGTTGGCCATTCCCGAGTCTTAAATCCCCCGAAAGCAATTGTTGGATGCCGAAGGATAACGCTGATAAGAAAATTGGTTAATATGTAGTACCATTGCATTGTGTTCAGTTATCCTCCCTCAATATTTTGAACTTTGTGTACTTCATCCTTTATATGCAATCATTAAGAATTTGTTAAAGACAGTAAGTTTTAACAGATATTATATCTTTTACCTCGTATGCAAAAGGAGAAAAATATTTAGTTTCAATATGGTCGACATCAAATCAAAGCTTGACCTCCTTTGCGGGGAACAACTGCTCCTTGTTCAAAGATTAATTAATTAAAATGAAATATAAATCTAAACTTGACAATTCTTCATTTATTTTCAGAATGAAGTAGACCAAATCCAACGATGCAAGAAGTCAGAAGTACACAACTTAATGTCAGAGCTTCTCAAATTTTCAAGATTGAGCCATCTAAGAGTTTTAAAATCTAAGTCGCTTCCAGTGTCCATGGTGATTGGTTTCAGTCTCATTTTGATGATCGTGATAGTGTATGCCGGGAAGGGTATCGGAAGCAAGCAAACGCTAAAGATCGGGGTCCCTGAAGATGCTCTAATTCGTAAGTGATTGATAGACTGTCAAATTGAATCCTTGGTAATGCTTCCTTCGGCATAGAAGTCACGTACAGGAAGTTACATTAGAATAAACTTGTATGTAAACGACTACACTATAAAAAAATACTTGTGTCGACAAAATGAGTAGATGATGACAATTACAGTGGATAAAATGACGAGTATAGTGCGTTAATGAGTAGTCATTCAGCGTGCTCGGAAGTTCAGCAACCCCTGGTAGTGCAGCTAACCTATACCTAGCATCACGTTGCACAAGGCCAAATAAATAATTAATTGTTGTAATCATGTAGTGCTATAACAGTTTTTCCTGCCATTTTAGAACAAGTACATGTAGATTATGTTTATACTGCATACTGTATACATAAATACTGTATCTGGTGTTATGTCATTTGAACTAGCAACGATGTACGGTGTGGTCATTCGTGGACCTCAGAAAATCCGAAAAATCAAAGTGCCTGGGAAGCGTAAACTTCTCCTATTGTGCTAGCAAAGCTAGCTAAAATTTTCCAGAATATAACAAAGATATATAGTTCTCGCGCTATCCACATTTTATGAAAGACTTCTTCATCCTTTATTGTACTTCTTTGAGAATATGAGTAAGTACAAGTAAAAGGCAAAAGGTAATAAAGGATGACGATATTCTGTCAATTAATTCAAAATTTTTTTACAATAACACGTATGATGTGAATACAGCGACATAGCGCTGAGAACAGATTTTGTAGTACTATGTGAAAAATTATCATTTTGACTTAGTCATTCTCCATACATCTCTCGCCCTCTTGTTCTCGTGTCAGATAGACAAGACGAATTTCCATAAATTTGTAATTTCGTAGTAAGTGTTGAAATGCGAACAATTGCTTAACTGTACACAACAATTGGAGGTCTGAGGCAGATGTGACGGATGATAGCGAGTCTTAATTCATTGCTGAATAAAAACCGAAGATATGTTATATATGTGTGTATTCATGGTACTCGCAGGTCAATATTCTATCTATCATGGTCAAGTTCAAACGTGGGGTCAACAGGTCAATGAAGAAACATTATGTGATATGTCAATGGCATTAGAATTTAATATACATTTGTCTGGTATATGAATATATGTATACATACCTATCTGTATTTCATTAACAATATATAAAGATAATTTTTAAGATATTTAGGAACAATTAAACTCGGTTTTAAAATTTCATATTCAACATATTCCAATAATTCAGCATCTATGATAGATATTAATAATCCTATCTTTCAAAACAAAACAAAAAGAAAAAAGAAGAGAAAAGAAAAGAGAGAAAAGGGGGATACGGTGTTAGTTCATGGAAATGTCTCGCTCATGTTGTGTATGAAGATCTTTAACATAAATGTATCTGTTTTCATAATCAGGGAAAGTACGATCATACTCAGAGAAGCCATCTTTGAGAGCAATATCACTGGATGGGAACAGTATGTCGCTTGTACAGCAACTCCAGCTTTTAGGTATGCAATCTCTCTCTTTAAAACGCCCTATACATTGGAAAACCCTGAAAAAATCAAAGGAATTTATATATTCATTAATTAATTAAATACATAACAGCAGAGAATTTCTCTACATTTTGTTTAATTGAAGTGATGCAAACCTTAAGATACAGCTAGAGAATCAAGAATTTACTCTGAAGTAGGCCCTACTGCAGTGTTTGTCTCCAGTCTACCACAGTGCTGGAAAGTATTAACATGGCTGGGGTTTATAGTAGGATAAATATATAACTTACTATACTGAGAGCTACATGCTAGTAGTCATAGTCTTAAAAGTAAGGTGTATATAGATATACATGAGATATATAAGTATACATTAAGGTGCATTTAATTCCAAATGCAGTTTTAAGTCTATGCATCCAGGCCCTTTTTAAGCAATTCGTTAGTAATTCAGTTAAAAGTTTGGAATCTTAGTTTTTATATAATATGGCTAACTGTATTTCCATGATGTATATTTAACAGGTCGGTGTAATATATTAGTTTGTATATATCCTTTAGGAGTGAGTTTTTAAAAGTTATCCTTGTAGCTCAATCCTGAACTTCCATCAGTGTACCCCGGTAGCTAAACTAAAGTGCATCTTCACAACAAACACTCGTCTGTTTAAACCTAAAGTTTAGAATATATAGTTTGAATTTTCTAAGCATTTAATAAAAGTGTTTTGTATATTATATACATGTATGTACTTCCTTTTGGCAATGTGGTTATAGGTGATTCTTTTTTTTTCTGTTAGATGTAACTGATGAATGCAAGACAGACCTATCAGCCTGTAAACGCTATGCTGTGTGTGACACACTCCAAGGCACGCTTAATTGCCGTTGTAAACGAGGGTACTACATACATGACAAACAATGTCGAAGTAAGTCGAACACGCATGTTGAATCTAAGGAAATGCCGAGGAATTTCATCCATCATATAAGATTTTAAAGAGAAATAAATAGACTCTTCTCATAACTTCCTCTCTTTAATAGAATAGTCTCAGTGTTCTTAAAGAGCAACATGTGACATAATTTCTCTTGTCTATACAGCTGGTAATGATATATAGATACAAAGTGATATCAGTTTTCTAAGACTAGTAATGAGTTGTGGATTATAAGTATAATAATATTTCAGGATGCTCCACTTCCTGTCGAGATGGTTTCTTTATGCTTCATCAGTGTTCAGCTGAAAGAGATGTTACATGTCAAGGTGGGTCAGTATGAATGAAAAAAACTCGGATTCAGAGTACATGTTTATACAAAACAATGTTAATGGCTTTCAGTAGTAAGTGTTATTTACAACTGATAACTTTAATCTTTTTCTGATGATAAAAATATGTAAGTTATGAACACTTGATTCAGAATGTATGGTAAAGTGACTGTCAGTGTATCTACTATATATAGGTCTTTTATAGGTTTGTTGAAGGAACTACAATATGTCTGTCAAAGTACATAAACCTGCAGTAGGTCTGTCATAGTACATATACTTACTATTTCTGTCAAAGTATATATCCCTGCAGTAGGTCAAATTTTAAGTGCCTGCTATAGGTCTGTCAAAGTACTTGCCATAGGTTTGTTGTAGTACATGTACCTGAATTTTCAAGTATGTGTTAAAGGTCTTTCAAAGTACAAAATGTACTTGCCATAGGCTTTTTATCCTGCTATAGGTCTTTCAAAGTACAATAAACCTGCAGTAGGTTTGTCAGAGTTCAACTACCTGCTATAGGTCTGCCAGAGCATCTGATACAGGGCTGTCATAGTTGTATACCCTAAATGCCATTAAAGTACTTATCATAGGTCAACATATGACCTAGAATCCCATATTTCTTTCACCTGTCTGCCAAAAATCAGGATATAGAAGATTCCTGAGGGTGGCATAAAATAAAAGAAAGGGTATTTCTGCGTAAGATATGTGTTACATTGCTTTGTCATAGTGTGACAGTAAACAAGAATTAAAGAAATATATTGTATGACCATGTTATAAATAAGCTTACATACAGACAGAACGAAAGCATTTTAACTTGCTAAAGAATTCTTAAGTTAAGGAATTTTATCATTAATCACAGCTTAATATCAGATTATACTCTGATATCAACAAATAAAATCTGTTATCATAGACAACACTACATAATATTTGTGTTGGCATTCACTTAATGCATTTGCCAACAATTGATGGTTTTAAGTGTTGCTATCTTTAGATGCCTATTCAGGGATTTCTATCATCGTATACACCTTTTTCATGTTACACAATATTTAGACAAATTATGTATGTGTTCTGTGTACTGAAACAGCTACATAAATCTTCTGATTGGAACTGATTACCATAGATTGTGTAGGGTTCTTTTTCATTTTCATGTAGGTGATATTCATGTCCCACTTTTGTGTTGCCATTGATATGAACTTAATTATGTTATTAATCCATGAATGGTATTCTATGAATTATATGGGAAAAACATATGTCAGGAATGCAGTATGTAGATGAATATCAGTATGATTAAAGGCTTTTATTGATATTCAGATATTATCTTCAAATAAAAGGTAATATAGAGCAGACTAATTGCTTTTGATTAGAAATAATATGATTGTCTGACTGGCTGCTGAATGTCAGCTATGTCAGTGATTGGTGGGAATAGATATGTCAGTGATTGGTGGGAATAGATTAGATATGTCGGTGATTGGTGGGAATAGATGTGTCAGTGATTGATGGGAATAGATATGTCAGTGATTGGTGGGAATAGATATGTCAGTGATTGGTGGGAAAAGATGTGTCAGTGATTGGTGGGAATATATATGTCAGTGATTGGTGGGAATAGATATGTCAGTGATTGGTGGGAATACATATAACAGTGATTGGTGGGAATAGATATGTCAGTGATTGGTGGGAATAGATATGTCAGTGATTGGTGGAAATAGATATGTCAGTGATTGGTGGGAATAGATGTGTCAGTGATTGGTGGGAATAGATATGTCAGTGATAGTTGGGAATAGATATGTCAGTGATTGGTGGGAATAGATATGTCAGTGATTGGTACGAATAGATATGTCAGTGATTAGTGGGAATAGATATGTCAGTGATTGGTACGAATAGATCTGGCACAGTTGTATTTCACTAGTACAGTTGCTGAAAGTCAAGCACATGTATTGGGAAGAATACCTGTGACTTGTATGATACATTTATCTTTATGTTGGTAAGAATGTGTGTGTCTAAATATCAAGAATGTTCATGTTTGAATATTAGAAAAAAATGTCCGTGTTCGAAGAAAAAATGTTCATTTCTTAATACCAGAAAATACAACCATGTATAAATGTCAGTGAATGTGAAAGTTTACACTCAAAAATAATTTCCATGTTTAAATATCAGAAAAAATGTCAATGTCTTATCATCAGAAAAAATGCCTACTAATATGTCTAAATATCAAAAAGAAAGCCTATGTCTATATATAAGATAGAATGTTTTTATCTAAATATCAAAATGCCTGTCACTCAGTATCACTCGCAATATTTCTTACAGTCAACTATGAATAGAAAAGTCTTTCACTTACTGTAATAAATATCAGCCTGTATATTTGTGTTAATTAATTAAATATAGTTTTTTGTCTATGATTATGGTTCATCAGTAAAATTTCTCCCACTATGTATTTGTGACTGTAAGAATGTTATGCTTAATATCAGCAGGTGGGTCTCCAAATTTTTAATCCTTCTGACTATCAGTATCGAAATAATCCTTCATGAAAATTCATTATTAACAGAAATATCTCTGTATGATACTTTGTATTAGCTTGTAAGCTCCAAAATGTGTAGAAAATTGGTATTTTTTAATTCCAATTTTATTTTTCAGCATGTACCACATGTTCAGGAAGTCAGTACACTGCAGCACCATGTACTTCTACCCAGGATGCAATCTGTCTAGGTAATTCAAGTGTTGACTAACTATCATCACTCCCGATATTCCAGAGGTAGCTTTCGTATCTTAGAGCTATAATTGTCCTTTTTTTGGTAAAAAGATAAATCTTAGTGCTTATTTTTTACAGATGTCACGTTTCCCATGAATCATGTGAACTGGAATGCTACTATACCCGATAGCAGTAAGTAATCAGTATGCATTAATATATTGTATTGTGCCTCTGTTGTGTTCATATCCTAATTAATTAAAGTTTAGTTTTTTATATAACTCGTAATTTAAGACTTCTTCAACATCCAGTTTTCTGTGTTATTATTCAATGAGAATTACTTGTATAGATTTTAAATTTTGTGCCACATGTGAAGTACTGCAACATATAGGGATCAATTTGTATGGTGTCTGTCTGTCTGTTTATTATTCTGTTTGTTTGTGTTCCTGGGAGGAGTCACACTTTTGATGGATACAGTTGACATAGGTGTTCCTTTAAACACTAATGTTATATCCATAACATCATCTTTGTCTCCACTTTGAAGAAACACAACGTTTTGTCCGGTGTCAGTCTGTTCATCCATCTGTCCAGTAGGAGTTACAGTTTTGAAAAATAGATCACACACAACACATGTGTTATTTGAAAACTAACTATGAGTATATTTTTGATTTTCCTCTTATATTAACATATAAATCTTACATACTTATGCATTATATTTCATTGGATACACGATCTTCACAGATGATGCCACATTGGATGTCACTTCATCTAAGAACGTGTTCGTAGAAAAGCTAAAAAAGGTCAAGAACCTGGAGACCACTCTGTTTATCACCAATAATCAGCAGCTTTTGGAGTTTCCTTTCTTCCGAGAGTCGGGCCTAGAGATCAGAATCAAGTTTTCCCAAACATTTCTTGTACCTGAATATGTTGATCTGGATCACCTTGACGATACAGAGTATTTTAAGCGGTTTAGGGGACAGACTGCCGAAGCATTGAAAAGAATGCAGTACCTACAAGATAATTATTGCAGGTAAAAAACAAAAAATTTTCATATGTTTGATGATCATTTTATGGATTGAGCTCAATATTAAGAATGTGGGAATTTGATATTCATTTACTTATTGTTAAATTCACTGTGGCTGATTTATTGTTCTGAATATATATAATTTATTATCATTTAGAATCAGTTTGGGCTTTTTTATAATCAGAATAGGAATTTGATGAGTACATTATCAAGATGAAAAGCTTACATGTCTTGGTTGAATTTGTTACATGATCTAAAACTTTTTGAAACTGATGCTTTTACATGTCCTTGCCTTTAAAGACCACATTTTGTTTAAAAGTTTCTCAAAAGAAATTTGTATTATGATATTTTCCCATAAAGAAGGTGATTCCTCTTTTTTAGATTTCAGTTTTTTGAAACACCCATCATAGATTTTTTTCTACTTTTTAGGAGTGTGTTACCTGAGCATTATAAGATTATTCTGGAGATTATGAAGGACCAGTATACACAAGCCAAGATGGATACCTGTGACCCTGATAGTGCAATGTGCCCTCAAGGTTATAGCAAGGGAGATAAATACCTCAGCAGGGACATGTTTAAGAAATGCCCTCTTAATGATGGAAAGGTGTGTATAAGTACATCATTACAAAATGATTGAAAAAAATTGAGGAAAATTAGATTAATAAATAAAATTAATCTTTGAAGTTACTGTTAAGTCAAAAATGAAGAATGAAATTTCTCATGTGACACATTTAAAAGGCATAATGGCATAGTGCTGATCACTATTCAGTATTCAGGAGATCACAAAGTTAAATTCCGCTGCACTGCTGTGATTAACATGTGTCCCATCATGAGGGCATTCAGCTATCATCTGCATCACAAAATAGAATGTCTAACAAGTCCTTATGACTTGTAAAAGGATTTAATCTCAGAATTATTCCACATTGTAACTACATGTCATCAAATTTCATTTTCAGAGTGACAACTTCAGCAATTTGATTCTGAGGCACAATGCCATTTTCTGTCCTCTTCCGAATACTCTTCTTACGGAAACTTTTGGCCTCAAACCTTCGGAAATAGAAAAGCTGAAATTTCCAACGGCAGAATGTAAGCAGAATAGTAATTATTGTCGAAGCTGTATTGATAACTGCAAAGGACAGCCAGAGGGTATGTCTACAGTTCTAGTTACTATTGAACTTTGTTTGACATTGTTTGAGAGCATTTAAGAAACAAATCTGTTTTAATGAAAACTCCATGATTATACAGGCCTTGCGGTGTTAAAGAGCAAAGAAAACTGAATTTAGAAGTTTCTGATAGTGTAGCATACAGTACAGTCCGGGTGGAACTTAATTTGCCCTCTGGTCACAGTGGGCATTTTTAGAGTGGGCATTAAAAATATCCACTGGACATGGTGGACATTCTTGTAAGAGCTAGTTGGAATTAACATACAGGTAAGTGGACAACTTGATAGCTCAGGTAAATGTCCACTCCTAATGCCCACTGAAATTTCAGGTGGACTGCCCACTGTGGACAGTGGGCATTCAAAGTTCCACCTGGACTGTAGTGTAGTCTTGAATTAGCTTGACTTCGACCTGTTTGTGATACATATTGGTTAAGCTTTTGTATTAGAATTATCATGAATTAGCCCATCATAAAGAGAACACCACCTGGATATGAATACGGATAATATAAGTATATATATTGTCATATAGTATTTTTATGTAAGTAAAGGTTGAAGGAAATGTCCAAGACCATGTAGCTTGATGGATTATTGTTTTCTAGGTGACAGTGGTGCATGCTGTAAAGTAAAGTGCTATAGCCAGGATTTCTGTCAGAAGATGTACAGTGATGATTGTCCTGTCAAACCCGTGCAGTGTTCCAGAGGTAGGTAGTCCAAAAACTTAACACAGAAAGGGAGTTAGTCGATTTTACAGATGTTCAAGATGTTAAAATTTTACTAATTTTTAGTTCCCCGGGACGAAAGTCCAGAGAGCTTTTGTTATGCCCAGGCATCATTGTTGTTGTTGTCGTCGTCCATAGACAAAAACTTTGGTCATAGCTTGTGAATAGGAAGAGATAGGACTTCCATACTTTATATGTGCATTCCTTGTGACGAGATCTTTCATTAGTTACATGTACCAAAAGTTTTGACTTTGTGACCTTGAAGTTTGAGTAACTTACAAAAAACTTTTGCAATTGAAATTTGGTTGCCACCGGCGAGCTCTGTGTCTGCTCACAACTCTTGTTAAAGTCATATCATGAAATAGAAGCAGGAGGTAACAAATCTCTTAAGCATAATACTGCAATCATGGAACTGCACCTTGATCGTCTGTACTCCTAACCAAGATTTTTTATCACCCCCATTAAGTGTGCTCCACTCAGTGGGTTGGAGCATACTGTATGTCTAAAAGTATTATGAATAAAGACCCGATTTATACTTGTTATTTGATATGAGTGATTTTCCTTTCAATAAGTGAATAAAACACAGCTGAAAATATATTACATGTGATATGAATGACATGTTATCAGCACTGTTATTTATTCCATGAAATGTTGATGTGAAACATTAATTGACAAATCTAAGTGTTTTTAATTGTATTTTGTGTCTTATGATGATTATCTATTGTTTGCACAATCACCTCATTGTTTTGTTGATCGTTCCTAAAATGATACTCTCAAGGTTTTATCTTTTTTTATGTCCCAGTTTTAGATAGTTATGTCTTATTTAGTGTAATTGGATACATCTTGCACTTACCTTGTATATTATAGGTGATGTCAATGCCTTCTATGTAGAACCTGTCTTTGATAATATCTTGAGAAAGTTCATGTGCCATCTGCAGTATAGGGAACCAGCTAAACTTTACCAGATAGAATATGAAGTACGAATGCCAAGTATTCAGTACACCTTGAATAAGCAGGTCCATGTAATCAAGCCAGGGAATAAAACTTTCCACAAACATGGTACAGCAAGGTCAGGATTCATTGTCACAACCCACGATACTTTCCCATACATCCATGATGAGGTCATTCTAGTTGGTAACAGGTTCCGAGGAAATGTACCGACTAAATTTGTGCTTCATAAAATGAAAGATCCAGAAGAATTCAACAAGAGAAAGAATTTTCGTGTCCGCCCTAATCGTTCTGATCTGAAGCCAAGTACTACTTATTCTACACATGCTCAGTTTGAACGTCCCTTTCTCTACAGCACAATCACATGGAATAGAGGAGGATGTTTTTCCAAGAATTTCTCACAGATTTACCCACCACAACACTTGTATGTGTCCAAACCCATGGAAATTGACCCTTACATTACAAGGTCAGGAGGGCAATTTGTGTATCAAGCTGCCGGAAAATCTGTCACCATGAAAGTTTTCATCAGTGGTAAGTTTAATACTGTGTTGTTTGTCAAGAATTCCAATCTTCTGTTTATCAAAAGTAAAAATAATAAATCAGTAGATAATAAAAGCATCATCTCTGTAATCTCATCACAACTACAGATTGGATACCCCCCTTAATTTTGTCAGTTTTGATTCATTTTTGCATTCCACCATCTCAAAAGTAATATTTGAAAAATGTAAGTTAAAAAAAACCAGCTGATCCAGTTTGATAAAAGTTAGCAGCTCTGAAAGACACCAGTTTCATACTGTCTTTCAATCTTGTGTTTGTAGGAAATGAGTCTATTTTATCATATTACCAAGATGAGTTTAAGGATGCTAGGATAGTGAGTTCAAGTCTCAGAGGAGATTTGGTTTGGATAGAATATCTACAGTTGTGGAACTTCTCAGTCTCAGGTAATATGCAGTGTACTCATCAATTATATTCACAAATTCAAGTTCTCAAGTTTCAATATGTGAATTAGAAATTTATGTGGTATATATATGGAACAGAAATAACAATTTTTAATTAAATTATTTCCCTGGATCGATAGATCGGGGGCATATTGGGGGCATATGTCCTGTTTATTTGTCTGTCTGTTGTCAATTTTAACCTTGGCTATAACTTTGAACCGTGAAGAATTGAGAGTTCATATTTGAAATGCGTACTCAACTAATGAAGCCCTTTCAAATGCCACCAAGGTCAATGACCTTTTAACATTGACAATAACCTTCACACTAAAAATAACTTTTTGGACTTGGGGCTATAACTTTTGACCCGTGAGGGATAGAGAATTCATATTTGACATGCCGACAAAACTGATGAATCCCTTTCAAATGACACCAAGATTGATGACCTTTTAACCTTGACAATGACCTTCACACTGGAAATAACTTTTTGGACTTTGGTGCTGCAGGGGCTTTAGTATTTCACAAACACTATTTAAACGGCATATATCCTGTATTTATTCATCATATAACTTTTTTTTCAGGAACACTTTCTAAATGCCCCGGATACATTACAATGGAAGTGTATGACCAATCTATGGAAGCTCGTTTGGACCACTATGATATTTTTGTAAAATGTCCTGTAAATTTTACTATCACTAACTCCATTAAGAAAAGAGAAGCTCGTGCACCACAAATTTTTGTTGTTTTCATCAAAGATTCTACTACAACACATAAGGTTTTCCTGACACAAATGTTAGGCCCCACACAGCTTCCTATAGAGACAAGTGCCGTTTTGACCTCAAAAACGCTGAATGGATTTCCTTGGATTCCAATTATAATTTCACTCATATTTTCTGCAATTGTTCTAGCAGTGTTTCTTGTAGTGGCAATATACATTTCAAAGATTAAAATTGTAACTACCGATGAAATATTCAATTATCCTGGAGTGACTTTTATAAACAAAGAGGAAGGAAGAGAGAGGCTGAAATCAGATTCAAGTACTGCAACTCGAAGAAAACCAATATCAAGGAGAATTCAGTGTGTTTTACTGACACTGTATGTGGCTTATGCTCTTACTTTTACGTTTTCTATGTTACTTGGTGTATTCTATATTGTACAGGGACCTTTAATCAATAATTTGACTATAGTCTCCAATACTAGTGCCAAGATTCAAAAAGCTTTTGATACCCATCTGCAAAATATGGAACAGTTTCAAAATGAGGAAATCACTCGGTTATTTAATGAAACATACGATAGACTACGCGCTTGTTCCTATCATACTTCACAGGATATGGAAAAAATGACAATAGACATTCAAAGAGGAATAGATTCACAGGTGAAATATTTGTATCATCACAATCAGACTCTGTATGGAATTGTGAAAAGCACACTTGAAGAAAAAGCAAATATTTTGTCTAATGAGCTCAATACTTTTCTGACTGAGTATAACAAAACAATACAGAATCACTTTCATTCAGTTCTAACAAACTATACAGAGTTCCTGAAAAGTTTGATGAGGAATGAATGGTTGAAGTTTCCACAGGAGATCTTTATCAATCAGAAGGAAGTACTGGGAGATAACTCCGGTATGGAGCACCTGCTGTGGCTTATGTCATGGCTGGAGGTGGAGAAAGTGGAGGAGACCTTAGGTGTAGCTGACAGGGTTATTGATAGGCAAGTACTTCATAGTCATCATGTAAAATGTATTTCCCTTTTAGCAATACTTGCATAACTATGAACAACAAAGTTATTGTGCATCATGGAAATATTGTTACTGAAATTAATTATGGTACAGTTGAACACTGATAACTTGATTTCCTTGTTAGCTCAAACTCTTTTAAGAGTCCTGATTCTGAACGTTTTTCATATGAATGAGTATCCCTATCATACACATTGGTAATGTCTTGAACTGTTTTACATGGAGCTCTTCAAGTGCAAGTTATGGAGAGCCAATGGGTGTTCAAAAATTACAAAGTCAGAATGGTTGAAACCAACAATGGTTTAGCCATACATCCATCTATCCATATAATTTTCAGGAATATAATAATAATTATTATTATTATTATTATTATTATTATTATTATTATTATTATTATTATTATTATTATTATTATTAGACTAGGGACTGAAAAGAAAATAATTGTCAATGTTATATATGAATATACATGTACATTAGTGATGTATTAGTATCAAAGGTGCCAATTATAGAAATACAACCCTCATGATCCTCCCTCATGATCATGATAATGTGCTGATGATTGTAAAGCTTGAATGGAGTATGGTAGTATGATTCTTGTTCTACTTTTCAGGTTGTCTAAGTCTCTTCCTCATTTGGAGAAAACACCAGCCTTTAAAGAGTTACCTACTCCACTTAAACAATCAGATCTTGAGGACTCATTCAATCAAGATACGATATTTTCTTTCCAAGTGTTAGACCAAGAAACTGCATCTTTTCTTGATCCAAGTATCAAAAATGTTTCAAAACATAAGAATTCTTCTCAAATTTCCACTCATGACATTATACAGACAAAAGCCTCGCTTATCAACAGAATGAAAGAGATTCTGTTCCCAGTCTTCATATGTGTGTTCCTTCTTATGGATGCCCTCATGTTAGCTTACCGATTTACGTGGCTCAGAGAAATGTTCGTTAAAGCTAAACATGGAGTAGAGGAAAAAATTGCCACAGATCCAGTAGCTGGAAAAATTCTGTTCACACTCAGCGGTAATGATGCAGAAAAAGTGAACAAACCCATTGATAAACCATATAATTATATGATGGATAACAAAAGTGAAGTGTTTGCTGGTAAAAATGAATTATATCTCCTGTATTGTGCGACCTCACAAAAATCAAAAGAAGATGTCCTCCGTGATATCTGGACGCACAAACAGCGACAGAAAAGCAAGATGGTTCCTACATCTAAAGAGGACACGTCTGTGACATCCAAAGTGACATTGTGTGTAAAATTCATGTACAAACATCTAATTTCACCAATATTTTGGAGATTTGTGCTAGTAGGCGCTTTCGTGCTTGTTATTTGTGTCGTTATAAAAGCCACCAATGACCTCGTTTCTATAGAAACAGCAACATTTTTAATGGATACAAAGTCAATTTTTCCTCAGCTCCACAGACAAACCAGTATCACAAATACACTGCTGTCAGATTTCTTAGTTTACAGCAATAATATTTTACGAGACTTTAAACATAGTGTTGATGTTGACCTTGACCATGTCAGTACAGTCTTAATGTCATGTCTACAGAAACAGGTGAGAGTTCATAATCTGATTCTCTTAACTGAAGTTAGATTATAATTTAGATTTCCAAAATAGTTGTTAAAAATAAGTTTTAAGGCATTAAGATATAAACATATATTCATAAATGTTTAGTGTATTAATTATTAGTTTTATGTAGATATTTTAACTGATTGTAAATATTTATTCAATCAAAAGCTTTTCATATTTTATGATAAAGAAAAGTAAAAAATTTAGATAAATATTCAGTATTATGAAATAATGTAGCGACTACAAATAATTAATGTGTATCATGAAAAAATATCCGTGTAAATTTCAGTACTTTATTTATTTAATGCATATTTCGTGATACACAGGAATGTAATAAATATGACTGGATATTTCAGAACCAAGCATTGCAGTCCCAGCTGTCAGAGATCTGTACAATGAGTTCTATTCCACTATGTAATATCAACTTACAAATGGAGTCCTTTCAAAGCTCTCTGCTTCCATGTAACTTCCTGCCGCTTCATGTCAGTTATCTTAAAGGTATTACTCTCTGTATGATTTATTATAATTCAAGTTACAAATTAATACACCTTTTGCCGGTTTTACATATGTAAGGAACAATTAAGTGCATATGAAATTTTGACTCTCAGATTTGCATCATTCTTCTGTGATATCACAATCCAGGCATTATCGTCATGGTGAAAATTACAGCAAAATGTGGTTTGTCCGACAAAGGGCCCCTGACATCATTTATGATCGCAAAAAGGTCTTTTAAAATTTCACTACATTTGAAATTAGCGTAGTGTATCGAAATTTCTTCAAAACATGATAATAAGTGTGAAAAACTTCATTTCTACCACTAGGAAGTTTGTCATACAGATTTATTACAGCAAGAGGGGAAGTCAGATCTGATAGTTACATATTTGCCAATGATTGGTCATTCTCCTTCAGTATACAAAGTTTCTTGCCTTGTTAAGCACTGGCCACAATTATACATGTGCAATGATTCTGCAGCATTTAATACAACTAAATGGAAAAAAAAACTCATATCATATATTTCCTATAAAGCAGACCATCAGATAAAACAGTAAATATAATATCGTAGTTTATAATTTCTATTTCAGTTTAAATATACTTATCATTCTTATTTCAGAATTCCAAGAAGAAAACTTTCTCTACTATCTTCATACAGAGTTATATCCCCTTGTGAAAACTCTTCGACTTATTTTATTCAACATGTGCTACATTCTGTTTGTGTTTGCCTGTCTGATGCTCATATGTCACATCTTTATAAGGGTGATCATTTTCTACCTCATTAAGACAAACAGACTGCCAAAGGTCATGATGTATCTTTTATCCAATGCTAACGAATGTTGGAAACAAACCAACTGCCAACCTCCTGATAGTGTGTACCGCAGTAACTCTTTGATAGAAAGCTGCGAAAGTGGTGTGGTTGGTGACATAGACGATACTTACAGAGATCCTGCCTTGCTCCTCAGTACAGAGAGAAGAATCATGGGATAGCTATACTCTTTGATGTAGCTAATTAGAATTGGAAAGTGTTTTTGCAAATAGTATAAAGAAATGTCAGGAAAATATTGTCTCAAATTTGGAATTAAAAAGTATGGAATGGCGATTTGTCAGATATTTGGTTATTATTGCATTTGATACTGACAGATCTAAGAATAAGGATCTAATTACCTGCTGAATAGCAAATGACGGCATGACCTGCTGAGTAGCAAATGACGGCATATATTGGTGTTTTTTATGTGTCATTTGATAACTTTTGATTTTTCTGATCAGAAGTGATCACATGACAACCACATATGCTATCCTTCACATTTATACCACTGCGATATATTGTTATATAATAAGGTGATTGTAACTCAATTACGACAACATAGGATTCAAAATATCAGTAACATAAACGTCAGCAAACTTGTAATTTATTGACCAAAGCACAGCTCAGACTATCTTCATTTCATGGTACCATACTGTCTGGATGTGAACAATAGAACAACAAAATAATGTATGTGCGGATTCAAGGAAATCATTATTATTAATTTAGACCGTTTTCTTTGTTTGAATTTACAGTAATGCGCTTAATATTTATATAAATGTAATCATATATGATATGTTAAGAACAATATGCAGATTCCGATGTAAAATTTACAGTACATCAGTCTTTTTGATCATTGTTTACCATTGTGAGTCATGAAGAGTATCGTAATGCTTAAAGATAAAGCATAATATTACAGAAATGTTCATATTTGCATGAAACATTGTCAGTTACATTGTGTTTCATAGTTGTTTAAGTGTTGTTATCATTGTTATGTGATTTTCATTGTGTGTAAATGCAATAAAAAGTTTCTATACTACTCAATTGTTTGTGGGACAGCTAAATAACCCCCATAATTTTAGCTTACTGACTCATCTAACAGAGCGAGCTATTTTGATACATGTAGTACATTCTTCTGTCCATCTGTAATTTTTCAGTTTACTGTCAAGAACTGTTCAGTTTAATTGATCAAACTTGGCACAAATGATCAGGAGATTCATATTTGTTCAAATGGACGTTCTCATCTTCTACACCAGATTGCGCAATTCTATGGCTTTGTGCATGGAACATAGTCTAATTTGGAATTATACAGTATATTAATTAAGATAAACTTCGCCAGTTCTATTGATTTATGGATATCCCTTAACCCATTTTCTCCACCAGGAGTGGCAGGTGGTCGATTGTTATAATATTGTTTAAACATATTAAATGTTTTAAATATTAGTGTCACACTAACCTTCAAATATAAACGACTCAGCACTGTATCACACCATCATATACATATATATATATATATGCGTGTGCGTGTGTGTGTATGTGTCTATATATATATATATATATATATATATATATATATATATATTTATATTTATATATATATATATATATATATATATATATATATATATATATATATATATATATATATATATATATATGACATAGCTTGTCGCATGCCTAACCTGAGCCGGTTTAGGTTCAGTATTGTGCTCCATCGGTTCATGACTCGAGGGTGACTTGCCATTCGGACGAGACAGTAAGGCCCGTGTTTTGATTGTCACGGTAAACGTTGCCACGTAAAAGATCCCTCGCTACTTCGGGTGTGTCGAAATGTATGTGCAATGCGTCAGACACAAGTTGTCTCTATATCATAATGGATGAAATATTAAGCTTGATGTTAAACAACCAACAGTTACCATTACATACAAGGAAAGGTTATAGGAACTTTAGAACGAGCATTTGGAATCGATCCTGAACATTCAAGGTTTCTTGGAACTCATTTGTAACTTGACATCCAAAGATATTCGTGGGCTATTGTGCAAACACTTCCATGTTGACCCATTTATCTGAATTCAACGATCATTCATATTTTCGTTTCTGGTGGTCACCAGGCGCGGATCCAGAAATTTTGTGGAAAGGGAGTCCATACCAATGCATTTTGCAAGAGAGGTCCACCCTTATTTTTGTGTATAAAATAACTTGTTTTACATCGAAGAATAACAAGAAAAGTTGTTATCGTCGAATCTCAGGGTGGCTCTAGACGAGTGAGTCAAGGGAACGTCGGATTTGTCTTAACTTATTTTTCCGGTCAGGTTTGTTTTTGCGATCACACCCAACACTTAACATGAAAAAAGATAGTACGAAGTATGATCAAAAGGTTCTACGCCCGATATATTTTGATATGATAACCTTATAGTTCTGTTAAAAATGGGCTGCTGAATTTAAAAAGTGGAGGAGCATTGAAGATGATGAATGGTCTACCAGACGAACACATTGATATTGTGCACACTAGTACTGTTGTCATGTGTGACAGAAGACGAAACCTCCGAGATAAAGCCAGAGAAGTTGGTACAGGTCTTGATCGGCTATATGACTCCCTAGAATTTATGATGTTTATTTGCATTTTTATTTTTCGCTATCAGGATGATCCCAAGGGTTTTATGGATCAAAGTATCATTCTGGATGAAACTTGGGTTCACCTATTTGATCCGAATCTTAGAAACAAAGCATGCAATGAATTAACTTTGGCCCACCCCTCCTAAAATGCAAGAGTTTCCTTAGCTGGGAAAGTCATGGCCTCTATCTTTTGGGACAATGGAGGATTTATTTCTTGAGGAAGGCCGAACGGTAAATGGTGCATATTACAAATGAGTTCAAGAGGCTGCGTCAGGAGATTTTGAACTTTGCAGGATTATGCACTCGCTCACACTTGCCGGGTTGTAATGACGGTTGCGACTGAATGCAGCTTCAAAGTTCTTTCTCATTCCCTATATTCTCCAGATTTAGTCCGATCTGAGTCCTATCTGTTCCTAAAACTAAAATCTTATATACGTGATAAGGATTTTGGAAGCAATGAGGATATCACGGACGCTGTATATGAAAATTGTGCCAGCGATACCCTCGGGTACTGACTGTTCACCAGCAGAGATAGCTTTCCTGTGATACCCTCGGGACTGACTGTGCACCAGCAGAGGTATTTTTCCAGTGATACCCTTGGGAGCTGACAGGAGCGGTATCGACCCAGTGATACCCTCGGGAACTGACAGTGCACCAGCAGAGGTATCTTTCCAGTGATACCCTCGGAAACTGACAGTCCACCAGCAGAGGTAGCTTTCCTGTGATACCTTCGGGACTGACTGTGCACCAGAAGCGGTATCGACCCAGTGATACCCTCGGGACTGACAGTGCACCAGCAGAGGTATCTTCCCAGTGATACCCTCGGGACTGACAGTACACCAGCAGAGGGATCTTTCCAGTGATGTTCTCGGGCACTGACAGTCCACCCGAAGCGGTTTCGACCCAGTGTTACCCTCGAAAACGGACATTCCACCAACAGAGGTAGCTTTTCAGTGATACTCTCTGGAACTGACAGTCCACCAGAAGCGGTATCGACCCAATGATACCCTCGGGAACTCTCGGTCCACCAGCAGAGGTAGCTTTCCTGTGATACCTTCGGGACTAACAGTCCACCAGCAGAGGTAGCTTTCCAGTGATACCCTCGGGAACTGACTTTACATCAGCAGAGGTATTTTTCCAGTGCTAACAATCAGAACAAATACATGTACATCGACATCATACGCAGTTTATTTAGTTACGATTGAATACATGTACAAAGAGAAATAACTCGTACAGTATATTCCATATTTATGAATCACTGGCAGAATTGATTTTGCTCTATGTATGATGAAGTTTTCCGAATCCTATAACACCTGGAGAGTTCGCCCCATCAATGCCCACCATAACAGATAAATTGTAAAGGCATTTCAAACCTTTAGGAGTCATACAAGTATACCAAGATACATAACATTTTGAGTCATATATAACAAACCAGCGAGGTAGGAATCAAATCAGTTAAAATTGACAGGGGAGGGGTAAACAAATTTTCATGTTTAATTTCCCCCAACATCTCATGCGAAGACTGAATCGACATGTGACTCATAAACATTTATCGTTCATTTTTGTTTGAAGTCCGTTAACACCGGTCATGTGATAGGTCTAGACTGATAGCGTCCAATCAACAGATCCTTTCCATGTTTGTTGTATTTGAAAAAAAATGCAGGTGTTATATGTATAGGGCAGTGGGATTATTTCAAAAGTGGGAACCAGAATTTCATTTCACGACGAAAAATCGGTCAATGATCGGCCAAATATATGCGGATCAAGGTGGTTTGGGGTTCTGAAATACATATAGTGTGTGATTTGTTTTGGTGTATGAAGTATTAGTTAGTGTTTGGCGGTAACAACCAGAATCATGAGAATGTTAAAAAATATTACATGTAATAAAATATTTAGAGTGCGTTCTGTACAGATGAGCGGTGTACTGACATTAGGAATGAGTGGTGTGTCCCAGTAAACCACGGTAGGACTGTATTTGTTCCCTCGGCTTGTACAAAGTAAATACTAGTACCTCCGGCATGGCACATTACTAAGATATTGTGACGTTAAGAACAGCGTCATTTCTCCACAATAGGGATATGGACAACTTGATCTCATCAGTTCCGGGAAAATAGTTGGTGATTTGGTTAATTTCTTTTCCGCTTAATAATGTTCGCAATTCTCAGTCGGTAAAATTAATGATTTCCCGAATCACTCCCTGAGGCTTGGATACCCATTCTTATCAAATCATCCCAGTTAGCATTGCGACAGAAAATCAAGAGAAGTTTTAATTTTGTTCACTTTAAGTTAAATTTCTTTCTAATAACAGTACATTGATAAAAGTAACCTCACGTGTAATAATAATTGATTCTCTGAGTAATGTCAGACGGGAGGAATTGGCAAGGGAAGGGGGCATGAGAATATATATATATATTTGTTAAAATCGGCACTTGTGTGCGTGTGTGTGTATGTGTCTATATATATATATATATATATATATATATATATATATATATATATATATATATATATATATATATATATATATATATATATATATATATATATATATATATATATATATATATATATATATATATATAGACACACACACACACGCACACAAGTGCCGATTTGTTAACAAATTTTAACAAAATTAATTATTGCAATTTTTGTTGGGATGTGGTGTTCTTGACTTTATATTTTAATTGAGTTGCAATTAAATCAGGCATGCCACCCCACCCCTTTTTGAACCGCATAAAACATCAGGTGTTTGTTATAATTCAATCAGATGTTTTTGTTTTCCTACATAAAACTTAATGCATTATCCCATTTAATTCAAAGATAATGATCGATAGCTTACCCTATCACCTACTAGATCTAATATATGTTGATGTTAATATAGAATTTCGTATAATGACGAGTGGTGATGTTGGGGTGTTTTCAACTTCAAGACGAGCAATGGCCCTTTTTGTAATACAATTTAGATATATTTCAGGAGTTTATAGTGTTTTTGCTTCGGAGTTTTGGAATATGTGCAAAAGCAGAGACATATACCGGTATACACATGTCTCTGGCAAAAGGAAAACGTGGTATCGTGGGTTTTGTTTTCATTAAGCAGTGCTGGGTCCGGCGCCATAAACTGAGAATATACTTAAGTCAAAATTTCATATTCTTCTGTTCATCAATAAATTAATAACTAGGATTTGGATTTTATTTAGTTTCATTCTGTCGATAAATAGAATTAAACCATTCTGCTTGAGAATTAATTTGAACGTTTGACAGTGGAATAAATTAAAATGAAATTTTTGATTTAAGTAAATTCTCAGTTTATGGCGCCGGACCCTGATCGAGTAATCATTCAAATCAGTAGAAATCAGTGTAATGCTATAATACATTTTCTGAGCATTTTTTTCCAGTGTAAAATAGAGAGGGTTTATATTTAATGGGTAAGAGGAATGTATTACTCGTGCTATCTATGGATACTTTTCTAGTGAATCAAATAAAACAATGATAATATAATAATACACATGTACCGGTACGAGAGGGAGTGGAGCAAGTCTATTTATAAAATACCGGCAAACCTTTATGCATGCAATGTTTTCGTCGTGTTTGTATCTATTCAGTACATGTATTGTACATTACAAAGCAGAAACAGAAGCCGACGAGAGAGAGAGAGAGAGAGAGAGCATGAAAACAACTCATAAATTATCATTATTTCTTTTATTTACAAGTTTACATTTTGTTTCATGTTCAAGACTTGTGTTTGTAAGAGTTGCGTTTCTTTCTTCTTCTATTTTACGAAAAATCACGTGATGATAACAAAATGGCAGCAGAGATAACTGCAGGTGCTGGAAAGAAAGGGAATGTCCGGAAACCCGACTTAATCAGTAAATTAGAAGGTTTTAATGATGACGTGAATATGGCGTGTATTATCCCGCGTGAGGATGGCGTGATTTCCGTGAGCGACGACAAGTAAGTAAAGAGAAAGTAGGCGTGACAGCTGATGAAAATTGTTATTGTCTTCAGCCTCCCTCCCCGGAAGTGCACGTAATAGAGTGTCTACATTTAAGACTTAACGCCTACTCATTAAGAATTTATATTATTCGTATCATATGATTTAATAAGAGACGTGCTTGATGAATTTTTCTCATTGTAACCTTTTTTGATAATTTTTTATTAAGAGTAAAGTCAAAAGTGTCCATATTACAATTATTTTCAAAAATAAAAAATGATGATACTAACACACAGATGTATCAATGACACTTTTATAAGTCACCCATATCGCTCCCAGTTTTTATTTTGAACTAAGTATGTGAAAAAAACATTACAACCCATACTGGGCCGCCTGGAATACATGGCATTCAAATCTGCCATTTTTTATATGAAATACACTTAGTAAAAACTAATGACCAGACCCATAATTACTCAAATCTATGAATCTTTGCTTAGTAACTGAACATTTGGACAGGATATACTCCACCAACTGAGTATTCAGATGAGATTTCTTAGCCTACTACATGCATATATGCGTTTGCCCCTTGTAAAGAAGCTACCTGAGCTATGAGGACTGATAGCCCACTAGACAACCCACTTGATATATATTCCCTACTTGGAAACTTCACAAAGTTGAAGTGCCCTTTTGCAGTGGTGTGTAGTAAGCTAATTAACAGACATGGCAAGAAACTGATGGCAGTGCTTGAACTAAAGACCTTCTAATAATTTTGAATTCTCTGTACCAATTGTTGGCTAATACATGTACTTAATGAGGTTGATGATGAAAGTTATCTTTCATGTATATGATTGCACAATGCAATTTCATGTTCTTGCATGCTTAAATGACTTACATTTATTAACAGCTTACATGTACATGAAGCTGCATCCTCTGACATTATAAATTTAATTATTATTTGTATGTATTATTAGACTTTTTAAAATCAGAAATGCATAACTTTAAGACTTGAAAGGACCCGGGAGATACTGTTTCATCTTGTCATCAGTCTAGTATCTAAATTGTAATTGTCATCTCTGTTCACTTATATATATATCCTGTTTCTATTTTGTTTTTAGCAGTTTATTGATGCCAGGGGTAGAAGTGTTTCACACACTACTCATTTAATTTCCGTATTCATATTTTTGAAAATGTACAATGTTTATATACCATTATTTGCTTAAAACATTGTTAAATTATGTTAGTGATTAACTTTTGTTTTTTAATTTCAGAACTCTTAGAATTTGGCTGAAGAGAGACACAGGACAGTTCTGGCCAAGTATTTGTCACACTTTGCCATGTAAGGTTTCCATATATACATGTATATCTTTTGTAAGGAAGTCCATTTATCTGGTATCAATATTATTGACCAAGTCAATGAATTTCATGTAGTTGTAAAATTTTACATATTAGGGTCCTATTTTGACCCGGGCTGGAACCATAAAAATGGGGAAAAAAATTGTTGTTTTGCACTAAGTTGGGAATTTTTTTTAATGTTGTATGCATTCAAGTAAAAATACATTCTTGAATTCTTTATAGTGACTTTATCTTGAATATGATAGAATATCAGTGTACAATAACACATTGACCATGCAGTCATCTTTTCCTTCATGAACTTGAAGTTCCTCCAAATGTTTACTACCCTGTTCATCAGCAGTCTTACTCTTTTTCTCACTAGACCCAGAATCTGTTAAAAGGCTATGTTGCTGATTTTGCCACAAAGCCGTTAACAATATTGACTTGACGTCCATCCATTTGTTCATTGGAGGTGTTGCTGATGTAATCAAATTAAGATGGGAAATTTACTTTGAACCAAAAGTTCTGATTTTAGCATTTGTATGGATCAGATTTGGAAATTTTCACACTCACATTTGGAAAAAAATATAGTACTTGGCTTTGGTAATGGAGCTAAAATTTTACCCCCAAAGTACCTTGATCGACAGCCCTCATTTCACAAAAGTATATCGTAAAAAGTCAATAAAATTTTGAGAGAGAAAATTGTGTTACAATTCAGCAAAAAATGTGAAGTTTGTATATCTTTCTCACAAAGGGAATTATTTTCACACATGAAATTATTTTAAGTATGTTTGTCTGTAAGTATGAGTTGTAATAACATGTATTACAATTTGAGAAATTTCAGCAGATTGTATGAAACAATTTTTCAAGTTCTCTTCATATTCATAGTATATTTTTGTATCTCTATTGACAGCTCAAGGCTCTTCACTATTCTACAATGGGGAAACAAACCGCCTCTTTGTTGGCTTAGATAATGGAACTATATCAGTAAGTGCAGAATGTTAAATATGAAACTCAGGTTACTTAATTAAGTAATTACAGGTATTATTATGTTTGTTAAAAGAAAGAGCCAACATGGTACGTTGGAAAGGTTCTGTAACACACTTGCAGCACTGTTACATTGCTTGCCACGTTGATTATTGTGTTGAATTGATATAGCTCAGTCAATAGTGTGCATGGTTCGGAGCCAAAAGATCCTCAATTTGAGCTCTGCCCAGACATGATTTTCTTCAGCTTTAAAACTGAATTGAGTTTTTTTCATTTAGAAAATTTATTTCAAAATGTGTTGGATGTTGTAAAAGAAGTAAGAAAACAGCAAAGTTTAGTGTTAATCCAGATTTTTCAGTTTTTTTTCTACATGTTTTCATTTTATTTTTCAGTTTTTCAAAATCATGTCTGACCACCTATTACATGTATTAGTATTCTTTCTTTTGGATGAGAAAGAAAAAATCAAGATCTCTTATCATGCTAGATGTTGGCACATCAAAGGTCCCTGACTGCTTCAGTAGGCTCCATTGCATACATGTAGATTGAAATTTCATGCCACAGACAGATACTGTCATCATATACATGTAGTCTTGGCTTGATGTTATACGATAAACAAACAAGTTACACTCAGCAATAGATTATAGTGAAATATTATTATACTACCTGCAAACGAAGTTGGGGGTTATGTACATGTAGGAATCACTGTGTCCATCCGTCTGTCTAGTTACAATGTATAAAAAAGCAAGTTTCTCAATATGTGTAAATGGGATATCCATTACACTTATACCAGTGATGCATCTTGGGATGAATTACTGCATGTTTCACTGTTGTTGCTTTGGGGGTATTCGTCCCATTGGGACAGCTCTAGTAATACATGTATATGTAGTGAAAAACTTTCATATAATTATTATTGCATGTTTCACTGTTGTTTCTGTGGGGGTATTTGTCCCAGTTGACCCGTTGGGACAGCTCTAGTAATGTATATAGTGAAAAACTTTCATATGATTATTATTGCATGTTTCGCTGTTGTTTCTGTGGGGGTATTTGTCCCAGTTGACTCGTTGGGACAGCTCTAGTAATGTATGAAGTGAAAGACTTTCTGAGATTATTATTCTGTTGTACATTTATTCTTTCTTGCATTTATAGGAGTTCAAACTGGCAGAGGATTTCAATCGTATGACACAGAGTAGAGATTATTTGGGTATGTGACTTGCATGTAGATAAAGTCGGTCATCCATTTTACTACCAAAATATATGACAATCATTCAAAATTTCGAGGTTTGTGAGTCATTCTTTAAAACATTTGATTTTAACTCCACGATTCTTGCTAGGACTTAATGAGCAGAGGTTACAGCACATTTGTTAAATTGTTACATTTGTACTGGGTAATTGCAAAGTCAAAGTTCAGACTTTACGACAGCCATTGGATTTTCACTTTGTCTTCCTGAACACGTCACATCTCTTAATTTTGATTGACATCACATGCAACATATCGTGTATGAGTTGGATCATATTTTATAACAATACATGTATCACAATCATGTTTCAATTTATTACCACTTTTTGAATAACTGATATCACATATTGATGTATGGTGTTGAGTAACCTTAGGTTATCTATAAAACTGAAAGGCTTATTACAATTTGAGACATTAGTAAGTACATATTACAATATGTGGCCTAGTGGATAAGGTGCTCGGCTCGTGATCGAGAGGTCCCAGGTTTGACTCCTGCCTTGGATGCACCGGTGTTCTGTCTTTTGGATGAGATAGTAAAAACTGTGATCCCGTGATGCATTTTACTTTTTTTTTTTAACATTCTTGACACTGATAAAAACAATTGAATTGGGGATAGAAGCTTTTCTTGCAGTTTCTGTGCATTGTAACACAAAATCATTAAAATGTGGTTTTAACATTGTGAAACAAATAACCTTCTATTTTAAAGATGAGAAGATTTTGCATACGTAATTGCTCTTATTTTCGTTTCTAAGAGTGAAATAATCTTTAAGTGCATCATCATTTGTAGATTTTGAAAATGCATATAATAATCTGCCCCTATCAGGAATAACATTTAACATTTCACATGTCATCCATACTTTTATAGTTTTTGTTTTATCCAATCTTGTTCCTGTTAGCGATGGGATATATTTTTATCAAAGCTGTTCCAGCTGACACAGTATGATGTAATGATGCTGAATGGCTAATTGTCAGCTTTTAATTACCAGTAACAAATAATTGAAATAATTTGATAGAGCACATTGATATTCAGTAACAAAAGAATATATTCGTTATGTAGTTTGAAAGCATTTATCTGCATATATGATGCATTATAAAACCAATGATTTAAACATTTTTCTTTCAGCTCATCAGGGTCGTGTTACATGTGTAAAATTTTCCGTGAATTGTGAATGGGTATTGAGCTGTGCTCGCGACAAATATTTCCAATGGCATTGTTCTGAGACAGGACGAAGACTGGGGGGGTATCAAACTAGTGCCTGGTGCCTTTGTTTAGAGTATCCTTTCAGTTGCATGATCAGAAAAAAAAATCACATGAGAGGTTTCTGAATTCTTATAGTGGTTTATTTAGCTAGAATACAACAATTTTATCAATATGAGTAGTATGAGAGAAAAAAGTATTTATATTAATATCTTTTTTATGTATGTTTTGGCACTGGAGATGTTTCATGGAATGTGACACCAGTGACTTGGTGCACTAAAGCACTAAGTGTGAATATGATTCGCTATGCTTTTCACCTCTGTCAAGGTTGATTCCCATCTTGTGAATGGTCTGTCAATGTACTTACTTTTTGTGCAACCAAATTTTAGTGCAAAATGTTGATGTATTGGTGTATTTCTGAATTATTATGACCTAGGACTGTTCTTCCTCATTTCTATTAGTATAGTCATAAATAAACTCACAGAGGGAGCTGGCATAGCTTACTCAGATACGTCGATGGCTCATGACCGAGACATCCTGAGTTTGAGTTATATAAGTGGATTGACATCTCGAGACGAGGTCTGTTGCACGTATTGCTTATTCCGAGTAAGCAATACGCATGATGGACCTTGTCCTGAGATGTGGATTGATGGTGTCTTGTCTTTCAGATGACACCGTAAAAAGTGTGATCTGATCTTACAGTAGAGCTAGAAGTTTCCTTACTGCTTTTGCTGTTGCATAGGTTTTAAAATCTCATCACCATATAAGTGCAATAATCATGGCTGGAGTAAAACAAGTAACAAATAACAAGAGAAACAATGGTTATGTGGCTACCTCAGTACCTGCTGAAAGTCAGTTGTTTCCCTTCAGTACACCGGTATTCTCATCTTATAAATAAACTTTTTAACATTAATATCTTTGATACATGTATCGTATCCACTAGATATAAGCAGAGTCGATTATATCAATATCTTGAAAGCTTTTGCAATTCTCAAGTACTCATGTTCTCAGGATTGCTCAGTAGTATGTACAAATCTTATTATCTGAGAGATTTCTTTAACATTAAGATTTGATGAACAATCCAAATATGTGTTTATTGGAGATTACGCTAGTCAGATATCAGTGTTGAAAATAAGTCAGACCAGTTTTGATGTCATCATTACGCTGAAAGGTCACTCTGGTAAGTCAATGCTTCCATGACAGACAGTAATGTTTGAAAACTGTGGTACATGTATCATATCCTTGTTTCATGTGACATTAAAGTTTGTATGCAGTGACTGAAAGTTTTAATTTAAATGGTATCTGCTTGGAGTGCAATAAATATTTGACAGCAAATTATGAAAAACAACTATACTGAAATGTATTCCATTTCAGATGCCTTGCACTGTTTTTTTTTTATGCCCCAGGATCGATAAATCGGGGATATATTGTTTTTGCCCTGTCTGTTTGTTTGTCTGTCTGTTGTCAGTTTTAATGTCGGCTATAACTTTTGAACCGTGAGGGAAGGAGACTTCATATTTGACATGCGTACTCAACTAATGAAGCCCTTTCAAATGACATCAAGGTTGCTGACCTTTTGACCTTAACAATGACCTTCAAGCTTAAAAAATAACTTTTTGGATTTTGGTGCAATTGGGGGACATTAGTGTTTCACAAACACAGCTTGTTTTTTTGAAAATGATGCATGTTTTCTTTTATACTTACTATGTAAGTATATATAATAGTAGTTTATTAACCAAAAGCAAAATAGCTTATAGGTACATGAATAAAAACATACAAAGTAACATAATACAAATTTGCCATATGGAGGAAAGACAAAAGTATTAGTATAAATTATTTCTGTAAAAAATTTGAATGTCAAAGTGATGGAGGCTACATAGGAATTATTCAAATGATAAAATGGTGCCGATACATAATAACAAAATAATTGTATCATGTAAATATTCTTCATAAAATGTTGATTTAATTAAGTGCTATTTGTACTGCATTATCAATTTTCATTCTTTGTTAAAATCACTGCAGTTACTATATTTTTGTTAACTTGCTGAATGAACACCATTTGTTTTATTTTGATCTGCAGGTAGTGTGCGTAGTTTAGCATGGGATGTGGAGAGAAGTCTTTTATTCTCAGGGAGTTTCGACCAGTCTGTGATAGTCTGGGACATTGGTAGTCGACAGGGTACAGCCTTTGAGCTTCAAGGTCATCAGTAGGTCATCATACTTGTTTATAATTATCTATATTATCGTTGAATTTCATATTAAGATTATTTCACCAGTCTTGCACGGTAGTTGAGACAGATATCTAGGGAAAAACACCAACCTTTGGCAGACAAATACATTTGTGCAACCGAGATACAAACCCAGACTGAAGAAAGGCCAGAGAGTTTCCATGAAGCACTTTAGCTCATTGGCCTTAAATTTCCATGAATCATTTACTTGAAAGTGATTTTATGTGTGATGCCTAATGGCCAGTATAGATAAACAAAAAATGTATATTATAAACATTTTCCATTGTGATGGTACATTTATGTTGAAATATGCCTTGAATTGAATATAGCGCACAAGTATTTTTGCATTTTATAGTGATAAAGTGCAGGCCCTTGCATATGCTAATGGCTCGAAACAACTGATATCTGGGTCTGATGATGGAATTATTGGAATGTGGAATATGGATGCCAAACGAGTAGAGGTATTGATGCTATTGATATTTCTGAAGAAATTTCTTTTACATGTATCATCCTACTTGTGTAATCAATTGGGAATGACATGTTAAAGTTGGTCATGTTAACCAAAACAGTGTAAAAGGTTGAATTAATTTCAAATTATTTTGGAATCCTGTGACATCTTTAAATATGATAACTTTGACAATAGAAAAACTTTTCATTTTACATGTGTTAGGTAAATCATAAACATAAATTCTGAGTACATTGTAAACATAGTCACTTATGTTTGCAGAAACCATAAGATTGCAGTAACTGAATTTTCAATTTCTCCATCAGACTTTGAGTTTTACCAGAGCTGTTTGTGTTCAGGATGCCATATACATTTTCCTATACAATATCCCATTGTCATTTATGTATGAAATTCTCAGGCAGAACAGCAGACCATTTCACAAAAGTTCTTATAAAATTTTACAGATTTTTCATAAATTTTACTTGGATAGAATATAGATTCAAACTTCATTATGCAGAATATGAAATGTTTGGTTGGATTTTGGGATGAAAAATATGATCATAAATTGAATAATTTCCAGTTCAGGTTTCCCCTATTTGCAAAATCTGGGGTTGGAATTTACGAAAAAGATCTTTGAAATGACTAGCAGGTCTGTAATTGGGGGAAAAAAATCGTCGTAGACCAAACAAGCCTATTATTAATATCTGTGAGATATTGATGTGTGCGAGGTCTTTTGTTATTAACAGACTCCAGCATGGGAGGAATGTGATTTATGTCAGAAGTGCAATGAACCCTTTTTCTGGAATTTTAGAAAAATGTGGGAGGAGAGGAAGATTGGTAATAGACAGGTAAATAATTATCTTATAAGAGACAGGTAAATAATTGTCTTATAAGAGACAGGTAAATAATTGTCTTATAAGAGATATGGAAATAATTGTCTTATATACCTAGATTTCTTTGAGATTGGTATGCTGCAAATGTTCGGAAGTGATTTTTCATGAGTCTTTCATATTTGCACTGAATTTACTTATGGAAGGGGTTGCAGAATAGGATATACTATCTGAATGGAAGTCATTTTAGTCTCCTCTTTGTCAAATTTGTGTTCAGTGCATAGAAAATGTGATGGAGGAGGTTTACCAATGAACTTACCATTGGTTCTTCTGGTCTGATCACTAGACAGTGTATCACCAAACACTGACCACATCTACATAGGACAAATACTGTGGGTGTAGCAATAACAAGTAACAAGCAATTTAAGTTACCATCAAGAAGTTTTGTTGATAAGTTTTGTAATACTTGATGGTGTTGCAACTCATGTTTCTATAAAGTCTACATCTTCAAAAAGACATAGTTAGTTGTATTGTGTTCTTAAAATATCTTGTACACAAGACTAAGATACCGGTACTTTAATGTATTGTGAGAAGATTTACTTTGACTACAGAATTCACAGTAGTCTCTCATCTCTGTCTTGGCTTAATTTGGTCCTAGTGGGAGCATGTTGGAAGATCTGACAGAGCACTTGCTTCTTGTTGTTTGTTTCCAACAGGTTATTTGGTATCTTCTACCACTCAACATTTGCTGCAACCATGTACCTGTAGGTGAAAAACAATAGCAGCAAACAAGCAAGTTAAGACCTTAATTTAGTTGTTTGAATGCTAGATGATTGAGTCTTTATCTGTAAAAGTGATGTATTCTAATGTCCTTGTTTTCTAGCACCACTGCAGAAAATGTGGGAAAGCCATATGTAATAAATGTAGTTCTAAGCGATCACGGATTCCCCCAATGGGATATGAATATGATGTAAGAGTGTGTAATGATTGCTACGACAGTATAACGGATGAAGAGTAAGTATTATGGGATAAATTGATTTCCAGTAATGGAGGTTGTCATGTTTTATTTCATATCAAGAAATGAGGTATATACGTAGTTATATCTTTGGGCCCAGGTTTGAGTCTGATCGATGACTCGGTCAGTAGCATGCTTTGTTCAAAGAATAGGACTCTGGGCCCAAGTTCGTGTCTTATCGTTGACACAGTCATTGGGCTCAGACTGAGGAACTCTGGGCTCAGGTTTAAATTCAATTGATGACTCAGTCATTAGCATGCTGGGCTCAGAGTGTGGGGCTCTGGACCCAAGTTCGAGTGTGACTAGTCACTCTGTCAGTAGCATGCTGGGCTCAGAGTGTGGGGCTCTGGACCCAGGTTCGAGTCCGATTAGTCACTCTGTCAGTAGCATGCTGGGCTCAGAGTGTGGGGCTTTGGACCCAGGTTCGAGTCCGATTGATGACTCAGTCAATAGCATGCTGGGTTTAGAGTGTGAGGCTATGGGCCTAAGTTGAGTCTGAAAGTTGACTCAGTTAGTAGAATGCTGGACCCAGAGTGTGTGACTCTGGGTCCAGGTCGAGTCTGAAAGTGACTGTGTCGGTAGCATGCTGGGCTCAGAATGTGTGACTCTGGGCCCAGGTTTGAGTCTGATGATGACTCTTTGTATCGTGTCTTGTGAATGAGACAATAAAATCCAAGGTCACATTAGATATTGGCATGTAAAAAATACCTCACTGGTTTTGGTTGGTCACTTGCAAAAGCTGAAATTTCTGTGCAGTGTATCAGGTAGATGCCATCTCAATAGAATACTTGTATTATCTTCTTTTGCAACAAAATGTTCCTAATACAGAATTATTTCTCATTAGGTAAATGTCTGATGTCATAGCCTTCCTTCATTTTTGGTAATTTAGCATCATTTTTGGTAATTTAGCATCATTTTTGGTAATTTAGCATCATTTTCCATAAAATCGGTTTATGTCACAGTTATTGTATATCATATAACTAAAGAGTAGATAACTCATTATTAGAAAAGAAATTAAACTTTATGTGTAATTAATATCTCCAGCCTAGCTCAGTAAGTATGAAATTTATTACAGAAAAGCACCTCTGGCTACATTCCATGATGTCAAACATCAAGTTATATACATGCATTTAGAAGAGACAAGGAAAATGTTACTAACTGTTGGAAAAGATAGGGTTGTTAAGGTGAGAAATTTTCTTACTTACAAAAAGGTTTAGGTAAACCTTGTTTTTTCTCACAATCCTCAGTTCTAAAAAGCATAATTACATGAACTATTGATGAGCTTTTCTGTAGGGTTTAGTATTTTCATGTATAGGGCTTCGTGGATTTTGCAGCCATATGAACTTTAACACTATGATGTAAATCGTGGTATCCACTTGCATCTGGTCTAGGTTGAGATCTTGGTTTTTGCTGTTGGGATGGTGTACCTGAAATATGGTCAGAGGTTTTTTTCTCAGTACATCATTTCCTTTACTAGATAGTGGCACCACCATTATAGATGAAATAATCTTGATGTGGCACTCATCTCACAGTATTTCCCATACTTTGATTAGATATTATACCAATACCTGTAGGAGCCATGAACGAATTGTTTCTTCTGTGAATGAAATTTCAACAGATTTGTGAGATGTACTGTATATACTCGCTTAAAAGGATGACTCAACTATAAGACGACCCCCCTGATTCAGAGAAAAATTCTAGTACTTTAGCTTTGACCCGCTTATAAGACGAGGTTAAAATTCCGTCAACTAACACGATGTAAAATGTGTCATATGTTTAACGAATACGAAATGTGTTTCGGTTAAACTTGAAACAATCGATCAATTTTATTAATCTTTTCAATTTGAGTCCTACACGCGTATGATCCTAATGTAACTATCGCAGAACCCCGAGAGAAAAGAAGGAGGGGGTTATATTTTGTTGCGTATAGGTGCTATATCTAAGTTGTTTGTGACTTGAAATTTAAACGAACTGCGTTATTTCGTTCCGATTTATGACAATTAAATTATTTGCAGTACGTACTAACTAAACAATAGCCCCGTGACATTTACCTGGACATCGCATCTGTTTGTTTGTTTAACGCTCAGCGGCAGTGGCGCATGCTATGCAGTGAGAACTGGGTTACTTGGGGAAAGGCGTGCAGTGAAGCATCGAGCAGGTTATTAACCGATGTGATTTGATTACATGGCAGCACCTTTATATACATGTACTTTTAAGTTTATATACGGCGGATGATGTAAACTCGGCAGTATAGTCAAAATATGAAATATTGTTCCAGAATCTCCATACAGATACTGGAAAACTATCATTTGAGTCATGTTTACCAGTACCACACGTTTCAATTTTAGTTTTTCTTATGTGTAAGATTCCGAAAAATTTGAGTTCCCAAATGAAATTAATTTTGTACATGTACTGTGATTATAAGAAGACCCCCCGACTTCTGGAAAGCAATTTAAGTCCCAAAAACTCATCTTATAAGCAAGTATATATGGTATAATGTATTCTATATTTACCTCTTGTCCTTTTATGTCTATAAAGCATTGAAAAGAAAAGATGCAGTATTTTACAATATCAGCCCCTGGACCTATTTTCATTTAGGTGGAAGGCATGGAACATCTTTAGCTTAATTTGTCTCTATAATACCAACTCAATAAATCTCTATGGATGCTACTTTCCTGGTGTTGTGGCAATGGTTTTGGTTAAGATAAATAGGTAACCTTATCTACTTCATATTACAATGTTATTTTCCCTAAGTTATTATTTTGAATATGTAATAATGACATAATGTTATAAAAGTGACAGTGTAATGACATAATGTCATAGAAGTAACAACAGTGTTAAAGGTTGGTGTCATAGAAAGGTATTTATACAAAAAGACTTCAGAAGGGGAGGGGGGAAGTAAGTGTTTGACTAAAGTTTATAAAGTTTTTGTTATATTGTTGTGGTAAGAATATGTAATGAAAATGTTGCTAATTAGTCATTGTGAAATACTTCTGCTTTTGTTCTTTGCTCATTGGTGGATCCAGCTTGTAGGCCAGAATATTGCACGATTCAGTAAGTTACCTGTAACTGTGTTGTAGATCAGTGAAATATATATCTGTTTCATATAACCTATTTTATTTTGCAGTTATGGGACCTTAGCAGTGTTCTTCATTAAAATGACTTGTTCTGCTGTGAGGATACATAGTCTGTGTTACAGAAATGCTTACATTCTGCTTGTGCCCACTTCTGCCTTAATCTGTGATGACTTCTTAGCAAGAACTGACTTGTCTTAACAAGAATGGTTGAATTGTAGTTCTCACTTGTATGTAAATAGTTCACTTTTCCCATTTTCCCCAATTTAATGAAATTTGATGTGCAATTTTGCCGGTGTGCGATGCTTTAAAGTAAAAAAGATTTAAAAACTTCCTGTTAAGGTTTATGTAAGTATAACTATCTCATTTTACCACTAAATCAACTATCTCCAGGATCTTGGAGATAAAAATAAAAAATGTCAATGTTTTTCTGCTCAGACATTCATATTTCCTGCACAGACATTCATATAACATTGTAGTACGTATTATAGGAAATTTATGACATCAGCAAAAGGTCATGCTCTCATGATCCCTTGTTAGACGCTCGTATATTTTGTTGGAGTGTATCACAAATCAGAGAAATTACATATTGAATTTTAATTAAATTGTTATCATCCTATATCAGTGACTTTCAAATGCACTTGTTCTTACTTCACATGTGTATAATTACTTATACATGTATTCAATGGCTTATTTGATTTTTTCACTTTTAAATAAATGTATATGTAAGGTTTAATAGAATTATAACTGATACATAATTTGTTATTTAGTTAGGCTGAGATGATAGTGGTAAAATCGAATTTTTTTAAATGTACATGTCAAATTTTAATAGGCTTAAACTTTTCTTCAAATACTCTTCAAAGGTTAAGAGATTTTTTTTTCACATCATTTTTGCATATAGTATATGTACATGTATTGAGGACTCTGCACATTTCAATGCAAAATATCCACTGTAGAAAGGTCATATGTGTTGTTGATGAATTGACAAAGGAATTTTACTGATGAATTCCAGAATGCTATGTTAGACAAATAGATCATTCTTAAATGTGAAGTAGACCAAAAAATAATTTATAAATGTTTTATGTGAAAGGATGCTACAATACTCACAGATTTGAAGAAGGCAGTTTGTTTCTTGGGTGAATTTTGAGGTGTTGAGAAAGATGCTTTATTATTTTGATTGTCCCTTCAAAATACGTAGTGTTTTCATGATTAGAAGATCGTGTTGTGTGGAAAGTATTGTTATCAAACAAATGTGATCGATGGAAGTCCTGTGCTTGACCTTTGCCATAATATACCAAGAGCTAAACAACTCTATAGTTTGTTTTATGGGCTAATGCATAGAAAAATGTGATAGATTTGTATTGTACCTTAAAATTTTTTATGGAAAAATCCCAGAGAATGAATGAAAACTATTTTTTTTTTTTGGCTGCAAAAAAAAGCTTAAATGTAAATGCAGATACCAAATCAGTATGGTGTGATGGGGCCAGAGAAACCAGTCGATGTTTGGTGCTGTGAAAAGTATATGTATATATCCAGAGAGCTGACAGGATTTAAATGATAATAATTACGATATACGTTTGGTATGTCATATTTGTATTTAGAAGTCTGTCCTTTGTGTTTTTCCATTCATGTAATTGTTGAAAGACTCTCTTTTTTTTATTGGTTGTATATTTTTGTGTACTTTATTAACTTCTGTGTAACTCCGTAATCACTCAAGTATAATGTACACTTTTGTCAAAATTTCTCTTTGTTATTTTCGTAGGTGCATATTACGCATATGATTTAAAGTCCAAGATGTTTTTTCATTCATTAAAAACAGTATTTGTGGAAGAATGTCCATTTTGATGTGATTGCTGAACATTCAGGAAGTGCTTTGATAATATCAAAGTCATGAGATGGGTACCAGTTTAAATGTATAATACCTCTTGTGACAAGAGAAAAAAAAAGTGATAATCCAAATTAGATATATATTGAGAATGTAGAAATTATGCCGAACGTCATCTGTCTAAACTTACTTGGTAACTTAACAGCATTTAAGTGTACAAAATGATTGATGAAATATGTATTTAGCAATTAGAATGATGCTTCAAAGAAAATGCATTGTTATGATATTTTAAACACTGTTGAATAATCGAAAAATTATCGTACATACCCCCAAAAAATTATATGAACAATGAAATCCTTCACAATAATTAATACAGGTGTAATATAATACCACGTATTTGTTTATAATACACCGATCCACTTTCGTCAAATGTTAGGCACTTTTGTGCAGAATACGACCATGATGACGTTACGTAAGGTTGGACAAGTCGGACATTTGATCATGGCGTCATAAGCATAACAATCAAAAGTCTGCTAAACATCGCTTTCTATGCTGAAAAAAGGATCAGTGTATTGTTGTATCCTGTTCATGGCAAAATGTTGATTCTTGTTTTGTCCTATCCACTTTGATGATATACCAGGGAATTCACACTACAATAAACTTATCACGTTTGTCTGGTGATACTGGCTTCCCAGGATGCATAATAAGACTGTTATGACGGTACATTTTAAAGATAAATGGTGAACTAAGAAAAACATAGAAACGTTTCACAAGCCAATTGTAAATTTACATCTCCTCACTAATCAATTTTCATCTTGCGCATTATGTACTAAGGACTTCAGATTTTCCGACATTTTTTCCCATTTGAGGGGTGTGCATTATATGCAAGTGATTACAGTTATATGACATGTTGAGCAGAATTATTGATTGTCGTATTAATGAGTGTCTGTAACATCAGTTCAGTGTGAAATTAAAAGTATCTATCAATTTAGCTTTCAAAAGTATATATGCTACTGGATTGGAATTTCAGTTGTATATTTATTTTAGTGTTTTGGTTGTTTTCACCAAGTTTATCAGTTTATTAGCTGTATTTTGTATAAACTTTAAGAACGGCACAAGATCAAACTTTGTATGTTTTGCTCTACTATATACTCTCAGAATGGAAATTAATAACCGTAAACTTTATACATGTATTTATGAAAGTTATATATCTACCTTGGCCTAAACTTACAGATTACATGAAATGGTAGAAATATTAAGAAATGGTAGATTTAATTGGTAGTAATCTATTAGTGAAGCTTTGTCAATAGAGGTCCATATCTGAGACCTTGACATTTTTAGTAAAGATCCATATTGGAGACCTTGACCTTCAAATTAAAATGTCCTTAAACCTTCAGTCATGGTTGTGTCATATGAACAGTTTTGCTCAATTTTCAAGACCCCTTTGATAAACAAAAAAAAAAGCTTCATTTTTTACTCATGAGGTGCCAAAAAGAGTCAGGTGTTTAACAGTCATATTTTGTTACCATACCATTTCAATATGAAGAGAGGTTTGAGAGTATGAAGTGATGAATATGAAAGGGTCATTGTATTTCTTTATGTAAGCAAGAACATGTATGTACTATATGTTCCTTTTTCTGCTGACTAGGTTTGCTCTTCTTTTGCTGTTTTTTGTGCCATATAACAAATTGTATGGGTGTGTTATGCTTTATTGAGGTACATGAACTTTTGACCCCAACACTTACTGTACACTTTAACAAGTATATATGCAATTCAGTGATTATAATAAGGAATTAATTATTCAGGCTATAATCGAAATATCATCATGAATGTCTTTATTCAAATACTTGTTTATTTTGCATTGTACCTATTGCAACTTTTTTACTGATATAATTTTTTATGGTATCATTCACTGAAATATGAAGTAACTTCTGAAATTATATGCCTCCTTTAGGACATTATTCTGCATTGTTCCTCATCCATATGCAGGTTCCACTGTCTGTTCAAGCTTTTAGTGTCTTGCTGCTGGGATGAGGGGGAGGGGGGGGGGCATTTGTTTCACATTCATGTCTTGTTTAACATTAAGTCTACATGAAGGGGCCAAGCCAATCTTTTTCTAAGCTTAGTAGAAGTATTACTTTAGTATACCAAATCCATGCACTATTGTAAAATTGCAATTATGTAAACTCTGTTACATGTGTTTCATAAATTTTAATTTCAAGTATAAATGATTTACATATTTAAATTACATGTCTTCTATTTTGAATTAAATAGTCAAGACAATTTTGACAATGTGAATAATACCATTATATTATTAGTAACTCTACTGGTTATCATCTACTACTTCTATATATTTTTATGCATTCCTGCTATAATGTCTATTGAGGATTTTCCTCTCAATATTTCTCGAAGACGATACTTAATTTTTGTTAACAAGGATATTTGTTTTCTCCTGTATATTTGTCATATGATTTATGCTCTCTTCTCCATCAAGATCACAAAATGTTTTAAGTCTTCATGCAGTTCCGAGTTACATAATTTGATGCAACATTTTGTGAAATCCCTTACATAAAAGGTGAAGATCCACAGATAGGTTTAGTAACAGATTAAAGACAAAATATTCGTAAATGATAACCAGTAGAGGTTCATACTCCACAGTCTCTTGCTTCATATGCTGAGCTTTTTCTTAATGTCCCCCTACAGTAGTGAACTAATGGCAGTTGGAACAACAAGCATCATTTTGATTGTTTCGTCTTATAAATAGCTGTGTAAATAGAAACCAGTCGGGAACTGGTTATGCTGATTATACAAGGATAAAAATCATACAGCACAGACTCGTTTTTATTATACATGTATCAGATTACAATAAGTAACACTATCAGGTGGAGTGTATTCTGCCTAAACACCTGAAATCAACTCCTATTAATATTTCAAAATATTGTTTCCATCTTTAAAAATCAGTATTGACAGTTTCCTATTTTTCACTTTAATATTTTAAACCACTTTTCACAAATTGTAGGCAAAACCAAAAGCTTCATGTTGGAATAACTTTAGTGGAAACTTCTCATATCTTGGAATTTTGGTAATATTGAAATTTTACATACTGTATTTCAGGGTAAAAGATATCAAGAATAAATAAAGTACATGTATTTGTATGTACAATAGTCTTATAAAACTCACCTTGAATCAAGATATTACAATAATCGTGTTATTGGAGCATTTCAAATTACATGTCATAGTACATAGGAGAATAGTAAGCTTTAGACAAGACCTTTCTGTCGGTACCTAATAAAGGTCAAGGTCATGGCGACAGGCATCCTGTAGGGCCCTTTCGACTTTGTCAGTTTTCTAGTTATACATAGATCTATATATGTCAGGTAAATCTGAACACGAATGATTTAATGTAATTGTTTTATGTCACTTCACAGTTGTTTTAGGAATATGGTGCCTGGTGTATTGCATACAAATTCCTACCTTTGCAATGGATTCACCCGAAGTAGTGAGGGATCTTTTACGGGCCACGTCTACCGTGACATGAGACCTCGGCTTTTATTGTCTCATCCAAAGACAGAACACAAGTGTGCCCACAGTGGGAGTCAAACCCATGACCTCTAGGTCATGAGCTGAGCACCTTATCTACTAGGCCACAAAGGCCTCTCACATGAATGATTGAGCCCGAGTATTTAAAGTTCTCAGATACGATAGTGAATGAAGTTCTGCAAGTTGCATGTGCAGATGTGGTGTTATGTTGGATATCTTGACATTGGTGATCAAATTATAGGCAACAGTCAAAATGTTTTGTCAGTTTATTGAAAAAAGTCATATAATTCACAAGAAACATGAATACAATGCATTCAGTTAACATGTAATAAAGATATGAAAAATTCATATTAAACATTTAAATAAATTAGATTTACTTATTTCACAATGCTGACAACACATCCATATAATGAACATATCTCTTTTACTATAAAGACAATACACATAACATTGAATAGGATTTCTTTCACTTAAATTTTACAGTCAATGGTACTGGATTAGTACTCTTCTATTAAAGTGAAGTCCTGACTGTTGTATTCCATCATCTTGCTGCATTATAGTTTAACAACAGATGTAGAATGGTGCAGCAAGTGAATAAAAATGAATGTAAAAGTTTTTGTTATAGTATCACAATTTTTTTTTGAACAAAACTTGTTCGGTCAATGCAAAAAGGTCAAATGGCAGGGTAGTTGCTATTTCAAGGTATAAGTATGATTCATCAACCGGTTGATCAATGAATGGCACTGAATATCAAAAGTAAAATGAGAGTTCCTATACATATGTAAAGGTATGATAAATTTCATGTCTAAAATCATGCCGGAGTTTTAACAAAAATCTGATAAACATTTTACAATCAAAGAATAGTGATAATTCATATTTGCACTTATAATTTTGTGGATACCGGTAATTTTATCTCAACAAACATTGGTAATAATCCATAATTAGTATATTTGCATCACAGACATCATTACCTCAAAATAAATCTTCCATAAAACAACAACAAAAACACTTTATTTAAAAAATTTTACAACTGCCAATTTCTAACATGCATCATATATCTTAGTAACATGGGACTTTTTAGGTATGCATAAGTGATTCAATTTTAGAGAAATGTTGGGCATTCCATATCGGACATGATACAAAATGGGTAACTGTAATCCACAACCCACACATAAATTTTTTCCGCTGATGTGCGGCTGTGATTTTCACTGCTCATCATTAAAATAAGTTTATAAACTAACCTTTCCCTTTACGCACGAAAAATTGTCAAATCAGATGATGTCACAATACTTTACACCTCGGTCAAAAGCGATGAGTCAGTTATATTACTCTTCCACTTTGTTATACAAAATTTCATTGTTACGGTTCTACCCTATTGACTATTCCAGAAATTATATGCCATGCATTTCATGAAAAACTACGTAGAATTCTGAGCGTATGGGTTTATCCAAAGTCCTGTAATAATATTCCTCCCATACTTCATGATATTCTTATCTGGGCTTTGTGATAATTGTTATTAGATTTTGAGATATCAAATGTATGACAAAACAAATAACAAATAAAACCAAATCTCTAATTTTTGATATCATGAAATAAAAAAGTTTTATCTATAGTCAGGTTCGTTTTACAGAATAAAAAAACCTTGAAGCTAATACATGAAGTTTCGTTAAGTAATATGAAGTGGGTGTGGCTTGTGTGTCTGTAGTTAAATGAGATTAGAAGAATTTAACGAATTGTCATATTACAAATCAAATTTATTTTAGGAATGAAAGTATTTAAGGAATGAAAAATTGATTTGTAGATCACAAAATATTAATGAAAATTCTTTTAAATGGAAAAATAAGAAATGAGTGTCATATTGTAGGTGTTCATGGAAAATAAAGCCAGCATGTCATGTGCAAATTCTCCAAGAACTGCTTCATGGCTCATGGAATTTGAGTGTAATGTGCTATTTTCAATTTCCATGAGCACCAAAAATTAGGCACTCATTCCTTAATTGTATGAAACAATATTTTCAATGTCTGAAGTGGCATGTGCAGGCAGCCATTACTGACAGAATACATTGGTTGCCATCCACAGGCATTATACTGTGACCCAACATACTGGGTAACATGCATGCAGTAAGGATTAATACAATATATTATTTGATCTCTTTGAATCACATGATTGCAGCTTGAATTGAGCTATGACATGAACTTCTTGTACAGTTCATCAAGTTTCTGCATCAGTTCTTCTTGTTGTTGTGGAGTAGATTTGGTCCAAGCTAAAGGAAGATGTAGTGATGCTGGGGCCCGGTCTGAAACAAAATAACACTGTAAGGTTATTAATAGTGGCCAACTGGTGGCGCCTAAAAAGGGTGAGAAAACATGATGATCTGATGAATATGAAATCAGAATATGTGTAAGGAAAATGTAACAAGATGTGTTTGTGTTCAACACTGTCCCCATGAGCAAAACGATTCTGATGTAAAGGTCAAGATCATAAATTATGGTATCAATGGAAAGCTCATATCACAAGGAACACACATGTAAAATATCAAATCCCTATTTCTTATGGACAGAAGTGGAGACCAATGTTCATATATTGTTTTAAGATATAGGTCAAAATTGACTGTCAAGGTCACAAGGTCATAAATTATGGTATCAATGGAAAGGTCTCACCACAACAAACACATGCAAAATATGAAAGCTCTAGGTACCATTATTGAAAAGTTACGAACAACAATTCATTCTTTGAAATGTAGGTAAAAAATAAAGGTTAAAGTCACAAGGTCATGAATTATGGCACCAATGGAAAAGTGTCGTCACAAGGAACACGTGGTGAAATAAGAAAGCGCTATTGGTATTGGGTCTTTTCATTATACAGAGTCATATCCCGTTTGAACGGGTATTTTACGTCAAACCATTGTGACGTCAACCCGTTCTATGGAAAGCGGCGTAAAATTACGGGAAATGATATAGAAATTCTTTGGCGTCACAATGTTTGACATCAGATACCCTCTCATATGGGAAATAATTCTGTATAATGAAAATACCCAATAATTGAAAACTAATGTCAAAAGTTAAAGTTGTCCACAGTCAAACAAGAAATGATCAAAGAAACAAACACATGAATTAATTACTGCACCATTTCATACCTTGAAAAAAGAGTCCACTAGGATGAGATAATGCTACATCTGATATTGCCAACCATATAAGGGTATCTGCCCCTTCTTCTGGACTCCTTAGTCGGTTCTTCATTTTCTCATGAAATTCTGGCATAGCTGAGCGAACAGCTGTAAAAACAAAAAAACAAAAAAGGCCATTACAAAACTTTCTCTTTCCAAGATAACTGGTATGATTTCATGTTTGTAGATGTAGATCAAGTTTTCTTGTGTTAAAAATAATATTGGTGTAGTTAACATTTGCCCCTCACCTGGAGTGTCTGCCCAGCCTGGGTGCATTGTAGAGAAATGTATCTTAGGATATTGTTTGGCATACTGTTCAGTCATGACAACCTGCTGCCTTTTGTTCTGAGCATAGGCAAATGTGCCATCAAAAGGGTTCATCCTCTCAAACTGTAAATCCTTCACATCAAGTTTCTGTACTAACATCCCACCAGAAGTCACAATTATCTGAATATTGATGAAAATATATTAATAGAGAAGTACATTAAAGAATTCATGTGTCAGCTTTCATTCATTCTAGAGTAAACTGTTCTGAGGAACATGTACATTGCCTACTAAGACACCTAATTAAAAAAGATATGTGACCAATAGACAACAGACAAAACTGATCCTGAAGGGTTAACAATTTCCAACCTATTCCGAGTTGAAAATTGAATTGAAAATCACTGATACACAAAAAAACCATGTTATCCTCAAAATCAAAATCACTTAGTGCACTTCACACTTTTAGAATATCACAAGAGCAAAATAACTGCAGAAAGAACTAGTACTAGTACTAGTGGCAATGGTGGTAAAGCACAAGACTCTACATCTAATGCAAAAAGAATTATTTCTTAAGGATTTATTACAAGGGGAAAAGATTTTAATCACAGCTGCCCTGAAAAGTGCATGGTAAAATCAGGTGGCGACAAATAGCTGCATCACAATGCAGTGTCAACTTTCTATAAAGGTTACATGTACATTGAAAATTGACATAAAAAATGAATTTTTTATAAACTGAAATGAATAAGTCAAAATGTATGTGACATATATTCACAGATTTTTGTTCATAAATTCCTAAATATAACTCACAACTCTTGGCATTTTCTGTTCACTTCTTTCAAGAACTGGAATTAAAGCTGAAGTTAATATATAAGTTCCTGAAAAAAATGGAATAATGATATTAGTTAAGTAAGAAATGTATGTTAAAAAAAGGTAACCACAAGTAAATAGTAGATATATTGGTATAATAGAACTCCAACACTAAATGTAGTTACATGTACATGACTTTTTCGTATTACCGGTATGTAAAACTTTACAAAGTCGTCAATTTTCATGATTTTTAAAATTCTGAAACTCGGTGACAGTCAGTATGTGATACCTAAAGTATTTGTGGCAAAGTTTTTCTCCAGACCATCTTCTGTTAATTCTCGTTTATTTACCATACAGCCAGCATTGTTTACCTGAAAAGAACAAAAACATTATTATCCACATATTAAATCTATGATAAAGTCTAAATATGCTATACATATGTAAATTTGTTTGGTGCATTTTCCCAAAGTACAAATTTTAGAAGAAGCTTCATATCTGGAGATTTTGCAATGTATTCTTCCTTAATGCGGTATATAAGGGTTTTTTTCTATTTAGAACTAAGAATACAGAACATCAAAATCATAATATATCAACGGCTCTAAATAATGACAATGTAAACATCTTTCAGTCAAGAGTTACCTCCCATCAAGTAAATTTATCCCAATTTACTGTTTTGGAATTTCTTTAGAAAGATCATAATTGATTTTTAAAGACTAACTTCCTTTTTTCAGCATAAATGTTACTAATATAATCTAGATATGGTTCAAATGGTTAATGTTAGGTATCATTGATTTAGACTAATGACACATTAAAGCATGAAACATTTACCTTGAATATAAACACAAAATTTTTCTTTTCTACATTATTTCATAACATATCATTCTGCTTAAATTCAACATTTTATTATGTTTAACTATGCCAATGTAAAAGCCAAATTTCTTACCAAAACATCTAATTTCTTGCCTTCTTTTTCAAAGTTCTGGGCAAACTTGAACACCTCTGATGGTTTGGACATGTCGAGTAAATGCAGGAACACATTCTGTGGTAAATGATTGTAAATATATAACAAACTCGGGAAGAATTGACCCCAAAGTTCTCAAACTTAGATAAATAAAACACAAAGGTGTCATGAATTATAGACAGCAGATAGAGGCCTACACCTTGATACTTGGTTTGGTATATACATGTACATGTACTGGCCTCTTGCAACTATATGTATAATGTTCACAATCATTGTCAAAGGATGTCTGGCATGGCATAGCAACTGAAGGCAGCAGAAGCCAGGAAGTTTACTACAGGCTATGCAGCATCTTCACTATGTCAAAGGATATGAATTTGTGGTGCAGAGCAAAAACCTTGATGTAGTGAAGATGGCCATGCAAGCGACCTCATCTGTTAGTGACTTTTGGATAAAACAGGTAAGTAAATATTATGTGTATAAAGGAATACTTGCATCACCTTTAAAAACATAGATGACGCAGACTGATAAAACAACCAAACAGTGACACAATAAGAAAGTTTCTATAGGTAGTATTGTACATTAAGGCATATTTAGATATTACCTTATTGCCAGTCTTTTCTTCAATCTCTTTTCTAGCTTCCTCTCCTCTTGTTGGATCTCTACAGACCATATGAACTGTACCACCTTTAAAAAGCAATATGTATCGCTTACAAAATAATTTGCCAAAACAGAGAAGAAACCTGGGTTTAAGTTCTTTAACATATTATTAACTAAATGACTGACTTTTGGAAAAAAAATTCAAGTAGTGTAATGACTACCATGAGTAAATTCTACTGCCAATACAGCAGGGATGCAATCTTACCTCTTTCTGCTATAGCCAATGCAGTACATTTACCAATACCACTGTTAGCACCAGTTATCATGTAACTTTTTCCTGTAACATTGACGTCCAGGTCTGCCTTGTTAAAGTTTTTACTAGCACTTGCATATCCACCTCTTGAATAATAAACAGAAAATTAATTATTTAGGTAAACAAAATTTACATCTTAATTACACATGTACATATATGCATGAAAACTTTGATCCACTTTTATCACATGTTTTGCTGTTTATGCAGTGAAATTGAATTGCAAAGAATTGTGTCAAGCCGGTGTTTGAAATAAACACCTTTAAACTGAGTGTAAACATGTGATAAAAAGAATCTGAAATGAATTTTCATTTCATACGGTATTCATGAAACTCGTTGTGTGTTTTATATCCCCAAACCAAGGCTCTGGGATATAAAACAAACAACTTGTTTCATAAATACCGAATGAAATGAAAATCCATTTCAGATCATATATACGGTATATATATCTATATCTATCTATATATATATATATATATATATAGTTAGCCATGTGCACTTAAACTGTTTATGGTAGAATTATATATATATACATGTACTTAAACGTAGCACACATGTACATTTCTGACATCTGTTGTTTGAGTATGTCATTAATGCTTCCCTTCTTGTCTGCATGTACCATCCTGCTTTGCTTGTGAATTCCATAAGGTTGTTTTTGTGACCTAATATTCTATGATTTCATCTACCAGTTGAGAACTGACTATCAACATTCTTACTTGTAGACCACCATTCCATAAATTTATCATGAATAAATTCATTTCTACTTAAACTTACTTTGTATATTCTTTCAGGCCTTTGATAAACCATACTGTGTTTCTAAATATTGACATATTCTATAAACTATGCTGGATTCTTGCTCTGCAGAAATAAAAAAAGGAATTTAAATCTACAAATGTTTCATTTTACAGATGTACAATTCTAACATTACTATAAATATTAAATTGAAACGGTCACGTATTTCAACCCATTTGGCA